>JAUMJK010000168.1:1354166-2708333 GCA_033558105.1 Coccyzus lansbergi
TATGCATTTTTACTTTAGCCCCAACTGATGTAAAAAATACATACCTATAAAATAGAACAGTAGTACTACATCAATATTTACAGGAGGTTCATATATTTGTATAATAATATACCCAACACACTCATTTTCTTTATGAAGTAGAAATGCTTTAGGATAATAAAGAAAATTTTTTATCAATTAAAGTATCAAAATTAATCTACCATTGCTTTGGAATTGGGCTTTTAATAGGTGAAGTTTGCTGATATAGTTTTTAGTCCAAAGGATGAATCACACATTTTTCAAATTGTTTGTAGAACTAAATCTGTTATCATTGTGCACAGTTTCAGTGAAAGATTTGCTCCAACAGATTTTTTTAGGGTGAAGCGGTGAAAAAGGAGAGCATCACCAAGTGATTGACTCCTACAGGCATAAGAATCAATAGTGCAAAAAAGGTTGTAACCACCAGCTGCTGCCTGCTTGGGTTAGGGGACATCTTTGCAAACATAACAGGGACAGCCTTAATTTATTACAATTCAATGTTCCAGTCTCATCCTAACAAAACTCATGAGTCAAACCAATATGCATATTTAAAATTCAAATACATACAATTACAATTAGACTGTCAATAAATGTATGCATTTTAGCAGAGACCAGGTTTTCTTCTAATCACATCTGAATGGTACTACGTAGTCCCTTCATAGTTCCCATGTATGTTTCAGAAAACACAAGCCAGAGCATCACCCTAACTACCTACGTAGTCCTATACTTCAACATGGATCCACTGATAATTTTTAGATGACTCTGGGAATGAAATGATCCCTGAGAATATGTCTGAATAAGTCTTAAATAATTATTCTCCTTGCAATGTGGTCTAACTAAAGTCCACATAATCTAATGGTCCATTCTGAGCTTGTTTAGATGTATGTGACCCAGTGGGAGCTGCTGGAAGACTATTCAAAATAAGATATTTCAGAATTAGAAGAAGAGCTTTTAATCTTGTACCAAAACTCCATGAAGCAGTATTAGAAAATACTGGTGTTTGAATTGCTGTTCGTTCATTGTCTGGATTTGTAATTAGCAGTCTTCTATGCAGGAACAACATTGGACCTCCTTAAAAGTTGTTCGGTCTGGTATATCTCATCGTAAGACAAATGAAGTTACAAAGATCTTT
The DNA here is from genome assembly GCA_033558105.1 of Coccyzus lansbergi. Lineage (NCBI taxonomy): Eukaryota > Metazoa > Chordata > Aves > Cuculiformes > Coccyzidae > Coccyzus > Coccyzus lansbergi. Next base: position 1,355,317 of record JAUMJK010000168.1, read on the forward strand.
ATGATCCTTATTATGAAATAGCATTTTCACTTCAAAAATTTATACACTGCATAGTGAGCTCAGTGAAGCTTGGACAGTGATAGGTATTGTCTTCACTGCCTACAGTAACATGTCCTTTGACTGGTGACCTACTGCCATATAACAGATTAGCTGTAATAGTAACAGCGAAGTAGGAAGAAGCAGCATTTTTATTTTGCCCACAGCATGATCAGTCAGTTGCAGTCAAGAGTTTTCAGTTAGAAGAAGAAGAGACATCTACATGGTTATAAACAAACCCTTCTGTTTAGGAGTTTCAAATTTACATAACACATATTTCCCTTTTTATAAACTGTAGACATAGAAATTTTTGTTCAGTAATGATCTGTTGTGTCTGAATAGTTGTCCAAGTTTGAATTCTGTATCTCCCCATGTTATAATTCTTCACAAAGTGTATATATACTCTGTTTTCTCAGCTAATCAAAAAAACCCACCAAACTGCAAACTGGTAATTCAAAAAATCTTTCTGGATTCACCCTCTCGGCAGTCTGCTATACTAAAATTTATGAAAAAAATAGTTCCCTTGTAATTTCTCATGCAATCTCCAGCAGCAAGGTTTTAATTGTCACCAAGAGTAGAAATAGATGTATTGTTTCTTGATGCAAATGTTGATTCTGCAGTTTCATCTATTACTTTTGTAAATATATACCGCATAACTTTATGATGCTTCAAATTGTAGGAAATGAATGGTCAGTACTCTAAAGGCCTAAACTGATCATTCCAGCTGAAATTGTTTGCATGTGCTGTAATATACAAACCATAAATATTTATCTGCTAATTCTTTTGAATTTTATGTGCACACTTGGAAATATTTCTCGTAGTCATTACCTTTAGTACTAACTTTCAGCCATGATGACAAACCCGTGAAACTTCTTGCAAATTTGTTTCCTCTGTCCCTTTTTACATCACCTGTTACTACAAAGAGCTGTGTTCATCGTCTTTGTAAGCTACCATTAAAACAACTGTGAGAAACATTTAAGATTCTCCTTATTTTTCCGTCACTAGACTAAAGTTTACCTCCTTTAAGTTCTCTTCAGAGGTCATGTAGATAGCAGTTCTTGGATCTTCTTCACATCCATCATCAACTGGACTAGTCCAAAAGCATGCAGTACTCTAAATGTGGTCTTCATAGCACCTAAGTTTGTACCCATCCATAACCTCTAAGTCTCTGTCATCAAGGATACATCAGATATACACAACGGAATTTTTGTAATTTAGGTTTATTTTTTTTTGGGGGGGGGTGTTGTTTGGTTTTTTTTTTGGGGGGGGGGAGTTTTCAGAGTAACAAATACAGAATTCAGATCAGAGAAAAGAAATATTGGACAGCAATGATTCACAAGATGGTTAAGTTCAGAGAGCACCTCTGGAAGTTGTCTCCTCCAAGTTCCCTGTCACATGGGGACAAGGGTAGATGACTTGGAGGCATCCCTTTGTTCCTTAAACAATACCTCATCAGTTTCATTGTCCTTGTTGAGTGGCCTATAGCAGACTACCACAATGACATCCATTTTAATTGTGTGTCTCTTAATCCTTACCCAGAGCCTCTCAACTATGTCATCACCAACTGTAAGCTACATGTATTCCAGCCCTTCTGCTACATACAATGCCACCCCCTCACCACACCTGACTTGTCTATCCCTCCTGAAGAACCTGTAACCATCCACTAAGACAGACCAGTCACAGTACTCATCCCACTGAGTTTCACTAATGCCAGTAATGTTGTATCTTTGTGACTGGGCCAAGGCTTCCGTCTTCTCCTGCTTATTTCTCATGCTATGCACTTTCACATAAAAGCACATCAAGTGTAGTTCTCTGTGTCCATCTCCTCGTGGAGTGGTCTGAATCTCAATAGGATGCAGCTCCTCAGATTTTAGAATGCCTTCCCATTTCTTATCCCTTACTATTACCCCTTTCCCCCTTCACATTTAGTTTAAAGCCCTGTCAATCAGTCCTGCTAGTTCTTGAGCAAAACCACTTTTCCCCTTCTGTGAGAGGTGCATACCATCAGATGCCAGTAGCCCTGATGATGAATAGACCATCCCATGCTTGAAAAACGCTAAGTGCCGCTGATGACACCAACCTTGGAGCCATGTGTTGGTCAGCTGTGTCTGCCTGCTTAATTCTATATGTTTCCCTGCTACAGAAAGGATCAAAGAAAATACTGCCTGTGCACCGGACCCTTTAACTAATTGTCTCAGGATTTGGAAATCCCTTTTGATTGCTTTAAGATTTTCCCTTACTACCTCTTTGCTGCCTACATGAAGAAAACCACTAGTAGTAATGGTCTAGGGGCTCTATCAGGGTAGGGAGTTATCTGGTCATATCTCTTATCCTGGTCCCAGGGAGGCAGTAGTCTTCCCTGTGTGTTGGGTCCAGTTGGCATATTGGATCCTCTGTTCCCCTCAGAATGGAGCAACCTATGACAACTACCCTACATTTTGCCTTTATGTGTGTGGTGGTGATGTGGGATGTTGACTGTCTAGATGACCCCTCCATCCCAGAATGACTGACACCAGCATCATCAACTGTATGCCTATCCAGTTCCAGGGAATCATATCTGTTATGTACAGGCATCTGGGAAGGTGAAGTAGGCTGAGAGCAGATTCTTCCGCAATCCCAAGCAACAACCTTTCTCCTTCCTTCCTTCCTTCCTTCCTTCCTTCCTTCCTTCCTTCCTTCCTTCCTTCCTTCCTTCCTTCCTTCCTTCCTTCCTTCCTTCCTTCCTTCCTTCCTTCCATCCATCTATCCATCCATCCATCCATCCATCTATCCATCCATCCATCCATCCATCCATCCATCCATCCATTCCTTTTTCCAGGGTCTCCTCCATGACAGTGGGAGGAGGGTAGGGAATCCTTGGTCTCCTGTGTCACTGTTGGCTGGTGCATCTCTCTTGGGGGTTGCAGCATATGATTACACCAGTCAATCTACTTCTCTGGCTCCCTGAAACTCCTTAACCTGGACACCTCCTCCTGAAGCTCTGTCACCAGGCTGAGCAGTTCCTCTACTTGGGCACATCTCCCACAGGTTACCTTGCTGCTGCTGTCTGATACTGACCCCAACCTCAAGCACAACCTGGAGCCTGGGCAGCTGGATGTTCCCTGGAGAGCTCCATTTTTGTGGCTGCATCCATCCTTTCAGCTGGATGGGTTGTGAGGGACAATCAGGGCACAGCCTTATACTGAGTGGACACCATGTCTCCTGCTGTTCTCAGCTCCCTAGGACAGAGCCCTGCCTGCTTACCCTGCCTGCATGAACTGATGTGCAAACTCATGCACCACACCCTTCTGACACACTGTACCCTGTTTGCCCACTCTGTTCACCATGATCATGGCCACATCATTCCCTAGGCATTGTTTAGGTCTTCTATTGTTCCTTCCAGGAACATCCTTGTGTCAGGCACATTTGTGGGATCTTCTGACTCCTGGCTGGTCTCTCAGACAATCCACATGTTTCCCTGGCTCCAAGACCCCCGCCTTTCCTCCTCAACATGTGCTCAGCTCCAAAACTTAGTGGTGTCACCGTTATGCTACTCACTGAGTAATGCTAACGATTTCACCACATTTAAATTTCCCCACCCCTATAAACTACTTAACTCCCAGGGAGCACAAGCATTCCTGTATACTCTTCTATCTATTCCTTGATGTTAGGCAAGCCTAATAATATCTAAATTGCAAACTAAAAATGTGTTGTGAAGCAAACACTGCCTTGTGATTATCGGGTACAGGATGTCTTGCATTGTGCTGCTGAGAAGCATCAGCAGTCTTAAAAGAAAATAGAGCCGTCTAAAACTGAGCCAGGAATTCAGCTGACTGGATAATAATGTTTAATTAAACCATTTTCTTCCTAGTTCTCTGTCATTTTCTAATATAGTTAAATAACCGTACTCTAGATTAAACTCATACTCTGAGAGACAAATCTTCTGATTGAGATACTCTACCGTAGTAGACCAAGACTGGCAGTACTTATGGGGCTAAACAACAGGTTGAAGAACAGTGTATACCCGAAAGACAGTGAAGAATCTTTACCTAGAAACAAAGAAAACTATCTAAATGAGAATTCTGAGAGAAGGGAACAGAAAGGTGGAGTATGTGGTGTATGAAATAGTAAAACACTCATGAAATTATCTTTGAAGTCACCTACGTTTATTTTATCTTGAATTTCTATGAGTATCAGCTAAACACTTCTCGCTGCTTAATTTTTCCTCTCTATTGGCTTTAATTGAGTTTTCCCTTGGGGCAGGTTCTTCAACCTGACAAATTTCTAAGTAATCTTTTAAATAAATTCGCTTTCTCATTCAAGAACAGGTTTTCCTGATACTATGCATTACATAAGATAGACAAGCATAATAATATGTATTTTTAGCAAACTGTTTGCGTGCAAGAAAATTGAGGAAATCTGAGAAGGTGTGAAGAAGCATACTTGAGAAGAAATGAAAAAAAAATATTGGTGTTTTTTGGGTACTTATTATGATGTTAACCTCTGAACTGACTCTGAAAATAGATGAGAGCTTGTATTACTTTTGACCGATGTTGGGCTAATCCACGAAGAATGAGAATAACATCTTTTTGAAAAGGCAGAACAGGAAATCTGAGAAAAGAAAAATGGCTTGTCCATGATACACAATGTCAGTTCTGCAATTAATGGTTTTCAGAATGGAGCACATCACAGTGATATTAGGCATCTCCTATCACAACATTCAAAATAACATAGCAAGCTAGAAACACAAGGTAATTTTACCTATCATGCAGCATTTCTTCTTATCTTCAGAACCTTAATACATTCTGACAGTCTGTCATCAAGCAATCCAGTTTCAGGATAGCTTCTCTGGCTTAAGCTTTCAGAGCAGCTGGAGTCCTACACAAGGAACACACACTGCACTAAAATCGCTATTCTTCCTGTTAATGTACTCTACAGGTTACCAGCATGAAAAGCAGTTACGCTTTTTCACTTTAAGAGACTGATTAAACTATCACATACTGTTTGTATGATGAAAAACCTTTTAAAAGTAATCTGCGTCATCACTCCTTTCTTTCCACTGTGTTTACATTAAGGGAAATCAAGGAGATGCATGTCAAAAAAATTGTTTTCACATATTCTCCACTGCACCTATAAACTAATGTAATTAGAAGCTAACTGGAGCAGGTTTGTCATGTAGTGGGATGCTTTTGTTTGTTTGTTTGCAGTATGTAGTTCAGAAGCTATCAGTTTCTGTCTTCTGCCTTGTGTTGACTATATTCCAAGTAGTCTGTCTGGATTTAATTCCACATTAAAAGACCTACATTTTTCTTCTGACATATGCATGAGGTACCATGAATCCTGGGACAGTTCATTGTATAGTCAAGACAGTAAAGAAAATCTGTGCATCTGTTTAGCTTACCATAGGTAGACACATGGAACCAGCTAATTACATCTCAGTTCAATAGCCCTGACACAGGCAAGAAGTGCCGTTTCAAGTAACCTATAATGTCTAAGTCATCTTCTGGGGCCTGCAGATATGACAGAGGCGCTATAGGATACCTATGTTAGTGTGGTACATAGTGACTGGATAGGTGTCTCTAGACCATGTACAGCGATTAGGCAAACCTAGAGTGTCATGTTTGATACATTCATTTCACCTGAATTGAGTCTGCTGAGTATAATAACAATAGAAATTTAGTCAAGTTAACTCATAGATACTTTCTTCTAGACCTCTAAATTTAAGTCCCTTTTAACTGCTATATCCAAGTATTATTTAAAACATGTATAGCATACAGAACTATAAATGTTGGATTCATCTCATTTAAGTTAGGTTCCAAGATTCAGAAGTTTTTAGATATCTTTTATATTCAATATCATAATTTTATGAAAATTAAGATAAAATATATAAAGTTGTGCTAGGTTTCCCCCTGTGTTCCCATTTTGACAGAAAAAAAGCATCAAGTTTCCTTTGTTTGGTTTTAACAATTTAGAAGATTTTCACTATTTATCTTTAATTCTTCTTGAAGGTCAAGACCTCATTTCGGTAACACTCTACATTTTCTGCTACACACAAAAGTTAAGCAAGTAGAAGAATCTGTGACCTAGTACCAGAAACACCAGAAGCAATAAACATATACAGATAGATTTTTATTTTGTATAGACAGTATCAGTATATTTATATATGTATTTCATACGGCTGATTTCACAGCAGTATCATTAAGGTTCGTCTTTGGAAGCAATAAGATATTTGGAAAAATATTATATTTGTAAAAAAAGTGGCAGAACCTACTGCCTTGGAAACAGAGATTCTTGGAGCTTCAGACTAAGATTCATGGGGTAGTTCCCACATCTCAGAGGCCTTATTGTGTTATTCTGCTAGTCTCAGATAGAGAATAGTTCATCAGTTAACAGTGTCATCACATGGTTTGAGTTATCTCTCTTGAAACCACAGAGAAAAGAAATACTACAAAAAAATTAAGACCATGGAAAACAAATTTTTGGGATATGTTGAGTTTCAGAGTCAGGTGAAACACAGAGCTCTGTTTACACCAAAATATGTAAGCATGTATCTAGGAAACTTAAATCTAGATATTGCTTTATAATTCTTCCAAAAAATGTAGGAGCATGACAAAAAGCACTGAGTTATACTCAGCACCCAATTTTCATCACCTTTTTGCTGTTGTAAATCTATTTCAACCTCTTTCAGTCCTTCTATTTCACTTAATAACTGATCTCTCTTTGATGTAGATGTTTACCTTTATAAAAACCATAAAATAAGAAAAGGGAATAATCACATTGTGCAGAAAAAAAACATTACTGAAAAATTGGAAATGTCAGGCAAAAAGCATTTTGCTTTTAAGGACTAAAGTACAGGCACTGTCATGTCTGTGAATATCTCCAGCATAACTGTTTGTGACTGGAAGGTAATATGCGATGAGTGCAATGCAGATGTTGTTATGGTTTCAGGGGCTACTATGACTTTTACTGAATGCAATATCCTACAAACAAATATGTTAGACCTAATCCTGGAGCTATAACTCACAGAGTGAGACAGTATCCCAATGCAGTGCAAATGTGTGTGCACACGGGCACCTTTATATTAAAACCAAAACCATTTATCCCTCCCACACAAAGAAAGATAATCCTGCTGCCTATGTGCTTTCAAGAATTCAGAATAATTTTGTCAACATTAAAAAAAATATATTTCCTGTAGTACCAACACATAATTGTCTTACACAGTGACCGTGGGGTTTGGGAAGTTATGTAACCATTCCTGTGATGCTAAAAACCAGAGAAATATTAAAAATTCTGTGTTTAAGAAACATTTCCAAAATTAGAGACAGTATGCATGCTCTCGGCATTTGGTGGGAGCTGGGTGTTATTCATGCTTTTGAATGTCTCTCTTCCTTCTGGATGTTCTAAGTAAATCAGCCAATGAAAAGTTTCTCTCTTGGTCCAAGAGGGTTTAGATCAGGCTGTAAAGGCCTGAATTATTTCCCACTGGTGACAGCATCAAATTCTGCTGATTCTGGCTTCAGGAAGAGTCCCTGAAGTGCCTTCCTTGCATGCACCATTTCCTTTAACACAGTCATTTTCCACAAAATGCTCGGTTTTCACAGAATTGTGGAATGGTTTGCCTTAGAAGGGTGTCACAGCCCACTTTAAAAGAAAGTGAGATCTTTATCCTGGCATGGCATCAAAGTAATTCAAAATCACTCAGGGGGAGTGATGTAATGTTTTTTTTTTTTTTTACTAAACAATATGCATGCTCTTAAAACACTGGATTCAAACAATCAAACAACCTGTACAGGACAGTGCACAGAAAGGAAAACCCACAACTGCTGAAGTTACTGGAACAGCACTTTACACATCAAGGTTTAGCAGTACTGTAACAATCGGCTTAACCAAACCGCGAAACACCACGGAGAGCCCTAATGCTGCCGAGTCAAACCCAAAGTCAAAACAAAATTGCCAGCTACCGCCCACTGCAGTCACACGTGTTGCAAAGAAAAAAAGAGAAAAGAGGAAAAGGGGAAGAGATAAGTAAGCATAAACAAGAGAAATAGTTAAAAGATAAGTCCTTCTCTGCAGGGCAACTCTCAATAACATCATCCACCATCCTGTATTTAAATCAGGGATTGCCCCAACTGAGGTGTAGGACCTCTCACCTGGCTTTGTTTAACCTCATGAGGTTCTCACAGGCCCACTTCTTCAGCTTCTCCAGATCCCTCTGGATGAAATCTCATCCTTCCACTGTGTCAACTGTAGCACTCAGCTTGGTATCATCTGTTTTCCCAGATTTGATCAGATGGCTTACAGTTCCTTCCAACCTAAACTCTTCTATGGTTTCACGGTTTAATCTGTGTGACAAATGATGGGGGAGGAACCACAGCCATACCAAAATCTTCATAGGCTCTGGAGATAGATGGCATAAACTGTACATCCTACTGGGCTGATTACAGTAGCAAGAGTCAGGAACAATTTACAGATAGGAGGTACTGATTACTCCCTGGCTGTTTTAATGCTTCTTTGTAGAAACTGCCGAAGAAAACTGTGGTCAGTTCTATGGCAGTTCCTGATAAAATGCCCTAAACAAAATCATACAATAATAGAATCATAGAATCACCAGGTTGGAAGTGACCCACCAGATCGTCCAGTCCAACCAAATGAACCAGATGATTTCCACAGGTTTACACTCTTACACCAAAGACTAGACAAAGGTTGATGTGACACAATGAAATCTAACTAATGGGTGAAATTCATATAACCCATGTTATATTATTGCTATAAAAACCTGATTTGGTATACAGTCCATACTGTGAAATAATGTGCCATTTTAATACCAGATACTTTTCTTCTGATTAAACATATAAATGTCAGCTTGTCTTTGTGCACTGTTCCAGAATAAAATTGCTGGTTTCCTCTAAACCAAAATCAGATATAATTCTAAGAATAGTTCTAGTGTAAGCTTCTGAAAATGTTTATTTCTGTCACTGATTATAGAAAGGATCCTGGGGATTTAGCTCAGATGTTGATACTAGTGTTAGCAGAGATTAACAGCAGAGATTAACACCATCCAAAATTACTCTTTCAGACATATTCTCTACAGATGATGAACACTACTATTATAAGCAGTAAGATCTTTCCAATATTAAAAAAGTAATCAACATGTGATTGTGATACAAGAAAGGATTTATCAGTAAACTACTTATTGCAAAATCATAGAATGGTCTGTGTTGGAAGGAAACTTAAAGGTCATTTACTTCCAAACACCCTGCCATGGGCAGGGACATCTTCCACTAGACCAGGTTGCTCATAGCCTCATCCAGCTTGACCTTGAATACCTCCAGGGATGGGGTGTCCACAACTTCTCTGGGCAACCTGTTCATGCCTCACCAGCATTGGAGTAAAGAACTTCTTCGTAACATGTAATCAAAATCTACTCTCTTTCAGTTTAAAAACATTACCCCTACCCTCAATGAAGAGACCCTCACCAGCATTAAACTCCCTTTTACCTCGTTATTGTCTCTATAAAGTCTGTTTTATTTTGTTTTCTCAATTACTTTGAGTGTACTCAGCAGATTTGAAGGAATTTGAGAGACTAAGCAAATGTGAATTAGAATAAATTATTTGTGGAATATGTGGGAAATTTTGACAAGTGATCAATCACTAATACAGTGTTTCCTGTTTTCCTTTCCTCTGGCCTTGCCTTGCCTTCTCTTCTCTTCCTTTCCGTTGCATTTTTCTATGTGGTGGATCATTACCAGTGAAAATGTTTCTCCTTTACATTTTTTTAAGCAAAGCAATTCTTAAATCTGTTAGTACTTGTCTATGGAGCCATATGGGTTTCCATATGGCACTTCTTTTGATGATTGTGCCATATTCAATATATTACCCATGTGCATGTCTGTGTAATCAAGTACTTTATCTGAAATTTCCTGCTTTGATGTGTGGAAGATAACTTTGAGTGTATTAGCACATTTCTGTTTTATCTGTCTGTCATTAGATTGGAGGATAGCATGTTCACACATTCATTAATTGGGTAGTTAATTGGTCTAAGAAAATATTTGGCAATATGAAATGTCTTCTGTTATGACTAGTACGAGAATCTCATTGGTACTTGTGGTTTTATTGCTATTAAAAAACAACTTGAAGTTTGTCTTAAAGAATTTAAAGAACTAAATCAGAGAATGCTGGCATTTATGTGGAAGAAAAACATTAAGGAAGACTCTTGGTTCCTGATATTCTTTGCATGACTCAGGAATGTCACAAAATGAAAAAAAAATATATTTTTAGAGTGCTATAAGCAGGGGTGGAGTTCCCTTTTTTTGATGAAATATGCATTGCATCTAACAAGTCGTTTATAGAAAAAATACAGTCTGAAATACTTCTGAAGGTATAAACCTCATAATGTTAATTATTTCAGTTCAGTCAAAGTTCATTACATGCTTTATATAAGTAATAATTTCATATTATGACATTCTAATACCAAACTGAGGCAACAAAGGAAAATTCTCACTTTCTGTGATGCTAGGTGTAATTAAAGAATATCAAATCAATATGCATATGTAAATGAGAAAAAACATTATTTTCTTGCAGTTGTACTGTATAAGTGTTGGCTATTTATTATATTATACTACTTTTAAGCTAGTTTTGGTTTCCTTTTAGAAAGCTTTCAGGTGTATATGTAACTCTTAGAAATTTGTTATAGGGAGTAGTAATTCCTGCTTTGGAAAAATCATAGATGTCTACATTAGCTTCCCAGGGAAAAAGAACTGACTCTTTACAAAATAAAAGCTAAGTACGTTCTCAGCATTATAGTACCCAAATTTTAGATTAAACAATTATAAAGAAATATTTTTCTATTTGAAGAGGAAAGAAGAACATTATTAGCATTATTAATATTTTCCTATAATTCTATAATAATTTAAGAATTTACAAGGGAAATGAAAGACTTAAGCATTACTCTCTTAAGCCCAATCTTTTGTCTTTTCATTCTGAAGATGTGCAAACTCTGTAGTGTCAGTAGCAGGCAGAAACTGTTTGACAACCATCTCCTTCTCTGACTTCGGAACAGTTTCTACAAGGGAGATTAATATTATAGTTTGATTTGGAGGATAGGAGGTATGATGTGCACATGATTTAAGCTTTCTTTCAAAGTCTGAAAAGGAAAAATAGAAATCTTCCCAGTTCCAGAAATACAGCAATATTTTGAAAAAAATATTTTTAAGCACTGCTTAAAATTCAATTTATTAAGGACTCCTTGAAGCATGGAAGGTAGCGTTTTGCCCAAAGGAAAAGAAGACAAAAGGGAAAAAGAGAGAGAAAAAAGTGATATAAAAAAATATTGGGAAAACTCTGTCTGGAAATATCTGGAAAGCATCATGTGCATGCATACTTTTTCAGGGTGTTTTTTTGCATTAATATTATTCACCATGCATGTATATACTCAGTAAAGCTTTATGGTACCATCTTTAATTTTGTATGCAGTGCATCAGTTTGCTGTCCAGTACTGCATTGATCCACACAGCAATATTGAATACATATTTATGATGAGAGAAGTTTAATGGTCTTCTAAAAATCCCATTTTGTTTTAGTCTTTAATTAATTCAGTTGAAAGGGCGATATATAAGCTCTCTCATTTTGGGTAGGTTTTTTGGGTTGGTTGGTTGGTTGTTTTTTTCCCCTTATGCTCATAGGAACACACAGGCATACGATCTCAACGATACATTTTCCCAAATAGATCATTTACATACTAGCCTATAATACAAAAATCTTCATATTTTCTTATCAAACACGATAGCTCCACTTGTCAAAATGTAACAGCTACATAGAAGGTCTGCTGCAGCAAAAGACATCAATGGTAACAGCAAATTTTGGATGTACTATTGTGAGTCTCTTTCTACTAAATAAATGCAAACCCCATCCATATAGTTATCAAAAATTTTATAGGCAGAGCTGGAAATGTTTACTCAAGGACTTTGGTTTAGCAGTATCTTTTCTTTATCTGGTTCTAGTCTCGACAGAATTTGCTAAAATAGATTCACCAAAGTGGTAGCAGAAGGAGATGTTTGTCTAGTAATGTGTATAAAAGTTCACACATATCAGTCACCCTTCTTATGAAAAATGTTACTTATGCCTTTATGCCTCCCTTTACAGCACCAACCTTTGCAGTATATAATGACAATTGGTACTCTCTACACTGTAGCTATACATGCACCAAACCAAATTTTTAAAGATTATATTCTTTTAAAATTTTCACTAATATGTGAAGTCACATACAGTTATAGCTGTCTTTTAAAAAAAAAGCCAGGAAAACTAAGCAACCCCAAAATAAAAACCTATATTGCTTACTATATTGCATAATCTATACTATTTAGTAAGCTCATCTGATGTTATCTTTTACTGGAATAATTATATCAAATCACAAGAATATTTAAAGATATTACAACTGGAGTTGACATCAAACAAAGAAGAAAACACATACCCTATTACCTTAGGAATAAGGATTGTCTGTATTGTTTTGTGTAACAATTACCGTCTTTTCCCTTCATAGTGAACATAATTTAGTATTTATGAGACGAGCAAGATAATGTAAGATACTTTTAGCTTGTGCATACAGATTATGTGGTCCTGAACACACAAGAAAACACAATGCAGTTCTCTCCTCCCTTCCTCTCCCCTTGCCTCCCCTTGCCTTTGCCTTGACATATCTTTCCTTCCTTTTCTTTTAAAAATTATTCTTCCTCTAATTTTGATAGGAGGAAGGAGAGAAAATGGAGGAGAAGAAAGTTATAGAGAATGAGAGAGAGAAAGATTGTAGGTGGCACTACAAATTTACAGCCTTTTATTCAGGTTTTATCGGAAAAAGAACTGTCCTTACTGCAATGCTTGCAGTCTGAAATGCACTCAATCATTCCACTCTGAAAGTCTGATAAGTCCAGATGTGTGATGGCCTTCAGTTCTAAATCAGACTGTGCACGTCTAACATGACCTTCCCTCAGGCACCGCAATGATATCTGTCTTTGACTTCCTATGCACAAATTGAGCCAAGGTACTTCAGACATGTCTTCCTTAGCAACTTTACATACTGTAGAGAATAATGGACTTCAAAGATTTTAAAGCTTCATATTTAGTCATTTCCTAACTTGTATTGTAATGGTAATGATGTGTTTATTCTCTAAAGCTGAACAATGAATGGACTGAAATACAATAGAAGAATAAAGTATTGTGCATCCCATGCATGACAACTGAATAAATAGGATAAGAACTTCAGAAAATTTTGGGCTGCATTCGTAATCTCATTCATGGTACAAAATAACCTATGATAAAATAGCAGTAGCATGTTACTCTTACCACAAACTTCTTGATTTTTTTTTAAACTTTGATTTCTTTTTTATTGTACTACAATAGAAAGATGTAGTATCTTTAAAATTCATAACCTGTAGAATTCTGGAGAAAGTCATAAGAAAGAAAATTTATAAGGCTTAGAGGCTGGTGCTCTTTTAGTACGCAAGAACTTTTATAGTGAACATTAAGAATTTTTTTTAATAAAATAAGAATATTCACACCCAGTCTCTAACAAGAATTCAGTTAAAGTCAAACACCATGAGAACATGAGTAAGACTTTTAATTCAGGCTCCTTACCATGGGAATTACTTTTGTCAAACACACTATATGTTAGAAATCATCATTGTATCTATAAATTCCCCAAATATCCAAGATGAAGGAAAGGATAGAAAATAAACTGTCTTGCAATTATGATAATCCCTGAGCAGATGTTTGTATTGGTCTCCCATGAGTTAGCTGGAAACATTCTGTGTGAAATGGTGTTCCTTACCACTCCCCCCAAGACCAGCTTTCTGTGCTTCAATTTGATTCTTGAGATAATTTAAAGATTTTGCAAGAAATAGTGGCAGAAAAATATACTCACAGGAGCACTGGCATCTCAGGGGTTTTTGTCATTTTGGCTTAAGGATAGAACTGACAATTAAAACAAAACCAAAAACTCCTGAAAAAAACTCAGCCCATTTTATTTCAAAATCCAGTAGCTGAGGAGACCTCAATTCACTACAGTCAGTGTCTGAGTAAAGACCAAGTTTCAAGGTTCTTCACTGGGATTAAAATTAGAGTCGGATTCTATTTCATGGAATCATAGAATCATACAAGCACAGAACAGTTTGGGTTGGGGGGTACCATAAATATCATCAAGCTTCAAACACCCTGCCTTGACCAGGGACACCTTCCATTAGACCAGATTGCTCAAAGACCCATCAAATCTGGCCTTGAACATCTTAAGGGATGGGCCATCCACTACTTCTAAGAGCAACATGTTCCAGTACCTCACTATCCCCAGAGTAAAAAATTTCTTCCTAATATATGATCTAAATCTACACTCTCTCATCTTAGAACCATTACCGCTTGTATTATAACTACAGTCCTTGATAAACATCCCCTTCCAAGTTTTCCTGAAGGTTCCCTTTAAGTACTGAATGGTTGCTAGAAGGTCTCCCTTGAACCTTCTCTTCTCCAGTATGAATAACCCCAAGTCTCTCAGCCTGTCTTCATCGGGGAAGTGATCCAGTGCTCTGATAATTTTCATGGTCTGCCTTGGCACTTACTCTAAGAGATCCATGTCCTTCCTGTGCTGAGGACTTCAGAACCAAGCACAGTACTCCAGATGAGATCTAACAAGACCAGAGCAGAAGAGCAGAATCACCTCTGCTGACAATGCCTCTTTTGGCTTGGCCCAGGATACTGTTGGCTTTCTGGGTTGCAAGTGCACATTGCTAGCTCATGTGGGGTTTCTCATCCATCAATACTGCCAAGTTCTTCCCTTTGAGGCTACTTTCAATCCATTGTCCACGCACTCTGCATTTGTGTTTGTGAGTGCCTCAGCCCAGGTGTAGGCATCTGGTCTTGTTGAACTTCATGAGGTTAGCAGAGGACCACCTCTCAGGCCTGTCCAGTTCCCTTCAGATAGCATCCCTCTTCTCCAGTGTGTAGGCTGTGCTGCACAGTTTGGTGTCATCTGTAAACTTCCTGAGTGTGTCCTCAATCCCACTGTCAGTGTCTCTGACAAAGACATTAAACAACACCGCTCTCAATACCCACCCTTGAGGATGCCACTTGTCACTGGTGTCCACTTGGACACTGTCATTGACCATAAATCTTTGAGCATGAACATCCTGCCAATTCTTTTTTCACCTAATAGTCCATCTATCAAATCTATTTCTCTGTAACATAGAGACAATAATGTCATGTGATACCGTGAGAAGAAGGTCATGCCCGACAGTGTCTAATGCTTTGCACAAATTCAGGTAGATGGTGTCAGTTACTCTTCACTTATCTACTAATGTTGCATCCCCACTGTAGAAGGCCAGCAAATTTGTCAGGTAAGATTAACCCTTAGTGAAGTAATGATGTCTACCATCATTCACCTCCTTATTTTCTATCTACTCCATGATCTTACCAGGTGGGGAAGTGAGACCTACTGTCCTATAGTTCCCCGTGTCTTCCCACACCACAAGAAGGCATGACCCCTCACCACAAGAAGGATGTTGAGGTTCTGGAGCGAGTCCAGAGAAGAGCAACAAAGCTGGTAAAGGGGCTGGAGAACAGGTTCCATGAGGAGCTGCCGAGAGAGCTGGTGTTGTTTAGCCTTGAGAAGAGAAGACTGAGAGGAGACCTCACTACTCTCTAAAACTACTTGAAAGGAGGTTGTAGAGAGGAGGGAGCTGGCCTCTTCTCCCAAGTGACAGGGGACAGGACAAGAGGGAATGGCCTCAAGCTCTACCAGGGGAGATTTAGGCTAGAGATTAGGAGGAAGTTTTTCTCGGAAAGGGTCATTGGGCATTGGAATAGGCTTCCCAGTGAGGTGGTTGATTCCACTTCCCTGGAGATGTTTAAGGCATGGGTGGATGAGGTCCTGAGGGACATGATTTAATGTTTGATAGGAATGGTTGGACTTGATGATCCGATGGGTCTCTTCCAACCTGGTTGTTCTATGATTCTATGATTCCTTTTGAGTTTCTATTAAAATGAGAGTTACTTTTCTTCTTTTCCAGTCAGCTGAAACTTATCCAATCTGCCACGACTTCTCAAATATCTTGTATAGTGGTTTAGCAACTTCCTCTGTCAGTTCCCTCAAGACACGCATATGCATCTCATTGGATCCCATGGACTTGTGTGTTTTCTTCCTAAATTATCTGAATTCAAACCTAGTGGGGGATGGGAGGGCTTTTCCATCCCTTAACATGCATTCACATGTTTTTGTAAATACATCAGGCTGCATAATGACAAATTTACCTTACGCTTTGGTGACTGTACTATCAATCATGAGATAGAAAACTCAAGACAAAGATCGCACAGTATATTTATTCCACATTAATACAAGATTGAATATTTTCTTCTGGAGAGAGCATGCTTTAGTTTTTCCTTATCATTCCTCTTCTCCTGCCCTTCGGAAGACTGATTAGTTGATATTTGTCCTTTGTCCAGAATGGGAAAGTTACTGCTAAAATCTAGGACAAGCGGCTCAGGAAAATCTTTCGTCAGTTGGTTAGTCTACTGTCTTGTTTGTCATATGACGCTCCAGAAGGTCTTAGTTTTACCTGACTGCAGAGAAGGAACATTTTTAAAATGTTACGGATGTTGTTCCATTGAAAAAAAAAAATTCTTTCCACACTTTTAATTGCTGCATAAAGCTGTATAGGCAGTGCAATACCATACTGCCTCCTAGTACTTGTTTTGTTGTGTTTTTTTGTTTTGTTTTTGTTAATTTACTCCTTCTAGTGCTCATATTAGTTCAGAGGACAATAAGATTTATAACCTCATAACCTGTTTTATTAAATTATGATGGATAATCCCTTTACCAATAGTTAGATCACAGCCACTTAAATTCTGTCTGTAAATATCAATCACTTATTTCTTGTGTATTAGCCACTTCAAATAGCATAGAACCTTACACAGTCACATGTTTTACTAAAATAAAATGTGTGTAAAATGATGGAGTAATTTTTATATACATTCATTCAAGGCAAATGGTATGACTTAATACTAAAATATTTTTGCATATATGTTTTATGTACATTACGAATATTAAACAGTGCTTTAGTTTGTTTTTTCCTAGACTGTAAAAATACTTCTCAAATTTGTGTATGATGAACACACAATTGTGACAGATTTATTAAAGACAAATGATGTATTGAAATCCAAAATGCTATATTTTTACTTAAAAGTGAATTAAAAAAAAAAATTTAACATGCACACAGATGAACCCAGTCTTAGCAAACAATAATCACTTGCTGTTTAATTTTCCTGGGCTGGATTGCTTAATAGCTTGACCTGATGAGTCATTTCAGCTATCTTCCCTACCCCCACGTTTGACATTAGTCCATTCGGACTGGCTTTCCCGATCATCGCAATACAAGATAAACTGTTGTATTAAGAGGAAATGATGGTGTTGCCACTCTGTAATTGAATCTGGAAGATGTATCTGGCGTTCTTTAGAATGACATATTTGGAAAGTCAAATAATCAACCTCGAGGGAACAAGTTTCTGTGCCTGAGAGATTCAGGTCATCTACTATTCATCAGTGGGTTTTGCAGAAAATGTGAAGGTTTTGTCAAAACAAATGAGATCACATGATAACAAAAAAAGTATGTCATGTAGGAATATATGATTTTGCTAAACATGCTTCAAAAATAACTTTTAAGTCACTAATTCAGAGAAAACGGGATACAGAATTGTCTATGCATCACTTTCCATTGTCTTGAAAAGGCTAAATCTTCCAGGACCGAAATTAAAGTGCTTTTTATTTTGCTTTGCTCTTCCTCTCCAAGAGATAAGGACTCTAAATGAAGTTATACTTAAAATCAGTGTTCAGAAAAACAGTCCTAATGTAAAAATACAGTAAACTTTTTCTTAAAGTATAGAAAAAAAGCCCCACACTTATTGTAGGGGTTTTTTTTTCTAAAAGGTAGGATCAAAGACATAAAACCAAGATTACTTCCATCTCAGATTCTCCAGCATTGAAAAACGGTGATGATGTTGCCAATGCCAGTAACTATCAACATACATCTAACACAATCTTCACATAATTAGAAAACAGTTATAATTCCACTTAATTTCCATGTCAATACATATATACATGAAAAAAACTCTAGTAGGTTTATTTTTCAAATTCATGTTGTGGTTATTCAGATATATGTTATATTCTGGATTTCTTCATACTTTCTTTATATTAAATTTTAAATTGCACAAACTTTAATAATTTTTAACTTTTCATGTTGCCTAAGATGTGTTTCCTTTCAGAATTCCGGTTTCATTTCCACTTGTATAAATGAAGGAAGTGTAATTCAATAGTAAAAAAAATATGATAATGCAAAACAGGAAAAAAAGTGTTCCTAATACGTTCATATACTAAAATATTAAAAAGGGTATTCTCAGTTTGTTACACCACAACATCACAATCAAAGATTTTCAGAAAGAACTACTTCCTTTTTTACTCCCTGAAGTCTAGAAAACATGTAGAGTTATGAATTTGTCATTTGTGGCTTAGATTTCCTCCTTTACTAATATATGAAATTATGCATTCTTTATTTGAAATTATACTGGATATTCAATTAATTTGTCTTACCCTACTGCTCTTTCTCATCACGACAAACTGGATAGTGAGCAAAATATGTCTATTGCTCATAAGACGCTATAAAAATTTACTTGTGAACTGTTCAGAGGATACCATATGTGTTTCTCAGCAAGAATCTGTGTTATATTTCATATATTTCCCTTCCCTTCATATGCAAACTTGCTAAGGGAGCACTCAATGCCTTCATCCAGGTCATTGATGAAGACATTGAACAGGGCTGGACCCAGCACTGAGCCCTGGGGAACACCACTTGTCACTGGCCTCCAGCTGGACTTAACACCATTTGCCACCACTCTATAGGACCGGTCATTCAAACAGTTTTCTACCCAGGAGAGTGTGAACCTGTCCAGGCCAGAGGCTGACAGTTTCCGTAGCAGAATGCTGTGAGAAACTGTGTCAAAGGCTTTACTGAAGTCCAGAAAGACCACATCCACAGCCTTGCCCTCGTCCAGCAGCCGAGTCACCTTGTCATAGAAGGGGATCAGGTTAGTTTGGCAAGACCTGCCTTTCTTGGACCCATGTTGACTGGGCCTGGTCACCTGATTCTCTTGCAAGTGCTTGGTGATAGCACTCAAGATCACCTGTTCCATGACTTTCCCTGGCTCTGAGGTCAGACTGACTGACCTGAAGTTCCCTGGATCCTCCCTGAGACCCTTCTTAGTGTTTGATAGGAATGGTTGGACTAGAAGATCCGATGGGTCCCTTCCAACCTGGTTGTTCTATGATTCTATGATTCTTGTAGATGGGCACAACATCAGCCAGCCTCCAGTCCAGCGGAACTTCCCCAGTCTTCCAGGACTGCTGGAAGATGATGGAAAGGGGTTTGACCAATACATCCGCCAGCTTCTTCAATACCCTAGGGTGAAACCCATCTTCTTCCGTCTTCTTCCTGACTCCCTGCTCCTCTCTATTTAGCCTTGGGACGTAACAGAAATTTCACCTTGGGATGGAGCAGAATCCAGATCATTAAAAAAATTGTTAAACAGAACTGGATGCAGTTTTAATCCTAGGACTACACAGTTCATCACTGGTCTCCAAGTAGATGTTGCATGATTTATTGTCTGCCTCTGGTCTCAGCCATTCAGTCAGATTTTAATCCACCTCGCTCTCTGCTCAACAGCTTTTCTATGAGGATTTCACAGGAGACAATGTCTCAGGTCTTAATAAAGCCCAGGTAGGCAATGTCCACTGCTCTCCTCTCATAAACTAAGCAAGTCACTTCATCACAGAAGCTTATAAACTGATGATGCAAGAGAGTTAAATTCTCTGTATAACAGTTTCTATGTCCACACTATGTAGCTAGATAGCAATTCTGGTAGATACAGAGCTTCACTGGTGACTCCATGTACAATTAAACAGAAAAAAAAAAATCCTTCAAGAACCATTTCAGAGCCATCCCAATGATAAATACCTTAGAATGCAACAGATTTTGATACCACCATTTGCTTGTTTACCTTGATAACTATGTGTTGCACATGTGTCCTCACTCCAAATATGCCAGTTTTCAAATAAATCAAATTATAAGATTTGTGTCATTGGAAACTTATAAAATCATATTAAAATATTTTACATACTATGCTTTTAACTAATGATATCTAAAAATTTTAAATGGAAAATTATTCTTGCCCATAATACACAACCCTATAAGAAATTAATCACCTGAAAGGAGGAATGTTTTGAAGAATTATTTTCTTATGAAATTTAAAACCTGCTTCTAGCCAAGCTACTTTACAGGCATGATTTTCTAACTCTAGTGCATATTTTAGACTTTTAGTGTGTTCCATGCCTAAAGACTCCAATGGCTTGTGAAATACTTTGCCCATATGAGGTTTCACCATCTGCTTTGTCATCCTTCTAATCTTTTCAAGTAAAAAGGAGATTGTAATGATGTTAAAGAGAAAGAAATTTTTGATGGAAATGAAGTGCTAAGAGTGAAAAAGCTTCACTCTTCCCACAGCCAAAAAGTCTCTTTTTTTATCAATGTGGTTTATGTGTGAAGGAAGAAGGGGTGGATGAAACGATTTCTCATACTAATACACTAGATCATAAAGGAGCCTGGAATAACTGAAAAATAAATTGCTTTGGCATCCGTATTATAAAGGTAAGCATATGATTGTGCCATGAATATAATCTCTTATAAAGAGTAATTTCCTGCATTGCCATAAAAAAAAGGTATGATAGTGCACTAATATCTAACATCTCTGCTTTTCTGATGCAGTTACACTAATGTGCTTGCAGGATTTTTGAATGACTGTTTTAAAAAGGATAGGTATACTAAATAAAGACTTTTCAAAGGGGACTTTATCCCATATTTTTCCAAGTGTTCCTAGTTCTTTTTTTCTGAAATGTATTGATCATTATTGGTGACAAGCTATCACACATTATGTGCCAGTACACTGACCTTTAATCTTAAATTCTTATGAATGTTATGCAAAGCTGAAAGAGATGTGATGTACTAGGCTTTTCCTTATTCATTATATGAAAACTCTCTCTGTATATATTGTCTCTCCTCACATTTTTGCATCCCAGTTTTTATTTTTTTAATCCTAAATAACCTGATTAGATCATATTTCTTTTTAAATTAAGGATTTTTTAGTGTATTTCATAGAACTCGCTCAAAATTTAAACACAAAACAAACCCCAAACCAACAGAACAACCAAAATAAAGACCATATATCAAAAAGTATTTTAGCTAAAAGAGTAGATAACAAATAAAGTAACTACTATTATATAATAATAAATAATACACAATGTTTAAAGTATCTAAAAGTAAGAAATCCAAAATACTTCTAGCTTATAAAATATATATGTATAGCCTATTGGAAATATGTGACTTGAATACTGAAACCTGCTGTAGTGACTTGATTATGGATGGCTGCTAGATGCCCACCCAGCAACTCTCACTCACCCACCTGAAGAAGACAGAAGGAGAAAATAAAGATTCTTGTGGGCCTAGATAAAAACAACAAGATTGTCTACCACTTACTGACATGGGCAAAGGAGTCTCAGCTTAGAGGAAAAGTATTTAAATTAGTAAAAGAGAAAAAAGAAATCAACATCTTCCCCTCACCCATTTCACAGGCTCAGTTTCAATCCTTCTGTCCCCTCGCCTTTACCTCCTCTCCCATAAGCAACACAGAGGGGTGGAGAGTGAAGGCTGTGATCAACCCATAACAGTTCCTCTCTCCATCTCTATTCACTTCACATTTTTCCATTTCTCCACTGTAGGATCCTCTGCAGGCTGTAGTATGGATACCTGCTGCATTGTGGCCTCCTCCATGGACTTCAGAGTAATCAGTGCCCTGGAACCTGAAACATCTCCTCCTCACTTAAATGCAGGGAAAGGACATTGCTAGGAAACTTCCTAACTTGGTACAGTACTTGGACTATTACCCATTACTTCTCTTCTATCTGGACCATAATGAGTAGTCCAAGGGCCATCAGAAGAGACTTTAGGGCTCCGGCACATTTCGTGAGGAAATTTGGAGCACAGGTTATTTTTCCTTCTCTCTTTCCAGTTGTGGGCAGTGACACTGGAAGTCACAGACACATCCAGTCTATTAACACATGGCTCCATAGTTGATGTCATCACCATAGTTTTTGTTTTTTCGATAATGGGATGGCCTACATGGCACGAGGTCTGATGGTCTCATGGGATTCACATTTCTCAAAGCAGGAATATGGTCCTTGTTCATGAGCTTTGAGGGCTTATTGGCAGTATTAAACTAAACTTGAAATGAGAAAGTGATAATATCAGGATCACTCATGATAATCTGTGGGGTGACTTGCCAATACTAGAGAGACAGTGTGCTAACACAGGCTCTGAGTCTGTTCCTCTAGATGTGCTGGATACACTGTAACACAGTTGAAGTTTTACAGAGGTGTGTCAGAGGTTCCTCAAGTAATAGGAATCAATAGGGAAATAGTGGTGAAATATCTCAAAGGAATTAAGTGGTGTTCCTCTAAAGAGGTGATGTAGCCAACAGCCTAGCTGAATTGCCTCTACACCAATGTATGGAAGTGCCTTCTACACCAATGCACACAGTATGGAGAACAAACAGGCAGAGCTACTAGTAACCTATGACTTGGTTGCCATTACTAAAGAATGGAAGGATGAATCTCATAGTCTTGCATATGTTTGAGTTCCTCAAGTGTTCAAGAATCTGATTTTGTCTTACATTGGGAGGGACTTTTCTCCCCCAGTCCTTGCTGGTGGTCCATCCACTTGAGAGGTGGGGGAAGAAAGGCTGTCAGAGAAGATTATGGCAAAAATACTGTTGAGTATCTCAGCCTTCTCCTCCTCCATTTCTACCTTTCTTTTAGGTAGTTGTAGAAAGCACCATGCCCCATCCCTGGAAAATGTCAAGGTCAGGTTGGATGGGACTCTGAGCAGCCTGATCTTGTTGAAAGGTCCCTGCTCATTTCAGCGAGATGGACTAAATGACCTTTAAATGTCCCTCCCAACTGGAACAGTTCTATGATTCTAAACAGAGCAGTTAGAAAACCTTTCACCCTCAAGAAAATGTAATAATTTTAATTTTCATATAAATAAAAGCAGATTTTGAAATTAGTTATATATAACAAACACATGTAAGTTAAACTTTTAAGTGCAGCAATAGCATGGTTTTCTTTTACTAAAATATCTTCAAAGAATGTGCGAAAGCAGTAGAAGATGAAGCATTAAATAATGAGCAATACATATAAAACTTATTATATTTTAGGTGTAATAATGTCTAAAAGGAGCTGGTATTTAATATATCTCGAGAACTGAGTTTATATGATTCTAAACATTGCATAAACCAATGTAGTCAATCCATGCTAATCCATGCTAATTTCATCTTGCTAATAACATGCACCGCATAGTACCCTTCTTTATATGACAATCACTTTAAATACATAAACCTGAAAAAAACCACATGCACAGAAAGTAAGAATGGTCTGGGAACCAACAACAAATTGTCAGTTTTTTCTTTCAAATACCAACAACAGCATCAATTATATACATCTTATAGAGGAGATTATTTGAACAAAATTAAATAAACTGCTATATACAGTTAAAGAAAATATAAAATGGGGAAAAATATCAAAAAAGAATATGGATACGAATCTACTCAATAAAGAAAAATCCTATTTGAGATTTCACATCCTACCTCATACATTTAAACTTGCTGGCACCATCCTTCTCTCCCAAAACTGCCAGGAGGAGAGGGACCTGGGGGTGTTGGTCGACAGCCGACTGAACATGAGCCAGCAGTGTGCCCAGGGGGCCAAGAAGGCCAATGGCATCCTGGCTTGGATCAGAAACGGTGTGACCAGCAGGTCCAGGGAGGTGATTCTCCCTCTGTACTCAGCACTGGTGAGGCCGCTCCTTGAATATTGTGTCCAGTTCTGGGCCCCTCAGCACAAGAAGGATGTTGAGGCTCTGGAGCAAGTCCAGAGAAGAGCAACGAGGCTGGTGAAGGGGCTGGAGAACAGACCCTATGAGGAGCGGCTGAGAGAGCTGGGGTTGTTTAGCCTGGAGAAGAGGAGGCTGAGAGGAGACCTCATTACTCTCTACAAGTACTTGAAAGGTGGTTGTGGAGAGGAGGGATCTGGGCTCTTCTCCCAAGTGACAGGGGACAGGACGAGAGGGAACGGCCTCAAGCTCCACCAGGGGAGATTTAGACTGGAGATTAGGAGGAGGTTTTTCACGCAGAGGGTCATTGGGCATTGGAACAGGCTGCCCAGGGAGGTGGTTGATTCCCCTTCCCTGGAGGTGTTTAAGACACGGGTGGATGAGGTCTTGAGGGACTTGGTTTAGTGTTAGATAGGAATGGTTGGACTAGAAGATCCGATGGGTCCCTTCCAACCTGGTTGTTCTGTGATTCTGTGAAAAGCAAATGTCATATTGGCACATTTTGTAACTGTGGGGCATGCATGAATGTGCACATCTGGTATGTAGAATATTAACATTTTCTTATGGTTATCCAGACCTTGGATATTTAGGGGATCGCTGCACTCCTGATAGCTCCCACTAAGTTAAAATAGTTTCCAGACCAGTGTTTCATGCTCAATGCTTAAACTATCTGCATTTGACTTCATTCTGTGCCAAAACCAGTTGTTTCCAAATTCTAATTCAAGGAAATAAAACCCCTGGAGACTTTATCAGAGAAACATGAGCAACAGTAGCACTTCTAATGTTTTTCCATAATTTGACTGTGGCTTTGATAAAACTGATACTAAGCAGATTTATGAACTTGGAAGAGGAGGGAGCTGACCTTTTCTCCCAAGTGACAGAGGACAGGACAAGAAGGAATGGCCTCAAACCCCACCAGGGGAGGTTCAGGTTTGACATGAGGAAAAAATTCTTCACAGAAAGGGTCATTAGGCACTGAAACAGTCTGCCCAGGGAGGTGGTTGACTCGCCTTCCCTGGAGGTATTCCAGGTGTGGGTGGATGAGGTACTGAGGGGCATGGTTTACTGTTTGATAGGAATTGTTGGACTCGATGATCTGGTGGGTCTCTTCCAACCTGGTGATTCTATGATTCTTTGATTCTATGATTCATCAAATTCCCTGCCACCAAGGTCAGAATCACAAGCCTGTTCCATCACTTTTCCCTCCCTTCTTGTAGAACTGGTCTTAAAGACAACGACACCCAAAGAGTTGCAAAATATAAATGTCAATTTTAAGAGAAACTGGACAAGGATCACTGGCTCTATTTACTGTAGTTTGTACTTAGGGGCCTGAAATTGGAACCTAGTGCTATTTCAGATGCTCTAGGCTTCTTTCTCCTCTACCAGATCATTCTCTTGTAGATCTTCTCTTACATCTGCCACCAGCTCTATGACAACTTGAATGGCATTAGACATTTAATCTGTGGGCAACTGATCTCACTTTAGATCATCATTAGTTCTGAAAAGATTGTATATGTACTTTGCATGCTAAAATCCTCATTTAAAATACTTTAGGTGTCAAGTCCTGGTTTTAGAATTTGAGTGATGAGTTCATTTAAGCTGCTACACAGCATAGAATAGAGCAACCCTGGGATTAACGTTAAGTGTTATTTCCTGCTGACCTTTAGTAATAACAAGTTACTACTTCTTCTGTAGTAGAGCATGACCCATTTCTCACCTTATCTACTTCTTAATTGCCTATATGAAAAAGGATACTAGTAGGACAAACTCTATCTTTGTTAACAACTGGGACTTAAAATAAGTCTCCAGGTGGAGTGGAAATGAGTATGAAGAGTCCTTAGTAACCCACGTAATAGTGCTTGGGGTCTGCAAATTACATTACACATTTCAGGAATGAAAATATCTCGTAAGTTATTTCAGATGTAGTAAACACTCAAAATCTTCTAATTTGGCTGAACACTTAGCTTTGATGTTTATGAAGTAATGCTTTTAGATTTAATTTTCTTTTTCATTTAAACATTTTTGCAGTGTATAGCTTATCATAACTTCTTAAAAGTTCATCTGTTTTTTAATAATCCATATGATTTCTTGTCATCTGCATAGCAGGATCATGCTGTGAAATCTTAATTCTTATGCTATTATGGAAAACTAGTTTTGTTGACTTAAACAGCCTCATTTAGTTTCTTTATAAATGTCTTTTGCCTTAATCACTGAAAGATCTCCAGGCAGATTATATCAAATTGCCATACTTTTCTCACTAATACAGGCAGAGAATAACTAAAATGGCACAGTATTTATTTACATTACTTTCTATGGAAAACCTTTAGAACCTTCAAAACAAAACTAAGGAAAAAAAAAACAATTAACTAAATCATGTAAGGAATACATAGACACTAAATCTACTTTCGTAAAGTTAGATAATAAAAGCTTTTTATTGTATGCATTTTAAAGTAGGTTCAGGCAAAGCTTTCAGCTGGAGGAACTGCTCTGAATCTGTGTACTGTTCAATGCACCAGATATTAAATTCTGTTTGCAGTACATAAAGTAATAGAAAATAAAAACAAATGTTCAGTGTTCAAGAAAGCATTCTATCAATTTTGTAGATTGACTTCTTGCCAGCAACTTATACGTATCGTTTAATATGTTCTTAAAAGCAGATTTTGTGGAATAGTATCTTGCAATAAACCACAGAATTGACATCAAGCAGAAAAAAAAATCAATGTTTTGAAGAAAAGATAAATTATGAAAGAAAATGACATACGGAGATACAGCAAAATTTATTACCTGGATCTTGTGGAGACTCCACAAGCTTAATCAGGCACCAAAATGTCCTTGTGAGAACAGCACAATTAATGATTAGAAAGATAATAGTTATCAAATATTTTACAGCTGAACAAAAATGAGTGAAACACCTAATAAAAAGATGAGGAAAAAGGAAGAAAAAATCAAGAACAAGATTAACAACTTATCTAAGCATAGAAATAGTCATAAAGTATATCAGAATATGAATACACAGATTGACTGATCTTGAAGTTGGACCATTGAGTTGGGGTTAATCTCAATTCATAGTACCACTAGAATAGATATTTAGGCTAGTTAGATATCTAATAACTAGTAAGACTATTTTATAATCAAGTTCTTACTCATAATTAAAAGAACAAGGAAGGATCAAATTTGAGAGGTAAGTCATCCCATCTCTGATTTGCATTCTTTACGTTTTTATTTAATAGTTTTTGTTTGGTTTTGTTTTATTTTTCCAAAAACTGTATAAAAAGTCTGTATGACTAATTTTAATTTTAAGGTTTCAACATCTAAATAACTATTGATAATACCAATAAATATTATACTTTACCAGTTGATTAATTAGCCTCTAACTGGGTACTTTTACTGGGACTGTCATTGCATTAGATCTATCTTAATAAAATTGCATGATTTTGCAATTAAAAGAAATTAATCTGTTTCATAGAATCATAGAATCACCAGGTTGGAAGAGACCCACCGGATCATCGAGTCCAATCATTCCCACCAATCTCTAAACCATGCCCCTCAGTACTTCATCCATCTGCACCTTAAACACCTCCAGGGAAAGTGAGTCAACCACCTCCTTGGGCAGCCTCTTCCAGAGCCTAATGACCCTTTCTGTGAAAAATTTTTTCCTTATGTCAAGCCTGAACTTCCACTGGTGGAGCTTGAGGCCATTCCCTCTTGTCCTGTCCCCTGGCACTTGGGAGAAGAGGCCAACTCCCTCCTCTCCACAACCTCCTTTCAGGTAGTTCTAGAGAGCAATGAGGTTTTCCCTCAGTCTCCTTTTCTCCAGGCTAAACAACCACAGCTCTCTCAGCTGTTCCTCATAGGTTCTGTTCTCCAGCCCCTTCACCAGATTTGTTGCTCTTATCTGGACTTGCTCCAGAGCCTCAACATCCTTCTTGTGGTGAGGGGCCCAGAACTGAACACAGGATTCAAGAAGCATTCTCACCAGTGCTGAGAACAGAGGGAGAATCACCTCCCTGGACCTGTTGGTCACACCGTTTCTGATCCAAGCCAGGATGCCATTGGCCTTCTTGGCCCCCTGGGCACACTGCTGGCTCATGGTCAGTCAGCTGTCAACCAACACCCCCAGGTCCCTCTCCAGATTTCTAGACAGACTTCTCCTAGTCTGTAGCTCTGCATATGGTTGTTGTACCCCAAGTGCAGGACCCGGCATTTGACCTTGTTAAACCTCATCCCATTGGACTCAGCCCAGTGGTCCAGCCTGTTCAGATCCCTTTGCAGAACCTCCCTACCCTCCAGCAGATCGACATTTCCACCCAGTTTAGCGTCATCTGCAAACTTGCTAAAGGTGCACTCAATGTCTTCATCCAGGTCATTGATGAAGACATTGAACAGGGCTGGACCCAGCACTGAGCCCTGGGGAACACCACTTGTAACTGGCCTCTATCTGGACTTAACACCATTTCCCAGCACTCTCTGGGCCGGCCATCCAGCCAGTTTTCCACTCAGGAAAGTGTGCTCCTGTCCAGGCTGACGGCTGACAGTTTCCATAGCAGAATGCTGTGAGAAACTGTGTCAAAGGCTTTACTGAAGTCCAGAAAGACCACATCCATAGCTTTTCCCTCATCCAGCAGCTGAGTCACTTGGTTATAGAAGGAGATTAGGTTAATTTGGCAAGACTTGCCTTTCATGGAACCATGTTGACTGGGCCTGATCACCCGCTTCTCTTGCAAGTGCTTCATGATAGCACTCAAGATCACCTGTTCCATGACTTTCCCTGGCACTGAGGTCAGCCTGACAGGCCTGTAGTTCCCCAGATCCGCCTTGTGACCCTTCTTGTAGATGGGCATGACATCAGCCAGCCTCCAGTCCAGTGGTACCTCCCCAGTCATCTAGGACAGCTGGAAGATGATGGGTTTTTTTACTATTAAACGCTGAAGCAAAGTAGGCATTAAGTACTTCAACCTTGTCTTCGTCCCCTGTTGTTCCCTCTGCATCTAGTAGGGACTGGAGATTCTCTCTAGTCCTCCTTTTACTGTTGATATATTTGTAAAAAGATTTTTTATTGTCTTTCACAGACTTGGCCAATCTGTTTATATCAATTGAATACAATTCAAATTTTGTCCTGCTTTGCCACCATAGTACCAATATCTTGTCTTATTTGTTTGTCTACTTTTAGATTTTAATAAGATGTTATTCTATTTAATATATTGATTGTATCAGGGGCAGACCTCTGGGTGTTTATAGCAGGGAGCTGTTAGGGTTACGTCTGTAAAGAGCAGCTGGGTCTGCCTCATGCAGGACACGATTGGTTCCAGTCAACTCCAATGGACTCATCAGAGGGCACAGCTGAGCCCCTCAGATAATGTGGTGGCACATCCAGGGAAAATACTTTTAAGAAAGGGTTAAACATTGCATGGCAGTGAGACTGGGGGAAATATGTGAGAAAGAGCCCTGTAGATACCAAAGGCAGAGAAAAAGGAGAGGGAGGAGGAGTTCCTGGCACCAATACAGACATTTTTCTGCAGTCCCTGGAGAGGACCAAAGTGGAGCAGTTATTTCTCTGCAGAACACAGATCATCTAGAGCAAATACCCACACTGCAGCCCCTGGGAGAATGCATACTGCAGCAGTGGGTCTTTCCTGAAGGACTGCAGTCTGTAAAAATTACCCATACTGGAGGAAGCGAAATGTGAAGATGAAGGAACAGCAGAGAGGCATTGTTATGGATTGACTCCATTCCTCATTCCCCATCCTGTCTGCACTGTCCTTGGGAGTGGAGGTTAAAAGGAAAAAAAAAGATGTGTGGACTACCAAGAACATGGTTATTTATTTGCACAACTTATTTTTCTTTCTATCTTCCCCACACCCCTCTGCCCCCTCCACGATTAGAAATGAAGGACTTGGGATCTAAATTAAACAAATCAAGATATAAAAATTAAATTTAAAAATTCCTATATTGAGTAGAAAGAAAGAGATATACATGCAACGTGAACTTTCAAAGCTTCAGTTCAGATGCTGAGTCTAAAGTAATTTAGTTGTAACCTTGTACAGCTTTTGGTTTTTTGAGCAAGTTTTCGGAACTGTTCAATCATTTGAACTATACTGTTATTTAAATATGGTTGTAATGTTCTTTCAAATAAGTAATGTTTATAGGCCCTTTAGACAGAATGAAACACAATATTGTGTTGTTACATGAGTATATTCTTCATTTTAAAAAACACCCCTCCTCTCTGAGTATAGAACTATTATTGTACTGTCTGAGAAATGCTTCAAGGTAGTGTAAATTCAAGATGGGCTGTTGCTTAAAGTCTGACAGTTTCATGAGCTTCTTTGCTGTGAGTGTCAGACTGTTTAACCATATTGTACTCTTAGCACAGTTATTTTCCTCCAATGTCCAAGGATTTTCTAAGTTGTTTTTTATTTGTTCTGTGTTATTTAGAAGAATTAAGAGAAGAAAAAGCATAAACAAGAAATTTATTATACCTGGCTGTATTCTTAATCACTGCACATGCGAAAACAAGCAAAAAAAAAAAAAATCATATATATCAGTGCATATGAAATCTAAATATCTTCTGCCTTGGCATTGTTCACAACTTTGGGACTAACTAAATGGGATAAAAATAATTCAGCATGTATGTGATATAATTGAATAAGGATGTACCTTGCTGAATGAAATCTAAACTGCTGCTCTAAGAAATCTCAAAAAACTCTTCTTCAAAAAGCACTTCCTCAAAAACATTCATGATTAACTCCAGCACCTTGTTAGCTCCTTGGTAGTGGTTGGAGTATACAAATCAAGAAAAATATATTTTATACAAGAACAGTTGTTATTCTTGAGATTCATAAAGAGTTCAACTTGTTTGATTAATTAAAATGCGTTAAGATGCATTTTTTCCCCCAGAGATAAGTAGAATGCAGAGAAAATGGAAATGTAAATTCAGTAATTTGAAGATGAAAACCATATTATGTCAGTAATCTGAATATCAAATCCATCTTTTCCTAAAGTTTTTCCTTTCTTTTTTCTCCTTATTTTATTTGTCCATTCTTTCACTTCAACCATTTCCTTTCATTCAGTATGACTTCTCCAGGGTTTGTTACATCTCCCATCTTCTATCACCTTCTTTCAAATATAAGAACACTAAGAATTGTCTTTTTCAACTTTGTTTTTTCTTTTAAATTTTTCCCTTTCAGAAACAAGAAATACATGTCAGACAGTCTAGGGTTTAGACAAAATACAGTCAAGTATTTGCTTTCCTTTCCTGTAATCGTCCCAGGTGTTTTTTTCTTTTTTTTTTTTTTTTTTATTCTCTATACTCATTAGATAATGTATGTAGTAGCTTATTTCTTCATTTGCTCTTTTACTTTTTTTGAACTTTTCTTTTTTCTTTTCTTTCTTTCTTTCTAGCTTCATTAATAACACTGGAAGATTTTTGTCTTCTGAATAAAAAATAGAAAAAATAAGACATGATACTTGTCATCAACCTTTCAACCTGCATTGTTTGTATAAATGTCTCTTTAAAGTGCCTAAAATTATTTTTCTTAGGCTTTAAGTGGTTTTTTTTCCAATTTATTCTAGTTTGCCAGACCCCCATCATCCTGAAAATTGCCCTTGACTACTATTATTTTCTTGGCAAGACAGGTGTTCTTGCACAGTGTGCAGCAGAGCAAGAGATGCAATTCCAAGGAGGATTTCAACTGACTAATTCCAAGAGCAAAAGGCAAAGGAGGTGTTGCATCAAATGAAATAGTGACAATATGAAGTTTTGTTTGTTGGTTAAAGTGGAAATATAGTTGAATGAAGAGCAGGTGGAGGTACATATTCCATCCACAAAGGAATATACTACTTTATAAGCAAAATGTTGTCATTTGTATTCTCAGCAAGCAATGGTGTTAATTGATATGAATTAACAAGGAATTAAAGTATGTGTTGTAGAAAGTCTTTTTATTTCACATCTTCTTTTCCATGCTTATCACATAATCTGTAAACTGCAAATATCTCCTTTCATGTAGCATTTCAGACTGTACAAATTCAGACTGTATAAAGGTTTAGCATTGTGATTTTAAGTGATTGTCTAATGTTTGTAATTATTCTGATGACATGTACTTTCTGGAATTAGGTAGGACACAGAACTAAACCTTTGTTCACACTCTGCATTTTTTTCCTTGTACATCTCTTTTTAATAAAGATTATGAGACTGAAAATTGTTTATAATATTGTCTCATTTATGTTTATTTAGCTCCACAAAGTCATGACTAACATTTTTTTATGACACAATCCTTCATCCCTTTCCATCAGTATGGCACTCACCTCTCCTTAGCAGTTCATCACCAGTTATACACTGACCCTTTTTCGAGCCTCCATTCATAGAATCATAGAATCACCAGGTTGGAAGAGACCCACCGGATCATTGAGTCCAACCATTCCCACCAATCACTAAACCATGCCCCGCAGGACCTCATCTACCTGTGCCTTAAACACCTCCAGGGAAGGTAAATCAACCACCTCCCTGGGCAGCCTGTTCCAATGCCCAATGACCCTTTCCATGAAAAACTTCCTCCTAATCTCCAGCCTAAATCTCCCCTGGCAGAGCTTGAGGCCATTCCCTCTCGTCCTGTCCCCTGTCAATTGGGAGAAGAGGCCAGCTCTCTCCTCTCTACAACCACCTATCAGGTAGTTGTAGGAGCAATATTCTACAGGGAAAAAAAAAAATAGTGCTGCATGACAAATAGGTCAGAGAAATGATTTATTATCAATTAGCCAAAAAACATAAAAAAGAAGGATAGCATGAAAGGACAGGTTGATACAATTCAAGGTAACCTAAAAGGGTATACAAGAAGCATATATGAAACTATACCTTCAGAAGAAAAAAATTCCAATGATATCTTAACTTCCATTAAGTCTCTCTGGTTTTTAGACTTTTAAAATGGAATAATGTGCTGTGAAATGTTATAAAAAGTAGGACTAATACTTCTAATATTCTTTTCGTAGAAGAAAAGAAGTGTTCAAAAGCAAAATACAAAGACTCAAGGTCACCTGTAGAAATTTTATTTCCTCATATGTCATCTTGCAGCCTAGTTTTTGGGACAAGTTCTGAGAGCCATATTGACAAAAATGTGTTTCTGAATATCCTGGCCAGGGGCTCTTGTCATAAGCATTTCCAAATTACTGTATCTACAAAGCACTGAATTAATTAGGCGTGATATATTTTTGGCATGTGACTGCATAGAATGTAGCATAATGTCATGAAATCTACCAGCCTGAACTGCACTGTTTACAGAGGTGACAGTCTCATGGGAATATTTTCAGCTTTGAACGCATGCAATTTACCTTCAAAGTAAAGTGTTACCTCTCACTAACACAATTTCTTTTCTCTCTTTTTCACTAGCCACTTTCTGGCATCTTTCTGATCATGCCTTGCTGCACAACTTAATAAGAAAGAATCAAGTAAGAGTGTCCCAGCTAAATCCCCAGCATCCAGGTAAAATAAAACCTAGACAAAGATCTGGGACAGAGACAGTATAATGAACAGAAATGGCAAGGAAATTTAACTTAATTTCATTGTGTACTAGCTTTTAAATACAAAAATAATACATGTATGAATACCTGAATGTATCTATATGTATGTTTCATATATATCTATTAGTGTTTATGAACGCATATAATTCTTCCTCCTTATGGGTTGGCTAAAGTAATTACTGTATAAAAATTTTCATGAAAGAAGTGACATTGTGTACAATGATTAGGTGAAAGAGAGAATTTACTCTGTTTCAGATCATAATTTTATATTGTTAACAATTGCTTTCAAGATGTTGATCTGAACAATATGAACTTCATAACTTGAAAACTGATTTTATAACTGATGAGCTACTTCAGATTGTGACTGTTATACAGCATCGGTATTTTATTTAACTGCAATGCTAATTTTCACACTAATTGTTCTGATAATTAACCCAAAAGGTATCTTTCCCGAGACAGACATATATATAGATGTTCAGCTAAAAAAGAAAAATAAATAATCCAAATTTATGTATTTCTGTTTACAATAAATATCATTAAATTATATTTTTTATTTTAATGATTGTTGTTTACTAACATATACACTACAATCTACAATTTCTAATGAAAGATTTTATTAGAAAATATATTTTATAGAAACATCTTCATTTTGAATATATTTAAGGCAGAAAATTATCACAATATGTTGTTTTATCCTCTCAGTTTGAAATGGCAAATATTTCATTTTAAAGAAGTAAAAATGCATCAATTAACTGTTCCATATAGTTTTATACAGTAGGAAACATCTAATAGTTTATGTATTATATTTTTATGTGCATTTTTTTGTATTTTTGTAATTTTTAATTTGTATTATAATATTCTTTAAAAAATGTGGATCATTGATGTTTCAAGCTGAGAAAAGTATTGAGGTAAATGACAATTTTCAAAACAATGTTTTGGGGTTTTTTCCTACCAAATAGATGGCATAATTTCCTTCTTCTCAACTGCAGTGGTATCAAGACTTGATACAATGAGAATCACATTTTATTTAATAGTTTGAATCACACTAAACAACAATCCTCATAATATTACTGAATGTTTTTACTATTGTTGTTATGATAATTAATAACAGAAATGGTGAATATCAATAGTGTAAGTACATATTTTTGTGCTGTTGTAAGCAGGGATGGAAAAATGATGGTCTTGCAAAAACAGAATGAGAGAATTAGATGCAGCATATCAACAATTTTTACTAAAAAACCCCAATTTTCTAGCACCGTTTGGCGTGTAATAGTCTAATAATTCTCATCAGATCCACTTCCTATCTGTTGCTAAGGCTTTCACATCTTACAATTATTTTTTATAAATTATAATAAACCATCTCTACAGACATTTACAGACATCTTACTGAACAACAGACGAAAATTAAAAAAGATCTTTGAAAATCTAATGAAAGAGTAGTAAAAGTTGGCTTCATAGACACAACAATGGTTAAAATATTTATCCCACATGGTAAATGGTAGATTCCCTTAATAGGAAGCGTGTAGTTTGTGCCAAATGCATTGGAGAACAAAAAACCAGAAAACTATAAGAGGAGTTATATTATCCAAGTAGTACCTGTGAAAAATAAAACAAAATTTTGAGCATGTACATACTGCAAGAGTGTCAGTGTCAAAGAACTGCAGTTGTCATATATAAATGAAGTACTTGATGATTTTAATTGTATGAAAACACAAACTTGTATGAGTGTAGAATGTGTAGACTCAGACGAATGTGCAAGTCCATAATAAGGTGCAAGTCATATTTTTCCTACAGTATCCAGGTTTCTGTGACAGCAGAAGGGTACCATTCTTTATAATTAGTAGAACTGCGGTGGGAATTAGTGCTTGCTTCTATATACACACAACATCAAAAAAATTATCTTAAATCCCACTGAATAATAGGTGGTGCAAAAAAGAACCAGCTGAGCCCTAAGGCAGCTAAAGAGTACGAAGGAGGGGATAATAATCCTTCTATTACAGAGAGTCTAACTGACAGGCCAAATGGCTGCCTGCAAGTATGAGTAAACTACGAAAGAAGGAAACGCTGTACAGTTAGGAATATGAAAAAGTTTATGTTTTTTAATTCTTAGTTTTGAAACAGTGGATGAAAATGAAATCAAGGTTGAGAAAATACATTTGTGAGTCATCATCATGTTAGAAGCCATATAGACTGAGATCATGATTATACAGAGAGAATGAAAATTAGAACACTGAAGGGCAAAATCTCAATAAAAGACATACAAGGAGGAAAGAACAGCCAAAGGATATTTTGAAGGAAATGTGGAAAAGGTAACGAGGAAGTTCACAGGAATATGGGGTAACAGAAGCCATTAATATTTCCAATACTTTGATAACACTCTTCTGTTGGCTAGTATGTACTATTTCAGTGCAATCTGGTTTTAACAGCCTTGAAACGACAGGTTTATGAAATTAATGAGTATTAATTTTTACATAAAACTGGACAAGAAAATTTATTGCCAGGATTGTAAGCAAGGAATGGCTGCTATTTCTTCCTAATGATAACAAGTTTTTAAAATCTTGTTTTTCTTGCAAATTGTTTTTGTTTTGATGGACGTACTTACATGCTCACTGGTATTTCCCTTTTCTGCTGCCATGTGCTGCAGGGTACTATATAGATTTCCTTTAAGCAAGGACTCTGCCTGGTATTAAGTGATTATTACTACTTTATGGACTCATTGTTATTCAAAAATGACTTCACAATAAAGACACTAAGTACATTTAATTACCAAAACACATTTAGTCACAGATATATTTGACATAAATGAATTATCTTTTTCATATCAGTAACTAGTACACAAAATACCTGCTTCTGATTGGATGAAATTCATAGAATCATAGAATTACAGAAGCACCAGAAAAGACCTACTGGATCACTGAGCCAAACCATTCC
Source organism: Coccyzus lansbergi (assembly GCA_033558105.1). NCBI lineage: Eukaryota > Metazoa > Chordata > Aves > Cuculiformes > Coccyzidae > Coccyzus > Coccyzus lansbergi. Next base: position 1,391,799 of record JAUMJK010000168.1, read on the forward strand.
AATCAAATACTAAATCATTCCCCTCAGCACCTTGTCCATCCTTGCCTTAAACACCTCCAGGGAAGGTGAATCAACCACATCCCTGGGCAGACCATTCCAGTGCCTAATGACCCTTTCTGTGAAAAATCTATTTCCTGATGTCTAGCCTAAACCTCCCCTGGCAGAGCTTGAGGCCATTTCCTCTAGTCCTGTCCCCTGCCACTAGGGAGAAGAAACCAGCCCCCTCCTCTCTACAACCCCCTTTCAGAAAGGCATAGAGAGCAATGAGGTCTCTTCTCAGCCTCCTCTTCTCCAGGCTAAACAACCCAAGCTCTCTCAGTTGCTCCTCATAGGACCTCTTCTCCAGCCCCTTCACCAGCTTCATTGTTTTTCTCTGGACTTGCTCCAGAGCCTCAACATCCTTCCTGTGGTGAGGGGCTCAGTACTGAACACAGGATTCAAGGAACAGTCTCACCAGTGCTGAATACAAAGAGAGAATAGCCTCTCTGGACCTGCTGGTCACACCGTTTCTGATACAAGCCAAGATGCCATTGGTCTTCTTGACCCCTGGGGCACACTGTTGGCTCATATTCAGTCGGCTCTCAACCAACACACCCAGGTCTTTCTCCTCTAGGCAGCTTTCCAGCCAGGCTTCTCCTAGCCTGTAACCCTGCATAGGGTTATTGTGCCCCAAATGCAGGAGAATTCCCATGGTACCTGGTGACTGGATGTCACTGTCATAATGGAAACCACTTTGCCATTAACTGTTTAGTTTAGGGGAACCGTTTAAGCTTAAACTGAGTTCAAGCCCATCCTACTTCTTCCACACTACCACTATGGGATGTCTTGTGCTGCACTTTGGCCAAGATCAGATTCTGATGTAGTTTTCGTCATTGGGCCTATTCTAGAATTATACCATGGATGTTGGTTTATAATTTATCAATGACCTTAGTTTAAACTGTATCAAACAAAACTTGTATTTAAAGATTACTTCTTGTGCTTTGGACACTTTCAAATCTGACAGGAATCAGAGCAGCATGCACCTTCAAGAGATTACAAGTCTGCAGCAAGCAAGGAAGCAAATACTGAATCTCAGTTGAGAACTTTGCAACAGAGAGGAACAGTTACACTGCAAACAGTAGTAGCTCATCATGGTCACCTCTTTTCTGGTTCTGTAGTCATTTATCTGCAAACAAAACTTTGACATTTACTAAAAGGTAGTGAAAGAAATGGGGCAGGTAGAAAACATAAAGGAAGATCCTACACGACAACATAAGGAAAGGAATTTTGAGAAAGATATCTTGGGTTCTTTATGTGACTTGTATTAATTCTCCTAAAGGCCAAAATGACTCTTCAGTTCCTTAAAGAGCTTGAAGGGATCAGAATTACACCCTACTACTGAGAAGACACTAAATACTGAGTTGTCACTATCTGTTTTTTGTCCTTCAGTTCACTTTGGAATAGTCCTCACTGAAACTGAAAAAAGATTCCGATAAAGAATTGGGGAGATGCCATCTTCAAATATCCAAGTTAGATGTTTAGCTCAGGGTTCTAGCATGATTAAAATACACAGAGATGTTTCTATACTTGGTGATTCAGTTCATTTCATAATTCATCCTTTTATGGTCCCTCTTTTGTATCAACTGCAAAGAAACTTGAGTATATCCATTCACCACTTAGATAGTTTTATTAAATGGGGTCAAAATTGACTGGAAAAATTGTGATCTTTTTGCTGTGATATGTTAATTTTAGTATATTTAAATTAAATTATGATTTTAAGTTCAGAGAGGGAAAGGTATTTTTGCATATGTCCATGTTTATATATACTTTAAAATAAAAATGAATATTTTTCCTGTTAAATGTTGGTAATAGGAGCCCCATTTTTGTGTTTTCCCCTTGGAATTTTTCAGTTATGACTTTAAGATTTCTTAGCAGTTCTGTCATTGTTTTAAGTATATTTCTACTTAATCAGCATGGGAATTTAGTCTAGCAGTGAATGTTTAAAAACTCTCCACCTAAAGTCACACCTAAATTTAAAGCTCTGTAAGAGAATCATTATTAAGAGAGCTTAGTGGAAAAAAAAAACCAAAACAAAACAAAAAAAAACCCACAAAACCCAATTTCTAAAAATTACTGCTGAGGAAGTTTGTAAAGATCATGCTGAGCAGCAGGTCAAAAAGCCGAATCCATTGAAAATAACTAGAGTTATGGAATTCAGTTATCCTGGTAGGTGTCTGCTTCTTTTCACTCACCACTTTTGACACTGTTCTTTCATGTCATTTGGACATACTCAGCAAGGTCATGTAAGGGGCAGACTTTTCCTGTGCTTTTCTGTATGTAGTGGGAGTATGGAGACTTGTTGCTTCTTAATTGGCTACTTTATTTGTATTTACCAACAAGTTCAGCATCACATGAAATGTAATGCAGTGTGGGAAGGGATCCCTATCAGCTATATAAATTCTGTTTGGAATACTTCCTTTCTAACCTGCACAGCCCCATTAAAGAAATAATGTATCATTCAAGCCTTATCCAGGCGCCTGTCCTTTGATGGTCTGGAATTTTCTGAAGTTTGTATAGATGACAGAGTTAAAATTAGCACATGAGTTCTATGCAAGTAAGACAGTCTCCTAAGACAGCATAGAATCAAGGCAGCTTCTTGCCTAGCCATAGTAATGAAAGCAAAGTACTACAAGATGAAAAAGTGGCCATTAACTTGTCAGTGACTTTGAGCCACAGCAAATACCTGGTTTCTAGTTGAAAACCCAGGTGAGGACCCATGTAAAGCATTGAATGCCTAACAGCCAGCAACACATGTTGAAGAACTGACAAAATGTGTCAATTGTGAGTTTTCAGGAATAAAGGGAGAAATCTAAGCTAAGCTCTGGATACATCCAAGTTTTTACTACAGACAGGGTAAACCACAGCATATATATTCATGTAAGTATAACTAATATAAAACTTTGTAGGAAGTCATAATCCAAGGTTAAGATAGACACATAACACATTCTATCTTTTGTATTGTGGAGATGGTGCGACAGACTATGCAATGCTCTAGGGAACTGTGGCCTAATACAGTTGCACAGTTTAATAGTTTTTAATCATTGACCTGAATGAGCTTTCAATAAATACTTATTTCCTTGTTGGCTACTGATTTTGTCCAAGTTCTCAGAGTGCCTATCTGGCTGCAAAGCCCTCTACATGTGCTGGACCTCAGACTCTTGAGAGTCTGGGTTTGCTTGCAGCAGAAGCAGCATTTGCAAGGTTAAAAAAAGTAAGAACAGCACTCTCATAGATAGATAGATAGATAGATAGATAGATAGATAGATAGATAGATAGATATTACAGAACTGAGATTAAGAGATAGATTGTGCAGCTAGGGAGTTGTTATTCTGCCTATTATTTACATTTCTTTTGTGATATGCATAATCAGCATTCAAAGACTTGGAAGGTGCGTCTGCCTGCTCACATTGTTTTAAGGCTGCACTATTCGCCTAACTGTATTAAATATTTACAATGTTAATTGATCTTGAAGTGTACCAACTCATCTACTGTTTCACTAAAGAATTAACTTCTCTAGTTAAAGTTCAGCACTTTTTTAGTCCATTTACACAGACATCACCCTAAAGCAAATAAAACCATTTATCACCATTACAGCTTTCACAAACATAATCATGATGAGTTTTCCAGTGTCAGTTACTGAAATAAAACTGTTATAATAAAATTGATTAGGCAGATTCAAGAGAAAAAAGAAGTTCCACTTTATTTGTATAACGAGATAATCAATTGTCAAATAACATAACAATTTGTAGCCAGTAAAATGTTGATCATTTGATAATCATTGTCTAAGAAAGTCAAGTGTATGTATATATAAAACAAATTCTATTACAACCACATGTTGCAGTTGGCCTTGAAAAACACTGTAAGACCTAGGTTGCTCTGCATTTATGCTGCTAATAATTAAAAAGTAAACATGGATAAAGCATTTTTTTACTTACAATTTCCTGAAAATCTGCACCTTTCCTAATTAGGGAAGAAATGTCAATGATGGTAACTATAGAGCCGTAACTAATAATCCACAACATGCAAACTATTGTACACAATTATTAATTTGGTGGAAAGATGTTACATTAAAGGTTACAAAGTTTAAGAGATATCAAATAAAGATTTAGTCAGTGAGAAGTACCTCACCTTATTTACTCATTCTTGGTACATATGAGAATATGAGATTTAGTAGACAGGAGTGCATTTGGAGAATCCATGTGGGAACAGTGACGCTGATCAGCTATTGTAGAAATACTCTATTATGCAACCCTTATCTAGCTTTACTTATATTGCTTTATCACAATAATATCTGAATACCACAAAACAGTCAACTGTAAAACACCCTTGTGAAGTGTCAATAGTGTCATTTTAAAGGTAGGAAATAAGTAAGAAGAAAATAAATTGATTTTTTATCACAGATTCCTTAGGTAAAATATGACAGTTAGTTAGATTGATTTTTTTTTATCTCTTAAGACTTCAATTTGTTACTTAACGAGCAGTTTATTCCTCCTTATATAGTTAGTTATAATTAAATATAGATCAAAATATAAATGAAATATTTGAAAGTGAGGCTGAATTTTTCGGTTTGTAGAAAGGTTAAAGAAAACAATCTTGTACCAGATTTAACAGCTATAACTGTGAATCTGCTACGGATTTGGGATAAATTATTCTCAATTTTATTAAAGTGGGCTCCAGTTAACTCCTTTCTTTTTTTCCCCTCAATGACTGTACCAGAAATAGAAATCCCAACTGGATCAGAGGACCTGGAGCTCAGAAAAAAATCTCTCCTGTATTATTTTTTTTTCAATCTGGAAAATTTTGAAAATATTTTCTTGTTCTGAAAAAATCTTTATTTTTACTAACACTTTAATATTTGTTTCAGCTTCCCTCTGTGTTGCCATTTTTTCATCCGGATGTTCTATTCTCAAACACCACAACCCCCTTGCCAACATTTCAGCTTTTCTGTCGTCATTTTTGGACCTTTCAATAAAAACTGGGCATTAAAAAGTTCTAACAATTTCCCAGGGTGGCAATTCTTCCAGTTCCAGATCAGGACATTAATTTGCCTTTGCTTTGACAACCTTATTTCTCTGAGATGGGTGTTTAAATCTATCATAGTAAGGAATAGACAGAATTGTCTTGTCTTGCAACTGCATTGGGACTCATAGGAGAAATCATCCATGCTTCAGAATACATGACTTATTTTGCTGGACATTATTCCAAATATCTAGAAAGGGGTATGATACAGGGATAATCTGTAGTACTTAGGTGTTTATTAGCTTCTATCCTCACTTTTCCCTCACAGTGTTCTGATGAGGCAAATAAACAGTATTCTTCCCATTATACAATTACAGAAGAGAAAACTAAAAGTAGGAATGTTTTCACTTTGGACATCCAAACTTTAGGCATCTAAACCTGAGCTTTTACCCTAGACTTTTTTATCAATATAGTTACTGTGTCAATTAAGCACACCAGCAAGGTTTTTGTCTGCTTAATTCTGATTTCACCATGACATGAGTTGTACCTTGGAATATCTGCTTCTCTTCAGAGAAAAGATGTGATTTTTGGAAAACAAAAATGTAGAATGTGTGTTGGATCAAACATTCAGGTAGCTAAGACAGAGACATGAATGCAAACTGAAATCAGAAGCTTACCCTGAGAACAAATCGGTGTCCTAAGATAAATAATTTTGTGTATCTTAGTAGTTTCTGAAATGAACTTTGAGTGTATAATTAAATTCTGAAGTGAAAAAAAAATTATCCTTAACATAGGGGGAGGAGGGAATCCCAGAGGTCTTACAGGCAATTACTACTGACAAACAAGTTAAAAATATAGTATGTGCTATCTTACTGAGTGAAAAAATCCACCATTGCTGCCAATGTTGTCAAAATTCTGTCTGTTAAGGCACACATTCCTTTAACAAACTTTAGAAGCTTCTTGAAGCTTGAGATTTCCATGCCAGTTTTCTTCAGTTTATCACTGAAGTTCCTTATTTAGCAATCATGTTACCACTAGGTCAATAGAGGGGGGAAAAAAAGAAAAAAAAAATAAATTCTTAGATGTTAGTCAGACCATCTAATTCTTAACTAATTTTTCTAGATTAAACTCTTTCTCTTTCCACTGACTACTGAAAAAGAGTTAAGAAAACTACAGCCTCAGCTTATAGTGAGATGTATGTCCTTTATCATAGGTGTCTAGAAGTCAGATATTTAGGTCTGAGATAATCAATCCATAGTCTTTCTCTAGCCACTGTATAGCATTGTATGCTTCTCTAAGGCAATGAATCTTGTACTAAAAAAGGACATCTAAAAGAGGTCTGACAAATCAGGCTCTTAATGTGCCTTTTCTTGTCACTGAATACAAAGGAAGCTTATGGCATCTAGCCCAAAGTTAAAATTATAGATAGTTACATTAAATTAATTGACCTTCTATTAGGTAGCTGAAAAAATGTAAGATAATTACTGTATTGCTCTTAACTGCAATGGAGTTAACTTCCTCCATAGTAGTCCATATAGTGCTATGCTTTGTATTTACGGTTAGAATTGTGTTGACAACACACTTATGTTTTGGCTGCTGTTGAGCAGCTCTAACACTGCATCAAGACTGCTCCTCTAACCTAGGACTGGCAGACTTGAAGTTAGCAAGAGGCTTTTGGGGAATACAGCATAGACAGCTGATCCAAACTGACCAAAGATATATTCCACACCGTACTATGTCATGATTAGCAATTAAAGCTAAAAGAGGGCATTCATTACTATGGCATTTGTTTTCTGAAGCAACTGCTATGCGTACTGAAGTCCTGCTTCTCAGGAAGTAATGTTGATATTGCCTGCTGGTGGGATTTAGAGAACAAATCTTAGGGCAAGGGGGTGTCAGTTTCCATGTATGGCCTTTGCTTTTCTTTATCAAACCGTCTTTATCTCGACCCATGAGTTCTTCTTATTTTCTCTCCTAGTCCTGCTGAGGAAGTGGAATGATGGAGTAGTGTGGTGGGTTATTGCCATACAAAATTTTTATACAGTTCCCTTTCAAACCAATTAAATTCTGCTCACTGCCTTCAATAACTTTCAAGTCTGACCTCAAAGTATTCATTTATTGCAGTGCTTGTTCACTGCAGACACAGTTGCAACTGTACAGAGTGCTTGCACTTTATTTACTAGCTAGCATACCTTAAAGAGCTAGGTTGATCCAGATAACTTAAATTGAGGAGCAGTATTATTTATAATACTGCACTTGTCATTAATTTTGATAGCCATTGTAAAGAACAAATTAAAAAAAATTATAAATTGCTGAAATATTTATTGTCAAATTTACTAGATAAAGGGGAAAAGTGAGGTATTGACTGTTTATGGGATGAATGACTGAAAAGATATAGTAAAAGCAGTGTTATTAAGGAAAAAGACAGCAACAGGTGAATAGTCTGTTTCTTAGAAAGCTGAATTCTACTTGGAATTCCACATGACTGAAGGTTGGCAAATGTTATGCCTATTTACATGAAGGGTTGAAGGGAGGACCTAGAGAACTACAGGCTTCTCAGTGCCCAGGAAGGTCATGAAACTGGTCATCTTGTGTGCTATCACACAGCACACAAAAGATAAGCAGGTGGTCAGGCCTAGTCAACAAGGATTTATGAAAAGCAGATCCTGCCCAGTTTACCTGTTCTTCTATGACAAGGTGACCCACTTAATGGATGAGGGAAAGGCTGTGGATGTAGCGTACTTGGACTTCATTAAAGCTTTTGACACCATTCCTCACAGTATTCTGCTTGAGAAACTGGCTGCTATTGGCCTGAGCAGACATAATCTTTGATGGGTAAAAAACTGACTGGATGACCAGACCCAAAGAATTGTGGTAAATGGAGCTAGGTCCAGTTGGAGACAGTCATGAGTCATGTTCCCTAGGGCTCAGTGTTGCGTCTGTTCTTTATTATCTTCATTAATGTCCTGGATGAAGGGATTGAATGTACCCTTAGGAAGATTGTGGATGAGTCTAAGCTGGGAGGAAGCATCAATATCCTTGATGGTAGGGAGGTTTTACAGAGGGATCTGAAAAGGCTGGACTGATGGACTGAGACCAATGGGATGAGCTTTAACAAGGCCAAGTGCGGAGTTCTGCACTTGGGATGAAAAAAACCCACATGCAGTGCTAAAGGCTTGTAGAAGAGTGGCTGGAAAGCTGCCTAGCAGAAAAGGATCTGGGGGTGTTTGTTGACAGTCAGAAGAATATGAGTCAGCACTGTGCCTAGGTAACCAAGCAGAGCAAGAACATCTTGTCTTGTATCAGAAAACACACAGCCAACAGGACAAAGGAAGAAATCATCCACCTGTACTTGGCATTTGTGAGGCCATACCTCAAATATTGTGTTCAGTTTTGAGCCCTTCATTACAAGAAAGACAGTGAGGTCCTCGAACATGTCCAGAGAAGAGCAATGAAGCTGATGAAGGGGCTGGTGAGCAAGTCTTATGAGGGGCATCTGAGGGAACAGGGGTTGGTCAGACTGGAGAAGAGGATGCTGAGGAGACACCATACCACTGTCTACAATTACTTGAAAAGCCGTTGCAGGGAGGTGGGTGTTGGTCTCTTTGCCCAAATGATAGGTGGTAGGATGAAAGGGAATGGCCTCAAGTAATTTCAGGGGAGGTTCAGATTAGACATTAGGGAAAAGTTCATCCCTGAAAGGTTTACTGAGCACTGGAACAGGTTGTCCAGGGAGGTGGTTGAATCATCATCCCTGGACGTACTTAAAAGCAGGTAGATGAAGTGCTTATTGATATGATTTAGGAGTAAACCAATATGGTAGGACTTGCTGATCTCCAAGGTAATTTCCAACCTAGAGATTCTATGATTCTATGAATTAACAGTAGTGGGAATGAAAACATGGACATTTATTTTCCAATAACACTTTCAGTCAGTCCTGTTATTAAGTACTTTCAAATGAGAAGCTGAACTACAGAAATTTCAATTCCTTCATTAAAATAATGAACTAAAAAATAATATGCTTTCACAGGAATCTCGAATTAAAATCAGTGAAAATATTTTTAGATGTGAAAATAATGGAGGGCTTTTTCTTCCTTTTTATTATTTTCTAGTTTTACATTGTTCTGTACTTCATATTTTTGCTTGGCACATAAGTAAAATGAAAATACAGTCAGGAGATACTGAAAAGTACAAAAGAATACTTCTGGTCTTCTTGTACAGAAAGAAACACTTTCAGTAATTTGAATGAGTTTCAGATAAGCAGCCATATTTCTGGGTGCTCATTAGAGCTTGGTGAATAATTTATAGCAAATAATTTAGTTGAAGAATTTTAACTCTCTTCAGCTCACAAATTGTCCATGAACAGATTGTGATTTTCCTAAATTAGCTTATTATTCACAATCATTTGGAGAATAATTCTTGTGAATGTTTCTTTCTCTGTAGCTGGTTTGTGCCCAGTTGTTGTAAACAGTTAATTTTCAAGCTGTTTCCATCTGATATATAACTCCTGTAGAATGTTTCTGTTTAACTGTAATGTTTGAAATCAAGCTATCAGGAATAATAATTTTAACAATCATCAAATCCTAGCTAAAATATGCACTTTCCACTCTAAGCTTCAGTTCTGTGCCCACCACTGTAATATTTAGAAAACGTCTTGCAAATTCAAGTTAACTTTATTATGTACCAATGTGAAGCAAATAGTCATATATTCAAAAGTTCTTGAGATATTTCTGAAAATGTTCATTTCCTAGCTTCCTTTTATTCAGTATTCACTCATTCATTGTGAGAGGGTTGTATCGGCCAGAATCATCAGGAAACATGAATGCAAAAGCAGAATACTTGAAGTAGTGGTAAAATATTGTAAATATTTTAAGATATTGGTGGAGTAATTTTCCAAGCTCAGGTAATAAAATGTAGCAATGTTTTTGAGTTTATTTGTCTTTCGTAATCTTGATGTTGGATTTTATTATATAAGGACAGTGCTGCATAAATGATCACTTTTCAATTTTGAAAGAAAAATAATTATTTGGCTCAGGAGAGTTAAAATAGGATGACAAGATGTGTGCTTCTGAATAACTTATGTCCTCGTATTGTCTATATATTCCCAATTTCTTACAACTCTAAAAATGTTTCAATTAAGCCGTTTAGCTTTATGACTATATGACCATAAGCTAATACTTACTTAACAAGGCTGATGAAAAAAGACATTTTTTACTTATATTCTTTTATCTTCTTTCCATTATTCCATTCATTCCCTGTTTAGTCTTAATGCTTTGTCAAAATGTTGTTTCATACCATAGAAAAAATGATGCAATATTAAGACATGTTTTTGAGTGAATCAGTAATTTTCTTTATTTGCAATGAATATATAAGGTGAATTCTCTAAACACACACATAACCAACAGAGGAAACAGTTCCAACTTCTGTTGGTTTCTTAAAGAAAACAATCAACACAAACCCACCATTTTCATCCTCTTTTAGGAGCACTGATGCTTTTGAAGTTCCCTTCCTTTTATCTTTATCAGATTTTGTCTCATTGACATCAAGAAGAATGATCTTTATTCAGATACAAAGATCTTTAATTTGGTGTGTGTTTGTCCTGGAATAAATGGCAAATTGGTTTTGTTATGGCCTTACGTGGAAAAGTTAAATAAGTGAAACCTTCTCAAATAAAAGTTAGCTGTAAGGTCATTACTATGTACTGTAACAAATTCCACAACACTATTCAGATTTTTCCAAGGCTTGATTGCTGAGATTAATTGGATTTTGATTTGAATAACAATTGCAAGATCAAGTCTCAAGTACTAAGTGGTAGTTTTGCATACAATATGCTCTCCATCCATTGTTATATTTAATGAGAAACTTATAAGCATTCAACAGTCAGTTTAAAAAGGTGTATGTTAATTTGCACACATTTATTTTCCACATTAAAAGACTTCATGTTCTGCATTAGCTCATACTCAGTAACTATCAGCTACAGACAACTCAAACAATGCTGTAATGTTCATTTCAAGTAGTTACTTTATTTTCTGTGCAGAACCTTTACTCTGTAGCTATGTAGTTTTCAGTACCCAGTACTACTTCTCGTGGTGTGGATGGTTTAGTATATGTTATCACTTAGAAACTTTCAACAAGTTATTGTACAAAACTTCATGAAGTCCTTTAACCAAAACTATTTTTGTCAGGAAAGCATCAGCAATCCCAGAAAAACTGAATTACAAAAGAAATTGATAATTCACGGAGATCATAAAAATATTAATAAGTTGCTTTTTTCAGAAATGTTTTTAAGTAATTTTTCTTGAAATAAATTATCATAGAATCATAGAATCACCAGGTTGGAAAAGACCCACCGGATCATCGTGTCCAACCATTCCCACCAATCTCTAACCCATGCCCCTCAGTACCTTATCTTATGTTTCATTTTGAATATTTTGTTTTAATATTAGTACTTAGTTACTTTTATCTGAATTTCTATAGTGTCGCCTAGGTTCTTAAGCTAGAAAATAGTGTCTAAAATCTTTCTGTGAGAGTTCTGCTGAGAGCAACGAAGCTGGTGAAGGGGCTGGAGAACAGGCCTTATGAGGAACGGCTGAGAGAGCTGGGGTTGTTTGGCCTGGAGAAGAGGAGGCTGAGAGGAGACCTCATTACTCTCTACAACTACCTGAAAGGAGGTTGTGGAGAGAAGGGAGCTGGGCTCTTCTCCCAAGTGCCAGGGGACAGGACAAGAGGGAATGGCCTCAAGCTCTGCCAGGGGAGATTTAGGCTAGAGATTAGGAGGAAGTTTTTCACAGAAAGGGTCATTGGGCCTTGGAATAGGCTGCCCAGGGAGGTGGTTGATTCACCTTCCCTGGAGGTGTTTAAGGCACAGGTAGATGAGGTCCTGAGGGACATGGTTTAGTGTTAGATAGGAATGGTTGGACTAGAAGATCCGATGGGTCCCTTCCAACCTGGTTGTTCTCTGATTCTGTGATTCTGTGAGATGTTGTATTGCAGTGATGTGAACTATAAAATCCCAGTTTTCTGTATAGATTACATCCAAAGCACATTTCCCCGAAGAACAGAAATTGTACCTACTTGTGAGTAAGTATATGATGAGGATCTTAAATGTTCGCTGACACAGCTTGAAAGAAGAGGAATCTGGAAGTGTAATTAGGAAACAAAAAGAAAGAAAAGAAAAAAATTAAAAGAAAGAAAAAGAACAAAAGAAACAAGCAAATAAGGTTCTGAAAGAGAGTAAGATATACACTCAGAAATATAAGCCAATGGAGTCTTCGTACTTTACAGAACTATTTCCTGAGCCTGAGTAAAGGCATACATTTTTAAAACATGCACAGAAGAGATGACAGGAAGTCAGTGTGTTTTTAAAGTAGTATAATTAAATAAGAATCTACATTCCCTAAAGTCAACAAATGTTTCACACAATGATATGTGAGTACTCTACTCTTTTCTTATTGTTAAAGAGGGTAAAAGAACCAAATAAGAATATGAAGAAAAATTCGTTGTCTGGTTAGTTCTCGGGGCATGGAAATCAATGATTTGTTTTGCACTTATGCCTTGAATCTTTTAGCATAAGTGGTTGCTTTCTCCCTCTGAACTGGAGTGAGCTAGCATTACTGACACACCCAAAGAAAGGCTGTAATTTAATAAAATGTATCATACCTGGCAAAGAGTTTATTTAGGGGAGCTTTTGAATGTCAAGGGCCTTTGAGACAGTTTGTTCATTTTAGGCTGGTAGACTTTCAAGACATTGGAGTCTAGGAATAGATATATGTGAGGTTTTTTGTTTAACACAATAGACATATGTTAATTCTTCTTTGTTCTTAGATTTCTATGCCTTGTAATATTCAGCATAGCTGCCCTCAGAAAGTCCTCTGCTGTACTGAAAATCTACAGTCTGTAGCAGCCACTGAGTTTTCAAGTTTCTAGTCTTTGACCTAGTGTTAAACTCATATAGTAACTTGTTCTAACAGTGGAGTATATTACATACTGAGTGCTATCCTTCCTTTTTTTTTTTTTTTTTTTTATAGCAACAGGTATATTTTTCTCCAAAACATAAATTAGCCCTTCCTCTGTACCAGAAGAATAAGTAAGAAGCAAAAGTGTACCATGTGTTTAACATGGAATTAAGAAATTAAAAGAAGTACATCCTTCACTGCATGCAGATTTAGTAGGATTCATTGAAAAGAAGTCAGTGGAAAGGATGACTGATAATATGTATAATGAAACTTTGTAAAAAAATTCATCCAGGATTTCAAGGCTATAGGAAAAACTGACAGTCTGGACTACAGAAATTCCAGCCAGCGATTCGTTCAACACAGGTTGTGAGGTATAGCTGCTGACATTCTCTGCACATCTAAGACATGATGTAGTCTGAAGTCACAGACTAAACTCAGATTTTCATAATTTTTTTTTTCCCAACTCACTAAGAAAAGCCAAGAACAGCTCCATTAGGCAACTTCCGACCTGTTTCTCTACAGCCAGAATCTTTCCTGGAAGCATCAATTAGGTTCTTTATTTTCCTAGCAACAATGTCCAATTAATTAAGTCCTATTAACCTGCAATGATTACTGGTTCCCATTTATAAAAGCTGTTAATTTGTTTATTTGAAAAGGTTTCATAGTATATAATATCTTATAGTTGTTTTAGAATATTCAGTAAAAGAAGTACTTCTTTTCCATCATTCAGTGTAGGTACCATTATAACTGTAACCTGCTATGGCCCTTCAAGAACTTTTTTTTGTAACAATTGCCCCAATACTGTTGTGATTTGTGTGCAGCTTATTAGATTAAAACAAAAATGACTGTATAATTATGAATAGTATCAGGTCTTAATATGCTGATCATTTATGGTAGCTAGGGCCCAGTATTCTGCAAAGAGATGATGCAAATCACTGATAGATTGCTTTACTTGAGACATCACAGTAGGTGGTCTGAATTCAACCTTTGTTAATGGAAAGAAAAGTACTTGAATATTGTCTGAATTGCACAAGTCTGAAGTTTTTAGGAAATTATAGTGATGAAGTTAGGTCTGACTTCAAGTATATTTTGTTTGCCGCATTGATGATACTATTTGTTTTCTGAAGAGCTGAATTTGCCCACAGTTCGAACACTAATCAGGAGAAAGTTGCACAAGAAGTTCTTTAAAACATAATTACCTTTCATCTTTCCACTCTCTCTAAGTCATTACAATTGTCATAAACAGTCTGTTTACTGTTATGCCATCAAATTTTGAGCCTGGATAATGCAGCTACAAATACAGATGGAAACCAGAAATGCTTCCTAGAATTCAGTAGAAATTCTTCTGGAAAATAACCATCACAGCTATACAAGCAAACCTTCCTTTAGCAGAACTAAATAAAATTCTGAAATGTATTATACTCAGGTATATCTGTCTACTTCTTGAAAGAACTACACTATATAAAATTTTACTCCTAGAAGATTTGTTTTATTTGATGTAATATTTCTTTCTGTCAAATGTCTGAGTAGTCTTCTAAAAAAATTTTATGCAATGTTTGATTATAATATCATGACAGTATGCTCTGTAGGGTGACTTCTTATAAAACTTGTTAGAAAGTATAACTTAGCCACAAAAGATTTATTTCTAATTTAGGTTTCATTGGAGTCTGTGTAATTAAGAATATTTCCACATATCTGTAATAAAATTTCTTTCTGTGTGTAACTGATTTTAGGAAGCTAATTCTTCCATGTTGCTTTGAGACCCTTAGGCATTGGGGAAAAAATGGAAATGGTAATTCCCTACTAGTTTTGCTCTCTGCTTTTCCCCAGGAATTAAAGAACAATTCACCCTACTGTTTAAGTTTTAAATTATGATGTGACTTTTGCTGTTGTTTGTTTCTTTGAATTTAGCTGAGTTCTCATTGCTACATTATTTGAATACTCTAAATTAAATTCTGGGGTGATATAGGGAAAGTCAGCACATCAGCTCTGGAAAGTAAAGACCTTACATGGCTCTTAGCTTTCCCACGAATGCTACAGACATGTGCAAGGTCAAGAGCTACTTCTGTGAAACATTCCACCTACGTATCTTTTTTCGAGAGTGGGTATGATAGCAAAACTCAAGGTAGACTCCCTGTGCCACTGAAGTGCAATAGCAGAGATAATATCTGTATAAGAATATAACAGTTCTTGGTTTTTCATTTTTGGGGATTTTTTTCCCCTCTGTTTTATCCCATGTTGGACTTGGGAGAAAGTTTTGTCTTTGCTTTACTTTTTAAATTAATTTGAAGGACCTAGTCTGGAAATGCTTATCGGCAGACTAAGGAGGAAGTGAAAAAATGAAAAGTTGCTTAGTAAAAATAATAAAATACCCATTTGAGATGGCAATACTCATCCCGTGGTAAACTAAGCATACAGATAACCATAGTAATCTTAATAAGTAGTGGCCAGTGAGTTCACTTGGTGTAGAAAACACTGCCTTTTTCATTTGGTAAACCAACTTTCTCTTTAGTAAAGAAACTGCTGATCTGCTTTGAGCAAAATACTCCATAGAGAGGGGTGGAAATAAGTAAAATCTTCATGAAACATTGAAATATTTAAGCTGATTATGTTTTTCAGCATTTGAAGTGCAACATAATTTTCTTTTCTTGTGATTCTTTTCCTCTTCCCCAAAGGGAATCAATAAGTCTGTGATTAATATGCATTCTTTCTTTCATTTTTCCTCCTCTTACCACAGAGTAAATGATAATAAATGATATGTAGAACTCATTATTCACTTATCAGTAAACAGAATTACTACTCTTGAAATATTTAAAAAGTGTTGGGAAAGTACAAAGGTGCAAACATTAAATAAAAAGAGTCAAAAAATGGAAAAAAATCCTATGAACATATTTGGAGATAACAATTTCTATTACATTGAATGAGGGAAAGTATTAAAGAGAAAATGAATATAAGAAAGATTTGGTGAGATGTTATTTTATTTCTTATGGATGAGAAGCTCAACATGAACTGAAAACGCACACTTGCAGCCCAGAAAACCAACAGTATCTTGGGCTGCATCAGAAATTCAACCACTGGGTCAAGGGAGGTGATTCTACCCCTCTGCTCTTCTCCCACATGACATCACATGGAGTAGTCTGTTCAGTTTTGAAGTCCTCAGCATAGGATTGACATAAATCTATTAGAGTCCACAGCAGGGCCATGAATATAGTCAGAGGGCTGGAGAACCTGCCATATTAAGACAGGTTGAGAGAGCTAGGCTTGTTCAGCCTAGCAAAGGGAAGGTTCCAGGAAAACTTTCTATCAGCCTTCCATTACTTAAAGGGGGCCTACACAAAAGCTTGGGACAGGATCTTTGTCAAGGACTGTAGTTATAGGATGAGAGGTAATGATTTTAAGCTGAAAAAAAAGGTGGATTTACATTAGATACTAGGATGAGGTGTTTAAGGCCAAGTGTGATGTGGTTTTGAGCAACTTGATCTAGTGGAAAATGTCCCCATTCATGATAGGGGGTTGGATGTAGATGACCTTCAAGATCCCTTCTAACCCAAAGCTCTCTATTATTCTGATTGACATATACCGGATCTACAAATAGCTTTAACTTTTCCAAATAAACATAAATGCTGATTCCATTTTTCTGAACTAATGATTACAGATTTAGGAACAGTTGGAGGGTTGCTTGTTTGGATTAAGGTGCTAAAGCTAACGAAATCCTACTTTCAGGCTCTTTTGTTTTTATCAAGGACAAAAAACCAGGGCTTTTTATATAAATTATTTTTTCAAAGAAAAGAAGAATCAAGAAAAGATACTTCATTGTTTCAGAAGGAAAACTTTTGGTAATGACCACCCTAATATTCTTAATATTATTGATACAACACATGTAATCCCTTCTTTTTTTCTGATGAGTCTTACTTTTTTATAAACTCCTTTCCTAACATACTTTTACTTATCTATCCTGTTTTTCTCCAGTGGATAGTAATTTTTTCTAATGACCATCAATTTCAGAGTAAGAACATCATACATTTTGCATAGGGTACTGAAGAACTATCAAATTGTAATGATTTTCAATCATCACAGACCTGGGCCAGACTGAAGACTAGTGACTTAGTGATGAAAGCCCCTGAATACTATTAGCAATTCCATGAGCTGTTCCGTTGCCATTAAATAAATGCACAATGTATTGTTCATTAGGACTCTTCCCATTTTTGTCCATATTGGAAGTTGTTGATCTAAAAATTAAAAAAATGTGTTTGTATTCTGCAGGTAATTTTTCTCTAGTTACAATGTTACAATAATAGATCTACAGTTATGGTCAGTTAAGTTTTCCACAGTGAGTGAGTGGTTGGAGAATTCATATCTTCATTACTTTATTCTAAAATCTAAGCAGTTTCTTACTGTGATATTCATTTTATGAGAAAATTTGTTGTAAAAATAAAAGAAAAAACTCCAATTAAAATAACATCCTTTACAGGATCCAGTAAGGATAGCAATAATAGCCTGTACTAATTAGTCGAGGGTCATGTGACATTTTTTTTTGAGCTCCATAATTCAGAAATATACCTTAGCGGTTTTCATTAACACTGACACAGAAATTGTTAGCCAGATGCATTGTTTTGTAAAAAAAATCTTAATTTTTTTAAACCATTGTTTAATGATCTGCTAACCACAAAATAATTACCTAGTTATGTTTCCATATAAACTGAAAGCCTTATTAACAGAACCTGAATGCATATTATAAGATAATTGTTTTTGAACTACTTGGCAACTTTAGGTATAAATGTTAATTTGCAAAATATGTAATTACAGCAGGTCATATGTTCCTCTGTCTTGTATGCTACACAATGTGGGAGTGTGTCACAAAAATGACTCAGTACACCTAAAACAGGGTACAAGTAACTGGACAGTATTAACATTAACTTACCTCGGAGAGAAATCAGAGAACAACATAAAGTGCTCTTACTGCTATACAATAGAAGTCATTGCTGCTGGAAAGATAGGAGGAGCCAGCTATGAAGTATTTTGTACCATATGCCTGCTTCACAATCCACTGAAGAAATGTCAGAAGAACATTGCAAGTTAATATTGCCTGAGACAGTGATAACTTACAATGCACTGACAACACAGATTGCAGATGGCCAAATTACCACTACAAACACCTTCTGGCACATGACAGCTCACCAGATGCTGGTGGATGTCATTTGCTACTTAATCATGTACTTGAAGAGAGATTATGGAGTTCCTATTCAGGATCCTGTGGTATCCATGTTAGTAAACAATCAATGGTCCTGATGCAGGAATTCAACACAGTGTCAGGATAAATAATGTCATGTATGTGTGTTGATACCCTGAAGTACTTCTACTGTCTTACAGATCAAATGCAAGAGTAGCTTAAATGATTGTTTTGCATTGATAACCTTATTAACAAAAAGGTTAGGGAAAGCTCAGATACCAAATAAAAACATATATCAAGTTGCAGAACAGCAAACCAAAAGCTTCTCCCACACTGGTTCCTAGAAATATCCCTATAAGCTAGAGATACTTGTTCTTTCCATCCAGAAATAGTCCTAGTGCAGTTGCATTTGGCCATGTAATTGGTGCTGTTTCTGGCTCTGTCAGTTTGAGATTTTTCATGTAAGCAATTTCTCACCATGGTGTAAATATTCTTATAGAAACCTAAGAGTGAGAATATTCCAAAATATTCTGGGAATTATCAGTATGTTTGCTTTTCCTTTTTTTTGTTTTAATATTTTATCCAGTCTTTTAAAATGATCTTAATCCTGTATCCCAGTCATGAGCTTATTCAAAATTTTACCTTCCTTTAGCCATAAAATAAAATTTTAAAAAAGCTCTGCAGACTTTATAGAAACCAAATCATATAACAACAGATCACGAAGATTTTCATGAGCTTTAGTGATTTCAATGTGTACTTTCTACTGACTTTATAGGTATTTGCATAGAGTATTTTAAGACATAGCCTAAAAGGCTTCAGAGTTATTACTCAACTTGCAGAGTGAAAATAATGAATTCTGATAATTTAATAACATATATTTTTGTGGCTCTCAGATTCTTTTTCCTTTTCCTAATCAAGTTTCCTAAGTGACTATCATACACTTCTTATTCACGTGGCATTCAATAGAGCGAAGGAAAACTGACATCACAGAATCAGTGCTTGGTTTACTACCAGACAAGAAACTAGAAAAAAAAGTATCTATAACAAAGAATATATGACTTGTAATTAGATTAATAGTGGTATTAGCATAGACCATAGTAAAACAGCTTGAAAGCTGAAAAAAAAAAAAAAGCAGGAAGAAGGACAAAGTGAAAGTCAAATATAAAAAGTGAGAAATAAAGTTGATATTCTGGTGGACATGACAGAAACTCTGTCTGGAACTCAGGTATTAATTTTGCATAGCAACTGGGAACCTATGTAGAAGAAAAGATAAGGGTATGAGAATGGAGACAAAACCTAAAAGTCCTAGTCAAGTAGCAGGTAGAAACTACACAGAAGCTGAGAAAGAGCACAAGGATCCAGACCCCACCGCAGTTATACACAAGATTTAAATAGTTTTGCTTACCTGTAGCTTTGTGTAACTACTTTCTTCATAAACTTAGTACAAACTATACTAAGTTTTTATAACAAAATCATATACCTCATGAGTGGTGACCCAATGCCAATGTATGGGTCCTGCAGTTCAGTCACAACAATCCCATGCAATGCTACAGGCTTGGGGAAGAGTGGCTGGAAAGGTGTTGGGGAGATGGTTGACAGGCAGGTGAACATAAGCAGGTAGTGTGCTCAGGTGGCCAAGAAGACCAACAGCATCCTGACTGAAGTGAGGTTAATCCATCCGCAGTTCCCTTAATCTTCCTTCTACCCATTTTAAATATAGGATTGATACTTGGTCTCTTCTTGCCTTCAGATATGTGTCCTAATCAGTATGACCATTTGAAGATAATCAAGAGTAGCACTGCAATAGCAGCTCCTATTAAGCCTCACTGATTTACATATATCCGATTTAAGTGCTCCCTGACATGATCACTCTCTGTTGACATTAAATCTTCCTATTCTTCATAGTAGAAATAGTATAGATATATTTATTCAACCAGATAATAAAAGATTTACAACTCCTTTCTACTATCCAATCATTTTGGATACTATTCCTGTTTTCTGCATATATGATTAAAGTTTTGAATTCTTTCTGTTATCATGAATTGCCTGCAGGTGATAAGCATTTTATATGATACTTCTTAGAACTCCTTCTTTTTTCTTCTAAAAATGCCCACATCTAGATTAGCACCCTTGTAAGTCCAATAGCTATTTGGTTACTATCTAAATGCCATGTATGATAAAGAGGTTGCAGAAAATCTTTATGAAGCACTAATACAGTACCTGACATAGTGCCAGAAACTGTCTAAAAGTTAGAATCAGTCTAGGTATGAATAGAACATTAGGGGAGATCAAGAAGTCTTTGAAACAGGTATTGTATTCAGAGGCAAACACAAATCCAAAGTTTTCCGTTACACAGCCAAAAGCCTTTGTATATATCTGGTATCCAACATCTGACCCTCTATGACTCTAATCATAAAGAAATCAATCCTCCTTTATTAGTAAGAAGTGTGGCAGGTGTTTAATTCACTAGAATTCTCTAATCAGTGACTGGAAAACAGTTTTTGCTTATAGAGAAAGAGAGACTATCAAAGCTCCTTTATCTGTATTCCTTTTGTAAAAGAGTTAACATTACTTCTGTGTAAAGCATTTTGCCTCTAATGGCTTCATTAGCTAACTAAACTGATATTTCTAATTACAGTATGACTCCTATCTCACTGAACTTCACTGAGTTCTGAATTTCTTTGAAAGAATGAGTGATTTTCCTTTATGAGGACTTTGGTGCTTAATAAATTCAGAGACTTCTAATGCAAACACAATAAAAAAAATCCATTGCCAGGAAAATAATATATAATATTGCATACCATAATTATAATTATTTTATGATATGATATAGTTGCCTTGTAAAAACAATAACTGTTGTGTAATATTACATTGTCTTACATAGTTAATAAAAGTTATGGTCTTCCATGGGAAAAATAAAATAAGAAATCACTTCTGAACATCATTTATTATATTTTGAATCAAAGCTGCCTAATTCTATACTGAATGCCCTACTAAAAACTACACAACTCAGTTTCATGTTCACTCCTTTGAAAGTCAAAAGGCATGAGGTACATCCTGTGACCATCATATAAAAACTGGAAAATCCAGAATTATTTTTCATACATACAAACTTTTTTTATGGATGGGCAAGGCAAAGAGGAAATCAGCTTGATTTTTGCATCCCACATTACATTTATTTTGAAAAAGAATTTTTCCATTCTAAAGTAAGCAAATAGTCCCTTTAAGATCAGAAGCTAAATGAAATACTAAAATCTGAATTTTAATGTGATATCTTCACTATTGGAAGTTTCAAATTCAAGTTTTCCTCGGTGTTTAATGGGAGCGTTAAACCCTATGAGGCCTGAGATTTTTTAGAATTTTGTCTCTGAATACTAGCTTGTCATTTTTCTGAAAAGAATCTCACTTTGGAGGGATTCATTTGAACTTGATTTATAAGGTGGCGTGATGGCAGAGACTTGACAGAACGACAAGTTGAGAAATTAAGCCATTAGTCTCAAATTTCATCCTTTTTACTTCTTGCTTTAAAGTGCAACTTTCACTTTTCAAAATGTACTTTTTGCAGAACAATTGCATTGAGCTTTTCTTTTGTTTATCAATTCAAACACAAGACATTAAAATATTAATCTCTGTACAGATCCTTCTGTGCTATGACCTGTCTTCTCTGTCTCTTTTATTCAAACTTATCTATATCTATATCTCATCAACATGCTTTATGATAAGTCTTGGAAAACAGAGTGCTAACAAGGAAAACCCATGAGGCTTACCTCAACTGAAAAAAAAAAATCTGCTTGCTGCAACTTAAGGAGAGTAAGTCTGTGAGCATTTAGAATTCATTCTTAACACATATTAACAGCTAATCCTCAATGGGTGTTTACAGATCTCTTAATCTCTATAAAGGGATTTCCCTTTCCTATTTTCGAACAATAGGAGAGATTTAGGAATTTAAAGATGAGAATGCACTAATAATTGCTTGACCTTACTTCCCCTTTAGCAATTATATGCTCTTTTGCTTACCATTAATATGTATGAGCTGAGTAGATTTCATTCTTTTACCATTTTTTTAGAATTTGATTGCAATGTCAACAATGTCAAACAATGTCCTGGTTTAGTATTTAAAGGTAACTGCTTCATTCTATATTTAATGCTCATATTAAAACATTTAGAATTTTCAGAGATGTCTATCATCAGCATTCCATTTTTAACTCATTCTTATGTGCTTACTATCCTGACATGGAGGGGATTAATATCTTTAAGGGTAAGTATATATAAACAAACCATTTTTAGAGATGAGACAAATTATATAAGGTACAAGGTTACCTAAAGAAAATTCATAAACCTCTGAACTTAAAGGATAACAACTTGCAACAATATTTGAAATCTTTTAATCGAAAATCTACCTTACATTGAAGTTCAAATTTTTATAAAACTGAAATGTTTTAAAAGCCCACATACACATTAAAAAAAAAGATACAAAATCCTACCTCGGTCACATATTCTGCTGTTCTGTTTCTTATATACCAATCACAGAAACACAGAAGAAAGTCCTATTAGTAAGGTACTAATCAAGAATTTCTTTGTTCTCTCTGCAGTGAATTATTCTGTTTTGCAGTATTACATCCTTCTCTCCCAAAGCCTCTGCTAACCTCCCTCTTTGTCCCTGTCTGACTCTTGGAAGGAAGTTTTCCTAACTGCAGACCAAAATCTTCTCATACGGGATGGGAAACACTGAGCTGGCAACATCTTTAATGTGTGCAAATGGTTTAAGTGTGGAAGGCTTCAGGACGTATGTATCCTCAGGTGGTTTATTATGAAAGTTGGCAGGTTTCCCTCGGTATGGTGCCCAGATACCTTAGAAACTACTGACAATAGCTCTCACAGATCTACTACACATGCTGCAGAATAAGTATTTGCTCCAAATGCCTCTCCTATCTGCTTTTATTTTTTTTTTTTTTTTTTTTTTTTCAAAATCATTCTCAGGTGCTCATCCCTATGACTACTGACTATAGCAGCTTTTCAAGACAGGGTCTTCTGAAGAATTCTCCAAAAACACAAAAATCTCTCAACACTGAACCAAGATGATTACAGCTCATGATGCACTGAAGAGAGGCACAGGTCCCAAAACTTAAAAAAAAAACACAGATCTTTGTTCAGCCACTGTTTGAGCACTCCTGTGAACTACTGTACTTGGTTATGGTTGGAACTAGGTGCACTGTCTTTCAAATGCACTGTCTGCATGTCCTAGGGGCTCATGTCTGAAGTTTGTCCTTCCAGCCGCTCAAGAACTTTTCCTCCCTCTCTCAGTCAATACTGCTGGCAAAACTAGGGAATGTGCAGACCTAGTCACAGATAAGGAATTGTTTATGAAGGATCTCAGCAATTTCCACAGTTGTGACTGTGCACCACACAAACTGATAGGATTGAGTTGTCCTGCAGGCCATGAAGATAATGTCACTTAGTGCCAGGATCTGGGAACAAGTACCAGGACATTCTGTTGAGACAGATCCCTAAAATCTCTTATTTTAGTTTTCTCAGCTCTTTTCTCATCTGATTTGTCATCATAAAACTGACTTCAAGAATTTAAAAAAAAAAAAATCAAGATAGGCTTACAATACATTTCTGGTTGCTAGAACTCAAGATCTGCCAGAAAATGCACACTATTTCAATCACATCCTCTACTTATTTCCTGTGAAGCTGATGAATTCTAGCTCTAAAGAGTACCTTTAGAGCTACTAAAGGTAGAGAGTAAGGTCTACTCCATAGACCTTATCATGCCAACTTAATGGTATTTTAGAAAGGACTAAACTCTAGTCTTGCTTAAAACCAGAACTAAACTCAACAGCCCAAGTAGACTATGTGAAAAGCTGTTGTTCAATAGAGCCTAATCAGGAAGGTTACCAAGCAGGAGAAAATGATTTTTCTGTGGTCTTTTCCCCCTGTCTCTGCATAGACAAGGAGGATGTTGGCATTCACCTATCAAGTGTGATATTCCTTACTTTCCCACAAACTTCTGTATTTTTGATTTCTAAATGCATTTTTGGAATGTGGTCTTTAAAATTTGTGTTTTAGTTTCTTCTATGGGGAGAATATACGTTCTTACCTCTCAGAAGTATTGCACGGATCACTATCTATGCAATCACTATCCACTGTATGCATCACTTTCAATACTAGGAAGATTCAGAGGTATTAAGACATTATTGTGATAGGACCTCAGATGGGTTTGCTATCAACTGTTATTTTGATCTTATAGAAAACGTAGGAGTGTCACAGTGGTACAGAATGGTATATTAATAATAAATTTTTGCATTGTTTTCTCATTTCCTCTTAAAGATTTTCACTTAGAAGATATGAACAACTTTTTCATGGTTTTAGCTTTATTCTTAATATATAGAAATAAGCTCAGAGCTTGAAGAATAATAAAAAAATGCATTACCCTTCATTTGAATTTTTAAATGAATTAATTTTGACTGATTTTGAATCCCTGCAGTGTGGGTTTCTTCATGTATTTTAGCAAGCAGGTTAACAGGAACAGTTTTAGGATGTATACCGATATTCACAAATTCAGCATTGCTCAAACGAGAAGCATTCCTACATTGACTATAAATATTATGGTTGTCCAGTAAAGGATCAGGATATATGCAGTATGAAATATGGCAGTGAACTATTAGACTTAGAGAACTTTACAAAAGATACTGTTGCATGCCTACCACGGAGTTCAGTACTTCACAAGGTTTTAGAAAGTTGAAAAAATACTATGTGAAATATCAGCTACTTCTCCTGGGAAAAAAAGTATATATATTTTTTTATTTTTCTTAACTGCAAGACCTTCACTATCAATGTGGTGTCAATGGCTCTTACATCTATTTTAGGGCCTTTTTGCAATTCCAAATCATAGAAAATGACAATAGTATAAATGAGATTTGGATAATAGCACACATAACTTAATTGCGTTCCTGAATCCTGGAAAGGGCTCAGTTGTGTTATACATTGAGAATGTGTAAAATGTATTTACAGACTTATGAAGCCTCCATAAAAGCATATTTCTATTTTATTCAAAATGCATACTACTCAGTGTTTGCTTATTCCAAGTGTGTTTAGTAAACAGGAGTCTCTTGTGAATGATATGTTCTAAAATCAAATTTAACGTTAAACTTAATTATGTCCACAGATGGTGAAACATAATTGCTGACAGTATGTCCATGTTAACTGGAACTAGCTGTGTCTAAAAACATATCATCATTATCAAAAATATAACAACATTATGAATATTTTAAATGTTTTATAAAAAGAATGCACTGGCTGATTATGATTGTCTCTATACGTGACCTAGGATATGTTAAGTATTTGGTAACTCCTTTCTGTTCCAGAGAAATCAGAGGGAAAATATCATTTTCTTGCTTAAATCATTACAAATCTGATACTCCTAATTCACATCCTTTCATATAAATAACTGAGCAAAGCAGTGATTTGCTCTATGGAGTCCGCATAAAGAAAGTCTATAATAGTGGCATACACTCGAAAATATGAAATATGAGCAACAAACATGGATACAGTCTTGTCTTTGAAAATTTATCTATACCTATCACCTCTCCCAAACTCAGCTTCTAATTGGATCTGTTGCCAATATAAAAGACTTTTGTTAGTATTACTGTGTCAGTGCTTTGGTGCTATGTAGCTCTGAAGCAGCTGTTGTTGTTCCCAGGTGGACAGTATGGTACATGATAGGGAAAATGTTGCTGTGGAAGTGTTGTTTGTAAACTGCTGTTACCTTTGCAAGTTATTAAAAACAGCTGATTAACATAGTAGAATCCCTCCAGCCTTGCATTTTCATTTACTGAGGCCTTACTTTCCTTGAGAATGCAATAGGAAAAAAATTGTGGATTCTCTGTCATAAAGCAATGCTTCCATAATGGCTTCCTCTAAATGCAGAAGACAAAATGTAGTGTTAATACATGAATGTGCTTAGGGAAAGAATGTTTTAATTTAAATAAACTTTATGCTTTTTTTAATTATTATTAATAGTATGCTTTTATTTATATTATACTTGTTTCCCACCAGAGGAAAATGAAGATTTCATGAGGAAATTACAAGAAAAATTCAGGCATAAAGAAGTTAATAATAAAGTGGAAAATCTTTTAAATACTGAACACCTGTATAATAATAATAACAACAACAACAACAACAACAACAACAACAATACTTATTATTAGAACTCTGGGAAAACTATTGAAGAAAACTACTTCTTTTTCAATACAAGAAAAAAAAATCAGTAAACTAGTGCGATGTCCTTGGACAAAAGCATGTCCAATGGATTCTACAGTCATTCAAAGCTATCCCCGAGATTTCTGTGAATAAAATTTTATCCATCCTTGTCTAAATGAACCTTCTCTTGGGCTGCAAAATAACAGCAGATCAAAGCAACTATCTCATATGTTCTGGTTGTGTTATGCTATATCAACTCTAAGTTAAAGAAGTGAACTGAATACAGTTTCTTTTAATATCCATTATGAAATTACGTTTAAAACAAGCACCACCACCACAACAGAAAATATCTAAGTCCACTTATATCACTCTCTATTCCCCATGTAAAAGATGTGATGGTTTGGTACCATCCTATGTCAGAAGTGGAATGGTAAGGCTTGCTCCGAAGTTCAGATGAAAGCAAGTTTTAAAATGTTTATGGGTATACAGAGTTTATGTGTCAAAGTTTTCATAGTGGGGGAGCTACAGAGGTGGCCTCTGTGAGAGAAGTCCAAGAACTGCTACCATATATGAATAAGTTGACTCCACAATGGACCCATGGCTGGCCACAGCTAAGCCACTAGCACTTCAGTAAGTGGCAGTATATTTAAATAAAGCTAAAAATGTTTCACAACTGCTATGAGAGAGCAGTAAGAAAAATGTGAAAGAAAAACTATACAGACAAGAAGGAGAAGGGAGGAGGTACTCCAGGCAATGCAGCACAGATTCCCCTGCAATCCATTGAGAAGACCTTGGTGATCACGGTGGAGCAAGTATCCGCACTGCAGCTCGTTGAAGATCCTGCATCAGAGCAGGTGGAGATGCCCTGCAAGAAGCTGCAGCTCATGGAGATTCCACAAAAGAGAAAGCTCTTGACAGAACCTGTGACCAGCAGAAAGGACCTGCACTGGAGTAGTACTTCAAGAGATGCAGTCTGTGGGATGACCCTGCATTGGAGCAGTGGAAAAGTGTGAAGAAGGACTGACAAAGGTGAAGTGTTATGATCAAAGTCCCCATTCCCCATAACTCTGCACTTCTCAAGGAGGAGAAGGAAACAGAAGAGTCAGTGACAGGAACGAAGGAGTGAAGATGAGCCTGGGGAGAGGAGCAGCGGAAGCAGAGAATGTATTTTAGTGTTTATTTTCTCACCACCCTGCTATATATTTAATTGACCATAAATCACATTAATCTTGCCCAAATCCATCCAATAGTGGTATTAAGTATCTTTATCTCAGCCCAAGAGCTTTTAATTTTTTTTTTTCTCCTTAGCCTTTTGAGAAGGAGGTGTTAGAGAGTGGCTTGGTGGATGCATAGCGATCAGCCAAGTTTAACCCACCATAATGGACCACCTTTTGAAAACAATACACAGTGTATGTTCAAAAAGTCAATTTGCTGCAGTTCTACTTTTCAGTCTCATTGCAAATGTGCAATGTACCCCTTATATATGTTGTGTTTGGTTGAATTATCTTCTTAGAACGCTTTAGAGACTTTACATGACACCTGCAGTGACAAACTTACACTAGACCCCCTTACTGAACGATTGAAATTGCAAAGAAAATTTGCTGAGTCTTACAGGTTTGTTTTCTTTTTTTTTTTGTAGAACTGAACAGAATGGGTTGTAAATTACTCTGTTCTCTTAGGAGACTGTTGGATATTTTTTCTAAAAGGCTATCTGCTGGAGGGTGCAGTAGTGTTTTATTCTGTCAGATCTCTTATTTTTGCCTGCCAGCCACAGATGTATGGATGATCAGAAAGTCTGAGACAGGAATTCAGCAAGAATGAGTTTCATGAAGATCAGTTCAAACAGAAGTTTAGGGAAGTGAATGTATGAGATATCACATCCAACATTCATGATAGGGATTTGCAGTAACATGTCCAGTTTATTCTGTGTATCCTGACTACTTCTGAGTGTTCATTCAGCAACATGAGCTCATCTAGGAAATGGAGCATTATCTTTACTAATGACATCCAGTAAGTTAAGTTAATTTTGTGTGCTTTGGTGAAGACATGAGGGACAACGTGGTTCACTGGAGGTAGCATAGGCTTAAGAGTCCCCAATTTCAAATCCTATGTCTCTTACAGGCTTGGTTTATTTCCTGCAACAAGGTGCTTAGTGCTGTCAGTTTCCCAATAAGACTTTATCTGAAAAGGAAAGGTTTGGGTGGTTTTTTTCCTTGTTTTTTTTTTTTTTCTTTCTTTTTAAGAGAGATTTGGAGACACATCATTGCAATTTTCAAAGCATTTTGAATTTTAAAGTCTATGCTTTGTAGATAGAAGCATTCTATTAGCAGATTTCATTCCTTTATTGTGAATTCCCTAACAGAAAACCAGAATTTTCAGAGTTCTCATGCATCCAAATTAGTGGGTGATCATCTACTCTGAGGTGAATGCCAGGATACTGGGAAGAATTTTTATTCATCGATAGAATTTACAGATTTTGATACCTAGTTAAATGTAGGTTATAATATGTAAAAATTCTGAGTAAATTTAAGCAAGTTTAAGATGAAAAGAGTAAGTATACCAAGAATATTCTTGATGAATAATTAGTTGTGACACTGTGGAACACTTTTTGACAGTGTGGGAACTTAAGCAGAGAAATTTTTAATAATTCTCAAAAATGTCATGAACTTTCTAAGATTTTATCGCATTTTTTTTTTTTTTTTTAAATGCAGGTTCTGAAGTGCATATTTTTTATCTTTGATATCTAAAAAATCCAAATGTCATACATAACTGTCATTGACTTTGACAGCCTGGCTATATTCACAAGCCTTTAGGTAATAAATATCTTTTGATGAAATATCATTTTATCAAATGCATGAGATAAATGAAGTAACTGACAAAGAGCAGAAAGAATGTTCAAATCAAAAGAGAAAAAGAAAGGTATCTTTTCCAGTTCCAGTAATTTAAATAGTCAAATCTATTACAGTATTGTAACTGAAGCTTGCAACTAAAATACTGAGTTGATTATGTTTTGAAAGCAACAGAAGATTTCAAATATTTTTTTTTTCCTGTTTTGCAGACACTGGGCCTACAAGCCTAGAACCCGTCAGGATACTAGGATAGCTTTGTTGGAAGAACATTGTGTTTGTACTACTAATTTGTACTACTACTAATTTCTACAGATACCCTAGAAATTTACTGACTAAATAATTCAAATTCCTGTTGATCTAACTATAGAATTTATTTTAATCAAATTTCTTATACCAAATCAAAGACATAACAAAATTTGCAGCTTATCTTGTGTGACCTGCAGTCAACTTACTTGACTTGACATCCAGAGGGAAATAGTATTTCAACCAATTGAATAGTCCCATCTTTTCTGGCAACTGCAGTCTGTTTTTCTGGTTCATCTATTGCTGTCCTATTCTGAGTTCATGTCTTCATTTAATGTTTAGTGCAAAAGCTTATTATTGTGCTGAGCTGTTTTTCTACAGGCTTTTCTTTTGCATGTTTGATGTTTCTCAAACAGAAAGGCAAGTTAAAACAGATAAATTATCCAAAATTGAAAATTATTATTCTCCTTATAATTTAATAATAAACACAAGGGTTTCTTAAGAAAGCATAGATTTTAAAAGACATTTACAAGTCTGCTTTTCCACAATGATTATATCACCTCCTCATAGATTTTTTTTTTTTTTTTCCAGTAATAGCTATATAATGAGTCAGTTTAGGATACATCCTAGTAAATTATTCTAATCTACATAGGTTCTCATGCCGCACTCATAACCATGATATCTACGAGCCCTCCAGCAATGTGTTAAGCAATGTGACTAGCATCTGTCACATATGGAGTGTTTTGGTTTTGTTTGCTTTATTTTTTAATCGTTCTATGACTTGGGGGTTATTTAGTCCACAGAGAGTTACAGAGATAAGTAAAGATTATTGTGAGATGCAGAATGATCACAGAAAAATGTGAAGAGGAATGAAGCACTTACCTTGAAATGAGGTGTGGAAATGAGTGTTCCACACATTCAAGAATATCCGTTAATTTTTTACCTGCACATATCCAAAAACTTATTTCCCCAGTATCACCTTAATAAATTATGCAATATATTTTTTCCTATCAGGTGAGTGAGACCTAACCTTTAAGACTAAGCAAACCACAACCTCCATACCCAGAGCTTTTGCATTTAACATCTGACAGCTGATCTAGACAGTTTAGCTTTGTCTTGTCTAAAAATAATGTGTAATTAACTCAAGTGTCTAGCTTGAGTTATACTGCAAAAATAGGGATCCAAGTTAGAATGACACTGATAGAGTGTTTTATGTTCCTTTCCATTCATGACCACATATAAACCTAACTATTGGCTTTCTCATTTGAAGACAATAAATGTAAAACAGATGCCTGCAGTAAGTGTGTCCTTAAGCACTCTCTTGTTTCCATGAATCAGGGCATAAAGACAGTAAAAGACCTATTTACCTCTTTTGTCCCATTTCTCAGAACATGTGCAATTTACATATGCATCCTTCATGGCAGATTTTATAGGATTTCTTTTCTAGTTGTTTGAAAGGTTCAAAGTAAGGTTCAGTTACTTCATCACAGCTAAATTGCATAGCTTAACCAGTCTTAGCTGTCTGTTCCCTCTGAGTACTCTTCTTAGTCTGTTCTTGGTTTCATTCTGTGATAAAGTGACAAATTCTTAAGAAAATAAATTGTTTTTCTGTCATGGTTTGAGGAGAGAAGCTTAAGGTGAGGAGGCACTTGGATGCACAAGTTAGAAGGTTGAGCTCTTGAGAGTCACTAAGTGTTACCAGAAGGCAAGTGGAGCAGGAGTTACCTTCAATGCTATGAAGTTTCAAGGTCTAATCAGGACATCAAAGAAAGTGAATCCATTCTTTGTGAGAATGAGTAAGAAAGAATTTCTTCAACACTGCCTTAAAGTCCTTTAGACAAACTGTTTATGTCTTTATTCTGAGTGATATAAGCATCCTTTGTCTTATGTATCTCAGTTCTGAAAAAAAAATAGTTTATTCTTTCTCTTTCCTTAGCTACTCTGAAACTTTTCTTTCTCACTTCCACATTTCTTGTTTAAGTGTTCTGGAACCAAATATCTGACTCTTTTCCCAGGTGCTCTTTTTCTTTTCAAACCTTAGAAAAGCAAAACGAAGTGCAGAGAAGGCTTTCAGCATTATGCTTATTTGAAAAGATATTTAGTAAATTTCTAGACATTCATACAGCAAATAAGAAGGAGGGACTACAGGAGGGAAGCGAGGCTATGTAGTGAAAAAATCAGAGGGACTAAGGCCGAGCTAGAGGTCAGATTAGCTAAGTCTGCAAAAGACAATAAAAAATCTTTTTATAAGTATATTAACAGTAAAAGGAGGACAAGGGAGACCATACAGTCCCTTTTGGACTCAGAGGGAACAGCAGTGACAGGGGACGAGGAGAAGGCTGAGGTACTTAATGCCTTCTTTGCCTCAGTCTTTAATTGTAAAGAAAGCTGTTCCCTCTGTGTAGACACCCGGGAAACAGAGGAGCAATACGAGGCTCCCATAGTCCATGAGGAGGAGGTCAGAGCCCTGCTTGGCCAACTGGACACGCACAAGTCCATGGGGCCAGATGGGATACATCCTAGGGTTTTGAGGGAGCTGGTGGATGTATTGGCCAAACCCCTTTCCATCATCTTCCAGCAGTCCTGGAAGACTGGGGAGGTACCTCTGGACTGGAGACTGGCTGATGTAGTTCCCATTTACAAGAAGGGTAGCAGGGAGGATCCGGGGAACTACAGGCCAGTCAGTCTGACCTCAGTGCCAGGGAAAGTCATGGTGATCTTGAGTGCTATCATGAAGCACTTACAAGAGAAGCGGGTGATCAGGCCCAGTCAACATGGGTTTACCAGAGGCAGGTCCTGCCAAACCAACCTGATCACCTTCTATGACAAAGTCACTCGGCTGCTGAATGAGGGAAAGGCTGTGGGTGTGGTCTTTCTGGACTTCAGTAAAGCCTTTGACACAGTTTCTCCCAGCATTCTGCTGCGGAAACTGTCAGCCTCTGGCCTGGACAGACACACACTCTCCTGGGTAGGAAACTGGCTGGATGGCCAGGCCCAGAGAGTGGTGGTAAATGGTGTTAAATCCAGCTGGAGGCCAGTGACAAGTGGTGTCCCCCAGGGCTCAGTGCTAGGTCCAGTCCTGTTCAATGTCTTCATCAATGACCTGGATGAGGGCATTGAGGGTACCCTTAGCAAGTTTGCAGATGACACAAAGCTGTGTGCAAGTGTCGATCTGCTGGAGGGTAGGGAGGCTTTGCAGGGGGACCTGGACAGGCTGGACCGCTGGGCAGTGTCCAATGGCATGAGGTTTAACACGGCCAAATGTCGGGTCCTGCACTTGAGGCACAACAACCCTATGCAGAGCTACAGACTGGGAGAAGCCTGGCTGGAAAAATGCCAGGAGGAGAGGGACCTGGGGGTGTTGGTCAACAGTCGACTGAACATGAGCCAGCAGTGTGCCCAGGTGGCCAAGAAGGCCAATGGCATCCTGACTTGTATCAGAAACGGTGTGACCAGCAGGTCCAGGATGGTGATTCTCCCTCTGTACTCGGCACTAGTGAGACCGCTCCTTGAATCCTGTGTCCAGTTCTGGGCCCCTCAGCACAAGAAGGATGTTGAGGCTCTGGAGCGAGTCCAGAGAAGAGCAACGAGGCTGGTGAAGGGGCTGGAGAACAGACCCTATGAGGAGCGGCTGAGAGAGCTGGGGTTGTTTAGCCTGGAGAAGAGGAGGCTGAGAGGAGACCTCATTACTCTCTACAACTACCTGAAAGGTGGTTGTGGAGAGGAGGGAACTGGCCTCTTCTCCCAAGTGACAGGGGACAGGACGAGAGTGAATGGCCTCGAGCTCTGCCAGGGGAGATTTAGGTTGGAGATTAGGAGGAGGTTTTTCACACAGAGGGTCATTGGGCATTGGAATAGGCTGCCCAGGGAGGTGGTTGATTCACCTTCCCTGGAGGTGTTTAAGACACGGGTGGATGAGGTCTTGAGGGACTTGGTTTAGTGTTGGATAGGAATGGTTGGACTAGAAGATCCGATGGGTCCCTTCCAACCTGGTTGTTCTGTGATTCTGTGATTCTGTGAAGAAAACAGTCCTTTGAATCTAATGATTATTTAAGATGTGCTCCATTGTTCATACTAATAAAGCATCATTGTATTAATTTAAGTAAAATTTATGACTGATGATATTTATCAGCATGATTTTGCTATGGAAATTTAGATAATAAGATAAATAATGAACCTCTGTGCAGCTTCAGAGTGCTTAGTAGAAAGGTTTTATTGTAAAATTTCAAATTTAAGTAACATTGTGTAAAAAGTGCAAAATCTTCTTTATAATGATTCACATTTATATACTTTAGCTATATATGTTGGAAAGTCTGAACTCATTAATACTTCTTCAAGGAAGTAGGAAAGCACTAAAAAATTTACTTAGGTGTCTTTAATAAAAATAAACGGGGTCGATATAGTTATCAAAGAAAGCCATCAAACATTGAGTTTAGGTTACCTAAGAAATCTGGGAGTTAATTAGAAATGCTCAAGGAAGTTTCTACTTCTCATTTGGTTTTACTAGTCAAAACTCACAGAATTGCTGCTATTTTTTACTAAAGGTGACATCCAGTTTAATAAAAACTATCCAGAATTTCAGCTTGATATAAGATGAAGTGCTTAAAAAATGGAATTGGAATATTCCTTAAGTATCAAACTTAAGATAACAAACTTTTTTATTACATATTTGCACAATTTATAAAGAGTCTTCGTATTATGTTTGAACAAAACTCAAATATTTTTAATAATGACTAAAACAGAATAATAATTCAGTTAGTTTATTAGAGTTAATTGCAGAACTATTCTTCTTCCTTCACGTTTTCCAATCAACCTCTATTTTGTCTTTTGTTTATTACTGTTCTGCCGTTTGAAGACTGCAATATATTCAATTTAGTTTTCCTCATAAATGTCTCACAGATAAAGACAGGCACTCAGTAGTATACATTGACACTTTTAGTGGTAGTGAGAAATCTTTTTCGGTGTTATTTCTTCCAGTCTTTCATTATAAATTGCGTCTAGATTTGATGCTATTTACCTGTATTGCCAATGAATTAAAAGAAAGGATGTGTGCTATTTGTCAACATATGTGTTTCTTTTCTTTTCATTTATCTTTCCTCTCTCCTTTCCCTTTTGCCTGCCTTCTCCTTCTAGTTTTTCCTGATATTTGGACAGTATACTGTCAAATTTGCTATATTCCTTGATTACTAATAAATTCACTAGTAGAAATCATATGTCATGTATTGAGGTCTGACTGCATTAGTTTTCATACAAATCTGATTTGCTGTTGTTTGTTAACTAAAGTAAAGGTAAGATAATGAAGTTTAGATTTAGAGATCTAAAGCAATGACATTTTTAATATAAAAGCAATTCTACATAGAAGTTACTTAAGGAAAATTCAAGCTTGGTCAGAAATGAAAAAAAAAGGAAAGAAAAACCAGTTTAATTTACAGCATATGCATTAGCTGAACAGCTTTGAGACTCTACTGTCATTATTTGACTTCAGAAAACAACAGAATTGCTGTCCTATGAATCTCAATATGTCAAAGGAGTGATTCAGCATCACAGTATGTTCCTGGCAAACAAGAGTTTTCTACTACTGTGCGTGTTCTTAGTACTGATGATATTATTAGCATATACAAAGATGCCTTTCTTATCTCAGGTAATGTTCAGCACTCCACTTTAAAGAAGACTCTGACGTCTTTCTATTTATACAGTACATCTGTCCTATCTTGCACCTCAAAGGATAAGGCTGACAAGAAATATTGTGTATGATTAAGTAATTGCATACCTCTAGAATCTCATGACACTTTTTCTGTACAAAAAAATCCTGACAAAATAAAGGCAGGCAAAACCAACCTCCCTGCCCCAGAAAGAAGCTGAATGTATCTCTTATGGAAACACCTCATTGTTAGCAAGCTAGCTGGCAAATAGGAGCTAAGACATTTGTATAATGTTATGTTACTGTGCTAAATACGTCACAGTTTCTTGCCAGTCTCTGCTGGTTATAAAACAAACCCCAAACCCATGCAGTAGGACAGAGAATGTAAGTAATTTATTTATTATTTCTCAGAGTATCCAAGTGTAGAGTAGATTCCTGTTTCTGTGTGCTCTGGTCCTATCCCTTAGGTCTCACATTGCTTTAGGAAGAAACTGTATTCGTGGTTCCTTCCTTGTTCTGTCTTGTTTGCCAAGCAAAATGACAGCACAGGACACAGAATAATGGAAAAAAAAGAAGAAAAAAAAAAAGAAAAAAATAATCTGCTATATAAAAAGGGATGATAATGCTCACATTATCCCTGTTAAAGAACTAAACAAGGCATTCATTTTCACTGAGGCAGTTCTTTTCATCCAGCTGCAGCATTACCTGATGCATGACTTGGTGAAGTTTCAGATGGTATACCATGGAAGACTTTTTTGTCATTCACAAGTTTGCTTGTCTTCTTATGTTCTCTTGTTCTCTGTCCTTTTGCCACTTTTACTTTTTTTCTCTCAACTCATCAACCTGATGTTGGTGCAAAACTTCCTGGAATGTTGCCAAGTTCTAGTTGCTTAATACGTTTTAGAAACTTAGTGATGAAGCTAACTCTGAAACTGGTTTGTGGAGAAAAATACATTCAATTCAACTCAGTGAAGTATCAAATCTAATCCTAATTAGAATTCTGACAGGCAAAGTTTACAAGTTGAAGCATGAGGCCATACTATGATAACCATACTGATTTTCTGAAGGAAGGTTTATTGTACCATATAGCTAAAAATATCTTTACAAATACTATATCAGAGATATCTATTTCATACACCATCTCAGTAGCTGGCATTCTGTGGCATTCATCAGCCTGCTTCTTCATACTGTGTCAGCCTTTACTGCTGCTAGAATCATAATGCTCATCCTGTTCACACATGTGAATTTCTCCAGGACACAGGAGTTTCTCATCTTCTTTTTCCTCTATTTCAGGCTTCTGTATATATACTTGAAGGTTGCCACGATGCTGACAGAAATGTGAAATTTCATATCTCACCCTTAAGAAATATTTTGGGGCTTTTTGCCAGTCCTCAGCTATCCTGAGTTGTTGCTCCTTGTCTTTGATCAATTTTCTGGAAGTGATATACAATTTCATCCAGGAACTCTTCGAAAAAAGTAGTTGAAACTTGTTATATACAATTTCTCCCTAAATGTAAAATTGTCTCCTGAAGTGCATATGGTTTTATTCTTCTTTTTTTTATTTTTGTCTTTTTTCCTTCTTTTTTTTTCCTAAAAAAAAAAAAATAAAAAAGGTGTGTGTACTTTTACTTGCCCATAGTCATCAGGAAACCTAAGTGGTCTTGCTCTATTATGGCAGGGATCCAGTGCAGACACCAAAATTTACAAAGTCCAGTTAGCATACTGACAGATGAATTGTGATGGCAGCTCGAAGGCTATATTAAATGTGATGAGGGGGTGGATGAGGAAAGAGGGACTCTGTGGATTCACACATCCTTCATCTGATCCTTTAAACTTTCCAAGAGCAAAATTCATGAAGGAGATTAAGTGCAAGACCAAATGTACGATGTGACATGAGAGTGCAGCTGCATTCCTTCCCATTTGCTCATCTCTGATACCTCAATATTAGATTGATTAGGTCACAGGAATAGCCTTATGGAACTTGTGAACTATTTAAAGCTGCAGCTTGGGCACAGGACATTCAGTACATAGCCAGCCTTCAGAAGATCATCTTGCATCTGCTGAAGTACCACTTATAAGGCTGATATTAAAGCTTTGAAGAATGCCTGTTTAAATGGCTTATGTAGTATGTCTTAGAAAATTATCTTTGTACACTTCTTGAAACAAAACTATAGCATGTGATCCTGCTCATGACTTGAGTCTCCTGAACCCCTTTAGTGCTGATGCCACACTATTTGATTCTAATCAGGGAATTAAAAGTGAATAAAGCATCAGACTTTTCCAATATTCTGCTGTTTCCCCCACTATTATTGTACATGCATTCCAACTTAAATATGACATGTAAGCTTACGCAACTCTGGGCAGAGACGTCAGTTATAGAATAGAGGCAACATCTGTCTTGGAAACATGAAGAGTGGTAAGACCAGTTTCTTATTTCTAGAAGGCAATATGTAACAGCTTGTTCTGTTTATACATATGTGAAAAATACTTATTCCAGATTCCTCCATCTGAAGCTTTTACAGGTCAGGTAATGAAATGCACAGTTTGATCTCGAGTATGATATCTATTTCTCTCTTTCTTAATTGCATTTTCTCTATACTAATCCTGCATATATCTTTAAAAATGGGCCATATCTTTGAAGCAGTTTAGTTTCCTGGAAATAAAATGACTCTTCACATCTGTACTGAAGGAACAAATTAAGTACACATGTTTCATTTCCATGGGAAGTACTATTATGTTTGGCTAGATATTAATGGATTTTATGTAAAAATACTTGGAGGAGACCAGACTACTGTAAGGGCACAGAATATTTCAGGTCTAAAAAAACCTCAACACAGTAAACGAAAATAAAGACTGGTAGTCTGTGGATAGCATCATGACACTGAATTGTTTCTTAGGTTGCTGGTTCATTCTAGTTTTCGTTTATTAGAGACCAAGATTCATTTGACTCAGTTTTAATAGATTTACTAGATGAACAGGACAAGAGGAAATGACCTC
Organism: Coccyzus lansbergi; assembly: GCA_033558105.1. Lineage (NCBI taxonomy): Eukaryota > Metazoa > Chordata > Aves > Cuculiformes > Coccyzidae > Coccyzus > Coccyzus lansbergi. The sequence continues at coordinate 1,429,854 of JAUMJK010000168.1, forward strand.
AAGCTCTACCAGGGGAGATTTAGGTTAGACATTAGGAAAAAAAAATTCACAGAATTGGGCACTGGGCATTGATCATTGGGCACTGGAACAGGCTGCCCAGGGAGGTGGTTGAGTCACCTTTCCTGGAGGTGTTTAAGGCACAAGTGGATGAGGTTCTGAGGGGCATGGTTTAGTGTTTGATAGGAATGGTTGGACTCAATGATCTGGTGGGTCTCTTCTAACCTGGTTATTCTATGATTCTATGATTTCCAGCCACACAAACACTGAGGAACTGCCTTCTGAGCTACTTAATGAGGTCATCAGAGAGATCTTTGAAGAGGTTGTCTTAAATTATAAGTGTTACCTGCAGAATTGAAATCAGAAAGTTGTAGTGAATATAGATACTGAGAGGATCTTATTAAAGCAAAGTAAATGATATAAGAAGGGACCAAAGATATTATATCTATGTGACAGGGGAAACTGTGACCATTGCGATGGTCAAGATTCTGCTGAAAGGTTTATATCATCATATATTTAATAATTTATATTCTCAGATGAGACGTACTAAAGCAGCTCAGCTCTGCAAATTGTGACTTCAGTGTTGAAGAGGCACGGACCATTTGCCATTTCTTTGGTACTGCACCGAGGGCAAAAAGCAGGTAAAAAGTGTAAAAGTACAGTCTCAGTCTCATTTCTGTTCAGTTTGGAGAGCCCAGGGGTGTGTACTATTTAGAAACAAGCTATTTCAGAAATAAGATGGAGTCACTGTAAAGGAAGTGAGTTTTGACCCTCTTTCTGTGTTAATTCTACTTTTCATTTGGTGAAGTTATAGGTCTTCTGTGTTAGAAGATTCTAAGTTCTAATTTATCTTTTAGCTATTTCTATTAAATTGGCTCTACTTTGTCTAAGTCATACAAATATTTCAAACATTAATTTAAATATGGGACACTTCAAAAAAGAATTGACAACTGATGGAATTAAAGTGACTAAATTCTGAAGGACAGATTTTCCAGCTATGAGTACAGAGTATAGATAGGAATGACTGACTTCTGCCACATCAATCACTACTTCACTACTACTCTGAGCTGTAAAAATATTTGTCAGTGAAGTTCAAGTGGATTAGTTTCCTCTTTCAGTGATACCAGTGGGATATTTTCCTTTGTTTCACATGACACTTTAAATTCAGACGGCAATTCTATCTGTACCTGCATAGCCATTTATCTGATGAATGGAATGTTATTTTCACTAATGTCTATTTGGTATTTATAAAAATATCTGTAACACTGTTAACAGTAACCATGCAGATCGGATCCCTTGGTAGACAAAGAAGTTCAACTGTTAAAGGTTATAAGGTTATACTTCTTCTGTCTTGTTCTGTGGACAAGCCTGAAGGAAGCTAGTTTATCTCTGGTAGAGAAACCCCACTATCTGAAAGTAAAAGCAAGCCATTTGTGTTAAAGCATTGAACCTATTTGAATGGGAGAGGTTTTTGGTTTTGGGTTTTTTTTTTTTTTTTCACACAATTGGTAATTCTGTTTCTTCAGTTAATTTATTCTCATGTTTCATCAGGTTACTGTAAACCTGTTCTTGTTAACCTCTGTGGAAAAGGATGTTGGACAGAGGAAAATGCTGTTTAGACAAAACCCAGATCAATAATAAGATATTTATTCAATAAATAAAGAATCCAAATGAGTTGTTCTAGTCTCCAAAGTGTGTTGTACTTGGGCTAACAAACTCATTTCTTTACTAACCCTCCATAACATATGAAATAGAACACTAAATTAAAGCCTTTAAATTACTACTATAAAAATTTAAAAAAAAAAAATTACCATGGTTTCTCATTGTATTTGGACAGATTCTAGGTATATTTTGGATAGATTCAAACCGGCAGTTAGTATGAATTACTTTTCTTCCCAAGTACCCTTAGTCTACACAACTGCACCTAGATATTTAGACATATGTAGCAACCCACTAAGGCACTAAGAACCTATATTCTATGTAAGCAGATGCCATCTGGGCTATAATGTCCAAAAATTACACAACTTGGGTAAGCAGTATTCAGAATATCTCAGAGTTGCCATCAGTATGTAGTACAATGAAATGAAAATCTTCTCCCTGAAAGAACATTCATATTTTGGGTTGGTTCACACAGCAGAAAAATGTGTTGTCAGGTGGAGATCCAAAAAGCTTTAAATTTCACTCAAAAAACTAGGGAGGTAAACTATGCCTAAAAGACCATTACCCAATACTTACGAATGAACTGCTGAAGGGTTTGCTTGGTATTTTGGTATTTGTTAGAAGTCAGATTTTTTAACTCTGTAGCAGTTGCAGCATTAAATTGTCTGAAGAAGAAAACATGACTGAGAAACCAAGAAGTGAAAACACTTGTTAAAAATAATTTTATATTGAAGAACATTTTTAATTAGACTTTTAGAAACCTTAGTTACTAATCTGTCCTTACCTTTAAAACATACATACATGTCCTGTAGGCAGCATTTTTCATTAACATCTTTGCAGTTCTTTATTAGCTAAGACCTTCATTCAAATATGGCATTCCAACTTAAAAAGAAAACACATAACTGGAAGCACATTTCTTAGCTATCACAGCCTTTTCTGTTTTGTTTGTCCATGCAGAGTCTGAAGGCAGGCTTCCTCTGTATAAACCATGGAATCATAGAATCATAGAACAACCAAGTTGGAAGAGACCCATCGGATCATCGAGTCCAACCATTCCTATCAAACACTAGTATTTTACACATTAAATGTTTACACATTAAACACTAAATGTTGATGTCTTCTACTGGGTATCTATGTTGAAAATGATTTCCCCAAGCTTTCTTAATATATACTTTTATGCTCCTATAGAGAGTGAAAGAATCATTTATAGGGAACAATTAATCTCAGTTTAAAATAGAAACTAAAACATTCTTCCTTAAAATGCCTCTTCACTTCATTTGGAAGAACTATAAAGATATTTTGGGGAGAGTGTCTCAGATGTAGACTTCCACATTAGCACAACCAAAGTTAGGTGAAAAATGTTTCCCTCTAAGTATCAATATAAATGACTGCATCACCATCTATATGAATACCTGTGCATGTGGAGCCAGTATACTTAATTTTAGGTATATTAAAGATCCACATAATGAAATTATATCATTTAGAACAGAAAGTTATGGCAGTTTCTTAGATAAGGAACTTTCTGTATTACTTTTATGTGAAGTTGTATACATACAGTTTTGATTCTAAACCTGGATTTTTTTTCTGCCTTTATAATCCACAGTGTTTGTAGCTCTACTTGAAAAAGATAAGAATAGAATGTCAGTGTGATAACTTTTTAGAATTTTATAATCACTCAGTCAGCATCTAAACACATACATATTTGACATGTGCATTGACACCTACCCCCACCCTCATACATACATGCATGTAAAACAACAACATTATACACGCACATTCCAAGGCAACAGTTACTGCAGTCCCGAGTCCTGGCTGATAAATCCTTCAGTACTTCAAATGAAAGCTTTCAGAAGCTATTAGAGGTATAATCAAAGACAGAATCAAATGTAATAATGCTATAAGGACACAATTATAGGTTTTTTAGCAATATTAAAGAGCTTTGATATGAGTTCTTTAAGATTTTTACTTAATTTCTAAATATCCTGTATCTGAAGCTTTCTCCTTCCCCCTTTTCTCCCTCCCTTCACCTTTTTTTCAATAGAATTCACTGAGAACTTTGAGAAGTTTCAATCATGTTAAATTTTAATTTCACATTCCTTAAATATAGACAGATTTGATGTTTATTTGTATTTAGCTGTATTTAAACTTATAAGTGGGCCCATGTCTCTCAAATTACCAACAATTCTCGAAACCCTCCTACTCATTATAACACAGAATAATTTGTTATCACTGTTCTCAGAGGGCTTGTTTTAAATATTCTCTCCCCATGGCTCCTTGCACCATCATCATTCTCTCCTGTCCCAAAGGAAAACATGTGGGAGGTAATATCTGATTTTAGTGTTTGACATTTTACTTCTTTTTTGATTCTCCCATATTATATTCTCATTTTCCTCTTTTAATCTTATCAAAGTTTTCTTTCCCATTCTTTGTCCAAAGTTTACTTTTCTTATTCTGCTTGTAATTTGGGATTTCTGTTTGCTTATTTTAGTTTCTTGTTTGTTTTTTTTCCTGTTTGTTTGTTTGGGGGTTGGGATTTTTTTTTTTTTGTTAGTGCTACTATGTTATATTTTGTTGTGATTTTCTTCCTGTGTTCTTCAAGAGCGTGACTTGAAAATTTTGACTACTTCAAGCATATAAACAGGAATTGAATTATTTCTTAGATGGGCAGAAGAAGTTGAAATGAATTCTCCCTCAAAGCAAGTATGTATCTCCGTAGGTTATTTCAATAATATGCAGGACTTAGGTAAGTATTATGTAGGCATTAAGTTAATGATTATTTTATTATAAGTGCATCTTAATTCCAGAGCTATGTGTGTATCAATAAATAGAGGTTTCTGTACTGCAACGAACTGCAGAGTTTTATATTTCAAAGGACCATCCTTTGGCTTATTTCCTTAGTACTGTTCTGAACAATGAGAAGGTTTACTGTAAATAAAAACGTGCATAAAGCTATGAAAATGGGGCATTTTTGAAAGACTGTAATTTCTCAGAATCTGTATAAAGATACATTGTAGATAACTTTGGAATAATATACTGAGTCACCTGCCAGTATCACATCTCTTCGGAAGTGTTGCTTTTCTTGATAATCCGCTGCCTTCCTGCACTAACCTAAGATCTATCATGCTGCTTCTTGGATGTCCAGAAATCCTGCAAAATGGCAGAATGATATAGTATGCAACTCTTCAGTAAGCAGTGCATGTTCAGTCACTTTTATTTGTCCCTGAAGTAACAGGTTCACTGTACATGTGATATAGAGCCATATTGTGCGGGTAGGTATAACTCACATATAAAAGACTTTTGTTTAGTGTCTGCACAGCAGATTTGTGATGAAATTAATTATATCAACTACTGATAGGCTTAGAATTCTTATTGACAGGCCTGTATTTGTTGAGGTTATAGATCCTGTGGTTGTTATTACTATTAAATTTTAAGTTATTTAAGTGATTTGACAAAATTTAGGTAAATTAATGTCAAATAAAATTCCTAACATTAATGTAGCTTCAGGTTTTATTAAGAAGTCATAATTTTATCTCTGTTCCAATAAGGATTAGTTTGGATGACCTTGCAATCCCAAGTATAATTACAGGCTGGTTGGAGAATGAATTGAGTAGCCCTGAGGAGAAGGACTTTGGCATGCCATTGGTTGAGATGCTTAACTTGAGCCTGCAATGTGCACTTGGAGCCCAGAAAGCCAACTATATCCTCAGTTACATTGGAAGGGGTGTAACCACCAGGCTAAGGGAGGTGATTCTGCTCCTCTGCTCTGCTCTCATGAGATTGTACCTGGAGTATGCTGGAGTCTTCAGCCCAAGAAGGAGGTGAATCTGTTAGAGTGCTTACAGAGGAGGATCACCAAGACGATCAGACAAGCACCTGCCATATAAGGACAGGCTGAGAGGATTGGGGTTGTTCAGCCTGGAGAAGAGAAGGCTCTGGAGAGAACTTCTAGCAGCATTACAGTACTTAAAGGGAGCCCACAGGCTGGGTATGGACTCTTTATCAGAGAGTGCGATGACAGGACAAGGGGTATTGGTTTTAAACTGAAACTGAGTAGATTAGGAAGGAATTTTTTCACTGTGAGGGTGGTGAGGCACTGGAACAGGTTGTCCAGAGAAGCAGTAAATACTCCATCCCTGGAGGTGTTCAAGACCGGGTTGGATGAGGCTTTGAGCAACCTGACCTAGTGGAAGGTACCCCTGCCTATTGCAGGGTATTTGGAACTAGAGATCTTTCAGATCATTCTATGATTCAACGTTTTTATGATTTATGAAGAAATACAATTAAAACAATGATGGAACTGCTAAGGAATTATTAAATCATACCTGAAAAACTCCAAACAAAAGAGAGAAAAATGGGGCTCTTATTATCAACTTTTAATGGGAAATGTCTGTATTTTTACTTTAAAGAATGCATAAACATGGACATATGCAAAACTGTCTGTCCCTCTCTAAACCATTCCATGATTCTATGATGACTCCTGATAGCTCATTATCAAAAAAGCATGGGCTTTGGTTTTGTGCACAACACTGAGTTAAGCACATGAATTTTCATCTGAAGAAACCAAATGTAAGAGAGATGTGATGCCAGTGTAGAATGGACAATATCCAAAGCAAAGAGCCAAAGTGCCTATAAGAAATAATCAGATGAACTTTTCTGCAGAATTTGGGAGCCTAAATCTCCAGTTAACAGGTAGCTGTCTTTATGAAACAGAAGTGCAAAAATCTTCCACTTTCAGAAAAAAATATACAGTTTTTATTTAAAAAAGGAATTTGCCTATTCTACAATAACTTGTGTTTCTTCTTTATCTAAAGACTGTTCAGGGTATAATTCAGAAACAGTTCAGGTATGGAACTACTGGTGAACTTTTTCCCTTACCAGAAAGACAGTTCTGTTTTTAAGTGTTAACAATCAGGGTCTTTCCAATCTGTTATCCTTCCTGTCCTATGATTTTATTGCTTCCTTCTTTAAAGATCTTCAAATTTGTTTCTTTTACCTTATGTTGTAGGCAGCTAACAAATAAAACAGAGTACAGGTCTTTTCAAATGTTTCCTTTTGCAACTGTTCTACTTGTCATAGAATAATTAAGAATTCATCAGTTTAGAGAGAGGGAACATAAACATCATTCTATAATCTCATGGCAAACGAATGCAGCCTCTCTTCTAGACCCATTTTCAGTGCTGGTTAGTTTCAATAGAGAATGAAGGATTTTAAAAATACTGTCGGGGCCTCCCTAATATTATAAGCATCTACTTATGGTTTAAAATCTGAATTACAATCTCAGTTCCTCTAAAACAAGAACTGCGATTGCGATATTGCAATTTAAAAAAAAAAATTACATGAAAGAGTAGTAGATCACAATTAGGTAAGTTAGTTATTAAATAAGACTAGGATAAATTCTATCCACAATCGTAGTGATATAAATTGAAACTAGTTCTGATGATGATGATTAACTTTTACTGAATTTACAGTCCTTTTTAATTTTTTTCTTTATAATTATATATCTTCAGAAATAATTGTAAAAGAAGTCTTTTTTTCTTTTTCAGTGAAGAGCTTCAGTCCTACTTGCACAAATACCTTTTACTGAAGTTTAATTTCTTGCGGGAGTAATGCATGGTAGTGTAACTCAAGGCAGTAGGAACATTACTCGCATCTTTAACATATTAAGGGAAGAATTAAAAATAGATTACATTGATGGCTTAGAGAAAATAGATGATAAAACTGCATGTTCATATTTTTTTTTTTTACTCCTAATTACATTTTAAACTGTTGTATCTTAGCACAGATTTAATCTCTAATGTAGAGGGAGTTTCAGTGTGAAAGAAGTACATGATTTTTTGTAGCACCACACATATCTTACAATACAGATTAAAAGCACTTACTAAGCAGAAAGGAAAATGTATCAACCTGTATTGGCTGTGGAAAGGAATTTCTACTATGCAAGAGTGGACTGAGTGGAATAAAGAGATATGGCAGAGACAAAGAAACACAGCTGTCTTGAATTTTCAAACTAACTCCTTTCCAGCAGAGTGATTTCTGTGTCACACTACTGTTTCTCTGCATGAATTTCCCCTTTATATTATCTTTTTAAAAACTTTTTAATTACTAGCCAGAATTGCATTTTGACTCTTTGTTAATATAGAAGCTAATTTTAACAAGTCCAGAGCAAGCTATAGCTGACAGAAACTGAGGCTGCTCAGGTCTGCACAAAGGGAAAGCATTAAAATTGAGCTGGACAAAGCATATTTTCTAGTATTCTCATCATATTGAAAATATATCATAACCCGGTTAAAGACAGACTGTTAAGTGAAAGTGCACTACCTTTAAAGTCAGAAGAATAAAGTAATGAATCAGACCTTTCATTATTAGAAAAAAAAGCTAGTACAGGAGACCAGTGACTCCTACATTTATGAACAGCTAAATACACTGAAATGGACAAGTCATACTAACTTTAAAATGTAACAGTACAACTGTGAATTAAGCAGAAAGTTCATCTTATTTTGCACACATATTTTAAGTACAAATTTACCTTTTGCATTGCATTTGTCTGTTTTACGATAATTTCTCTCAATGCTTATTAGTAATCCTTGTGGGGTATTTTTAACTGATTTGTTAGGTTTCTTTTCCCTGGGTAGTCATAGAATCATAGAATCATAGAATCATCAGGTTGGAAGAAACCCATCGGATCACCAAGTCCAACCATTCCTATCAAACACTAAAGCGTGTCCCTCAGGACCTCATCTACCCATGCCTTAAACACCTCCAGGAAAGGTGAATCAACCACCTCCCTGGGCAGTCTATTCCAATACCCAAATGGAATGTCAGTTCCACGGCCTGCCTCTTAGAGGTACACATCAGCATTGCAGTGCTACAGCCCTCAATTCCACCTCTTTTTCCTGGCTTAGCACAGCTCCTTAATGCAAACAGGGGGTTATCCTGAAGCCTTCCAGGCATAAGTGCTGCAGAGAGGTTCTCCCTGTTTCTCATATAACATAGGGAGATTTATTTACATGTTTTATTCCAAGAAAGTCTTGCATCTCACAGAGGTCCTGCTGGGGTAACGGGCTATAGAGTTTGCATTTTAGGGCTCAGCTAGCTAATACCCTTTCCTCTAAAGTAAACTCCACAGACAAAGAAAACTTTAAAAAATAAAATGATAATAATAAAATGAAGTCCTGTTAAAAGCATTTTTTCCCTCTTCAGGGAACAGATTACTCTAAATTTCCCAGTCTGCCTTCTCATTGTTGTGAAACATCCTGCCAGGCTTTGTCAGGTGAATTATGCAAGGTGACTGATGGTAAGCAGTATGATTCTTATCACAACAGTGAATGTGGCAGGTCAGGAAATTCCACACTGAATAAATCCCTCATTCAGTGAAAAATATTAACTAGATATAAATACTGAGGGCACTGGATGTATTCTACTGTCAGACAAACTTGCTCTTTTACTGAATGTTTGCAGTTTCAATCAAATTCTTGTTTTCAGTGAAGCAAACATTAAAATTCCCCTTTTTTTTAGAAAAAATACATTATAACTTTTCCACTCATAAGTCAAAGATTTTATATAAAACCCAGGAGTCCTAAATATTTACTACAACTCACTCGTAATATTTGGAGGTATTTTGACAATAGTTAAGTGAATGATACTTTTCTTTGGACAACTATTTTAATTCTAGAGTCTCTACCCATCTTACTTCTTTCATATGTACCCTGAAGAGGAATATTAGTAACCACAGGCACAAGACTATTTGTTTATACTCTATACATGTATGTAATGTATTTGTTTTTAGTCTATCCTGTTTCCACCTCATCTCATTATCTAGTTTCTCACTTCAGAAAGCCAGAATAGAACTGTCAGTATGAGAAGATTCTGCATCTTCAGCTGTTTATTACAGTATTTAACCTCTGCTTTTCTCAGTTTTATTGAATGGGTGTGCAACAATTCATTGGAAAATGACTACACAATAATGAATAATGGTTTCACTGTTTTTCTTTCCTTCCTTTTTTCAGCTGTTAGAAGGACATTGTAGAAACAGTATTCTTTTCATCGTGAATGAGTGGAAAAAGTTTGATTATATCCTCATTTGACATTTTTAAATAATTGTTGTGACTCAGTTTACAAGAGATTTCTCTGGGTTCCACCAGTTTAATAGGAAGCATTACATGGATCTTACTTACTAGATTCCTGGCAGGATATGGTAACTCTCTTTAGAAGATTGCAATGAGATACAATAAATCAGATTTTGACAAAGTTTTTTAACAATATTATTTTTTGAAACTTTTTAGATCAATGAAAATTGGAAATGCTCAAATGCATCTCAATTATAGTTATATTTGCATTAAAAACAGCAAATAAATACCATCTTAAACATCAAATAAAATATTTCCATTTTTTACAGTGTAAAGTTAATTCTAAAATTATTTTGCTAGAAAAATTTTTCACTTACATAAACACAGACATTTGAAAATAGTTTGATTCATGTTTATGAAGGTTCAATTAAGTTGACTTATGAGAAAATCCATATATCAAGTCTAACCTGACACAAAATTTTTAGTGGTTTCATAATCTACACTGAGAAAATATAATTGTTTCTCTCAAAAGTTTTTGATATCTGTAAGGAACAGTCTGCTTTAAAGTCTCTCCACTATGTTAGGTTAAAAAAGTATTTGATTTCTCCCTCAATATAAAATATTGAACTTCTTTTCTAACTTTCTGTTTCTACAAAAGTTGTGATTTTTGTTCTCAAAACTTTATTAATTATAATGTCTGCCTCTTTCAGACGTACTGTTTTCAGCCTGATGTTTCAGTTAGAAAACACTTTTTCTCCTAACAGTTTCATAATGACTGGACCACATATAAACCACCAAAATTCCCACAGAAAATAATATTTAAAAATTAAATTAAAGATAAAGCCATTCGTATTTTTTATCACATACGTATGCTGCTATTTTGCAACACTTTACTTATCTTGAAAGAACATGCAACTATCCATATTGTTGTATTTTTTCTTCTGATTTGGTTACTACTGTTATGGATGATTTAATGCATTTGTAATTCATAGTAGGTACATTCGTAATAGTCTAAAAAACATTTCAAAATTGAATGATAGAACTATATGATCTTTTTTGGTCTTTCAGGCATGGTGACACCTCAAGACTAAGGAAAAACTTGAATATTCTGAAACTGAAAGGAAATTTCTGGGGAAAATATTTTGTAATAGGTTGGAAAAACAAACAGAAATTAGCCGTCTTTTAATTAAGGCAAGCCTTGAAGAAAAATGCATTTCAGAAATGACAAAAACAGCAGCAGAAGGTGAATGTAGAGAGAAATCTAAGGTAATGAGTAAAAAGCAAAAAGATAATCGTAGAAATGAAAAGTCCTTATTTTATTATTTCAATAGAAGAGAATAATCTCAAATATCCACGAAGAAGATAACAACCCTGAGGGAACATTGCTCTAGCATGGTCCCACGAGAACAAGTCTAAGCATACCGTTGCCAGAAATCACTAGAAGAATATAAAGAGGAGCGAGACTTATGCATCGACACACAAAAGCAATTTATAAACATGAAGATTAATTTCCTTCAGAATTAACTTTATAAAAACTAAGGTAAGTGCCCTTATTAAATTGTGTTGAAATAAGGAACTGAGAAAGGCAAATATTTGACATGGCTCTGTCTGAAGTTAAAACGGGAGTTTTACACAAGTGGCCAGGCATGTGCCTCTGATCAGTAGAAAAGCAATTAAACGTGTTTTGAGGTTTTAAAAGCTTGATTTAGGTATCATTGTAACTAGTAGAAACTGAAAATTCAAATGAACCTTAGTTCATGGAATTGAATAAATTATATTTGTTTGATTGAGGATATAATTAATTTATACAGTGTTTCCTTTCTGTTATTCTTACATGGAAAGGCTTGTTAATACTGTTGAAAATAATGATGTAAAAATGTTGAAATGCTGTTAGACTTACATGGAAAATGAGGAAGGAGAAATATCAGAAGTGTTTTCAGAGCTGTCTACAAGTTAAGAAAGTAAAGTTATGCCTATCAACACATCTTGAGTACTAAAGACACCTAGAACTTAGGAAGTTTATGAAAGAACAACGGTATGAAATAACTTGAACATATGAACTCCACTTTAACATGTCTGGCATCTCCCAACTTGAAAACAAGTAACTGATAGTCCTGTAACTACCTTAATAGTAATCCTGTGTAATATTAATTTCCAGGACAGAGACCTTATAACAATTATTTGATCTGATTATTCTATATACTTGGGAAACTCAAGTGTATTTTCCATTAAAATGTATATGACAAAGTCTAACAATATGATGTGTGGTTATGTGCTTTGACTGGTATTTTATAGTAAACCTGTTAGTGTCCATTTTTTCACTTTTCCCTGAATTCAAGGGATACTTATACTGATAAGATGGAGCTTTTCTTTAAAATGCCCATAACCTTCAGTTTTCAAGACTGACACTTTTGAGAAATTGTGGTCCAGTTAAATAGGAAGTCAAAGTCACATTTTCATATTCAGATGTAAAAAAAAAAAAATTACAGTGCAATCTTTATACAGAGCAAAATATCCAAGTCTCCTCTCTAAGCAGAAAGATTAGCTCAACCTTAACTACAGAATGTAATAACTTCTATAATGTGAGGTTTATACTAAATTTTTAAAAGAAAATAATTTTTATTATGTTCATATATTTTGGGGGATGTGAATTCTGACCAGAATTAAAAGCTGGAATAACTTGAAAGCTGATTGTATTTTCTGTTGCATTCTGTTCCAGGTTAGATGCCCAAATCAGTATCCTCCTTTAGCAAGCATAATGTACTTGAACTCGTACATCCACCTCAGGTCTCTCAGTGGTGCGGTTTCTGAGAGAAATATGTTGGCAAGGAAGCAGAATGTGAGAACTGCTGGTAGTGATTTCTATGTTTCAGTCACTATTGTTCAAGCTGGAAGACAAGATACTATTTTCCTGGCTGTGTTAGACCAATAATTATCTTTTAATATTCCTTTCTTGAAGGTCTCTTCTATATAACAAATGTCATTAACTCCTGTGAATGTTAATAATTGATACAGTTTACATTATTTAGAGTGATTTCAGTGGCTAATAAGGTTACCGGTATCCATATTTTAGCACTGATTTTGCCTGTATTAGCACTTAGCTACGTGATTAAACAAGCCCTTTGTTTGCCTCCTTTTCTCCAGATGGGTACTTGTCTCAGTACAACTTGTCTCAGTTGTGCTATTTGCGTCTGATCTTATATTCCAGATAACCTGTATGCCAACACTGAGCTTAGATGAGTGAATACACTTTGTGTTTGGGCCCTGAACTTTCTCAGTTACACTTCTAATTTCCCCGATGAAATAACTAAGGTCTTGTTTGCCCTATCAAATAATTTAGTTTTGCTGCCAGATGTGACTTTTACATGCCTGTGAAGAATTGCTCTGGAAGGCAATAAGGTTCTGCTCTAAGAACATGGGATATTCACATTAAAGTTCTGGTTAATTGAACCCAAACCTCTAAATGAATCTGCAGGAGCTGGATCACTGACAACTAAAGTGAGTCCAACTGCCAGGTTTAATTCAGCAGTCTGTTATGAACCACTCACTTCATGTGTGTGCAGCTCCTTCACATCATCTGGGTAAGACACCTTATCTACGGAGGCAGATAACCCTTGCACAGCCTTAAGTCTGCTTTGCCTTAAATCTGGATCTTAGCTATACTCTCTGATGGATACATAAAAAGGAAATACAACTTCAAAAAATTGTTTCAGCTATGCTTCTGTACTCACAAATTGCTTCCTACAAGAGCAGTAAACTTAGGGCAGGATTTCAAACAGTTAACAAGGAAATTATTTAAATCTACAATGACAAGTTGTAGAAGTGAAACTTTACACTTTGGAGTCTGTCCCTTAGGAACTGCAGATCTTAAAATACTGAAATCCCTCAGAGCCTTTGACTCCTGTGAGAGACATTACTCTGTGAAAACCACAGTACAGATTATTATTTTCCTTAAGATGTACTTTTTGATTTGTACTTTTAATTTAGCTTTCCTTGTACTTTTAATAGCTTCATGCATGACATATAACATTTTTGACTCTTTTTTTCTTATATTTTCCTTTATAGGTTTTTTTTCAGTTTTTCTTTGTTCTATCACAAATTATAATATAGTTCAACTATTCTTATTAAATACTCTATGCTACAAAACATTACTACTGTTCACTTCTCTTTTCCGTTACGGTGACATAACACTAAATGTAACAGCAATAAGCCTCAATATCTGTATTGAGAAGGATACTTATATTTTGCTGAAGGATAGATTACATAAGAGAGGAAAAAGGCTGTCATCTTAATACATGAAAATTTTATCATACAAAGGCCAATGTTAAACAATGTATGATCTATCACACAGCTTGTTTTCCACTACAGATATTGATACTTCCATTTATGTAAGAGAAACTGAAATCGAATAAATAAAAGCACTCTCAGTCGCGCAAACAAAAACAAGGACAACTTTTTTAATAACAATTACTCCATCTGGCCTGTTGTTTTTCATGACAGAAGAATATTCAATGGTTTGCTGTTAACTTCTGATCCCAGAGGAACGTACTTCATCTTACTTCTTTTCTTAATCCGTGGCAATTGAATTTCAGATAAGAAGAAGCCTATCTCCTTGTGACCCATATTTAGCAGGGATAAATCTGTTTCATAAAGAACATGCAAGAAATTTCATTACAGTTCTTGGATTATGATCTGATGCGATGTTTCATGTTTCTCAAACTAAAAAAAAAGTTTTTCTTTCTGTTCCTATTCTAATCATATGCAAATAATTTGTCAGATTTATTCCCCTTTTCATAGTACATTTGTTCATTAAGCTTTAACACATTCTCTGTGTTATTCACCACAAAGCATTTAGTTTCCCTCTGTTTAATCAAAAGTTGGAGGGTCCTAGGGTACCTGCTTTTTATGTTGCTTTTTTCATCTCATTAACTTCCTTTTCTAATTTACACTGGTACTCAAGATATACTTTTTGTACTGCTGTTACAGCTAAGCAAATTATTCTACCCCTCATGACTGCTCTGGCAGCTTCCCACAAAACACTCAGGCTAGTTTCTTGGTTTTTATTGATATTAATTTATTCTGAAATAGTCTTCATCTGTTGCACAAATGCCGCAGCTTTAATTAGAGAGTTGTTAAATCTCCATACTTCAGATCTCCTATAATTCAGTATACCATCCAGAGACATAGACAACAGAAAATTATCAGGCAAAACTAGATTTCAAATACCAGATGGTTACACATTACAATGTACCCTCATAAATAAACAAGAAGAATCGCAGTTTAAATGTAGTGGAACTAAAGTATAAAAGGTAGCGGATTGCCTGTTGCAGTGTTACAGTCGGCATGGATCACTGAAGACTGAATCTTCGCTATACTCTTTGCTCATTTCACTTTCAAATTGTTATTTTACTAACAAAGGTCAAATTTCACACCCCTGTTTCAAAGTAAAGAAAAACTAAAATCTTCACCTATTACTACTCCTGGAAATACCTACTGTTAGGCAAGAAAAAAAATCAATAAATAAATGAAGTTCATACTTTTATACTTACACATACAGATTCACAGTTGTAACAGGGCTATTCTATTATAATCCTTTGCATTATTCTCTTTTTATAATAAACATATTGATCAAAATTAAGGGTTTCTTTGCTGAATACTAATTTCTAAATTAGAAATTTTACTTAAAAAAATAACTTTTTTATAATGTGTCTGATTTGACAGAATTTAGACAAATAACAAACAGAAAGGAAATCAAAATATATGTTAAGTTTATGTCCTTAGAAAACCTTAAAGACAGTTGTATTGTTAGATGTGTTTTACTGTAAGTTATAGTTTATATACTTATTTTACAATTTCTTTGAAGTAACACATGATGCAATCTTAAATGTGTTTCAAAAAGTGGCTTAAAACCACCTAGACTGAACAATTCTTTTTTGTTATTAAAAATATGTAAATTAATAGCATATAGAAAGCCAAATAAAATTAATAAAAGTTATTTAGGAAGTGTTCTGAGGTTAATACTAAACAAAGCACTGATGCACTGATGTGTAGAAAACAATTGTAAGAAATACTCAAATTTGTACTTCCAAATTGGCAGCATGAGAAGAAAACTACTTCAGAACAACTATAGTTAGAGAAATGCATTTTAAAAATCAATAATAATTAAAAAGATCTTTCTAAACTACTGGTATAGAGGTTCAGAAAGCAACTCATGTCACATATTTTTTCATACATGCTTTGTATTTAAGCATATATTATTTTTTTAAAAAAACCCGTTAGTGTATCATGTAGTTTCTTCATCACTTTGCTTATGGAGGGGAGCAGCTCTCCAATACTTTTATACGAAAGCCTTTTCAAATACCTGAGATGTGGCAAATAACAGTGTGAGCAGATACACTAGGGTCAGATAACAGTGTGAGGAGAACACCAAACCATTTCAGAGTAGAAGTATTATTATAGGCCAGCAACAGTTAAACCTAAAATTCAAGTTTTCATGAGTTCCATATTAGAAATGTGGATCCTCTGTATACATAGTCAGTAATATTTTGTAATTATTGTGGTCATCCTCCCACCTAACTTCTTCATTGTAAAAGCTGCTTATCTAGCCTAAAATCTTTACTAGATGCTTTCGTTGTCAGTAGGGGGGGAAAATGTATTTCCAGAATATAACACATAAGATAAAAGGGTGATAAGAGAGGGTGTTTTTGCATGTGGTTATCTCTTTTGATGCATTAATTCTGTGTTCAGTATCTATAGAGGAAACTCAGATCCAAATTCAGCTGTTCTTTCACAGGTATCTAGGATCATTTGAGATACTCTGAGGTATTCAGGGCATCTTCATGAAGCTGGCACAGAATCCCCTTGTAAGACACCAAAGCCTCCAAGGGTATCACAAATGTCACCTGGCACCCACATGATGGTAGTTCATAAGTGTTCATAAGTAAGTTCATAAGTAAGGAGACTGACTCAGGTGGAATGTCTAATGTTCGTGTGGCTTAAATTACATACAATGAAACCCACCCAATAAGAAACTTGGAATATACACTTCATGCCTTGAGGAAAATGGAGGCTAAACTAAATGAACTTGAATTTGAACAGAATCACTTGATACTTCTGCTTTCACAACCATACTTTTTTTTATTAGTCCTTTTTATTAGAAATTTGGGACCTAAAGTTAAAACCCACCATATGCAGTTGCATGACATCTGTTGCACATGACCATGACCTAGGCCATGAGTACCTGTTTGTATTCTTATACACACTTAGGAACAGTCCAAGTTGAGTAAATGCTTAAAATAATAGTTTTAGGTATCCCTCATATTTATCGCCCCTTTTCCACATAAATCTACAATACCTAATGACTAATAAATCAAATAACTACTGAATGTGCCACTATGGAGACTGGCTTTGAAGAAATAACTTGTTCTGGGTATCTTTTGAATGTAGATACTCTGGTTTGTAATCTATAATTTTGACAACTATTCATTCTCCCTTGTATTACTAGTATTTCCTACTCCAGAACTACAGGAGTGAAGGATGAACTTAATCTGAAAAAAATTATTCTGGGAAGCTCTTCATACTCTAGGGTGCATTCTTTTGAAAGGAAGTGAACCACTGACCACAGAAGGCAAGTTTAAATTAGTGCATATCCTCAGGGCAAACCGCCTGTTCTCTTCACTTGCCTGAAGCCAGTATAGTTCCTCTGCTTTACTTAGTGGTGCAAACTAACCCAATTTCCATCCTCATGTATCTAGGAAGCATCTAAGTGAAGACACTTCCCTAACTTAATGTTTAAAACTTTGGCTAATGCATACACCTGTCAACCACTTTGCCACCAGACTGATTTTGTCTTGAGCTTAGGAATTAGTTGATAGTAACAGACATTTACAATGTTAACTTTCATATTACCATTTAAAAAAAACCCCAAACCTCTTAGTAATACCATATATATATGTCTATACACACACACAAAAGTAGAATACTGTAAAATGTGATTTTAATGCTAGTTTTGGCTCGTTCATCTGAAAGAGCTGTCAGCCTCACAAGGTATGTTTGAAGCACTTACTTCTGTATCTAAAGAAAAAAATAAGTAGTACAAATTGTACACTACAATAAAAAATTTGGGGATTATTTTCCAAGTATAAGTACTCTCAATCAGATTGGCTAAGTCTGTGAAAGATAACAAAAAATCTTTCTATAAATATATAAATAATAAAAGGAGGACTAGGGAGACCATACAGTCCCTTTTGGACACAGAGGGAACAACAGTGACAGGGGATGAGGAAAAGGTTGAGGTACTTAATGACTTCTTTGCTTCAGTCTTTAATTGTAAAGAAAGATGTTCCATCTGTGTACAAACCCCAGACCTAGAGGAGTAAAATGAGGCTCCCATGATCCAACAGGAAGTAGTCAGAGCCTTGCTAGCCTGACTAGACACTCACAAGTCTATGGGGCTGGACAGGATTCACCCTAGGGTATTGAAGGAGCTAGCAGATCTGCTGGCCAAACCCCTTTCCATCATCTTCCAGAAGTCCTGGAAGACTGGGGAAGTTCCACTGGACTGGAGGCTGCCTGATGCAGTGCCCATCTACAAGAAGGGTCGCAGGGAGGATCTAGGGAACTACAGGCCAGTCAGTCTGACCTCAGTGCCAGGGAAAGTCACAGAACAGGTGATCTTGAGTACTGTCATGAAGCACATGCAGGAGGACCGGGTGATCGGGCCCAGTCAATACAGGTTCACAAAAGATAGATCTTGACAAACTAACCTGATCACCTTCTATGACAAAGTCACTCGGCTGCTGGATGAGGGAAAGGCTGTGGATGTGGTCTTCCTGGACTTCAGTAAAGCCTTTGACACAGTTTCTCCCAGCATTCTGCTACAGAAACTGTCAGCCTCTGGCCCGGACAGGCACACACTCTCCTGGGTGGAAAACTGGTTGGATGGCCGGGCCCAGAGAGTGGTGGTAAATAGTATTAAACCCAGTTGGAGGCCAGTTACAAGTGGTGTTCCCCACGGCTCAGTGCTGGGTCCAGCCCCGTTCAACGTCTTCATTAATGACCTGGATGAAGGCATTGAGTGCACCCTTAGCAAGTTTGCAGATGACACTAAGCTGGGTGGAAGTGTGGATCTGCTGGAGGGTAAGAAGGCTCTGCAAAGGGATCTAAACAGGCTGGACTGCTGGGTTGAGTCTAACTGCATGAGGTTTAATAAGGTCAAGTGCTGGGTCCTGCACTTGGGGCACAACAACCCCAAGCAGTGCTACAGACTAGGAGAAAACTGGCTGGAAAGCTGCCTGGAGGAGAAGGACCTGGGAGTGTCAGTCAACAGCCGACTTAACATGAGCCAACAGTGTGCCCAGGTGACCAAGAAGACCAATGGCATCCTGGCTTGTATCAGAAATGGTGTGACCAGCAGGTCCAGGGAGGTTATTCTCCGTCTGTACTTGGCACTGATGAGACCGTTCCTTGAATAGTGTATTCAGTTCTGAGCCCCTCACCCCAAGAAGGATGTTGAGGCTCTGAAGCAAGTCCAGAGAAGAGCAACAAAGCTGGTGAAGGGGCTGGAGAGCAAATCTTATGAGGAACGTCTGAGAGAGCTGGGGTTGTTTAGCCTGGAGAAGAGGAGACTGAGTGGAGACCTCATTGCTCTCTACAACTACCTGAAGGGAGGTTGTAGAGAGGAAGGTAATAACCTCTTCTCCCAAGTGACAGGGGACAGGACAAGAGGGAATGGCCTCAAGCTCTGCCAGGGGAGGTTTAGGATGGACATTAGGAAAAAAATTTTCACAGAAAAGGTCATTAGGCACTGGAACAGGCTGCCCAGGGAGGTGGTTGATTCACCTTCCCTGGAGGTGTTTAAGGCACGAGTAGACGAGGTCCTGAGGGGCATGGTTTAGTGTTTGATAGGAATGGTTTGACTCAATGATCTGATGGGTCTCTTCCAACCTGGTGATTCTATGATTCTGTAATTCTATTAATGTTGAATTATTCTCTTACTAAAAAATCTGTAATTTGCTAGTATTTAACTAAATAATAATCTCCGCAGAGGAATTTTTAAAGACTTCTTATGTTTTCTTTTTTCATGTAATTGAATATAATGAAAATCTTAAATTTCAAAGAAAATTTAAAAGTGTATTCAAGAGGCAATAGGACTAACTTCAGTACTGTTTATTCATTAACCTGAGGGGTGAAAATCTACATATTCACTCTGTTTTTTTCTTAAAACAACTATTTATATGCTAAGATGAGGATAAAAACATAGAATACAGACAGAAGGTGTAAGCAATCCCAGAATCTATCAATTTTCTGTTTATCTGTCTCATTTCTCTAGTATCAATTAACTCAGGAATTACTCTGTAAAGATGGTGCAATATCAGAAGAATTGACCAAACGTGCTTATCACAAGTTAATCAGCAGAATTACACACACATATATAAATCTGAGACAATATATACTGCAGCCATAAAACTCCAGAACATTTGACATTTTTTTTTTTCCTTTTTCAGATCTGAGCTGCAAGAGGCAATCAAAAAATCTTTTGGGTAGATAGAGAATTCCCAGTGTGTGTTGTGCAGTATCCCTTTTTATTTAGAGGTCAGCACTGTCAGCCAGAGCTACATGTTTAGGAGGTGGTTCTATTGTAGGAAATATTCCAGATTCATTTGTGAGAAAGGCAGTTGTTCTATGACCAACATATGCTAAACAACCTATTGTGTAGAGTGTAAAGGACATTCTTCCATTTCATGCATCACTTCACAAACTCAAATGAATAAATACACGCCATGTACATAGCAAATACTGCTCTTGTAGTGTATTCCAGCACTGAACCTGCTCTCTTGACTACACATTAGTTGGTAACTTACTCATGTTTAGAGCAGTGTTGGATTTTTCTAGGTTGTTTGGTTTTTGATTTTTTTTTTCCCCCTAGCTCCCGTTGCAGTGTATTTTTGAGTTGTTGATACAATAAAGTATTTTCCTTGACATTAGTAAAGCTTTTACTATACACAAATGATAAAGAAGTAGTGTGCTTGATTGAAAGGAGCAACCTATCGTTGATCTAATGATAACAGACTCAGGCTATTTATAAACTCAAATGCACTCATACATTATACACTAACACTGAGCCACTTGGATGGTCATCATAACTATCATACCCTCCTTGCTTGTTTTGTACTTCATTTCCAGAAATTTGCACATTTTTCCTTCAGTTTATCTATGCAGCACACATCCTCAGTAATACAGGACACAGTCTCACCAAATTTTACTATTCAAATTCTGTCAATTTTGTTCCAACCAGTCCTAACTGAAGAGAATCCTATGCAGTTCAAATGCAAGTAAATATATACACTACATGCACTGAATATTTTTATGAGGTTTCCTCAACTCTGGTTCTGGTAGGAAAAAGACAATTAGTTCACAACTGGTTTGACTGTTAACAGGTGTTTGGATCTTATTTGCTTGCCTGTAAATAGAGATCAAAACCACAGACCTTTTTTAAAAAAATAAAAAAGAATATGAAGTTCACATCATCAATCCATTTATTTTCCTTCCAAATTCAGCTTTTACCAATTTCTATGTCACACTATGGGCAGTCTCCTCTGAGGTATACTCCTTGCATTACTATAAAAAATAGTAAAAATTGTGAACCATTGATGCATCTGCTTTCTTCCTTGCAACTCACTAAAATCCTCTGAAGAGTTTTATACTGCTGCAAATCACCATACTTGGCTGTCTTCCATTATGCTACCCAGAAAAAGGAAATTTTTTAATGATTTGTTTGATTTTTTTCAGGGGTAACAAATATTTGGGGTAAATATAGAATAGAAGATGATAAACCAGTAGTTAAAAATAACTTACTTTTCATTATAACAAGGAAAATTATGGTAAAGATGGATATTTAAATGATTTCCAAACATAAATTTGCATATTATAAACCTTGAACTCTTTCAACTTTTATATAAAAATCACATTCAGATGTACATAAACCAAAGCAGGTCAATAAAACAAATCCATTTCAGCTTCACTTTGAAACTAGTGAGAAGATGGTCAGTCTACCTTTTAGATCTATCTGTCCCCTTTCTCTTCATTCTAGGTTTGAAAACAAAATCTAGAATTGTAATTGAATGATAAAGAGAAAAATCATTATGGTACTTCATTCATTTTAGTTAACAGCAAATGTAAATTACTTGTCTGTTATATTGTATAGTATGAAAAAGACTAAAGATGTTATGAGTATTTACTCTTTTCCAAAGTAGTTAAAAAGCAAAGAAAAGTAGCACAGCATAAGTTAAGCAAAGTTATGATCATTCATGTGATGTTACTTATCAAAATGTCAAGCATAACCTGAAAACTTCCTGTCAGCAGTCCCAAAATGTCACATAAAGGGAAGATTACAAGGCAATACACAACCTTTTCCTTTAGACAGAGGTGTGATTTGAATTCAGGCCTGTGAGGAAAGAAACAGTGTTTTAACACAAGCTTTGAGACCAGATACTTTTTGTGGTTTTGGATGTAACCGGTAATACTCTGTACCTTTTCCTCGGTGGAAGTATGAAAAGACTACTACTTGCTTAAAAGACTTCTTTCCCAGATCACTTATCTAGTGAGACAAAATAATTATAGGACTAAGTTAGCAGAATTCCATCAATGTGACTACAATTTCTGTTGCTTACTACGGCAATGAAGTTAGCACTGCATGGGTAAATGCCTCGGATAAGTACGCAAGTAAATAAATAAATGTTAAGTTTTACTCTTTCATCCTTATGTGATGTGTTCAGACAACTACCGTTCAAAACATTGACTCTAGTCATGGTGAATATACAAGATATAGATCAGAGACATGGAAATTTTTATTTAACAAACTTTGCTGACATTGTTTCCTTTGTTTCTGAATTGCTTACAAAAAAGAAAAAAAAACCTCAGGGTTTCTTGCATTTGTTTTCTTGAATTATTTTTATAAATAATTCTTATCTTCTTTGTTTAGTACAATGACTTCATTCCTTATATCTTCAAGTCCGATGAAGTCATAAATACCTCCAAAGATGGTGACTCACGACCTCCCTGGGCAGCCTACTCTGGTACTTTTCAACCCTTTTGATGAAGAAAGTTTTCCTAATATCCAATCTAACCTTCCCCTTGCACAATTGGAGGCCATTTCCTATTGTCCTATCACTTTTTACTTGGGAGCAAAGGCTGACACCTACCACACTACAACCTCTCTTCACAATTGTAGAGAGCAAGAAGGTCTCCCCTGACCATCCTTTTCTCCTGACTAAGCACCATTTAACTAAGGCACTCCTCATAAGACTTGTTCATCTCAGATTAATTGTCATCTACAAGTTTTCTCCATTGACTAATTGAATCTGCAACACATATAAATGCCTGATTAATCCCATTTATATGCCATGCCTGCTGTGCTCTAATTGCTAGTCCAGAGGTGCACAAATGTTTACAGGTCACATACCATGCCTGCCAAAGCTGTGAGAAAATAGCACTATGGCACCTATTTTTGGCCTGGTGTGGTAATTTTTGTTGCAGAAATCAAACGTCGAGAAACCCAAGATGGAGCTGATTATTTGGGAAGATATAACATAATTGATTTAAACATATATTCACAAAACTTGAAAGAAAACAGAAGAAAAAACAAACACAAACCAAGCTCAATATTTACTCCAGTATTAATTCAAATAAAACATGTTGAAAGACAAATAAATACAGAAGTAATTCTGATACATACTATGCAGTGTGAAGTTAATTAATGAACTACACTGGTCTGACATAAGTTTACCTTTTTGCATCAGCTCCAAAAATCGTAAATCCACAGTTCCTGGAAATAAAAAAATCTGTTACAAAAGTTTATCTCACATTGAAGAATATATACTTCTTTACAATTTTGACATGATTCTAGACTGAGAAAAGCACATAGTAATAAGTTAGGTTTGTATAGAATGGACACTAAATTTTATTATCTATTTCACAGGACTGTAAATATGTTGAGAAATACATTTCACTGCTTAGAATTGCAAGAACAAGTAGTGAACATGAAGAATTTCATTTAGGGGAAAAAAAGGCATATTTTAAGGGATGGTATTTGGGAAAATACTGGACTTCTTGTATTTCACATTTTTCAGTGAAAGTGGAGTATTCTCATATGCCTTTTATTCCTCTATGAGCTTAATATATTCCTGGCAGTGGTTTGTTGCAATAAATTCCATCTCCCTCAGGTGGTACTGTTCCATGAAGAAGTGAAAAAAAAGCATTGGTTTATTTTGTCCTTCTAAACCTGCAAATAAAACTTTGACCACAGGAAGTGTATGCAGAAGTTAGTCATGAGCTTGCTTTCTCTTTTTATGAATAGTATCTCATTGGGCACTAAAGACCTTAATGGTGCATAAGATATACAGGAAAAATTAGCATCTAAACCAGCCTGATTTTTATTTCCTTTTCTAATTTTGCTTATTGTTTATTAACAATTTTAATTATACAGGAGTATTTGAGGGCAAATCAACCCATGTGTTTTTAATCACTGTCTTCATACTGATAAGCAATGGAAGGTTCTAGGTTATTATT
This sequence comes from Coccyzus lansbergi, assembly GCA_033558105.1. Lineage (NCBI taxonomy): Eukaryota > Metazoa > Chordata > Aves > Cuculiformes > Coccyzidae > Coccyzus > Coccyzus lansbergi. The sequence continues at coordinate 1,454,144 of JAUMJK010000168.1, forward strand.
TCCTAGACAACACTGGACTGAAGTCATGATGAGGACTAGCTAATAGTGCAGCAGGGACATTTATAATCAGACGTATAAAGCCTAGAGGGATAGTTTGGGCACTCAAGCCCCTCCAATGTTTACATTTGGTATTAAACACTTCAAGTGAAGATAATGATTTTGGCTCATTGCCTTTTCCCAATATTTTGAAACAGTCATGCACCCGTGGTCGTAATAAAGACAAAATTAACTCCACTGCAAATAGAGAGGAACAGTTGCAATTTGAAAAAAAAAAAAAAAAATCCTAGAAGAGCTATGTTGACACTACTTTTTAAGGAACATTTTTCAGACTTTCAGGTCCATCTTCTGCTCAAAGGATAAATAGATAAATTAATATAGTCTTTTGGATCTTGGGATACATCTGACAAAAACTGGCAGAAGGCCTTAACTACACATGAACATCAAGTTCCTTAATAAGGACAAGAGCAAGTCCACATTTTGGTTATTTTTAAGTTAGCTACTAATGAATGAAAGTACTATATCATATCACAGAGTAATGCATATTTCATTGCTAACATTGCAATTAGATATTTTTAAAACAAAAAGAAACCACTTTGTTATTATTTTTCCCCAATCACAACTGCTGATAAGTGTAGAACAAATAATATACCACATTATGAAAATCATTAAGTAAGTTACCCATCCTAACTATCACAAAGTAATATTTGCTTAGTAAAGAATTAAGAAATATTCCTCTAAAACCTGAAACATGTTCAAAAACTACACTAAATGTTTTACAGACTGAACTGTAGATGAAGTTTCCAAAGGACATAGCATTATTAAAGTAATTATGTCCTTGTAACTGAATCTTAATTAATCAGGATCTATGAGGAAAGGAGTTATTTATCTTGTAAATGAGCGGCTGACTTCCACTAACACTTTTCCCCCTCATACATAGTGCTATCAACTCTATTTGTGGAGCTATAGTCTGCTTTACTGTAGAGACTGGAAAAACAGGGGAAGTCCCTGGAAATGTTAAAAGACTGACTTCTGAATTAAAAGAAAGAGTTGTGTACTTTGTATTCCTCTCTAGAATTTAATATTGTTATTTATGAAATAAAAGCCTGTAAAAATATGCAAGATTTGATTTTCTGAATTACAAACTCTGTGTCAAAACGTAACATCTTGCGATTAAAAATAAATTGATTTTAATAAATGAAAGCATTTAACTAAATCAGTTAGAAACCCAACAAGAAAACTACCTTTACATCTCTGTGGCCATTACAATTGATTAGTAAGAAATAGGAAAAATCATAGTAAACAAAGAATAACATAGAATAACATGTTGGAGTGAACTTCAATAATTATCTAATCCATACAAAAAGTAAATTTAATTCTACTGTCTCACGAAAAAAAAGGAAGTTGAAAGATTTCTGAATGAAAAATGAAGCAAAGACAAGTATTCTCATAGTTTACAAACAGGCATTGATATAAAATTGTCAAAATTATCCAAACTCTTGTATGATTTTTGTAATTTTTTTTAAACTATATACTATGCAGATGGTGTGAGAAACCTTAGGATGCAAGTAATCAGCTTCTATTTATTAAGCACCAAACCTCAGTGATAAAGACTCTGTACAGCAGGAAAATTTACATCTTCATTTAAAGCTGTAAGGGCAGGTCAGTACCAGTGATAATACATTGAAGCAGATAGATTTATGGTGTAATCTTACGTAAAAGATCATGGATTACTAAAACATCACATAGAGAACCAATAGTTGTTTCTTTCTTGTCTTCATTTCTCTGCTTTAAGAGGATCAAGAAATGCTACTGGATCTTGTAAAAAATTCTATACAACAAATTTCTTGTCACAGTTGTAAAGGTTTGAATTCTACCCACACTGTTCATGGAACTGAACAAAAAACACTTCTGCAATTCCATAGTAGTCTCAATATTAACTCTGAAATCTAGTAATGAAAACTTTCTGTATTAAAGAATAAGATTAATTCCTGTATTCCTTTGCATTGTCATGCTGAAATAAAAGAGGGATGAGGAGGTGAGCAGTTTATTTACAATGAATACAAACAGATCCCAAGACAGAGATGATTTTATCATCTGAGAGACAAAAAAATGACAAAAATGTGTGTTTTCCGGGATACTAATATATCTCTGCATCGTTGATCTGTAATGTTTTTACTACCTCTAGGTAAAAAATAAAGGGGAAAAAAAATAAAGTTAATTACAGAAAAAAAATGTTTTAATTGAAAATATCAAGTTCCAGATCAATTGCCAGCTGGTTTAAAGCCAGTCTGGTTTCCTAAGCTGTGTCAATAGAAACACACATTTAGCTTGGAACAAAGTCAAAACAGTTGGTTTCATTAAGGTTTTTGGAAGAGTATTTCTGAACTATACAAGAATAATTTCATCAATTAGGATTGGAAAGATCAGGTTCACAACAGAAACAAAGCTGTCTTCACCAGAGGCCTCTGGAACGTGTTTGATTTGGACTTTGTTAAATATTTATATCATCTTAGGATGATAATACTCTAACGCTCAGTATTTCTTATCTCTATTACCTATAAAGTGATATGATGACCTCAGTTGCAGATGTCTAAGTTTCAGAAGTTTAGAGTCAAATGAGATTAATCTTGTTCAAGATGCATGTTCTCGATAGGACTCATTTACCAAATCATAGATACCTAGAGCATAGACATCAGTGTGTAAGCTAGTTTACTAGCTGTCTGTGTAAAATACTGCTCTACACCTACAAACTTAGAAGGAAAACCCTCTCACATAGGGTTTTTAATTTAAATAAAAATTTTGTCATTACTTGCTAGATATCTAGAACAAGGAAAAATCTCAAATTGAAACTAAGATTATTTCTGTAGGAATATTTGCAGTGGTTACAACAATAGTTCATATTAGAGTAGTTTGCACAGTGGAAAATCCCATCTGTGTCCTTGGCTTATCCTTAGACTTATTTATTTATTCTGAGTGTTTAAGATTATTTTGAACTGGTAAGATGCTAAAAACTCTGAAACTCTTACTGCTGCAAAACTAAGGTGGTGGAGCTTTGTTATTGAAATTACTTTGTTACTTTTCTGAAATTAAATTTCCGTGCCCCGTGTTAGTAGAAACTTCTAAGCCTAAACTAACTTCCGTTTTTCTTTCATAAAAATATAATGAAAATTAACCATACTACTCAGAAAATAAATATATGCAACATTATACTTCATTTCAGCGAATTTAAATTCACTTTCAATAAGTAAGCAGTGTCAAATATATTAAGAGGGTCCACTAGAAGTGACAGTGCAATCTAATGTTCCATTAGTTTCATATAACATCAAGTAAGAGGTTACAACAGAAATTCAAGATAAAAAATCCTGTTTAAAAATGGTCCTGTCATATAATAGCTCAGTGTGGCCTTGACTTGTTTGCATTTAAAAAAATTGAACATATAAAACCATCGATTCACTAGACTTTCAGAAACCTTTTATTGTATTTTATAGCTTTATAATACATGCATTTTCTTATAAGCACTTTTCTTACAAGTCTGCATGACCTTCTTCACTTTTAAAATCCCTTCTGCGGATATTGTATATCTTATCTCAAGTTTATTGGAAAGTAAACAGTTATTTGCACGAATACTTTTCTGTGTGTTTTGTATTCACTGACTTACTTCAGTCTTTTAGCCATAAAGTAATTATCTTGGCCTTTGGTCCTCCAACTGGAATATCATGTTCTTCAAGGCCCAAAACACTTCAACACTTTAGATCAGGGTTCACAGCACAAACCTCTCTTCCTCCTCGCATCACTCCCACATCCACTTTCTCCTCTACTTTATTCATGACAAAAAAAAAAAAAAAAAAAATTCAAAGCTGTGTTTTCTTCTCATATTACTTAATGGGGCTAGAAATGTCCAAGGTACCACAGCAACATTCCATTTCAAATTGCCTCATTTCTGAGGTAGAGGAAAGTGATAAAGTTAGAGCCTCAGTTGTCATTAAATTATCTTCACTTCTGCCAACAGGGATTAATTTAAATTCATCATGTATTTCTACCTTTCATTTTTATTTATGTTGTGAAAGGAAAAGCTGGTGATTACTTTCTTCCACTATGTTTTTTCTTTCACTATTATTAAAATAGCAAAATACTTTGGGGAACAGATGATACTAGATACACCCTAACACGAATTGATCAGCTGCCATTGCATTATAAATTTCTATCTGCGCTTCTGAATTTTACTTAAATAGTTAATTAAAATGGGAATTAGGCCTTGCCTCCTTATCAGATTGTGGTGAGTGCCAAAGTTTTGCTTTGGGCCAGTGATGATGTACTTGGCTGTCATTTGTCCCAGATATTGTCTTAGAAAAACAATTTCTATACTGCAGTATTACTGGACCTTTAAAATGAACAAATAAATAGAAGAAAGAAGGAAAATTCTTCTTTTTCTTTTTATTAAAAAATGTATCCCTTTCATCTATCCGCTCTATCTTGTCACTTAATATTTTTAAAACCTAACTAAAAATATTTTATTTCTTTTAAACTTGTTCTCAAAATTTTTTAGTAGCAATATCATAGATAAAGTCTGTGGTCATAAGCAGTAACAAGATGGTACTTGTTCATTACAACTATCTAGAAAGTTAACCAGAGCAATATCTTCCTTCCTTCCTTCCTTCCTTCCTTCCTTCCTTCCTTCCTTCCTTCCTTCCTTCCTTCCTTCCTTCCTTCCTTCCTTCCTTCCTTCCTTCCTTCCTTCCTTCCTTCCTTCCTTCCTTCCTTCCTTCCTTCCTTCCTTCCTTCCTTCCTTCCTTCCTTCCTTCCTTCCTTCCTTCCTTCCTTCCTTCCTTCCTTCCTTCCTTCCTTCCTCCCTCCCTCCCTCCCTCCCTCCCTCCCTCCCTCCCTCCCTTCCTCCCTTCCTCCCTTCCTCCCTTCCTCCTTCTCTCTTTCCTAGGGTAAAATGTTTTCCATACGAGAGGAAAAAAGAAATTAGTTTCATAGTTTAGCTACAGTAAATGTCTGACTAAGTACAGGAGAAAACACAAACAGCCCTGTTTCATTTGACTCAACCACCTACTGTGTCAGTGGCTTAAAGTTAAAGAAAAAGGAAGCATACAAAACCAAGATGATGTTAGCCCTCAAAGGGAAAGATATTCTTTCTCACTGAGATACTGGAAAGAACAACCTGTTAAAAGTCACAAATATAGACTGACCCAACTGTAATCACTCCTGACCTCTAGTGAGGGAACAGACATTTATTATAGAAAAAATCTTGCAAAAATACCCCTGGCTTTGCTTTTCTGTAGTATTTCTGAAGGACAGAAATTCCTTTTCTTAATATTCCCTCTTATTCTAGACCAACACCTTTGATTTAATGGTGCCTTTTATATCTGAATACCAGCAAGCAGATCAATTTTCTCAATTCAACTGGTGTCCAGAAAGTAGTTGTAGGAGGATAGCAAGAATGTTATTTCAGATATTAAAACCATTTCTGAATATAATGTGAGGGGGACCAAGAAATAATTCCAGCCACTTGACAGTATGGCAGAAACGTTAGCATTCTGTCTGCTTGTTACTTTCTTTCAAGCTATTAGCCATTCTGTAAATATCAGTTCATTATCATATAAGTAACCCAAACAATGCAGTTATTCTCAGCCATACTGCACAAATTCCACATAATCTATTTACTAATATGGCTCCTATTTTCCGTGCTGTTGCAAATATTTTATATTTTTCTCCAGCAAGTCATCATGCTGCTGTTTACCATCATGTTTTAATTTTGTGTTTACAACAGTGCCTGTATCTAAAGCACCAAAAAGCGGTAACTCAGTTTCCAAATGCACACTTGAAGTTCTAGCTTTGCAAATATAAATTTATTCCAGGCATCTTGTGGTGATTTACAAATTACGAAACTCTTCACCATTTTTTCAACATAGATATATGCATAAAATCTACTTACTGTAACTTTTGGATTAGAAATATGATTCACTGGTAATAACACAGAAAGATCACAGGTAGGATTTAACTGGAGGTTGAACAAATCATCAATGTCAAGTCTACTTCTTTCTCCTGAAATGAATGATAGGCATTTCTATATATTCCTTAAACTGCAGAGCTGATGAATGAGCAGACAGCATCACCGAACAATATTTTGAGCAGGAAATAAATGACTAAGAAAGAACTAGTGGTTAAGAGAACTGTCTGTGTCCACAACTAGTCAGGTGTGAATTCACAGATCACTTTTTCATGTAATCAATGAGAGATCAAACCAAAACTTCATACTAGTTATATTATTAGTGTAGGAGGTAAAAGTTTTGCTGAATAAAAACCCCTTATTTATCCTCTTCTGCTAGCTGCTTGTATTGAGTTTCTCTTCTTCTATAAGAAAATTTGGTTTTCAGTTGTAAATCAGCTTTTCATTACAGTCAGCATGGAGGAAAGGTATACTAGAATATTTAATATTCTGTGAATTTCCCTAATAGGTTTCCTGAAACTAATTAAAGGATGAAATTATATCTTCAAGCTACACAACCTGAAACGTTAATATCCCTCACATTTTCTACTCATAAAGTTAAGAAGTGTCTGTATGAGGAACAGGTTATAGGAAATGGGAAGGAGTTCATATGCACATGCATTGCATGGGAGAAAGAGAGAAGGAAAAAGAAAGGGAAGGAAAAAGAAAGGGAAGGAAAAAGAAAGGGAAGGAGGGAAGGAGGGAAGGAGGGAAGGAGGGAAGGAGGGAAGGAGGGAAGGAAGGAAGGAAGGAAGGAAGGAAGGAAGGAAGGAAGGAAGGAAGGAAGGAAGGAAGGAAGGAAGGAAGGAAGGAAGGAAGGAAGGAAGGAAGGAAGGAAGGAAGGAAGGAAGGAAGGAAGGAAGGAAGGAAGGAAGGAAGGGGATCATCTAACACTTTGAATTAGAACTTGACTGGGTTGGGTGTGCTGCATTAATATATTTTTCGTCAGAGTACTAAGTTTAACTTGAAGTCTAATCACATAAAATTTTGTAGTCCCAAGAAAAGAGCAAGCCTGCCTATAAGTACATGTAGTCATCTTCAGCAGGAACCAGTAATTTACTAACACTGGAAAGAGGCAGTCCTGCCTCAGTTTCAAAGATAAGGTCAATAAATTAAAGCTTAGGTACAGATCAGCTGGAAAAATAATGTACCAGAAAATCATGCATTTAATTGTGAAATAGTTTTATTTCTCATATTAGTAATATTGCAGTACCTCCGTATAAGAAGCATGATATGTTCTTCTTTTACTTTTCAAGAACTTTTTATTTGTTTTGATTTTCTCTCTCCTAAAATGTATCATGTCACAACTACCACGAATGAGGAATTTTAACTTTGTCAAGTTTCCCACAAATGCAGATCAATGTCACATCATGTTACAGAAGGACAGAGGAAATTCCAAGTGGAGTCAGCTCCTAAAGAAAAAAGGATAGTTGCAAGAAGAACAGTTTACACAATTTCAGAGTCCCAAAATACAAAACTATATTATGACAGTGATATTTGGAAAATGCAAAATATGTTCTGTGTGCAAGGAAAATAACCGTGGCAGTAAAGATAAAGTTTCACACCATTACTTGAATGCAGTCAGAGCATCATACGGCTGGCTGTATTCTAACAGACTGGGGTGGCTTTCTCAGGTAGAGGAAAGAATTCTTTTGAACAAAAAAATCCAACACATTTGGCATGACCAATATGACCTTGACTAAAAAAGTTAATGAACTTCAAAGGAAGAGATGCAAGACAGTTCCAATCAAATAGTGGAAGAACTTGAACCATATTTTCATATGCTATACTTGAATGCCTTTGTTGATCTCGTTATTCCTGTGCTACAATGGGAGTCTCAGGGAAAAAAAAAAAGTCATGTATAATTAATCTGACATAAGTTTAATTTAATTTAAATTTCCTTGGAAAAAAATTCTTTCAAAGATTTGGAATTTTCTGTGAAAATAAATATTTTTCAAAAAGAGATCCACAGCCAGATCTGCATTTCTATTACATTTATAACCTTCTTTAGATATATAGTAGCAATTCTTTTTTGTTCTCAGCTAGAGGTTTTATTTTTTTCCCAAAAATAATTGGTTTATATCATCAGTTCCACTTCATAAACACATTTGATAATAAATTAAAAGGAAAAAAAAGAGTGCTTAACTCAATTTCCTCCATTATTCCAGCAGTGTCCTTCATAGAGGAAAAGGCAAATGTGAGCTGCATGCACATACACAGATATATGTATATGAACATAAGAAAAATTATTATTATCAAATACCTTTGAGTCAGGGTTTTGTAATTAATTTCCTCTTCCCCTGAGCCTGATTCTCATTTTTGTCTTTATTTCTTCCACAGGAATCCTAGAATTGCAGATACCTCTTCAAAATGGCAGTAACTACAAAAATAACCTGAACTGTGAATTCCTTAGGTTCATGATCGCAACTTTTGCTTATTTTCCTGGTCGCTGTTGGAGCTGTGGCTCAGTGTCCAGGGAGGGATTTGGGGGTGGGGAAGGGCAATGTGCATAGTCTTCAGCAGAATTTGTGAGGTTTTGCCTCTGGCATTCAGGTTGAAATGTCCCTTCTGATTATGGTCTGCTGCAAAGCTCCTGAGGATGTGACTGTACATTTCGAAAAGCAGAGAAAGTGGATATTACTTCAGTTTACTTCTCCACATTGTAAGTTAAATGCGTACTAACATAATGAAAGAAGCTGAACTAAACATCTGGTTTTTTTATTTTAACACTAATTCTATATTCTTAAGTAGCACAGGGAAAATAGAACATCTTTAACACACCCCTCAACAACAACAACAACCTTTAGCTTCCAGAATTATAAAAGTGCTTTTTAAAAACTTCTAAGACTGTAATTTTTTAATTTTTATTATTCATATTGAGCAAGTTTTCTTTCACTGGATTCTGCAGGCATTACTGAGATAATTTTGCTTTCCTAGTTTACTTTTTTTCCTCTTGATATTATGTAGTAGTAGTACCATATTTCTACTATTTATTAAATGCAATTTTATGTTCCTATAAGTTTCCCAGTTATTCTCATATCTTGATTATCCTATCAGACAAATTAAGCAAAGGCAATATTATATTTTTTGTTTCAGGTAAATCCTGTTGAAAGAATAGACATTGTTTCCTTCTTATATTTTCCAGGTTTAGATCAACTATATCAGTTTCACCACCTACACTCCCATATGTATTATTTTATAACTGTCTGTGACAATTCAAAACTGCCTTGTAGTTGGGAAACCAGGTGTCAATTGAAAAATGTTGCCAATAAATTTTAAAAAAACCCTGAGCCCTTATCCGGCTTCCAGAAACTAACCTTGAAAACCTAAGAAATGCTAACTTTTGGAGATTATGGGATACATATTAAGTTATGTTAGGTACATTTTCCAATGCTCAAATAATTTTAAGAAAACTTAAAATATGCAAAAATACCCCACAAAAAATCAAGACAAAAAAAAGTAGCCTTAATCTGAATTCTTTTGATTGCTACATCTAGAGGCATCTTAACATAAATCAAATTTGGAACTCACCACCATTCTAAAAGAAACTCAGAATTAAACTGCTTCTGAGTTTTAAGACATCTAATAGAGCTTGTGTCCCTTGGTCTCTGATGAAGAAACTGATCTTGTTTTACAGGTAAATGATATTTCTGTTTTCCTATAGATAACGTAGTGCACACAAGGGAAGACATATTATGTATTGCTGTAATCATTCTTATCATGAAGAATTTTGTGGTTACAGTTTTTCAAGGATTGTTGTACCAAGAGAAAGCCTGTGGGAAATGTGTGGGCACTGTGAGCTAAATGACCTGCATGTAACAAATGCTGTTACATATATATTACTTTTCCATGTGCAGTTGAATTAAACCACCTAAAAACATAGCCTTTTGTTGTTTTTTTTATTGGCTGGTTGGTTTGGGTTTTTTTATTTTTATTTTTTATTGTGAAAACCAGTCATTGTAACATAAACAAATTACTGACTACTATTGAGCATACTACACATCAACAAATTCCTGTATAATTTGCCTCAGCTGAAGATATAACAATTCTTCTGTCTTGCAAAAGAAAGTTCATGCAGTCACATAATAGTAGTTTAAGATTTCCCATTAAAAGGGTTTGTGAACACTTCTTATCTTGTGAAGGCAGAATGCAAATATGAAGCTTATCCTCCTGTTCTTACACAAAATCCCTTTAAATTCAATAGGAGTTTTGTCTGAGAGAAGACTGCAAGCTTGGACCAATGTAAGTAATGTTCGGTGATCTAAACAGACAGTGAAGCTATTCAGGATTTTTGTTTTGAGTGGAGTAAACTTACAGCATGCTCAGCAGACAGAAACCTGTTTGTTTTCACTATAAATACCTGCAAGGCAGGCCAGCAGTTAACCTTGCAGATTAAAAAGAAAGAAGGAGCTATAGGAGGGTAGCTGATCCATTCTGTCAAAATGCCTGATGGCTGTAAGTCTTTGCTTTTGTATATTAAAACTTGCCCTGAGGCTTTTATTTTTTTTTTTCCTCTCTCTCTTATTTTCTTCTCTCCTTGTCTAAAACAACATGCTGGCTCCACTGCTGGACAAATGCAACTTTCTACTCCTTCTGCAAAAAGAAATAAACAAACAAAGGAATAAAATGTCTTTTATGGTAAAACTAACATCTGGTGTCAATAAGATTTTGAAGAGAATATCACTCTTGGAGAACAACTCTTCACCTTTTCTCTCTAATTTAACAGGTAGTACATATGCTTGAGCTCTCTTAAATCTGACAGAGTGTGTTAAGTCTCAATGTTACAATACAGAAGGAAAAAAAATCAAGGTCACTAGTTTAAACGCAAGTGTATTTTTGTGGCTACAACATTGATAGGCTCTGGATGAGATTCCTGAGATGAAAATTTCTAGAAAACAAACCTGTTTCCACAGGAGAATAAGTTAAATTTGTGATGAAAATAAAAGATAAAAATATTCTTTCTCTTAGCAGTTCCCCTTAGTAAAGCCAGTTTCTCATCTACTTTGGTATGTATTTTCCTAGTATGCAGTCCCATATGTGGACATACTGGAACCTACAAAATGAAGGAGAGCTATTTGTCAGCTCTGAAAAATCTACATACTTAGTGTCTATATTATGTTATTTTTAAGGTGAAATAAGATGTTAATAATCCTTTTCTAAATGTGCATTGATCGTTACTATTGCTCATATTTAGAAATGAGGTAAAATCTTTCTCAAGATGTGCAACCTACTCATTCTTTTCCCATGTTTTAGAGATAAAACTTCTATGATAAGATGAGCTCAGCCTTAAAATAAGCCAGATGTAATATCAGAAATACAAAAACATCTTTTCCAATTTATTATGTTCGTGAAAACTGAAAGCTCTAGAATGTATTATTCAAGTCATCTCTGAAGAGCTGGTTATCATATTTTCTATGATGTCTTTAGACATAGTGAAAACACAGATTGACTTTGAAAGGATTTTTCAGGTGATAGTGCATCTTCCTTTATAAAAATAAACATTATCCAGTTCTGAAGCAATGCATGCTTGATCTGTGTAGATTGTGCTAATTATATTTTTCCCCTTCGATAAGAGAATGTTTTCAGTATAGAGTTATAAAGGAAAACAGTTTTCATCACTGGTCACTTTCAAAATAATAATAAAAAACATTATAATCAACATGGAATGCAGATGTCAGAGATACCAGAGTAACAAACATCCGTGTCTCTTAATCTGTCATCAGTTTTACTAATAATCTTTTTGTTTGTTTCTTTTCCTTCACAGTCCAGTCTGAAGTGCCCATGGGTGACAAGCATACTGAGATAAGTTAAACACCACTCAAGCATGATATTAACTAACCAACAGAGAAATCGGAATAAATCATGTTCTATAACATTAAAACAAACAAACAAACAAACAAAAAAAACCCCCAAATCTTAAATGCCAAATCTGACTGATAAAAATATTATTGTTACTACTTGAGGAAACTACACAGGAACTGTTACTGTATGGTATATGTGTTAAGAGGGGTTTGCTTATACTGGCCTTAAGAAACATTATACAGGATATTTTTATTTTTCACATGGTGCATACCTTATAAATCCTGAAAAAAAATTCCTTGTTTTATTGTTCATATATTTAAAAAAAATATTTATTTTTAATATATCTGTTAGAATTTAAAATTAACTCTAAACTATCCAGAATAATACTTCCCCTAGTAGTTCCTAAAATGTCATTCTGAGGGAATTCTTAGAAAAGTTTATAAATGTTGTGTCGAACAGCTTTAATGTACTTAATAATTCTTGAGTTTTTTTAACTAATTTCCCTCCATTTTTAATTTTGACTTAAACCAATTTATAATATAAAACCAAATATTTTCCCACAAGTTCTTTGACATTTACCAGGTACCTGTGATAAATGAGCAAATCATTGGCTTCTTCCTCACATATAAAAATTTCCCAGCTAGGGCCATTGAATGTAAACCAGCAAAATAAAGAAAATGTAAGACTGATACAAATTATTTCACTCATTAGTAGAACCCTGGAGTTAGGTTTTCAGTTACTGAATGGTTTAGCAGACCACCTTCCTACACCAGAAAGTATGTGAAAAAGCTTAGACTTCTAGTGAATAATACTGACTCTTGTAACTTAATTTTGTGAGGTTATATTAATTTTTTTTTATTTATTTGTATATATGTTTTGATTTATAAGGATGATTCTCATTTCTGATTAAATAGCCAGTGCCGAGTACAGGAGGACAATAACCTTCCTGGACCTTCTGGTTACAATGTTTCTGATACAAGCCAAGATGCCACTGGCCTTCTTGGCCACCTGGGCACACTGCTGGCTCATGTTCAGATAGCTGTCAGCCAAAACCCCTAGGTCTTTCTCCTCCAGGCAGATAAAGTAAATAATTTTCTTTATAAGGAATGTTTTTCTTTCTTAGACTACTAAAGAATATTGAGATGTATTTTCTTGGCATAGTGTGTTTCATTATTTCTCAGATCTGTTCATGCCCTGCTTTAACCATACCTATGCATTATAGATCTCTTCAGATTCTTTCCACTGTGATGAGTGGTGATAAGAATGGCACCAAGTGTCCTGTGTTCTTTGTTCTGTTGAGCTGTTGTAACACAAACTGAGTCTTTGCATCATTATTTTATTATTTCACAGCATGAAATAAGTGCAACAAAGAAATGGGCTTACCCAGCAGGTAACATTTCTTTAGAAATAAGTACTCCAGCAAGATAAGGGTTTCTTTTCCAACAGTCATTTTAATGGAACTATTGGAACTACCATGGGTGGAGCTGTGGTTTTTGCCAACATAACTTCACCACCTGAAGCATGCGTGTTGATTCTGTAATCCTCCTCCCAGGGTTTCAGCTGTCTGTGATCCAAAGCGTGATTTGAACACAGTACATCTGTGCAACTTTGGCTTAGACTTCTGAGAAGACATAGATGAGAAAAGCAGAGAAAAAGTATACAACCTAAAGCTATGCAAAATAAGAAAAGTAAAAAAAGCAGATAGAGATGAGACAGTTTAGGTAGTAAATATTTAAATGCTAATAATATTATGTTAACTTGAAAAATAAATTCTGAAATGAAATGCATTACCATACTAAGGTTGTCCAAAGAAAATCATCTCACCCATAAAATGAATAGACATGCTGCAATTTGCTAGCCTTCAAGAGAAAGTCTCATGAATTCTGACACCCGAAAATATAGCATGTGTCCTTATAAATCAAACCCTGAAATTTATAAAAGATATGCATTCCACTAGTGTGTTACAAGGACATATTTAAATTGCATACATATACCGTTATATTAGTATTGTTTCATTATAGAATCATAGAATAACCAGGTTGGAAGAAACTCACCTGATCATGGAGTCCAACCATTCCTATCAAACAATGTGAAACATTATGAAACATTGCATGCTATATTGCTATTTTGTAGCTCATGTAAACTATTTTCTTTCATTTCATTGATGTTTTAATGAGAGCATGATAACTTTGGTATAAATAAACAAGAGAAGCTGCCATAGAAAAGGAAGAAATCTAACCTGCTCCAGTTTTACTCTAAGTCACTTATAGCATCTATCAGAATGCTGCTTGCTAGGGGACTAAAAGCTATCATTTTCATATGTAGTCAGAGACAATGGAAAACTACTTTTGATGTACTGTTTTAGTCTTACTCCTTGCAACTAATATAATTTACTAAATTTCTATACAGGTTACAGAAATCATGGTAGAATAAGCTTAAATTCTCATTAAAGCAATTCATGTCCCATAGCTGGGAGAACACGTTGTAGACCACACTGAACTACAGTTGATTTGGTACCATCTGAAACTGATGTGAGACTGCAATATTACTCCCTGGGCAATAATGGAATTATTTGTGAGTGGGTTTTCAACACTTTCTGCATAGTATTTCTATTTAATCTCACTGATTTTGTTGACATCATAAAAGTGTATTAAGGAGAACTTCTGGAGATTTCAGGCCTGTTACTGAGACTTTGTTTATGTAAAATATGGCTATAATAGATAAATGAATATAGAAAAAAAGTCCTGTTAGGGAACAGAAATAGTATTTGGTATTCTATGCCATCAGTCACAGAACTGAAACTATGAATTCTTAATTTCTATTACACCATCAACATCTTACCAAAAAAATCTACACTTTTAGACAGATAATTATTCTGTGAATAACTTATGAGTCATTCAAAGTAAGTGAGTAGTCACCGTTTAGACCTCATTGCAGCAAATCAGCTCTGCATTTGTTAGACTTGATCAATATTGAGAACAATGAGCAAAGCTGTTTGAATAGCTTATGTTTTGTATTCATTTTCAGGTCTAGACTGATAGCAACATATACTTCCTTAGGAATTCATTGAAACTTGCACAAATGGATAAAACGTACACATGTTATAGTTTCTAAGGAATATATAGTCTTGTGTATTAGATGAGTGTTAAATTAAAATTTCACCCTGAACAAGTGTGACTTTCTTCTCCCTATAAAAAATTAATCTATTAAGGCACCAGAGTAATATTCCCAGCTATTACTAATAGTCCACTGCTTATAAAGAATACTCTTTTGCATAATTTATTTCATCCTACTTTCTTTACTTTTCTTCCATGCCCCTATTTCTGCTGCCTTTATGAAAACAAAATGCAGAACTGAGGTCTGTTTTCTGAGTCTTCTAGTTCTGCCTCTTTAACACTTTCCTCGGAACACTTGTACCATGCAAAAGCATTAGACTTCTTTATTTCTACTGTCTAAACCCTTCATCTCTGTGCTTTGTAAATATTGTTAAGTTTTGTACATACTGGCATATAACTTTAGTAAAAAGGCTAAAAGTATTTCCACAGCTCATTTTATTAAGACTCATTTCCCTTGTCTTTCTTCCTGTCTGAAAAGGACAAAATTAAGATTCACAGGATAGCAAGGAACTTCTTGCATAGTGCATAGCTGTGCACGCCAGCAAAGCTAGCAGACTTTGGAAAGTGAAAAGAACTTAGAGACTCAATGATTAATCTTTCAGCTGCTGAATGATGTGCCATATACAACACATCAATGAAATGTTCTTCTCTAGTACAGTCTGACATACCTAGTGTACTTTGACATTTCCTTCAAATGCATGGACATTCATTTGAAAACTATTGCCAGAGGTAGAACTGTACTTTTCATGTTTAGATTGGTAATGGGTGGGAATCAGAAAGTTTGGAATTTTTGTTTGATTGATATGAGCTTCTGAATGTTCACAGGATTAGCTGAAGCTTATTACAACTACATGAGCCCCTCCAGGCTGAAAAATTGGGGCAGAAATCTGAAAAGAGGCTTTCTTGTCAGATTTTTTTAGCAGTCTCTGTCTTAGAAGAAAATTCCGTGAGAATAGCTTTTCACAATATTTTGGCACCTCTGCTTCTAACCCTAGACATAACGTGGCATTGAAAGAGCATATGGAATCATAATCCCTGCCTGAATTAAAAAAAGAAAATACTTTAAGAAGTAAGACAATAGTTTTTTCTCTCTCTTGAACTCATTATCCACCCTTTACCAAGGCTCTGGAGAAAAAAAAGATACACACACACTTGCATATTTCATTAAGTAAAGGATAGTTGTTGCAGTCCTTGAATAAACTCATCCTTTAATGTGATGAACAGTTACAACTTTACCCTTTATTTCTTTAAAGGCATGTGACAGTGTGAGTTAGTAGGATAGTCATGGTTTTTTTCTCAAATAACCATGCCACCGTAAACATTTATGCTAAATTGTCAAGAAGACATTTCATTTTGAATATTTTTTAATGTTCCACTTCAACTGCTAAGTCAAAAACAGGAAACAATGAATATTTCACTCCGCTCTTCTTCACCCAGATCTAGTTACTTTTCCATCAAGCAAGAATAATTAAAACCAAAAACAATGGTTCGAATTTCAAGACTGTTATACCCTGTTCAACTTTGGAAAAGTTTCAGGGATGTGGATTATGCATGTACTATCACCTAGCATTCGAAGTAGAAGGACTTAATTTGGAGATCCACAACTTCCTGTGGTGTGTATGATTCCTTTATGTGCTTGCACCATCTCATTTCTGCCCTGCATTGTCTCTTGTATGTCCCCAAATATATCTCTGTAATAATTGTTTTGAATATTATCATGCAATTTAATATCATAGGTGTTATAGGGAATAATAAATTTATTTGAAAGTTGTATTTTGCTCACTAAGGACACAGAGATCATTTATAACATGCCTTAGATTTGAAGAAAAAATAATTGAGCTATATTCTTCATTTCTGTAGAACCTTTAGAAAGAGCACCCAGTTTAATCATGCAAATAGTGGAAGGTAGAGGGAGGAGAAAAGAAAAACACAAACCACTATCATCTGAAATATTTGGTTATAAAAAAATAAGTATTTAATTTAGAAAATGCTTTTTATCCCATTTGGTATCTAATTAGTGACTTCATTTATTACCATTTCATATAGAATAATATTAAACACAGAACTGTGTGAACAATAAACATTACAAACCACCAACATGTTACATTAAGTTAATTACTTCACGTTTCATTCTGTAAAACATGTAGTACTAATGTTGGCAAAATATCAAGATTTTTGTTGAAGACTATGTTATGAAGTTTACTGGAACACGTGCAGGTTAGAGGAAAAGAGCTCATAAAGACATTTGAAAAAGATAGGTTATTTTGCTAAGTAAGAAGCCAGTTGCCTGAACGAAAATCCTGATACTTTACAACAATTGAATCTACTGAAAAATATTTACCTTTCTCATA
Organism: Coccyzus lansbergi; assembly: GCA_033558105.1. Taxonomy (NCBI): domain Eukaryota; kingdom Metazoa; phylum Chordata; class Aves; order Cuculiformes; family Coccyzidae; genus Coccyzus; species Coccyzus lansbergi. The sequence goes on from JAUMJK010000168.1 coordinate 1,471,405, forward strand.
CAGGTAAATGAATCCAATGTTTGAAAACAAGTAAAGAGCAAATATACAAAATATTGTCAAAAGAGACACTTTATTTTGACAAACCTATTCTTTCAAGATCTGTAGTCACCCATCATTTTCCTTCACTGAAATAAATTGTTCATCAATAAGAGGATTCATATTGTGAGGAAAATCTGGATTTTAAGACCTATCTGTGTGACTAAAAGGAGGTCTTGTCATGATGTGTAATTAGGTGATGTATCCAAAGTATTACATTTTGAAAAAAGTCTATCTGCTTTTTTATAAATTTAATATTTATATAGAGGTATAATCATACATTTCTTTCTTGTACTGAAGCAGAGACGAAGCTACGTACGTTGAGCATTTTACTAAATGAAGATTACTTTTTTCATCAGACTGAAGTGTGGAGCAATATGTAGTAAAAAGGAAGAATGAAAGCATTGATTTTTGACAACATGAAATAGAAGGCTTTTAGATTATTTTTGAGTCAATTTTTCAGACAATTAGAAGATCTTTCATTATAATCTGTCAGAAAATCCTTTATTTTATAATCAGGAAAATAAAAATCTCTAAATGTCCATTTTTCCTCTTTTTTTTTTTCTTTTTAGTCTTCATTATGACTGATTTTAAAAATCAGAAATATGCATAAAATAAAAACATGATGAGTATTGGAAAAAAAGAAACATGGCTACAGGTGAATGATTTTTGCAAAGCAGACAGATCAACTTCTTGCTGTACAGGTTTGGAAGTAGGCATTCCTCTCATCAAAAGAAAATATTTAAATGAGTGGAGACTAAAAAAAAAGAAAAGATAGAACACACAGTCACTCTTTTCTTAGTTTTATGAAAACAAACAGATATTGATGTCACTGACTATACATGCATGTATACTGTATACAGTGATGATAGAAAAGAAACTTGTGTGTAGGAGCAATAATGTAAACCAACATTCATGAGAAGTTATGAAATTCATGAGAATTTACAAGGAGAAGGTAGAAAGAGAGGTAGAGTGCACCATTCCTCATCAGCCACGGAACAAAATAGGAACATCTCCTTTCAATAAAACTGACAAAGCTACCTCATTATGTAGTCTGCTCCTCAGGCTCATGACAGCTAGGTGATTTGTCAGATGTGATGACTGCAAAGAAGCATTTCATTGAACGTGGCATGTGGAATGAGGTATGAGTTGCACACATAAATTTCAGGTTATTTAGGCCAAGTTGGTCAAACTTATCAAGTAGAAGTTCAGTTATCTTCCATCACCATCTACCACTCCAGGCAAATGAAACAAATGAAGTAACAAGTAAAGGTACTAAGATTCAATTAAATAAAAATGGGAAAAGAACATAAAGTAGTGTAAGACAAAGAATTCTTAAACCAATCTTACCGAGTGTGTCAGTAGGAGTGTGTTAGTGTTCCTGACTTCAAGATACAGAGATGTACTGATTACCTTAGCATTATTAGATGTGTCGAGTTTAGAAGAAGAAACAGAAAAGTGTGTAAAGATCAAAGAATATGCAAAGGTCAAATGGTAAAAGACTGATCAGATCTTCACAGTCTCATATTGTGTCTTTATAACTATTTCTTTGGGACATACTTGTGTTGGTCAGACAAATGCCTATTTCATAATGGAGAGCTCAAAGGGCATATATTTTATTGTTTTATTGTCACTCCAGGTAGTCCTTTACAAATATGTGAACGTAATTTCTGCTTAGACACTTTATGCTGAAAATCTACAACTAGTATATAGGCATGTAACAGCTGACAAATGACTAACAGAGATCAGAACAGAGTCTTAAAACACTCTCATGGTTTTCATAGGAAGCCGAACCAAAAGACAGACTCCTGACTTTAAGCAACTGAACTGTCAAAAAAACCCACCCCAAACAACTGAACTACATGTTACCAAGTTTCTGTCAATGTATAGGGTTCTATTACTTGCAGCAGTTGGTTTGTACCTCACTGTCAGTCAAAACGCAATGCAGACCTCCAGTTCTAAAATAATAACAAATGACTTCTAGCCTAGTCCCTTTCTTTTTCCCTCTTTGCATTAATACCATTAAGCAATGCTTATATATTTTGAGTACCTCCCTGAATAAAACTGGATTACTAGTAACACCTTGATTCAGCAAGTTTGTACAGTAAGAACAATAATCTGACTATCAGTAATGTATTAAAACATCAGATGTTCATGTATGAAAAAAGCAATCAAATTCCGTCTAAAAATACACATTTTGTAGTGTTTAAAGTACTTTTATTATGACTGGAAATACATAGGTGTTGAATCATTTTTAAGTTTTGACATTTTGTTATTACTGTTTAAGAGAAGCTTTAGAAGCCTTAGATTTTCTGGGCTGATGCAGAGACTATTGTCTGGCACGTACATTAAAGATTAGTCCCTGTGACAGACTCAAAGTTAAAAACATCACATATATGGATCTGCTCAAATGTCCATCAAAAATTTTTGATACATCTACAGTTAGATTTTGATTTAGATATAATTCCATTGGATAACCTTTGCTCAATACAGGTCTTTAAAACTAGGTTTTTAAAAATCTCATCCAATTTCCCTATATCACACCTGTTCTCAGTAGCGGACAAATATTCACTATTGCCCCTGCTAACAATTCATAAGATTTGATATTACAAAGTGATTAAATGTGGACTGTTTCGGCATCATAGATGAACTTTCATAACTACTTATTATTACTTATCTACTGATTTTCCTAAAATATTTATGACTTATGTGTAGAATGTTTTATATGTTTGGGGTTTTTTTTAAATTTCATGAAGATAGATCAACCTTTAAGTGACAGACAAGAATTTGTTTTTTCATGAAGCAGACAAATCACCCAGATATAGTTTCTGCCCTGAGGAGAATTAACTACACTACCAGTATGGAGAAAGTCATGTATGCAATCATAGAATTATAGAATGGTTTGAGTTGGAAGGGATCTTAGCAATCATCTAGTTCCAACACCCCTTCCATGGATAGGGATATCCCACCAGTTTAGGCTGCTGTAGGCCTCATCCAGCCTGGCCTTGAACACTTGCAGGTATGGGGCAGCCACAACTTAACTGGGCAATCTGTTCCAGTGTCTCCCCACTTAATTGTGAAGAATTTCCTACCAATATCTAGTCTAAATCTTCCCCTGTCCAATTCATAACCGTTCCCACATGTCCTATCACTACATGCCTTTGTAAAAAGTCCCTCCTCAGATTTCTTGTATGCTCCCTTCATCTACTTGATGGTTGCTATAGAATTTCCTTGGATCCTTCTCTTCTCCAGGCTGAACAACCCCTAGTCTCAGCCTGTCCTCTCACGGGAGGCACTCCATCCCTCAGATCATCTTTGTAACCGTCCTCTGAATCTCTTCTGGAACCTCCATATCTTTATTATGCTGAAGATTGCAGAACTGGACACAACACTCCAGGTGGAAAAGAAACCCATTAGAGGAGTTTGTGGCGTATTATTCATTCAGAAGTTAACAAGTGAAGAAAGAGAGACAAGTTACCACTTCACCTCTTCCATTTCATACCAAATCATCCAAGGGGATGTCAAAGAAAGTTATCCAAAGGCATGGGAATTGTGTATGTCCATTCTGATGCTGGTAAAAACAATGTGGTCTCTACACATCATCTCATAACAAGGCATTGTTACCTAATGAATACCTACAAAAAGCTGAAATTAAATATTTCTGAAATATTAATGGTTCTACTGAAAGACTGGTTTCAGCTTTCAGTAAGGCTATGTAGACCACATTCTTCAAAACAGTTTAGAAACATAATTTTTGCCTCATCTCTAAGTTTTTGTAAGCTTGCCATTTTGTGAACACATCTAATTTTACCCTCATGTTACCAACAAACTTAATTCTACTTTTTCCACTTGGATTCTAGCCACTTTAAGTTATGTTTTTGCTACCTTACAACTCAATTACAAGCCTTTGCTAGACTGCACCTGAATGAGAAGAACTCAGAACTCAAAATGCAGCTGTCCATATACAGTCTAAAGACAAAAGAGAATAAAAACAAAATTGAAAGGAGAGAGGAAAAAAAAGACAAAAAACTAATCAAAACCACCACCACCAAAAAAAACCCCTGAAAATAACTGAAATTATATATTAATTCTTAAAGCATATGTCTTCATCTAACTGGCAACAGATTTCCAACTGAATGCATTTGCTATGTAAGGAAATACATGTAAAAAAAAATTCCCATACTCACACAGATGGTAATAAAATTTATCTTCAAGTTATGTAATTAGTATATTGCTACCTATTTATGTTGCCCAATGTAATCAAATAATTTGCCTAAATCAGGTATGAGCATTGCATAGCATAGCATAGTATATCACAACAGATTCAGTGGTCATGCATAAAAAACAGTCCGTATAGTGTATCTTTACATTCCTTTTCAAATGGAAGAGCTGTATATCTTAATATACAGTTTTATATTTATCCTAAAGAATAAAACAACTGTTCTCAGAGCTCTTAAGCTTTTGGATTAGTTGTGTATTCTTTCCTTCGTTGGTATTTTTTTCTGAAATATATTGTGTAAGATTTGTACCAAAACCTTGGGTCTTATATTGATTTTATTCAAGGATTATGATTCATCCAACTTCAAAGTTGTTATCTTGAGTCTCTAAAATGTCTGAAAAATCTTGTCAAGTTTGGGGGTAGGGGGGAAAGCAACATAATCCCAGATCAGACACAGTCTCATGTGTACTGCTCCAGAAGGAAATTGTATACTTGCAGAATACTGGTAATTTAGTCAAGTCTTAAGTAAAATTTCTAGAAGAAATGATGACTTTCAACATAAGAGTTTATGAAATAAAAAGCAATATTCCTTGTTGCTTTATTAGATTTTTATCTTTTCCTGCCTTTCTGTTTATACTGAAGTAAAACAATTTCTAAGCTTGTACTTTTTATTTTCATGTTTAAACAGATGGCTAATAAAAGCCCATGCAACTAAAAAATCTCACCAAATCATTAATCTTAATTTCGATCAAGTGCTACACATTAGTTGACACAATTCTGTAGGGAGTTTATGAAAGAAAATCCCAGATACATTATCCCCTTTAAATTATAAAATTTACCTTCCCTCTATCCTACTGCAGCTTTATTTTTTAAAAATAAAAAAGGAAGGACTAGGTAGAGCCGGAAGCAGACAGATAGTGGAGCAAGAGCAGCTAGGGCTGAAGTGAAAAATCCTGGGGAACTAACACTGATTCTGGTTTTTAATTTGTGATGATTTATCCGAAATATATATATATTTTTTTCTTTCTTCTTATTTCACCTGAATTCATGGTAGAAAAGAATCCTATATACAAGTTCTGATAAATATTTGCAGTTTTGGAAATTGTAAAGACAAGAATAAAAAACATTCTGTTTTCCATTTTTACAACACAAATGTAGATTTTGAAGTTAAAATGCTTAAGTATGGTATTTGGATAAGATAATAATAAATTAAGCTTACTAGTTCTGGGGTTCGGATTGAAAAGCAAGTAATTGTAAGAAATATATAATTAAAATCTGAGGAAATTAATAGCCTTTTCTTGCCTAGAAAAAAAAAAAAGCAAAAATCACATATCCTTTGCCATTTTCTGTACTGAAAAAACAGCAATTTGGGGAATTACATGTAGTATTTCCCGATTATAGTTTTCATTTTTATATCTCCAATAGGACTCTTCTGCTAAGTAGGACTGGGAAGACAATTTTGATTAAATTCATGGTTCATCATTAATTTACTACAGTGATAATATTTTTTTCCCAATTAATTAATTTCTCTACAGCAAATGGAACAGGCAGTTCAGAGTTTGTGTTTGTGCAGACTAAGATCACAGCTCGTTAACAGATCACTAATAATGGCCTTTTGTCCTCCATTTCTTGAATGTAGGATGTCTTCAAATCTTCATAAGTTCCACAGAAACCCAAAATTTGTTTAGCACTGTGGATTAGTAATTCACAGAAGACTGAGAGACCTTGTACCATTCCTGTAAGTGTATAGTGGTAAGAGGATAGCAGCAAGACAAAGGCTACAGAAAAGACTTTCTGCATTTGGGTAATCTAGAATTTCAAAGTCTGACTTTGACATTATTGTATGTTAATGCAAGAGAACTGGTCTTCCCGTAGCTCAGCATTTCAGCTCATGGTTGGAGCAGGATTTTGGCTTTCATCAAAAAGTAAATGTGGGGCTCAGACTACAAAGTCACACATGATTCAATTCCTGGTCCTGTTTGTACTGTTCTGAAGGAATAATAGGTTCACATCTTTTGTTATAGATTCCCCAGAAGTCCCTCTTCAGCTACTTTGCTAGTCTGCAGCACAGAAAATATATTCTAGCTGTCCCTTGATAATGCCATCCATAGAGATAATATTGAAGGAATCAAAGAGCTCTGCTGACTTTGATCTGACCTAGGCCTAAAAAATGGAAACACAGCACAAAAAATATGTATTGCTGGGCTTTTATTTCTTCTTGACCAGGATAGTTTCTGTAGATATGCTTTTGCTTTACGGAGTGAAAGAGGGCACAAATGGATGTGGAACACTCAGTTTGACAGCAAAATATTAGTCCTATAAAGTGATTAATGCAAAACTCACTGTGTAAATGTCTTTACTGAGCAGTATGCGTAGGTTGATGGGGATGTGATGCTGGGAAAGAAGTACAGTTTGTTTCCAATTAGATGCTATTCAGAAGGAACTGTAGTTTCAATACACTCCTCTGATCCCCATTTCAAGATTTATGCTCCCATCCATGACTTTAATTTGGAGTGAATTGTTTCCTACAATCTTCAGGTTTAAAATGCATTACATTTGCAAAATTGTTTTATTATGACAAGCTAGCTATTAGAGGTGGATAAATTAATTCCTTGTTTTGTGATGTTGTTGTTTGAATAGCTGATGTGGAACAGAACTCTGACATAATACATGTCTACTTGTCTAAAAATCTACTTTTCTTATCAGATAGGAAAAACAGTGGTGATTAACTGGAATGTACTGGAAAGTGCAGGACCTGAACCCATCACAAAATGACAGAATGATAGGAGTTGGAAGGGATTTCTGGATATCTTCTAGTCCAATCATCCTGCTAAAGAAGATTGCTAGAGCAGGATTCACAGGAATATGTCCAGGCAGGTTTTGAGTATTATCAGAGAAAAAGAATTAACAACTTCTCTGGGCAACCTATTCCAGTGCACTGTCACCCTCAATGTAAAGTTTTCCCTCGTGTTCAGGTGGAACTTTCTGTTTTCCAGTATATGCCTGTTGCCCCTTGTCCTGTCATAAGGCACTACTGAAAAGAGTTTAGCCCCATCCTCTTGACACCCACCCTTTAAATATCTATGAACTTTGATAAAATCCCCTCTCAGTCTTCTCTTTTCCAAGCTAAACTGACCCAGGTCTCTCAGCCTTTCCTCATAAGACAGATGCTTCAGTCCCCTAATACTCCTTTTAGCCCTCCACTGCATTCTGTCCAGTGGTTCCTTTTTTTTTCTTGAGCTAGAGAGCCCAGAAGTGGACACAGAACTCCAGATGTGGCCTCAGCACTCCAGATGTGACCTCAGTAGAGCAAAGGGTGAGGATAAACTCTTTCAACTTGCTACTTGCACTCTTTTTAATGAACCCCAGCATGCCATAGGCCTTCATGGCCAACAGGTCAACTCCTAACTTGTATTTTTAAATTGGATTATTTGTCCCTAGATGCAGGACTTGACACTTGACTTTCTTAAACTTCATTAGGTTTCTCCCTCTCCAACACTCCAATCTGTCCAGTTCTCACTAAATGGCAGCACAGCATTTAGATGTATCGGTCACTCCTCCCAGTATTGTGTCATCAGCAAAATTGCTGAGTGTTCTGTTCCCTCATCGAGATCATTTATGAATATGTTGACACATGACATAGAGAATATAAGAATAAAAAGTGGATATTGTCCTCTTTTCATCTGGGATAGAGTTGTCATAATATCATTACATTGTTTTACATCATAACAATGTGATTTAAACTGAGGTACTTAATGCCTTCTTTGCCTCAGTCTTTAATTGTAAAGAAAGCTGTTCCCTCTGTGTAGACACCCGGGAAACAGAGGAGAAATATGAGGCTCCCATAGTCCAAGAGGAGGTGGTCAGAGCCCTGCTTGGCCAACTGGACACCCACAAGTCTATGGGGTCAGATGGGATACATCCTAGGGTTTTGAGGGAGCTGGCGGATGTATTGGTCAAACCCCTTTCCATCATCTTCCAGCAGTCCTGGAAGACTGGGGAGGTACCTCTGGACTGGAGACTGGCTGATGTAGTTCCCATTTACAAGAAGGGTAGCAGGGAGGATCCGGGGAACTACAGGCCAGTCAGTCTGACCTCAGTGCCAGGGAAAGTCATGGAACAGGTGATCTTGAGTGCTATCATGAAGCACTTACAAGAGAACCAGGTGATCAGGCCCAGTCAACATGGGTTTACCAGAGGCAGGTCCTGCCAAACCAACCTGATCGCCTTCTATGACAAAGTCACTCGGCTGCTGGATGAGGGAAAGACTGTGGATGTGGTCTTTCTGGACTTCAGTAAAGCCTTTGACACAGTTTCTCACAGCATTCTGCTACGGAAACTGTCAGCCTCTGGCCTGGACAGTCACACACTCTCCTGGGTAGAAAACTGACCGGGCCCAGAGAGTGGTAGTAAATGGTGTTAAGTCCAGCTGGAGGCCAGTGACAAGTGGGGTTCCCCAGGGCTCAGTGCTAGGTCCAGTACTGTTCAATGTCTTCATCAATGACCTGGATGAGGGCATTGAGGGTACCCTTAGCAAGTTTGCAGATGACACAAAGCTGTCGATCTGTTGGAGGGTAGGGAGGCTCTGCAAAGGGACCTAAACAGGTTGGACCGCTGGGCAGTGTCCAACGGCATGAGATTTAACACTGTCAAATGCCGGGTCCTGCACTTGGGGCACAACAGCCCTATGCAGAACTACAGACTGGGAGAAGCCTGGCTGGAAAACTGCCAGGAGGAGAGGGACCTTCGGGTGTTGGTCGACAGCCGACTGAACATGAGCCAGCAGTGTGCCCAGGTGGTCAAGAAGGCCAATGGTATCCTGGCTTGTATCAGAAATGGTGTGACCAGCAGGTCCAGGGAGGTGATTCTCCCTCTGTATTCAGCACTGGTGAGGCCTCTCCTTGAATATTGTGTCCAGTTCTGGGCCCCTCAGCACAAGAAGGATGTTGAGGCTCTGGAGCAAGTCCAGAGAAGAGCGACGAGGCTGGTGAAGGGGCTGGAGAACAGACCCTATGAGGAGCAGCTGAGAGAGCTGGGGTTGTTTAGCCTGGAGAAGAGGAGGCTGAGAGGAGACCTCATTACTCTCTACAAGTACCTGAAAGGAGGTTGTAGAGAAGAGGGAGCTGGTCTCTTCTCCCAAGTTACAGGGGACAGGACAAGAGGGAATGACCTCAAGCTCCGCCAGGGTAGGTTTAGGCTGGAGATTAGGAGGAGGTTTTTCACACAGAGGGTCATTGGGCATTGGAATAGGCTGCCCAGGGAGGTGGTTGATTCACCTTCCCTGGAGGTGTTTAAGGGATGGGTGGATGAGGTCTTGAGGGACTTGGTTTAGTGTTTGATAGGAATGGTTGGACTAGAAGATCCGATGGGTCCCTTCCAACCTGGTTGTTCTGTGATTTTGTGATTCTGTGATATTTGGCTTTCATCCCAATTTCCACTTCCTTTTGAAATTAAACTTAAATACACAACCTGAGTAAAAATGAGACCTACACATTTTGTTAATTTATTTTTTTTAAATTATGCAATTTTCTTGCGTACTCATTTTTATGCTTGTAATCCTTCAAGTTATCAAGGGATCAGAACCAGTCCTTCCTGAAGCAAGATGGATGTCTACCATTGCTGTAAAATTACAGAGGCATTTAAGAGATCAACTGTGTGAATAAGAACATGTATATCCTCCCTGTCTGAAAGACTGATGAATAAAAAATGAATTAATGTTCTTCTCTGAATGTCTGTTGCTTAGAATAATCTAATTAATTGACTTGGTCACTTAAACAAGAGAAGGTTAATTGTATTAGTTTGTTTATGGTTATTCATGAGAAAAAAAAATAAAAAGACTGCTTTTTGTCCTAGGAGAATCCCACAATTCAGATAGAAGAGAGTAAGCACTTCCTAACTATTGGTGTCAAGGGCATGAGTTGGGTTATTTTTCCTTACAATATGGATATTTACTAAAATTTCTTACTAACAATAGCAATGAAATTAAAACATATTTTATATCTGGATGTGTATACGTATACCAAAACATCACAGAAGAGATTTTTTATTGTAATAGCTTTCTTGTTTCAGAATAACACAAGAAATGTAAATTCTTCCATTTCTTATAATTAGGATGTCCTATTTGAATTCTGGATAAAAATGCTGAGGTAAAAGCAGGCCCTAATTCATGCACATGCTCAGTGGTATAAGTAAGCTATATTTTAATTTACGAAACAGCAAAGCCTTGATCTGTGATATTTGATATTTACTGAGAAATGCAGAATCAAGGTTTTTTTTTAGCAAAATACAAACACCCCTCAATAGATAACAATTTTATGCATCTGTTTTATGTGAATTTCATCTTCAAGTAGGATGTTCTCAATAATGATGAATGTATATGTACGTATATATATATACATATATACATATACACATACCCTAGAACAAGGTTTTCTGTAGCAGGATATTGTTTAGTTCTTTCATCTGATCTCAGATTGGAACATTTGTTTCCTAAAAAAGCATTGTAACTGACCTCCAGCTGCATTTATCACCATTTCCCACCACTCTCTGGGCCCGGTCATCCAACCAGTTTTCTATCCAGGAGAGTGTGTGCCTTTCCAAGCCAGAGGCTGACAGTTTCCGCAGCAGAATGCTGTGAGAAACTGTGTCAAAGGCTTTACTAAAGTTCAGGAATACTACATCCACAACCTTTCCCTCATCCAGCAGCTGAGTCACTTTGTCATAGAAGGCGATCAGGTTGGTTTGGCAAGACCTACCTTTTGTGAACCCATGTTGACTGGCCTGATCACCCAGTTCTCTTGCATGTACTTCATGATAGCACTCAAGATCACCTGTTCCATGACTTTCCCTGGCATTGAGGTCAGACTGACAGGCCTGTAGTTCCCTGGATCCTCCCTGCGACCCTTCTTGTATATGGGCACAACATCAGCCAGCCTCCAGTCTAGTGGAACTTCCCGAGTCTTCCAGGGGGTTTGGCCAGCACATCTGCCAGCTCCTTCAACACTTTTGGGTGGATCTCATCTGGCCCCACAGACTTACGGTGTCTATCTGGGCAAGCAATTCTCTAACCACTTCCTCTTGGATCACGATTGCCTCATTCTGCTCCTCTAACTCCTGAGGTTTTGACCCACTGGCGTACATGCTTCCACTCACTACCTCTTTTTGAGTCCTCACCTACAACCTTAGGCAGGGAAAACGCCAGGTCCTTTTGGTCCTGGGCTCTCATCTGAGTCTTCTCTTGTGCTTTGGAGCTCAAGGTGTAATCCCACCAGTCTATCTCTAGCTCATTCTTCCTGATGCTCCTCAGCCTCTCCATTTCCTCTTTCAGATGTGCCACCAGGCTGAGGAGGTAGTCCACCTGCTTACACCTTACACAGACATTGTCCTTGCTGCCCTTCATTTCCAGTGCAAACTGGTGGCATCCAGTGCAGACCGAGACCTGGATGGCTCTGTGCCTTCCCAAAAACTCCGTCTGAACTTCCACATCCTTTCAGGTGGGTGCAGGGGATGTAGCCTTTCTCTGGTTGGACAACATAGCTGGGCTCCCTCTCACCGACCAAGCTTACCTCTTAAACACAGAACCTATGCCCTCCCTGCACATCTTGCCTTCACAAACCAATCTCGCAAACAGTTCTAGTGCACCCCTCTGATGCGCACGCCCCTATTTGTGTGCTCCTGTTTGTGGTATTCCTGTTCTCTATTCTGATTCTATGATCTGCAAATACAGATAATATTAGGAAAAAGATGCAACATCTTAGTAAATATTATATCCAGAAAATCATAGAATCATAGTATCACCAGGTGGGAAGAGACCCATCAGATCATAGAGTCCAATTGTTCCTATCAAACACTAAACCATGCCCCTCAGCACCTCGTCCACCCATGCCTTAAACACCTCCAGGGAAGGTGAATCAACAGCCTCCCTGGGCAGCCTGTTCCAGAGCCTAATGACCCTTTCTGTTAAAAATTTTTTCCTAATGTTCAGCCTAAACCTCCTCTGGCAGAGCTTGAGGCCATTTCCTCTTGTCTGGTTTGCTTCACAATCCATAGTAATAAATACTTAAGTTATTATTAGTATTCTCCATCTTCATCGAGAATTACAGGAAGTTTTTTCTTGATTTGGTTTAGTTTTCCTAGTATACAAATAAATATCATACAGGCCACACCATAAAAAATGTTGCAATGGTAATTTAATTGAGTGGTTGTGATAAGAACAAAGTATTACTAATGAAGGATTCTTAGAATTATAATGTCTCATAACTCACATTTTTGTGTGGAATGGGCTCTGCAAATGGTTTGATTTTATGACCGTCTTTATTTTCTTTTTCTGACTTTTTAAAGTAACCATGCAACTCATTACAGTATTATCAGTAGACTAGAATCTGAGCAGTAGAGTTTTTAAGGCACGGATAGATGAGGTCCTGAGGAACATGCTTTAGTGTTTGATAGGAATGGATGGACTTGATGACCCGGAGGGTCTCTTTCAACCTGGTGATACTATGATTCATGGAAGGGGTGGGGGTGTGTAGCTCTAAATGGGTATGATTAATAAAATTATGATCTTAGTGTCAAGACCCAAAGTATTCCACAGCTTCTACAGTCTATTTCCTGTCCTTTCAGGACATTTTCCTAATTTTCACTTCACAATGCTCCAAATTTTGAAAACCTTTCTGAATGTTATACAAAATGAGTTAAAAAGGACTTACAACACATTCAACACTTAATTAGAATAAAAGTTAAGGATGCCTTTTGAATCTTTCCTCCGTACCTGCTGTAAAGTATAAATATTTTTTCAGAACATATTTCTCACAACTTTGAGGACTGCAGTTTTGAAATCACTGGCCTTTATGGTAGTTAATGTTTTTAGTTTGCTTGTGGACAAACAGTCCTAGCATAAAACCCATCACAACCGGCAATCTTGATGACTGTCACAGCAGGACAACCAGGGAGTTAATGGACATGAAAGCTGAAGTCGTTCAAATTGAGATGCATGGCTTTATTCTGTCAGTAGAGCACTTCCAGTTTTTTTACGTGCTACAGATGGAATCTTTGATTAGTGTTACAAGGAAGAGCTCGTTCCTTGTTCTTAACCAGGGAAAGTCACTGATTGTAGGGACAGGAAATGAGTTTTCTGGCTACTGTTTTTCTGTGGTAAATGATATATTACTAATGTAATTGCCAAAACCTGAAGACATTTGGAATGATAGAATGTGATTGATTTGGATAATGAGATGCTTTGTTAACTCCCTTTATATACCACAAACCTCACATAGTCATAAGTAAAAAAGTAGGTGTAGAATTTTACATAAACAAGTGAACAAGAACATTCTTGTAGCATGTAAGAAGTAATTTGATGTAGTTTTACATGTCACAGTCAGTCTGAACATAAGCCTTCTCTGTGCAACTGAGACGCTTTACACAGAAAAGCTTGATGTGTGTGGGGGGCAGCTGAAGGCAAAATATATAGTGCCTGAGGCAGTCCATAGTATCTCTGAATTGTCTTGAATATTTCGGAAAATGCAATAATCCAAAAGTGCATTATGAAAACTTACATGAAATTCACCCCAGTTACAAGAGTAAAACAATACCTCATTTCTGCGTGATACTTAGGACTGTATCACCCAATGGGCACAGAAATTCTTCAAAGAAATGTCATGCTTCAGATGAAATATTTAGGAAGGGAAAATATTTATCATCTCTGTTACTTCTACACCAGACAGGAGCTCAGAGCACATTACTGGAGAAGAAGGCCCTTAGCATTTTTTTTTTCTCTTCTTCACAGAACACTCCCAAAAGTAGTCAAGAAATTTAGGTGGGTGTATGCCTCTCTGTTCTATAGAATAACATAAAACTGGTCACTGAAATTTCTTTTGGAAATTGCCTGGATCCTGAATAATAGAGACTTTGTGTTTTTTTTGCTTTCTTTCTTTGTACTGGATGTCAAGAGATGAGGGCACTGCCTCCAGTAACTTCAGCCCAGGAGGTTCCTGCCCAACTGCTGAAGCGTAGTCCGGTGTTCCAGTAGCCTGGGGTCTCTGCCTGGACTGAAGGGAAGTGGCTGCTGGTTGCAAATTCAACCAGCAGAGAAACCACTGACTAAGTACCTTGACCACAAACATTAGTTTCTGACTGTTGTCTTAATACTAACTAATTAGTTAACACTAATTGATCAGGTTCTATATCTCTGTCTTTTAGTCTCTAAATAGTCCTCTAATATCTATGCTCCTGAAAATATATTTTTTCTTTTCTGTTAATGACAGAAAATTAAGTTTTCCTTTTCCATGTTAGATCTAGAACAACCTGTAAGGAAGCCTCCTAAAAAAAATAAATTTTGAACATGAAGTTCAGCATGTAGTATTTCAGGCCTAGTGTAACAACAGAGAACCTCCAAACCTCAAGGAGCCAGTCTCTCATAGGGAAATATCAAGAAACATTAGAAAGTTCTGGCACAGTTCTGTTCTTCACTATAGTAAAATATAAATATTTTGAAGATAAATACAAATATAAATATTAATAATTATAAATATAAAATAGAGTAGCAGTGACTGTTCTTAAGTGTGCATTTGTACAGTGTTTGCGTAATAGATCCCTTTCATTACTGGAGCCTGAATAAATTTCTGTAATACAATAAACAAACAAATAATAACAAATGAGGACTGTGCAGGGAAGAAAACAAATATAAAGTCCTGTGATGTTATTTTTAATCCTATGATATCTAAAATTGACTTTTAAACAATGCTGTAACATTTGAGAAATGTACAAAGATCATTTAAAGGCTGATGAGATTCTCAAGGGTGAATTATACCTAAGTATTCTGTTTGCAGTGGGTGAATCTATCAAAGAATGTGCAAGCATATTTAAACTTGCAAGGTGAAAAATAACAATATTCTGTGCAAATGAGCTTACAATCCTTACATTCAGTTTTAATGATAAGACTTAATTGAACTCCATTTTCTATATTTTATTTGCCCTGCTGATGATTCTCAATGATCACTTCTGGCACAGATTAGGTTTCCTGTAAAAGATGAGCATCTGAAATTAAGTCAGCAATATCAAATACTGTAATTTAGTTTTATCCCATTATTAAAAATATAACAAGGATTATATTACATGCTATTATTGCTTTATGTCATGTTATAGAACATAATGTTCCATCAGTATGCAAGTAATATCCATCAAGAAAGGACACAGCAATGGTAAAGTACAGCTGGGCAAGCAATCAGCTTTAGGAATTTCTTACTGTATAAAGGATTTTTTGACAGCTGGATAAAAGAACAGAAATGTTCAATTATATATAACAGAAACCAATTTTTCTTATTTTACTCGTTTTTTGAAAGGGGGGAAAAGATAACTTTCACAGGTTCAAACGTTGGGTTTGTTTTTATTTTACAAAACATTTTATGGAGGTACACTATTCAAAACTGAGCTAATGAAATGTTTTAACTGACTTCTGAGTTTGAGCCTTCTCTTATGCGGTTTGAATGTGCTCTTAATAGCACCTTACCCTTCCAGGATACTACCGAATCACTGAATTACTCCACATACGGGGAAAACAGAAATGGAATTGAAAGGAAAAGGGCGTTTAAGATAAAATAAATGAAAATAATGATGGGTTTGTGAGATGCAAATTACCAAAATAACTCCATTTGGAACTGAATCCTGCAATGCCAATATAGTCAAAGGATGAACTGTGACAAGGAAATATTTGACAACTTCCTAAATATAATATATGGCTTTATAAAAGTATTTGTATTTACAGACAGAAAGTTAGAAATTACTTTGCTGAGAGTTATTCATGTTAGAAGTCAAACAATACATCTTTAACTTTAAGAATATGCATGCCTTCATTATTACAAACCCTGTGAATAACTACATAGCTAGAAATACAAGTTTCAGCATTGCAGTAGTTAAACTTTGATTTGATAGGAGACTACTAAACTGTAACAGTTTAAAGAGTTCTTTCTTTGTCATTGAAGGTATTTGGAGTTACTGGTCTTCAGATACATCAGACGTATGACTAGGAACTGGGGATAACAATTACTTTAGAGATAAGCCCCAGGGACGAAGAGTAAGCATTTAATATAACAGAGCTTAAAGAGGATCTAATATTTTAACCTTTCTCATATTTACACTTACATCCAAAGTTTGAAGAGTTATTGGACAAGACTTGACGCAGAATGTGCAGTAGCTGAAGTGATGCCCAGGAGTATGCCAATTGACATCGACTGGACACAGGTATTTTGTCCTCTTGGGACATTGGGTTTGAATTAGTAATGGGAATTAGGTATCCAGTGCCATTTTTTACTTGCTACAATATCTGAATATTTTTCATGTTACTGACGGCTATGTTTCAGTTCCTCCAGGACACACAGTAGAGGAGTAGCAATCAAAGGCCAAATTGGGTACCCCTGATTTAAATACCTGAGCCAAGTCCCTATGTTGCAAGTAGAAACCAACAACTGGCTGCTACCTGAAACTAAATTTCACCCCTGCTACCCTTACTGTTTCTCACAGCTCACTAAAGGTAAACCCTAAGAAATGCTAGCACTTAGCAGGTTATCATTTGAGGGACATGGTTTAGTTTTGATAGGAACGGTTGGACTCGATGATCCGATGGGTCTCTTCCAACCTGGTGATTCTATGATCAAGGACTCTATTGCTATAAAAATCTTCATAAGCTAGGATTTTTCAACTGATACCACTGAAACTAGCTTACACTGAAAGTTAAATTACATAAAAATATAATTAAATTATATAAATTATAAGATGTATATAAAAGGAAAAATGTGGACGAGAAAGTTCAGGAGCTTAGGTTGAATAAAGAATTTCAAAAAGATAACAAAGCAGGTTGCTGGCTCATAGCGGTCTCCAAGAGGCCATGATGTCAACAAAACTGAGGTCCATAGAGAAAGGTTAGAATTCAGATAGATTGTTGCTATAGCATAGTAGGAATGTAAGAAGTTAAAACAAATTACATGACTGAACCTATTCAGCAACAATCGCACCAGGCAGACCTGCCCCTAGTAAAAGCAGTCTGGAGGATCAAAATTAATGTGTTGTATTAAGTACTGAACCATGCCTGACTTCTTCAGCCAGGACCCTAGAGGGGTTTGGGATGTTTACACTAATGTTGACAAAGGGAACAACTTGAAAGCGGCAGCAGACAGATTAAAGTTTCTATTAAAAAGCCCCCTTTTAAAATATTTATTTGTAATGTTTGAAGAATAAAATATAAACAAAGACACTTAGTTGTTATTCAACTACTAAGAGGTTGCCAAAAGAAAGAAAAGTTAAATCTGAATGTGTTTAGCCAAAAATAACTAATCAGCATAGTTGAAGTGTTTTACAAAATATTAATCTTTCTTTGTGAGGCAAGTGAGAGAAGACACCTGTTGTTTGAGAGGTTTCATTAAGAGAGATGAGGAAGTCTACAAATGCAAATATCTCTTAGCTATGACAACAATCAGTCACTCTTTTGGGGAGGTAGGAAGCCAGGAGCTTGGCTACCTATCACTGCCTTCAGCAAAAGTAGTCCCAAAGCTTAGGTATTTTTTTTTAAATCTATTTTTTTGCACATCCAAAAATATTTTAAGCCATAATTAAAAAAGAAAATCAAAATTTCAGTTAAAAGGCTAAAGCAATACGCTTCATGTCAATTTTCTTTTTCTCACTTTGTTTTGGAACGTTATTTCTTTTTACATTTTACATCAAAAGAGATGCTTTCCCTTGTTCTTGACAAGATGAAAAATTTTGAAAATAGAAAAAAAAGAAAATGGTACACTTAAAATTTATTTTAGGACTAGTAGGCCATTTATTTTTCTTGGTGTAGAACTGTCTATATATATTTAGAAAGAGATAGTTTTCATTTTGTAAAAGCCACATTTTTCAGGAGAAATAAAAGTTTTGTTTAGAGGTTTTCATGTGCTTCTTGCCCAAAGTGTATTTACAGTTCTCAAAACTGCACAAAGTAACTTTCCTTTCCATCCTCCATAAAAGTAACTGATTTTTAATTATTAATTTTTCCCTTTATAGCTGATGTAAGCTAAACTTTATTTTTGATTTTCATAGAATCATAGAATAGTTAAGATTGGAAGGGACCTTAAAGGTCATCTAGTTCCAACCCCCTTGCCATGGGCAGAGGCATCCCACTAGATCAAGATTCCCAAGACCCCATCCAACCTGTCCTTAAAAACCGCTAGGGGTGGGTCATCGACAACTTCCCTTGGCAACCTGTGTGTCACTGCTGTCATGGGGAAGAAATTATTCCTAAAATTTTCAGATAAAACAACAAGACTTAAAATTATGCAACACATTTGAATTCATCTGTCTGCAACTAATTAACAAATTTCCATCAAAACATATACTGTGTTTGTTTTAACAGTAAAAATGATTACCAACCCTCCCTAACAAACTAATTTTTTTTCAAAACATTTTCTCCACATTCAGAAAGGTTTCATGAACAAAGGCAGTCAAATTGTTTATCATGCTTGGGGTAAATAATTGACATTGCTGTGAATAGTCAGTAAGCAAGATAATAACCAATGTACCCAAACATCACAAAAGCTATTTCACAATTAGGGTTAAGGTCATGACCTCCTCTTGCTAGAACTAAAGCCCTAGAACTATTAATTTGCGGGATTGCAAGTCTCTGGTTAAACTTGTAACCCAGTCAGTTGGTGAGTATGGCAACTCATTCCCTAGAGATGAGTCTTAAAAAAAAAGAGTGTCTGTAGAGAATTTAAATATCACCACTATCAATGTACGAATAACTTTCTGTATGGAAGAACAAGGAAGATTTTGAGTGACTTCGATGTTTGTTTCAAAACACATCCAAATTAGGCTGATATTAAATCATAGGCAACCCCTGGATTGTCAGGTTTGGGTCACAACACCTAGACCTTTGTTGTAATGTACATTTACACTACAACATACATGCTTCATTCCCCCATTTTCCCCTCCTTTTCCTACTACTATCTGTCAAGCGGTATTTAAATGACAGATAATAAATTTTGTCAAAATCAAACTTTTTTTAGTAGTACTGTGTGTTTCTTTGGTAATAGTCACCTCCAAATAAGTTTGTTTCAACAGACATCATTATAAGCTCTAGACCCTGAATACTTACTCTTTCTTTTGTGTGTTTTTCTATTCTGTTGAATGCAGAATTCTTCTCTTTTTAGTCACACTGGAATTAGTTTGCCTGCTTTTAGCATGCAGCTAATCTGAAGAGGCATACAATAGAGGGTTATTCATACTTTTCAATTCATATTTTCATTTTGTTCTGCTTGCATTTCACATTTTTCATTTTAAATCTCATTCATGCCTCAGTGTATGTTTCCATCATTCATTGTACTGGTGATAATCTTTTTTCAGAGTCTGCACATATAGGACTGTTGCTTGGGCCTGGTTCTGGAGGTGCACTTCTCAAGGTCTGCTATCTTCTGCTGTATTCTCAGAAGTCATAAAGTGTGAAAAGAGATATTTAATTTCATGGAACTGACACCACAGTTGCAGATACAGCAGATATAACATGGAGAATGTCTATAAAGCATATACAAAGTTCAAAGACGGTATCTGGGGTTGGTCCTCCCCAGGTGCAGGACTTAGCACTTCACTGAACTTCAAGAGTGTCCTCTCAGCCTGCTTCTTCAGCCTGTCAAGGTCGCTCTGGTTAGCAATATAACCCTCTGGTGTTTCAGCCACTCCTCTCAGTTTTGTGTCATCAGATTTACTGAAGTGCTTTCTGCCCCTTCATCCAGATCATGTAACAATGTGTTTGATTATGTTTTCAGCCACTTGAACAATGTTTTTTATTTAGATTTCCTGACAACAATAAGTTTTTATGTATTTGGTTTAAGACATTCAAAAGACACTAAAAAAAATCATTTGAAGGCAGGGAAGTTGTATTTGTTTAATTTGCAGTATTGCAACCTCTCTACTATGCAAAAAAAAAAATGTCCTTGTAGTGTAGAAATAAATGTGAAATCAAGGTTATATAGTTTCCTGCATTGTTCAACTTAAGGATAGTAGTCAACTCACCATACAGAACAAGTTACAAGAATAATTTTCTTCAAAATAAAACCTTTCTCTACATATACCTTGAGACATTGTTGAAAGCATCCATGAGAGGAAAAAAAAAATAGGCACTAATGATTTAATAAGTCTATTTGCTGTATTTTATTGTGTTTATCATTATTACAGGAAATGAAAATCTGGAATGCACAGAAGACAGAAAGAAAGAAATAGTGGGAACTGAGAAATATCTGAAAATAATTAAAGGGGGTATAATAGGTACTGCTTTTAGAAAAAAACAGATGTGAAAAAAAAGGAATGAAACAAGTGAGCAGAAAGAAAAAGTGTTATGAAAGATGAGATATTAGCATAAGGAAAGGTAAACAGGTATGTGATTGTTAGTTTCTAACCCCAAGAGTAGTTAGAAGAGGAGAATTTAAAGACCCTTTTTACCTGTAAGGACAACTAATAGAATCCTGGAAACTTGTTCACCAGGATCAAAACTAGAACTTAATTTAATTTGATTTTACGTGATTCTCTTCAGAGACCAAAATCAGTATTATATTCCACCTTTGCCTCTTGTTGGGTAAAAGTGGATATATGGGTAGTGTTCATTATCATTGTAAGGCAGACTAGTAAAAAAAAGATGTTAGCTTAATAACAATCATTCATTTTGTGTAGAGGTGTACTGAAACCAATTTATTTAAATATTCAGTCTTCTTACCTTTCTCAGCCTGAATATTAAACAATAGAACAAATTTAAGACTTATCTACCCTTCTTCTAGAACTCCATTAATCTTCTATGGGAAATGCCAAATGCATATCAGATACGGTTTTGGCTTAATGGAGAAAGTCTTATAATTCTTCAGAGGAAGTTCTAATTCTTCATGTAGGACTGGTGCCACTTTGACTGTATATATATCAGGAATGAAATGAAGAGTGCAAGCCTTTTAATCTGTAGGAGTTAAATTATTATGTTTAAGCACTTTTTATTGTATGTACCCTATGTTTTTTTTAACAAGTCCCTTAGAATCTCTAATCAAAGGGAGAAGCTAATTTTTTTTTTCTTCTGACATATTATAGGAATGCACAGGAAAAATTACTAATTTAGAAACTCTATATTCAAAATAAACCTGCATGCAGACAACCAGCAAAGAAGTGTCTTAAAAACATTAAAACATATTTTTATTCTTTCTATATATCTAAGAATATTTTCCTAACACTACTTTCAATATAAGTACTCCACAGACACAAAGAAAGCACCAGCTCTTAAATAATCCTAAAAGAAAGTATTGAAAATCTTACCATGTCATTGCCAGGTCTTTTTGTTTTGAAAAAGTATTTGGACTCCATTCATATTTTTGCATTATTATTATGATTATTTTAGAATGCATATGGTCATTTTATTAGTTTCCATTCAGGTTTACAAGGGTTTTAAAAAAAATCTTTAATAGCATTTAATTAAAATGACAAAGGTTTATTTAATTAACATAAAGCTTAAAGTTCATACATCAAAGGGATATCGAGAAGACTATATTTTAATCTGAACATTTAAAATACATTTAAATAAGAGAGACAAATCCAATGTCCTGCATTTCTCTCAGAATGGAGTATAGACAGAGCTGAGATCCCAAGACCTTAGGCAGAAATTCAGAGTTACCACCAGACAATGAGGACATTCAAAAATCAAGAGGCTCTTCCTTCTTTAAATGAAAGTGTTCTTCAAGACCATTAAAGACACATACTGCTTCTTTTTTTTTTCTCCTTCTCCTGAGGACCCTATCTTACTTTCATACTCAATTGCAATCTATATTTAGTTAGAGACTTTCTTAAACATTGATTGCATCTCCAGTATAGCCTGAATCACTAGTCTCACTCTAAGAATGATGAACACAAAAATGATTGCACTGAAACTCATTAAAAGTAAAGATGGCTACTTTTTTTTTTTCATAATAAGCTCATGATTAAAGCATTTGCCCCTTAGTCAGAAAAGTGAATGCTTGTAGAACAAAGTACCCAGCACACATCAGGACATACCGGAAAGAAATATTTTTCTGATGAAGTTATGTCTCTGTTCAGCCAGGACTCCAGTACCCATAAAGCCAGAAGGATAAAAGGCAATAGGTTAGGACTTATAGGCAAAAGAGGTCAGGAAAGGACTTTTGATTTCTCTTCTAGAAGGATACTGATGCCTAGCCAGTGCTGGTCCATTGTTGGGTGTATAAAATGTTATTTGGTAGGATAGAATGATGACAGAGAATCTCCTGCAGTTTTGAAAAGCAGTAAAAGCCATCTAACTCTTATAGACACTCATTTTATGCACTGAAAAACGTCTTTTTTATATTTCTGATGTTCCATATTTCATATTTAGTATTATTCTTTTCAAATTTATTTGCAGAACCACTTTCTGTGCTTAAAATGCTTTGAAAATTTGGGACATCATTCTTATTCTATGACACAGAATCTCATGAATGCACATACACATGATTTTCTATTTACGAAGAACTAGTAAGGAGTCTGTGTGTATAACAACCTACTTAAATGCACATGTATAGTGTTAGGATAGCTAAATTTAGGCACCTACTGAAGCAGCAAGTCCCACGGTGGGCACTCCTCCTGTCAAAGCCCTGTATATCCAAGGTTATTTCAATCCGTGTGCCCAAATACAATCAGTAGTGAACCTGAGAACATATTCCGATGACTCTTTGGTCACTTTAACTCCAGGGACATTGTCTTATAATCCTTCTTTATTTTATTCCAAGTAACAGAGTCAGTGTACTCTGGTCTTCATGGATTACATTCCTCGATTCTCCCAGAAAGCGTTACTCATTTAACCTCACAAAGTCTTCCTAGGCAATTTGATTAGCTTTTAGTCAGATGATATGTGTGTGTGTCTGTAAATATATATACACACATTTAAAATATGTACATGTACAATACACTAATACATATAGACAAAAGACCTTCAAAAAACTCTTTGTAATGTCTTGGATGATCTATTCAGGTCTGATCTTTCATCTCCAAAGGGATTCATTGGAACCATACAAAAAGGTAACAATAAGGATCACGTACACACATTTTTATATGCAATAGCTTTTGCAGGACTGAATAAGTAGAAAAAAAATAGAGTTTTCCACCATAATAAAGAGAAGACTAAAAGGATATATTTATAAAGCTATGAATGTCATGGAGGAAGTTAGGAGAAATTGCTCACTTCCTTTAAAACAAGTTGATATCAAGTGAATATGGCAGGTGGTAGGTTCAAAAGATGCAGAAATGGGAATTCCACATGCAATGTGAGCTTGGATTACAGAGCTCAGAGTTGTAGATACTAAAGTTTCCGTGAATTCAGGAAGAAATTGGTCACAACTGTGAAATAAAATCAACAGCTGTTAAACACAAAAATAACAAGCTGCTGGAGGTTGAAAAGGTGTTCTGGGAAGCAACCACCCAGCACTTACTCTGCCATTGTACTGGTTATTGTAACTCAATATGTGTCTTCATGTTATATGAATTAAGGAATTATAGACCATTACCACAAGCATCTTCAGAAGACTGACAAATTTAAACCCATTTTAAACTTTAAAACAGAACATTAATAAATTAACTTATTAAAAGAAACTTTCATACCAATAATTCATTCTCAGCTGCTCCTCATAGGGTCTGTTCTCCAGCCCCTTCACCAGCTTCGTGGCTCTTCTCTGGACTTGCTCCAGAGCCTCAACATCCTTCTTGTGCTGAGGGGCCCAAAACTGAACACAGGATTCAAGGAGCTGCCTCACCAGTGCAAAATATAGAGGGAGAACAACCTCCCTGGACCTACTGGTCACACCATTTCTGATGCAAGCCAGGATGCCATTGGCCTTCTTGACCACCTGGGCACACTGATGGTTCATGTTCAGTCAGCTGTCAACCAACACCCCCAGGTCCCTCTCCTCCTGGCAGTTTTCCAGCCAGGCTTCTCCTAGTCTGTAGCTCTGCATAGGGTTGTTGTGCCCCAAGTGCAGGACCCGGCATTTGGCCGTGTTAAACCTCATGCCATTGGACACTGCCCAGCGGTCCAGCCTGCTCAGGTCCCTTTGCAGAGCCTCCCTACCCTCCAGCAGATCAACACTTGCACACAGTTTTGTGTCATCTGCAAACTTGCTAAGGGTGCCCTCAATGCCTTCATCCAAGTCGTTGATGAAGACATTGAACAGGACTGGACCCAACACTGAGTCCTGGGGAACCCCACTTGTCACTGGCCTCCAGCTGGACTTAACACCATTTACCACCACTCTGAGGGCCTGGTCATCCAACCAGTTTTCTACCCACGAGAGTGTGGAAAGTTTCCTTTCTTCTCAACCTTTCCTTCCTATTCCCCCTCACAGTCCTGCAAAAAAAATTTGAAGAGAGGGTTTATCTGCTTCTGATGCTGTTTACCCAGTATGTGGTTTTTTTCAGTCAATATCCCAATGTATTTAGAAGGGTGTTCTGTTCATTCTCTGTCCCTTGTACTCATCTTGTGCTTTGTCTGGTAATGTTTTAACACCTGGAGGTAGTATTTTAAAACCTGGGCATCTCTTTCATTTGACAATATACATCTTTCTTTGCCACCTCAGCAGTCAAATCGCTCACATATTTCTGCCACATACTTATATGTTGCATCTGACTCTGACATAAGAGGTATTACAAAATACACATGCACTTTTGTTTATTACACTAATCTAGTACATTTACATATAGCTACAAGGCAAACTGATATTAATTTTATCCTAATTAACATATTTAAAAAAATTAAGCCCCACAGTTAATCCAGGATGTAGCAACTATGTTTTTATCCATATCAGAGGTATGTCACTGCAATGAATATTCCAATTATTTGGGGTTTTTTTTCTGGTTTAGTTCATGAAATAGATCAGTCTAACATGGATAAAAAGTATTGCTTTCAGTTAAAACTAAACACGAAAGTGCATTCCAGGAT
Source organism: Coccyzus lansbergi (assembly GCA_033558105.1). NCBI lineage: Eukaryota > Metazoa > Chordata > Aves > Cuculiformes > Coccyzidae > Coccyzus > Coccyzus lansbergi. The sequence goes on from JAUMJK010000168.1 coordinate 1,496,631, forward strand.
CACAATAATGCAGAATAATAATGCACTGTGGTTAGAAATCTCCATTCAGTCCTGTAGACCTGGAGAACATCATGTTATGAGACAAGTTAGTGGAGACCTCTGGATATTGTCTGGTCTAGACCCCTGCTCAGAGGAGAAGCAACTTAGATCAGGTTGTTAGTAAAACAATTTTAGTTTTCTACTGTTTTTGTTTTACTAAGAAACTAGTTTTCTCAGCTTTTCTTGCAGGCACTTGAGCTAATCAAACTGATATATTTGAATCTTGGGTTATTTAGACTAATTTTTTTTTCTCTGTTCTTCCTCACATTTTTGGCCTGTCATGCCTGTTTCAAGAACACAGTCTAGACCTAGACCTTAGAATCTTTTAAGGATGTAGCTATATCACTTACACTAAAGGCATTTAGATTTTAAATTCAAAAAGACCTAACAAGGTAGAGAAAGATCATGAATAAACTCCTATCATTACACCCTAATTAATACTGAAAAGCCTTTCTCCAACCATTCATAACTCTGAAGGACTCAGAGTAATTTCAACGTCTTTTAAAAATATAGTAGAGAATTCTGTAGTGTATTATTGTTTGTGTTATTTTTCACCTTTTTGCAAATAATTTTTTTCTTCAAATCAGACTAATCATATTATTTGAAATACATATTCCAAAATATGTATTTTCAGAAAAATATATATTTTCAGAAACACAGAATCACTAAGTTGGAAAAGACCCACTGGATCATTGAGACCAATCATTCCTGTCACTAAACCATGACCCTCAGCACCTCATCCACTCATCTTTTAAACTCAACCACCACCTTGGGCAGCCTGTTCCAGTGCCAGATGTGTTGGGTTTTTTTTCCTGATGTCAAACCTAAACCTCCCCTGGTGGATCTTGGGGCCGTTCCTTCTTGTCCTATCCCCTGTCACTTGGGAGAAGAGGCCAGTTCCCTCCTCTCCACAACCACCTTTCAGGTAGTCATAGAAAGCAATGATGTCTCTTCTCAGCCTCCTCTTCTCCAGGCTAAACAATCCCAGCTCTCTCAGCCGCTCCTCATCATTTTGATCACTGATGCAGGATACAACTGTTGTTTAGCTGTTTTCTATTCACTCTTCGGTTCTACTGAACATAGCTAAGAGCTACAGAAATGATGACAGAAAAAGAGAAATCTTTGATAGTCTCTTATGTTCAGCCTGCCTTCCTGTTCTTCTGATTTCAAAGAGGGCTAAATTAGTAGGTTCAATATGATTAACATTATTTATTGCAATTCACAAACAACAACTACCTTGAAGAATTTGTCAGTGATTTGGATATAATAAAGATTCTGGTGCCCAAACAAGTGTCTTTTAAAGCATGAGTAATAAAGTCGAAGGCCAACTTTTTGTAACAAGCCCAAAATGAGCAGGTGATGTATGAAGATGGCCTCAAGCTCTGCCAGGGGAGATTTAGGCTGGAGATTAGGAGGAAGTTTTTCACACAGAGGGTCATTGGGCATTGGAATAGGCTGCCCAGGGAGGTAGTTGATTCATCTTCCCTGGAGGTGTTTAAGGGACGGGTAGACAAGGTACTGAGGGACATGGTTTAGGGTTTGATAGGAATGGTTGGACTAGATGACCCGATGGGTCCCTTTCAACCTGGTTATTCTATGATTCTATGATTCTATGAAAATCTTTCCCATGTCCTGACCTGTTGTAACTCTGTGCAGTACTGCCACAGTTGAAGTCAATTCATTAGCACAATAAAATGCTTTTGATTTTAAAGGCTGTCAAACACTGGCTCATCTTTCAAAAGAATGAGGCAAATTTTGCATGCCTTAAAACCTCTGAATCACAAATAGACTAATTTCTACAAGACCGCATAAGAAGCATATTGTCACTGGTTAAAAGTTCACAAGAGTTGATCTTTCTGTCATTTTAAAATTGTGGGAACTGTGAGTTTTATGGTTGGTTGTTTCCATATCACTGAAACAGTTTTTTCAGTACTGTGAATAAAAGCTTATTCCTAGAATACTGACTTTGGTTTATCTTTGGGACTGAGAATTAATTATGGGTTTAAATTAAAATACAAAATTTAGTTTTTCTGTAAAAATATTCAATGTAAAGAACTCAGAAAAAACCCCAGACTTTTTAAACTAAAGTTCAACATCAAGCATGAAGGATGGACACTGCGTTGCATGAGTAAAACATTAAAGGAATGAAAATGTTTCCTTGCTTACAATATTCTTATATTTTTAAAATCTGATTACATTAAAATGTAAATAGTACCAGTTTCTAAGAGATATCACATGCAGTACCATGTGCACACCAGAAGCAGTATCACCTTTGTCACTGAACAAAAGCCTTGCAGGCACTGGGACAAATACATTCACTGATGTGCCATTTCCTTGTTCTTCAAACTGTATTTATGCAAAAGAAAATTGTTCCACTGAGACTCTTAATACATTCAGCACCCTGCTTACACTAAATGTCTTACACGATCAGGATCTCACCACAGATGTTGGTAGATATTATTGTTCACATTTTTTCAGGATATGTTTGTACTGCTGAAATCAGGGGTAAGGAGTCAATACTTTTAGAAATTTTACTCTTTATTATATACAGGAAAAGAAGAGTTAGTCAAGAGCTATAAATCTAAGTCACTGTGACAAAAAAACCCCATCAATTAGCCTATAAGGTAAGCCCTCAGTTGTAGCACTCTTTCACAGTATTTATAGTATGACTTTCAAGAAATAAATTATTTTGTAAGATGTCAAGTTTCTTTAATCAATGATTATTTAAACAAGATATATAAGAGTTTTAATAAGCTTCTCAAATTTGCTACTTTTTTTCTGTTTCTACTACATAATAAAGTCTATCCAGTGGCTCCAGCACACACAAGCAGAATTTTTAAATAAGAAATCTAATTTTGGCAGGTCTAGGTCTATGTCCGCTGGTTCTCAGGAGTCTTCTTTATTTCAGGTTCTATTAGCAAGGTACAATGCTAACTCATGTCCAAGCATATCCCAGAAATCCCTCCTGAGATATTTAGCCATGTCACTTTGAAGAATACTGAAAAGAGCAAGAACAGGATCTTTTTCTGTTTTTTTCTTTCATTCTTTTAAATTCATAGCTTTGACATAGACACAGCCATATGAAGGGATTGAAATAAAAAATAGGCAAGCTTTATGAAAAACGAAAGCAATTATAATTATATTCAAATCCTTCTAGGAATGAAATCCCACTGATTTTAATGGGATCAGAGTTGGGCCCCACATCTCATCTAGTTAAACCTCAATATTGCAAGAAAGAACGGTCATTGTTTTGAGACCAGTTTAATACCTGAAGTGGGGTCATGCATGCATAGCGTGATGAGCTTCATTCTAAGCTTTGAATTTCTTTGCACTAAGTCAGGCAATTTATGGTATTTGAACAGCCTCTGCAATTGAAATGAATCTGTCTTTTTAACATTTAAATGAACAGTAAAAATAGAAATAGTTGGGTACTGAAGAATGTACAGTAAACTGTTGAACAAAGGATAGAAATAAGAGAACAAATGGGTTTTGCTAAGTGAACCTGTAGTCTAAAGAAAGATTTAAAAATATAAAATAAAGGCAAATTTCCCATGTATTCATGCTGCTCATAATCCACTTCACATTCCATCAACATTGCTCTGCAGAAAAAAAATACCTTCATTGGAGTTGCATTAGAAACAGGTGGCTAGGTGCTAGGAAACAAGATAGGGAAGTAAAACTTGAAGAAGTGAAATTCTCTTAGTATACCAGAGAAGTCACACTAAATAGTAAGGTTACAGGTCGATATGCCTTTTGCCTCCTGGGAAGGCAGGTGATGCTCCAATGTCTTGTAATCTGAATGTCACAAACATCCCTTGAAAGCAGAGTTCTACAGATAAGTTTTATTCCTTTGTATTCTCATATTTCAGATTAAACTAAACTAGGCAGATGGATATTTAACAAGAGTCTTCCAATTCAGTCTCATTAGAACATGTCCCTCCTTAGATTTCATATTCACCAAGGGGGAACATACCTGCATAGGCAAAACCACACACAACTCTCACTCTAGAATGTGCATGATATTGGTGCCGTGGAAGTTCTGACACCTCTAAAAGAAAATGGGGAAATCATGTCAACTGTGGTCAACTGTGAATGTGGGAATGAGAGTGATGACGTGAGTCAGTGTTTTCCATTTACTATAAGTATTTCTTGTTCCAACAACAAACAGAACCAACACTTTCAGAACTGAGTTGACTAAAACAAGTAGTAGGGGAGAAAGAAAAAAAAAAAGAGAGAGACTGTAACATGCTTCCTGGGGGTTTTCAAAGGCAAATGAAATGTTGAATTATTCCAGGTAAAGCCTTTGTGTTGCTTTATCTTGATGCTGCCATCAAAGATGTGCTTTATCTTGAAATATGCTTAGATGGGTTGTCACAGTTTATGTATTACTTCTGTCTCCAAATAATAGAATTTTTTTATCTTGCATGAGGAATAATAATAATACTAATATTAAGTCATTTTATGATGGCATTTAGCAACTTTTTAGTGCTCTAAAGAAAAACAGTCTAATAAAAATTAACTTAAGGCAATCTATAATAAAAGATGTGAAGTGATATTCATAATCATTGTGGATAACTTTGGGTATGTTTATTCTCCATTAAATCAATAGGATAAAGTCAGCAACATGTAGGATTATTTGCTAGATACAAGTTGTAGTTAGCAACCTTGATGTTAAATAGAAGTGTTGCTGTTGCAGGAATGTTTATGTGAGTTAGAATTAAACTTTATAGCATTAGAAATTTTCTTACAAATACATATTCTAATATTACTGTCCTTCAGAAACCCTACATATTAGTGTTTGCAACTTTATTTGAATACATGAGAGAAGAAATACTAACTGGATAAAGTAACTCAAATATACAGTAACAAAACTGAATTCAATTCTACAAAAGCTTCAACTCCTAATGGACATCTCAGGTCTTATCAGGATAAATAGAGGAGGTTACTCTGTACATCCAGACATTTTGAAATAGTTATTTTTTTCATCCTTCATACCTATCACATATCATAGAATCATAGAATCACCAGATTGGAAGAGACCCACCGGATCATCGAGTCCAACCATTCCTATCAAACACTAAACCATGTCCCTCAGTACCTCATCCACCCACACCTTAAACACCGCCAGGGAAGGCTAGTCAACCACCTCCCTGGGTAGACTGTTCCCGTGCCTAATGACCTTTTCAGTGAAGAATTTTTTCCTTATGTCAAACCTGAACCTCCTCTGGTGGAGTTTGAGGCCATTCCTTCTTGTCCTGTCCCCTGTCACTTGGGAGAAGAGGCCAGCTCCCTCCTCTCCACAACCTCCCTTCAGGAAGTAGTAGAGAGCAATGAAGTCTCCCATCAGCCTTCTTTTCTCCAGGCTAAACAACCCCAGCTCCCTCAGCTGTTCCTCGTAAGACTTGTTCTCCAACCGCTTCACCAGCTTTTTCACTCACTCTTCTCTGGACATACTCCAGAGCCTCAACGTCCTTGTTAAACACATGTGCTAGCACAAGGTTTTTCATAACCAAGAAATCAGAATGGTTCAAACCCCTTTATTAATAGGTTTTAACGTACTATTATTAAAGAGAAAAAAGTGTTTTCTATGATGATCTGTTAAAGCACAGTTTTCTACGGCAGTGAACATTAGACATTGAAGGCTTTCTCTTTTACTAAAATATTAGTAGTGTATATTTTCTGAAACAGAAAGTTACTCATTATTTTCCCTATGATGTACTAAGGATGCTCAAAAGATGACTGTGTGGTATGTATATATACATGGATGGTTACAGCAGTCTATCATGTGCATGTGTATTTCAGTAAAAATTGAAATCCATGTAGATAAATGATCAGTTCAATATTTTTAAGGTTCTGGTTCCTAAAATACAGGTATTACTTGAAGACATTCTGTTAATAATAGAATCTGACGATTACTTGAAACATTTCATATGTAGAATCTTCCTAGTTTTAATGCATAAAAGCAGCACTTATATTCTTGAATATGAAAATAGAACAACTTCTAACAACTAAGGCCCATCTATTTAAGCCACTAATACACAATTGCTCTCCCAGTTATGGTCTTGATGCCAGCTGTTGTATATTATTAGTACAGTAATATTAATTTTCTGTTTGGTTAGTAAGAAGGAAAATGGGTTTCTTTTCTTATTGTTTGTTCCCCTCATTAATCCATATTTTTAGTCATGTTTAATCTGAATTATTAACAAGTATCTATAAAAGGTGTCTCCTTTTCTTTTTATAATTGCACATTTTAACAGACTTAGACCTAAATAAACAAAAATCTAGACCAGTTTTCAAGGAATAGCTACTCAAAATGAATATGCATCTAGAAGGCATACATCTATTTTTATTTATATCATGATATCATTCAGATGCATTGCTGTCAAATTCCTATGATAATTTTGAGTATTAAAGATCTCAAGTGGGCATGCAGCGTTTTCCACTCAAAAGCTCTTAGCTTCCTTCTGTCTATTATTTCATCTTTAATTCTAAAATATAGTTTATATTTTTTATGACATAAAATGTGTTTGTAACATAATATTGATAGTTGTATTTTGGGAGAAAAGAAAACTAGGTCTGCAATATGTGCTCCCTAAGTATGGCCCCAGAGAAGTTGTCAGGGGTCAGGGTGGGTAAATGAACATTCTCATATACAGCCTTAGGACTCTGCAATATTTTTTGCCCCAGAGTATGGCCCCAGAGAAGTTGTCAGGGGTCAGGGTGGGTAAATGAACATTCTCATATACAGCCTTAGGACTCTGCAATATTTTTTGCTAAGTATATTATATTAAAATTCTGGCAAGTATCAGTTCTTTAACATATCAGCATCAGAGTTCCATAAAAGTTCATAATTTATCTCTTGAGGGGGAGTCATTTTTTACTATAGTAATGTGTTTCATCATCATTATCATAAATGAATATTTCATTCCTCCAAAATTATTGTATAATTTATGAGAGTAAGATACCACCAAGTGCACATCTACGTGTACTAACCCATACTTCAAAGTGTCCCATTTATTACATTGGGTTCTAAGTCTGTCAAGATAAATAAAAATAATATGCTTTAGCTTCACAGATACTACTCTATATCCCAGGTAAAGAAAAAAAAAAAAGATAGTATTTTTTTTAATCTTTTTTTCTTTTTTTTCACATAATGAGTGATGAACTCACTTCATGTACTATAAATGAAATGAGCCTTACAAAATCATCCAAAGACTTTTTTTTTTTTTTTTTTTTTTGTTTGTTTGGTTTGTTTTTTTGTTTTAAATTGTGGAACACTGAGGCTGCTCCAAGTTGTAGGTAAGCAACATGCAAGGAGTCTTTATGTTCTTTTGTGTTCTGTTTATACTTACATTGGTACTGTCCAGTTATTGAGGCCAAGGTGACATACAAAAATTTAATCTGGCCTTCAGCTGGAATTTATGGTCACTTCTGCTACTACAGACAGAGATCTCAATGTGATTTTGAATGTTTTCTTACCTGGATCAAGGATGATAATATTTAAAATAGATGCACAAATATATAGAATCATAGAATCACCAGGTTGGAAGAGACCCACCAGATCATCGAGTCCAACCATTCCCACCAGTGTCTAAACCATGCCCCTCAGTACCTCATCCACCTGTGCCTTAAACACCCCCAGGGAAGGTGACTCAATCACCTCCCTGGGCAGACCATTCCATTGCCGAATTGAAAACAAAACATTAAAAATAAAAAATAAAAGTAAGTCTGGTTTGATCCCACTGAAAACTGATAAACATTTTTAACAGAAAGGAGAATAAATATTTTTGCAGTTTCTTGGTGCTTCACAGATACTAAAACCCTTAGGATAGAAAATGCAGCTGGCTTGTGGGCTGTTGAGAATGTTGTGCCCAGTTTACATTATAGAGGATTTGTTAACTTCTAAATAATAGCAATATAGCACTGACAGTTGGCTAAATAACACAAACAACTTCTTCCACACATAAGAACAATATGTAATGGAGTAGTTGGAAAAACACTTCAATTTTTTTTTTTGCTTTGTTTTTCTTACAGCTCTTGGAAATAGAATGTTAACTTTAATCTATTCCATAAAGTATAAAGTAATAACTTGTTCTTCTAACAGTCTTTTCTTATAGCAACACAGGGTACATGTTTGAGGGGTTTTATTTTTTTTTAAATCCTTTTCCAAAACACTAGAGTGACAAATATTTACCATGGGTAAGATTTGGAAATGAGTGATGCTCAGCCCTTCCCTTCCTTTCCCTTCCTTTCCCTTCCCTTCCCTTCCCTTCCCTTCCCTTCCCTTCCCTTCCCTTCCCTTCCCTTCCCTTCCCTTCCCTTCCCTTCCCTTCCCTTCCCTTCCCTTCCCTTCCCTTCCCTTCCCTTCCCTTCCCTTCAACATTCTTTATTCTAAAAAGAATAAGAAATACTTTTCAAAATTCCTAAAAAGTGTCCCCCATTTTTTCCTCATCTCTTTTCATGACACTTTACAAGGTCATGAACAGTAAGTTGACTTTTGGTTTCTTAGAGGAACTTAATGCTTTGTGGTTTATGCTGGAAAATACAAATCTTCATGATCTTCAATGCAAGGGATAACAGTCTACGCTAAGGAGTGCAGCACAAAAGGAAGACAATAGTTTTTCTTTTCAACAAACACTGCACTGTGAAATGCGTTTTCCAAGATAAAGCAAAAGAGGATGCAATATAATTTTTTCTTGAATTATATTTGACTTTATAATGCAATAATGGTGTGCAATGTAACATGTGCTTCTAAAATCCTTTAGAGTATGTAAAATAAAATTTAAAAACGGTGAACTAAGGGTCTTTCTATGATGATTGATTAAATTGTTTAGCTTTGAGAACTTTTCCAGTTGGGATTTGAGACAAGCCCACGCATAAGACTTTTTAAAGACACAGCATCAAGTAGCTGTGAAATAAGTAAGCATTACTATGCTACTATTGCTGCTAGACAAACTTATACAGAAATTGAATAAATGACCTGTCCGAGGATGTTCCTGAAATAGAGTCCTTTTTCCAGTTCAAGTCTTGTGTTCCAGTTACTACTCTATCTTACCTCTGCAGGAAAGAAAACTCTATTTTGAGAAAAATATAGTTAACTTGTGAAATTCACTGCTGTAGAAGACTGACCCAGATACCTTACTGAAATTCAGAATGAGACAGGGCATTAACAAGACAGAGGCTATCAGCATCAATCCTCTTGTTCCATCTTCTCTTAGCAGAATACTAGGAGGTAGTGCTTTAGGTGCATAAACTTCCTCTTAAGATTCTAAGAGCAACTCAAGCTTCTTAATTGCAAGCACTGTTTCACCCTTGAAGTAGTTAAAATTATTGAAGGTGGTATTTGGCTTGACACTAAGAAATTACATTCAGTTGTCCACAGTGCCTTTTGAGAAACTCTAGGGTATCCTAAATATCCTAGTTGAACTGACAGATATGACAAAAAATATATGGGATATTTGTGCCTTTCAGGAGCACTCTTTAGAGTCTTCTTGGACATTTAAGGTGTCTCAAATGCCAAAATATATCACTGTATTGGTTATCTAAACATAGATGTCTACTGTGTGTCAGTGTTTATTGCATGTCTTCATATAAACAAGGTGTCTAAATTTCTCTTACAGTCGGTTTACATCATGAGCTCCAAGAGCAGTTGTTCCAAGAGGCTATGAAATCCTCACGAGTTCCCTATCATGTCTTCTTGCCTTGTACAGATGATCTGATAATGTTCATTGCTTCAAATCCCACAATGTGCCACAGTAAAGGAACATGAAGTCCTGGTATTTTTCTCTTATGGTATGGAAGTCTCCTGAGTGTGTAACTTCAGTAATTTATACATGTATAGGCACTTGTCTTCTACCAAGCACTCCTTTGTTATGGAGTTTATGTTTCTTCCTCCTTGTTCCCTTTTACACGCCTCTTATATTCTTGCTTTTATGGTAGTATCCTGTTTTAAAGACAGCCTGAAACACATAGGTTCAGACCACCTTAGAACTGGAGAGTCCTTGAATGTTATAATGAATGGACAAGTGTTCAAATCACATTTGTATTGTACAAACACTCTGCAGGATGCTGCTTATGCTGTCTTCTATTTCAATGTTTCTGTCTTTCAGAAAATGTGGGAAACTGGGTTTGAGTGGAAGCTGATATTTAGCATTTCTCTACAATGCCAGTGAGCAGGAATGAATATATAGTATGGACGGTTTTCTGCCCAAAGAGGTACTTCTCTCCATTTTATTTATTGCAAATGTAGGAACTTGTAACCCCTTGGAACAGATATAATATATCTCTGTTGTTAGACAGTTTTGGTAAGATTATCTATGTGTGGTCTTATACAAATTTTTTATAATTCATCAGCTAGGCATACGGTTGCTTCATTCTGTTGTAGAAGTCAGATTTTATAAGTGAAAAAGCTCTATCCTTAGCTTTTTTAACAACTAAATTACTGTATTGTACAGGTGACACTTGTTACCCTAGACTGCATTATTTCAATGCATGGCCTTTATATTCCTCATAATTTTGAAAGGAACTTCCAAAGAGCAATGAAACATGTTAAAGTCTATTTCTCCATCTCTGAGGGAAAAATCAGTTTCTTTAATTTATTGAGATCACTTGCCTGTGAGGCTCTGATGGCAAGTTTCTGCTCCTTTGTAAAAATGTATTTTTAAAAATGCATGTTCTTAATTAATTGCACTTTGGGAAATAAAATCATGTACTCTGTATCTAGCTGGACATTAGGGTTCTTAATTTGTGTGTGTGGAGAGATTTTTTCATCTACTTTTTTTTCCTACATAATAAACTAGAGTTTAACTAGAATGAGTTTTTTCCTTAGAATTAATTTTTCAAAATGTTTCTCTCCAAATTATTTTGCGACAACACTACATATACTAAGCGTGACTGACAACTAAAGATTTCTCTGAGTATATACATCTGTGACTTAACTTTGATATTAGTCTTTATATAGGGAGAGATTTACTTCACTTTTGTGGTATAATGTTTAAGAAATAAAAGTCTCTGCTAAATTTTCACATTTTCTTCGAACTCATCCATTTTTAATATGCTAAAGGGTTTGGTTTTTAAGTTTGCTTGTTCTTACCCAGAAGTAGAACAGACATACCATGGCAACACTGTTGTGCTTCATAAATTACCACTGTAATTGCTACATAGTTTCAATTAATAAGAGGAAGGCATCATCCTGTCTCTTTTATTTGCATTGATGCATCAACTACTTTATCTATATAGTTTAATCATTGTTAATTTGAACTGGAAATATTCTGACCTTAAAATAACATCAAACCACTGTTCTTTTCTAGGAGAATATGACTTGATAGTTTTAAAATAGAGGATCGGAAGATGTTGATAGGTTCCGGTTTGGAGGAATAATAAACTTCTTCCACAATCTTCTTTGCTCTTGCCTTGCTCAAATTGTACCAGTATATAACTTGGTACTAGAGTAATCAGAATTCAAAAGGCAAACCTTTGGAAAAAAGGAAAGCAAAATAAAAGTCCTGTCCTTAAAAGAGACTAAAGTTAAGTTCCATCTGTTTGTTTCTGTGTATTTGAAAGTTGTAGAAGATATTCTTTGAATGTAAACGAGGCTGGTTTTCTGAGGCTGTCTGGAATAGTCATGTTGACCTACTGGTAAAAAACTGTGACATTTTCTCTTGTTCAGGTGTGATTGCATAATACTCTAGTTTATATTTTTAAAGGTAAAATTTAGTCTCTTTTGAATTAAGATTTGATACCACTGATAGAATAACATAAAAAGTTCTTTTTGGTTTTGTTTACTCTACCAAAATAAGAGAAATTTCGTCTTTGTGATTCCTTGTCCTTCCTTTTTTTTTTTTTTTTTTTTTTTTTTGTAAATTATCTTCTTTAATTGCATGCCCTTTTTTATGGGAATAGTTGTCATGGAAATATCTATCTTCCCCTCTGCATCACATCATTGTCTTTGAAAGCGGGTATACCTTTCATAAAATGCTTCTTACTAGTGCCTCAAAATCCTGCAAAATAAAGAAAGAAATTTATATGCATACACATAAACACCTAAAACATGTAATGCAAAAGAAATAACAGATATGTCAAGCCTCTTGTTGACATAGAAAATAAAAATAAATTTTTGTGTTATTATCATACTATTGCAATCATTGGCTAGTGGTGCTGAATAATGCCAGCAGTCTACATGTAACATATCAGATCTTAGACTAGATTTTAGGGCTAGCAAGAGACATTGATGTATAGTAGGGAATAAAGTCTTAAGTGAGAAGGAATAATAAACAGCTCAAAGAAGGTTTAAGAAGATCAAAGGTGCCATTGCTGGGCTAGCATCTAAACAGTAGGAAGGGAACTATAGCGTTTATTATTCTCCCAGATATTTTGGAAACAGCCACTGAAGAGATTTAAAAGGCAAAGCAAAAATCTTAAAATCAATAGGCTGCTTCACTGGTATTCAAAAAAAGCGCCTGTAAAGTATGAGGTGGAGAGGTTAATTAATCCATTTAAGAGTTTGTATTTTGAATTCATTTGAGTATCTTTAACAGTAAGCTGGAAGACCAGTTTACAAATCTCTGGGAGACAGCAGAAAAAGTCAATATCTTTAAACTGGCACAAGTGGATCAATCACTATCTGGAAATCTGCTTTATATGACAGCAAAAAACCCCAAACTTTAGGGATATTATTTAAACACTTTTGAAAGGCAGAATATATTCAGATACATCTTATCAACGTAATATAACACATCAGAATTACACTGATTTGAAAGAAAATATAACCCCCTCCCAAAAAAAAAAAAAATCAGGAAAATATATTCTTGTTTATTTTGAGCTTTTCATCTATATCTTAAATGCAAGAAGGTATTTTACTATTTATAAATCCACCATAGCATAATTAATGCACATTTATAAAATGCTCTGATATACTCTATATGTTTATTTACTTGTTTTCAACACATACAATATTTTTATCTGAAATTCTAATAATCTCAAAATAAACCAAGAAACCTGCACATTAATCACAGTCTCTCAAGGAAACAATAATAATAATTTGATAATAGTGATAATGCCATTTAATTACTATTTGCATTCTGTCTGAAAAGATCAAGGATGAAATATGTAATTTTCCAGGTGTTTAAAAGCATTCAAAACCTAGTTTTATCAAAATGCAGAGATGCATTTTCTTTCACAAGTAAAAATCCTCCTGGACAGCCTTTTCAATTTATGAAAAAGGGAGTTCTATTCATATAACATTTCAGAGAAGGAAATACTGCATCCTAAGTCTGCCATTGTGCACTAAGAGACAAGATGAGATGCAGAATTTTTGCAATGCAATATTTGTTTATGAGTGGGCACTAATAGAGAAGCAGAATGTGATTGAGATAATCATCTTTCCTTCCTGACAGCATCCAGAGGTAGAGATGCACAGCACTGCTGCTCAACACACACTCTAGAAAATAATGATATAAAGTAAGAAACTTCCACTGGAAGTTTCAGAAAAAATATTTGTTTGAAAATCTCCCAGAGTTGGCTTTTCACAGACAAAATATAATAACCAGTGGTTAGACAGCAATCAGTGCACAGAGAATATGCATCACTATTCTATTTTATAGACTAAGTCCTGACCATGTAATTTCAAAAACTTCTTTATCCCTGAGGATTCACTAATGATACTGAGAAGCACTCTGCAGGAATCTAGAAGACCTTGCAAATGATTTAACTTGTTCTTTTCTTTTTTCTTTTTTTTTTTTTTTTTTCCATGTAGGTTCTAATATTTTGCCATACTAGTGCCAGTTTACCTCCCTTACCTTCCTGTTCATTCCCTGCTATCTGAAATACCTAGATAATGTCATTCCAGACTACACCTTAAGGAAATAAAAATGTACTGTTTCTTCTTTCCCAATAAATTACAGATATGAGTGAATGTATTTCGGGTGTGAATAAGAAAAATATATGCTAAGAATTTGATGAATGCATTCTTCTAAATGGACAAATTCCCTCTTCTTACACAAAATCACTGTAAAATGTTTTGGAAAGAATTTTTTTTATTTAATTTTTTCAAACATCAAAATAGAGGGATCCTTCCATCCTAAAGCTGTGGAGTGCCAAAACATCTGACTGCTAAAAGTATGACAGTCCTTAGTTTTCAACAGTCTGTAATGCTGCTCCACACTGTTTTCAGAGCACTTTGTTATAGCTTTGCTTTTTATTTCACAATATTCTTCCATTCTATATCTCAAATTACAAATGAATTCATATGTTCATGAATTAAAGAATGGATAAAAGCCAATGAAATGTCTTTTGCACAGCACTGTATTCTGGAAATGATGATTTTATACTGTTTCTGAAGCAGAAAGAGTGCTGGAACTCAATAAAGCAGAATGAATAATAATAATGATGATAATAATAATAATAATAAACTCATTCTGCATTTCCTAAAGGTTTCCAGTTTCATTTACATGTGAAGTTCTATTAGTTCTAGTGAACTTCATACAGATAAGAGCAACAGTATCAGTCAGAGCAATAATATTATTATCAGGAGAGTAAATGCAGAATCATTGATCAACTGCAGTGCCACTGGCTTGCAACTGAACATAAGCAAAATGTTAATGGATGGGTGATCATTAAGATGCTTTTCTTTGTGCATGTACATGGCACACACAGAGGTCAGAAAGCAATGAATTCTGAGGTCTTACTGTATGGATCAAAGAGAATGGCAAGAAAATATTTACAGACTGCAACTGCCCAAGCAACTACCCAAGTAGGTCAAGGGTGATGTTTGTATGGAAGCTATCAGAGATCAACAAACCCTCACAATTTTCTGAAACTTCAAAAACTTTTGGGTTATTTTTAGCAGAAAATTATGCAGAGAACTGAGGACTCTGGATAAACAAGTTTGGAAAATGCACTGTTTTGTTTTCTAGAACAAAAATATAGAAAATATGTAGTGTGTTATATTTAATGGGGTGCTTTAGTACAGAAGTACTAATAATATGAGAGTAACTAATACAACTAATACTCAACCTTTTAGTGGTTTTATTTCAAAAATTATGTAGTAGAAAGTGTTATGCAATATCTTCCGTTTACTTGATGTTAATTTGCACAGAATATTGCTTTTGTCTTTCATTTCTTCTGCGTTTAGTTTTGCTTGGATTTTTAAGGAGATAACTTTGGAGTAACTGTGCAAGGTAGAGACATAAGTTTTCTTCCTCACTGGTAACATTAAGCAGAAACTTAAATGGTGCCACATTTGGTTTTATGTTGACAGAACAATTCCACATAGAGTTTTCAAATGGTTCTGTTTTCTGCTTTGCTACTAGTTTGAGTGCAGAAGACATGCTGTAGGAATAGTTAAGTAAGAGGAAATTCTCCAGGGGAACTTGAAGGCTTTGGAATATCTCTAACGTACCTGCAAACTAGCCTGCAACTCAGTATTTTCAGTTACATTTACTGTACTGAGAAATAATTTCTTCAATCAAGTTAAAATTTGTTGAGTAAGAATAGCTATTAACCATAAAATATTTTTAGAATTATGTTCAAAGATTTCTCAACAGAACAAGTTTAATGGGGAGGCAAACATAAAACAAAGAAGAGGTTTTGTTCTGTAATGAATTCTAGTAATGTGATACTATCATGGGTGTACAATGTGCCTTTGGGAAGCAGCAGTATACAGTAGTAATGACAGTAATGTTGTAGTTTCACGTTTGCAAATAGCAAAGAAAAAGCTGAATTTGAATCTTTCTTGTACTGCCAGACATTTCCTAAGCTTCAAACAAAACTTTCACACCCAGGCTACCATCCTGTTATGGTTTTTTTTTTTTTTCTGTAACTTTGCGTTTCTTTCTGTGAACATAGTCTGTTGGCATATTTCTAAATACTTCTTCTTGATTCTAAATCTGGATCATCAAAGGATTGCTTTTCATCAACATGAAAATGTATGCAATTACCTTCTTACATGAAGAGAGACTTAGAGAAGGAGTTGTAGCCACTTTACCAGGTGATCAACGTCAATTTTTCTTTCTCGTAACAGACCTCAAACCCATTTCTAAGACTGTAAATAAGCTTAAAACTTTCCCTTTACTTCTTTCCAAAATTCTGTTTCACAAGATGGATGGCCCTGCTATTGGAGGCACAGGAAAAGCTTTTCATAGAATCATAGAATCACCAGATTGGAAGAGACCCATGGGATCATTGAGTCCAACCATTCCTATCAAACACTAAACCATGTCCCTCAGGACCTCGTCTACCCGTGCCTTAAACATCTCCAGGGAAGTGTTTTCTGCATATCCAGAAAATGATGTAGTATTACACCAGTCTTCCTACTGGAAATTATTCCAAATCAGTGGGGCTACCTGATTTCTGAGATATGAGACAGTAAAGCTGTTTGCTGAATTACATGCGCATAGGAAATGTTTTCTGTGCTCCACCATACACTCTATAAACAGAAACCATAGCTTTTTTTTTAAACTGAGGCAAATATATTTTCAGGATGAAAAAAAAATCCAGGATTATTCTAGAATGCAAGATAATCTGGAAAACAGTAGGCTTTTGAGACAGATTTACACTAGCATTTTCATTCTTCTCTTTGTTAATGTTGCCGCATCCTCTTTCTAGAGCCGCTACCTGACCCTAAGCCAGGTTTTCCTCTTGAGTACCACATTCACATGATGAAATTCAGAAGAACAAGCTTTCTTTTTCTCTTTTTCCATTTTTTTTCATTAGAAAACAGCTGGCAAGCAGCCTTATGCCAGGATGTTCCAGCCTCCATGCGGTTCTCAGTATGAAGTGTTAGAAGATTATCATCACCTTAATGTTTTCTTGAGCAACACCAAGACCGAGCAATATAAATTCTTTTCTTTATTCTTTTGTCTTTGTTAACCTTTTTTTTTATTGGGTTTTGGGTGTTTTTTGTTTGGTTTTGGGTTTTTGTGGGTGGTTTTTTGTTTGTATTTGGTTTTTTGGGGTGTTTTTATTTTTTTTTTGAGGAGAATATGTTCTACCCCTGGGTGAGTTCATAGAAAGGGACATGGTTAGAGCAAGCATGAAGTGAAACTGATGTATAATTGCTGCTGCATAAAAAAATATCACATCCAGACAGTGTAAGGGCTCTGAGGGAGATGGCCTGAATTTTCACCTGTTCTGTGCTAGAAATTCTCCAAAGGCAAGTTCTCCAAAGGCTGCTGCTTTCTGTATGCTTTCATTGAAAATGAATAATGCTCTGGTCAGGGACTGAGGACAACATCAAACAGATAAACAAAAGTTCAGTCACACAGAGAAGTCAGCGTGAACTATGAATTCAAAGACAGGACTCATCTCACCCACTTGAGCAACCTGAAAGCTGGACTTCTGGTCTAAGCAAGTTATATTAACTATTTCAAATCCAGCAGAAAATGAATGAACTGACTCAGTCATATATGATGATTCACATGCAGGAGAAATTAAATTTTTCAACATCAGCCTAAAATTAGACAATAAAATTGAATCTGTAAGATACATGTGAAATAAGACATCTACTTCAGTATCTCAGAAACTGATAAAACCTTGACAAATATTTTTCAAAAATGTTTATGCAACTCCTGAATTTAAAAAATTATTTTATATAAGTAAATTAACACATAATATTTGCAAACTAACACATAATAATTTCCTAAGAGAATAAGTATTTCTTAATTAATTCTAAATTATTTTACACTAGCTGTAGTTGTAGGGCTTTACATTTAAAATGTAGTTTGGAAATTAAAAAAAAAAAAGATAAGTTTCAATACATCAGAAACATTAACTACCAACTGAAAACGTCACACAAAAAAATAAAGCAAAAATGACAGCTATGAATCGTTTCACTAAGTGCATACTTTTGTATAAGTATTTTTTAATCTCCGGGATTTTTTTTTGTTATATAAAGTACAAATCACAGCAGTTTATCCTAAATCAGGAGTCATCCATTTTTTTAAAGAAATTTTTACATGGCTTTGATGATTTAGCAGCAATTTAGGATTTATTAATAATTTTGAGGTACATTGCAAAACTAGGTTGTGTAACCCTTAACACTTAATCGTCAGCTAATTTAACAGTGGGACTGAATGGAATTTGCTGTAACCAGAACAGTGACTTAATTAAAAATTTAAAACTACAAAGTTTATATGAGATTTACTCCACGTACCCAGACATACTAACACAGAGACATAGATATGTAGACATGAAGAGACCAACCTATCATAAAAGAGCTCCATGCTCTTTCAAAGCAAGTTTGGAAATCATGGAGGGTTTTAATAAAGAAAGAGTTCACTGTTACTGAGATAGTTGAAATAAGAATTATTGGCAATATTCAAGCTAGGAATAAAGACATTTATTTCTGGTATTAAAGATGAAGATTAAATGAAATAGGCTGTGAGGGAGAGAAGCAGAACAGTTAGGGATTTCTCATCTCTCTAGAACAGTTTGGCAGACATGATCCTGCTGTAGGGCTTAAGGATGGATCATATCTTATATTTTTTCTATTCTATTTTTAATAAGAGATAAGTAAAAACTTTCCTGTCTTCTCCTTCATCCCTCCCCCTCCTCCCTGAAAATTCAATATTCTTGAAATGTGTTCTTCAGTTGCCTGGAGTCAGTGGTGGATATTTAAGCTCAAAAGATTAGACACATAATGGAAGAGTCAAGACTTAAATGTGGATAAGTAACGATTAATATACTCTCAAACAGAGGCTGAATGGACAACTCATTTCAGAAACTATTTTCACTGAGCAAACATGCAGGCACTGTTTGGTGTACTGGATTGATTGGGATTAGAAGTCAAGGCGGCCTCACTGAGCTACAGGCTAATAGCTAACAGCAAACATTCATATTCACTGTGATAGAAAGAATAGATGAAACATCGGTATCCGAAAGAAGCTACTTGAAAGTATGTTCTGTATGTCTTTGACCTCTATGTAGTAGTAAGTGGAGAATCCACACTGACATATTTAGATATCAAATAATCACATTCAGTTACTGTTTACAATCCAGGAGTCAGTTGTGAACATGCACTTCTGCCTGCTTGAAGTCTGACAGCTTTAGCACTTCTTATCTAGCCCTCTGCTACTGACTTGCAACGTGAGGATTTAAAGATGGAAAAGATTCTGCTTGGATCATCTAATTTGTCTGCACTCATTACAAGTTTCCTTTTCTGCCTCTGAAAATAGTCAGTCCATTTTAAAAAGGGAACCTTTGAAAGACTGAGACTTATCAAGGAGACTAAAGGGGACTAAAGCAATATCCATTAGCAGCTATAATCCCTCAGTTCTGTATCCTTATGTTTAAACTAATCAGTAGAGCTCATTCTTACCTAAGTGAGGAATTAATAAATATATAGCTCTATTTTATTCAAGTGTAGCTAAATCTGTTACCTTTTTAGGTATTTATCTACTTATTTTTGTATAATTTATAGTTTATTTCTATGAATGAACCATAAATATATAGAGAATATGTTTCCATGCAAACAGAATGTTAGATATAAATCATAGAATCACAGAATGCTTTGAGTTGGAAGGAACCTTAAAGATTGTCTAATTCCAAGCCCCCTGTGATGGGCAGGGACACCTCCCACTGGATCAGGCTACCCAAGGCCCCATCCAACCTGGTCTTGAACACCTCCGGGGAGGGGGTGTTATTAACTTCTCTGGGCAACCTGTTCCTGTTCCTCACCATCCTCATTGTGTATAAATTCCTCCTTATGCCCAGTCTAAATCTGGTCCTCTCCAATTTATTCCCATTCCCCTTATTCCTATCACTACAAGCCTTTGTAAAATGTCCCTCCTTAACTTTCATGTATGTCCCTGTCAGGTACTGGAAGATTGCTATAAGATCTCCTCAGAGACTTCCTTCTCCAGACTGAACAAGCCCAGGTCTCTCAGCCTGTCCTCCTATGGAAGGTGCTCCAGCCCTCTGATCATCTTTGTAGCTCTCCTCTGGACCCATTCCAACAGTTCTATATACTTCTTACATTGAGGATTCCAGAAATGGACACAAAACTCCAAATGAGGTCTCGCAAGAGAGGAATAAAGGGGCAGAATTACCTCCCCTGACCTGCTGGACACACTTCTTTTTGAGGCAGCCCAGGATATGGTTGGCCTTCTGGGCTGCGAGCACACATTGCCAGCTCATGTCAACCCTCCCATCAACCAGCACCCCCAAGCGCTTCTCTGCAGAGCCACTCTCAAGTACATAATCCGCCATCCTGTATTGAAACCACGGATCACCCAACCTAGGTGTAGGAACTTGCACTTGGCCTTGTTGAACCTCATGCGATTCACACAGTCCTGCTTCTCCTCCTTGTCCAAGCCAATCTGGTTAATATCCTGCCCTTCTGGTGAAATCTAAGGTCATAACTTAATAGGTATGTTGGATCATTTTTTTTCCCATGCAGCCAGACTAACATTAATAGCTTTGCACTTCTACTTTGAATACCGCATGTGACATTTTGAGTGCAAGTTTGCATATTCTGGAAGGTTACAGTTAGGACACAATACTGAATAATGTTTTAGATTTTTGTTGTTTGGGTTTTTTTATTACTTTTTCCAACATTTCAGCAATGACTCCTCTAAGGTTGTCTATGCTTTCTCCTTTATTGACCTGATGGGAAGGAAGGAAGGAAGGAAGGAAGGAAGGAAGGAAGGAAGGAAGGAAGGAAGGAAGGAAGGAAGGAAGGAAGGAAGGAAGGAAGGAAGGAAGGAAGGAAGGAAGGAAGGAAGGAAGGAAGGAAGGAAGGAAGGAAGGAAGGAGGGAGGGAGAAAAGTCATTTCATTATCCCGGGTTAAATATTCCCCCCACAAAAAAAGGAAAAATCTATTTAATATTTTGATCCACATTCTTTTATTTATTTTCACTGTTAGCATTTGTGCATAATACATCCTTTCTAACATTTTTTTCCTTGATAAAACATACATTTCTAGGAAAGCACTACTATTACTTGTTTGATGCTTACTTCTTTACATTAATCTCATGTCTCAATGTTTCCGAAATTTGAATAACTAAAATATTTTTAATTATTGGTGATTTTCTGCTCTTAATTAGTTATACAAAATTTCTTCTTTATTTTTTGTTGGGGCTTTTTGGTTTTTTCAGTTATTTGTACTTGCTAATGTGTATGAGTACTTCAGATAGAAAGAGCAAAAGAGGACGGATAATTTGGCTACAAGGTCAAATAAATGGGCAAAAAATATGTGTTTTCTGATAGAAATATGCACAAAACACTCTTACCATAGAACATTTCATATGGAACTAATGAATAAGGATTTCTTTCAGGTAAGTTCTCAGTACCATTCTATAGATTTATGTGGCTAGATACATTATTTTTTTTACCCCATCTTTAGAGTTCACAGACAATGCAATAATAATTAATGACAATAATACTGAGGTATTGACACTGACAACTCAGATCTGATTCTGTATGTGTTGCTGTTACTCTGGGACGTGCTTGAAGGCTTAGTGCAGGCCTTTTAACCACCTTCATGTTAACGACTTTAGATACTATCTCCTGGAGATACCTATGAGGGCCTGTCTGACATAAAACTTTGCTTGTGAGAGCAAATTAAGAAGCTCAGAGTGCTTCAGATAGTGTGCTTATAACGGTGAACTCACTGATCACTTCAAGGCTTCCAGATGTATTATTGCTGATCATCTTGCCTTTTTTATCCACTCAATTAAAGGGACATATTGTGGGAATTAGCTTTTCTCAGCTATGTCAAAACTCATCTTGACTGGAGAGAACCTGGGACAATCAGGAACCGGACAGCAGAAGGAAGAAATACTTGAAGAGGATTGAGAAGATGAGGTTTATTTTGAAGTCTGCCTTAAAAAGAATAGATGTTAGTAATTTTCCACAAAAAAAAAAAGTTGTACTTTATACACATATTCTTGGATCTTGTACTTAGTAACATAAACTTTTTAACTTGCTACACAAAATACTTTCTCTGTTAGTGATTATAATTTTAATCATTTGTTATATTTATGAATTTCTCTTGTAATAAGATTTAAACGATTTACAGAATGACAAGGATTTAACAACTCTCAATATACCTGAGGGAAAAAAAAATGTAATAAGCTGATACAGACAGCTAAAGCTATAAAACAGAGTTCTTGATAAAAACTTGCCTAAGAATCAATGCTTTTACAAAGTCCATAAAGTCACTTTGCTCTTCTTCCCCCAAGAGAATGATGAATGAACAGTCCCTTTGAATTCTGCTCTTTTGTATTCCCTATCACCAATCAGAAAATGGAAGTAATCTAAATTAGCTGTTCGTGAACAGCTATTCTGGAATAACTATTCTTCAAAAAACACATGTGAAAACATATTCTAGAAGAGCTGTGATTTATTTCTACTTGAAACAATCTGCCTTTGATCTAAACTGGAACAAATCACTCATGCTCAAATGAATTCTATGGCTCGGACTATTTGGAAATTATTACTGAGCTTTACAACTTAATAGGAAATATCTTTAAACATAAACAGGTTAATATTGCAGTAGCTTTAGGTGGTGTATTAGCCCAAGAACAAATAGAATCAGTGCAGTGAAAAAGTTCAAAACTGAAAAGCAGTTATAGCACACACAGTTTCCAATCAATGTAAATGAGCTCAAACTGTCATCCAGAAATGGCAGTCAGAATTAAAAAGAAATTCAGCCTATAAAACAGAATACTCTGGTTTACACCCTTTACCATAGCCTAAGCCCAGTAAAACCAATATTTCTCTGTATAAGGAATGTCAAGGTCATACCTTGTCACGCAACATTACTTCAGAATATATTGGATCTACCAATACACACGTTTCTTAGACTGGCCTTTTTAATTGCAATTTTGAAGAAACAAGTTGTTTACAACTAAACATGTAATTTTTCATGTTTATATTCATTGCTAGTGGCTAACAAAATGAGGTAATACTTCCTAAGTCACCCATATACCTTCAGATCAATTATCTCTTTTTATTCCAAAGTGTGTGGAACAGTATAAGAATTACACTACTGCCACTTTCAATAGAATCATAGAATCATAGAACAGTCAGGTTGGAAGAGACCCATCGGATCATCGAGTCCAACCATAAGTATTAAAAGTATTTGAACAAGAGAAAAATATGAACTTTATATATTCTAGCTTGTTAAAAATCAAAGATTCTTGATTAATGAGATTTCTTAATTTTTTTTTCACATTTGTTGTCTTTGTGATTAATATGTGACCAGTTAGCAAAAGGAAGCCTGTGAAGTTGAGATTATTTTCTTTAAAATAAAATAAAAATTTAAAAAAGGCCTTGCTTTCAGAAAACAAATTTGCTTTCATTTGAGTAATCATCATTCTAGGTAATTAGCTATTCCATCTAACTGTGGAACACTATGTCCTAGTAATCCAAACATTCGTTTTCTAGATTCAGAAGTCCTCTGATTGCAACTACCAAAACCTTTCTGGTTTAGTTCAATAGCTGGTATCACTTTGTATCACCTTGATATTTGTTTTTCCTCTCAGGAAATAACTTGGAGTCTTCTGAATTACTTGAATTTTAAATTATTATTTTAAAGCATCAAAACTGTACCTGATTAAACTGATCTGCTAAGAAAGAGTTCTTACCTTTTGTGTTTGACATCTCCCTGTTGTACTTTCACTTTCAAATGTATTAATATGTTGTAAAGAGATAGTAACCCCAAGGCAGAAGAACAGTGGAAAGATCTATGCTTATCAAACTACAGTAAAACAAGGAAAATTATCTAATTTTACGTAAAAGAAAATGGATTAAGAGGTTTGACATGGTCCATTTTATTTAAAGAAAGCAGTTACTGAGAAATAAACTTGATTACTTTCAAAAACTTTGAAAACAAAGGCAAAGTCAGTTCCAGCACAATTTAAAACAACAGTGATTAAAAAAAAAACCCACATGAATCCCATGAACATTTATGAATTTAAATTTTGCATTTTAAGTTGATTAAGTATTTGAAGAATATTAGAAATCTGAGAGCTCAGATTATTCATCAATAAATATACTTGTGGGCCTTTTTGAAGTTTAATCTCTATTTCATTATTTTCTTCAGTAACCTCTGCGCAAAATAGAGCTATGAAAGAAATAATCAGATTTCTTTGATGGACATGATGAAAAAAAAAGTGAAATGAAAATCATTACGTTGACTAGTAAGTGGTGTAGTTTTCCATGAGAACGAGTTACCTATCTCCTTCACATCCCACCACTTACTAGTATATTTCAAGGAGTCCATAGGCAGAATGCAGACAGTATGCAATGTGATAGATACCTTTTGGCCTATAAGAGGACCACTGCTATTAATTTAGAGCTTAGTACCACTGACAGCAATGCATCTTATTAAGGTCTTCAAAACTTTTAGAGAACATAAGTAATTTTTTTATTATTTAAGTAGTTCTCTTGCATTGTTTTCTTTTATTGATATTATAGAGTAGTGGGGTTTGTTTTCCCCAAAACCTCTCTATAAGCATAATGGTTTCATTAAAGAATTTTTATCTTTATTCTTCTCATTTTTTTCCATAATACATGTTTTCAACAAAGTCTGAATTCTGAATTACTGAATAAGCTTTTGTGCACAGTCCTGCTGGAATAATTTCTCTTGTAAGGATGGCATCCACCCAGTTAGTTGAGAAAAATTAATCAATACAGAATGCAAAGCAAAATTCCTTCATGAGATTTAGTAGTAGAACAGAGTGATTACTAGAGAGGAGAAATTTGGTTAAATAACTGATTTTCCATAATAGGAAAATATAAAATAGTTCAATCACATCAAAATTCATAAGTGTTTGAAAGGCAGGTAGGAAAAATCTGTCCAAACAATAAGATTTGAAATGATATGTGGGCAAAATGAAAGAACTTATGTAGATGCATCTCCTATCTTTACTTTATCCTAAAACCTTAGAATTACAAAAGCTTATGTAGTCCAGTGCATGATAACCATGATTTCAAAGATTAGAAAATGCCAAAGGAAGCGTATTTGCTCTTCTTTAGGAAGACTGAGTAGGCTGCAAAAGGTAAAACAACAGGAGCAGTTGACTTGCACTCAAACATACATCCAAAGATTTGAGGTACATGATTCTATGTGCTCTTCTACCACAGTAAGAGAGGGGTCAAAGTAATCAAAGTAATCTCTCAGGCTTATCAATCTATGACATGTTATAAACTCCATGAAAATACTGACATGTTGTGGACTTGCATGTCTACAAGCTCCATCCAGAAATTTCATTCTGCTTAATTAGTTTCTTCATGAATTTACCTCTTATTTTTGTAGTGCTGTTCTTGCCTTTAACAAAGAAAACTATAGTTACAACAGTAAAGATAGTCTAACCTAAGTCCTATTTTATTCAGGTTTCCTGGCTACCATGTCATTGTTGAAAGTTAATTTCCAGGAATAATTGAGATAAAATAAGGAAGATGTACTTTTTTAGACCAGCTGCATAAAAATCAGTTAATAGCATGCCAAGGACCAACTGACATATAATTAGATCCATAATGATCCTTTTTGAAAAGCTGTGCTTTCCTTCCACCGATTCTCTTTTCTTTTCTTCTAAAATAACATTCAAACCTTCCCAAATCATCATACTAAATTTCCAATGTAAAACATTCGTGGAAAAGTAGATTTTTTTGTTTTTCATTATGTACCAATAGATGGTTACATGATAAGATATTACAAAATAATAAGAAATATATTCCTAACTGCTTTAACTCTATGCACATGCATTTAAACACTTACAAAGGTAGAGATGACAATAAATATGGGGTTCATTTGGAATAATTTGATAAGAAAATAATTAAAAAAGATACTTCAGAAATGAGCAACTTAAAAATCTCCAGTAGTTCA
Source organism: Coccyzus lansbergi (assembly GCA_033558105.1). NCBI lineage: Eukaryota > Metazoa > Chordata > Aves > Cuculiformes > Coccyzidae > Coccyzus > Coccyzus lansbergi. The sequence goes on from JAUMJK010000168.1 coordinate 1,522,496, forward strand.
TTTACTCACACTTTACCCCACAGTTAGCTATATAAATGGGACCTGGGGGTGTTGTTCGACAGCAGACTGAACATGAACCAGCAGTGTGCCCCGGTGGTCAAGAAGGCCAATGGTATCCTGGTTTGCATCAGAAACGGTGTGACCAGCAGGTCCAGGGAGGTGATTCTCCCTCTGTACTCAGCACTGGTGAGGCCGCTCCTTGAATATTGTGTCCAGTTCTGGGCCCCTCAGCACAAGAAGGATGTTGAGGCTCTGGAGCAAGTCCAGAGAAGAGCGACAAAGCTGGTGAAGGGGCTGGAGAACAGACCCTATGAGGAGTGGTTGAGAGAGCTGGGGTTGTTTAGCCTGGAGAAGAGGAGGCTGAGAGGAGACCTCATTACTCTCTACAAGTACCTGAAAGGAGGTTGTAGAGAGGAGGGAGCTGGCCTCTTCTCCCAAGTGACAGGGGACAGGACGAGATGGAATGGCCTCAAGGCTCCGCCAGGGTAGATTTAGGCTGGAGATTAGGAGGAGGTTTTTCATGCAGAGGGTCATTGGGCATTGGAATAGGCCGCCCAAGTAGGTGGTTGAGTCACCTTCCCTGGAGGTGTTTAAGACACGGGTGGATGAGGTCTTGAGGGACTTGATTTAGTGTTAGATAGGAATGGTTGGACTAGAAGATCCGATGGGTCCCTTCCAACCTGGTTGTTCTGTGATTCTGTGATTCTGTGTGTATATTAGCTAACAAAAACACCATCTCTTGATATATTTGTACTAAGGACACTCCACGGGGTCCTGGGATAAACCCATACACTACAACTTTGTGAGTTAAATCTGTATGAGTGAAATAAACACTATGCATAGTCAGTCATCTCCATGAAGATTTATTCTGTGCTCTTCTGTCAGCAGGCCACTTAAAATGCAACTTATCATGTTAAAACACATCTTTATATTCAATGATACAGTCTGCATTTGTACTTTTGGTCTCTGTGCATAGGTTGCTGGTTACTAATGAAATATTGAAAATTTTGCACAGCGACAGGAAACAAACAAACAAAAATGTTGAAACAGAAGCTGACAGAGAAGGTAGAATTACCAGTGTTACACAGTACAGTTACCAGCAGGAAAAGGACGTTATGTTAACTTAATTAGACAATAGAGGAATTATAAATCTTTGCACTGGTCTATGTTTGGAAGTATAGTTCTGGCTACAAAAAAAATGTATAATGCTTCACTTTTTAACCTTTTCATATTTATATGTAAATTATTAAAGAATTGAGAAGACTTAGGTCCATAACTTCCTCATATTTTTAAGCAGTATAGGATTTTGAAAATAGTTTTGTTAAACAAGAGATTTGAAAATCCCTAAATGCTAAGGAATTCTTTAGCATATTCCCTGCAATATTTGTAAGTTTAAAGAAGGTATTTCATATAGTGGATTGTGTTTAAATTTATGAGTAGCACTATACATGATCAAATAACTGCGTCTAAAACATCCTGCATGTACTTATGTTATTGATATTTACTTCAAAACTTTCTAATATGTAGATTAGGCTTCTTCCAGCTGTATCACCCCTCCCCACCACACACACACACACACACATACAAGCTCTTTCTTGATTTTGGATTCAGATACATGTTTTCTTTTTAAGTGGAAAAATGAATGCAATTGAGGAAGGACTTCAGGACTGGAATTTGGGAAAAAAAAAGTTTAAGTTTTTCCATGAAAAAAACAAAGAGTTTACCATGCATTCCAGAAAGAAACACTGCAGTCTGTTCCAGACAGATAGATCCCTGTTGACTGCATCAGAATTTTAATGTTTAAATATGTAAGGAAAAGGTTGATATTTTGGACTGTTAAATTAATTAGCAAAAATAATAAAGTATTGCTTTATTATTATCAGCAGTCAGGAGGGCTTCTAAACTAAGTAAATTTATGCAATTAATTGTATGAGATATGCAGGGAATCTCCTTAATAAACACTCAAATTTATTATGAAAGACAATATTTACCCCCTTGTACTACTGCTGTGAAACAGCATAATAAATTGGAGCAGGTTGCAGTTCACTAGGTGAGGTAGACTGAAAGCCCATTAGATTAATTACTTCTCATAAGAATAATTATGTTTACAGTATGCTACATTTCTAGATGTCTAATGGGCTTCAAAGTAGTGCAAGATATAATTAAAAACTTTATCTGGGAAGGCAAATCACTAAGCTTAAAAAGAAAAATCCTTTCAGCCAAGACAGGCAAAGCAGGCTTCATTTTCCCTGATTTGTAACTGTGTTATCTAAATAAAAATCTCACGCTCTTCAAACTATAGCTAATAGTGAAATCACACTACAGTTTAACAACGAAAAATAAAAAATATGTGACTGAGAAAATCTATAATCCTCTAAAGTGGACACTTTCTTAATGTTTCTAAAATGAGGGAGTTACTGTTATTTACACTGAGTAAATACCTACTTCAGCAGTTTTAGCCAACTAAAGTTATAATACTATATGTTATTAAGTTTATATATAGCGAACAGTCATGAAAAGCAGATAGACTTTCATTGAAGGACAAAATATGTTTCATTAGTCCTGAAAACTGATTAAAAATAGCATAAAACTTAAAAACTGATCTAGAAAGCAGTTCAAGAGATCATTTAAAGAATGAGACATACTCTTCCTTAAGTTTGATGTGTAAGAGTTCCTAATCTGATTTACATATGCTAGTGTAATAGACATTGTGAATTAGACACTCACAATGCATGAAACTCTAAGAAACTAAAATCAGGTAGAAAATATGCTTTTACCCATATTTCATTAAATCTGTTTCTCCTCTGGATGAGTGTGATATATTTTAGGTATCTAATATTACACAAGATTAATCTTACCTCTAAATATCATATCCTTTCATACTCTTGACAAAATGTGTCAAATTTTCTTTTGTTAGATATGCAGCTAAAACTTCCTTAAAATATCTTTATTTCTTCCTGACTTGTAATAATGATATACTGGTTTCAGTAAACTGTTATTTTAGAGAAATCAATTTTTTTATTTCAGCTCTATCTACTGGGAAATATAATTTCAAGATTCTGGTGTACTCAGATCCAGTCACACATAAAGACTCCAAAAGAACTCCCTCCTATAACCTTTTTATTCTCCCATTTACATTTTTTTTTGATAGCATCTCACTTAACATGCCCTTAGAATGTGCAGTTCTTTGCACGTTGCATATCTGATAGATACACTGTACTGGATGAAACTGGAGCTCGGCTCACTAGATCTGGGTTGAAACAGACTTTACAAAGGTATTATCAGCTCTAACTACACTTGAATTCCATCATACTTGAAGTGATACTTTCCCTGAAATCACAGTAGACTCATTGTCTTTTTCTTAAAAAAAAAAAAAAAAAAAATAGGACATAGGACAGGAAACAGAGAATGCTGAAATATAATGTGGGGAAATACTTTTATGGAAGAACAAATCCCATTCTTGTACCTTTATTTGTATTGATGTGTGATATGTGGCTGTGGAAAATCACCTGTACAGCCTAGGTGTAAGCAGAAAATTGCCAATACCAGGTTTGCTGTGTTGAAACCTCTCTCTAGCTGCAAAATAGGCTCAAAATATCCTCCATGAGATTGACTTGAGCAAGAATAAATCAAAGCACTTATCTCGCTGAGACACAGGATATTGTGATCAAAGGCTTGGACAAAGATCCACCAATTATGGTAATGAGATGTAGGGCGGTGCCACACGGGGTGGAGCAAAAACTTCACAGTTTAATATTCCAGGATAAGAACCAATGACTACATAATAAATGACTTATATCCTCAGTGACCTGAGTGATTCTCAGTGAAGTGGGGCTAAGAATAGTATCCTGACAACAAATGATTGAAGGGAGAACTTCAATTAATCAACTATTGGGTGGACTTGGTGGATCCTAGTCTTCTCCGATCCCCTGGGAAGGGTGCATCTCTTGGTAAAGTACTTTTAATTGCACCTCTGCTACATTACAGAGGACACTTGAGTAATTTACCTTTATGTACACTAGCCAGCTTCTTTAAATAATCGATACTATAACATCAACTGCATTTATCAATGGAAATACTGTAATGAATCTATAATATCTATTGTTACAATAAACCACTGAAATTTCCAGATCAGTTTCTGCAGATCTGCTCTCCAGCCACTCCTCTCCAAATTTATACTTATGTGTGGCATTACTCCATCTTAGGTGCAGAATGTGATGCTTTGACTTATTAAATTTAATCTCACTAACAATAGCCCAGTGATCTAATCTATTTAGATCTCTCTGCAATGCATCATGTCCCTAAAGAAAGTCAACATCTCTGAGCACAGTATCATTATCAATCTTGTCAATAGTGAATTCAACCCCTGCATCCACATCGTCGAGAACTTTGGCAAGATGATGGAGGAACTCGCCAAGATAATCTCTATCACTTACCAACAGTCCTGTTTAATAGTTAAGATTCCAAATTACTGAAGGCTTGCCAAGAAAGACCAGAAAGACAATCTGGGGAACTACAGGCTTGTCAACTTAATCTTGGTACCAGGAAAGATTATGGAGCCATTCATCTTGAATGCACTCACTGGGTAAATGTAGATCAACTAGATCATCAGGTCCAGCCAGTAGAAGAAGGATAGGTCTTGTTTGACCAACCTAATCTTCTATGACCAGGTGACCCACCTAGTGGATGAGGGAAAGGCTGTAGATGTTATCTACTTGGAATTAAAGTAAAGCTTTTGATACTGTCTCCAACAGCTTTCTGCTAGAGAAGCTGGCAGATCATGGCTTAGATAGATGTGCTCTTAGTAAAAAACTGTCTGGATGACTAAACCCTAAGAGTTGTGGTGGACAATGTTAAATACAGTTGGTGCTGGTAACAAGCAATATTCCCCAGGCCTCAGTGCTCCCTCAGTAAGTTTGCAGATGACACCAAACCGGGTGAGAGTGTTGATGTGCTCAAGAGCAGGAAGGCTCTGAGCAGGTACCTGGACAGTATGTATTGATGAGTATGAGATTCAACAAGGCTAATTGACAGTTTTTGCAGTTTGATTGCAACAACTCAATGCAATCCTGCAGGTCTGGGGAAATAACGCTGGAAAGCAGCCCAGAAGAAAAGAACCTCAGGGTGCTGGTTGACAGCCAGGTGAATATGAGCCAGCACCATGCCCAGGAGACCAAGATGGTCAATAGCGTCCAGGTGTATATTAGAAATGGTATGGCCAGCAGGAGTAGGGGAGTGGTTGCATCCCTATATGCAGCACTGGTGAGACCGCATCTTGAATACTGTGTTCAGTTTTGGGCCCCTCCGAACAGGAAAGACATTGAGCTGGTGGTGTATGTCCTGAGGAGGGCAACAAAGCTAGTGAAGTGCCTGGAGAAGAACTCACAGGAAGAGAAACCGAGGAAATTTGAGTTGTTTAGCCTTGAGAAGAAGAGGCTAAGGGGAGACCTTATTGCTCTCTACAACTACCTGAAAGGAGGCTGTAGTGTGGTGGGTGCTGGTTTCTTCTCCCAAGTAAAAGGAAGGATGAGAGTAAATGGCCTAAAGTTACACCATTGAAGGTTTAGATTAGATGTCTGGAAAACATTCTTTACTGAAAGAGAAGTGAAGCATTGGAAGAGGATTTCGCCATCCCTGGAGTTGTTCAAAAAGCATGTAGGCGCGGCATTTCAAGACAGTTTAGTAGCTTCCAGTCAGCAGGGACCTCCCTAGACTCCTACAGCCTTTGGTAAATGATCAAGGGAGATCCAGTCACAGCATCCACTAGCTGCTTCAGTACTCTGGGATAAATGCCAGCAGACCCAGTGACCTTGTGATCATTCAGCTGATACAGCAGGTCCCTTATGATGGCAGTGTTCACAAATGGAAAATCGCTGTTTCCATACTTGTAATCCCCTGACTAAGGGGACCAGACAGCCGAAGGTCTATGAATATTGTTAAAGCCAGAGGCAAAACTAGATTTAATGTCCCTGTTTTTATTTCATACCTATGAGTCAGATGACCATCTTTAACAAGTGCAGGTCCAACATTTTCTTTAGACTTCCTCTGGCTAACAACGTACTTAAAAAGGACCTTACTATTTACAAAAAAACAAAACAAAACAAAACAAAAACACTTAGCAGTTTCAAAGCTAATTGAAATTTGACCTTACTTGTCCTCTCCTTTAATATACGAACCACAGCTTTGTAATATTACTGTGAAACTTGACCTCCCATCCAAAGATAGTAGTTTATTTTTCCTATAGAGCTCTGTGAGAAGTTCCCTGTTCAACCAAACTGGTCTTCAGTCCTCTCTACTAGTCTTATAACACAATGCAATTTCTTGCTCAAACAATGGAATTACCTGATAGACAAAAGTAGAACTCAGTGAATAAAAGACCATTTTTTGTCATATCTTCTACACGTTGCTTAGGTTTCCTTGGTTCATATGGATGCAAAACAGTTTTCCTAAGATAAAGAACACTGCTGAAATTAATATCATTTAAGTCAAACAGTAAGTACTCTTAAGTATCTTAAGCATTTTTTAAGTATACTGATAACTATTTATATGAGCAAAATCAACAGCACTGTTGTATTGTTAAGGTGTAAGAAGGACATTGGAAAAGAATATAAATATTAGTGTTAAGATTGTCAAATACAGGTAAAAATTGTTAATGTCAATTTAGATGAGCATTTTTTCCTTTTAGGTGAAAAACTCCAAAATAACGTATCTAGAATTATAGTATAGTTGAGAAAGGAGTAGAACACAAAGCATTTAAGATCTGGGGTTTTTAAGCACGTGTTTGCAAGAGACTTGACTGTAGTACTCATCAAATGGCATCAAAATTACCTTCAGACTGTTTAAAAAGACTGCCTTGGATTTGGCTTTTTGTACTGTTTTATCATTGTGCAGTATAAAACAAAAGATTGTGATTTTCTAATTATAAAACTAATTAACTCTCACAAAGTAAAGGACTTGGGCTGCAGCTCTTGAGCTCTTTCTGTAGGTGTAGAGGACAAAACAATTCACTATCTAATCTCAACTCAAATAGTTATTTAGAGAACAGGGACCTCCTCTTACTGGACTAATTATGAAGCTTTAAAAAATGTAAAAATAGCTGTAATAGTTTACAGTGATATAGATTTCCTGCATGGTTTCTGATATTTTTTGGCTTTTTTTTCTGTCGTCTTTCTTTCTTCCTTTTTTTTATTTTTTTTGAATTTCCAAGTCCTTAGTCATAATTCAAAAAGCACAAGGTGCTATCAATGTCACACTTGATCAATGTATACGATACAGTAAGCTCTTTCATTTGTTGCCTATAAATTAACAGTTTGATATTCTTTTCCATAACTTTCTTGTCTTTACGTTTTTCTCCTTCACTGATTACTCACTTTATAAATTTTCTTTTACACTGTTTTTGGTTTTATAAAGGAGTCTGTGAATGACGTTGGATTAATAAATGCCTTGGAGACACAAGTCTGTGGGTTGGGGTTTTTTTCCAAATAAGCAGTACATCCTTAGTGTACAGTTTTATGGTATTACTGTAATTTTTCTTCTCCTTTTATTTCCGTGTTTTATTCTCTAAAAATCATGTTGTGGGGTCTTCGGAGGTTGCTTTTTCATACAAATATCAGAAATATTTCTTAGCAACTGACGCCACCTGTTCTAAGTAAGACACATTGAAATCCACCCGTAGAAACCTAGAGACCACTAAGTAGTGCTCACCGAGTAACATGAGAATATGTGTTAATGACTTAGTCAGTTAATGATTTTTAATTTAGAAGTAGTTTGTTGTTTTAAGGAGTAATGCTTGCAACAAGCAAGTTTTGGTCTCTTTTTTTAGCTTTTCTAAAGAATGTGAAATAGTTGGAATGAGAAGTCTTGCATATTGGAACTGTACAGAAGACTGAACATTAAGATGGCTTAAAAATAAGTAGATGGAGTAAATTGAAATAGAGTTCTGAGAAAAGTGTGAGAAAAGTTCAAAAAGTTTAGTGATAAGTGTTGCAAAGAAGTAGTAAAATCTGCCTCAGCTATGAAAAATACCTACTAAGTCCTACATTTTTTCCTATTTTAAATGTCATATACAGAAAACTCCCACACAATCCACTTTTTATAAAGCCTGATAAAACACAAATATAACAACATAATTTTCTTTTTGCTGTGTTTTCAATGAAATACAGGTGAAAGGAGGAAGAAAAAGAAAAAGTCATGAGGTTTCATGAGGTTTCATTATTTTGGTGTTCGTAATAAATTATTTAATTGGTCATTTTCTGTATTTCCACTTTTAAAAGAAATATATCGAGTGTGCAGAATCTACTGAAATGTCAAACTCTCTTGATTTATTAAGTAATCAGGAAAAGATGGGCTGCAGTCATGACATTTACATTTGATTAGCAAATACAACATAATCTAGCATGACATTCTGTTAAGAGGCATTATACATTATTACATAGAGAGGATGGTCAAATAATTTACAATAATTTCTGTTGACTTCTCTGCAGGTGAAAAGTGTCATTTTGAAACTCAATATTTTTAAAAAGTTAATAAAGAAGCTTTCCCCAGTGTCTCAGTAGCATTTATTTCCATTCCTTTGCTTCTGCTCTGCTAGTTTAAGAAATGACTATAGCTGTTTACAGCTTCAGTTTTAGACACCCTATGTCACTTCTAGTGCAAGTAATTTCTCTTATAAAATCTTAATCTATAAAAAAGCAAAAATGTACAAATGGGACAGTTATGACAAAGGCAAAGTAAGACTGGTTAAAGCTAAACCACAGTTGAAAAAGAAGCCTTTAGGTTTAACGAGAACCAAAGTGTGGTTTCCCATAACTATTCAAGAAAACAAGTAGGCATCAGAAACTATCAAGAGAAAAGCATTTATTCCAGGACTCCATCTGAGGTAAGCATATGTCATATAGTAAAATACATAATTGAACTAGCAACACATAGAAACAAAATGAGATTGAAAAAAAATATATATATATGAACTGAAGATAAGATTTGAAGTATAGACCATATTGTTATATGGAAAAAGGTTGATTTGACAGTGGCACATCACAGCTTGATCACATCACAGCACCTGAGATTGTAATCAAGGCCTTTTATTTGGGTAACCTACATATTATTTTATGTCATCTGAAAAATTCTACCCCCTATTTCAATTTGGCTTAAAAAGTAGAAGGCAGAAGTATGTAACACTGGCAGTATGTTAGTCACTTTCATGAATATCCTTTGCCTAAATAGTGTAAAGAAGAAATAGGAGAGGGAAGGGAAGTAGGAGATTCCATCACATCACAGTACCTACAGTGAAGACAGAAAACCTGGACTCAGAAAATAATATTCATTAGCCTCTAAAGAGCAATCAGGTGGTAAAAAAGAGATGTAATTTGGAATGATTTGGAACATTTCATAGCTTATTCTCTCTCAGTTAGCCAATCACTGCTTAGTGCCTACTTCCAAGGTACTGGAGGAACTGAAATGGGGGCCTCATATAACTAGTGTGAATTGAACTGAGATTTCAAGATGTAGATTTCTGTCCCCATGGAATTTCACAACTTCAAATGCCACTAAATAAGAAATTAAAGCTATCCTGATACAATGATACAATATGAAATAGTAGGGGAAAAAAGGGTCAAAACAAATTAGTACGTTAAGGTCAAATGTCCATTCAGAAGTTCATTTTTAAGCAAAAGTTTTTATGTGGAGAAATACCATGCTCACACCTACATCTCTACACTCAGTTTAAACTACATTTTCTAGTAATTCCCTGCCTTAATGTATTTTTTTTTTCTAGTATGAAGAGTTTCAACACCATTATACTATTAAAATACCACAATGTACTAAGAAAAGAGATAATGTTCCTTTCATGCATTTCAAGGTATTGCTTTAAAGAAACACATGCATTAAAAAAAAAAAAAAAAAAAAACAAGAACCCTTCACAGTCTCTTATCCACTCCCTAGAAAGAAAGTAATGGGATTAGATCACTATCAGAGTTTCTTTCATTGAGTTAAATGAGTTGAGTGTTATTGAAAGGGACTATGTTCTTCAATACAGCAGAACACGGAAACACTTTTATTGTTGTTACAGTTAGATGTCTTCATTGTGCTCATTGTACTTGGCTATGTCATTATCAAAACCTCTCCTTCACCTAGACTCAAAAATCCTAGTGTTAACAGCTACTGAAGTCCACATAAAGAACAAGCATTCTACAGTAATTTTCTGTCTGGAATTTTAAATTGTTGGCTTCAGTATGTAATGAGAGCCTCTAATTTTGATCTGCATCTCATAGCAGTGTTTCCATCATATCTGAGAATGTTCTTTTATATCTTCATTTTACAATTCAGACATTTCACAGATATGCAGTTCATCTAGTTTTGATGTCCACTGCTGTAAAGAGACAATAAATAATTTAACAAGATGTGTTAAATCTAGTAGGATTATTTAAAATATATTAAAGGATTTATTAATTCATTTCTAGAGGAATAATTTATCTTTAATCTGATTAAAACAGAACATTAAAATAAATCAGTTATATTAGCTTTAGGCACATTATTCTCTGTGGTTTAGCTTTGGCTTATAGTTAATCGCACATATAGGATCACTGGAAATGTAATATGGAAGGAACCTTTATTGAAAAAGAAGATTCATCAGCATGGAAAAGGCTGCCATTGAATGACTGATAATTAAAATTTTGCATAAACTTTAACTTAACCATTTACATATATATCTAAATGTGAGAAGTCATCAACATAGAATCATAGAATCACCAGGTTGGAAGAGACCCACTGGATCAATGATTCCAAACATTCCTATCAAAATACATCAACATAGTTTTTCATATTAATATATGATGAAAGCAGTAATTTTAATCACAAGCTAGAAAAGAGATTCTTAAATAATATTTTAAAGATTATTTTAAAATAATTTTGTAAGCATTGTCCTAACATTTCTACAAGAATGTTTCTTCTTTTATTTTCACAAAGAATTTTAAGTAAGAATTTAGATTTGACTGACTCTCTCCCAGTGATCTTATTGTGTACTGAAAATATCAAAATTAAATATTTGATGCTTTATATAACATCTTCCCTATTCGTCTACAGTGACTTTGCCTTTCTTATAAATTAGATTTCCAGCAGTGTTGTGACCCTCCTCCTTGCCCTAGTTCCTGAAATGTAACACTTTAAAGTAAATTTACCTGGGTATTAGGTATTAATATAGCTAAAAAAAATCAGTATATCTGTAGTTCAGCCTCAACTGGTTTACAATTTTCTGTCTTAAGAACCAGGAACACTTAGACATCATTTTATTTTCTATGGAAAAGAGGTTACCCTAGAAGTAATGATGTGAGATTAACAAATGGAAAGTTTAGACTGAATATTGGGAGATATCCTGACAGGGAGATGTATTAGGATTTGAAACAGTTTCTCTTAAGGATAGTAGTAGAAGATTCATCATCTGGCATTTTCAACACTAGTTAAGACAAAGCACAGGAAAAGAAGTAGTAGAAGAAATCTTGCCTAGACAGAGAGATGAAGTGAAAAATCTATCAGGCCTTTTCCATCTCTTATTTGTTGCTACGAAACTGCAAGAAAATCCTCAATTTAATCTTCTCAGTTTTTTTATTCTTTCATGCATATTTTCATCCAAATATCTTAATTTATACTGTGCTTTTTCTGTCTCTTTTCACAGATTTAGAAGTGATATATAAAATGTTTTCATTCTGTTTCCTATTCTTCCATTGTTCTGTGTTAATTTTAGTTCTCATATGTATTAAACATGAAAATGAGTAGTGCTTAGCTGGGCATTAGAGATGAACACGAATTTTTCATTTAAATGTTTTCTCTTAGAATTGCCAGGATTTTTAGTAAACTTTCATAAAATTTTAGACTGTAGTTCCAATTCAGACAAAGTAGAAAATAAATTCTATTCACCTGCCATGTTTATAATATTTGGAATATTTTATTTAAAAATTATAGTAAAGAAATTGTTCAGACAAGCATTTTAAAAAATCCAAGAGCAATACTGCTGAAGGAAATACAGTTGTCACTGGAATCTTTCAGGCAGTACATTTTACAGTTCTTTTACTGTTCCTGATATTGTTTGCATGTATATGTGCTGTTTTTTTTCAGTAAAGGGGAATAGAAGTGGATGCTTTATTCTCGAAGGATCATACAGACATGTGTCACGGTGAACTTACCTAGTAAGTGTGCCATCACTTCTTTAAATAGTCCTAAGAGAGCCAAATGTCGCAGGAGATATAACTCAAGAGACAGACAACAGCTTTCAGAGAAGATGCTGCAAGAATTGTCAACAAGCTGCGTCAACCATGTGAAAATGTAAAACCGCAAGGAGAAGAAAAAACTGTTACGACATGCCAGATGATACACAAATGTAATATACAGTGTGATTCATGAAACAAACCCTACTGTGTTGTCAGTAATTTCTTCTAATTACTTAATTTCCTGAAAAAATCTGGTTGCTCATGGAGGTCAGAAACCCAGGCATTGTTGACAGGTTTTGCAGCAGATTTACTAAGCCTGAGATAAGCAAAGTTCATAATCCATGGAGGGATTAATTATTGCTTAATTGATGATAGTCTGATTTATTGCAAGACTGGCAATACTCTTCTATTTACACAAATTTTGAAAGACTGACTTTAGCTAAAAAATGGAAGTTTTCCCTTTTGTTTTTCTTTAAACATCAATAATAAGAATGGTTGAAAGCTGTTTTTCTATTAACTCAAATATCTGTGGTTTACCACTTCAGTTCATGTCCCACTGTTTAAAAACTGGAAGAGCCAAAAAATATCTAAATTTTCTTAGGGGTTGTTTCTTCACTTTTTCATCATATTTTGAACATTTAATAATTTGTTTAAAATATTGTGTCTACTATGCCATGTAACCAGCTTGAAATACTTTTGATGTTATTAGAATTTTGAAATTGTTGAGTAGTAGATCACTCACCTCCTTAGGATTACCCCCAGGATCATTCACACCAGGCTTTTAAAATAACCTAGTTGTCTGAAAGATGATTTACTTTTAATTAGGAAAATTTTTTAACATATATGTAAGCTTTCTGCTGAAGACAATAATTTGATATTTTCCACCTTTCAAATAAAATATAGGGTACAACAGAGAAAAATGAGGTTATACAAATAAAAGAAAAGCATGAACATCAGAGAAAAATCTCAAAGGAATGCTTGTTGTAACAATAATTAGCACTCAATTACTCTGTAAGTCTAGGAGATGCACTACTGCATTGCTATCTACACCTACACATGAATAGTTACTCTGATGTTAGCGCATGAATAGAAAAAGAAAGAATGATGATTTGTAACTTGTTATTAAGGCTTGACATAGAAACTTATTAAAAATATATGAAAATTGCTGGTTGTTTAACTGAGGATGGCACTTTAAATTGATAGCCTAATATTATTAATTATTTTTTATTTTTACATTATTACCACTGATCAAAACCAAATTCTTTTAGAATTAGTGAAGATATCATACAAATTTCTAACACTAATTCAACATTAATTACTTGGAGTATTTCTAACAATTAAACATAAAAAAGCAGTATTTTGTTTCAAATTTCAGGGCACATTGTGATTGTAAATAATAGGAAATATTTTCTTTCATTTGGAATTAATAAGAAAAGTAATAAGAAAATGAGTATTAAGCTATATGGAAATGCTGCTATAAATGTAGTCTGGGTTGCGTCCTCTGTACTGGTGAAATGTTCAGAACAGTATTGTGAGAATCATGTCCAAGCATGCTGTTGGCAGCTCTATGTCTTTTGACCAAATTCTCCATTCCTATTTTAACTAGGTACAGAAGCGCAGAGTGTCTGTAAAAGCTGTGGCTGCTTTTCTTGAATAATGATAGGCACAACGATTGCTTCAGGAATACAAATATGACTTCCTAGTTGTGGTTATCTTGCTATAACATATATGTGACTGGTCTGAAGTTCTTTCTGAGAAAGATAGGCACAGGCCTCATAATCATCTCTCCTGGGAAGCTGGGAGAGGTTTTATATCAGCCTTTTGCCCTAAGGTGACTTTCATTCAGAGAAATTTTATCAAATGGCCAAATTCCTGATATTTTCACACAGAAAGTGCTGGACTTTGAAAGAAAAGCAACTTTGCCTTCAGGCACACACTTCATTTGCAAGTGGATTCACACTTATAATTTGCATGTTATCTTATGTGGAAATAAAAGCAGCTAGGAGAGATGGGAATTTTCTGTCAGTTTGGAGATACACCTTCAAATTCATATAAGGGTGCAATGGCACAAATAAGAGTAAACCTCCATTTAAAAACTAATAAATATAGGTTTGTTATGGAAGGCTTTGGGATATATAACAAAGTCAACAAAAAAAAAAAGTTTGGTTATTTAATTCAAGATCAAGAGATTTTCCTGAATCTATTCTTAGCAGCATGAAAAAAAGCTAAAAAGACATCATACTACAAGGAACACAAAGAACTGATAGAGAGTAGCCCTGACAGGAAGGACTTGGAAGTGCTGGTAGATGAGAAGCTCCACACGAGTCAGCAATGTCCACTTGCAGCGCAGAAAGCAAACCATATCCTGGGATGCATCAAAAAGAGTGTGCTCAGTAGATCAAGGAAGGCCACTTTGACCTTCTACTCTGTTGTCATGAGAACTCACCTGGAGTACTCTGTTCAGTTCTTGAGTCCTCAGCACAGAAGGACATGGATCTATTCTATCAAGGCCAGAGGAGGGCCACGAAGATTATTAGAAGTCTGGAGCACCTTCCTTATGTGGACAGGCTGAGAGAGTTGGGTTGTCTAGCCTGGAGAAGAGAAAGCTCTCAGAAGACCCTCTAGCAGCTTTCCAGTATTTAAAGAGGCACTACTGGAAAGCTTGAGAGGGGCTTTTCATCAGTAAGTTTAATGTTAGGGCAAGGGATAATAGTTTTAAGCTGCAAGAGGGTAGATTTAGATGAGACATTAGAAAAAAAAATGTTTTAGTATGAGTGTGGTGAGTCACTGGATGAAGTTGCCCAGAGAAGTTGTGGATGTTCCATCCCTGGTGGTGTTCAAGGTCAGGCTGGGTGAGGCTTTGAGCAGCCTGATCTAGTAGATGTCCCTGTCTGTGTCAGGTGAATTCTTGTGTGGCAATGTGTTTTAGTAAGAGGGAAAGACTATATGAAAAGCAAAAATTCTACAGTGAAAGACAATTTAAGGCTTGAAGAATTTTCCTCTTTCTTCTACTAAAATACTGGAAAATAAACTACACAAGTAATTTCATCCTCTTGAAAAGCAGGGCATGCCAAGCCACTAAGACTGTAAACAAATGTTTCAGATGTCACAGTAGATATTTTTAAATAGCAACAAGTCTTAATTCATGCTCCAAAACTGTCTAAAATTAATGTAGTAATGGGGAATAGTGTAAAATGCCACAACCTGCAACTGAAATTTGTTGTGAATAAAGAGTCAGCACACACAGAATCACAACAGTATCAGGTACAGAGAGAAAAAAATCCTGTGCTGACAAAAGGCTGAATAGTTAGCGCTCTTGTACCTTGCATCAAAGAAAATAAGTTAGAAAATTCTTCTTTGTAACAACAGTTTTGGTGAAATCTGTCTTGCTTGTTTTTAAGGTCTGATGATAGAAAGAAAAAACCAGGAAAAGGTATTTTTTCTGTTATCTATAAAAGAAATGCTTATGTTGGACTCATCTTCAGCATGAAAAGGGCCTCTTCTAAATTTAAAGAATAAACTGTTATTATTCATAGCACTTACAATACTGGTCAGTGAATTCCAGCACTGTACTCCCAAAACTGCTCTGAAAGATTCAAACCTATCCTCTACTTCATTCTTACCAAGATCTCTGCTGGATATGGCGGGATATAAATGGATTCTTCTTCTTATCATGATGAAAATACTTGACTGTTTCATCCACACTTGGTCTTCAGGGCTTTATTCTGTAGCTTTTTGAATTTGTCTGTATCAGTAACTCAGAATTGGGGAAATAAACAAACCAAAAACCATTTTCCTGGAAGATCTGAAGAAAAAAATTGTTTCTCTTTGCTTGAAGTACTCGGCACTGGTGAGACCACTCCTTGAATACTGTGTTCAGTTCTGGGCCCCTCACTACAAGAAGGATGTTGAGGCTCCGGAGCGAGTCCAGAGAAGAGCAACAAAACAGGTGAAGGGGCTGGAGAACAGACCCTATGAGGAGCAGCTGAGAGAGCTGGGATTGTTAAACCTGGAGAAGAGGGGCTGAGGGGAGACCCCCATTGCTCTCTACAAGTACCTGAAAGGAGTTTGTAGAGAGGAGGGTACTGGCTTCTTCTTCCAAGTGACAGGGGGCAGGACTAGAGGAAATGGCCTCAAGCTCTGCCAGGGTGGGTTAAGGCTGGACATTAGGAGGAAATTTTTCACAGAAAGGGTCATTGGGCACTGGAACAGGCTGGTCAGGGAGGTGGTTGAGTTACCTTCCCTGGAGGTGTTTAAGGCACGGGTGGACGAGGTGCTGAGGGGCATGGTTTAGTGTTTGATAGGAATGGTTGGACTCAATGATCCAGTGGGTCTCTTCCAACCTGGTCATTCCATGATTCTATGATTCTATGAAGTGTATCATCTTGTCTTCAGTGCTTACCACTTTGTACTTCCCTAAGTGTTGGGAAATTTGATGTTTGGTTCATTATGGCTTGCTTTATCCATTCAAATGTCCCTGACACTGACACTATCTGCTTTGGCAACACATTATCTAGTTACTGGAAATTTTTGAAGTCTTTGATGTCTTTAGAATTTTCCATTACAAAAATAGAGTCTGCCCTGCTGAAGTAAAAAACATTATACCTTTGTCCTCAGTTTACCAGGATTTGGTTAAAATCCACAAACTATGGCTCTGCAAACTTTGCATATACTAATGACATGATAAATTAAGCAATTTTATTTTTATTTTTTTTACTTACCAGCTTGAGACTGGAAAATCAAGAAGGTAATTTTTTGTTCATATGAACATTTCAACATGTTGGACATGGAAATTGCAGAGGTAAATAGTAACAGCACAGAGAGACTTCTGATGTTCAGTACTCAAAGGTACGCATTTGTAAAACTCTTAAGGACTAGAGCTAACAGCACAGTCCTGTGATTTAGTTCACTCCTTTTTATACAAGACAGACATAGAAACCCCTTCAAAACTCAAAGCTATTGAGAACCTTCCAAAACCAAGACGTTTCATGCTGCTCCCATGAAAAACCTCCAAAGGCTCAGGAAGATTTCATTTATTATTAGCTGATCTTCAAGCAACCTCCAACCTCATTCCTTTTACAATGCAGTAGCACTTGCTTCTGTATCTTATGGACCTGTGTCATGGTTTTACCCCAACCAGCAACTAAGTACCACACATCTGCTCAATTACTTCCCCATTTCTGCCATGGGATAGGGAGGAAATTAGGAATAAAATAGTAAAACTTGTAATTTTAAATAAAGACTGCTTAATAGGACAACAAAGGAAGATTAATAAAAATAATAGTAATAATAACAACAATAGTAAAAAAAATATACAAAATGAGTGATGTACAATGCAATTGCTCATCACCCACTGACCAATGTCCCATCCTTTCTTGAGCAGCAATTTTACCCCAATTTATATACTGAGCATGACGTCACATGGTATGAAATATCCCTTTGGCCAGTTTTGGGTCAGCTATGCCAGCTGTGCTTCTTCCTAGCTTCTTGTGCATATCCCCACTGGTAAAGCATAGGAAGCTGAAAAACCCTTGATTTGGTAAGCACTACTTGGTAACAGTTAAAAATTCAGTGTTATCAACATTATTCTCACAGAAATCCAAAACATAGCACTATACTGCTACTAGGAAGAAAATTAACTCTATCCCAGTCAGAACCAGGATAATATGCTTCCCCTATCAACAACTGTCTGTTAGTTTCCTCTCACTACTTAGTTAGCTCTTGTTGAAAACAGTAAGTTTCTTCAGTGTCTTATGCTTCTGGCATTTTCCTTTTTCTTCTTTACCATTCTTGTCACATCTGCCTAAATTAATCACCATCATGACAGTGCTTACTTTGAAAGGATCAGCTAGTGGATATATGGCATCTTTTCAGATTAATTTCTCCAAGTCGACTCTTGTCTGTCTCCAGGACCCTAACTTACTTTTTTTCTTCCTTTTTAGCCTTTTACCTCATCCTACTGAGACTACTCAGCAACTGACTCGTTAAGTCTTGAGAAACTTGTATTCTAAAAGTATAACATAAAATGAAGATATACATGGAACTGCATGTGAAATATGAATTTTAGACGTAATTGCATCATAAGTTAACTTAGTGTGAGTATAGACTACCAGGAAAATAAGTGGTTTCTTTCCCTCTCTTTCCTTATTCACACTCCTACTGCCGCCTTGGCACTCATGAGGTAGAATGGTTATCAGTCAGGGAATCTATCCCAAGACACATACTGCAAAAACCATAGTTACTTATTAAGCTAATAAATTCTCTCTTAGTCCTCTCAAGGCAATCCAAATCCTCAGATCTACATAGTAAAGGCACTGAGAGCATGTAGCTGGGAACAAAATGGTAGGATGGGAAGATGCCTTAAGCAGCAATCATATTAAAAGGAAACCGGTTGTATTGTGAATCTTTTCCTTTTTTCAGATCTACTGTTTTCAACATTTTCATCACTTCCCTTACAGCCACTTCACTCATTTAAGTACACAAACCCAGAGATTTTGTACATGAGTACTCTCACTGGGTAATGTACTTTCAACTGTTACTTTAATTTCACTGACAATGGAATGTAGGACACAAATTATAATGATATAATATATTAAAAATAGATTAAAATTACTTTTTGATGGTTGCTTGCTGAGTCAAGGCAAGAATTCATAGAATCAACCCTTCCCTCCTCTTCCCTTCCCTCCCCTCCCCTCTCCTCCTCTCTACAACCCAAACTCTTCAGTGAAACCGTATACAGGCGGTTCTCCAACCCTCTGATCATTTTTGTGGCCCTCCTCTGGACTTGCTCTAACAGACCCATGTTTTTCTTATGCTGGTGACCCCAAAGCTGAACAGAGTATTCCAAATGGGATCCCATGACAGTAGAATTAGAAGAGGTGAATAATCCCCCTCAAGCTACTGGTCACACTTCTTTTGATACAACCCAGGATATAATTGGTTTTCTCTGTCACAAATTCATGTTGCCAGCTCATATTCAGGACACTTTTCCCTTTTGACAAGATATAATGTAATATCCACCCATAATTACTTTTGGGTACTCCAACTAATTTGTGTTAAAAAAAATAAAAAAGAAAATATTTTGGATGAAGTACAGGATTTGTTTCACCTGTCTTCAAAAATCCAAATGCTACGTGTCTGTTCTACTCATACTCTCTTGGTTTCTGATCTTCAGAAATAAAAAAATAAATTTGCGTACAGGGAAGGTGATTCAGCACCTTAGACACATTTTCTTATTATAAGAAACATAAGACAGAAAAGAACAAAACCCCACATGATTCATGTGCAAATACAATTGAGTTTCCTAAGAACTGTAGACATCATCTTAAAAAGGTCCCAAGAGTTTGTGAGCACAAAGTGTGTTCTGTGTTAAGTCATCAGTGTCGTCTCCTAGACTATAAAAAAGGTTGGTGTCAAAGGACGTGTTTTCTGTCTTCTTTGCCCTTTCAATTCTTATGAGAATTGGCCTGTGCTGTTCTTAAAAAATTAAGATCTGTTTTTAACATGTTAGATCAGACAGGGTCATTTCCACTGACTATTTTTCTACTTCTTTCCAAATGAACATTTATACACCTTCTATAAGTGTATCTGAAGAGACAATTAAGTTCTACACAGGAGACAGAGATGGTAAAGGGAATGTGAAAAGGAAAAAGAAAATGTTGAAAATAAATCTATAACTTCCAGCTACTTCCAAAATCTGATTTATTTCTTCTAAGTATAAAAAAAAAACCAACTAAATTTTAATGAAGGTTTATGACTGAGATTAAAGCAGTTGAGAAATCGATAGATATCATATTAATCTTGTTAAATAAAAGAAACCATATATAAGTCTCAAGTCTCTTCAGGCAGCTGGAGGTTAAGTGGTAGAAGTTACAGCGTGTGAGACAACAGTAAATCTCTATATTTAGTCAACGTCACTGAGTGACTTGTGAAAAGAGTCCAAAAAGCTTAGCATATAATTCAGTTTTCAATTGACCAAATAGCAGGAAGTAAATTCTTTTGTCAACACAAATACATGAGTCTAGTTTTATTTGGGAAGTCTTACTGTGCTCTGCCTCTTTATTTGCCACTCCAGAAGAGCTTGAATATCTCATAGGTTGTACGTCATCTCTGTCAATTCTGTCAAAATGTCTGAGATACTAGATGCAAGTAAAAACAAATCTAAAAGAAAGAATAAGATTTGAACACAGAGAAAATAAAATTCAGAGAAGAAAATTTCTGACCCGTTCCTCAAGTACAGCACAAGATAAATGATGATATATTACATCAAAAAATCTCAGCAGCTGCAATATTTTGCTTTTAAGTACTTGATAGAAATAGCCCATAAATTAAAAATGGAATATTAATATTGTTTAGTAAGAAAATTGCATCTGAAAACTTCCTTTCCTTTTTTAATTTACAGAAAACACAGGTAACATATTAAAGGCAGGAGTTTTACTTCATACACTGTCATATTTGGTAGAATTAGTATTGTTAATTAACTAATTACTATTGCTATTTGACTTAGTGAAAATTCCAGTAACATTTATCCCCAGACAAAATGCTTCCTAACACCTAGAGTTTCATACTGGTGTGCACTAACCATACAGAGTAGTCATGGCATTACTTCATATTTCCGAATTGTTCAAAGGAACTCTTTTTTTTAATTATTATTTGAAATTTTAAGTTTTTGATTTACTACTGGGAAGCTAGTGATTCAATATAGTAGTTATCAATCCTAGTTTTCAATATTGTCGTGAACAATCTGTTCACAAAAAAACATAGATGCTGTAGAAATCATAGAATGGTGTCAGTCAGAAGGGACATTGAAGAACATCTAGTTCCAACCCACCTGACATGGACAGGGACATCTTCCACTAGATCAGGCTGCTCAAAGCCTCATCTAACCTGACTCTGAACCCCTGCAGGGGTGGAGTATATACAACTTCTCTGGAGAACCTTGTCCAGGGCTTCATGACCTTCATAGTAAAACATTTTTCCCTAATGTCTTGTCTAAATCTACCCTCTTTCAACTTAAAACCACTACCCCACGTCCTAACATTAAATTCACCGATAAAGTGACCTGACCAAGATGTCTGGTAGGGCCCTGTTAAGAGCTAGAAGGCTGCTAGAGGGTTTCTGGAGCCTTCTCTTCTCCAGGCAGGACTACCCCAATTGAGCCTATCTTCATAAGGGCGGTGCTCCAGCCCTCTGATCATCTGATTTTTTGACAGGAAAAAGTGTCTTAATTTATACAAAATGTTTACTACCATTTTAAAAACTTATTTATTTATTGCATTGTTGAAATTAAGGGGTGTTATCTCTATGACAAGAGATTTGGACTTGAACATTTTCTCTTTGATTTCAGTAATTACTTGTTTATGTCTGTTAGGTATAGACCATCCTTAGTGGTGAAGAGACTCTAAATTTTTTCTTTCATAAGTCAGTCACCATTATTAATCCTGATTTAGACTTCTCTGAAGACAAGGCATTCACTTTTATACTCCATGAACCCAATTTGTAAAACGATCTGCTACCAAATCACTAGTTATAAATATCACATTCTGAATTTAAGTTGCTTTTAAATATGTGGCTACTCAGTCATCCATTTAATGATGCACAGTTGCCTACATTATTGAGTTAGAATCTGTAATCTCTGTTTAAAGGGGGTTTAATATTTTTATTTTGAATATATTTACTTTGTATAGCACGCAGTGATAACTTAATTGAATGAACTAAATAATGTGTGCAGTAATATACTGTGTGAAGCAAAAGTGTCACAGCAAAGTGTTTTCTTTAAATGATGGGCAGTTAACTCTATCAAAATAATTTATACCTAGAAGCACAAATAAAAAGATTACTAAAGGCAAATCACATTACCTTTCTCTGCATATAAAAAAAGAGTCTGCATGCATCTAGAAACATATTCCCTAAACTACTAAAGATACAGGACATACACAGAGAAACATTGAAGATATTAGAAGTAATTTTTATTGCCGTATAGAAGTTGAAGGAAAGAGTGATAGTCAAGTCTTCCAATACCACCTTCGTCTTTCAAATAATAAATAGACCATTCTTTTCTTTTGAGAAGCACATTCAGGAAAAACAAAAGCTTAAACAAAACATCTTTCCTGCTAACAGAAGGGGGATTTTTATATAAAAATCAATCTAAAAAAAGAATGTACATATATTTTGTTTATAATGCATCATGTAAATTTGAACATTAGAGGTGGTTACTGACCTATCAAGTAGAAGCAATAGCAGTGCTATCAATAATAAGAGCAAATAATTGGATGGACTGACTGTAGAGTCTAGGGTTAACACTTAAAAGAAAAGGTAAGAGCAAAAAATACAGGTGTTAAACTTAATATTAATTATAGGATTTTTTTTCTTAAATAGGATGCAAATATACTTTATTTTTTCGTATTAATATGATAAATTGTGGTTAATTTTTACTAATTTTTACTAGCAAGTCTCATACGAGCGGGGATGACCAGTCAGTTATTTGCTTGAATATCCAGTGAATTAAATGGTCTTTTTAATGTTCTTCATGGTTATTATAAATTGTGGAAAGTGTGCTTCGCAGCAAATTTGACCTAACAATCTGTTTAGTCATTTATATTCTTTTTTTGACCTAAATCCAACCTTAAAGGACAAAACACATATAGTATACGTTCATAAGATTTTACCATCCAAAATGCAAGCATAGGGAGGATAGATTTCTGATTATTAAACTAATTTGTGTAATTAGCTTGAATTTCTGGGCAGGGTAGGGATCCAGACAGAGATTCATGGAATTCAATATAGTCTCATGTACTCGTATATATGGTCTTGCAGTATGTTTTTTCTGGGTATGTTTTTCAGTACAGGTATATCATAAGCCTGACCTAAATAGTGAAAGTTCCCTTGGTATGTCTAAATTATGTAAATTATCAGCGCACAGACTTCAAGGAAATATTGTAAGCCTGTACATTCTTTAAGCACTTCCAGAGTGAAATCTCTACAGCATGGCAGGGTCTAAGGTTCACACAGCCAGTCAGGCACTGAAGTAGAGTAAAATCTTTCAACAGATGATTCTTAACGCCTTTTTTCCTACAGTTTTACTTTAATCCAACTAACCTTTTCACTGACAATGACTGATGTAGGCACTGTTTTCAGCCAGTAGTATGACCACTAGTTTGTAGAGGTGGGAATATTTATACTAACATGCTCAGGACTGAGCATTTTTCTGCCATTTAATCTCAGAGTTGGAGAACATGGTCTCTTTTAACTCACAAGTACAGACCTAGGCTTAGATAACCAAATGGTATTCAGCATTAAAGTGAGGTGGAAAGCATTTGGATTTATGGAATTTAATCTGTTCCCATGACTTCATAGCAAGATTGATAAGAAATATGCTGAGAATAATGCAAGTGAATATTAGAAATAACTGGAAGGTGTAAAATTCAAGTTATTATAGTAATTCAAACTATAGTAACTCTGGGAGAAATCTCATTTTAGACTGAACTTTTAATTTTTAATACTTATCACAATTTAGTGCCTAGATTTTGAAGTACTTACTGTTGGCTTAAACTCATCTCTGGATCTAAATGCAAATTTTATTTTTTTTAGATCATGACAAAGACAGGAAAAATCTGGAACACTCCTGGTGATTATACTCTAAGTGTGTTTCTAAACATGTTTACACCATGAGTACTTTATTGTTGCAACAATAAAACCCTTAATGTGATAAATAACCTGGCTTTACAATATTTCTTTCTGGAGCTAAGACCCAGAAGCAAGTTTGATCAGGGTTCTGAACATATAATTCATAATTTGGAAAAAAAACATTCCGTCTTTGAGAATATATTAGCAAAAATCTGAAAGCCTCAAACTTCATTAATCTTGTCAGCAATTTCTTCAGGTTAATTATACCACTGATTTCTTTAAGTGAACAATGACTTTGCCCAGAAAAAAAATCTATACTTGTTTTATTACTATATGTGTTTGTACATGTACAGATAGGTAAATAATCCAAAAATGTATCTGAAATGGGAATCATCTCTAGTGTGCAGGTGTCCACTTCTAAACTAACCATCTTTAGTTTCCAAGTCTGCAGAGAAAAATAGGAACTTTTACAGCAAGGCCTTTTTAATCTTGAAGTAGTTGCCTTAACTAAATCTTACAAATAGTTGCCCTAAATTTACTCATTTTTCTCTATCTGCCTGGTAGGATGTCTACATGTCTATGTGTGTACAACACAGCGATGTAAAGTTTGAATCCTACTACTCTTGTACTGTTCTTTTCAGTATACTCTTAAATTTACTAAGGTTTCTGAAAACTCAAAAATAGTTAATATTACATTCTTTAATGCTAGTATTGTTTCCCTGTTGCTTAAAGTGATTTTTCAACAGGCGTATAACTGTTTAGAGCTAGTTAAGGTATGCTTGCACTAATTTGTACAGTGCAATATTGGCTACGCTGAGAAGACATGTTTAGAATGTTATGAACCTGGATAAGACCAAAGGTGAAACCCAGTCGTAGTATAGTCAAAATAGTGTAAATCTCTGAACAGATGAAAACAGAAAGTGGACTATGCTCTTTTTGTTGGTCCAAATCCCTGATAACTTAGTATGGCTGCCATTGTGAGGCATTAAAATATATGGGCTACAGCTATCCCTCTGGGCAGCAGCAGTTACTGCTCCTAGTTCTGTTAATCTTCCAGGTGGCACGAAGAAAAATTATCATATCTCAGTCCCCAGAGGTTTTTTCTCAGATGCTACTACCCCATTTTATTTCTCCTTCTTTAGACAGGTATGGCCAGCAACCTTAGCCAGGAGGTCAGAAATATTCAGGTTTGGTTACATAGTTGTCAGGACCTGCCTGCGGTTGCCCAAGCTGTGGATACAGAGACCCCTGAGCCTGGGTTCACAGGCCATAATACACATGAACACAGAGAACATTACCCTCTAAATTTTTCCACTTTACTATAACATGTGTAGCATGAGACGTTCTCAGAAAGACAAAATCCATTTGAGGCAAAAATTAAAGCATTTTTACTTCACAGAGACATGAAAAGGCATTGGGTACCATGATTTCAAGCAGCCAATACATGCTGTTAATTTGTATTTTTCACCTGAGACAACTAGTAGATTATGGTCCTTTCTGTTCACTCAGACTAATTTTGATGTTTCTAGCATCTTTTGCTATTCTTGCAGTTACTGACAGTTATGGACTCTTCTTTTATCAGGATGTTTTCCCTTTTTCCCAGACTATTTTTCCCCTTTTCAGAGGTTAACTTGTCCTTACTGTTCATTCTTTTCACATTTATCAATGTTATCCCAGGATGTCTTTGGTTTCTAGGTACCCAGGTGTATTTCAAAGATACCAGCTGCAATATTCAAGGATTGTTCTGGTTCACAGGCCTAGTTCCCAGGCTGGCAGGCATTTTCTCTTTTAGTGTTTCAGCAGATATTTTCTTCTGTTCAGTAATACTCCCATTCTGTCAAAGTCACCTTTCTGGCTGGTCACAACCATAGCTTAAAAGTCTTTATCAAGTTGTACTGAAATAGCGGTTTCGTCTGTTGATTTTTACAACCTGTACAGAAGCAGAGGGCATGTATACAGGTAACAAATATGTAGGAAGGTATGTGACTCTATATGATTTCTGTTCCAAATAAGAGGCTAACTTGCAAGGCCTTAAGCTCTTCTTGCCACTCAAGAAAGAAGTATAAGTGTGCTAGGTTGGGAAATAATGTGAAGAATGATGCATACATTTATGTCACTCTCATTTAAGTATTTTTGATGCCTCAGAAAAAAAATAATGGTGTTCTACTCCAGAAGGAAGCCTTTATCAGAAAGCAAGAATTTTCTTCACTCATTGCAAATTATGTTCCTTTTCCACTGTGGTTATGTCAGCCCAGGCTGTGCTCAAACTCCACTTTTTTTATGGCCCATGGGTGTAGATAAGGAAGAAAGGAAGAGTTATGAAATTCCTCCCAGCCTCTGCCCTCCAAGACAAAAACTGCTTTGTAAGATGATGTATCTTTAGTTCTCACTTTCAAATACTAAAGCAAAAACATTTCAACATCTAGAAGGATCAAAGTTTTCCATCACCATTAAGAAGAAATTACCAGTATTTGATAGATGCTTAAGTTGTTCCATGAGTCCAATAGAAAAAAAACACAAGAAAATTACCTTCAGCACTTTTTATCGATGGTAGTCTATAGTATTTTTGCAACTAACTAAAATATTAAAATTTTGTTGGTTTATAACAACTTGATCATTGGAAAATGATCACACCTAAACCAAACTGAAAACATCTCAGACTAATACAGGCCATGAAAAATCCCAGCACTGACAGATTGACATGAAACATATGCCCTTTTATAAATAAAGGCAAACTTACACTTATAGGGTTGCAAAAGCAAAGTGTCTACTGCAATTTGATGAGTCTATGACAGAGTTGGTAGAAATGGCATAAACTCTTTTCTAGAGAACATCAAAATCCATACAGGACACTCTGGTATGCCTAATATGGCTAAAGATCGCTGGCAAAACAAGTGAATTTCACCTTTACATTTGTTAGCTGAGTATCCCTTTGTACCTCTGTTTCATGATAGCATGAGAAT
Organism: Coccyzus lansbergi; assembly: GCA_033558105.1. Taxonomy (NCBI): domain Eukaryota; kingdom Metazoa; phylum Chordata; class Aves; order Cuculiformes; family Coccyzidae; genus Coccyzus; species Coccyzus lansbergi. The sequence goes on from JAUMJK010000168.1 coordinate 1,549,284, forward strand.
ATACTCTGAAGGTGAAATCATAGCACAAATTTTGGGGTTTTGTCATCATTATTAACTAAAGCCCAGTGATTTGGACTTGGCTTATAAGTGGAGTTTTTGAATATCAAATTTATATCTAGACCTCTGTAACGGATGCCTGAATGTGGGTATTTTCTTTTCAAATTGAATTACATTACTGATTTTAGAGTATTTACTAATACTCCAAAGTCTGTAGCTGTCTCACAACCACTGTTCTATCTTCCCTAGCTTTATGTAGAAGTCTTGTAAACTCCAGGAGGGTCTGTTACTGCAGTCTAAAACAAGCAAACTAGGTCCTACACATTATTACGCTTGCAAAGGTGATTAACTGTGGTGCAGGTGTGTGCCACAGCACAGCAAGGGATCATGGCATTTTAGGGGGTTTCTAGAGCCAAGGAATCCCAGGGGAAGTGTAGATAACTGCAGAGATCCACCAGAGCAAGGACCTCCATGGAGGGGATACTAGGGTTTACAGCTGGCAAGTGTATCTCAAGCATGGTGATGTAGGCCCTCAACGGTGATGTGGAATTAAATCTTGAAAACCAGCCTGCACACTTCCTGACTGTCATCTTGAAGGTGATTTCTCCTCACCCAGAGTGCAGCAGCTCCTGAATCATAGAATCATAGAATCATAGAATCATAGAATCACCAAGTTGGAAGAGACCCATTGGATCATCAAGTCAAACCATTCCTATCTAACACTAAACCAAGTCCCTCAAGACCTCATCCACCCGTGCCTTAAACACCTCCAGGGAAGGTGAATCAACCACCTCCCTGGGCAGCCTGTTCCAATGACCAATGGCCCTTTCTGTGAAAAACTTCCTCCTAATCTCCCGACTAAATATCCCCTGGTGGAGCTTGAGGTCATTCCCTCTTGTCCTGTCCCCTGGCACTTGGGAGAAGAGGCCAGCTCCCTCCTCTCTACAACCTCCTTTCAGGCAGTTGTAGAAAGCAATAAGGTCTCCTCTCAGCCTCCTCTTCTCTAGGCTAAACGACCCCAGCTCTCTCAGCTGTTCCTCATAAAGTCTGTTCTCCAGACCCCTCACCAGCCTCATTGCTCAGCCTCGTTGCTCAACCCCTCACCAGCTCTCTCAGTGCTGATGGGTATCCTGTGACAGAAGACAGTCAAAATCCAGCTATCTGCTCATGAGCCAGAGTGCCAGGGATATTACCTGTGGTCCGAGAAGGAGTGGTAAAAACTTAACCTGGAGCCCTTGATATTGCAGGACTTCCACCAAAACATCCCTCCCAAGTGCCTTGATGTAGACATGTACAAGGAGTAGATAAGCACAGTGCAGAAGACCAACAGTCAGGAGAAGCTGACAGGACTGAGACAAATAAGTAAGATGAGCTGCCTATCTGCTCTGCAGGGACTGGCAGAGCCCAGGTATTTGTAGAGATAAAGCAATAGCCTTCTTGAAAAAAAGCTGCTCCTGGGTTGGATTTGAGGGAAAGTGACACAGAAAAACATCTCTGTCCTCGGAGCACTTCCAGAAGGCATTGGAGATTTCTCTGTGAAAATACTCTTGCCAGAAGGGCAGAGAGGGAAGTGGCAGTATCTCAGTGAAGGCAGTCCCTCTACTGCAGAACAGGCATGGTGAGGGAGGCTTCCCTTGAGTGGACTAATGTGACAACAACTTGGGTGACAAGTGTTCACAACACCTATTTTATTAATTTATGTTCCTGTACCCTCAGGGTTGCCAACAAGTTGCCACACACCAGCTTCCTCCTCCTGAAGTGCATGCTTGGCCTGCTGCTTAATATCAGTAAAAGCTCTGCAACCAGCAGGATGACTGCCAGCAACCTGGCCATCTGTGTGGAAACATACTCAGCCCTACTGAGAACCACATGCTCTCCCTAGAAATGATGATGCTGGTGACAACAAAGGTATGTTGTATTTACTAGCTGGCTGCAGACCTTGGGCACATCTGAGCTTTGTAGTTCAGAGGTACCTGGCTGCCTCAACTCTTGAACAAATGCTCATGGGGTAACTGCCAGGAAAAACAGCCCCACAGCTGCAATTTTCCCCACGAAAGCAAAGGTCAGTAGCGGGAAAGGCTATGTGGCACATTTCAGCCACCTGGGTTGAACCTAATGATTTAATGTGTGCAGGTGATGGGTCTAGTGCAGTTCCTCACTGAGGAACTAGCAAACAGTAGTTTTTTCCTCCAGGTAAGTCCTTGTCACCTGTTCAATTCTACATGCCTATTGTAGATGCCTGAGCAGAATTTTTGCATAATAAATGTCTTACTAGGTAGAAACATCCCCTAATTTTGTGTTTTTGTTATATGCGTCAAAAAATGAGGACTCCAAGTAACATACAACATGACTATTTCAATATATGGCAGTTAGCCAGTTGTATTCCAGGCTTGCTGTTCTAATTCCATGCAAATAAAAAATAAGAAAAAAAAGGCCTTACATGGTGACGTAACTATTGTGAGTCAACTATGAGCTATACAGAACGTCGAAATGCCTATTTATTCCAAAATGGATCTCGGAAGAGCAATAACATCCATTGCTGAATATTCAACAGTCCATACAAAAATTGGCATATAAGCTGTCTCCACAAAGACTTTAAATCTCTACAGATCTAATATTTTTTTTAAAAGTGAAAAATAAGCAAAACAAGCAAAAAGTAAGCTGATGCTGTTCAATGTTCTCTTGAAAATCTTTCTTCTTGAAATGTAGAGACAGGAGCATTGGCCGCAGAACAGACTTAGACAGTCAAACATAAATGTACATAAATCCTCTGTGACAACAACAACATGCCACATCTGCTATTACACTTCCAAGGACTTCATCCTGAAATTGTTAGAATATTGCATAAATTTGTATTTCCAGTCCTGTTCACCTGTGAAAATTGGATCAACTTTTTTCCAATATGATTAGAAAGATATTCTGAGGAAAAAATATCAATGAACATTGATTGCTCCAGAGTTCAAACAATCTAAAAGGATGCTTTCAGTATTCTTAGCTTCAAAAATAATCTTCCACTTTCTTTACAGCAAGGTTGCCAGTTTTGTCATTGAATTGCATCTGTACTACAATGCTCATTGTAGTTGCAAGATCCTGAGAAATAAATGACAGCAGTATCAGGAGATCAGCAAACTGTTCCTCCAGGAGCCTTTGCAGCACTTCCATTGATGTGCCAAATTTAGACAGAAAAATCTCACAGATTGTCCTGGCTAGGAAGGCAAGTTGCTGATGACAGTTTAGTTACAGAATAGAAGTGTGAGGGGCATTAACTTCCTTTTGACCTTGGCATCTCAAGATCCAAGTACAGACTTCTCTTTTTTGAAGGCTAGAGAGAATATTATTCACATCCTAATACTGACCTTGCAGTATTTAAAAGAAGAAATAATTTTTAAAATAAACATAAATACATATTTATTTTTCTCTTTCCCTTTTTTTCAGAATTTTCTGAAGTGAAAACCAAATATCTTCTGCATGTGTTTTCTTAGAATTGAAAGAGAACGATGTGTCAAACCCATGAGGACATATAGCTCATTGGTTTTTTCAAAATGGAAATGTTAAACTATTTTTGCTATAAGAAGGGTCTAGTCTTGACTCTGCCACTCTGTAAATGTGTTTTCTCAGTGACAAGCAGTCATTGGGATTGATCTTACAGATGTATCTTAGTATTGTAAAAGTAAACAAGCTAGCACCTTTTTATGACAGTATTCATTAACCCAAACTGAGGAACCAGACAAAGCGAAAAAAAACCTGTCTTCCAGCTCATACTTACTGTTTTCTTACTTCAGAAATCATAATATACAGTAAACCGAAGGGAGGATGCTGCTGTAGCCCTGGAGCTGCCCTGGGATTGAGCCAAGACAATCACAGATGAGAGTTCAGAAGTGCCTTATATCTACCAGTAAGGGCCTGCCATAGATAGCTTTGAACATCAGATGACTCACCTTGAAATGGGAACTCTGCTTAAAGGGTAGTGGACATGTATAATGCACCCTAACCTGATGCGTTGCACAGTGTCTTTTATTCCTTATAGCCTGCAATGTCATAGTGAGAATTGGTTACCATCGATGACTTGGTCTAAACCTGAAGCTGCCATGACTGAGGCAACAAAGGTTGTTAATGTGATTCACAGACTTAATCTATCAACTCAATTTGGGAATGAGCTTCAATACTGCTGAATAATTTGGCCACTAGGTAAAACTTTTTTTTTTTTTTAAAAAAGAAAATCAAAGTAAGAGAGAGAGGGAAAACTACTTCATTTCTGAGAGATTCACAACAAAATTACTATTGGAAACAAGGACAGATTTGTTAGATTATGGGAGATGTAATATAATCTGGGCTTCTACAAAAACATCTCCCTGGGGAGTTACATTTATATGCACAAGGACTATTATTTTTAATTTTCTGTAGCAAGACAAGTGCCTAATAGTCTATTTTAACGATTTCTAAAAACATGAATTCCGCCACTGATTAGAAGTAGAACTTTTTATATTTGTAGTGTTGTTAGATGTTAGTAAAATCAATAAAAATATGAGGTTTTTAAACACAGGAGTGATTATGAATATATTTGAACAAGATCTCAATACTAAGAAAATTATGCAAAATAATCTGTTGCAAATACACAAGAATCATAAAACTCTCAGCAGATCAGTCATCCTCTTCATATGGTTTACTCCTGAAGCAGCTCAACTTGCAACACATAAAACATATGATTTTGGACTACCAAATTAATCTATGGAATTGTCAATTCTATAGATCTTGAAAGCTAATCCCTCACAAAATATAAAAATTCTATGAGAATAACTGCAGTAGTGATCTTAAATCTTTTATCCAAAAATTCATTCCATTTTACATGACTGATCAAAATAGCAGACAACTTATCAACTAATTTTGTACATTAGTTTTTACTATTGTAAGGAATGCAAACAGTTCTGAGAAGTGACTGATGACCAACAGAAACTTATACAAGCAGGAAAATTAATGATTACAAGATTGGACACTGGGAGAATCATAGAATCGTAGAATAACCAGGTTGGAAGAGACCTACCTGATCATCGAATCAAATCATTCCTATCAAACACTAAACCATGCCCCTCAGCACTTCGTCCACTCACACCTTAACAACCCCCAGGGAAGGTGACTCAACCACCTCCCTGGGCAACCTGTTCCAGTGTCCAATGACCCTTTCTGTGAAAAAGTTTTTCCTAATGTTCAGCCTCAACCTCCCCTGGTGGAGCTTGAGGCTATTCCCCCTCATCCTGTTCCCTGTCACTTGGGAGAAGAGGCCATCACCCTCCTCTCTATAACCTCCTTTCAGGTAGTTATAGAGAGCAATGAGGTCTCCCCTCAGCTTCCTCCAGGCTAAACAATCCCAGCTCTCTCTGCTGTTCCTCATAAAGAGGAGGTATGATGGAACATAAGATCAGGATCTTCCTCTTTGTTGAGTCAAATTTTTTTGTCAGCACTCTGTGAGTACAACCCATCTCACGTATCTACTTTAAAGGTAAATTTTGTAGGGGTTTGCGAAAAATTCCTCTCTTCAGCACAAACATCAAATAGATAAACACTGACTTTGCGGCAAAATGGTTATGGCTAGGTATCTGAGTCAAAACCTGAGAGTTCTAAAGATTACGTTTAGTCTTCTGACATATTTGCATTCTTTCATGACACTACTAAAAGACATATTGAAAGTAGCATATGGAACAAGAAAGAGGAAAAGTTTTGATCAGTGAGGAAGCATTTGTATTATTCAGGGACATTTGCAGCAATTTATTCTTCCTTCAGATGAAAGTTGTATGCCCTGCAGATCGTAAAGTTGAATCACTGATGAAGACTTAAATTCTCACTTTGGGGAGAAATGGAGTTTAGAGATGAATTAATCTCCTCTAACTGAAACCAACCTATTTAAACCATTGTTTATTATTGCCTGCTCCCAAAGAGGTGCCTTCTGTAAAGAGTTTTTTTGAAACACAGGTTTTTTATTTCATGAAGATTTTTCCTCCAGAATTTTATACTGTCATTTGTTTTTGATATCCATGCCAACAACATATTAACTTAAGGACAACTTTTCAATATTGAGATTAAGAAAATACAGTTATCGTGTCCCACAGGTGAATATGTATTTACGAAGGCTTACATCTCAAATCGTCCCTGGTGTTGGCTGTTGGCAATATGTTGACAAACGAGAACATCTTATCTCCTTTTCCCTACTCCAGATCACAGTGTTTAATGTTACTCTGACTTAATTTTATAGAATCATTTATATTGGAAAAGACCCTCATGTCATCATCACTTGTTATGTGGGAGAAGAGACTTTTGTCCAGACTACACAACCCCTGTTCCTTCAGCCCCCTCCTCATAAAACTTAAGCTTTATATCTTTAACTAGCTTCATTGCTCTTCTGTGAACAAATGACTATGTTTGCCAATTTAAAAACAAACATACAAACAAATAAACATAAAACTATTGCTATTTTTGAGACGATGTAGCGATAAGTTGTAGTTAAGTGGTAAACTATTAACTTTATGACTATCAAACTGCATATTCTTTTTATAAAGGAACACATATATATGTACAAATGACTTAATTAATTACTCAAGACTGCCTTCCGATTCTGAAGATGCTTTAAATCTCATTAGTTTCAGAATAGCTCTGACTATTGAAACCTCCTTTCAACCTCTTGGAAAAAAAAAGTCTTGTTGTCAACAAGCAGTATGATATTTCTTTTCTGTTGTTATTTTTTTCACTTGTCTCAAAAAACATTTTTTTATCCACACTGTGACACCAAGCAAAGTTATAGTATGATATCCTTCACTGAAAAAAGTACATTCCAGAGTCAGAAGTGATGTTGCTATTTCATCTATTAAGCACTTAAATTCATACGTAAAAATAAACTATGAAAACATGGAGATTTTTTGGGAAGTACCCTTCTAAGACAAGGTTCTGTCCAACAGGAACAAAAGTGTGAAAATTCAGCTACATTAACTGGAAATTGGAAATTTCCCATTTCCATACTAAAGCAGGAAGATTTTGAGTCATTAGCAAGTAAGTTTTGAGTCCTTAATGATCTGTTTCACACTCCCATGAGGTCAATGTTAAACAAAGTTTAAAAAGCCTAAGACTGACAGTTCTGACAGTTTATATAAATTCTGTTGCTGTAGATTTTATTTTTCTGTTTGATCCACATGAATTTAATCTTCCCTTTCTGTTCAGCATTTTAGTACTCCAATAAGAGCACATTAACTGAACATTATAATCCTGGACTCAATATGAATAGTGATACTTCTATAATTAGAAACTGAAATAAATCAGTCATCTTACACTTGAACAGCTTCTGAACAGAAGAACTATAAAATCATTGTATTTATCTTGTTAGTTCTTGAACTTGGATGTCAGCCTTAGAAATCTCTCCTTTTATGCACCTCTCAAGGAGTCAACCTCTCTTTACAGACTGTAGGTGCTTAAATAGCTATCTCAGGACAGCCAGGTCTCTACATTAAGTGGATATTTATATTAAGTTTCATTTTGTTGTACAAAAAGTTTGATTTAATCCAGAATTTAAGATAGCACTCACAGTTACTAAAGAAATGTAAATTTTCTATATCCTATGGCCTTTTGCAGTCTCTAGCACTGCTGCATTGAGTGCTTCTATTAAAACCCATAAGGTTAAGAATCTCTCCACTCAAAACTGTATGTCACTAACCACTGTTTTTTATTAAAATAAACAAAAATTCAACCAAAGAAAAACCCTACTCTAATAGTAGTGTTCTGATGCATTCACAATACAATTTGAACTTTTCGTGATACATCTAATTCACAGTCGTGGTTCTGAAAAAAATACCTAAAATATTATTCAGACTTCATATTCCAGATACACGCCTGAAGAATTGCAATAGCTGAGAAGTGGGAAATAAAGAGCTAAATTTATTGGCTAACTACTTGCTCCAGCAAAGATATTTAATGGTGGCACATTGCATCCTAAAATCTACTGCTAAAATATACAGCTTCAGAAATATATCTGAAAACCGTTCTCTGAAGCCAAACCAATGGAAAATGAAAACTCTACTTACTCAGGACATACCTCTTCATAACAAAGGACAACGAACTTTCTGTGTTGAATTTCTGTAAAATTAAAGTGATCAACTGTGAAGTGACACTCTTATATTTCTACTATAGTTGAAACATTCCACAGAAATAAATGCAAGACTGAGGATTGCTTATCTTTGTATGAAGAATTCTATTGTTAAAATGTGCAGAGCAAACTGTGAACTTGAGCTCAGACAATTTCTATGGAAAGGATTTCTTTCATCTATGCTAAATCTGTGCCTGAAAAGATATTCCAAAGAACCAGAAAAGTAGTTGTTTGATTTGAGCTAAGTTGATTGTTATTATATTTTCTATGAAGTGTCTTTGATAAGAAATAAATAAAACCCAAAAGCTTTACTGAAATATCACTTTGAAAAGAAACCCATATTGTTTGAGGTTTATTTGGGGGAGATAACTGGAGGGTGTAGACATCAGGGGTTTTTAGGAAATATTTCAATTACTCATAATGAATATATCCATAAAGAAATACAAGTTCACCTGAAAAAAAAAAGTATGTCTTTTTTTTCAAAATCGGTAGATTTTTTTGAGAATCAATTTAAAATTAATTGTAATCACATATTTTAAGCATGCAAAGAAACAATCATAATGTATTGAGAAAATCTAAGGGTGAAACTAAATGTCCCTGCCCACTATATTTATGTGCAAAGTAGAACAAGAAAATTGAACAAGAGTCATTTGAATGATCATTACTGACAACTTTGAAAAAAGTTTCAAAATCTTTTTGTTTTTTCCCTTCTCCATTCAAAAAAGGAACTAATTATATAAAATTTTATAAACACTCTTGTACAGGCAGAAATAAACTAATTTGTAGTTTTATAGTCTGTCTATTTCTCTTCTGATGTTCTAAAGTAAAGATCAATATCCTATTTCTATCTAAAGGAAATATAGCCTTGGACACCTTTTATGAAAATAATAATAGACTCTGTATGTTCTGTGTGGTTTTAGGAATATTTGAAAGACTTGATATCACATAAAAGGCAAAGAATTACTATATTCTCTTATAACCTCCTAGGGACTCCTAACTTATTTTTCTACGGTATATCCTACATAGGATATAAACAAAAAAGAAAGCCTACTTCATTATTTCTGGACAACTGTCAGTAATCATACATAGTACATACATTAAAAAACCCTGTTTCCAAAATAAAAATGTGTAATATCATTAAATGTTTAATTTTTGTCAGAATTAATTTTCTCTGGATTATTGCAGTATGAAACCTCTGATGATTTTCTGCCATTGTGCTCCAAAGGAGCTTAATCCCAGTATTTCTTAATACATAGTTTACATTAAGTACTCACTATTCAGGTCCCAAACACTAAATCTAAAATCCAGCTATGTTAAACATGGCCATGTAAAATATATATTTTTTTTCTTTAGCTAAATTTTTGCTTACTAAAAAGCATATCTTTTGTCTGGAAAAAAAATAATTATAATAGAAATGGGGAAAAGAACCAATTCATGTTGTAATGTTTAAATTCTTCTCCTTGCATAATTGGTAGCCTTTACAAAATATTACTAAAAGTGTAAAAGATGGAAAATATTATAATATGCTTTTAATGCATTGTCCCAAGCTACAAACACACAAAATGTTTTTGGATCACCTCGTGGATCTTCAAAATGTTTAAGTGTTAAGAAATTCTGTATCAATGTATTATAACATTCCAGTCCATTCTTCTGCTCTGACTCACCTTTCTTAAGCGCATTGATGCCTTTTGAATCATCTTCTATGCTCACATGAATAATTTCTAGAAAAGAACTGCAGAAAATCTAAGGAGCTATATAGTGTCTAGATAAGATGCTGCTTCTGGTATTTCCTGGCCATTATCCCTATCTACTTGGCTCTTGGCTTTTAGATAACCGTGATTATCTATATTTGCTCTTCCTTTTTCTTAGAAGACTGGTTCAGTATTTCTTCTCCTTTTATATTGCTGCTGGCTTCTTGAAAGGAATTTTTCCTGTCTTTCCTGCTTACCATGACACCACCTTACTTTATATCAAATATTCAATTACTTACCTCCTGGAAACCTGCTTTTATGATTCGATGCCATTTTATTTTATTTGCTTATAGATCAAACTTCTGCCTTCCCTAGTCTAGTCATATTACTTGTGGGAAGACAGATGAAAAATAATCTTTCATTCTCTTTTGGCCACAATGGATATTTAGGAGGGAGATCACAGTATATTTTCTAGGGTAGCTTCACTTTATTGCCTGTTTATAAAGAGGACACCACTTACCTGAACCACATTTTAAATGTCATCACCATAACCACAGCACAACTCCAAGTTTCAGGTCTCTCTATGCTATCATGCAACACATTAAAGTCACACTGCCTAACATATATTGATGAGAAGGTACCACTATTTTACCTTTTTCTTTAAGTCCTTTACAACCTCATGAAACAAGATGTGGGATGGCTTTTTCTTTTACATGTAAGGTGCAAGAAAGTATTCTACATACAAACTTCATGCCAGATCAGTGCGTTATTTTTCTTTACCTTACCACATCTGATATTTTCCTGAAAGTAATTAACAAAAAACCCGACAAAACAACTTTATTAGCTGTAATGAAACCTGAACACTAAAAAATCCAATTAAACAAAACACAAAAAATTCATTATAGTAAAATTTCCATCTTAATAAATCTGATACTGGATTTTGAAGTGGACACAAGGAAATGAAAACATAGCAAAGATCATTCTGGCTATAATTCCAATTTACAGTTATACCTTTTTCCATTTATTTTCTTCAGTTAGCAAACTTTTATGTCACATAGTTTGATAAAGCTGGGATTCAGGTTGGTTCTGAATAGAAATAAATTTTGTATAGTTGCATAGCATTTTGTGATTTATGTCACAGTATATGTAATTCATTAGCAGTTATAACAGACAGATCCTTCCCATCTGACAGCATGTCACCCTCAAATATGAGTGACCAAAATGAGAAGGGCAAGCCTGATTCGTTTTCTCTATCCACATACTCCTTGCTCTGCTCAGTCTTTTCTGTTCATCAGACCACTCTGTTAATAGCTGGTTTTCTTTCCCTCTCACACAATGCACGGATGTTAGTTAAGCCATTGGACTTACCACAAAAGTGTCTGATTGAAATCTCTTGAAGTCAAAATGCCTCTCTTTCACAATATAATCCAGTACAAAAAAAGAAAAATGACAAAATAGAATGTAATACTTCTCTTCTTTGTAACGATTGCTTATTGCTCTCATAACTACCTTAAAGGAGGTTGTAGAGAGGAGGTAACTGGCTTCTTCTTCCAAGTGACAGGGGACAGGACAAGAGGGAATGGTCTCAAGCTCTGCCAGGGCAGGTGCAGGCTTAACATCAGAAAGAAATTTTTCACAGAAAGGGTCACTGAACACTGGGACAAGCTGCCCAGGGAGGTGGTTGATTCACCTTCCCTGGAGGTGTTTAAAAGATGAGTGGATGTGGTGCTCAGGGGCATGGTTTAGTGATTGGTGGGAATGGTTGGACTCGATGATCCAATGGGTCTTTTCCAACCTAGTGATTCTGTGAATCTGTGATTTTCATTCATTTCATTTCCAAGATATCTCTACTGACTTTAAGTTTGGCTGCTGCAAAACTAAGTGTTCCATCTTAATGGTTATCACACATTTGTGATTCTGTATTCCCTAGGAAAAACGATGCCATGTTCTCACCATTTGAAAAGAAAAAGATCTTTTTTTGTTCATATTTCACTGGAGAGTCACTGTTGCTTGTGATATAACATTTCTACTGTTATTCTTGACGTAACTTTTGTTCCAAAATATTTTTTTCAGGTTCAAAGACAGGTGTATGAATGCAGTTGATTTGTATGATTAGATATCTACAAGGTGCTGACTGTACTCCACATTGTTTGTACCAACAATTTTCCACTACAAAAAGCTATATATAATCATATTTATACAAACATGCACACAAACACAAATACATAGTATACTTATTTATTTGAAATATTCAGAAAAAAATTGGAAAAAAAGATAAAGAAATTGTTGTAGACAGTAGAACTTCAATTAGTAGAAAAAGTACAACTCTCTCACCCTGTTGAGCAGGCTTTTAAAGTTCCCCAGGGTCACATTTTTTTCATAGGCTAGTTTCTAAGGTTTAGACTGCATTTGGCAGTTTAGCTATCAGAAATTGATCCCTAGCACTCCTTCTAGCATGTTTTGGACTGGAAGAGTCAAGTTTCTGCAAGTGATAGAGATGTATCAGCAGGTCTGCTCGGGAAAATCTGTAAGTCCTCTTTCTTCCACGTACCTGGACCATCTAAGGCTATTACTGCCTATTGATTCCCTTCATAAGCAGTACATTTCATCAAAACCATCCCCACACATTAAATCAGAAGAACATGAGGAACATTTATTGTACAGTCTATTATTGTCCCAGCTCAGCGAACCATTAAGAATGAAGTGATTCACTGAAGCAAGGCAAGTTGAACTACAAAATCCTGAATTAGTAAAAAAATGAAAAGATGTTTAGGCTGAGGGATTTTTATTTAATTTTTCTGAAGTCTTTTCTTTTGTGATATCTCTGACTAATACCAAGTCACTTTTCTGCACTTTCTAAATTTTAATCTTAACTTCACATTTGTAACTGCATTTTTAAAGACTCTCCTCAAAGCCTATTACAAGGTGTCTGCTCTGTTTTTATGCATGTAAGACTTTCTGCAGTGTTGCAAAACAGTTCATCTTGCTTATCAACAACAGGTGGGATAAACCAGGACACTAGTGTCCTCACCTTAGGGAGTTGGCTACCAGGGCACTGTGAGGCCTCAAGAATCCCTGAGGATGGGGAGATGGAGAGGTTGACCTCTACATGAAGTCTGATAGCGGAAAGGCATAGCAGTCAGAGGTGCCCTGCAACCCCAGCCAGGAGCAGCACAGCTGGAGGACATTGGAGCAACTTCAGCCCTGAGCAACAAGTCCCTCCACGGTGACTGGGACAGGCTGAGGCCAGGACAGGGCTTGAGTCTATGGGTGGGGGATCTGACCAGTGTCTGGGCAAAGCGATGACTGTGACATGGCAGGGGCAGGAGTTTAGGTGGGCACCAAGTACAGGAGTTTCAGCTTAAAAGAATCTCCCAAGGAAGAAGTAACACCCTCTGAGGCTTCCTAGCAGAGATACTTGTGGAAGCCTTTTTTTCACAGCTACCAGAAATGCTGTTTGTTGTTTGGTGTTGAGCCTAGTCATCCGTATCCTGAGGAAGAGGGGAATGCAACACTGACCCTTATTTCTAGAAAAATGAAACCATCTTGCTTTATGAATAGATTGACTACAGAGTAGCTGAAATAAGAAATTCTGTATCATCAAATAAGTTTAAGAAAACAGCAGTCTCTAATTCCTCGATTAAAAAAGAAAAACCTTCCAAAACAGTAAAAGCATAAATAATATATGAACTTCATAACATTAAATATACAAATATATAAACCTCTATTTAGCACTCACCATAAGCTGATTTAGGAATACATATGTATGTGTATATATATATATGTATTATATTTATGTATATATAAATATAATTCACAAAGGTCTTGGGTGTGAACTGTAAGGTGTGTATATGAATGGAAAGGTGGAGAAAACTGACCAAGGCATTAGATTTGGCTAGTGTATCAGAAAAAGATCTATGTGAAGTGAGATAAATTGAGATAATCTCTGGCATGGTGAATGAGGTGTTAAGAGAATGCAGTATGTATGCTTTCTGCACCTTGCAAAAAGATGAGAGGCGCTGAAGGATTTTCCTAATCAAACACTCACCCTCTTGCTTTCAATGCTCAAAATAATGCATGGATGTCAGGATTTTTTTATGTGTTATAAAGGAAAAAAAAGTGCTTGCATTACTAGCAAAAATCTCAGAGGTAGAGTTTAAGTCTGGTGTCCCAAAAAATTGCAAGAGTTAAAGAATAGCATAGAAATTGCAAGCATGACAAAGAGAAGAATGTTGGAAAGAAGTCTCTATTTAGGGTATTTTGTGCAACATAGGACAGACAGTATGCGATCTGGGGATGCCACAGATGAACTCACAAAGCTACAGTTGAACACAAGGCAAAAAAAGGCCAGGTAGAACATTGTAAAGAAAAAAAAAAAGAGAAAAATGAGATGTAATCATCCTCTGTGTGGCAATCTGAATCAAAATCAATCAAGAAATGCAAGTACTTAACAATCAGAAAAGTGCAGTTGCACAGTGAAAAAAGAACTTCTGGCAGGTAAAAGCTTTAGCCTCCTCTACAAGGATTTAGTAATCTCACATCAAGGTTTTTCACCCCTCCTTAGTGGCTCAATGCAGAGCATCATTCCCTCTACAAATAAGTACTGTTCTTTATAGGTTGGAATGGCAGAATGGGAATCTGTATGATTTGTGATGCTTGAAACAAAGAAAACTCTAGTCACTGGTGGAAATACTGTTCATGTAATCATGGTTTGTTACAAGAAAAATCAGTTGAGATGGAATTGGTAAGATTTAAACGTAAGCTTTTCAAAATTAGTTGTGTGTTGTTAGCGACTTGCAGGAGGTGTCTTTAGAGATGATATAGCAATGCAGGCTTCTCCAGAGGGTAATTCTTTCACCTAATTTAGACACCAATATAAAGCAGATTAATCACTCTGTGATTATGCCAGTTCCTCTCTACTGACTTTAGAAAGAAACTATGTGATCACTGTAGACTAAAATGGATGACTTTTAGGTACTCTAAAGTTAGTGAGATGAAATTTGATTACAAAATTAAAAGAAGAGGAATATTGTCCTACTTCTCCGCACAAAAAGAGAGTTAGATTACCCATACAATTACTAAATGAAAACAACTAAATCTTCAAGAAAGGTATTGGAAAAGAATTGTGCTGCTTTTCTTAAAAAGCCATCTAAATGTTGGGTTTTCTTCTGCTACCATGTCTTCTCAAAGCTTTCTTCTTACATTTATTTTGGGATCACGTTTCTCCTATGAATTTAAGATGCTTTGCATGTCACTAGCAATATTTCTCACTCAGAAATCACAATTGTCCTGGTTGCATAATTTAATGGGTGAAACAAGATCATCATCTGGATGACTGAGTGCATATATTACTGTGTCTGTTAGTTGCATGTAGTAACAGTTTTAACTGGATTATCAATTTAGGCCACATTTGATGATGGTGATCTCTCTTATTTACATAGATAAATAGAAAATAACCAACCCACTCTAGAATTCAATCCCTTGATGCAAGACCAAGTGGACCTGAATCACAAATATAAACCAGAGCCCTTGGGAGAGCTAGTATTTAACTTACCAGGGATCTAATACTCAAACTTATTCCTAGAAGCATCTTTTAATTACAACTATAGACCTAAAGCTCCTACAGGTTTTATGAAAGGAACTGTCTGTTGGAAGGGAGATGCAAATCAGTGTTTTTAGTGACAGAAAAAAAACCCCAAACTTTAAAAGGTGGAAAGCCACCGGATATAAGCCTTCACATATTCATAGTAATACTTACTTTATTTGATGACTGATCATGTTTTCCACACACACCTAAGGCTTATTTGGTATATTAGCTTTTCTCACATTCAGTTAAAGACTAATAAAAAATAAATATGCTCTGGTAATAATGTAGTGTAGCTTTATTTGCATCATATATTTTTGTTCATTCTGAGATGCATTTTGTCTGAATATTCCCTGATATTTCAGATAGGATAAACTGCTTTACAGTATCATCATTTTTATCCATAGACCCCAAAATGATTTTCAAGGAGACAATCATTGTCAGTTCAGCTAAACTTATCACACTGAGAGTTTATATGACTTGTCCAGAATCAATAATACTAACAACATCAGTGGTCTCTCAGTAACAGTAAATTTTCTGGGAGAGACACATCGGAATCCAAAAGATCTATTCAGTGTTTTCTGTGCATCAAAAATGAAAGGAGCAGCCTGGTATGCATATGCCTATGAACACATCTGTGAATGTGTACAAATGCTCTATAGTATAGTAGTAAATAAATATTATGTGTGCAAAACATTAATTACCACATTATAAGTGATTTCAGGTAGACATATGGTGAAATCTTGTTGAGGATTGTGGAGTTTATTCAAACCCTTACTGTATACTGAGCACAGGGATTTTTGTAGCTTACTGTGCTGGAGTTACTGCTGAAAATTCTTACAAAACAAAGAATCAAAACAGAAATGCCTAGGGAGAAGAACAACAGCCAGAAGGTGAGACAAAGACAGAACTTGAGAAGTAATCTCAGCTGGCAGGTCCAGCCAGCCACAACAGAGATTTGTTGGGAGAGATTTTCAGAACAGCGCAGCTCACACAGAAAGCAGGGTACACATTATGCAGTTCAAAGCACAGCCCCCTGCATTACTGCTGCTCTCAAATGTCTCTGTGTGGCAATAATAGTTTGCCCTCGTGTCATTTAAACTTCTGTCTAAACAATAGCCAGCTATATTTATGTACTTAAAATCTGCTGGAAGGTGAACACTGTACTTTTAAACATAGTTACTTGAGTTGCTTGAAGTATTTTCCAAACAGTAAATAAATCTAACATTCTAGTTAGTGACATAACGAATCATTTTTTGACATAGGCTTTCAAGAGTGAGGGGTGAGATATTTTCACAGAAATATTTTCATTTTTCAAAGTGGAAGCTGTATAAAAATACAAACCAAAATGGATGAGGAGCAACATTGTTGAGTTATAGTAGTGGATATTGTGATTGTGCCATTGTGTAGAATTCAAGGAAGTTGTTTCTACACCAAACTGAACTTGGATCCATATCAACTTGCAGAGGTGTAGATACTCATTCTGTGTACTTTGGCTCACTTCCTAAAGGCATTTTGGGGGTCTAAATCCATTAAACACAGTGGAAGCTAGATACGTAAATACCCTTGAGGACCTAGCCTTGTTTAATTATATACTACGAAAACTCTGGAGTTATAACCATACTAGAAAATTAAAGGATTCTAGGCAACATTCCCAGGTACTGAAACATAATCATTTATACTGTTACATTTTTAACTTTGTCTCTGGCATGATTTTGTAGTGTGCCAAAGGATTTTTGGCTGTGGCTGGTGAGTTTGTATGGAAGTAGGATCAATTCCCAGGATATAATTTGGGTACAGGCACCTTATTCTGCAGTGTAAAGACTTTTTTAGTAAGGACATAAGCTCTTGCAAGCCCATCGGCCACAGTGCCAGAAAAAGTAGCCCAGCACATGTTTGATAGATGAAGTCTGAATGGCTTTTGGAGAGGTTTAAAAGCAAGGCTATAGGCCCACGGCTGCCCTTGAAATAAAAGGGGAATTCCCTAAAGAGCAGAAAATTCACAAGATTTCTAAATAGAAGACAGATTGGGGAAAATCGTGTGCACCTCATAGTGAATCTTTAGTGGTAAAATACAAATCCACTGAAATTGGAGATTTAATTTGAAATGATAATCAATTAGCTTACAGATACTTGATGATAACAATCAAAGTGTGTGGACCTTTGAGTAGAGCACTGAAACACAATGGACTATTTTTGTAATGACAAGGCAAGAGGGAATATCACGCCGTGCTGTGTCTATTGAAATCCTACAGAACCAAATATAATTGCATTGGTGAATCTGTCCTTTTATTGACCATTCTGTGTACATAAACTACAATGCACTATAGAAAACATATGCAATAAGTCATTCAGAACAAAAAATTAGAGATCATGTTAGTCTGATTTTTGTGCTCTTTGTTTTCCAGTCCTAACAAAATCCTCAATAAAAGCTGTTGTTTACTCTTGAAGTCAGCTGAAGAAGATGCAACTTCTATGATTTTTCTAGGGCTTTTATGAAAAGTTCTTTCACGTAATTTTATTCATTTTGTGTAAGTTGAACTGAAATTTGTTTTCAGATGTATGACGTCCAACACATAATACACCAAGACAAATCCTAGAGCTAGGGAATCAAAGATAGGAAGGGAAAGACCTTCACAGGAAAAGATCTTCACAAAAAGGATCGTTAGGCACTGGAACCGACTGCCCAGTGAGGTGGTTGACTCACCTTCCCTGGAGGTGTTTAAGGTGAGGGTGGATGAGGTACTGAGGGGCATGGTTTAGAGATTGGTGGGAATGGTTGGACTCGATGATCCGGTGCTTCTCTTCCAACCTGGTGATTCTATGATTCTATGACAATGAATCACAGAGAGGCAAGATCAATCTGATCATTTCGCTGTTAAAATAGAGATGTTTTCTTACCCTTGTTTGGAAAATGTTGGGGTGCAGGAATGAACAGGAAGTTAACATCAAGTTTCTTGTGAAACTGAAGAAATCCACAATGAACATTTTTCAGCTATTGAATTGTTCAAAAGGTTTATGACGAAGGTATTTGGAACATCGAAGGAACCCTTTTATGTTCGCAAAAAATGTAAAAGGAAAACCGACAGAGGTCTTCAACAGTCTTTCAGAAAAACATCAGTGGAATTACTTTGAATGTTGGCAGCATCATATGCAGTTATATGACAACTCAGAAGGGAAGTATTTTGAAGGTGGTCATAGCTGATTTTCTTAATTAGTTAAATTTTAAAAGTTACGGGTACAATCTCTTTTTTGTGTGTTGGACCTTATATATAGCTGTTTCTGCTGAGGTTCTTTAATTGGTTAATCTTTATCATTTTTATAATATTGCACATGCAATAAACATTTGGCACATTTTTTAAAGAAATAGAAGAACAATGTTTGTGTTTAACTGGTTAGAAATTTTTTGGGTTTAAGATATATCCTAGGTACAGGTGGGAATTTCTTGACCAATGTAATTGGCAAATACTGACTTTTATTGCGGCACTCCTCCATTATATTATTTTTCCATATCTTCATAGAGATGTTAAAGGCATAATCCCACCAAAATTAATAACAGAGCTTTAATTTATGTTTGACACTTGTTTAGGGAAAAGTTTAGTATCTCACTATACATAATTTCCTAACAAAATTTTAAACTATGACAATGCACAGTCAAGTTCACAGTAGTTCTTTCTGGATGGAACTAGCTGTGATAAGATTAGTGATACAAAAATTATTGTCTCTGATCTTTCTTTTATCAACTAATGTTGAAACATTGTAACTTTCATTTGGACAGTGAAAAATTAGGTCATAATCAAATTTACATATTGTACTTTAGAAACAAGTTTTAAAGTTCTTTTAAGATATATCTGACCACTGCTGCAAGAGACAACAAAAAATGTTCTAACAAATACATCAACAACAAAATCAGAACCAAAGAGAACATCCATTCTTTACTGGATATGGAGGGGAACATTGCTACCAAAAAAGAGGAAAAGTCTGAGGTGCTTAATACCTTCTTCAACTCAGTGTTTAACAGTCAGACCAGTTATCACCATGGCATACAGCCCCCTGAGCTGGAAGATGAGGATGGAGAGCTGCATAACCTCAACCTGATCTGGGAAGAATTAGTCAATGACCTGCTACACCACCTGGGCACTCACAGGTCTGTGGGACCAAATGTGATCCATCCAAGACTACTGAGGAAGCTGGCAGAGGAACTTGCCAAGCTACTCTCATTTATCAGCAATCCTGGTTAACAGCAGAGGTTTCAGACAACTAGAGGTTTTCCAAAGTGGCTACTATCTACAAGAATGACAAAAAAGAGGATCTGGGGAAATACAAGCCTGTCAGCCTGACCTTCATACCAGGTTTGCAAGTATTACAATTTCTTAGAAAAGAGCTCACTTTCCCCTGCCCTTCACAATCTTCTAATGTTTTAAGATTATTTTGCCACAGTGCATGGAACACTACAGCAAGCCAAATACTTCCATGATATAACCGTATTCCTTGTTCACATGTTTAATAAAACCTGTGTGCATGGTAAATAGCCGGGTAAAATTATCTTGCACTGTAAACTAAAGTAATGACAATATTAAATGCTATTCTATACCCTATAATTTCTATTCTTACTTGTCTTCAGTCACTTTATCTTTTAGAGTCCTACAAAATATATTTATGAGGAAGGAGTTTATCTTTTTTGTGATAACTGACATTCCAAACTGTTTTCTCCACATGATGTTGTAGGAATATATTAGCTGTACCACCACATATGTACCACTGTCTGCTTAAAAGATTAGTCATTACCTTCTATCTGTTGCCAAGAATAAGAGAAAGTAAAGGATACTGATGTTTAAAAACTCCCAAACCCTAAACCTGTCTTTTATGTCCAATTTCTATTCTCCAGGTTCCACAAAATGTCATTTAACTTTCTTTGTTTAGTGCAATGACTACACAGGAGCTTGGTGAGCCTGGCAGCCTTGGTAGGCATTCTTGACAGCTTGTCAAGCCTGAGGGTACTGCATGTTGTCTTTCCCTTCAATAATTAATAATTAATTCGAGCCATGATTTTTTAATGATGGACTGATTTAAACGTACTAGGTTTGGGGCTTTGTATTTTTTTAAACCACTCATTTCTCAAAAGTAAGAAAGACAAGTAAGAGAAACTATATACATGCTTTCAAACAAGTCAGACAAAATCACCAGAAGGGTAGAGGCCTACCATACACATACATTCATCTGCATATATAAGGGTTCGCACACAAGGAATGTAGTCCCTGCTGGCCAAACAGAAGTGACTAAATACCTTTTTGCAAGTCTAGAAAATCAAACACAGCCTGAAGCATCTCGTTTAAGGATTTCCCATGCATATAAAGCACAAATCCCAAAGCAGTATTTCTTTTTCTCAATCAGTTACTATGTTAGGAGGAAATGTAGGAAAATTACGACTCTAATTTTCAAAGACAGTACAAGGAGCCACTGAACAGAGAATGGAAAAGAAAAACATGCCATTGTTAACTGATGTGAATCCAACATGCTCCTTGTACACTTCATTTCCATATATATAGAATAGAAATATAGAATATATATGTATAAACATAGAATCATAGAATTGCTTAGCACCATAAAGATCATCTAGTTCCAACCCCCTGCCATAGGCATAGACACTTTCCACTAGATCAGGTTGCTCAAAGGCTCTTTCAACTTGGTCTTGGTCTTCCAAGGTGTCCCCACAACTTCCCTGGCAAAACTGTTCCAGTCCTTCACCACCCTCACAGTAAAAAATATTCTTCCTAATATCTAATCTCCCCTCTTCCAGCTTAAAACCATTACTCCTTACCTTATTACTACACTTCCTGATAAAGAGCTACTCCCCAGTTTTCTCATAGGCTCCCTTTAACTACTGGAAGGCAGCTGTAAGGTCACTCCAGAGCCTTGTCCTCTCCTCTCCTCTCCTCTCCTCTCCTCTCCTCTCCTCTCCTCTCCTCTCCTCTCCTCTCCTCTCCTCTCCTCTCCTCTCCTCTCCTCTCCTCTCCTCTCCTCTCCTCTCCTCTCCTCTCCTCTCCTCTCCTCTCATCCAACTCTCTCAGCATGTACTCATATGGGAGGTGTTCTAGACCTCTGATCATCCTCAATGCCCTCCTCTTGACTTGCTCCAACCAACCTATGTCTTTCCTGTATTGAGGACTCCAGAACTGAACACAATACTCCAGGTCAGGTCTCACGAGAGCAGCATAGAGGGGCAGAATGTATGTATCACATACCACATATGTGTACATCACATACTACATATTATACTTAATATTATACATATTATACCACATATTATACATAATACATATGTATATGTATATGCTGTGAACTGTGCACTATAAATTATCTCTATTTTGTATAGTTCCCTCTACACTTCATTTAGCTTTTTGTTCCCTTCTTGCAGAGGCCCAAGTTCAGTAAGGACTCTTACTGTTGCTGAACTTATGGGAGAAGTTCACAATTGCTTCTTGGAGCACAATATCTAGCCTTAAATTGAATATCTGTGCTACACACCCAGTGCCTAAGTAATACCTTTCAGAACTATATGAAACCAGCCAAATATACCAACATGGAAATGTAGAGAAAATTTGTTAGGTGCC
This sequence comes from Coccyzus lansbergi, assembly GCA_033558105.1. Classification (NCBI taxonomy): domain Eukaryota; kingdom Metazoa; phylum Chordata; class Aves; order Cuculiformes; family Coccyzidae; genus Coccyzus; species Coccyzus lansbergi. Next base: position 1,571,295 of record JAUMJK010000168.1, read on the forward strand.
TTGTTACCAAAATCAGTCTCTACTGATACTAAAAAGGTATTTTTCACCAAAACACAATATGAGGTTTCCAGAAGTCATTTATCCACAGAGAACCAGAGATTCTCTCAAGGTGATTCTATTCAGTGGTATGTAGATGATAAAATATCAAAAGAAGTGAAGTGATTTCACACTAGGCACAGCAATAATATGACAGCTCCATACCCAGCTGCAGTCCTTGTTGTACTAAACCTCCTCAAGTGAAACTATATTTAGCCTATTAAATACAACCCTGTTTCTACTTTTCTTGTGAAAAAAAGAACAAGAAAAATCAAGAGTCTTAATTTATATATTTATTTACTTTCAGACACCAGTAACTTTTTGTGACTGTTTAATGTTTTTGAAAGCATCTCTGTTTAATTCATAAAATCATAGAATCACCAGGTTGGAAGTGACCCACCAGACCATTCCTATCAAATACTAAACCATGCACCTCAACACACCATCCACCCATGCCATAAACACCTCCAGGGAAGGTGACTCAACAGCCTCCCTGGGCAGCCAGTTCCAGTATCCAATTGATATTAATAAATAGCAGTACACATATAAACATCCTTTCCCACAACTTCACTTGCCAGCACTGTCAGTAATAACCACTTAAAGGGCGATTGAACCACAGACACAGGCATTTCTACAAACATATAGTCTGTAACTTGTGACTAACTGTGTTAATCATCAGGGAATGCTCAAACAGAAAATTTCAGCACAGTAGCATGTGTTGTCTTTTAGGTTATTTTGTCTTTTTTTCTTACTATTTGCAGGTGGTAAGTATCATCAGATAATGACAGCGTATAAAATGTGATATGTGAGTTCTTTGGAAAGGTATCCTACAAAGAGAGGAAAATGCATCTCCACAAAAGAAGTACTCAGTTGATCTCATTATCTAAATTCACTTGCAGAAGCTGAATTCCTTTTGGGAACAAAGAATCAGTAGATGAACAGAAATTTCTGAGGCAACTTAATTTCTTGTTGGACCAGTGTAGATTGTTAACCATATCATATGGAAATATATCTCAAGTTTTATCCAAACTCTAGTGTCCTTTCCCAATATAAGTATATAAGGCATTAGTTTCTAATATTTTGTTGCAATTACTGTTTAGTGGCATAAGGGTACAACCATGAGGACCACAGAAGTGCCATTTTCTGACAAAAAGAGGACGGGAGTAGATCTCTACAGGTTAAGTAACTTATTTCTGCCCAAAACTGATAGTAACTGTGCCAGTGTTTTCCTGGACAGTTGCTTTTATCAATGTATTCTCAAAAACTTCTAGTGTCAGGGATTGGACATAGACTGTAGATGATCTGTTTGAGTGCATCACTATTCTTAGTACTAGGAGAGATTTCTATGTATGTAACTTAAATCTGCCTTTCACGTCTTTCTTTAAGTGGATATCACAGTGGTGTCAAAAAATAGATCAAAATGTCTAAGTGAAAATACTTTCATACACGTCTCACCAACAATATATGCAACTTACAAAAAATAGTGGCATATTATTCTTTTTAAAAAAATGTGTTTATATGTACAATTGTTTGAGTTCGTAATGCATAGATTGGTTAACTGTGTATACATCATGAACTTGTACAGATGCTATGTATTATGCTATGAATGTGATCCATTTCAATGCAAAATAATAAAAAAATTCCACAGATTTTATATCCCAAGGGGTAAGTAGTATTTGGCAGGTTAATTAATTGCACAGTAATCCAGGAGGAAATGTATTCCAGTGGAGACAGTGGAACACTCTCCCTTTCCAATTGATCATATTTAGTTAAGTGGATTGGTAGTAGTCTGCTGTTAACTCAGGTACTGCTGTGGGCAGGTCCTCTGCTACTTTATTTAATAGTTCTTTTTCTGCTTTGATGTTGATAAAGGACCCTAAAACACATCTTCTTTAATTGTATTATAATAGAAATAGTGCCTTAGGGACAGTAAAAAAGGAACAAATCCCAAAAGACTGAATCAATTTGCCTGGATTACATTAAGTGATGTGACAAAACGTTATCTGTATTCCCACAAACCATCAGTGAGAAGGAATGCCAGGTGAGGACCCAAATAAAACCCTTCCATCCTACTCTCATGCACATTACAGGGGACATCAGCCCAGCAAAATGTCCGTGTCTACAGAGAGTAACAGGGATACAGTGGTAGACATGAGACATCCAAATTAAAGACTCAGATGAACAGATAGTGTTTCCTGGCTCCTCTCAGGGCTATCCTGAAAGACTTAAACCCAGTTTTCAGGGGAGAAATCCACCAAGAAGGGTGAACACCAGAGAGACTTCAGGGCCTGGATGTGTACAGGAGAGTGTGTATGCGTGTCTATAAGACTGAGATCAATAAGGATGGTTACTGAGGACTAGGAAGGTCCCAGTGAACTCTGTAAATGTGTGTGTGTGCATTTGTGGGATTGAATGAGACTGCCTGTATCAGCAATTGTAGTGGGGCTGCTGCTTCTGGCATTTGTATGCCAAGGTACCAGCAAACAAGGACAGACTGAGGTTCTGAACCTAATTGTCGCAGGGACCCATGCTGTACATATAAATATATATATCCTCACCAATGGACCTTCATATTGCCAGTCAGTAAGAGGAGCCTTTGGGACTTTGTTAGGATGAGTCCTGAATGTGTATGACTGTGTTGATCTGTGTTATTAGTTATGTGTATAAATAAGTTGTATTTGTGCCTACTGGGAATACTTGCTCAGCCTCATTACTGGTTGGATTTGGGAACACGATGCTACTGCAGCCTTACCTCTCTTGAGCAACCAAATCTGTGCCTATTTCTGTAGCAGATTATGCCTTTCTACCTGGTGGAAATATGCTATAGAAAGGCCTGTAAAGTTTCCATGGTCATAGAGATATTTCATAGAATCATAGAATAACCAGGTTGGAAAAGACCCACTGGATCATCGAGTCCAACCATTCCTATCAAACACTAAACCATGCCCCTTAGCACCTTGTCCTCCTGTGCCTTAAACGCCTCTAGGGAAGGTGACTCAACCACCTCCCTGGGCAGCCTTTTCCAGTGCCCAATGACCCTTTCTGTCAACTTTTCCAAAGACATAATCAGTGGAAAAGAACACATGCAACAGACAATAGACAGTACTCCATAGGCTCAGATAGGTACATATTCCTCTTAATTGAACTCAGGAACTTTTCTTCCCTTATTCTGACATTAAGAACTCATCAAGGAGGAGTTGAAAGCTGTTTAACATCTCTTGAATATTACATTCATGAGCAAGAGCAAAACATACATTATACCTGCATAACAGGTAAAAGAATAAGTTTACAAATAAATTCTGATATATATATATATATATATGTATGTATTTAAACAGCCTTTTTTTATCACAGAACAATTTGAATTAGATATTGTTACCAATATTCTACCTACATAACTAGAAAATGTTTTGATCAAATCCCATCACATTTTAATGCAGATTATTTCAGGTAATGTTATGCATTTCTTTTCTCACTTTAAAGTTATATCTAAAAAGGATCACTGATATTGAACCCCATGCTTATCCCAGCTGGTACTCTGTCATTTCTGTTCCAACCTTCCCACTAGGTAAAGTAACCACCTGTTGACTTTAGTAGTTAAAAAGGGAATTTCTGGGACCAGCATAAAAGTGTGGAGGGAGGTTAGAAGTTGAAGGAAGAAAGAGAATAAAATTTAGACAAGTATTGTACCTATCCCAAAAGCATTCCTCATATACGGAAGCTGAACTTATTCTGATTAAACCTTTCATAACTGATTAAACCCTTCATACTCTTTACCTTGCTAAAACAAAACTTCACTGATTGACACTGTGAATCTGTAATTAATGTCCAAATGAGATAAAGAAGAAGTGTCAGTAAAAAAGGTAAAGGGCTTGCCTTTTTTAGAAAAAAAGGTTTTAGAAAAATACGGTTTTGGTGACAAGACTAAACCAGCACCTGAGAGATCACTTAGCATGTCAGTAACAACAAACTAGCAGGTGCAATATTAATAAAAGGCTCAAGAGAACTCAGAGCTCTATGCACTATGCCATCAATTCTCTGGATTGTGCTGGATATTGATCATAAATAAATAATTGTTCCATTCTGCTGTTGAGTAAAATGTTAGTAAAAGTACAAAGCTACAGGAGAAGAATCTAAAACTATACCAGATCTATAAAAAATCCATAAAAGAGGTCAAAGCATTTTTCCCTCCTGCTCAGTCCTTCTTAGATTAATACTCCCTCCTTGTCATATGGAATTTCAGAAGGATAACATGTCTGAAGGATGATAGTTTGATTTTTCATCAACAAGTGACAAAACACTCCTGTTGAATATTTGTATTACTTTATATATAATTTGTTCTCACTTTCTTCATTATAAGAGCAAACATGTACAGCAAAGTTTATATAAATCATATATAAGCTTACTTATATATGAATTTAAAGGTGGTAAAAATCACTTTCTTTAACAGCAGTGAGTTACTGGACTAGATTTACTGTTCGCTTTATAACTAACTAAAAAAGTAGAAGGACTAAGCAGATTTTTGGTGGCTTCCACGTATTGAAGTGCCTTGATTCTCTCTCTTGCAAGGTTCAGTATACCTTCCCCAAAATTCAAGCCTTTATTTCAATAAAGAAATGGCAGACTAATCCTCTTAAAGTCTGTCCAGAGACACTACATTATATGGAAAACAACTGGCAGGTTTGGGAGTTGGTAGATTCTAGCTGAGAGGAGGAAATAAGTAACTGGTAGGCAGTGACATCTTATAATGGCAGTCTTTTCTGCAATAACACTGCAATATCATCTCACATTGCCGTCTTTCAGTGCAATGGTGAACGAGGAAGTGAAAAATCACAGAAAATATGGTTACAAAAAAAAGTAAGAATATATTAGGTTTGTTAATTTATTTGCATGTTGGTTTTGGTATTTGTGTGAAAGTTCTGAGATAAGGTAAGCTGAGATTTGGCTCAAATACTAACTGGAATTTAGTGAAAACACGAAAATAAAGGTGTTCTAATTTTTTTACTGATTGTTGCTATCTCCCTTCATGGCTTTGTTGGACTGTTAATATCTTTGTTTTATAATAATGGAAATGACATTTTTTTATTGAGAAAGAAGGAGTTCTTCTCCAGCAAATGCTGGTTAATTTATCTTCATTATGTCACAAAAAAAGAAAGAAAAAAAAAAAGAGAGAAAAAGAAATCCAAAGAGCAGACATTTATCAGCAATCTTGAAAATCAGTAGACTTGTTGCAATCACGACCGACAAATTTTCATGAAAGACAGCAACATTTACATTCAGTTACATTTCTCCACTACTACATCCACTTTAAACTTAAAACAAATAACAGTTGTTAGGAACAAAATCTTTTTATTGTATAATCTATTCATGATAATAAGATTTTTTTAAGCTTCATATTCAATCACAAAATGAATGAATTGGGCTTTTGTAATACATATGATCTGTACTTACTATAGGATTTTATTTCTTGAATGAGTAACTGACTTCACTTCTTCAGAAGACATGATTTGTATGGCCTGAAGACACACTACCTTGTAGAATAATTATCATATGAATTTACTGAAAGTTCACTGTTATATCTTTCTTGTGTTCGCAGCAGTGACATGAATTACCAAGTAAAACACATTACCAATAGTGAAATCTGATGGGTAAAATTGTAGTTCTTTCTTTCTGGAACAGTTTTTTGCTACCTTTCCACAATCCTCATTCATACAGTCTTTTAAAGAAACCTCTGAAGCAGGAGGCAGAAATTGTGCTAGGGTTAAATAAGTGTTATATGAAAAATACAATTAATTCTATTTTATATTTAATCAAATGTTTTAATTAATATAACCAACATCCTAAATCAAGTGAAAACTTCCTATATCCACATAGAAGGGACATAAGGCCAAATATTTCTTTGTACTTTTTTCTGAACCGTATTCAGATTACTAAACATTAAATACAGTGTAAAAGTACCTAATTTATAAAGACACATAATGTCTTTGCTAATAAATAAAAGGAAAAGAAGACATCTAAGTTTAGTTGTTCTGCTGTTGCTGTCAACCAGATACATGAAGATATGTGTTAGCAAATAGTGTAATATGAAACATAAGTCTTTTAAAAAACCAAAAAGTTTAATTGATCCAAATCCTCCTGAATTACAAAGTGGACTTTTTATTAAAAATAATGGGGACATTTTTTAGCTTTTAATATATTTTATGAGAATATTTTTCACAATGTCTCTAAGATCAGTATACTTTAAGTCACACTCAGATCACGACCTTCCTCTATACATGTAGATTATGTGGAGGGCAGGGAGGTGGAATAGTATAATACTTCAGTGACTCCAAGAGAGATATTCGCCTCCAGAGCGTGGACATTCGGGTCATAGAATTTGTGTAATTGTTTAAGTGTCAATATAGTCAATGGAGATTTAGTTAGTATAGCAGGTAAATTTTAAAGACTTGGTTGAGTCTCTTCAACATAAGCATCTAGTGTTATTTCAGTTGACCTCTGGTATCTTATCCAGGACTGAAACCTTCTCTATGTGCTGTGTCTACTCTGAAAGCTGGTATGACATACCATGTCTGTGATAGCCTGGGCTAGTCAACAACCAACACTAGACAGTTCAATTGATCTGTAATTGTCTATTCTCTTGACTTGAATCTCACTGTAAGACTCAGGGTTTCAAGAAAAATACAGAACAACACGACCATACTCTCAAATAATATGGCAACATGCACATGTTTATTATGTGTAAGTCTCTTGTAATACAGATATTCCATGTCTCTGACTTGAGGGGCAAGCACATACCCTTAAAGTATGATACTTAATATTTCACATCTGATAAATAAATATGTGAAAAAAATGCCAGTTAGATATATGTAAACCTATTTTGTTTTTACTCATCTACCATTCTGAATATATCTGTAGCAGATCTATAATCTTCATATAGGTGTTTACAAATACAGAACTATAATCCTACATTCACAGTTTTTCATATATTCTTCTGTACTTCCTTATCTCATCCCAACATTCACAATAGAATAACAGCCTATCAATAAAATCAAAGACTAGTAGAAGTCTAGTAGCTAAATTCCTACTTCCCAGTATATTTGCAATCAGTAATTATAGAATCATAGAACAACCAGGTTGTTAGAGACCCATTGGATCATCAAGTCAAACCATTCCTATCATACACTAAACCACGTCCCTCAGGACCTCATCTACCCATGCCTTAAACACCTCCAGGGAAGGTGAATCAACCACCTCCCTGGGCAGCCTAATCCAACGCCCAATGACCCTTTCTGTGAAAAACTTCCTCCTAATCTCTAGCCTAAATCTCCCCTGGTGGAGCTTGAGGCCATTCCCTCTTGTCCTGTCCCCTGTCACTTGGGAGAAGAGGCCAGATCTCTCCTCTCTACAACCTCCTTTCAGGTACTTGTAGAGAGTAATGAGGTCTCCTCTCAGCCTCCTCTTTTCCAGGCTAAACAACCCCAGCTCTCTCAGCCGTTCCTCATAGGATCTGTTCTCCAGCTCCTTCACCAGCTTCGTGGCTCTTCTCTGGACTTACTCCAGAGCCTCAACATCCTTCTTGTGGTGAGGGGCCCACAACTGAACACAGGATTCAAGGAGCGGCCTAAGCAATGCTGAGTACAGAGGGAGAATCACCTCCCTGGACCTGCTGGTCACACCATTTCTGATACAAGCCAGGATGCCATTGGCCTTCTTGGTCACCTGGGCACATTGCTGGTTCATGTTCAGTTGGCTGTTGACCAACACTCCCAGGACCCTCTCCTCCTGGTAATTTTCCAGACAGACTTCTCCCAGACTGTAGCTCTGCATAGGGTTGTTGCATACATTTAACTTACGCTCTAGCACCTATGGGGAACAAAATCTGTTTGAATTTCTCTTTTCCTCAGCTAGAATATTACACCATATGTTGTATAGATCCCTTTGCAAGACATCCTTCCAGATGTTATCCAGAAGAGATAAAACAATAAATAACTAAATTATTAAATTGTCCACAATTAGGTGTGCTCAAGTAATGATGTTAGAGAGGATGTCATAGTAAATTGTCAATGAGTGGCAAATACTAGAGGCCATCTGCCTCCCAGGGAGTCCTGGGAAGAAAATCATTCTTGGACAGATGAACAATACAGGCAGAAATGTATGGAAAAACTTCCAAAGGGTAAAGTAAACTCACACTCTGCTGTTTAAAATGCCCTTTATGCCACATTTGCAACCAACCAGAGAGGTAAAATTCCAGATTATTAGCAACTGAGGAAACCTTTGAAATAGCAGATAAGGGAAGGAGTTCCACTTAAAGCAAATAAAACTGAAACTTAAAATATAGTTTATGGGGAAGTTTTAAACTAAAGACAGAAAAGTCCAACAGGTGTACTGTAATAAAATCTCCTCAGTATTACAAAACCTGACAGAACAGAAGTCAATAAAATTCAGGAAGGTAATAGATAGGAGCAATCTCTATAAATAAGATTCTATTGAGGCAGAGCACATAAAAACTGACAACCAGAACAAGAACAAATATATAGTTGTTCCATACAAATTACAGAAATGTAAAGAATTAGCTAACCAAGATGAAAGTCCTGGTTTTAAATAATAGTGTTGACGTACTTCAGATTGGAAAACATGGTGGAAGGCTGATAAACAGTGTAGCACCATTGCTTTCATGCTAGCATAAAATTTACGTTAGGAATGACAGAACAAGTTGTAAGTGTGCAGGAGTGGTACTGTATTTTAAAAGAAAGATTAAGTTGAAATATGGAAATACAAAGGGCAAATTTACTACTGAAAGGAACATCAAGTTTCTTTGTATTGAAATCCGGTGCCCAAATAGAATAGTATAACAGCAGGGTCCTATTAACACTTTGGAATTCTAAGATGTGAAATAACTGGAAAAAAAATTTTGCAGGTTTAAGTAATGGTTGTTAAATATATTAAATTTTATTGAGGGATTCAGACAATACCTGGTTTCATGTTATCAGTTTATTTGCTGTATGTGGAATTCCAGATTTTTTTTTTTTAAAGATTCTTGAAAAAATCATTATTTTGTTTCATAGAAAAAAAGATAAATTGTACAGGTGGATTAATAACTGCATAAAAGAGGCAACAAAGGACTAGATATATCATAGTTCCCCTACTGAATCCAACTGTAGGAAAGCTAACAATGAAATTTCAGAGTTTTTTCTGCTAAGACTTTTGCTGGTCAGTATATTCAGAGGAAAAGTAGTGATTATGTGCAGTTATTGAGAGTTATATAAAAAAAATCTGTCTGCAAATAGTTGCAAAAGGACTGTACACTACTTAAGTGTACTGGAAATAAAATGGTAGACAAAATTTTGTGTTGACAGATGAAAAACGTGCACAAGGTGGAGAACAAGAGAAACTGCATGCATTACCGGTGGTAAAGCAATAATTTGCTCTAAATTAGACATTATCACTTGTGAAAGACATATTGCAGTCATTGCAAATGATTTTATGAAAAAAACCCTCAATCCAAAACATACTAGTTTGAAGCTGAGCAGTGACAAAAAAATACAATCAAAATGCTATGAATCTTTAGGAAAGGAGCAAACCAGATATACTTACCTCACTGCATAAACTTTAGATAAATTAACATTTTGTGTACCAATTATAATAATTTCCTGCCTCACAAAGAGATAGGACAGGAGAGGATAAAAATACAGCAGAAAGTAAACACAAGATATTAATAATTATAGAGCTTGTGTGTGAAGAGAGGTTGAATACACTAGGATTCTCTGATATGAGAGAAAAAAAAAGGCAGATGGGATTATTATACATATCTGTAAAAAAGAAAATGTCCGAGAGAACTAAAGAATTATTGTTTAAAATAAAAAAATCTCAGATCTTTCAGAGAAAGAATAGCCAACCACACAAACACAAAAATGATTTATAAGTTTTATTTTGTTTTTTAACCATTGGTGAGACTACTGGGAAAACGTCTGTGTGAGAAGGAGTGGTAAGAAGCATTAATCGCATTCCCCCAACATTTGCTTCAGAATTGTATTTAAGCTCATATCCTTGCCCTTGCGTGCTCTATGCAGCAGACATTCCTGTGCCTTGGCCATGTGCCTGGCCATGTGCTCTTGCTAATGCTGACCTACTAACTTGACTGGTTGGCTTCATTATGGCATTGGTTTAACCGAGTTTGAGCTTGCTGGTGAAATTGTGGCTGAAAACAGTTGTTGCCGCCTTCTCTACTCAGACTTCTTAAGTACAGTGGGATGACCCCCTTCATGAGGCCACTGCCTCTGCTTGCCTTGTTGTCCTCAGCTCTTGTCCCACACACAGAGGAATAATATCACAGGGGTATCATGGAGGGTAGAAAAGAATCCATACCTAAGCACAGTGTTATGTCAACATGAACAGTTCCTCTGCTCACAACGGAGAATTAGTTTTGATACTGCTTTGTATAAGCGTAGGATCACTTTCTGTAGAAGACAGGAACCAAAACTATCTTCATGGCCAAAGCCAACCAGCCCTTGCCTAATACTCTCTATTGATTTCTGTTGATGTATTTTGTTTTGTTAAAAGGTGATCGTCTGATCTATGTATATCTATATACTGACCTCTCTGTGTAACTATCCACATATATACATACACACACGCACATGCAAATCTATGTACGATAGCAATTGTGATTATTATCCATTATGGTGCAGTATTTCTTCATACCACTTAGTGAAGTTTAAAAACTTTAGTGAGTTTTTCATATGGTTTCACACAGACTTTACAAACCTCTTCTAGTTATTGTGCAGGTGTCCATCGCAAATTTTTCTATGTTAAAATGCAGTTTCATAAAACATACCCTTGCTCTGTTCAGTAAGATAAGCCTAAAAACCTACCACATCAATTTAATATTTTTTTTTTAAATAGTTCTTCAGTAATAAAGGCATAGTAAAGAACAGATCAAAGAAGGTACTATAGGTGATCATCTTGTTACAGGGAAAACATTTAGGTTTTAGACTAAAACTGTGAACTCTGGGAAAAAAAGTAAAAAAATACTAGGGAAAAACATGCACACAAGCTTTAGTAAATGTAGCTACTATTTTGTTTACATAAAATTCACATTCTATGTCATCAAAGACCTTATGAGTGTTTCAACCCAGTTCTTGTGGATCTTTAATGAAATCTTTAAATTATACATTATTGGACATTCTGGAGAAATGTCTGTCTTTCAAGAAGAGGAGCTTTACACCCAAAAAAATAACAAAATTATTGCAACAACAGAAATATTTTTATATATTTAATTATTCTTAATTCAGTCTTTTCCTAAACAAGCAAACTAGTACTACTTAATTAAATTCTTTTTTTGCACATAGCTTGTTTTTTAAAATTAAATAATATTGTACCTTACTGTATGAACAAAGAAATACAATTTGCATAAATGTGTGATCAAACAATAAACATTGTAATCATATACAAAAATCACAGAGCCCAACCCTTGCTATTAAGAAAATTTTCTAACATGACTGTTATGACAGCAATTGTTAAAGAGCAACCTTACAGCTTTTTAAAATTTAATTCTCATATGAAGTATTTTCGCAGAGGAGGTTGTTTAGTCATTTAAAAAAATCGACTCATTTCTTTTAACTTAAAATGACCGATTCACATTTCTGTAGATAGACTGACACAGAGGTTAGTATTGAGAACTGCCTGCATACATGGCCTTCATTAACACCATATAATTATACTGAGATTTCTTGAGCTTGACTTGTCAGATAAGATCTTATCTAGATGAATGGTTTTTCTTGCTTTGAATGCTTGAATGAATCTGAGAGTCATTTGGCACTTGGCATCCTGTATTGTGACATGTTATCAGCCAAGTAGTGCAAAGAAAAAATTAATTATTTCAAAGAAGGAATACAGGACAAAAATATTTTAAAATGTAACAATTGCTGTGTTGGCTCTAAGGAGGGAAAAAAAAATATTACAAAGCGGAGACAAGTCCAATGAAGAAGAACATCTTTCTTCAGAAACTTGCAACAAGGTTACCTATCAGTGAACACAGCTGTCAGCCATCAATCCCCTGCTGGAACATTATTTGGAGAAAGAAAGTTAAAGTAATTCATGAAACGTTTCATTGTCCTCCTCCCCATAAATTAATGCATTCACTTCTGCTGTTATTGTCATTGTCTTGAGGCTATTTCTTGACATACGTTCTCTCAAGGGAAGTCAGAAGACAAATTGCATGTTGAGATAAAATACTGGAATGACTTTATTTTTTTTTTTTATATTCCACTTTAATTTCACTCTCATTTTGTTGCTATCTCATCCACCAGGCTACCTGGTGTAGGGCACACTCTGTGCAGGACAGAAATGCAGTTGTTTTGTATGAAAGCTCAAAGACTTAAAGAAGTTTGGTCACTCTACAGAAGAATTTATTTAAATGTAGTTCAGCAATAGCAGAGTAAATGACTGCCCTTGTGTCTAAAAGCACACAACTGAGATTCAAAAGGTTCATTTGCTGATTTGCTGTACTCACTTTGTAAAGAAATTACTGTGTCTACTCTTTAAAATTCTCTATACATAAGGCACATAAAGCACTGATTTTGTTAGCTTTTTGTCTAACTGTATTTATATCAGTGGACTATTTACTATACATGCAATTATGTCTCTAAAAGATTTCTATACGAATGTAGCTTCTTGGTTTCTGTGATTGAATATTAATAATGCAGATTAAAATAGCTTCTTGTCTGGCCACTCTGACTACCTTTAAAACAAATACATAAAATGGTTCAGCCCTTTCTTCAACTGTGAGTACAGATGGTACAACAAAGGTCATATATGTACAGCTAATCTTTACTCCCACTCAACAGGTAAGGACAACTGCACTGGATGTTAGGCTAGTATATCCCTTGAACCATGCCTGGCTCTTGTCTGTGCAGTGCAAACTGTTACAGAGCACAACTGCACTCAGCAGTGTACCATTAATTAAGAAGTCAGGACTATCAAGGACTAACACTCAAACCTGTGTTTTCCTGTATGTACATCCCCAGGAGCTAAAGGAGCAGAATAAAGCTCCCATGGTTCAAAAGAAAGGGGTTAGAGACCTGCTTGGCCAACTAGACACTCACAAGTATATGAGGATGGATAGGATCCATCTGAGGGTTTTGTGTACTACAGTGATCATTTCTACCATCTGATATTGGTGCTTGCTATAACACTTTATAGGCAGTTAAAGCAGTAAAACTTCTAAGTATGGACTATCTTAATTTTCCTATTTCTTTCACATTAAAAAAAAAAAAAAAAAAGTAATGAAATTTCTTTCTCCCTGCCAAAGGAGACAGTCCTTCATGAACTTCTTCAGCTTGAGTCCTTCACACAGAATCATAGAATCTCTTGGTTGGAAAAGACTTTGAAGTTGCCAAGTTCAACTGCACCTGTCCACTGCTAATACCATATCTTTGAGCACTTTATTTGACCATCTTTTAAATACCTCCAGGGATGGTGACTTAACAGCCTCCCTGGGCAGCCAGTTCCAGTATCCCTTTGAGTGAAGAAATTTTTCCTGATGCCTAATCAGAACACCTCCTTGTACAGCTCAAGACCATTAATCTTGTCCTATCACCTATCCCTTGGGAAAGGACATCAACAGTTTCCTCGTTACAAACTCCTTTCAGGTAGTTGTCAACAGTGATAAGTTCTCTTTTCAGCTTCCTCTTCTTCAGGCTAAATACTCCTATTTCCCTCAGCTGCTCCTCATGAGTTTTTCTCCAGCTCCTTCAAAAATTTTATTGCCCTTCTCTGGACACACTCCAGGACATCAACAACTTTATTGTAGTGAGGGGCCAAAAACTAAACATGGTATTCAAGGTGTGGCCTTACCAATGCTGCATACAGGGACACGATCACTTACCTGGTCTTGCTGACTACGCTGTTTCTGATACAAGCCAAGAGGTTAATTGGGCACTCTACTGACTCATATTCAGGTGGCTGTCAACCAACACCCCCATGTCCTTCTCTTCCAGGCAGTTTTCCAGCCACTCTTTGCAAAACCTGTAGTTCTGCATGGAGTTGTTGTGTCCCAAGAGCAGGACTTGGCCCTTGGCCTTGTTAAACCTCATATTGCCAGTCTCAGCCCATTGATCCTGCCTGTTCAGATCCCTATGTAAATTCTCCCTACCCTGAAGCAGATTAACTCTTCCTCCCAGCTTAATGTCATCCACAAACTTACTAAGGGTATATTTAATCCCTTCATCCAGGTTATCAATAAAGTTATTGAATAGGACTGGACCCAGCACTGAGCCCAGGGAGACACCACATGTGACTGGAGGCTGTAGTTCTTCATAAACTGCTCCAGCATGGCCCCCTTCCACTGGGTACAGTCAGGATCACACTTGCTCCATCTTGGGTGCCTCATGGGGTCACAAGTGCTGCATCTAAACCTGTTCCAGTGTGGGCTACTCTCTCCATGGGGCCACAAGTACTTGCTCCAACATAGATTTCCAACAGTGTTACAGCCTCCTTCAGGCATCCATCAGCTCTAGCATGGCATCTTGCAGGGGCTGCAGGTGGATATTTGCACTGCCATGAACCCCATGGGCTGCAGAAGGTCAATCTGACTCAGCATGGTCTTTGACACTGGCTGCAGGGGAATCTCTGCCCCAGGACCTAGAGCACCTCCTCCCCCTCCTCCTTCACTGATCTCAGTGTTCGCAGAGTAGTTTCTCTCACATCTCCAATGGCAGTTACTGCTGTGCAGCATTTTTTTTCTCTCTTTAAATACTTTATCACAGAGATGCTACCAGTGTTGCTGGCATTTGCTTTATTGGGTGCAGGGGAAGCTTCTAGCAGCTTCTCACAGAAGCCACCCCTTAGCTTGTCTGATATCAAAATCTTGACACATATATCCATTACACTAGCTCAAAAATGTGAAATAAGCATCTATTGAGAATTCAAAATTTAACAACATTCTAAAATATTTTAAGGCCTTAAACTCTCAAATGATGGACACAGGATTTTCATCACTTGCATGGTGCAATGTGTCAAGGAAGATCTGCTCATACACTACAATCTTATCTCTAAGCTTATTATAGTTAAAATAATCACAAATGCAATTTAATAATCTATTATCATACATTTACTTCAGAATTTAAAATAAAACATATGCTTTCTAATATTATTATTTATCCTTTATGTTAATTGCTTATGAATTATATACTCGGACAAAGCCACTAGACCTTATCCTCTTGAGAGGATATTAATGCTCTTTTGTCCTTTCACTTAATATCGTGTTTCTTTTGGGCTGAAAGAAACAACTATCACAACAAAAAATAATCTATTTTTTTGTCTGTGCCTTAAAATTATATTTATTCTCACAGCTCTGTGGAAATTTAAACTAATCATCAGAGAGAAACACTGAAGATACTGACTGAACTTTTAATCTCAAACTTGAATTTTCCTTAGGCTTAAAAATCAACAACTGACCACTGTAGCAAATTCCCTCTTTCTCTTTGTGTTTCCTCAGACCTTCCAAAGTAGATCAAATTACTTGACTCTCATCTTTGGGGCATTTTGCAAAGTGACTTTAAAGTATTATTGAAAAAGTGTTTAGACTTTACAAAGTGTGTACAGACTCCAGCAAGTGATACAAGTTCTTGTATATAAAACAAACTATTATGCAGTGGTCCTATGAGACAGAAACTGTTTCAAACAGAAACTTTTGCACCTATAGCAAAACCACTGGAAGAAGTTAACATTTCCCATCGGTACCTGGTAAATACTGTTAGTATAATGTTGTAATGTTTTTAAGTCATTGCTCTCTCATTTTAACAGGTTGCTATACTAACAGATTCGTCACTGACTTCTATATATCAATTCTAAGACTGAATTACTCAACAACAATTTCTGCTACAAGTGAAGAGATACAGGCTCAAAATGAAATCTCATTCACCTGGTGGAAAAGTAAAGAGGGACTTCAGAGTATACATTTTAAAACTAGAAAGTCAGAATCCAAACAAACAACAATAATGCATCAGGTAATTTTTTTTATTTTTAATTTATTTTTCCTATGTTTCCTTATTGTTCCTATATTTTACTTCAGATGTGAATTGTTCAGCTGGTAAAATATTGCCAGAAAATAATTAGGGAATGGCAACAAATTAAGGTTTGCAGTAATTCATTTTTACAATGACTTAACCCTAAACAACTCACTCTAATTGAATGGATAAGACAAAATGATAAACCTGAAGTGAAGTCAGCTAAAGGAACTTTCATGACATTGTAAATATGACCTTCAGCTATAATTCAGAATCAAATATGATGCTTGCTTTATATTAAATTGTACTCTTTT
This sequence comes from Coccyzus lansbergi, assembly GCA_033558105.1. Taxonomy (NCBI): domain Eukaryota; kingdom Metazoa; phylum Chordata; class Aves; order Cuculiformes; family Coccyzidae; genus Coccyzus; species Coccyzus lansbergi. The sequence continues at coordinate 1,587,652 of JAUMJK010000168.1, forward strand.
CATAGTTACCAAATATTAGTTATGAGTTTATGTTCAGTTATTTTTAAAATAATCTGAAGTCTTTTTACATATATTTGTTACTTCTTGAAAAAAACAGATACATTGAAAAAAGAAACACAGATATTCTCTATGAGATCTCAAAAAATATTTTGTTTAGAATAGTTAATACCACTCTTTCTCAAAAACTGTTTCACAAGACTTCTCCCATAACTAAGAAGGTTTCAGTCTCTCAGGACAGAATTGAATTCTTCAAAAATCAAGGCAGATAAGACTACTGAATTTTCCTGGTAAAGAAGACTTTGAGATTCCAATTTTTTGTAGAAATTAACTAAAAATCACAGTCACAATCACTTCTACATAGTTGTGGAAATTTTATTTTGATTATTCTTACATTCTTTGGCTAGTTCAGTTGAACTATTCATAGTAAATAATTTTCTGAGTGAATTTCAGTATTATTTTTCACTCGTTTAGTGAGTATTTTAAATTTCCTTTTTTACTATGTAATCTACCTTTTATCACATTGCTGCATAACTTATTAAAAAAATTCATCTGATAGGTCAGCTTCTGTGGAAGGATTGTAGCTGGCATATTTTCTTTGATTCTGCCCTAGTTTTTATCTAATAATTAAAAACTAGTAAGTCATGGCTTGTGATATTCCTATGATAGTGATTCAGATGTTGGAGATGAATTTGCAAAATGTTAAAATAAGGAGACAAAATGACAGGGCTTGCAATACAACAATGTCAATAAATAGGAAAAAAAAAAAAAGTGTTATATCTTTGTTCTTGGCACTCAGACCCCATCTCTAGATGCATTAAAAAAGTGCTTCACATGCTTTTTAATTTTTCTTTTTTTTTAATTATTTTGCAGTATGCATAGCCTACAGTTATCTATAAGATGACAACACAGGCTGATAAGTAAATATTACAGACAGACATTGATCAAGTGCCCATGGAATATTGAGTTATCTCAGCAAAATATCTAAAGGAAACCAAGAAAAAAAAATTGCCTAATAACATGGATATCCATTTGTTTGACAATGAAAAATCACTTGTAACATGTTTTAGGTACTGAAAGAGAAAACCTGGGTTATCAAAAACTTATGTCTCATTAAAAAACTCCAAAGTATATAAAACACACCAAACTATTACTGAATCAAAATTAAAATAACTTATTCTGTAGCATGATACAAAGTGCAGCTGGAGCTGAACTAGGCAAGGGAAGTAAAGACTAATAAGAAGGGCTTCTATAGATATGTCAACCAGAAAAGTAAGGATAAAGAAAGAATACTCCCACTGATGACTGACCTTATATAAACAGACAAGGAGAAGGCTGAGGTACTCAACAATCTTTTTACCTCAGTCTTCATGACAAGGGCTCTCCTCACACCTCTTGGGTCAATGGACAACAAGAAGGGAACCAGGGGGTAAAGGCCCTCCCACTGTAAGGGAAGGTAAAGTGTGTGACCCCCTGAGGAAACTGAACATACATAAGTCTATGGGACCTGATGAAATGCATCCCAGAGTCCTGAGGGAATTGGCCTATATGGTGGCCAAACCACTCTCTCTGATATTTGAAAGTCATGGCAGTCAGAAGTCCGCGGTGATTGGAAGAAGGGAAACATTTTGCCTGTTTTTAAAAAGGGTAGGAAAGATGACCCTGGGAACTACCAGCCTGTCAGCCTCATCTCTGTTCCTTCAGAAGATCATGGAACAGATCCTCCCACAAGCTATGCTAAAGCACATGGAGGACAGGGAAGTTATTTGTGGCAGCCAGCACAGCTTTACCAGGGGCAAGTCCTCTCTGGCTAACCTAGTGGCTTTCTGTGGTGGGGTAACCACATCAGAGGACACAGGAAAAGCAATAGATGTGATCTAACTAGGATTCTTTAAAATCTTTGATGTGGTCTCATCTAGAGAGTAGTGGTAAATGGCTCCATGTCCAGATGGAGATCCATGAAAAGTGGTGTCCCTCAGAGGTCCATACTGGAACCTGTGCTGTTTAATATCTTCATTGATGATATACAGACAGGGAGATTGAGTGCATCCTCAGACAGTTTGCAGATGACACCAAGCTGAGTGGTGCAGATGTCACACCAGAAGGATGGAATGTCATGCAGAGGGACCCAGACAGGCTGGAGAAGTGGGCCTGTGTGAATCTCATGAGGTTCAACAGGGCCAAGTGCAAGGTCCCACAGAAGGGTCGGGGTAATCTGTGGTTTTAATACAAAATAGGGGATGACGTGATTGAAACCAGCCTTACAAAGAATGACTCGGAGGTACTGATTGATGAGAAGCTCCACATGAGCTAGCAATGTGCACTTGCAGCCCAGAAGGGCAATTCCACCCTGGGCTCAAAACAGGTGTGGCCAGCAGGTTGAGAGAAGTGATTCCATCCCTCCATTCCTGTCTTGTGAGACCTCATCTGGAGTATTGTTTCCAGTTCTGAAATCCTGAACATATAAAGGAGATGGAACTGTTGGAACAGGTCCACAGGAGGACTGCAAAGATGATCAGAGGGTTGGAGCTCCTCTGCTATGAAGACAGGCTTAAAGAGTTGGTGTTGTTAAGCCTGGAGAAGAGAAGGCTCCCGGGAGACCTTATAGTGACCTTCCAATACCTGAAGGGTACTGCAAGAAAGCTGGGGAGGGACTTTTTACAAGAGCATGTAGTGACAGGATGTGTAGAATGGCTTAGAAGGACTTAGAAGGGGGAAGATTTAGATTAGGTGTTAGGAAGAAATTCTCCATGATGAGGGTAGTAAGACACTTGCACAAATTGCCCCCGAAAGTTGTGAATGCCCTTGCCCTGAAAGTGTTCAAGGCCAGGCTGGATAGTGCCTTAGGCAGCTTGGTGTAGTGGGAGGTGTCCATGCTTGTGGCAGTGGGGTTAGAACTTGAAGATCTTTAAGGTCCTTTCCAACTCAAATGATTCTATGATGCTGAGATTCTAGAATTTCATTCTTTTAGGACTAGTTTGAGGAGCTTCCTCTAATATCCAACAGGAAAGTAATTAAGGCACTCAGTGTCAATGTAGAGTGTGCACATGAAAATTGAGTAATTAATGGGCTAAAGAGATGAATAGTAACTACCTTCACTAGTTGTTCATCAGCACACATACACAATATGTTACAGTTTTCTGTCAAAGCCACATATGTCTAAACAAAAGTGAACATCTTTCAAAGAACAAGAACAAATCAATTCATATTGAATCACAAACTACCTGGTGACCTAAGTGAAAGAGCAGAGGTAGAGAGAGATCTTACTTCATAAAGAGGAATGAGAGACACTGGAAGTGGAAAATCTTCATCACAAATATGTAGTTATTTATAGAAATACTGTAAAACTATCTCTGAAATTACAGATATTGTAGATTGGAAACTGATAATGTTTTTGGAGCATATTCAGACTCTAACTTTTTTAGAGTAGGTTATGAAATGTTTTACTTTATTCAGAATATAAAATGTGAACCCAGAAACCAGAGATACTGTTTTCTTCACAATCATTTACTGTGATGGCATACTTTGTCATTAGTAACCTTTCCATCACACTATAAAACCAATCAATATTTTTTGTTCCCCTTAACTACATATTTGAGCTCCACAAGAGCTCACTCTGTAAGCAGTTTAGAATTATTTTCCTGAATAGCTTGCTTTTAGTCTCAGTTATCTCTTTAAACAAGCAAACAAACAAACAAAAAAAAACAACTCAAAACCCCAAAACCAAAATATAGAGAAAGAGAAGAGAAGCATCTATCTAATTCCTTTTGAATTTTCTTATGTTTTTTTGTGTATCCTGATCCTGCAGGATGACTCCTGCAGTATGTACACACACTTGCAGAAGTCACAATGTGGGCACATCAAGCAGCAGATGCTCCTGCTCACTAGAATTTAGACATTATTGTGAGGGGTCAGATTAAATCATCATTTCCTCAAAGACTTCTGCTGTTGCCAAGTGCATATACAGAGAACTACCATGGAAGCATATGGCAGAAGGTGGCAGGGGAGGGGGCATTTGAGCTGGAGACATTGGGTGGTGATGAATGGGCACAGAAGGACAAAGATGTGACAACTTGGACTAAGGGAAGTTATATAAACACCCAACAAGCCCTCATTCTTGTTCTGTGCCTATCACAGACTCCTCTCAGACAACTCTGGACTCTTCAGAGGATCTCTGAGACACTGACCCCATAAATATGCCTCAGACCCATAGTGGTGACTATTTCTGCAATCCTATGATGAACATTTGGTTAATTTTACTGTCATTTTTCCTCATTTTCCTGTTGTTGCTCAGTTTGTCTTGCTTCACATCTACTGTCCTTTTCACAATGAAGAGATTCTTTTTGGTTTACCTCACTTGACCTTGTTTGTGTCTTTATTGTGTCTCAGGGATTCCAAATGAAACCCTCTTGGCTTCAGTCCATACCTTTACAATTGCTCCTATTGTAATAGGAAGAATATAACTTGAAGAAATTAAGGGTTTGATTTGGTTTATATTTTGGGCCACAAATCTGAAAATGTCACTGATTTTACCTTTGTGGGCAGTCAGTTCCACAGTATAGTACTACTTTTCTGCACAAGCAAGCCCAGAAGCTGTGGACAAAGTACAAGACAGTTTTGGCTTTATCCCAGGGATGTGTGAATTAGTATTGATATGGCATACATATTTCTACCTCTGCTGAATTGAGAAACCGAACAAAAAGAACAAATTCTAATCACTGGATTCACCTGTGATGCTCAGATGTGCTTTTGGATCTAAAGAGGTTCATATTGTAATTTAATGAGGGTTAATTGCTATGTCATACTCCAGATGCAAGATTTCTCTACCCTAATAAATTGAGAAGGATATCTGTCCTGCATGCTCAGAGAATATGCTGCAAAGGTAATTCCTTTTAATTTAGTGTTGCTACTTATTAGTGCAGAAAAAAGACCTGTCCTCAGTATGACAATATAAGATTTTGGTCATTACCTCCTATCCAAATGGATGCTAAAAATTACCAACAAACCAAACTTTTTTGCTTATGGATTTCTGACTTTGTGTACTCCTACCATTGTCTAAAATTCAAAGTTATTGACACGTCATGGCTGAGTGGTACAAAGATCTGAATTATTCGTACAAAGCAAAACTTCTGTTATGATTTTTTTGGGAATCTTAATAGGACAATTGTCTCAAAGCTACCTTCTCCTTCTCAAGATGCGTATTTTGTTTTTTGTTGTTGTTAATCTTGGACCACACATTGCTATATTGGGATAGTAAAAAAGATAATTTAATTAGTATGGCAAGTCTAAGAGAGGAATGCCTTCAGCTAGCGCTTCTGTCAGAGAACTTCTACTACTGTGAGGTCATATCTGAAGTTGTTAACATTAAATAATTTTTGAGACTTATATACTTAGAAAAGAATTTGAAGCAGCATAAGCCATTCTGAAGTGCATTTCTGAGTACAGTTTCTACTTTTTTTAAAGGGAGAGGAAATAAGGAGTCTAATCTGAATAACATAGTTAGCCTTTTTATAGAAAATATCATTTAACTGGGCCATAATAGTCCTTTTCAAGTAATTTCCAATTATCTGTGGAAACCAGCTTGTATATTGCATGTGTAACAGTATTTTGATGATCACAGACATCAAATGACTATGCTAAGTGAACTTCTTTAAGAGCAATAAATTATATATTTCAGTAAATAAATAAATTGTAGAGTCATTCCACATCAACATCTACTCATGTTTGCAGGCAACTAATTACAATTCTCACATGAATGATTCCACTCAATGTTGGTTTTATGACCTAGCTACAATTACCTGAAACAGCATAAATGACACACAAGTCTGAAATGCTTGTTCAGGTGAATAGAAATTGGTTTAAGAATATTTTGATTCAAAAAGATTTTCCTTGAGTAGAGACTTAAATGTAAATAATGTTTCTAATCAATATCAGCAAGTCTTATCCCTGAACAGCTTTCTATACTGTGGAAAATCTGAAATCTTTCAAATATTTTGGAAAAAGGAAAAGAGGCATTCGTACTCCAGAACAAGGAGATCATTCAAACATTCAGCTAAGATGTAGAAGACATGTTTTATTATTGGACCATATATTTGAACCCAAATATTCAGAAAGTCTCGTAGACCTATTTCAATTTATCATCTGGGTATGTAGGCTTCTAGTTTATCAATCAGAAATGTCTAGAGATGTCCAAAGCTTGTCTTACCAAAACTCAAACTGCAGAGTCTTCTAGTGGAGGTATGGATGATGACAAAGTACAGTTCAAGAATATTTCTTTTTCTGGGCCATCAGAAGGAGGCAGTGATGCTAACAGGTATATATTTTTCACTCTGAAGAGATAGGAGGGAAATACACTAAGGACTGATACCACTCCCATATGTCTAGCTGTTTTGAATAAAAAGTATCATGTATTGTGAATAAAGATCCAGTGTGCTGACATCTTTACCTTCATAATAACTATTTCCAAGTGAAATTTCTGTCTTCAAAGATGACTAAGTCCATGTATTCATCAGGTTTTTGGGGATTGTGTTGGCCCACATGAAATTATTTGATTTTTTTCTTAAAGGTGAAAAAGTAGGGTCTTTTGGAAAACAAACCTCACCTAAATCTTCTCAGTTTATATAAGTGAAAATTATCTGCTACATGCAGGTACTGTAGTTACCTCCTTGCTTTCAGCAAAACGGTAAGTTGGTAAAAAAGGGAACAAAGTTGTACCTGTGTATGTGCGTCATCTACACCTATAGAATGAGAATTGTGACTGTGCCTTGCTGAGAAAGTCTTCTGCCTTAAAAAGCAGAGAGCTAAATAAATATTCCGAGGAGTAAGCACAATAGAAATTTCTTAAAAAGACAAGGTTTATTGCTGAAAGAGGCAATGCTTAAGCATATAAAAGACTCCCAGTTGCAATTGGTGGACGTTCATCAATGTCAAGGTCTCAACAGAAGTAACCTGACAAAAGTCTGAAGGGTTTCAATGTCACTGCAAATATTCAGACTGTATCTTTGAACATGAATTATTCCAGATGCAATTCAATGCCAATAAGCTTTGAAAAATCTCATGCCATGACCATTGCAGTAGTAGGAACTTAATTTTAGCTTTTCTGAGGTTGTTACTGTGTCTTTATTTCCCTACTTGCCTCTTCCTGTTCCCTGTTTTCTTCCTCCTCTCCATTCTCTTTTTCTCTTGGCTTCTGACCTAATACTGAAATCAATTGTATCTTAAAATCATAGGATCACTAGGTTGGAAAAGACTTCTAGGATTATCGAGTCCAACCATTCCTATCAATCACTAAATCATGCCCCTCGGTGCCTCATCATAGAATCATAGAATCACCAGGATGGAAGAGACGCACTGGATCATCTAGTCTAACCATTCCTACCAGTCTTTTAACTATGCCCCTCAGTACCTGCACCTGAAACACCTCCAGGGAAGGCGAGTCAACCACCTCCCTGGGCAGACTGCTCCATTTCCTAATGGCACTTACAGTGAAAGATTTTTTTCTAACATCAACCTTGAACCTCCCATGATGGAGCCTGAGGCCATTTCCCCTCGTCCTGTCACTTGGGAGAAGAGGCCATCTCCCTCCTCTCTACAACCTCCTTTCAGGTAATTGTAGAGAGTAATAAGGTTTCTTCTCAGCCTTCTCTTCTCAGGGCTAAACAACCCCAGTTCCCTCAGCCATTCCTAGTAACATTTGTTCTTTGGCCCCTTCACCAGCTTTGTTGCCCTTCTCTGGACTTACCTCAATATCCTTCTTGTGGTGAGGGACCCAGAACTGAACACAGTATTCAAGGAGCGGTCTTGCCAGTGCTGAGTACAGGGGGAGAATAACTACCCTGGACTATCTTGCAGCATATGGCACTAACACATTGAGGTAAGACAGTTCATCCACCCCAGACAAAACTAAAGAGAACTAGGAAGAGAAAGACACCTGCCAAATTCACCCAGATCATATCCTAGATAAGGGAAATAAGCTAGGGCCTGGAGCACTGCCTATTATGCCAACCTACCTTCTCAAGGCCTGCAGATATACCTGCCTACAGTGACCCCAATGGAGAATGAATAGGAAGTCTGTTTTCAGAATCTTTCTCATTCTGGTTTTCTATTCTTTCGTTTTCTTAACCCAAAAATATCTCTTAGAATAACATGTCCATATTCAGTGGAGGAATTTTATCCTTTTACTGTAAAAAGAAAATATTTTAATGATATATAACAGAAACCAAGGTCCACTCTCTGAAACAAACTTGGTATTTCTTACAGTTATGGTGTGTTCAATATCTGCTCCAGTTTAAGGACTTTTATTTTGCTTTATTTTGTTTTAATATTGTGCAAAGGCCGAATGAGTTAATGTTTTTACTATGTTGGGTCCACTCAGCCCATGAAATAAAAGTATTTCAGCAACTACTTCATCTGTTGGTTTGTTTGTTTGTTTTTCTCTTAGTAGAGACAAGTAGGAGGTTAAGGTGGTAAAAACTGAGTGTCATTTTTCTGTGTACGTGTTAGGAAAAGTCCTGAAAGTTAATAAATCTGGAGAGCTTGAGGGTTCATGTTTGACCTGCTTATATCCATTGGTTCAGGCCTTTCACAGTCATGTAGTTGTTGAAATTCAACACTTATCCTCATTTTCTAGTAGTGTCAGCATCTGTTTTTCCACCTACCAATTTAATCATAGTTTTTCAGGAGCCTGTATCCATAAAATAACTTAAGTATCATAGTGCTGACTATTGCAAATAAAATCTTACTTTTAGCCTTCCTGCTGAACAGTGGAATTCACAGCTTTGAGACAGATTTACAGATTCTCTATCCAACACATAGAAAGAATCTGACACATAAAAACTAATTGTACAGAAACTAGTATTCTCTGTAGGAGACTACCTAATCCACCTTTTTCAAAATATGAAAGCCAAATATTATATATGTGTCTTCGCTCCTGTCAGAACTATGTATCTTCCTTATCTCAGATATTTCCCTGTGAATTTTAGTTTAGATCAGTACATGCATAGTTGGTCTTAGCTAGCTTAATTTGAGATCAAATCTGAGAAAGAGGGAAAAGTGCATGAGTGGAAAAGTGGATCTTTTTTGGTGGTTAGAGAAATTCAGTGGTCAGAAACTTGGCTGTGTAGTACATAGTCTGGCAGCTTCTTATTTGCTTCAGTTTGCACTCATAACAGGACTTAGCACTTACTCAAAGGACCAGTTTTGAAAGTATTATATGATGACATTCTATCATGCTGAAGTTGTGCTAGTATATAAAATAGTTTATTATGTCACTGGAAGAATAACAAGACTCATACCTGGTGACCAGACACTCTTTTCAATCCCAAGTTCTCTCAGCTGTAGCAATAAACACATGCTAATTTTATACACTATAGTACGAATTCAGAAGGACTGAAGTTCAAATGATCTTAGCTCTTCAAAGGAAGAGAAAATTCTAGGATACCACAGAAGAATGAATTGAAAGATGAGAGCTGAACTCTTGAAAGGGCTATAAACTCTGAACTATATGAACTATGAAAATCTCAATTAAATATTACAGTGAATAATTTTTTAAAAGAGATCTTGATCTTTGCACGTGGATGAGTAAGTTGAAGAGGTCACAGTATGTACCCTCTACAGAGCAGACACTAAGGGATATACTTGTTAGTAGAGAGTACTGTTAATTAACAAATTATTAATGAGAAACATGATAAAGAACATGTGCCTCATTAAGTCAGTACACGACAACAAGGCAGCTACTGATGGGCCCTTGAATAAGTATAAACAATATGATAAAAGAGTAAATTAACTGAAACATCAAAAATTAAGTAATTCCCATGTTTCAATATTTCGGGAGCTTTAGGAGAGAAATAAAGGTACATTATAAAAAAAATGAAGAAAACTTTCATAGATCATCTAGAAAAACATTGCTATTCCATTTCTGTTCATTTCTCATTAGTCACCTATTTTATTTATCAAGCCCTTAACAAGAGTCAATATCTAGTATCAAACACAAAGGAAGCAGTTTGTGACTCAGATATCTGCAGCTTGCCCTATAATGTCATGTTTGTTTCAGAAGAATTTCAGTTACCTTTTAATTGCAATCTTAGAGCTAAAGATGTATAGGAAAGAGAATGGAGGAAGTAAAGTCTCTCTGCCAGTCTCCCTAGCATCACTGCAATGAGGGATTCAACTGTGGTCCTGAATGGGACCATTCAAAATAATGATCTTAAAACAGTCATTTTAAAAGGCAACAGTGAGAGTGCTCATGGTCACAGCTTGTGGCACGTGTAGAGTAAATTGGACACATATCGTTAGTCTGCAAATACATATTCATAGTAATTCAGATAGGTGACATCATTATTCCACTGACTCAGGATACATGTATCCTTCTCTGCTGTGAATGTCTAAGACAGCTTAGCCTAGGTCTTCCCCTTGCTTTGTGCAAAGTACTGCAATTATGTCTCTACTTAGGAATATAAGAAGAAACAGAGATGATCTCTGAAATAAAACTAATAAAAATGTTGCAAAAAGAACTACTTTTTAAGCTCTTCTCAATGAGGTCTCTCAGTTTTAAATCGCTCAAAGTCGTACAGAACAGCCAACATCTATCAACATTTTTGTGTGAGATTACCTTCAGAGACCTTCTAGTCTTGCAACAGATTTTGTCCATCCCACTGAAGAAGGCTGACAGTTACACTGCAAGTCTACCATTCTAACCCAACTGACAGCTAATAAGGCAATTCCATTTACCTGATTTAGAAAAACTGTGTGATAATTTTCAATGTCTGCTGAGACAACTCAGTCTTAAACTTTCTTCTAGACTTTCTTTGATTTTCCACATCTCCTAATATTTGGGGTTTTTTTCCACTATCAGTGTATTCCTCTTCAAAAAATCAGGCATATGCCATCTAGTTTCTCCGTTTATTCCTTGTGTTCGAGAAGGATGACTAAAACAAGCAAGAAAACAGAAAGGTTATCCACTTCTTCTAGAGGATAAGCCAGATTAATTGTTTCCCATGTAGTGTCCAAGAAGTGAGAGGAGATGGGCCTTTTCTTAATGAAGGCACATCTGCTTCATCATTGATTGAAAGACCTAATGAGATTACTGCTGGAGCCTATTCCTTCCTTAAAATTTGGTTCATCCAGAATGGTATAGACCAGCTTTTTAGTTCTGTGATCTATTACAGATGTCTCAGTTTCTCCTGTGGGCAAAACACAAACATAGATCTGTGTAGAGTTAATGTGATTCAGTGTCACGAATATAATGATGTTCTAAGTCTGTAAGTATGTGTATACTCCTTTGCATCTAATGTACACTAACATATATTTCAGATGTTTTTATCTGCAGATTTTCTTCAATTAGTATTTAAGTTACCCCTGCTGCAGTGACACCAGTAAACTGGTAGATGTATAATTCACCATGTTAAACTTCTATTAATACTTGCAGTTCTTTAACTTAACTTTCAGATATCTAAAAACAAGAGTGAATATTTTTTAAACCACAGAGGAATGATTTTTAGGCAATTATAAAATGTCTATGGCTTACATCCAGATATATATAAAAAAATAATATTAAAGCTATTGATGTGGATGTTGCAGTTGCCAGAGTCTCTATAGTAGAAAATTTTTGTTGTCCAAATGGTTACTCAATAAATTTCAATTTGTGCTTCTTCACAGACACTTTTTATTTAAAAAAAAAAAGAAAGTGTGTGGGGGGGGGTTGCATGAGCTTGAACTTTGCTCAAGAGAAAATAAACAGTATTTTTGCTATTCTGCTCTGAAGAAATTAAGATCATTATAATCCATAGTGTATTCTGATGCCAGGAAGGACCTCTCTCACATAATTCTTCACCTTATGAGGCTGCTGCAGTACTATCACACAGTACAATGATGACTGCTGAATAAATGATTGGTTTTACATCCAGGACAATCTCCAGCAGAGGAGACATATATTTTGCTTGCTAACAGATGCTGGATGAAGTTGTCTGGAGAGAAAAATGGTCCATTATCGGTTATTTAACTGCTACTACATTGTACATACAGGTCAGAAAACACTCCACATTCTTTATGGAATGGGTGTAAAAAAATCCATCTTCTGTCAAGAGAGGTCATTATGATTTTATTTGCCTGTTACTTTTACAAATAGACACACATCAGCGCTTAAAATAACATTTTAGTGTAGCAACCAAGTTACAAGTGAAGAACTATAAGAATGAAGACTGCTTGGTTATATATTGAATCCCTGAGTGCTGCTTAGCCAACAAACCATACTTTTTAGGCTAATCGGTAACTGGAAGTTTTTGGGGGGTAAGTATGGTCCATCTGTCATACCACCTCACTAATGAATTTAGGTCTAAATGATCGTGACTGAAGTTCAGGCTTTGTGTGTTTGGCACAAAAAAATGAGAAGTATGTCACTAGGTAGCAGAAAACAGAATGGGACCCCTTTTAGTTGCCCTGTGAGTGTTATTCCTTAGAACAGACTTATCCTGAATTTAATGTATTTCAGGAATGACTCTTGAGTTTAGTCAGAAGAGGAGACAATGCCTAAGATTCACTGGGGCAGTGCACTGACACTTTTCAGCTTTAAAGTTGTCATGCTGTGGGAGCCTGCAGAGGCTCTATGAATAAAGCTATGTATGTCTGACATTTGCTGAATACAGTCCTCTGATCACACTAGATCACTCTGAAGTCATTTGGGATCTGAAAGCTGAAAAAAAAATGACAAGGGAAAAAGTAAAAAGCTGTGATTAAGATGAGAGGCACCCAACAACTTATATTCTGCATTTCTTGCAAGAAAGTTGTTGAGTGTGATTCCAGAGAACTAAGTGTTGTGTCAGATTGTCTGAATAATTTTACAGATAAAATAACAGAGCTAGGTTTGTGAATTTAAATTTCATCACACTTTCCATTATCGTCTCAATATATAGACAAACACCAACACGAAGCCCAGTTATCTTGTAAATTCTATTTTGTGAACACAGTGCTTGGACTGCAGCTACCTCTCTACCTGGAAAAGAGCGAAGAAAGAAAGACAAGAAAAATGGAAAAGTAATGATATCATCTCCATTTCTAAAGCATTTATAAAAGACAGAATTAGGGCAAAGACATAGGTAAAAAGTATTTATGATCATTGTGGCTGTTGAAATGGAAAATAATTTGAGAAAGGAATTTGGGGCAGGGAGAGGCTATGCTTTTTAAAAGGGCTGAAAAAGGAGAAATGGAAGTAGTAGGCCTTAACTCAGTGATTCATAGTGAATACTAAACTCTTGATGTAGCCTTTAGAAGCTGGTGAATCATTTGTGGCAGATTTTTGCAGAGACATTGTTTCTCTCACAAATGGAAAGTGTTATGTCAAGAAAAGCATTTGAATAGTATTACTCATGATTTTATTTTCTTCTTTTCATTTTGCGTGTTTGTTATTGTTTCCTTACCCTATGCCTTTTCATAGTGCTCTGGAGAGACAAATGGGTGTACTTTCCTTTTAAGTATGTTTTTCTTTTTCAAAGACTTGTTTTGTTTTGTTTCGTCTGCCTGAGAGCAGCAAGAGAAACAACTTGTATTTGAGCACAGAGCAATAATAAAACCATTATACTGTTAGATGTGGTAGTCTTCGAAGAGATGATGCTACTGCTTATTTGTTAGTTTGGATCACACTCTAGAGAAACACTATTCATATCTTTTAGAACAACATTAAAAAATTAAAATTAAAAAAGTGGATCATCTGAGACAAAGTTTTACATGTTATGTGATAAAGTATACACGCCATATGTTTTAATGACACTAAAAGGAAAATGTTTCAAATAAGTATTGATACAACAATATACTTGCAATGCCCTATCATCATCTCAGCAGTAAAGAAAATGTAGCTTCTCTATCCTTCCTCTTGAAGTATGGCAGCAACTTTCTGTGGGCCTCCCATTATATTATAACCACTGAAAATGCCACTCCATTGCCTGATGATTTATGCAGAGGTTTTGTGGAGGATTCAAACAAAACAACGTTAACAGTTTGGCTCAGAGCAATGAAGCAGTTTTGAAGTAAGTTCCCTGTTTATACCACAAGAAAACCACGTTTGATACACATAAGCGTATTTTTAGTGAGTGCAAACAAATTTCTTTCTGGAAGAAAGAAAACTGGTATGTCTACTCCAATTGTTTATCAAATACACCCTATAGGCTAAGTTTTGGATCCTGCGCTGGTGCAACAACAGCTACATGAAGCACTACAGGCTGGGGAATGAACGGCTGGAAAGCTTTCCAACAGAAAAAGACCTGGGGGTATTGGCTGACAGCTAGGTGAATGTAAGTCAGCAGTGTGCCCAGGTGACCAAGGTCAAGAGCACCCTGGCTTGTTTCAGAGTTACTATGTTCAGTTTTGGGCCTCTCTGTACAAGAAAGTCACTGAAGTGCTGGGGCATGTGCAAAGAAGAGCAATGAAACTGATGAAGGATCTAGAGGAAAGTCTACATGAAAAGAGATTGTAATGAGTTGTGTTTTGGTCTCTTTTCACAAGTAACAAATGACAAGTTGAGAGGAAATGACCTCAGGGTGCATCAGGAGAGACTTACATTGGATATTGGGGTACATTTCTTCACTTGAAGGGTTCTCAAGAATAAGAACAGTTTGCCCAGTGAAGTGATAGTGTCGTTAACCTTGGAGATGTTTACAAGACATGTAGATGTGGTGCTCAGGGACATGATTTAGTAGTGAACTTGGTAGTATCAGGTTTACATTTGGACTTGATAATCTTCAAGGTCTTCTCCATCCTGAATGATTCTGTGATAGGTTTGTAAGTGTTTGAACCAACAGTTCCACAACACCATGACTTTCTTCAAGAGGTATATCCTATTAGAAGTGTATTTATTTCCACATAAGCCACCGTCCACTACCTCTGAGCTCTTTGGCTAATGCACCTTGTTCATTCATGCACAATTCCTCTTCACTTGGCTGAAATTATTTTTTGTCATTTTGCATTTGCAGTTCATGGATATCTTTATTCTGTCTCCCAATTTCTTATTATTGCCTCTTTATTATTACTGTCTTTTGCAATGGCAAAGACAGAGTTCCTACCTAATGGCATGACAGTGTCAAAAGTTTATGTATCAGAAGGAAAGTATTGTGGGAGTATCTAACTGCTGATGAACACCTAGAAGGCAGGCAAACAATGTCTTAATTCCCATCAGAAGATGAATATTCTGTTTATGAAGACTCAGGATAACAATTATGCTTTGGGTGCAAAGCAGATGATATTCATTAATTACAGAGCTCTTGAACTGATCTTCAGGTGAGAAGATACGACCAGGACTGCTCTTTGACTTCCTAGTCACACCTGAGGCCCTGGGATTTCCATACAGGAAAGTTTTAAGAACCTGTTGAGCCCTGTTTTATCTTTCCCATTTCTCACTGAGAACAAGAGCAGATCTACAAGTACCTTTCCAGCTTGCTCCCTGCCACAGATCGTATCAGGAAATCCCTGTGTGAGCACTCTGTTTTCCAACCTGAAAAACAAATGTGGTGTTCTTCTTCACCTGTCATTATTACATGTGCAGAGGGAGGGAGGAATGACAGCTGTGGTCTCAGAGTCACAGAGCAATGACACATAGCACTGAGTCATTGTTTTGTCTTTAAAAGCTGAACTGGGGCTCTGAGCTGTCAGGGGAATCTTCTGCCTGGCATTTTGGTATGTCAGAAAAGGTCTACCCAGCTTGTGCTCTGTGTGAATCAAACACAGCCTTAGTACTAACGAAGCCATAGTAATGCAGTCACCATAGGCTTCTCAAAGTATGTGGTTCCTTCCATTTTTCAAAAGTAATGTGTTGTGAGCTAATGATATGGTAAAGGAGATACACAAAGGATAGTTTTCTGTCATTTGGACTTGCAAATATTTGCCTACAAGCTACAAGAATGGGAAAGGGTCTGTTTATTCAGGTTACAGAGCAGTTACTGGTAGAGTTGATATTTACTGGTTGTAACACTCCTCCTTCCCTCCCTCATTTTCCATCATTCAAAGTCTCATAAGGCACTCCAGCTATCAGTGGGCTATTGAGAGTAAGCAGAGGCAAAAGAAACCTCCTGCTGGGACTTCACTGGATGGTGGATTTTATTTCCTGTGTTTTAAGTAGCCGTTTCAGGCTCAGAGAGCTGCTGGTTTGCAGGAATGATACCAAGTACAGGTTTTGATCTGTAGTTTTAGTAGGCATTCTGCAGGTATAGGCTCAGCTGTGGGTTGTGTGTTTCTCTGTAGTTAAGTGAAGAGAAAGGCCTGTTCTGTCACTTTTGCAGACATGTTATCAGTTCTAATGGAACACAGTCTCACTGCACGCTCTGCTGTTACTTTGCCTGAAATCAGAAAACAAGCTAAACTCCAGACTTCTTATTCAGAAAAGGACAGCATTTTGGTGTTTTGCATAGTCTCTATAACACACATTCCAGACCTGGACAGGCAGCCACAGGATATCGAGCAGTGCTACAGAAGAGATAGACTGAACACCCTCACTGCCTTCTAAAACCTCAACCATTGTACTTCAGAGCACTCAGAGCAAGAGATATATATATTTTTTTTTTTACTTTTTTCTGTTTGTGTGATCTTCTTATAGAGCAAACTAAGCAAACAAAATAAGAGATTATCATTATGTAGGCATTATCTTTTATTATAGAAGTCATCATATTTTTGAAGACAGTGGGAGAATTCATCACAACCACATTTGTCATGCAGCATGGACTACCTTAGGTTTAGACAACCAAAGGTACATTCCATTTCTACCTGATCAAGGTGGATACCTTCCATGTCCAGATATGACCTCATGATCTGTTAGTGAGCTGAATACTTAGCATTTCCCAGTATACTAGCAGGAATAAAACACAATAAATTATTGTGTCCATCCTTTCAAAGCAAATATTAATATCCCCCAAAATCAAACATGACAATGTATAAATAGCCACCATGAAAAACGGCACAAAACTATCAGTGGATAATTCAATAGACAGATCCAACACAATCTAAAAATTCATGGAAGGTTTTCTTGGAATCATGGAATCAGTAGGTTGGAAAAGGCCCTAGAGATCACTGAGTCCAACCATGCCTGTCCACTACTAACTCATATCCTTAAGCTCTCAATCCACTTTTCTTTTCAGCATCTCCTAGGAAGGTGACTCAAGCACCTGCCTGGGCAGCCTGTTCCATTCTGTTCCTGACGTTACCCACACTATTCAAACAAGGAAGTTTGGACAATGATGTGTGAAGTCTTGATGATGATTTTGCACCCAGTGCATTACTGGTCAGGCCACTGATGAATTGGCTGCTTAGTATTGTGGGGCTTTATAAGAGGGATGGAGAGAGATAGTAACTCCATTTGACATAGGTATGATTTTCTGAAATGCAAAGCCATGATATTGAAGTAGTAGCAGTTCACAGTACTGTCAACTCACAGAGGAATACCTACACTGCCCCTGCAAAAAAAAGTGCTGCATTCCTTGATAGACATTCCAATATACCTAAGACAATTGAGTGCTGATGTGTTAATTGGACATGAACAGAAACAGAAGCAGCCATGAACACAGGTAAGAACAGAAACTAGGTTCATGTCTGCTTGTGAGGTTTTATTTGAGCCATGTTGGAGTGGGCTATGATAACTTACTATCAGTTGCCTGACACAGAAAAAAGGCCAGTGTAACACTTTGTAGTGTGGTGAGAGTTTGTTGAATACCTTTACTTTTTATAGCTTTCTATCATATAAAATGGAAATACTAAGTCTAGGAGACAGAACTAATCTATCCTGAAGAGAAAATTCATACCACATGGAGTGTGCCATAGGGGCAGAGTTTCAGTTTATTCACTATTTCTATTGTACCTTTAGCAAGTAATTACTTGCTAATGTGGACCTAGCCAATGAAACCTGGAAACTGTTAAATTTTCTCTTTGTAAATCCTCTCCATAGCCCTATCTTCAAACCATCTAGCTTCATGTGATTCTTTGGACTTGAAGAATGATCCCTGTCACACTAAAAAAAAAGGGCTAGCAGTGATAATGAAAAAAAGGCATGTCAGATCAGTTATATTCATGGAGAGGGACGCTCTCTGAAGGACAGTGAGAGCAACCAGCAGGAAAATTAGAACTAAAGAAGTGCTTTTGTAGTCCCCTTTGCTCTTCTCTTTAGTCAATGGAATGTGAAATATATAACATTTCTATTCTTTACCTTACCACTAATGTAGCCCCTGACATTAATGAGAACTGTTTACATGCATCTAACTAGCTTTTTTTCTGCCCATCCTCATAATGGCCAAATGTTGTGCAGTTTAATTAGAGTTTTGTAATGAGGACCACAACAAAACTTTAAAGAAAAACTGTGTCTTTCCTATTATGTCTTGATGGGTAACAAAAAACAAAAACAAGTAAAATAAAACCCTGAACTTTAGAGGATAAATTCTGTTCTCCAGTAAACTTTCAGTTCTATATCCCACTGAAGTTAAGAGACACAGGTGCACATAGGAGATTAAAGAGATGAGATCCAAGCTATACATAGCTCTTCTTGAATAAAACTGCTGCGGGTATTTAAGATGTCCTCTTTCCCATGTTTATTTAGAATGTATTTTTGAGCAGCTGGGAATAATTTACTAACAAATATGCAAGCCTAACTAATGGAAGTATAGCAGTGCTTATATTCTTAAAAGTAAAAATGAATCATAGAATCATAAAATCATAAAATGATTTTGGTTGGGAAGGACATGAAAAATCATTCAGTTCCAACCCCCTGCAATGGATAGGAATACCTCCCACTGCACTAGGCTTCTCAAGACCTCAACAAGCATGACCTAGAACACTTCCAGGTAAGGAGCATCCACAGCTTCCCTGAGCAACCTGTGTCAATGCTTCATCACATTCATAATGAAGACTTTCTTCTTAATGTCTAGTCTAAATTTCCCTTCTCCAATTAAAGCCTTTCCTCCTAGTCCTATCACTACATGCCTTTGTAAAAAGTCCTTCCCCAGCTTTCTTGTACTCACCCTTCAGGTACTGGAAGGTTACTATAAGGTCTCCTCAGAACCTTCTCTTCTCCAGGCAGAACAAACCCAACTCTCTCAGCCAGTCCTCATAGCAGAGGTGCTCTAACCCTCTGATCACCTTTGTAGTCCAACAATTCCATATACTTCTTATGTTGAGGATTCCAGAACTGGAAACTGTTGGGAATTGTCTCGTTAAGTGTTCTGGCAGGATGGAGTCGGGAAGGTCACAAAGGTTTCAAATGATTCTGTTATGTTATGTTAGTGAAGTAAACCTGCAGGTGGGAGTGGCAGTTGCTACCTGAGCAACATCTTATGTGGGATGGCCCATTGCCAAATATAGGTATGTTACAAGGACAAAGTGACCAATCAGTGTTTACCTGAGAGTTTGGCCTGCTGTCCCTATATAAGGAAGTGTTTGATGCTTAATAAAAGATCCTCCATCTGAAATCACATTGATTTGTTCGTGGAGTTCCATTGGCCCCCGCCACGTTAGGAAACAATACTCTAGATTGGGTCTCACAAGAGCAGAGTAAAGGGGCAGAATCACCTTCCTCGACCTACTGTTCACACTTCTATTTTGCAGCCCAGGATGTGGCTGGCCTTCTGGGTTGTGAGTGTGCATTGCTGGATCATGTCAAGCTTCTCATCAGTCAGCAGCCCCAAGTCTTTCTCCACAGAACTGATTTCAACCATATTTTTTCCCATCCTGTACTGAAACCACAGATTGCCCCGACTCAGGTGTACGGCCTTGCACTTGGCCCTGTTGAACCTCATGAGACTCAAACAGACCTATTTCTCCAGCTTGTCCAGGTCCCCCTGGATGGTATCCTGTCCTTCTGGTGTGGCAACTGCATCACTCATCTTGGTGTCATCTGCAGACTTGCTGATGGTGCACTCAATTTTGCAGTCTATATCATTGATGAAAATATTAAATGGCACTGGTCTCGCTATGGACCCCTGAGGGACTCCATTTGTAATGGATCTCCATCTGGACATAGAGCCATTGACCATTACTCCCTGAACGTGACCATCTAACCAATTCCTTATCCACTGAACAGCCCACCCATCAAATCCATATCTATCCAATTTAGAGATAAGGATATTGTAGGGGAACATGTCAAAGGCTGCTATTAATAAATGCTATTTCAAGAACAGAAATGTGTAGCCTACTAATAGGGGTGGGGAAGGCCCATATCATAATCAAAGCATGAAGCACATTTATTCAGACTATGGAACATTAATGTTAAGAAGAAAGTGGTTAAAGAGCATTCAGAAAATAAGGTCAAATTCTTCCAATTGTTTTGATTTGAATCTGGAATGTTTTCACGCACTCTGTTTATCATAATCTGGAATTAGGCATAAAAGAAGACTGGTCCATAGGAAAGGGAGACCAGATTTGGTACCAGCTAAATATTGGTATAAATCTGGAGATTGCTCCAGTGAAATTCAAGAGAAAAAATTATTTCTGGGCATATCAACACATCACAGGTCTCTAACTCTGATCTCTAGTCTACGTTAGTTTTTCATTTGGACAACACAAATATACTGGGAATAACTACACAGTGAGAATGCTCTTTAAATATCACAGGAGGCAACAGTTCATGGTCAGAATATGTAGATTTAAATCAACATTTTTCAGCCTATTAACCCATCTTGAGCACATGGAGAAACAGAGTGGAAGAATATGAAGACACCTCTGTGGTTTCTTCATAATCCAATATACTGGAGTTAATAAGGAAACAATAGCAACCACTACATAGACTATAACAGAAATAATTTATTTCCTTGGAGGAGGAAGAGAGCAGAACCTAATTTATTTTCTCCTTCATCATTTTGAGCAGGACTGAAAGTGGACAATCTGCATGTGCAGAAAATTAAAAGCTCTCAGCATTGTTAATAAACTTGCTGCCCTCTGTATTTTCCCCAACTGTTTTTTGATCTGTGTTTCCACTATAATTAATGGTAAAATTCCCATATGCATGAATTGTATTGTTATTCTATGTCCTGTTCTGCATTCCTTCTTTGGTTTTGGGTTTTACTCTTCCTTTGATGCTGAAATTTTCTAACTACTTCAATTTGTTTCATCCTCATATTCTTAAATTACAAGGAATTTACTCATCAAGGCAGATGTGCAGAAATTTACAGAGCTTTAGAATATTTTCAGATACCCAGAAAGATTCTCTGGTTTTGATGACAAAACTGTTAGTGCATAGCAGTAGGAGTGAAACTGGGTTTTTTAATGACATATAAAAAATCAGTGAAGAAATGCTTTTAAGTTATGAGACCATGACATGTTACTCAATTTATAATTAATTATACTATGAAAGTGAAGTTTTTTGAAGTCATTAAACTCATGTAAAGTAATAAGAAATGAACATTTATCAGAAAAATAATGATTTGAATACAACCTTATAATAAGGTGAATAAATAAATAAATAAAACTATCCTTTTTATAACAATATAGTAACAATCAAAGGCAATGTCTGAGACAGATGAAACAAAACAATGAAAAGAAAAAGGCTTTATAATCATATCCTTAATTATGGAAACCTTGTAACAGCTCCTATTTTTAAGTTTTAAGTTATACAAAGTTACTTGGTGTTTTACCAATGCGATAGTCTTCCGTGATGTCATAATTCACTGGGTAGTTGAGGGGACAGTAGCTGATATTGTCTACCTCAACTGCAGGAAGGCTTTTGACACTGTCTCCCATAATATCCTCATATGTAAACCTAGGAATTGTGTGTTAGATGAGGACTGTGAGGTAGATTGAGAACTGGCTGGATAACAGAGCTTAGAAGATTGTGATCGGTAGTGTAGAGTCCAGTTGGAAACCTGTAGTTAGTGATGCCCCCTATGTGTTAGTACTAGGCCCAGTCTTGTTCAACATATTCACCAATGACCTGGATGAGGGGACAAAGTGTAGACTCAGCAAGTTTACTGATGACACAAAACCTTTTCGATTCTTATAATTATCTAAAGGGCATATGCCAAGAGGATGAGGTCAGACCATCCTCGATGATGTCATGTGACTGAACAAGGTGCCATGTGTACAAACTGGAGTGTAGGAAGTTCCATCTGAATATAAGGAAAAAAAATCTTCAATGTGAGCATGATGAAGCACTGGAAAAGACTGCCCAGGGATCACATGGAGATTTCTTCTCTGGAGATATTCAAGACCTGCTTAGATGTGTTCCTGTGCAACCTCCTGTAGGTTAACCTGAATTAGCAGGAAGGTTGGACTAGATGATCTCCAGAGGTCCTTCACAACTCCAGCCATTCTGTGATTCAATAATCCTATGATTTTGTGGCTCTGTGAAGCATATATTGTATATATTGGTATTTGTTTGTCAGTCAGTGTTGCATTTAAATACCATACACTGTAAAAGAACTGAGGATAAATTCAAGCTGTTAGTTTAGTTCTTGTCAGTTTTTGTGAATATTATCCATCTAAACATTTTGAGTGGAATACTGAAAATGCAACATGCAATTCTGCCATCCTTCCTCACACATTGAAACAATGATACATGAATAGTTACATCAGTTCTAGACTGGCTTTTCACAGAATAAAATAATCCTTAATGTATTTAAGATTGAGGAGATGGGGAGAAATTAGAGGTGATGTGTACACACAGTGTAGCTTAGAAGGGATAATTCTAGAAAATAATACATATATATATATAAATGTATATAAACATTCAGAGAAATTCTGGGAAACTGAGATTTAACACATTTTTTACTTTTTTTCCTCCCCTCCCTCCTTAACCCCATCTCAGAGACTCATCTGACTTTTAACTAAGTATATAGTGTAGATGTGACTTCAAAACTGGACATTTAATTGATAATGGATACAAATTTAGATGGAATTCTTAGTTCTAGGTGAAGTAAGACGGGGGGCTTTGGACTGTTCAGAAGGCTGGATGATAATGTTCCTTGAGATGTAGTCCCAAAGGACAAAAGAGTCCAAGAGGGCTGGATGATGTTCAAAAAGAAAATCCTGGCAGCACAAGATCAGGTCATCCCCACATGAGAAAAATGAGCCAGTGGGAGGAAAAACAGCTTGGCTGAGCAGAGTTTTGGGTGGATCTTGGAAAAAATGAGGGAAATGTATGAGAAGAAGGGTCAGGCATGGCAGGATGACTACAAGGATAAAATAAGATCTCACAGAGAGAAAATCAGAAGGGCTGAATCCCAGCTAGAACTTAAATTGGCTAATTTTGTGAAAGATAATAAAAATCATTTCTACAAATATATTAACAATAAAGGAGGGCCAAGGAGATTCTCCATCCCTCATTTGATGAATTAGGAACAATAGTGACAAAGGATGAGGATAAGACTGAGGTACTTAATGCCTTCTTTGCCTCAGTCTTTAATAGTGAGGTAAGATGTGTTCTGGGTACTCAGCCTCCTGATCCAGAAGACAGGGATAGATAGCAGAACAAAGCTCCAATAGTCCAAGAGGAAACGATTAGAGAGCTGCTTGGCCAATTAGACATTTACAAGTCTATGGGGTTAGATGGGATCCAGTCAAGGTTAGCAAGGGAGCTTGCAGACTTGCTTTCCAAAACCCATCCCGTCATCTGCCAACAGTCCTGGTTGTCTAGGGAAGTTCCATTTGACTGGAGATTTGCAAATGTTACACCCATTTACAAGAAGGGTCAGAGGGCAGATCCAGGGATCTATAGGCCTGATAGACTAAGCTTGGTGCTGGGGAAGGTCACACAGCAGGTCATCTTGAGTGCTATCACACAGCGTATACAGGACAACCAGGTTATCAGGACCAGTCACCATGGGTTTATGAAATGCTGGTCCTGACAAACTAATCCAACCTCCTTCTGTAACAAGGTGACTTACTTAATGGATGAAAGAAGGCTGTGCATATAGTGTACCTGGACTTCAGTAAAGCCTTTGACACCCCTTCTAACAGTATTCTGCTTGAGAAATTGGCTTCTCCTGGCCTGAACTGGCTACCATTACCCTCTTCTGGGTGATAAAAATGGTTGGACGTCAGGATCCAAGGAATGGTGGCAAATAGAGTTAAATCTAGTTGGCAGCTTGTGGCAAGTGGTGTTCCCCAGGGCTCAGTGCTGGGTCCAGTTCTATTTAATGTATTTATCAGTGACCTGGATGAGAGGACTATATGTACCCTTACAAAGTTTGTGGATTACACTAAGGTGGGAAGAACTGTTGATCTGCTTCAGGGTAGGGAGGGTCTACAGAGGGATCTCAACAGGCTGGATTGATGGGCTGAGACCAGCAGTATGATGTTCAACAAGGCCAAGGACTGAGTCCTGCACTTGGAACACAACAACCCCATGCAGCACTAGAGGCTTTGGGAAGAGTGGCTAGAAAGATGCCTGGCTGAGAAGGACCTTGGAGTGTTTATTGACAGCAGACAGAAATGAGTCAGCAGTGTGCCCAGTGGAGAACAGAATCAATAGCATCTTGGCCTGTGTCAGAAATGGCATGGCAAACAGGACCGGGGAATCAATTCTACCCCTGTACTCAGTATTTGTGAGGCCACACCTCAAATATTGTGCTCACTTTTGAGCCCCTCACTACAAGAAAGACATTGAAGTGCTGAGGCATGTCCAGAGAAGGGCAGTGAATCTGGTGAAGGGTCTGGAGAAGAAGTCTTATGAGAAGTGGCTGAGGGGGCTGGAGTTGTTCACCCTAAAGAAGGGGGAAAACCTTATCACTGTCTACCAGAAAGGAAGTTGTGGAGAGGTGACTGTTGATCTCTTCTCCCAAGTGATAGGCAATGGGATGAGAGGAAATGGACTCCAGCTGCACCAGGAAAGGCTCAGATTAGACATTAGGAAAAATTTTTTCATCTGAAAGGTAATCAGGCACTGGAACAAGTTGCCCAAGCAGGAGGTTGAGTATTTAAAAGACAGGTGGATTAAGTTCTCAGGGATATGGTATTAGTAGCAGACAGGTAGGATTGGACTTGATGATCTCAAAGGTCTTTTCCAACCTAGCAGTTCTATGATTCTACAATGCTATGAAAGTAACAAATGTTTGTTCTCTAAGAACTCTTAAAACTAAGAAAAACAGAAGGATTAATTTCCAGAGCTGGGTGGCAATATCTACATGTCTCACATGGATATCTACGTGAAAGGTAGGTATGTAATACTTCAAGCATTAATGTCAGTGATATCTGGGGTATAATTTAACTAACCAGCTGCTACTTGCAGGGAGATGTAAAAGCCTTATGGTCCATTCATTGTATGAACTGGATCTTCAATGAGAGATTTAGTTTTTCAAACACAGGCATTTTGTGTGTCATCTCATTTAAACCTTCTACATTTTGCTGCATAAACAGTCTCTTTTAACATAGAAAATAAAATTTTTATGTAAGAGTATCAGTAAACCAAAGCACTATTTTTTTCCTTTTATTTTTACACATCTATTCCTACCACATCTTTCTAGTGAGTCCTCTTGATTAGGATGATGCCACTCAGCACCAATAATAGGATTGTTTCCTGTGACTCACCTAATAGTTTTCCCAGGGGACTGTTTTGAATACAATAAAAAAGTTGGCAGTCATTGTATCCTACAATTATGAATCGTTAGTTACATATTTCTGGCAGTTAAAAGTATTAGTCTTCATATCTAAGCAAATACTTCTGTAGATTCTTGTTGGAATTCTGTCTTAGGATGTGAATTAGAGGATTCCAGTCTGCATATTGGGGTGAGTAAAGACAAATATTGCATTGAAGAATGTGATGGAGAAACTTAAGCCATGTATCAAGTTCTGTAATTCCCTAGATACCATAATTAATGTTTTATTATACTGAGATAAGCATGAATAAATGATAAGCTTTACTTAACATATTGAGCTGAGAGAAAGGTCAGGAGTTTGAGGGAAAGTATCAGGACCCTAAATGGAGGAGGAGGAGAACTGATGAATAATCAAATTAAGCTTTGAGAAATGATACTATATGTGGTGAGTAATCTCATGCTTCTTTTTTTTCTACTATGCTAGGATATTAAGGCTGTCTTTCAGGATCAGGAAAATTGCTTTCAATGGTAGTGGAAAAGTTAATGTAAAAAAATATATAAATATTATAGTCAAAATGTAAACCCATGTAATTTCATGGCCAATTCTAGGTCAGAAAATGGACCAAGGAAGAGGGTGTATTTTTTTCTGCCTCTTTCTTCTCTCTAATGCATAGACAGTCATGTGCTGATTACTCTAAGTACACTACTTCAAACTCTGCTTTACAGATGGTAGGGCATAGCATGCTATCAAAAATGATTGCTGTATAATCAAATGATACCCTAGTAAAATGATAAGAATTACATTAATTACAGTTTTGGTGGGATGGTAACTCAACAAATTAAGATATGAGCTCAATTTTAATGCATATTTTGTATTCAGAAAGAAAAGTATACCAAAAAACCCTCAGAAAGTATGCCCCTAAGCTAAATAATTTGAAGATCTAAGGCAAGGTAAATTCTATGTTCTATTACACTAAGGAAAGGAAAAGTTTTTCCATACTAAGGACAAGCTATTTATTTGCATGTCTAAAATATAATGCCTGGCTGATAAAATATTCAGAAGCAATCAGACTACAAAACAATGCAATACTACATCTTTGTCTTCAGGGACATCAGCCATAGACACAGATGTGCACTGTGTATCTGTTCAAGCAACTTTGTTTTCCTTTCTGATTGAGTTTATATGCAGAAAGATGTTACCCCAAAAAGGTCATTAATACCAAGTGAGGAATTTTAAATGACTTTCTTTCCCCTACCTTTTCACAAATTTTTTCTATACTACTCCTGAAGTTTGCACTGTATTGGTGCTTTATCTGCTACTTTATAAAGAATTTAGACATTAAGTCGTTTTAAGTCCCTTGTAATAAGTTTCTTTAAAAGTTCACCGATTTATGTTCGCTGAGTTATAAATAAAACAGCCTTATGTTAGCTTAGAGTAAAAAGATGTCTTAGGATATTTCAAAATATCATGAGATTATTACTTTTTTTACTGGCAGTGATTATGTGAAAGCTATTCCTGAAGTCTAGATAATCACACACTCGTTTCGTGACTATTTTCACAGTGTATGGTTCCAAAGCTTTAGTTAAAGCTGGTCTGATGACTAGCTGCTAACACATGGCACTACCAAGACAAAATATTTAGGTTAGTACCTCAGGCTTACCAGCACAATCAAAGAGCTAAACTTAAGTGACAGCAGGATTGTACCATCAGTATGACAGAAGATAAGTTATATTGTAAGGAAATCTTTATCCCAAAATGAAGAGTTCACCAGAAATTAATTTCCAGCAAATTTAGACTGATGTACTACAAACCACAAAATTGTTTCAAGACTTCTCAGCAAAATAATTGAATTTTGCCACCCTGATTTCTAGGACGGGGGCCAAATAAAACTGGAATGCTTATCCCCAGAGGAAATTGAAGGAGAAAAGAAAAGGATGGAAGATGCAGCACGAATAGAAAAGAAGGAGGAGAGACAAGAAGGAGTGCCAAAAACAAAGATACTTTTCCTATTATTACCACAGAAGGATAAAGACAACAAATGAAGCTTAAACCACAGAGCATCTGCCACCTTCTGTTTCCCTACCAGATCTTTTGTAGCAGCAACTATTTTGATTTTCTAGGGCTCTGGCACAGGCAGAGGAGAGACTTGGCTTGTCTGTCCATCTTCAGCAATTTGATCCTCTAAGCATCTGATCACCATAGCAGTGCCTAAAGATGTCACTGGCAAGGTGCGTATTATAAAAGAAGTGAAAATAGTCTTTCCACCACTAGAAAGTTAGGAGAGGCATAAAAATACATGAAACAAAAAACCATCATTTTCAGATGTGACAGTTTCACGTAGTTCCTGGGAATTTTCCCAGCAGTGGAACTGATATAGTAGAAATCACATCATGTGAATGGTCTGATTTCACATCTCTCTGGTTTAGTGATGGAGGTGGTAGTGCTAGATTTGTGTCTGAAGTCGATGATCTTAAAGGTCTTTCTCAAACTCGACAGTTCTGTGATTCTGCGATTCAAAGATTCTACAGCCAGGAACTTATTTGTGTCATCCTAAGTTATATCTGAATGAATCTTGTGCAACCCATTGACCTTTAACATGACAGTGGGAAAGAGTTCTATATAGAGTAAAGCCAGACTGTTGACCACTGGCTTTCACTATTCAGCAACAGTTATGGACATATAGCATCAAGTCCAATAAAAATATATTCATTTATACAAAAAAACCCTCCATCCTTAAAGAGAGCAACTGAGAGTTATTCTTCCCGAAAGTCTCCAGGGAGTAGCAGGGTTTTACCAGTTACCCAGTGTCCAAAGTGAGAGCTGTAATATCTCTTAAAAGGGAACTGTTGCTTTTGTCTGCGTTTGTATGGTCTACCACACATATCTGTTTATTTATAATTAGGAGTATGAAATGCTTCCCTTATATAAATGAGTATAAGAATAGATACTGTGACACAGATGCATTTTTCTTGTCATGTGTATTTGACTATATTTTTCACTGGCCTGAAAAGATACTTCTCTGTAGGATACATCTAAGCAAACGCACAGCTGTATGATAGGATCTGTACACATGAATGAGAGCAAACAAATTGAAAAGCATTCAGAGGTCTTCTGTGATACCCAGGCATAAGTCCACTTTTGTCCAGAAGCTTTTTAATTGCTGTGATAGCCTAGGGACAGCTCTGGGTTAACGCTCAGATTTGCATGCTGCAAGCCGTGCACTTTGACTCCTAAGGATGTGAATATCACACAGATGGCTTTACATTTTTACCCTTCTATTTACAAAATAACTCAGAGCATGAAATGAAGAAAGAGGAAGCTAAAAAAATCCCTTTAGGAAACAATGCTTGATGTGCCCTTAATAATGTAAACTTCCTTGGAATCATTAAATGTTTCTGAAAGCATTTTAAATCAGGACTTTGTCCTGCTTTTCTTGCCTTTCCCTTTCCTTCTCCAAACTTTATACCTCTATGGTAGTGATGCAAACATTAGGAGTAATGTAAAAAGAAAAAATGGAATAGAAATAGCTCATGAAAAGAGTTGTATACTTTCATCTATAATTTAATTAGAGAAGTTCCTAAAATATCTAAGAGTACCACAAGGGGACTAGAACTTCTAAGGTAACTGATTCTGGAGAATTATTTTGGTCTTCTTATTTTCTTTCTGATTTTCCAAATAGAGTTCTTCAAACTCTTTTTGCTTTCAAACTTATTTATCTGTCAGAATACTGCATCTCTATCATGTTAACGATAAATTGTTATGATCTTTTTGTATATCACAAGCTATTTGTTCATATTTCTACTTAATTTCTAAGATGTTTTGAAATATTAAATTAGACATTTTGAGACTTTTGAAGGGTTTTGATGATTTCTTCATGCATCTGTTATTAAGAAATACTTTTATATTTAATGTCATCTCAATCAGTCAAAAAACAATTACCCATGATTGTCTCTGAGTTGTTTAAAGCATGCACACTCCTGATGATAATGTGGAATAAACCCTTGAAGTGCTGAATTAGTCATCTTCCCTTATTACATGAGATGCTGCCTGAAAATAATGGGAAGACGATATACTCATGGATATGATGTGTGGGCATATTAATCAGTTAGAAAAACTGCAGAAATGTTAGGAAAACGTAGACAGCTTAGCTTACTGAAATATGCACTGTCTGCTAGTAAAGGCCTTCAAGACCCTGGATGTTGATAACAGAAAAGCTTATTCACAGACATTCACTGATAAGGAAGAAGAACAACAGTAGAAAGTTGACTGCAGCTCAACCAGGATGAGACTGCGCCTGCTCACAGGTTGAATTCAGGGATGGTTCATGAGGAAGATGAAGACTACTTCAGCCCTGAGCCCCAGACCACAACACCGCACTTGCACAGGTATAGAAGAAGCTTCTTGAATCTAATTATAATAAGAAGTGGGAGAAGGTCATGAATAAGTAATTGGCACTTATTAATAGGCATGTCTTTACACTGTAACTATCTGCTTGTTAGACTGTTCAGTGTGCGAGTTAGGAGGATTTCTCCCTCGCACCTGCTGGCAAATAAACGCATACCTGCTTTATAACCCTTAACGGAGTTAGAGTTTGATTCCACAAAACAGATGAATCATTGAATGATTTGAGTTGGAAGACACTGTAAAGATCATTTAGAACCAACACCCCTACCATGAGTAGCAATGCCTTCCACTAGATCAGATTGCTTAAAGCCTCATCCAGCTTGGTTTTGAAGATCTACAGGGATGGGACATCCATATCTTCTCTTGGATACCTGTTCCAGCATTTCACCACCCTCAAAGTAAAAAAAAAAATAAAATTCTTCATAATATCCTATATAAATCTATCCCTTTTCACCTTAAAATCATTACCCCTTGTCTTACTCTGTATTCCTTGATAACAAATTCCTTCCCAGCTTTCCTCTAGGTCTACTTTAAGCACAGGAAGGCTTCTACAAGGTCTCCCCAAAGCCTTCTCTTCTTTAGACTAAACCCAACTCTCTTAGTCTGTTATCGTATGGGAGGTACTCCAGCCCTCTGATCATTTTCTTAGCCATCCTCTGGACTCATTCTAATAGTTCCATATCCTTCCTGTGTTGAGGACTCCAGAGTTTCATGAAGCGTTCCAGGTAAAGTCTTATGAGAGCAGAGTAGAGTGGAAGAATTACCTCCCCTGCTCTACTTGTCACTCTTCTGATGCAGCCCAGGATATGATTGGCTTCCTGGGCTACAAGCACACATTGCTGACTTATGTTGAGCTTCTCATCCGGTAACGCACTCAAGTACATCTTTTCACAGCTACTCTCAATGAATTCTCTTGGAGACTCTATTTGTGCTTGGGAGTGCCCTACCCCAGGTGCAAGACACAATTTTCCTTTAGTGAGGCCATGTTGGCCATCCACATCCTTATTTTCCATGTGCTTCAGTAGAATTTCCAGGTCCATGCTCCATGGTCTTGGTAGCAACAAAGGAGAGACTGTCCAGCCTGCAGTTCCCTGGGTCTTCCTTCTGAAAAAACAGGCGTCATATTTAATCTTTTCCAGTCAGTGGGAATGTCACCAGACTGCCACAACTTCTTAAACATGATGGATAGTAGCTTAGCAAATTCCTCCACTATTTTCTTCAGGACCTGCAGATGCATCTTATCAGACCCAATGTATCTGTGCACCTTCAGATTCCTTAGATGGACCTGCTCCTTATCTTCTTCTACAGTGTGTGGTTGTTTTTCCAGTCCTTGCCTTTGCTTTCTTCCAGTTGGGTGGTGTGGATTGAGCCTTTACTGGTGAAGGCAGAGGCAAAAATGTTGTACCCCTGCCTTCTCCATATTCTTGGCCACCACACCTACCATTGCCTTCTGGAGATGGTCCTTAACATCTGTGCCCAGAATTAAGTATATCAAGGCTTTATTAGCTTTCTTAATCTGGTCCCTGGTTGCTCAGACAATTTCTCTGTATTCTTCCCATTCTACCTGCCCTTATTTCCACCCTCTATAAGCTTCTTTTATTTTAAGTTTGTCCAGGAGTTCTTTGTTCATCCACACTGGCATCCTGGCCTTTTTGCCTGACTTCCCCTTTGATGGGATTCATCACTGCTGAACTTGAAGGAGATGGTCCTTGAATATTGACAAGCTTCCTTTGACCCCTTTTCCCTCAAGGCCTTTATGCCATGGTAGTCTGTAAAACACATCCTTAAAGAAGCTGAAGTCCAAGGTAGAGAGCTTGCTGTGTGCCCTCCTCACTCTCCTAAGTATCTTGATTTTATAGTTATAGTGGCCAAGGTTTCCCTTGACCTTCAAATTCCCCACCAACACTTCTTTGGTGAGATCAGGGTCCAATATAACACCCCTCTTCATTGACTTTTCTGCCACTTCGAGAAGGAAATTGTCATTGATGCACTGCAGGTGCACTGGATTTCTTGTGCCCTGCTTTATTGTCTCATCAACAGATACAGAGGTTCCTGAAGTCCTCCATAAAGACCAGGGCTTAAGAATATGAGACTGCACCTATTTGTCTACAGAGGGTCTTGTTGACTCACTCTACATGGTCTGATAGCCTAGCAGACCCCCACTATAATGTCACTTGTCCCTCCCCTTCCTCAATCCTTACCCACACGCTCTCGATTTGCTCCTCATCTGTCCCCACATGGAACTCCGTGTACTCCAGCTCATCATTGACATAGAGGTTTACACCTCCTCCTCATCTCTCCATTGCTGTCCTTCCTAAAGATCATGTATCTCTCTATCTTAACACTCCAATCACAGGATCCATCCCACCATGTCTCTGTGATTCCAAAGAGATCATACCCCGCAGGTATCCACACATCTTTTTTTTTTTTTTTTTTTTTTTTTTTTTTTTTTTGTCATGCCTTGTGTTTTTGCATGGAGATGCTTAAGTTGGACCCCTGATGAAGCTTGAAATCCTTTCTGTTGCTCTTCAGGTGTTCTCCTACTGACCTCTCAACCTTCCTCAGGTTCTGTGCATCTATTACTGTCATTGGTATCAAAGTGGTAGGATTGGGATGGATTAAGGTTCCCTGTTCCTGGTAACTTTAGTTTAAAGCTCTTTTTAACAGGTTTGCAATACTATGACCAAAGACGATCTTCCCTTTCTCTGACAGATTGACCCCATAAGCTCCACATAGATCAGCTTTCTCAAAGCATGTCCTAAGGTCTAAGTTACTAAACTCTGAGCTGCAGCACCAGTCCTGAAGTCATTTGTTGATTTGCCAGACTTTTGCTGATTTGTCCTCAGCTCATTCATTCATAATTTCATTCTTTCTTTACTTCCAAACAAGTGTTTGTACAGGACAGGGGAGGAACAGAATTAGTACTAGTGGTTTCATTGGCACAGTCATGTTTTCAGTCTTTCTCTCAATTCTCTCTTGGTATAACTTGGATAAGTACACTTTCATTATTTTTAAATCCATTTCTACTTAAGATCTTTTATAAATAACTGTGAAAGGATGTTTTCCAAAAATAGACTCTTGAGACAGCAATTTGTGTCTTTGTTTCAATTGAAATCCCTTTGGCCAGAAATTTGTAATACTTGGGTTTATTGCATATAAACATATAACACTAAATATTTGACTGGGAACTGGCATTTTATCATTCTGGAGCGCCGTGACATTATGGTGTGTTACATAATATAATGACCTTATGGTGTGACATGATGAATTGTTCACTCCCTGCAGAAAATGTAACAGCTTTTAGCTTGTTCTGATTATAAACATGCCATTTGCTCTGTACAGGTATTGTGCTGCTACATCTCAGAAAATGCACTATTTAAGGAGCTTCATGTATTTGACCACTCCTACTTTGGAGGTTTAACAACAACTTTTTAAACTCAAGCATTACAAACTTGCATGTAGTTCAAAGTAAGTTTACCTTCTGTTATACTTCTGCAATATCTTTTCTTCCAGCCACAGTTTCTGCAGTCTAGTTCTATTAGAGTACAGAAATTATGATTATTTTTAAGGAATTTGACTTTAGCATGCTACTTCCCCAGTCATTCAAGAATACACAAATTAAAAGGAGATCATTTATATCTAACTGTGTATTTCTTAAAATTCAAAAAAACAAATGTGATTTTAGTCTGTGACCTTCGTACAAACAGCATGTTCCAGAAAAATAATATAACAAGAACAGGTGATCTTGAGTGCTATCATGAAGCACATACAAGAGAACCAGGTGATCAGGCCCAGTCAATACAGGTTCACAAAAGGCAGGTCTTGACAAACTAACCTTATCGCCTTCTATGACGAAGTCACTCGGCTGCTGGATGAGGGAAAGGCTGTGGATGTGGTCTTCCTGGACTTCAGCGTAGTCTTTGACATAGTTTCTCACAGCATTCTGCTATGGAAACTGTCAGCCTCTGGCCTGGACAGGTGCACCTCTCCTGGGTGGAAAACTGGTTGGCTGGCCGGACCCAGAGAGTGGTGGTAAATGGTGTTAAGTCCAGCTGGAGGCCAGTGACAAGTGGGGTTCCCCAGGGCTCAGTGCTAGGTCCAGCCCTGTTCAATGTCTTCATTAATGACCTGGAGTTTGCAGATGACACTAAGCTGTGTGGAAGTGTGGATCAGGTGGAGGGTAGGGAGGCTTTGCAAAGGGATCTGAACAGGCTGGATCACTGGGCTGAGTCCAACAGCATGAGGTTTAACACGGCCAAATGCCGGGTCCTGTACTTGGGCCACAACAACCCTATGCAGAGCTACAGACTACGAGAAGTCTGTTTAGAAATCTGCCTGGAGGAAAGGGACTTGGGGTCAATAGCTGACTGAACATGAGCCAGTAATGTGCCCAGGTGGCCAAGAAGGCCAATGGTATCTTGGCTTGTATCAGAAACGGTGTGACCAGCAGGTCCAGGGAGGTTATTCTCCCTGTGTACTCAGCACTGGCGAGACCGCTTCTTGAATCCTGTGTTCAGTTCTGGGCCCCTCTCCATAAGAAGGATGTTGAGACTCTGGAGCAAGTCCAGAGAAGAACAATGAAGCTGGTGAAGGGGCTGGAGAACAGGCCTTATAAGGAAGCTCTGATTTTTGCATTTCTCTGTCATTGGCTAGACAGCCTGTCTTGATATCCTTTTCTCTGGAGCAGTACAGAAGGCAATGCTTTAGAGGTGATTGGGGTCCCCCTTGCTGAGGTCTACTAGAAAGGCAAAAGTGCAGCATCCTCCTATGCATGTCTCCATCTGGTATGTGACAGTGTTTGGTTTTGTGCTTTTTTTGTGCACTGTCTGTGCTTAGCACTGGAGGAAAGAAAAGCTCACAAAGGTTTTACTGAGGATTATAATATTCTGGTGGGAATGGATCTTAACACCCTCAAGGCAAGAACTGCCCTTCCTTTTGAGAAAGAATTATAAATGTCTTCTGACAAGGATAAAATCTATCTATCAGTTGGATAACTGAACAGTAGTTCTGTGAGACATTTTGAAACATATAGAGTAGTGTGCATCCCCTTCTCTTTTGTGAATTAATAGGAACTTTCCTATCAATTCCTAAAGCACTAAACCATGAATGACCGGTGTTATTTATAAAGCTGTACTAATTAGGGCTTATGTTTAGACAATATCAAGTCTTTGAGGAATTTCCTTTCCACTTAGTAATTTTTTCATGATTTAGACATTTTTCTCTCCAAGGAAATGAGTATTACTTTTTTTGGGGGGTATAAAACTCTAGGATTATTTTATTTGTCATTTTTAAAAGACTAATGTCATATCTGGACTTTTTGCAGACTCTTTTTTTTTTTTTTTTAATCCTCTGATACCTGCCCCAATGTCCCTGGCTTTTCAGAATAATTATTAACAGTGACTTAAAGAGCTAATTAGCTAATTCCCTGTGGGAATCCTGAAGAAGGCCAAAAGATTCAAATGCTGGTTACCTAGAAACAAGAAAAAATGTATTAAAATAAGTTTTATAATTCTATAAGAGTTTTCTGAAGATAGTATTTTGTGTGCTTTTGTGAAAAAAAGTCAATTTTATTTTTTAATTATGATCAGCATTTTGCATACCGCTACTTTGTGCTCCAAGCAGAAATTGTTTTGATAAGCATAAACATACATTTACTTGATGAAAATAATTTTCTTTTCATGATTACACATACTGGCTTCTCATTACTTAAACTGCTAGAAAAGGATCTCAAGGGAGTGGCTTAGCCTATTCCCTTAAGGTCAAGAGCTTCACAAGTGGATGTAAGTAATTGAGTCATAGGGCAAAGATGAGTAAAGCTTTTAGGAAGTTAGGAAGAAAAATCCTCTTGACAAAGAAATGGATCTAATTTACAGAGTGCTATTTAGTACAGAAATTGTCTAACTATATCCTATTTCACAGACAAATTTCTTATTAATTACTAAAAATGAGGGATCGATTCTGAGGCAGTTCAAGGAATTGTTTTATCATAGAGTAGAGAAATTAGGTGTTCAATAAAACTCATTGTTCCTTGAAAATGGATTTTGAGTCCTGTACACAGTTGCTTACTTATGTTTTGTCCCATAAGACTAACTAAGTAGTTGGGATAGCACAAAGCTGTAGTTTTCTAGGGAGAGTAAATGCAGCTTTCTGAGTGGCAATTTTTCTGAACAAGTGTAGAAATACATTTTCATCTACATGTCAACTAATCACAGGAAAATCACTGTAGGAAAATCAGCACTTTTAGGTCACCACTTACCCCATCATACAGTGTTTGGGCAAAATAGATCAAATGACTCCTTCCCTACAGCTGTTTCTGATTGTAAAGGAAATTCAAATCAATTGGTCTCCTGTGGCCTATGTGTGTGGGACCTTTACACTGAGGGTCTAATTTAGATACATTAGACAGGGGTACATAGCACCATTCGGGTCCATTAAGGGATTTTGAGATTTCTGCATAGGAAAGACAATTATGAGCATAGCCAGCAATATGCCTGTTCATCTAGGCACAATCAGGTGAATCTCAGGTTGTATATCTAGGGCATCTCTAATGATACTATGTCTCGGTGACTATACTGACCCTACAAAGCTAAGTGAAATGTTAGCACTCTACCTTGGAATCACAGAATTTTTTAGTTTAGAAAAGACTGTTAGATTTCTTGCATTATTTACTTACACTATTGGCATGTTTACATTGTATCCACTATTGTTTTTGGGTCTTCTGATTCAAAATTTTGCAAATCCTTATGGTGTGTGGTTATGCCCCACCTATAATCATGGTGCTTGAGATGAGAGAAAAGTTTGTGCTTTTTCCTTCCAGCTGACAAGATAACCACCTGAACAGCATTGAACTGCTTGAAAGGACAGCTTGAAAGGAGACTACATATGAAGGAAGGAATTTTTATGGAAATAAGTAACCAAAGCAATAGCATCTTTGAAAATGAGCTCCTTGAGAATCCATCTTGAAACCTGGTGATACTGTCTTTGTCATTGCCTAACGTGCCAATCACTATGGAAATAAAGATCCTGGCCAGGATTAGCTAAGCTTATCTGGAAACTAACCCTTTGACGCTAATTCCTGGGTCACTGCTTTCAGCTTTTTTTGGTTTAAGAGTAGAGGTTGACTGATACTGTAAGGATGCTATTGCTGAAAATTACAGTGTTAAGGAGCCCTCATCTTGAAAAAGATGTCCTCTGAGAGAGATGACAAAAAATATATAAAAATCAACCTATATTTTCAAGACAGAGTTTTTTTCTTTTAATGGCCTCAAGCTCCACCAGGGTAGATTTAGGCTGGAGGTTAGGAGGAGGTTTTTCACGCAGAGGGTCATTGGGCATTGGAAGAGGCTGCCCAGGGAGGTGGTTGAGTCACCTTCCCTGGAGGTGTTTAAGACACGGGTGGATGAGGTATTGAGGGACTTGGTTTAGTGTTAGATAGGAATGGTTGGACTAGAAGATCCAATGGGTCCCTTCCAACCTGGTTGTTCTGTGATTCTGTGATTTTTAGTGAATATTTACCAAGCAGGAACCTTTACCACTGGTGACAGTCCGAGTAGATTTATCCAGTTAAAAGCCTTGTTATTAACAATAGAAGCTGTACCTGAGTTCATGTTTCAGATTTTGATCCTAATGGATATTTTTATTGATTCTCTAAAAATGTGTCACTTTCCCTTAAATACAAAATTTCTAAAAAAGTATTGAGAAACAGGAAGAATGCATTTCAAAATAAATGAAAAGTGTTTCTCAGAGACTAAGAAAGACTTACAAAAATGTTCACATTTACTCACAGAAGTGGGTGGGATTACTCATAATACAGCTACTCAGTTTCATAAATAGTCAATATTGCCTTATAAGTGGGTTAATATCAAGGTATTAACAAAAGTTTTATCTACAGATGTGAAAAGGAGAGGAAAGATTATGGCAATGTAGGAGAGGAGATAAAGAAGTGATAAACCATAAAAATTCACTATACAAGAGTGGTAAGAAACAGCAAAATGTCAGAGTCAGGGCTTATCGATTTAGGTCAAAGGAGAATTTTGCAGTTTTTCACCATAACACAGAATGAATGCAGAGGAAGGTATTATAGGTGTTAAAGAGATTGAGGAATTTATTTTTAGTATTTTGTAATATTTTTTTGCTGATGCTCTCTCTTCCATCATGAACCTAGACAAGAGGTACTAAATAGTTTCGGTTTGTTGACTACCCATCTTGAGCAGAATTTATATTCATTGACTGTACATTGTCCAGAGACTCTTAAATACAAGACCAGATGGGATCATCAGATCATTTTATCAGATCTGTGTTATAACCCCACAAAGTTTTACTCAGTTGAGACTTATAATTTACGCTTGAATGATATAATAAACACAATAACATTTCTTCTACAGCTTTTTTCCAAATGTTCTGAGAAAACACTAGCTTCATTAAAGAATTTCCTGAGCTCCTGAGAGAACTGGAAAACCCATGTGCTGCCAAAGTCTTACCATCAGCCCTGAATAACTATGGCTATGTCAAGACGAAAATTATTTTGATATAATTATTCTTGGATGCAGCACTCAGAGGATTATCTCTTTGCTCAGTGAAACGTGATCCAACCTTGTGGTGAACCAGTACAGCAGACTGTAACAAGGAGATGATTCCAAGCAGGGTTTAGGCAGAGTTTAACTATAGGCTTTGGCTGTACAGAGCCTCATGTCAGCATGGGTGACTGAGCTCATACCATGGCTGCTTTTAACAACACCTTGACAGCACTTCTATGCACCACTTGCTCATATTTATGGAGATGGGTAAGACTTATCACTCTGGGTGAATGTTGATGTGCCTATTTCAGTATTGTATGGGTAAAAAAGTTGATAACTCTGTTCATTTGAAAGAATATCTTAGAAATATGAAGGCTGGTAAGATTGTCAGACCTCACTATGGATAGTAATTGCAGTGTATGCTGTTGTTACAAGGAGAGACTCATCAGATGCTACAGGATCATGATAAGAAATGTAAGATTTTTATCATTTAACCACCAATACTAATTTTTTAAAAGAATTAATCATTAACTAGCTTCATGTGTCTATTCCTTTCTGAGATCTCAAAGAAATTGACATGACCTCAGTGTAAAAAAAGACTTTTACAACATACACATTGTTCTCTAATAAGTTTTATCCTAAACAATATTAAAAATTCCATGTAACCATTATGGGCATATTTATCTCTCTTCTAAAAACTACTCATCAACTTTTCTGTATTTTCTTCTATGTCAGTCCTTTTCTCATCTTTCACAGTTCATACTCCTCTGTTCTGTTTTATAAGTCATGTTATTATTGCTTTCTCATATATATAATTTTGGTTAGTTCTTCTGTGGAGAACTTTTAATCTTCATTTAATTTCTGGAGAAAAATAATTCTCCTATTTTTCAGACCTTTATTTTTGGTCTTTTCTTATCAATGTACCAACATGAATTAACACAACACTGACTATGCCCAAGAATTTAAAAGCAGATATGTTTTTAAACATCATTAAACGTAAACCTTAAAACACATAAATCAGGAAAAATAAAATTGTTTCTGTACCAAATTTTTGCAGTTTTTATTTTATGATTTTTATACATTTACCTATTTGGTGGTGGTTAATGGGTTGGAACTGAGGAGGAATATTCTCATCCACTTATATTTTAGAATCATTTTTTTTCTCAGATCACAAGCATAGTATTCTGTATGAGAACTGCACAAGCAAACAAAAAGAAGATTTCAATCAATTTCATTTATCTCTTTGAGTGATGCGCAAATATTTTCTCCTGAATGATGATAATGATAGATAATTTATATTACCAAGCATGTAATTTCAGACTGGGGAAAAACTGAAAAATAAAATTTTATTTTGTTTTAACTTGAGAAGATCAATGAATTAAGCCTTAAAGGCTTAAAGGAAAAAAACATTCCTTAAAGGAAAATACATTCTAATTTTTTTTTTTTTTTTTAATACTCAAAATTTAAAAGTCAAGTATTGGTGAAGAATTTGCTTGATAAATCTTGCTATATGACAGAATGATCCTATTGTCTTTTATTTACATTATCTTTTGAGGAAACTTAGTTATGTATGATGGTATCCTACAAATTTTGAGATGAACCAAAGCCAGAATTCTGTTCATATTATTCATGCATGACTAGTGATGCACAGGACTGTAACAATACAAACTATTTCACAAAGCCTTTTAATGCTGAACTGGCAAGACTAATTTCTCGAGGGTTTTTCTACGCCAGCTCGGTTCTTGATCTCTTTGTGTAGCAATGCCAAAAGTAACAACTTTTGTTTATGAGTTTCAATAGTTCTTATTTTCCATTGGAAAGCAAGTCTGAAAAGAGAGTGTCCCCTTGTAGCTCTTAGCATTATAGTGAAACGTCAGAAATAATTAAACAAAATTATACTGTAAATCCCAAGATAAAACTGTGACTAGTGATTAATTCTTTGGTTTTTTGTCAAAGCTCTCCTCATAATTCCAAAGCTCTAGTCAATATCATGTGGCTAATTCTCCCTAAGTAGATTTTTTTTTCACTGCTAAAATGTTTGTGTGCTTACATATTTTCATAAATTTCTGAGGATACTGTTTTAACCGTTATTTTTCTTTAATACTTTGAACCAAGCTTTAAGTTTCAAAAATATCCTTATTTTGAGGTTTATATCAGTGAGTTGATTTTTTTTAATGTATGTGTATCTCATTCTTGCATTAAGAAAGATGAATAAGACTTACTTTCTATAAAGGGATATAAGGTCTATGCTACATTTTGTTGGCTTCGAGTAACACATCAGTTAAAAAGTCAGTTTTCTTCAAAAAAAAAGCTTTCAGAATTTTGTTTAATAAACTATACATGCAGTAAGAAAATAGACATAGCAAAACCAAATTTGAAATTTGCTTTTCTAACTTATACTTAGTGCGCATGAAACTGTTATCTTGCTGATTTTTCAAATACCCAGCAATTCTTGCACCTGATTCTGATTCACAGGATTTATATATTCGTCTATCCATAATTACAAAAATTCCTCTATCCATATAAGAAAAATAAGCATTCTAATCCAACATATTTATTTGGTTATAATACTTCGAGTCATAATACTTTTAGTGCTCCTTGTAGTAACAAAATCTAACAGGTATTTTTGTGGAAAATTTTTATTTTTCTTGAATTTTCTTCTATCTGGTAGTTTTAAGTAACTGTATTTAATACTCAGGTTCCAACACACCCTCTTTTTTATTTTTAATACTGATTAGAATTTTATTATGTATGAGATGTCAAAGAGGGTGAAAATATTCAGCATTTCAACAACAACTAGAAAAAAATAAATTTCACGTTTAATTCTTTTTACTGCAACATAAAATAAGGATAATTCAATTTCGTTCCTTTGTATATGTGTGTTTATTTAATTTGTTTCTATTTTGTTATTTTAGAACTGCACTTATTTACTAGATATGTCAATAAAAATGTAAAACAACTCACAATACTCAGTGACCACTGTGAACAAATAAACAAGATGAATTGAGTCATGTTATTTTGAAAGCATTTCAAGACATTAAAATGTGCTATTATAGTTCAATTGAGGTTGAGGCAGAGATCAATAAGAGTAGAAAAGTAGGTAGATATATAATGCAATTACTTGTCTGTTTGCTTAGACCTCAGTCAGAAATTTATTGGTAAACTTTCAGATTTTACAGGACAAGGAAGTTTTAAGTTTTCAAGAAAAGCACATGTGAAATTAATTTTATTATGACAACATAGTGTTCTGAATGAGTTCACATGAGAAGGCTACAGACCACCTGTAGCCTTAAGCCCTAGTGCAGAAAAATGAAAATTTCGAGCTTTCAGAGGTGAAGCCAATGGCAGATTTTTCTCTTTCAGTCTCAGAGACTTGCCATACAGGTGTCTTTGACTGAATTGCTCCCTATAAGCTCCTTTCCTAATGGGAAAGGGAGAGGAACACACAAACCTAGCATATGAAAGTTAGATTCTATTTCAGACATCTGTATTGAATGAGATAAACTGTGCCTTTGAAGTTTCTGTTTGTGTCTGTTGATTATAACTGATGCCTGGGGTGAAAGCTCAGATGTAGATGCCTAAATAATAGATATCTCACTTCCAAGGCTCAGAGACCTTATAGGGTGCCTTTCAGAAAGTTGTATTCAATTTTGGTGCATAACAAATTGTTCCTTTACAACATTTACTCATTTAGATTTTTTCTCTAATCCTAGTCTGACTGAGGTTACTTCTGATTTATTCCATGGAATCCCCTCTGGCAAGCTATGAAACAGCTCATTTTAGCTCAGGAATTTTGGATAGGAAGAAAATACAAAAGTGATTAATTTTTAGAGATGTAAGGATGAGGATAAAAGCTGGAGTATGACCTCTGGTATGTATTGTCAGTCTATAAGGGTGCAGCCCTACAAGAAAGCTATTCTGTACCCTAGGACCAAGACTGATAATGCCATTAATGCCTTAGGCAGTGTAGAGGTCACTAGATTAGTACATAAGTATTAGGGAGAGATGTTTACCTAGGGAGAAATTCTGCAGCTCAGCAGCAAAATATCTCTATTTATGAAATTCATAGAGAACTTCTGGAAAAAACGATTCAGGCAAAGATTTTGATATATGTTATGAAAGTATACATCTATATACTTACGTAGGTCTGCTACACATCTTCTAGTGGCTACTAACATAGCTCCCAGTGCTCAGAACCCTGTCAGAGTATACATTTAGATTAAAAAAAAATAAAATGGTTAACTTTCATTATTTTTACTACTGGAAACTCCTAAGCTATGTGTTGTTCTTTGAAACTCATGTCTGCATCTATGAATGGCTGCCATTTATCCCATTTGTCAGTTGTCCAAAATCTCTAATTATTTAATTGTACACAGATGTCTAGAGGTACTTTCAGAAATGCTATGACATTTAGTTTCTGTTACATTCACAGAGAAGATTTTGAAAATCCTGTCAAACATCCCCCCAAAATCTTAGTAAAAATAATAGAATCTGTTCCTGATCAATGGTGTTGGTCTTCAGCTAGGCAAGATCCTTCTGCAAAAAACACATTTTTCTTCATATTCCTCACACCCATCCACAGGAATAAGGTCATGGAGTTGAACTTGCAACTCACACTAGAGAACAATGTCTTCAGAAGGAACTTTGGTTCCAAATCCATTTCCAGTCCTGTCCTGAAACCAGTATTCATAGTATACATAAATAACCCTCTGAGAATATCCTAGCATAGAATTATGGCACTTTCAAAATTTTGTGACCCCAAGAACCATTTAAGTATCAAATCCAAAAGATTTGGGCTTCTTCTCTTTTCTTCCTAAAAAAACGCTTGTTTATAAGTGGAAAATTTATCACAAGAAGTAAGTAACTTTGGGACGTTTTCTGAGGACTAGTTTAGCAGCATTTACACAGGCTATTTAACTCCCATTACTGGTGTTCATTCAGTTACCCATCACTAACTTTGGTGAGCATGTTTTTGTAGATTACTATTGCTATTGCTATTGCTATTACTATTACTATTACTATTTCCAGAAATCAGTTTTCATCATGAAGTTATTTGAAATAAAAGCATAAATCTAGGTGGCTCTAAGTTTTGGTGAAGTCTACATCCAAATTTTTATTTACATTGCATACATTTTGTGTGTGCATTTTATGTGAAAAAAAATTACATAGTTCTGAGCACCATATGAGAGAAATTATGATGATAATTTATTGACATTCAAGTATCTCCCCAATACAAATGGCATAACCTTTACTCCAGTAAAAAACCCCAAACCCTAAACAACAAACAATATAGTAATGATTCCATATTTGTAATCAATTCCTGATTTATAGTTCAGTTTCTCATGAATGAGCACAGATATAAATAGAGGAAAGAATGAATAGGTTTGCAAATGCTGAGTACCACCTCCAGTAGCAATACCGCATTTGTACCCAACTGCAACTTCTCTGTTAAATATCAAGCTTTAGACTTCAACTCAATATAAAGCTACCTGATAAGAAAGATTGATAGAAGGCATCAAACCAGGCATTTGGTACTTCCTAGAAACACCACCACTACATTTCCTTTTTTAAACTCCAAAGCGGATAAATAGTTTTAACTGCTAAACTATCACCAGATAGAAAGCTATAAACATGGCATCTGTCTTTAAGCATTCCTAAATCAGGAATTATGATAAAAAAATCTTGTGCAATTCATGTCAACTTCACATCCAGATTGAAACAAGTCTTCAGGGACACATTCCATTTGTTACTTCCAAACTAGTTATTTTTTTGTTTTCAAAATATGTGTAATAAAAAAGAAAAACAAAACATCTCCTTGTAGACGGTCTAAGTACTGTGTGTGAAGTGAGACTATTAGAGATCATGTATTTATGTGTCCACCTCTGTTTAAATCCATTGGAGAATATGAAGCTATAAATTATAGAGATAATTTGTTACCAATTAATAATGAAGTTAAGTTCTTCCAGATAAATTTTTAAAAGTAGAACACTATTTGTTTTGTGGTACATTTGGATTTTTGTTTTGGTTTGGTTTTAAATATGGCTATGAGGAAATGATACTTTTTATTTTAAAATTCACTCTTTAACTTCAGTGAGTTCTCAAGCTGCAGATGGTAGCTGTTTTGTATCATAGCTTGGAAAAAGAACATATCTTAGGGGATGAATTGTGTGAATTCTTTCTTTGAAATAATGTCAAAGGAGTATTTAGTACTAACAAATGTTATATCCAATAAGCCAACTGGAGTCAGTAAGGTTACTGAAGTACCTTGAGGGGATAACTTGAAGTCATTTGCTGATGGTTCAGGCTTTTTCTGTGACAGAGTGTGAACTCTGCAGTTGATCTGTAGATCTATTTGTACCTGAAATGATCCTGTGTATTTTCAA
Source organism: Coccyzus lansbergi (assembly GCA_033558105.1). Classification (NCBI taxonomy): domain Eukaryota; kingdom Metazoa; phylum Chordata; class Aves; order Cuculiformes; family Coccyzidae; genus Coccyzus; species Coccyzus lansbergi. Next base: position 1,632,440 of record JAUMJK010000168.1, read on the forward strand.
AACCAGTTTTTGAGATAACAAGCTTAAAGTCATTTCATCTTTTTGTTTAAGGGAATTTAAGGCACTGTTGAAACTGTTCTTCTGAATAATTATTAACTTACAGTATACAAATTCTGGTCTTTTCAGTGTTTTTTTGTCCAACCTCCGTTACTCACAAAGAACCTACATGTGTTTCAGGAACTGAACTTCTGAATGCAGCATTTTTTCCTTACCTTGTTATCTAGGAAACAAGTTACCCAACAGCTTAATTATTTAAAATAGACTACAATTCTTTTTGTAGAAAAGAACAAGGAACCAAATATATCCAACACCACAAAATCATCTGAGAACTTCCAATATTTTCTTTCAGACCCCCTGATATATTTTGCTGTAGATGAATACTCCCTTACATTTTAGGAAAATACCAAATGAGTGAACATTCAGAGACATGTGTAATAAAGCACTTGGATATTAGTCATATTTATTCCCCATCTTTACTAAGAAAGAAATTAAAATGACAGCTTTTCCAAAGAGACAGGTCACAGGCATACACATATATGATTTTGAATTGCTGCCACTCCTGTCTGAAAGACTGGATCAATGTCATGTATTAGGAACTCAAATATAATGTAGTTTTATAAGAAGCTAGAATCAAAACACAAGACCCGTTCTAAAAGAATTTAGCTGTTATTAAAAGGTATTCTTTCATTAGTCAGTAACTTCTATTCCTTCAGCAGTTATCACAGCTTCTAAAAATTCTACAAGCCAGCAACCATGGAAACTTACAGCTTTTTCTCCCACAATAAGCCAATATTTTCTTCATCTCTTTGCTCCATGGTAATTTCAATGAAAATTATCTTACTTAATACAAATGTATCATAGCTTTATCAATGGTATTAGACGTATCTTAAAGATGTATTTTCAATGGCATCTAAAATTCCACATATAATAGATCTGAAATTATTAGGCAAAGCTGTGCAGACATATGAGTATTTTTTTAATTTCTGCTTATTATATTTAAATACTTTTAATGAAAAATATGCATTTTTACATGTTCTTCTAAATTGATTACTAAATGTTTATTCAACATTGCTTTCTAAAATGAAGATGTCCCCCGCCTGACCTGGGGAAGCCCAGGAAATCCAGGGAAGAGCAGGGCAGGGCAGCTCCGGACTCCCAGAAATGACAGCTGCTATGTGGAAGCTGACAAGGGGAGAGTGGTCCTGGAAGCAGCTGTGGGAGATTTAAATGACCCCCAGGAAATCCTAGTGATGGGAGCACTGAGAACAGGGACAGGCAAATGGGTGAGGGGCACATCAGAAATACAGGGTACAATAGGTTGTGCTCTAGTTTGTACAGTCACGATGAGCTGGGAGGTTGCTGGAGCTCAGCCACAAGGACCAGAGAACGAATGATGGCCACTGCTGAAAATTAAGGCTGCTCCAAACTCTGTTCCAGCTGTGAACAATTCAGCACCCCATAGAGAACCCCCATGGGGGCAGATGCCAGGCTGCAGGGCATGCCTCCCTCTTGTACTGGTATCAGACACCAGAGGGGAATTAACTTGTAGGAGTTGTGCTCACCTGGAGGAATCTTTCTGCTTGGTGACAGAAGTCAGAGAGGTTGCGAGCAGGCTGAGGACCATCAATGAGTGTGAGAGGGAGACTGACAACTGGAATAACGTCCTATGCTCCCTTTCTCAGACCCAACAGGCAGACATGCCTTGTATGACAGAGGGCACCCCATCCAGTCTCCAGTCAGCTGAGGACAGAATTTAAGGAGATGGGGGAGAATAGCAGTAGGTTCATATCTGGCACAGCAGGTGTGTCTTCTACACCTGTACAAGCAGCATGGGCAATAAGAGGAACTAGATAGTAATTGTAAGGTAAGAAGACTATAATATAACAGACAAAGTGACTCACATAATGGAATACACTAGAAGGTTTATCAGACACTGGAACAGCTTGCCCAGAAAACTGATAGAGTCACCATCCCTGGAGGTATTTAAATGATGGGTAGATTAAGTGTTTGCAGATATTCTTTACTGTTATACCAGTATGGTTGGACTTGATGATCTCAAAGGTCTTTTCCAACCTAGGGGTTCTATGATTTTATGATTCTATGAAATGTTTACTTACAAAGATTATTTTTAATTAATCCTTTAGTTCTCTTGTAAGTTTTAGTGTAGTAGTTTATTGCCTTTTTAATTCTCTTCTACAACACAATAAAGCAAACGGACATGCATTCCCTAATTGATTGTCTAATATTTCTTTTTTAGAATGACAAGAACTTCAGTGGAATAAATATAATAGCTCCTGTGCAGCTTCCACTGCAAATGAGTGGACATGTATCACATGGGTAGACCATTGATTTCAGGCTCCTTAGGGAATGAAATCAGGCAAAAAAGCAGGATTACAATCCTGGAATTAACGATAGGAAAAGTTGAGCTTTTCAGAAATCTGTTTGGAAAATTTCCGTGGGATTCAGTCATGGAAAGAAGAAGGGTCCAGAGGAATTACTTGATTTTCAAAGAATTCCCTGCTCCAATTTCAACAACAGGCAGTCCTGATGAGTAGGAAATCACGTAAAGGCAAATGGAGACCTGCATGGATGAATAGGGAGCTCCAGAATAAAATCACACATAAAGAAGCCTAGAAGAGGCAAAAATCAGGCTCACATATCCCAAGAGGAATTTAGAGATGTTGTCAAAGTAATGCAGGTCTAAGGTTAGAAAAGCTAAAGTTCATCTGGCATTTAAACTTTTGAGAAATATGAAGGGCAACAAGAAAGGTTTCCTCTAAGTTTATCAACAGCAAAAATAAGATAGAGAAAATATGGATCTGCTACTGAACGGAGCAGAAGACTTGGAGACAGATGAAAATATGCAGAGATATTCAATGCCTTTTTTCCGCCCTTACTGACAACATGGCTTCAGGAACCCCAGGCCTCTATGACCAGTGGGAAAGCCCGGAGCACTGAAGATTTTCCTTTAGTGGTGGAGGATCAGATTAGGGAAGATTTATACAAATTGGATATACACAAATCCATGGCATCTGATAAGATGCACCCATGAATATAAAGCCAGCTGGCAGATGTAATCTGATACACCAGATGGTTGTGCTGCTGTTCTGAGGAACTTGCACAGGCCGGAAAATTAGACTGAGAAGCATCGCTTTGAGTTCCAAGAGGGGAAATGCAAAGCCCTCCGTATAGCTTTGAGGCTGACTTTCAGGAAAGCAGCTCAGCAGATATGGATCCTAGGGTCCTGGTGGATAACAAGCTGACCATGTGCCAGCAACATACTTTTACAGTGAAGAAGGGTAGTGGCTTGAATTAAGGAAAGAGTTTCCAGTAGGTCTAGAGAGATGATCCTTCCCCTTTGCCCATCACAGGTGAGAAACAATTGGAGTGCTGGGTCTAGTTCTGGGCTTGGAAGTGTCTTGCTATCCTCACCATAAATTGATTCCTACAAGAAAGAATAATTTCTTTCTTAGAAAAAGCAATGTCTTACTACAATATTTCTTTATCTAAAATTTGTTTGTATAGAGAAAATCATGTGGAGTCAATCCTTGACTCCAATGACCCTAATCCATTGATAAGAGCTTCATTAGCAGAACTAAGTAACCAAAACCAACCTCAATGGCTTCTGTTAGTGGTCACAGTTACTGAGGTTCAGATTTTTCAGAATATTATGTAACATTACAACACTAGTATTAATTATAAGATAAGCTATTCATTTTTAATAGCAAAATTGCTTAGAGAGAAGGCATTGAAGGAGCTCATTTATTTCTACTTACTATAACATATTCCAGAGTTCAGCGCAAGGTGTTTCATGTCAATAAAAATTAGATATAATAGCAATTTCAAATGTTATACTTTTAATTAATAACAGAGAACTCAATAAACATACAGTATAAGCAAAACATTTGTAGAAATAATCAAAGCAAAACATAAAATTATCTTCATATCCATTGAAAAGTAAATCTTTATCTGTAAACCATGTAAAATAATTTCATTGCAACATTGTTAGCAAATTCCTCATATAGCTATCAGTGTAACAACAGAATAAACAAGCTTGGGAACCCTTTTGCAAATATTAATGAGCGATCATGTTAGCTTTGTCCATGGATAAATTCACCTGACTTTCTGTTTACCTTTTCAGAAAGATGCCTCCTGGCTGGAAGAAAGGTAATGTCACCTTAATTATGTTCTCGCCTTGGTAGCATAAATTATTTATGCTTTAACATATTTATATTTAGCCTTCTCAACATTTCATTTCTGTCCTCCAGTGCATGAACTCCATGTAACTATCAAAGGAAATGCAGTGTTAAGGTGTATGGCCTGGCAATGTTTACCGTTCTTTCCCTCCTGTCATATCTATTTGTAACATATATCATTGAGCAGCTATGTTAGCCAACCTGAGAAGACGTAAAGGGCAAACTATTCTTTGTTGCTTAAGGCAGATTAACTTTTTATGCGTATCAAGGTAATTTCATCTGTTGCATCTATTTAACAATAACTATACAGCCCTGAAGATTGTCAACAGGTAATCACTGAAATGGAAATTGTCATCATGGGACTGAATGTCTTAGGAGCACCACAAGTCATAATGCCAGTACTTCAGTGAATGACAAGACTAGATTTAAAACTGCTGAATCAGTACCTGGAAAAACAATTTCTTTTACTGCGCCCTTTTCCGTGAGTCAATATTAACAACATCAGTTTCTCAATTAACTGCAATTCTCTCTGTTAGAAGTCAGAAAGTTATGGAATTTGGAAGATTCTAGAGCCACAGAAAACATCCATCACTGACAGCAGTGGTACCAGCTTACTCTCTGGACTGATAGTGTTTCAGAGTCGTTAGTTACTGAAGTTTGTTTCTATCCAGTGCAGGGTAGCTACCTGAAAACAGTTGATAGCTACGCACCTACTTCAGCATACCAGACAGTACTGTCAACACTAGAAAGTAAAACTTAGCTCCTTTGCTTCATTCTGAGAGAGGTGGCATCACTTCAGAGAAAAACATAACATATACACAAAATACACAGATGCAGACATACGACCACACCCCCCACCAGACACATGCCCATGCACAGAGGCCTTCACCTACTGCTGTCCAGAAACTGAACTTATTCTGAACTGCTCCATTGCTTTCTCTGCTTACCCTCTGAAATGGTTACAGGACTCAGTAGTAAGGAATACCTACCATCAGAAGGAAAGTTATCTTGCCTTAAATTCCTTTAAACCCCTCCACTGTCAGCTAGATATAATGTCTCAGGATTATATTACTACTCTCATGTAGGTGACCTGCTAGAGTATCTAAGTTGCTGAAGGTCTTCCTTAGGGCAGGTGAATTCCACCCATGGCCACCTTGCTGCGAAAGGATGCTCTCTCCAGACTTCTCAGTGGAAATCTTTTCAACACGCAGCACTGGTGACTGAAGTTTTTGTTAGTAATGTGCTTTTATGTACAGTTTACAAACACAGACTAATTATGGAATGTGTGGCTGAATGAATAGCCGTAGTCAACAAGAATGGAGACTGATAACACTTGTATGTTTTCAAGATGCAATTTTATTAAAAAAATTATAAAATCAGTGAAATATTTGCATTTCTTAAAACTATTATTTTGTTATAAATAAAGCGTATGTATCATGAAATCATATATATATATATATTGCAAACCTAGGAATGTCCATTGGTTCTTCCATTGTCTGTATGTTTTCAAATAGAGTTCTTCATGTTCTCAGCAGAGCTTCATATTGTACATTGCTCTTTGTCCTTAAGAAGAAACTGTCCTAATTTATTGCATCTTAATGTATCTACCTTAAAATTAATGAGTTTGTAAGGAAAAGAATAAAAGCCAGTGTTCTATAGGAAGTAAATAGGGGAATAAATTCATTTACATTTTATATAAAACCTTGATCATACAAGCTGAATATCGATTGTAACTGCAACATTTTTGTAGGACTCCTGGGTTTTGTGGATTGTTTGGGGTGGGGGTCTTTTTTCTGGTTTTGTATTTCCAAAAAGAATATTTCTGTAGTAGAATCTCATAAGCTGCTGAAATCTGAATTAATGAGCAATACAATTTGATGGAAAAAGTATAACAAAATACTCCATTTGCATATGTACTTATGTTTTTAATTTCAAAGGAGGAAGGGAGAAATGAATGAGTCAGCTGTGACCTGGTTTTGAAGGAGTTAATATTTTGGTTATCATTGTGTCTCATGGCAGTGAAACAACAGTTTTCCTACACTGACTGCATACTAGAAGTCCATGATAAAGAAGTCACCATTATGATGACTACATGATGTTATTTCTGATTTTTTCTAAAGGCAACCTTATGAAATATACCCTTGTTTAGGAAAGTGAGTACAGTAAATACAGCATGACCCCATAGTTAAAATGAAAAATCCATAAAATCATGCACATATGCATTGTAACAGTAATAACACTTAATAATTAATTGGCTTTACTCCTAATAACAATGGTGGACTGAAAGATTGCATGATTGCTTTTAATAAAAAATCTTGAGATTCAGAAACAATTAAACATCTTTGACTAATTGCTTTTCTAGATGTGTCCTTTGTCAAACATCACAGCAAAACAGTTCTAAAGATGCATCTAATTATCAAGTATAAAAGTCATCTATGGAGGCACTTCTGCCCTGAGGCAATCCATTTTGAGACCATAAATTAAAGAGAGGGTAGTAAACTCAGTATGCTATGCACATAATAAGACCATTTTTCTCTCTCTCTAAATAAATGAGTTTTAAACATAACACATATCATCATTTCTCAACTTAAAGGACTTTCTTATATCTCCCCCTCCTTTACTCTTTTCTTAGACACTATAGCTCAATTTTCTCAATCATACTTATATTTGCTTATATCACTTATATCACTCTGTTGTGATATCTATAAGAAAGTAATCATTTATGGATAGGAAGTTGGGGTAATTTATCTTAAATAATCTCTAATACAGCAGCTTTAAAGTTAAATGTACAGTTTTCTCTCCTCTTATTTTTTTTAACCTTTGTTTTCATTGAGCCTTTTGTACCTTGACAAAAAAATACATCGGGACTCTGTATTCTTAGGTATCAATATAGTCTAGAAAAATTACTTAGACATTGCAAACAGAAACTCATGTAGAACATTGGTTCCTATATCTAAAATTAAAATTTTACTCTAACATCCCCTCCACTGTCAGCTACCTATGCAAGTACTTCTACCTGTAACAGACCTTCTGCATTTTTACTTTTAGACTCTCACAGGCAAACTAAAATATGACCCTCAGCACATTTTCATAATTTCCTCATTCTTGCTTAATTCTTCAGCATTACATTATTTTTTCCTTTCTAGGCCAAGGTCATAGTTTTAGTTTGACTTGCTGTAGATTTTGAGCCTTCTGTTGGTATTTGTTCAAGTTCTGATTTATATGCTTAGAAATCCACGTAAAGCTTAGCTGTTTTACAAATATACTCCTGTTCAACTAAAACTTTGCACTCATTCCCAAATTCCCAAATATCCTGGGTAAACTTGTACCTTTATTAACAAACAAATTCTGTTCACATGCAACTGTATAGTAAACTCGTCAAACACTTCAGCAATGTTTTTTATTCACTCTATGTAGATTTTAGTTAATGCCTGAGTTGATACTAATACCCTGCTTGAGTGTCAATGTTCTCCAAAGCGTAATTGAGCAATTTGTTTAGAACACATAAAGTAATTCTGACTACTTTAATAAACTATACGTAACAAGCCATTGAACTGAAGGTATAGTTTTCCTTATATAGAGTTATGATGGGTTTTTTTCTCCTGAAAATGATCCTAAGAGGTAAGAGTAACTCTCTAAAATATAACCCAGAATCAAAACTACATTCATATTCTTATTTCCTGAGTTTGCAATTACATTCTTTTTAATGATGGTAAAGATACAGATAGTGGCAATTATGACCCTAACACAAGCAGGGAAAACAGTGATTTCACCAGTTTTTAGGACGTTGGAAGACATTAGTGAAGCATACTTAGGAGGCTTATTATTCATGATAATTTCAGCCCTATCTTATGCAAAGTTCCCAAACAATGCTTACGGAAGTTCAGGAAGTCTATTCCTGCTAGTTAGTAAAAATTCTGTTAATTGTTCTACCTAAGACATTTAACCAGGACTTTCCTGGGAGCAGTTTCAGCTTCTATTATTCTTTATATTCCAATCTAAAATTATTATAACATTGAAAGGAATGTTACTTTAGAATATACTTTTAATCTTTTAACAGGGACGCCATTTGGATTAGCCTTTAATAATATTCTACGTGTTCTATTTGTCAAAGGAGAAATGAAGAATTACTGAGAATAGAAGGAAAGGTGAAAAAAGGTGTGTATATAGAATCCAACCTGAGGCAGTGCCTGGGTTGGACATGCTAACATATCACTTAGTCTGAACATCATGAAGAATCAATCTTACCTTGAACACTAAGAAGAATCTATGGATTCTGTAATCCAGATGTAGACTTGATTTTCTGTCTTTTGCCACTGTAGTTTTGCCTTCAATCCACAAAAAGCAAACAAGTTAATAATAAAACTACCTACAACATCATGCTTCAGAGATATATATCACTGGAACATGCTGCCCAGGGAGGTGGTTCGGTCATGACCCTCAGAGGTGTTTAAAAGGGGGATGACTTTCTTGGGGACATGATTTAGTAGTAGACAGGTATGGTTGGAGTTAATAATCTCTAAGGTCTTTTTCAACCTGATTCTTTGATTCTATGATTATGTAATGAAGAATTCTTGACTCAAGCTTGAAGACATTAATATATGAAGTTATTCCATCACAGGAGTAAGACTTACAGCTATGGACCTTTTCCTGAGATGCTGCCTCCCACATTTCTGAGTCACATGCTTGCACTTGGCATTTATATAATTTCGCTAAGAATAATTCTATGTCAAAACCAAGAGATAACCAGGGTATTTGCTGATTAGAAAAAGTTTGAGCAAATAAAGGTCATGTAAAACTTGTAGATTACAGTTATGGGAGTCAATTACAAATTATTTCTAATTTTTTTATATTTTTTTTTTGTGGATGCATTCTAAGTTTCATGTACACAGAATGTTAAAGAGAAGGTATTTTCTTACCACAAAGTTAATCGTATGTCAGATACTATATTTATTATTTGTGCAGTAAAAATATTTTCCTGATCGTGTGATTATCTTTTTGATTATTGACTGATTACTGAAACTTTAAAAGAGGAGAAAGACCTCTAAAAGTGAGACTACATAGTATTTGCTAACTAGGAATGAAAATCCATGTAATAATAATCACGGATAAGTCCATTATTATATAATTTCTTCAGACTTTCAATGTCTGTGGATAGTTCCTTAATATATCATTGAATGCTAAATTATTCACAAATAGTCACAAACTGTACAAAATGAAATTCAACTTCATTAATGTCTAGAAATATCTCATTGTCTGACAAATTCTCATGAGTGTTTAGCTTGGGATCTGATTCCAACTTTACTGGAATAAATTGTACCTATTCAAGATGGTCAGCAATTTAGTGCTAACCAACAGTGACTATGAGAGCCAGCTTTCAAGAGCAGGTCAGTGTTTTCTTGCAAAGATAAACTGAATATTTCATACTAACCTGAAGAAAAGCGCTAAAGCCATTTGCTTTATAGTATATTTTAATAAATCATGGTGATATCCTTACATATTTCTTAACCCTTATAAAATAAACTGCCTTAGAAAGTATACTGCTGAGGCAACTTCCCCTGAGCAAAGTAGAATGAGAACAGAGCTGTATGCACAAGACATAGGAAGCAGGAGCAAAGACAGAAATATATGCATAACTGACTCATTTCCATGATGAAAATCTAATAATTTGATGTCTCTTAAAAAATACCCTGGGTTGTCTACTGCTCATCTGTTTTGCTCATGTGCAGTTAATGGTGATGGAATTGTCCTGTTTGGTCTCACAGTTGCTGTTTGGATCATATTGGACTCTTTTGAAAGCCATTGTATTATTCAGTAAGGGAAGAACTCCAAAAGTGGTTTAAGTCTACTGTAAGAAAGCCCACAAGTGATCAGAGCTTGAGTACCATTGCCTCAAAGATCACTGAAAGCAACGGACTTTTAGGGTCCGGGTGACCATCTTGAAAATTACAACCAATTGTCAATGTGTGGCCAATCTAATATATCAGCCTTACCACACATGCACAAGGAAGTCTTCTTTACATAGGCTTGGCCTCATTATGCATAAAGGTTTAAAACCACCTTATTTGATACTCAGAGAATTTTGGTTTCACAGGTAGAGTTATTTGCTAACTTTTTAGTGTAACTATATGGCCCTACAATATCATATTGTCATTCCTAGTAACAGAGCATAAACTTTGAACTGAGTTGGAAAGGTCTTAGTGCTGGAGCTTTCCAGGTCTGCTCTGCCTGAAATTATCTTGACCTGCAGCTTTGTTTCACTTTTTTTAATCCTTAACACCAATTTAACTTACAGCTTCACTTATCTTTATAAGATAACAATGCAGTTATATATATATGTATATATTAATAAATATATGTATATATATACACACATCAGGTGTTAGTTATTCTTTGTACAGTGAGATGATTATGACCAACATAAAGATGTAGAACAGAAAATTGAGGCTTGGTTCAATGGCGTCTTTGAGAGATGAGAACTCAGGATATGCAGTGAAGGAGTACAGGAAAGGAACCCTAATGGATAGGGCAAAGACTGGGATTGGCGACCCCACGGCTACGAACAGCTTAATAACGGACGGCTGCAGAAACACAGACCTGGAGTAGAGTTAGTTTTGGGAACAAAAATGGAACAAAGTCATGGGGTTTTTTATATCTGATGTACATAGAAGGCATCGTATATAGTAACTTTGGATACAATATGGAACTGTAAACCATTGAAACAGAGAAAAAGTTTGTTAACAAACACGTATAAAGGACCATAAGTGGTCCTTAGAGTTAGGAAGAAGAAAATGTCAACGTGACCACCACATTCCTCACAGAAAAGGACTCCAGGTGCTGATGACTCACCATACCATCTCTACTGTCACTACTGTTGTGAAACCACCAAGAAGCTGGGAGATGGTGAGCATGGCACCAGGAAAAGAAGTAGAAAGTAAGAAATGTGTGAACAACAATTTTAATGATGTTATTATTAAATCTGTCTTTTTCTGTAATAATCAGATCTAAAATAATAATGATTTTTAATTAGACTCTTAAGACTTCAATGACATTGACAATAACTTCCTGGCTTTATTTGTAAGAGGCATTTCCTTTCTGCTGGTTCACAAGAATTTGAACATAACAAGAGGACATAAGAAAGCAGTCTATTTAGATTGACTAGTAGCTACCTCAAAAGGCTCATAAATTCAATAACATCCGGTGAATTAAACAATAATAATGTTATTAACCTTTAACGGAAGTGATATTACTGTTTAAATAATAGAAAGATAGATAAAGCTGTGTTAGTAATTACCATAGTATTTTTCCCATGAAATAAAATTTAATAAAACATGGGCCCCAACCCCACTCATGGTGTTTTGCAATAATTAAGTTGCCACCACACTTACTGCTTTCAGTGATATTTTATGAACTTTAATATCTATCTAGAAACTGAATATTTTCTTCTCTCAAGAAACAAATGGAAAATTACTTGGTTTTTTTTTTTTGTTTTAAGTTTTATTGTGTACTAAATGAAGGTCAGAATCCAAGAGATTTGCTAAAAACAAATTGCTGAAATTAAAAAAAAGCACATCTTACTATATGTAGTATCTTGCATGCTTTAAATATTTCTATTCTGCATAATGAAGTACATGTACAGAATGTGGAAACCTTGTGCTGAAACAAATATTACATGTGCCCATAAATTAATGTGTCCCCTTAGGAAAATGAAATTTCACAATGTAATTACCCCATTTCTTCACTGAAGACATAAAGGAATTTATAGAACTAATTACCTTGATAATGGAAAGGGATTTTTTTTTCTTTCATTGCAACCCTACCTAGAAGCACGATATAGGAAGATGTAATTCATTGAACTCCACAGTGTCTCTGCTGTTATATATTTTATTAGAAGAAACTGAGGCTTTTCAATAGTTTTGTGTCAACCTTAAAGATAAATTTCCCATATAGCAATAAATATAACCTTCCAGTATAATACTGGAGATGTTAGAAGGGCATTACCCTACTCTGTCAACTTCTCTTTTGCTACTTTTCCAGGTTAAAGTACTATTAAATGGGAAAATAATCCACATACTTAAATGAATTTTTTTCCACGTCCTCTGTTCCACAATTGTTTGCAACACAATGTATGAAGTGCCACATTTGATCATGTTCTTCAGCATAAGAAAGTTTTCATTGAGGGTTTTTATGGGTACCTGTAGAGCTATTCTTAAAGGTGTAATTGTTGAAATGTCAATATTGAAATACAATTTTTTTCATAATAATAATTGGTCAACATCTTCCTCCTTGTGATCTCAAAATCTTTGCAAATTGGAATTATGTTAATTTTCTACATGCAAAGTTTTCTTTTCTAGACTTTGGAATAGAAATCAGATAGCTAAATAAACAAGAGAGACAATTGTCAATTCAAGGAATGTTGTGACCAATAAATCTTGTCAACAAAAATAAGCAAAACAAACAAATAAACAAAACAATAATAAAATATTAAAGAAAATTATTAAAGTTTAGAAATATTATCCCTCTCCCCAAAAGTTCCAAAGCCAATGTATGAGGTGAGGTGTCTCTTTCGTGAGAGTGTGAATTTGGCTTTGTATTTAAGAAATGCAGTTTACAAATCGGTGCAAGAACAGAAAAGTTGATGAAATACCACACATCAATGGGAAAAAATAAGTTATGGTGGTATTTTTTCCCATAAAAAGAAGCCCTAAAATTACCAACAACCAGAAAAATTAAGAAATGCAATTTTGATGGCACTGTTTGAAATATTAATAGGCAAACATAAATTTTGAAAGCACCTACAAGCCCCTGGAACTGAGTATCTTGTGGATGTCCAAGACCTTGGTGCAAACTGTAGTGTTTACCATGAAAACTGTTGCACTGACTTTGATAGCAATCTTGACTAAGACTATTGTTTTATTATGTGTCTCTCTCTCCCTTTGTACTGACAACAAAATAGTTGTCAAGAGGTTTACATGTATAATATGCATAAACAGAACGTGCTTCCCTAGTAGTAATACTAAGTGATATAATTGCTTCTAAAGTTGAACATAGGGTCTAAGAAGCATTTCAAAACTGCTTAACACCTTGTATAGAGCTGAGCGAAAACAACATACTGTTACCTTAAATAAAAAAACCAATACTTTTGTCTCTATACAACACGCCAACCTTATACTTATACCCATGTCCTATTCATTAAACAACTCCCAGCATAACTATCAATAAATAAATAGAATAAAAAATTCTACCTTACTGAATGCTATTTGTCAGGGATGATAATAAGAAAAAGAAAAAAAACCACTCATTTGTGAGGCCATGATTTCCTCATAATACTTCTCTTCATTTTATGTGTACTGAATGGCCATGAAAACTAAAATTACAGGAAGATTTACATAGTGCAAAAATGTTGTGTTTATTAGGCAAGAATTCTCTCAAACTTCAGAAGGAAAGCATAAAAATAATAACAATGAAACCAGTAGAAAATAGCTATGGACAGGATTTTTCACTAATTATATATATATAAATACATAGATATCCATGTGTCTTCTTCTTCTTTTGCGCTACACCTTCTTTATTCTAGTTTATTTTCCTAAACTCTAACATTTTCTCACCTGTCATTGTCATTCCTTACTTCCTTTGCTGAATGACCTGCTTCTCTTGGTTGTTGTCAATATGTCTCTTCTATGAATATTTTCTATTATTTTCAGTGTTTTATTTAGTTCTGTATTTTGATTGCATGCTGAAATTCAATTGGACATCTTTGCTTGATCTATGCTGACAGACACTGGCATTATTAATAAGAAAAAAAAAGTCTCTTAAATCTTTCCACTAAGACTATTCATTAGCACTTTTAAGCTATAAGACTTAAAATGCATTCTCTTTAGGTCAAAGGTATTTAAATGAGTATATATGCAAGCAAAAAAAGATTAATGGAGAAATAGCAATAACTTTTTATTCTTAATATGAGAAAACCTTAGGTTTTATTTCATTTAAATATGGTATTTACCTTTGATAGAAAGACAGGAGTTCAAGGGATTAAAATATAGGCAGGTCTCAATTTTCCTTCCTCTTCTGGGGACAAACAAGTACATGAATTCTTCTGAATTTTAGAGTGAATGTCCATTTCATTTATTAGTTACTGTGAATTAAATTTTCCCCATCCATGTTAAAACATGTTTTCAACACTCTCTTTTGTTATCTATATTGGAGAAAGTCTTCTGCTTCCTATATAAAGACTCCCAAAGCAAGAACAACTAGTGGATATATTTATTTTTTTTTCAAAAACCACAGAGGTGCACGTATTTGTTTTCTATGTGGCACTGAACAACAATTATACATAACAACAATGTAGGAAAAAGTGTTCAAAAAGTAAGAAAATATGCAAATGCAGTTAATTTGCATAGACCACTTAGAAAATAAGAAAGAAAAACTAAAATGGAGATCCAGTAGAATGGATAAAATTAAAGATCTGCTTTGACTTTTTTAGATTTAAGAAGAAAATTTAAATAATTCTATTCTTCCCCTTATTCTTATCAGAAGTGTTAATCTCTGTCCTTCTTAGTGTATGTATGTGTGTCATTTACCAATACTTATCCAAACCCCCAAATCTCTCCTGTTTGTTATTTACTAGGTATATGAATTCATCTCTGCTATATTCAGGTAGTCATACTCATAATTATCTTTCATCCCAACCTCTGGAAGAAGAATGGTCTAATTAGTGGTTGTAGTAATCTAACTTAAAGATCTCACCTTTTTAGATAGTTTCCTATGTCACATAGAGAACTGAAAATACAGAAACCAAAAGACAAATGTAAAAATCTTCCCTGAAACAGCAGCATAATTGATGTACAACACACACGGTATTGAACTGCAGTAAAAGAGTAACATCTGACCTCAGTAGAGAGGAAAAATAGAAAACCTATGCTAGTTTGTATTTTAAAATAGAAAGCCTGCACGCATTCTGCCTAATAGCTCATGTATTATTTTCTATTTTCGTACCTACAGCGTGCCTGTGTATTGATTTTATTTGAATAGCCATTAATAGTGACGTTTAAACTCCTACTGAGTTTTGAATAAAACTCTGAACCTACAATTTATAGGCAATATTTTGAGTCCCCTGTGATAAACTGAGTTCTTTAATAATCACCTTTCATTGTCTAAAATGAACATAACATATACAGGTTACAAGTTTAAGAAGAGTAGGTGTACAAGAAAAATCGCATTTAGTCAACAAATACATGAACTGGAAATGACAGATGAGCAGAGCATCTAGTGTTTCAAGTTGAACAGGAGAGACATCTTGTACTTCTGGGATCTAGTCTCCAGGCAACTAGAGATCAGAATAAAACATTCATTTACTTCCTGTTCTACAACAATAGTCTCTGAATAATATAAGTGAAGTGCAAGAAAAGAGGAGAATGTGGCAGGTAGGACAAAGTTTTATTATAAAATATGTGGTAGTGGGAAGTCTACTTTGAATGTGAAGTTATTTCTGTCTCTGATCCAATGGTCATAATTTCAAGTATATCATAAGAAATATTCACAGTTCTAGGCATTTACAGAATTCATCTTTACATCTCCTCTTTTCCAAAGTAGTTGCCAGTTCCCATGGAATTATTACTATATAAAATATTAAAGAAAGGTGGAGTTTTCCCAGGGAAAAAAATGTACAAGAGAATACTCAGGAACACCTATACTAGAGTAACTAATCAATGTATTTGATACTCACTATAATTCATTTACAAAAATTATACAATACAGAGAGCCAGATGTTGAACCCCTGATCTCTTCACTACAATTATGCATTCATTACACTGAGGACTAAATATATTTCTAAAACTGGCTCACTTTAATGTGTGATGTTGTGAAGACCAATTTCTTTATTTGTATTTGTCTGTATGTCTTAAACATCTGTCTTGGTGCAAAACTGTGTGTGTGTTTGGGATTTTAAGCAGTTTGGCAGCAGCAGAGAAGAGAAGTACCAGACAAGGCACTGGCCTCCCCCACCCTAGACCTGTGGTTGGCTCCTAGTGTTCTTTGGACCATCCAAAGAGGAACAAATGTCAAGGTATTTGCAGCAGCTGAGGTCTGTTAGGGCCAGAAACTTGAAGGATTTATTAATAAGTAATAATCTGATGCACTGTACAAGAGTCCAAGAAACACCATAACAAATTGTGACAGATGTCATTACAATGCTTTCATTGATCTAATGTACATTCTTGTTTGTGTGTGTATGCGCATGAGCACGTGTGCATTTAAGATCCCAAGTTCTAGAACCATAGAATCACAGAATACCAGGTTGGAAGGGACTTCAGGGATCCTCTGGTCCAACTATTTTATGTGATATAGAGTTTAAATGAGATGACCCAGCATCCTGTCAAGCTGAGCTAACGTAGAGAAATCTACCACTTCCCTACAGAGGTTATTCCAATATTTGACTATTCACATGGAGAAAAATTCTTTTGGAATCCAATTCGAATTTTCTCAAAAGCAACTTATAACCCCTTGTCTTTTCCATGTAACTCCTTGTAAAAAAGGAGTCTCCATCTTCTTGGTAGACATTCTTTATGTACGGATACATGGTAATAAGGTCTCCCCTGAGCCTTCTCCTCTCAAGGTTGAATAAACCCATTTCTCTCAGCCTTACTTCGTACAGTAGGTGCCCTATTCCTCTGATCATCTTTGTGGCCATCCTCCGGATTCTCTCCAGCCTGTCTGTATCTTTTTTTTTTTTTGTGTCACAGGTACTGAAACTGAAACACTTTACTCCAGGTGCAGCCTGACAAGTGCTAAGTAGAGTGGGATAATGACTTTTTTATCTCTGTTGGTGATGCCATTCTTGTTGCACCCCAGAATCCAGCTGGCCTTTTTTGCTGCTGCAGCACACTATTCACTTATGTTGAGTCTGTTGTCCACCAAGACCCTCAGGTCCTTCTCCATAGAGATGGTCTCTAGCCAGTTGGAACCCAGTCTGAGCTGTGCTTTAGGGTTATGTAATCCCAGGTGCAAGAATTTACACTTATCTCCATTTACAAGGTTCCTGCAAACCAACTCTTCCAGCCTGCCCAGTTCTTCCTGGAGGGTAGCTCTTCCTTCTGGTGTGTCAACCTCTCACTCAACCTGAAGTTATCTGCAAAGTTGATCAGGTTGCTCTTGATCCTAACTTCCATGTCACTTATGAAACTACTAGAATCATAGAATCATAGAACAACCAGATTGGAAGAGACTCATTGGATCATCGAGTCCAACCATTCTTATCAAACACAAAAACATGTTCCTCAGGACCTCATCTACCCGTGCCTTAAACACCTCCAGGGAAGGTGAATCAACCACCTCCCTGGGCAGCCTATTAAACAACAGCCTATTAAACAGCATCAGGCCCAATATAGCTCCCTGGGGGACCCTGCTTGTTACTGATTGCCAGTTTGAGAAAAATCTGTTTACCCGCTGAGTCTAGCCTGCCAACCAGCTCCTCACCCACCACACAGACCACTTGTCTAGGCCGTAGTGTACCAGTTTCTCTAGAAAAGGACTGTAAGGAATTCTGTCAAAAGCCTTGCAGAAGTCCAGGTAGACTGTTTGAACTGCTCGCCTCACGTTAGCCAACTGGGTCACTTTGTTGTAGAAGGCAATCAGGTTTGTGAAGCATGCCTCCCAAGGGACTGTGTTCACTAGTCACCTAAATAGGCGAAAGTCTGCCCTCCGGAATTTCAAGATGGTAGTTCCACTGACCCCTCTTCTCACTTCTTCAAGAGTTAAACTCTATCATTTTGTGATCACTATACCCAAGGTGAACTCCAGTCATCATATCATCCACAAGTCCTTCTCTATTCATAAACAACAGGTCCAGCAGAATGTCTTCCATTGTTGGCTCCCTCAGGAATTATGTCAGGAAGTAATCTTCTACACACTCCATGAACCACCTAGAGTGTTTAGTCTCTGTTGTATTTTAGTTCCAGAAAACAACTGGTAAGTTGAAGTCCCCTGCAAGAACAAGGCTAGCAACTGTGAAACTTCGCAGCTGCTTAGAGGACATTTTGTGTCTCTACTCATCATGATTGGATGGTCCATGACTGTCTCCCACCATAATATCCACCTTTTTGGCCTTCTCCTGGGTTTTTATTCAAAACCACTCAATCCTATTGTCACCATTGTGAAACTCTGGAAAGTCAATACACTCCATATCACACAGGACAACTCCCTGACCTCTTTCTTTGCCTTTCCCTTCTAAAGAGTTTATAGACCTTTTGAGTAGCACTCCGGATGTGTGATTCATCCCACCATGTTTCCATGACTGCAGCTATGGTTATATACTTCTAATTTATTCGTGTGTTTTAAAGAATGGCAAAAATTCAGCAATCTAAAGAGCGAGACTTTAAAGGCATTTAACACCACTTACTCTTACTGAATTTTAAAGACTAGTTATTATATCAAAGTGCAGGTAGTCATAGAAGAAATGTCAGTTAAGACTGGTTTGCCTGAACATCGATCCTTTAAAATTCAGTGCCTATTTCTGCACTAGTTATCTCGGGCTTGTGCTATCATCAATGAAAAGAAGGAGACATCTCCAGAGAGAGGTCTCAAGAGAAAGATTAATCTCACCCTATGAAAGTTAACCAAATTAGATCAAAGTAGCCATCCTCTGGAAGTACATCTTTATCTTCAATAACCATAAATGAAGCCTGAGATGAGCAACTGAGACTTAGATATCCAACACATATATTAGGTAGAAAGAAGTTCTAACCTTTAGCACTGAAAGCTCTATATGATACTAACTGCATGTTTTTCTCGATTTCTCTTATTTAACATATGGCACAAGTCTCACAGAAGTATTAATAAACTTAAAACTTTTAAAACAACAAGTGAAAAAGTTTTGAAGTCAGAGAAGGCACACATTCTTCTAGGCTCTGACAATGTTCTGAGACATTAAACCTCATAGCAGGGAGTTTGAGTGAAAAAGTCTAGGCAATACTGAAAAGCAGATTTCAATTCCCAAAGGAAGTGGCAAAGACTCAAACTAAAAATAAGCTGCTGCTACCCATAATTCATCAATGATATAGACAGTGAGACTGAGTACACCCTTAGCAATTTTGCAGATGGTACAAAGCTGAGTTGTGCAGTTGTCACAGTGGAAGGACAGGATATCAGTCAGAGGGACCTGAATAGGCTAGAGGAGTGGGCCTGTGCAAAACTCATGAGTTTCAACAAGTCCAAATGCAAGGTCTTACACCTAAGTCAGGGAAATCTGCAGTTTCAGTACGATATGGGGGATGATGTGATTGAGAGGGGCCCTGCAGAGAAGGATTTGGGGGTGCTGGTTGATGAGAAGCTCTACATGAGCCAGCAGTGTGTGCTCACACCCCAGGAGGACAATTATGTCCTGGGTTGCATCAAAAGAAATGTTTACAGCAGGTCAAGGGAGGTAATTCTTCTTTTCTATTCCTCTCCTGTGAATCATAGAATCATAGAATAACCAGGTTGGAAGACACCCACAGGATCATCAAGTCCAACCATTCCTATCGAACACTAAACCAGTTCTGAAATCCTCAACATAAGAAGGATATGGAATTATTGGAATGGGTCCAGAGGACAGCTACAAAGATGATCAGAGGGCTGGAGGACCTCTGCTATGAGGACAGACTGAGAGAGTTGGGTTTGTTCTGCCTGGAGAAGGGAAAGCTCAGAGGAGATCTTATAGCACCCTTCTAGTACCTGAAGGGGCCCTACAAGAAAGTTGGGGAGTGACTGTTCACAAAGGTGTGTAATGATTAGGAGTAGGGGCAATGGGTACAAACGGAGAGGGGCAGATTCAGACTAGTCATAAGGAAGAATTTCTTCCTGTGATAGGGGGGAAGCACTGGCATAGGTTGACCAGGGAAGCTGTGGTTACCTCACCACTGAAGGTTTTCAAGCGAGGTTGAGTGGGGCCTTGAGCAACCTGATCTTGCAGCACATGTCCCTGCCCATGGCAAGGAGGTTGTTACTAGATGATCTTTAAGGTCTCATCCAACCCAAACTATTCTATGATTCTGTGAAAAAGCGAGAAAGACCAATCAATGATAACCTTTCCCTTTCCTATGAACACATGCAGAAACAATGGAAACATGGTCCAGAAGGCAGGATTACTGGTAGCATCTGTTTAACTGCCTGGCATAGAAAAGATAAGTTTTTAAATGGTGTGTAATTAATAGAAGCAAGATATTACCTTCGATTTTATTGAGGTTTTTTTTTTTTTGCTTTTATCCAGTAATTTGAAGTTGTACATTTCTGTAAATTACAAAAGAATGTTATTTAAAGTTAATAAAAGTTGCATCATTGAACTTGTGATTTACCTTTTAACAGGTTCCTACTAACAATGCTGCAAAAGGTAACTTCAAATACAATCTACATAGCTCAAATAATGCTAAACCAAATGGAAAAAAAGTATATAAAAGCAATAAAAAAATCCCCCCAAAAATCCAAAATAAACTGAAAAAAAACCCAAGCTAATAAATATGTTAAAAATACTGCATTTGAATAGGATGTGGAAAATCCCGAACAATTAAAAACTTAGTGCCATACATTATTGGGCAGGGGGGAGAAACCCTTTTATGTTGTTGGGTTTATTTCCTTTCTGTAGAGCTAATAATTTAGAAGGAGGCAGAGGGGTAAAAAAAAAGACAAATATAAAGTTAAAAACCATACTGAAAAATATAAGTAGAAACAAGTGTTTGTTTCTAAATGACAAAAGGTATCAAAAACATTTTCTCATTGTAAAAAAATTTTGCAAAGTATGGTGTCTCAAAATATAAAGAAAAATAAGTTCATAAACATAATAGGGTGAAGGAAAGACTAATATCATCAGATATAATTCCAAAATGCTGTTTATGGGCATGAACTAAATGAAGTGGTTACAGATGACTCGTTCTGAAAATTTCAAAAGAAGTGAAAAAAGTGGGTAGTAGTGATGTTTTTAGTAAGCTACTATTTTTCAGTTATAAAGAAAATGAAAACTTGCTTTGTTTAAGGCTAAAAATTCAGTTTTTTAAAATACCGCAAAAGGAGATTCAACTGATTTCAGCACTTTGACAGTTTTTATATCTTCAGGCAATATTTTAGTGCAGTTACATTGGTGCAAATCAAGTTCAAATCCCATAAGAGTCCCAAACAGGTGGAAAAAGAAATTAAAAAAAAACCCCTTGTATAAATTCTTTACTCTGGGTAGTTTATCGAGTTCTATTAGCTAGTAAATGCTGCCTTTGTAACTGCTCGCTCAATTATTATATCTATATTAAATACTGTGTTTTGCAAACCTTGACCTTCTTGTACAGAACCCCTCATATCTAGAACAGTTTGGGGAGGGTTATAATTCTGTCTTATCTATATTCCATCTCATATCAAATCTTATTCAAAAGAAAATCTTGTCCTCATTTACCTCCTTTACTTCTTTCATCCTCCCACTATTTCCGTTGTTGACTTTGTGACTTAATGCCTTAATTTAAATTGCATTCATCATCTGTTATTAAAACTAGTATTTATTCCATATACTGTTCTTATCTTGCATTATTTTATTCTTTTATGTATGTGTGGATAGGAATATACATTCTCAAAATCAATTGTATCATAAAGTTTGCAAACAAACATGCTGTACATGCTGAATTAATCTATAGATCCCAAAGGGTTCCTGTCTTTCTGAAAAGAAATAAAGCTTTCCAAATATTTATGAAAACAAAGCTAGTGTATACTTCTGTTCAATTGTTATTTGATATAATGGCTACTTGTATATTATTCTGTGGTTGCAGCCAATCATGATCAGTTATGTGAAAAATGACTCATGGTAAACATAGCTCAGAGATACATTCTAACAGTTCGATGGATTTTGTAAAAAAAAAAAATCTTGTTTAGCCTGTCTTGAATACTACAGTGGAAACTGCGATGGATCAGCAGACAGAGGATAGGTGCGCTGACTGAACTTAGATTTCACTTTCTGTGGTGGGGGACGGGAAGTCCCATCCAGGGAGCAGGAACCAAATATGCTGATATAAGAAGCAAAAGGAAAAGGAGACATGAGGGAGAAGAATGAATTCTTAGAAGTGTTAAAGGAGGCTGAGAGGAGACCTCATTACTCTCTACAACTACCTCAAGGGAGGTTGTAGAGAGGAGGGAGCTGGGCTCTTCTCCCAAGTGACAGGGGACAGGACGAGAGGGAATAGCCTCAAGCTCCACCAGGGGAGATTTAGTCTGGAGATTAGGAGGAAGTTCTTCACACAGAGGGTCATTGGGCATTGGAATAGGCTGCCCAGGGAGGTGGTTGATTCACCTTCCCTGGAGGTGTTTAAGACACGGGTGGATGAGGTCTTGAGGAACTTCGTTTAGTGTTTGATAGGAATGGTTGGACTAGAAGATCCGATAGGTCCCTTCCAACCTGGTTGTTCTATGATTCTATGATTCTATGATTCTAAAGCTATAAAACTTAAGTGGGATTTAATGGCACGGGCAGGAAAAAGTAGACATGGAAGGATCTAGTTGTCATTTATTCTCTTCAGAGTGGTAGGTCATATTCAAATATATAATTACAATATGCAACAGTAATCCTTTCAAGATGCTCCAAGTATGCAGTGCTAGAAATACGTTATAAAAATCTGTTGGTGAGCTAGCGTTAGTGCTATTGGACTAACAATTTTCAATTAAAAAAAAATCATCTTGCAAAGAAATGAAAATCTGTGTCTACTAACTAAGAGTTCATTATCACATATTGTACTATGTTCAAGAAATCTCACTTTTAAACTGTTGTAATTAGTTTTCAAAACTGACTTTTAATTATTATTATTTCTTTCTTAGAGTTAAGTTCACAGCTCTTTTTTTCATTAGTCAATTATCTTCTAAATGCCAAGAGTGTAAGGAGCAGAGGGGTGCACTCGAGAGATATGTTGCCTCGGGCTAAGAGTGAAGTACTGGAGGGATGTGAAACAGGAAGAGAGACATTTTCTCAAGTTCAATGTAGTCAGGAAAGCAATGATTCAGTAGAACACCTTTTGAAGACAGAGTTTTCCATTTGACTTTCACATTCAAGATGGGAGGTTGGAAAACAAGCTTTTCATATGTTGGTAATATTTATTAGGACTGTGAGTTCAGTGAGTCATTAATGATTAAGTTAAGCTTTCTGTGTGTTGCAAGGAGTAGAAATATTCCATCACATTTATCTTACTCCTGAAATTATTAGTACTAAAATTTCTCTTTTAAAAATTCTATATTACCTGAATTTCCTCCTCCTTTCCCTTCTCTTTCCTTTTCCCTTCCCTTTCCCTTTCTCTTTCCCTTGAATTATCATCTGCCAGCCAACTATGCATCCCCTTACAAAGGAGGTGGAATAGCTACCTACCTTGCTGAGGTTCTGTGAGAATTAAATACCTAATGCTGCTTGAAAGTGCTTTGAAGATTACAATTACTAAGTAGGTGATAAATATAATTACTGTTATTATTAGATACATACTTCAAGCAAAATGTTTCTGTGTTTTTATAGCTGACATAGATCCCATTTGGTATAATATGCAAAAATGGTCTTCTTAAGGGTGGTCAGGTAATAAAAGTTTCTGTGATGTGTCTTGCTGAACAGCTTGTAACAATTTAAATGCGCAGAATAAAATGTACTTTTGAAAAAACAAGTACATTGCTCTTTCTAGTGGAAATGTTTTCAAATTAAAGTAGTATTTTGCATGACTCAAAATTACATGAAAAGGTCCACAGATTTAAAAAAAAAAAATCACCACATGGAGCAGATCCTGACTGATATGCTTGTAAAGATGTATGTTTTGTCCTTTGTACAATGACACAAGTAAAAGAAGTGTTAGTGTAGAAGGATATAGGTATGTACCTGAATGCCATGCCAGTTAGTAAATTATGATTATTAGGGCACCACTCAGATCCACAAAACCTACCAATCTATTATTTTATGTTGAAGGATATCTAAATTTACACTTAAAGAATCCTTAAGCAACCATGTTTCTTCCAGCAAGTGTAAAAAATGGTCATCAAACATTCACTTAAACACTTGAAGCTCGTATTCATTCAGAGCCTCAATAAATTTTAAGATTATAAATTCTTCTGTCTCGGCTGCAGCACTTGGTGCGATACACTTTCTTAAAGCACTCCTACTAGATTCATCAACACTTCAAGGACATCTGGGAATCAGACTTCAAGAGCTAGAGATGAGGAATAGGCATTCAGACAGTGATAAGAGGTTCATTCCTTACCTGACACAGGTATAATTTCAATCCTAGAAAATACATATTTCTTCAGCGCCCTTTGTCTTCAGTAGATATACATGTTTATTTCCAGCACTAAAGGTCTACACTGCAGTGTAAGCAATCCTCATCCGTATTACAGTTGCTTTGCCAACAGTAAGTAAACTTTGCTTTTTTGCTTACAAAATTACTTAGTCTGTTTTTTTACAGGTTACTTGTATTTTTATCACATTAGCATAAACTTGTAAGTTTAGCTGGCGAAAAGAGAAGGAGAGATAGTAAACATGAAAAATTGTTTACTTAAGATGTAGGAAATAAGAGGTGGTTATTTACTTTTATAAGAAATAACATAAGTTTCAAGGTTTCTGTTACACTACTCTGGAATTTTGGTTTCCATCTGCTGTCCTGGGGTTTACAGTCCTCTACAAATAAGACATTCTGATATCGAGTACTGTGACAATTAAGACCTGTTGTGGAAACAATTATGTGTGAAAGGCTTGTTTTTATGCACCCTGGAGGCATAAAATATACCTTATCAAATGGGGAGGACCAGCAAGGTCCATGAGACATCAGTACCAATCTCTCATGACTGATGTCAGTTAGACTACTTTACTTTAGGTTTATTCATAAAACCCTAGGGGAAACTTAAAGAAAATAGAGAATTCAGACAAGAAGCTCAATCTTCTGGGGGAAAAAAAGGCAGAAAAAAAGGAAGAGAGAAAAGAACTGAAAGCAGCTTTTTGTTGTTGGCATGTTTTTCATGCAATGGTCTGGATACATCCAACATAAGATACAGATAGAATAACAGAAGCCACTGTTCCAGGAGTTATTATTATTAATTTTTAAAAAATATAATGTAAATAATATATTTATCAAAACTTTATTAATAACAATGAATTAATAGTTTTACATTTATTCCCTGAAACTGTTAAGACTATTGCTATTCAGTGTAAGCATCTCATTAATTCTTGTACTGCAGTAGCAGTCATTGATATCTATAATTTTCTTCTAACAATAAAGCATGGCTCCAATGCCTGTAAAGATTTGATGAAAAGTTTTGAAAGGACATAAATGAGATGAATTGCCCATATCTTCTGAGATGTCACTGTCTTCTCTGGACACAAGGTATCCAGAGAACACACGGAGAAACTTTAATTATTTCTGATGCCACACAGCTTCTTACAAACTTGTGCAGTGGATGCATTAGCATGACTTACTCATGGAGGAAATCTGTTTAACAGAAAAATAATTCCTCCTGGGAGTCATGGCTGTCCCTCAGCATTAATTGATAGCATCAAGGTCACAGTCTAATATGAAAATAAACACTTCTTTGACTCTTCATTCTAATGATTCAGTGGACAATCAATATTGTCTCTTATTTCCTGGGCATGCAACAAACATTTTTAAGGATGTTTAGTTCTAGGCAGTGTTTAAAAACATAATCAGAAAAAAAAATGTATTATATTAGGTTTTTATTATCACATTATGAATATATTTCTGTTACTATTACAGGTACTGAGTTTTGGTTTGGTTTGGTTTGTCTTTTTCCTCCTTAGATGAGACTAACAAATTTTAACTTTAACTTTGTCCAGAGACCCCAGTTTGCAGGGGTCAAAGAGGAGTGTTACAAGAACTGAACCATAAACTGAAATGAACATGCACTTGTAATTGTGCATTTCCTTCTTTTTCATTAAAGATAGAATTATATTTTCTTTAATGACAACTTGTTCATATTGTCATGATAATTTCAAATGTAAATGTATCTTTGCATGGAAGACTGCAGAGAAGATTCTTGTTAGTATCCATTTTAAGGTTCACAGTTTTTTCTTACTAAGTTATATATATTCCTGTGATCATTTGGGGGATAAGTTTTGTCACTAAAATTATGAATTGTATTATCAGCCTTTAGTGTAATTGAAATAAAAATAAAATAAGAAATAGAAATAAAAATCTCTAAATTGAGAATTACCTTACAGTTTTGTGTCAAATTTGCATACAAAAAACCAGAAATAGGTATATGTTAAGGAAATAAATATTTAAAAGAGATATAATATTTTTGTATGTAAATTTTTCTTTCATTTTCCAATTGGGTAGTGTTTTAGTAAATCTAGTACACTATACATCCACCTTCTCTTTACTAGGAAAAACTCCAGTATCTTAATAAAATTAATGTTCTCAACAGCACTATTCAAAGTCATTTCAGTCTCAGAAACATGATTAGATTGTTACAATTCAAAGTGCAACAGGTGATAACAATGGACACTGTTTATCTTAGCTAACACCTAAATGAGTTGTGCTTTAGAGTTTACGAGGTTGCTGTAACTTATGTGTTAAATCCTGGGTCTTAATTGGAGTCTCGGCTGTGGTGTTGGAAAATAATAGTTATCTTCTTTGACATCACCATCATGTATTCAACCTTAATTAAACCCATTTGCTATCATTTACCAGATAATAATGAAAGGTACATCTAGATGAGATGAATAAATAAAAAATCTTACAGTCACTGCCTTTATCTTGATTATGGTGAACTCTCCCTCCTTCTACCTCTCAACTAGCATTCATTCAAAGCTGAAGATGGTAAGAGGCCATTTTTATCAGATGCTTAAACCTAATTTAAAATAGCCATTTAGAAACAAGCTGTCTACAGCTTTCAAATAAATCACCCAGTGCTTTCGGCCAGAGGAAATGCAGTAATGCATTGAACCAATGGGCATAATAAAGGTTAGCTTCACTTGCAAGATCAATATCAAAACAGTTTGAGTCCCAGTAAAAAGAATGATGGCTTCTCTGTAATAAATATTTCAATGCTATTTTGGTTTTATATTTACCAACAACATTAATTTTTACCTCTTACTCTGTAATATGTTAACATTTAGTACCTTTGAAAAAAAAAATCCTCATATATTTCACTTTCCAAATCAATACATGAATGTACAGTCCCTGATCCTTTCTAGTGAAAAACACTAAATTCACATATTTATATATTTAGTATACTTAGATTTTCTAGTCATATGTACGCACATATTAACATTTTATTTAAATTCTTACATAAGTTTCTTTAAAAATTATTTAATTGAATATTTCTGTACAGCTTTTTTTAAACATGCTTCTTTTATATTGCCATGACTTCAAATGGGATGTTATGGTCTCTTAGAGGATGTGCATCAAAAATCAAACTAATTAAAAAGTAATGGCAAAGTTAAATATCTAGTTTTGATAATAGACTTTGATGGGTTAAAGAAATCTATAGATATACTTATTTCTTTTATAGAAAAATGCAACTTTAGTAACGACATTTAGTAAAAATCCCCTGATTATTTTTATCTTCTCTCACGTCTCAGATATTTCTAGCAAACTAATTTTTATTTGTCACATTAAATAATTGTAGATTTAAGCTAATCTATGTCAAGACTGAAGTTTTACACCAATCTTCTCAAATAGGTGCTTACAAAATCATATCCATCTAAGTACTCATATATGAATCTTTGAATAACAGTCATATTCCACAACCTCTACCTGACTTGAAACATAAATGACCAAAAAGTTTATATTAGAACAACTTAAACACTGAAAGATATGTTCTATCCCTACATTGTTTATAGACTTTTATGGCTCTAGTTATTTTGTTCCTAACTTGTTTTTTGTCCTTTACCATTTCAGAAAATAGGTCCATAGATTTTATTTTTGTTTGCTTTTATATCTCACGATCTACGACAGTTCTCTATGAGTTATTATAACCTAATTGGTCTGCATATTACTGATGGTTCACATTGCTATGGGCAGTGGTTACCAGGTCATTCATAATCCACGGTACGTTGTGATTTCCACTAATTACTGGATGATAGAAATGTGTGATTTGATCATGAATTGTTAAAAATGTTTATTTCTGTGTTTCCTTGGCAGTAACCAGTGTCTGAAATTCTGCTGTGAGTGCCAGTATATGTATATATGTGTAGAAACATCTACTCAGCCTGGACTTCCTACTGCTGAAAGAGTAGGTATATGAAGGTATATGAAGACAGTCCTTAGCAGTGATCCCAAAGGGAAGTCAGACATACTCAGATCAGATGCTTTCTGTTAGCAGGAACATCTCTCAGGAAACTTCTTCCTGTCCTGTGCAGAATTTCACTTTTAAAACGCTCACCTCTGCATAATCACTACAGTTCTAAACAAAACATAGCAGTATGAAGGTTCATATTAATGATATTTTAGACAGCAGCTCTATATTTCACTTAACATGTTCCTTCACTGTTGGTTAATTAGCATCATTAACACAAATGTCACGGTTACTTAATTTAATTGGTTCTTAGTAATACATAATTTTCTCGTTCAGAAATCCAAATGAGAAAAATGCAAGTAAAACCAGTATTTTGGATTGATTTGCTTTCAGTGTAGTGTAGACCTTCTAGTAACTGATTCTAAAGAACTATAACGGTTCTTAGGAAAACTGGGTTTTAACAAGATATGGTTTTATTGCAATGGAAATTGCTTCTGGATATTTCCCACCATATTCACATCAGACTTATCAGATAATAATTCACATCGACACGGAACCATACATATATCTTTGAAAATTTAAATCTTTTCATGGAACCCAATAGGACCATTTGTGAAATTAGTTACTTTTCTGGACTGGGTCCTTATTTCTGATTGTATGGTCTATCCATACATAACGTAGAAATCATTCTTTGAAAGTAATTACTATGGAACTGAAACTAGATGATAGTTTTCACATAGAATCATGGAACAACCAGGTTGGAAGAGACCCATCGGATCATCAAGTCCAACCACTCCTATCAAACACTAAACCATGTCCCTCAGGACCTCATCCACCCGTACCTTAAACACCTCCAGGGAAGGTGAATCAACCACCTCCCTGGGCAGCCTATTCCAATGCCCAATGACCCTCTGCGTGAAAAACTTCCTCCTAATGTCCAGCCTAAATCTCCCCTGGCTGAGCTTGAGGCCATTCCCTCTTGTTAAGTCCCCTGTCACTTGGGAGAAGAAGCCAGTTCCCTCCTCTCTACAACCTCATTTCAGGTAGTTGTAGAGAGTAATGAGGTCTCCTCTCAGTCTCCTCTTCTCTAGGCTAAACAACTCCAACTCTCTCAGCCGCTCCTCATAGGACCTGTTCTCCAGCCCCTTCACCAGCTTCGTTGCTCTTCTCTGGACTCGTTCCAGAGCCTCAACATCCTTCTTGTGGTGAGGGACCCAGAACTGAACACAGGATTCAAGGAGCGGCCTCACCAGTGCTGAATACAGAGGGAGAACAACCTCCCTGGACCTGCTGGTTACACCATTTCTGATACAAGCCAGGATGCCATTGGCCTTCTTGACCACCTGGGCACACTGCTGGCTCATGTTCAGTCGACTGTCAACCAACACCCCCAGGTCCCTCTCCTCCAGGCAGCTTTCTAGACAGACTTCTCTTAGTTTGTAGCTCTGCATAGGGTTGTTGTGCAACAAGTGCAGGACCCAGCATTTGGCTGTGTTAAACCTCATGCCGTTGGACTCAGCCCAGCAGTCCAGCCTGTTTAGGTCCCTTTGCAAAGCCTCCCTACCCTCCAGCAGATCAACAGTTTTGTGTCATCTGCAAACTTGCTAAGGGTACCCTCAATGCTCACTTTTATCTAGCTGTGGAAGCTTCCAAAAGCCTCCCAGATGCTCTATTTCTTTTTAGTTTCAAATAAATAATAATTGTATTGTTATGTACAGATGACTCTATGATAGCAACTCCTTATATTAAATAAAATATTCAGTACAGTTTTTTCTATTATAGAAGCTTCTTAAAGTAATTTATAATACACCTCTCAGTGACTCCAGACCACTGCTGATATTAATAAAGCTGAAGATGGTGACTTGCTTTTGGAAATTACCTTTTCCCTGAAGATATGCCAAACAAAACATGTCAAAACACAGTGAAGAAAACAGAATAGATTGAGGTCACACAGCAAATAAGTGACCAAGACAAGTAAAGAACTAAGAGTCGCTTCCTTATAGTTAATGATCTTACACTGTGCCAAATCCAAAATTTTCTTCATTGTCAGGCATTGTAGAATGCTTCCCTAAGAATTTCAGCATCAATAACTGCTGTGTTGTCCATTGATGTCCAAACATATTCTCAGGCATGACTTTCTGTGCCAAGTACCACATTTTAAAATATAACCCTAGAGTTCCGTTGAAATAATTGTTAAAAATTACTGCAGATTTTCTTGGTGTAAAAAAAAAAATGATTCAGGTAGCAACTTCATGAAAGATCATTTTCCTTTGCACAGTAAGAGTGGTTGAAGTCAATGGAGTCCAATGAGAGGTCATGAAATGGAGAATTTAAGCACTTACAATCCTCTCTACAGAAAGATTATTGATTTTAGAAGTATTCAATATTTATATTAGAGAAAATAAAATGAGATACTGAAGCTTTCATGATCTTACAAATTAAACATGGAAACACATCAATTTTAATGTTCATGAGAAGGAAATTAAACAAATTTTACTAGCTATGTGAATATATTTGTCTGTGGACTAGGAGATGTAGTAGCCTTTCTGAAAGCAGAATTCTCATCTGATAACTTACAGATATGTTGATGATTCATACAAAGTGCCAAAATTTAATATACTTTATAAATTAAATTGAAACTTCATTTTTGGTAATTTTCATAGCAAGAAAAAAGATCCAATAAAATCAAAAAGTTTCTTATAACGTGTGACTAGAGAATTCGTATTTGCCCAGCAGCCTTTTAAAAACAGAGTATGTTTATTATGTGATATTCAAAGTAATAGGTATTTCTTCTTCACCTATAATAACTTTATTTTTAAAATGCAAACAGATAAACCTCCAAAACCCCTAAATCTGCAGCATATTAAAATGGATTTGTTGGCAGTAAATTTTACTTTTATATTTTATCTGCATTTAGAGTTTAAAAAAAGATTTTAAGAAACACTAGAAAATAGCCCCTGTTATCACATTTATGTGAATAATCTTTTCATTGTCAAAATAATTATTAATGATTATTTCTTATATGTCAACTCATGGCCTACATTATGAGTTAGATCTCTCAGATAATATATGGATTAATATTTCAAACTTCTTTGTTCTTTATTTCACCATATTTAGGAAAACATGAATGTGGCTTTATTATTATTATGGGAATAAATTTCTAGCAATATGAAAATGCTATACTGCCTATTAAAAATTTCTGAAGAACATGACCAATCAATTATTTCTCTCTCCTTTTCTACTGTGTCTCTCTGTGTCCTCTCCTCTTATATATTTTTTGCAAAGAAATGTGGTTTATGTTTCTCCACATCTGTTCAACTGCAGTATAGGAAAACTTCAGGAGTTTTATGTTTGGATGCAAAGTGGATGATTCTATATTGAGATGAAACATAGATACTCTGAAACATGATTTAAACCATCCAGAAAAAAAATTTAGTCAAGTAAGATAGAAAAGTTTATTTTCTGCACGTTGTTTCCTAATTTACTTTCTTTCCTCCCTTCATATTTCTTCTCTGTGTTCGGTTTTATTTTCCAAGAGAAGTTGTGATACTGAATATTAATTATTTATAGTATGATTTCCATAAGGTCATGTCATAGTTTTCACTTCAGAATTTTTCACTAGCAAGAAAACTTAGTGACTGAAGCACTTTAATAAAAATGCTATAATTATGCTGGTAAGAAATAAATTTAGGAAGCAAAGTGTGTGACAGGGGTAAAATGGAATATCCCACTTCTCTTGAAACAGGAAATACATCAAAAACTTACATCTTTCTGTAAGAATCTGTAAAAAAGGTAATAAGATTTCAAATAACATCATGCTTTTAATATTTATTTGTTTATTTTATTTAACTATTTCATTTTCTTCTGACAACTACATAAGTATAGGTTTTTTGGAGTTGGAGAAAGGGAAGATTTTTCCTGATTTGTGCTTCATAAAAGCAGACCTTTATGAAGATAATTTTAGAAAGAAAAAATAAACTTGAAGTTCCCTGAAGAGATAATGGTAGAAAAGATCCCACAAAGTCCACAAAGCCGATGTGAAATGAATTCAGTTGCAAAAGTCTGATGAAATTTTCAGCACCAATTTAGTTAAAAAAATTAATTTAATATAGGCTTGGAAAAAGAGAAAGTTAATAAATTGTTCAGTAGAAAAAGATAGAGAAGCCAGCATGACCTGAATCATTATACTTCAAAAATGAGTTTTTTGCACAGAAAATAGAAGTATCTGATTCTCAAAAAATTCAATGTGTCACATGTACAAAGGTTAAAAACACTACTTTCTTCTAAGCAGCATGGAGAGGTTTGTTTTGAAATATATAAATAGTAACATACCTAGGACAATGACATTTGATAGAAGAACAGTTATCTAGAAAATATGTCAAACTTACATCAAAATTTCAGAAAAATATTTTAATAAGTTTATTTTTGAACTTAGAATTGGTGAGTTACATATTCATACGTAAATGAAAAATAATGGTCCAGGGGAAGAGCAAGGACATATTTTGAAACACAGAACCCAAATGAAAAAAAATATGTAAATCCTTTTTCTTTTCAGAGACCCAGTCTGGTTTGTTGCTCTCCCCAGGTGCTTATAATATACACATACATACAATTCTCTTGCAAGAGAACTGGGGCAAGTGTTGTTTAATATTTACATTGATGATATACACAGCAAGAACAAGTGCACCTGCAACAAGTTTTCAGATGACACCCAGCTGAATGGTGCAGTTGGCACACCAGAAGGATCCGATGTCATCCAGGAGGACCTGGATGAGCTGGAGAAGTGGTCCTGTTTGAGCATCATGAGGATCAACAAGGTCAAGGGTAAGGTCAGGGCAATCCCTGATTTCAATACAGGATAGGGGATGACGTTATTGAGATCAACCCTCTGCAGAGGGACTTGGGGGTGATGATTGATGAGAAGCTTGACATAAGCTACCAACAAACTCCCGCAGCCCAGAAAGCCAACCAAATCCTAGGCTGCATCAAAGGAATCATGTTCAGCAGACTGAGGGAAGTGATTCTGCCTCACTATTCCGCTCTTGTGAGACCCTCACCTGGAGTATTTTTCCCAGTTCTGGAATCCCCATCATGAGAAGGAGCACCTCTCATTATGAGGACAGGTTGAGAGAGATGGAGTTGCTCAGCCTGGAGAAGAGAAGGTTCTAGGAAGACCTTGTAGCTACTTTCCTGTACCTCCTGAAAAGGGAGTACAAGAAAGCTGAGGAGGGACTATTTGCAAGGCATGTAGTGACAGGACTAGGAGGAATGCCTTTAAATTAGAAGGGGGAAGATTTAAATTAGACATTAGGAAGAAATTCTTCGCAATGAGGCTGGTGAGGCACAGGAACAGGTTGCCCAGTGAAGTTATGGATGCCCCCTCCCTGTTAGGAAGTGTTTAAAACCAGTCTGGATGAGGCCTTGAGCAGCACATTATGTGTAAGACAGTATAAAATGAATAGTCATGATTAGTTTGTCATTGATCTACCAGAATTTTAAGTCCTTATAAACCTTAATAAAGTCATTGTGTATTATAGACCAAAGTTGACTAGAAAGTTAATTTATCAAAGATCACAATCACATTAAAAAAATATATTTCAGAAGAAAATACTGAAAAATATTCAGTACTTGAGAATAGTTCACTTGATTAGGCATATCTTGTTCATAAAATAAAATAAACCAAACATCTTTTATGTATTTTGTTACCTTTATGGAAATTTGCAAAAGAAAAGAATTTCAAAGACTAAAAATAACTTGTAAAGTTGCCTGCATTTGGTGAAATGTGAGAGGGAATTTATGTTGAAAGAACATAAAAAATGTGCCATGTATATGTTGTAGCCTGAAAATAAAAAAAAAAAAAGAAAAAAAGAAAAAAAAGAAATTCACCAAAGCATTACCATATGAGAAGAAAAATTGCCTAGGAAGACCAATTTAGAGTAAATGAAGTATTCAACTTCAAATAGTACAGAATCCAGCACCACCAAATTCAGTTATACTAGTTAAGGCAGTAGCAATAAATTGCCCTCTGAACTTACTACAAAAATCACAAGCTGTAAAAAATAAATGGTATGCAATGATAGGTTTCCAAAGTCGTGGAAGTCTTTTAGGGTCAAATCACAGGCATTACTTTCAAGTGAAATCCATGATTGTAGATTTTTTTTTCTGTCACCATGGATACTTAAAAAAATAGATAAAAACTGTTCTTATTAATTATGTTGTATTCTTAAAAAAAGGAAGGAGTCAATCAAACTTTACTTTCTTTTTAAAATTAGGATGACACTCAAATAAGCAAAGAAATAAGGGACACCATTAAGGAGAACTTATTGTGTCTAGAATTAATTTCTACATACATTCTTTCATTATGGTCTTTTAATAATAAATTTGTGTTTTGAGGTAGTGAAACAGTTTGACCAGGGAGCACTAAAATGGCTTATAGTTGTTTAAATTGCTCTAATATCTAAATCTGAGTTGTCCCTGAGATCTAAGAAAATATTAATGGTGTTACATGTTCAAGAACTTTTCCTAGATCTTGAAATTTCAGATTTATAAGCTGTAACTCATAGTACCATAATGTTCACCATTATATGGGGAATGTCCTGAAAGCTCTTTTCCCCCTGAAAATTGTTTTGTCTCAAATGGAGCTAATATTTTAAAATTAAATACAGTGCTCTGTGGTTAAGGACATAATAATGCAAGACCATATCATTTCTGTGTGTTTTGTTGTTTGGTTTGGTTTGTTTTTTTTTTCCTGGAAGAAGGGAAGTTTTCCATCTGAAAATTTATAAAACTGTATAGGTGGAACTCTTACAACCAAGTACATGAGTAGGGTATTGGTGTACAATACTCTTATCAATATTGTGTAGTTAAAAAGCAGGGACTTCCTTGCTTCCAAGATTGCACATCTGTCATAACCAAATGACTGTTCTGTTTTAGTTAATACAAACCATGACTAAAAAAACTCTTGTTTAATATCCAAACACAAACAAGAAGGAACCCTAAATAATAATCCACAAAAACAGATTTTTTTTTTCAATATACAATGAGTTTCTTACCAAGGACTATAGATTAAAACCTATCAATACCTGCCCCTTTTCTCAGAATTTACTCTGTAACTTTGGGGTTTTTTTAAAAAAACCCCAAACTTTTAGCATGATAAATTCTTGCAAATACATATAAATATGAGGTGATTATAATTTGTTCTTCAGTCTGAAGGTATACTGAAAGACCCTACACTTTTTTATTTATTTGATTGGACTATTCATTCTTCACTGCTTCAAGAGACAAACATCTCTGTTGCTTCGATACAAGCACATAAAAACATTTTCAACTTCATATGGAGTCAAAATCTTCTGTTGCTTTTTATTAAAATACTAGAATCTCCACATTTGCTTTTGAGAACTTCTGCTTTGTACTAATCATTGTTGCAAACAAAATCCACATGCACGTCTTGTTAAATTGGCAATGAAAGGCAATACTATCTAAACCTGCAAGAATTTCTATACTCTATAGGAAGCTTAGTAAACAGATAGTTCAAAACTTGTTCTTTTTACTGATAACAGCATCATGTTGCCATTTACAGAACAGCGAACTGAGAATAATAGCAGAAATTTGGTTGAAGCCGAATTTCAATCAGTAATCCAACAACAGAGCTGCAAACAGAAGCTGCATCTATGATTACCATCCCTGGCTACACTTAGGTTAGAAATCATCATGCATAGTTTTAGTTTCTTTAAGTATTGCTACAAGGTAATCTATATGATTGCTTTACCTATATTATTGATCTGTTTCTTTGAGAATGCTCTGAAGATGGCTGCAAACTCTGCAAGAATGAATAAATGTAGCCACCTACATCCCAGCAATAATAATCAGATAGGTACTCATCATCTACATCTTTTTCCACACCTATGATTCACACAGTGTGCATTAGCTGAGTATTTTGGAGGCTGACCAGATCTACTTCACTTTACAATGAGTCCTCACATACCTGTTTAGTCAAAGAGGAAACAAGACTGCACAGTACCTAGTGGTTACAATATTCACTCAGAGTGGAAGGACAATTAGTTTTCATTCCTGCTGGTCCATTATTTCTAAATCAAAAATATTTGTGAATTTCGCGGAATTAGATTTTCCTTATCCTGTGATATCTACTATGATACAGAATCATGTTTGATCATTTCCTCTAGCTGATTGAATAATTATTATATTGAAATGGTTATTGAATATATGGTTGGACTTGATGATCTGATGGGTCTCTTCCAACCTGGTGATTCTATGATTCTATGAAATGGAATCAGTTTCAGGCAGTCAATGAGCAATCCCCAAATCAGCAGGTCTCGTAGCTTGTAGTGTAGGCTATTACAGCTGGACACCTAAAACTGATGAGATAGTGGAGCTAGGATTCTTTCTCAATATACCAAGACACTTTTTTTGCTTGTCTCATGTAACTCATACCTTAATTTTTGATGCCTGCCAATGGCTGCTGTAAATCCTAAATGCAAGGACACATCTTTGCATAGCACAGAAAGAGAAAGAACCTAGAGGGATGATATTTAAGGCAAATCCTCTACTTACTTTTTCCAATAAGTTAGATAAAAAGGAGATCCACATGAAATAATGAGAATAACTTATCCCTTCCCTAACAAACAATACAGTCCTATTCAGGACTTCTACCTGCACTCTCCAGAGATGTCTTCCAACCTCAGCACTATGATTGTACAGTTTTATGACTTAAACAACAACAACAAAAAAAGCCAAAGAATAGGAAGTACAGGCTTAAGAATTGTTCTATATGAATCTTTCCTTTGAGATACAAGATACAAAACTGTAATACAGGAAACCCTATATTTTTAAGAGAACTGATAGCCCTACACAAGTAGAGGTCCTTAAATCTGGCCAGTGTTCAAGGCATTCAACGTTCTGCTTCTTCTACTTTTAAAATCCAACTGACTGCTAAGTATTCCTTGACAAACAGTTCTTCACCCACAGCAGAAAAAAGCAGTTCTAACTGACAGGAGATACTAATCTCTTTGTTAAGACTCTGATCTGCAATATTCATTATAAATAAAAATAAATTTAATCCCAAATAAGTTAAATTTTCTCAAGATAATTCAGTATCTTACCCCAAACATAACTGTATGTTTTTTTCTAAGGGTTACTCGCACCATACTAAGTAGCAGTAGAAATGTATCCCACCTCAACTTTACACTAGTTTTGAGAATATATTTCCTCCTATATCTCCTCTTACTTGGCTACTGAAAATAAATTAGCCACAATGCAGAATCTAGCCTGAAATTTTTTAACATAAATGACTATATTATTATATCCAAGTGTATTGTAATTCACTTCATACCTTAGAGGAATAATTACCTTTTATGCTGAAAGAAGATTTATTTTTATTTTACTCCTAGTAAAACAGATTACCCCAATTTAAAGGAGTTGAAGCAGAGTTATGAAAAGTTGATTTACTTCAATTTGTTGTACTTTGTATCATTTTAAAGCTGTAGTTCAACAGCTAGTGGGGACATTCGACAATTCCTTATGTCATATTTGTTTGTTCTTGTCTGAATTTTTTTCTTTTCACATTTTGTTTACATTTTAAATGAGACTTTAGAAATCATTTAACTGTCTTTAGGTTGCCACAAGCAGATCTATTTCTGGAACTGCAGAGACTGCTGTGAGGAGTAAGCCTCTGAGTGAAACTTTACTCTGCTGGGAATTTTTCAATACTATCCAAATGCCTGCTTCTGGCAATCCACATTTCATTGTTTGAGAGTAAATCCTTTCTGTTTATAAATGATATATAGAGAGGTTTAATTTGATTTGCCTAAAACACAGATTCCTGTTGAAGAAGTACTAAGACACTATCATGTTGCTATGTATCTTTTAGTCACACTCATCTGTCTTTTATTTTTAAATTACATGAAATTTAGGCTTAAGAAGCTGATAGATGGGTCACTCACTGTACAATCTCGCAGTTAGAAAGACATCAATTAATCATAACTGAGAACTGATTTACTGAGAGAAGAGCAAAGGATTTACTAGGAGCAGGCAGTATAACCTTATGAAAAGAGAAGAAATAAATCAAAAACAATATTCAGTTTTATGTCTATGATGGTATTTATTGCAAAAATACTAAGCAACAAGCATTGCTTTTAACTGCCAAACTAAAGCACTTTGTAAAATATGTTAGGATTATATTTAAATGCCATACGTGGAACTAAGGATTTGTGTTAGGGTAGTTTTGGAAGCATATGGAAAAATTCTTCCGATTTACAGAACATATACACTTCTTTTCTGGCTTCCTGTTTACAGGTAAAGTTCTCTTTTCACTGCCTCCAGAAAGTTTGCCTTGATATTTTTTCATATAGACTAGCTGTTAAATTGTTTTCTTAATATATTCCTAGGACTCTTAACTGTCTTAATCAAAACATAAATTCAAATATAGTTGTAACTGTTAAGAGCTTGCAAACCTTGAGAAAAAAGTTACAGCATTAAAAGGATCACTGTTTTCAACTCTTTGGTTGCTGCAGGAATAAATGGACAGGTAGGGGTGGACAAGTGAGTAGAAATAGACTCAAAGTATCCAATGAGATAGTAATTAATTTATTTTAAAACATTAGAAGTATCTTCTCCCTCCTACAATAGAGACACTGAATCAAGGAATCACCAGTTAATCCTATTAATTCTAAACAAACCATACATCCTGCTCACCAAAATAAAAGTACTATTAAAGAGAACCAAACAACAAAACCAAACAACAAAACCAAACAAGATGAGATAAAACAAAACTTAACAATTTAAAAGATATTACAGTGTTGTCTTTTTCTTTTTCTTTTTTTTTTTAAATCTCTCTTATCCTCAGGAAAGCAACATGTGAGAAGAAAACTTAGATATTTTGGACACACTCAACTTTTCATGACCATGTGTTGTCTGAATGTTCTCAGGTCAATGAAAAAGACAGACATTAATGAACACTTGCTTTCTGACCTCAGAAAAGGCAAATAAAGCATCTCTACCCAACTCCCACAGAACTGTAATAACCTAAAATCTCTTTTTGAATGAATGACTACTGAATTTCAGTACTCCACTCAGCTAGGGTGCTGGGTTTCTGCAACTGAAATTGAATAAAGACAACTTAGCTTTTCATGTGATCTTAGTCTCAATTATAAAGATAAAAGAGACTCCAGAAATGACTACAACTCTTATCCTCTGTTACATATAAGTAGCATATTATCAGACATAATATAGGACACAGTTCTAGAGCCAGGAAAATAAATGTGTCTATAATATCAATGTAAACTGATTGCCTAAGGTGCTTATATAGCTGCTGAGCACAAGAATCTGGTGTTATTTAAGACACCCTAGAATAAAACATCTCACCCTCAGACAATATCCTTGTACACCACAGTTTTCCTGCAGTTTCAGTATTGTATCTACCTGATCTAAGTCTCTATCTGAGCATCTCAAATGACTGTAACTACCTACACTTCAGAAATCAAATCCTACCCTCCAATAACTCTATTGAGCAGGTATTTGATTCATCACTAAAATGATTATAAACAACTAGTGGCATTTATGATATCCTTGGAGATCTGAAGAAACTGCTTGGCCTTTACAGGTATGACATGATTCTGAGAAGAACCATGACGGTTCAAATTAGAGGTCATGTAGAATAAGAAATTATATATTTGGTACCAGAGACCTATTTTTTGACAATTGAAATCTGCTCATAATTATAATTGTTTCACAGAAGTCTATTTTGACATAAGTATCTTTCTCTGTTTCAAAGAATATTTTAACTAGGAAAATTGTTTTATAAATTTCAATTAGGAAATCATGTGTCTAAACCCCTCCAAAATTTTGCACCATATATCTAATCTATATATGAGTAATAATGACAATATGCTGCTAACTGGAGAGAATGAATGAAAAGGTAACAGTCACAAATGTAAGTATTTATCATAGGTGAGAAATAAATGGGACCATGTGTGCAACAAAAATATTTGTGTAAGAAACAATGTCACAACATGATCCTGTATATTAAACATATCTCATACAATATACACTATTGATACATGCAGAATCTTTTGTATAAATATAATATCCTTCAGGATAACAAAACAAATTATAAAAACAAATAAATCAAACCTTCAATTCATAAAGGTATCAAATTTTTATATAGGTAGCTCAGACACACCTAGTAAATTAATTTCATTCTTGTTTTTTATGAATGTCTCATTCAAAATAAACTTTTAGAAACTTGCAGTTTTCTAAGTATTTAGAAAAAAATAATCTTGTTTTAATACCATTTGTTAAATGCAGCATATTAATTTATGGTACATCGAATGCAGTTAGATAAATGGTAACTAAGAAACTATTAGAAGTCAAAACTAGAACACTGAAACTATTAATGGACAATTCACTCACACAAAATTCTATTATGTACCTTAAAGGAAAGTAAAATGCAATTATTATCACCTGTTTATTTGTAGATGAGTTTCTAAAACTAGATTTCAATCCCTGTTTTAGTGTAAATGAGCTAATACATGGATTAGCTGTAATCATATGAGTTAGACTGTTTATTGCAGTAGCTGAAGCTGAAAAACCCAGTTGTATGTAGTTACTAAGGCTCTAGCCTTCCAAGTGGGCTTATAACACATTTTATTTGTCCAAAATGATTACAGTTTTTTTCTCCCTCCACCTTCTTTATTCCTGTTTGTGCATGAACACATAATTAGCATGATCCTAACTTTTCTAATCAAAGTGTTATTCCCATAAGTTTTTACAGTAACTTGTCTGGTGATGCTGAAGAAGGAATTATATTGTGTTCTGCTGTAAAAGTTTTAAAAATTATTTTGAAGAGGAAATTTTCAGTTAGAATTAAATTTTACACCGTGTGGAAGTGTTGCTACTTAATTAAATATATCCAGAGCCCTAAAATAAATTCCATAAACAGATGTTCAACTTGAAAAGCCCAGTGTAGAGAGGTTTAGAAAGAGTGCATTATAAAATCTTCAGTTGTAGTAAGTAAGTATAGCTTCAGATAAGTATAATCACCTCTATGTCTTTCTCTGATACATACGAGAAGTATTATAGGGCATAGACAAATTAGAGACCATGTTTTCTTTAGGTTTGTAGTAGACTTTACACACATATAAAGTGTGTGTTATTTAAAATCTTTTTGTTTGCCTTGTGATTGTCCAGTGATGTACAAGATATCAAAATTTTATCTGTTGTAGTAATGCCTTATAAGCACTAGGCATTGTGGTTGAGAACAAAGGACACCGAGGTTAGTATAACCTCTGATTATATACAGCAAGGTCAACATTAAAGAAAGGGCATGCTTTTATTAAACCTAATTTATAAAATTATGAACATATGTCTAAGTTTATGTTTACAAAATACAGTAGGGCTTAAATTCTTAAAGGCTTGGGGGAGTCATGTTCTAGTCTTAGTCCATTTCAAGAAGATTTGGAGATAGAATAAGTGTTCTGATGTAAATAAAATTTGAAAATGGTGGAGTTCTCTTAACCAATAGTACAAATAATGCTCAGCCCAACAACCAAGTTTCATAGTCATTCTCTGAAAAGAAATTATCCAGTAGTTGACCTTAATTATGCATGTAAGTCAGTATAGTTGCAGAATTAATAGCTAGGTGAGATCAATTTCAAATGTTACCCTTTTTATTTTTTATATCTGAAGGAACATGATTAATAGTTAATATGTACTTTTCTGTTCAGAACTCAGTCCTTCTGTTATTGAAATCAATCTATTATTCTCCTGTTCTTGAACAAAAAACTTTGTTATCATATAACTGACTTATAATAGTTAAACCTACTGAGGAAACTACAAAAAACTTATTTCATTATCTTAACAAAAACTAGCCTTTACATTTACATCTTCAAATACTTAAGTAAAGCTTTCCAATTATATCTACCTGTAATATTTAGCTTAGTTGCAGTCTTCAAAAAGGTTCCTTGAGCTTTCAAATAAATCTGTGTAAAATAATAGAACTGGAATTTAAATTAACTAATTCTGTGAAAGATAATAAGAAAATGTTACCATGAATGTATTAACAACAAAAGGAGGGCCAAGGAGGATCTCCGTCCTGCACTGAATGCAGGGGGAACAAAAGTGACAAAAGATGAGGACGAGATTGAAAGGGGGTTACTGGGGACTGGAACAGGCTGCCCAGGGAGGTGATTGAGTCACCATCCCTGTAGGTATTTAAAGACAGGTAGATGAAGTGCTCTGGGATATTGTTTAGTAGTGGACAGGTGCAATTAGATGTAATTATCTCAAAGTATTTTTAAAACCAAGAGGTTCTGTGATAAACATTAGAATTTTAGCAGCCTATGAAGACTCTTATGAAGTAATGGAGTAGTCCAGCAGAGGACCATGAAGTTAGTGGAGTGGAGCATGTCTCTTATGTGAAGAGGCTGACGGAGTTTGGTCTGCTTAGCCTGGAGAAGAGAT
This sequence comes from Coccyzus lansbergi, assembly GCA_033558105.1. Taxonomy (NCBI): domain Eukaryota; kingdom Metazoa; phylum Chordata; class Aves; order Cuculiformes; family Coccyzidae; genus Coccyzus; species Coccyzus lansbergi. The sequence goes on from JAUMJK010000168.1 coordinate 1,675,327, forward strand.
CTTTCTTATAAATTCTTAAGGGGCAGGTGTAAAAGGGATGGAGCTGGACTCTTCCTCCCCAGCAACAGCAAAATGTGCAGGTGGTACAAACTAAAAAAATTAAAGTTCCACCTGAACATGAGGACAAGTTTCTTTATTGTGGGGTTGATGGACCACTGTAGAAGACTGCCCTGGGAGGTTTGTGAAGTTTCCTTACCTAGAAATATATAAAACCTACCTGGAGATACTTCTGTGCAATCTGCTACAGGTGCACTTGCTGTAGCAGGGAGGGTGGACTAGATGATCTCCTGAGATCCCTTCAAAATCCTGCCATTCTGTGATTCTACGGCTACTAAAACCCACCTGGAGAAAATAAAAGTGTAAGAAAGAATGAAGATATATAGGAAAAATAATAACTTCTTTTCTAGATGAGTAGCTCTTTCAAAATTTCGCACAACCAGATAAAAATTATTTACATATTCTCCTAAAAAATTGTATGTAAATCTTTGCTGTTTTCTTCTAATGCTTAGGTACTCAGCTAGCTTGTTTTGTGTTCAAGTTTAAAGCATAAAGCCAAAGAGTAGGATCTACACTACATAGCAACATTCAGATAATAGAATGATAAATTGTATCTGAGAGAAGTGCTTAGTTTTAGTGTCTGAATCTACAGATGTAGCATCCCACAGTCACAGAGGGATAGTCAAGATCCATAGTGAGTCAATGATTAACCAGGTCAACAAAGAAGAGTCAGAACAGAAGAAAGCATAAAAAAGTTTGAGATTTGCTAATTAAAAAAGAATGGCTGCAAATATTCACAACATATGCTAGTATTTTAGAACAAAAACTTGTCTAAAGGGCAAAAGTAAAAATAAATGTACAAAACTCAAACATGAAAATGTGATGTGAAAGTATAATGTCACTATCCCTTTTTATATTACCAAGTATTTAAAATTATGTCTTTTCATTATGCCAAGCATTGATCTTATATGATTTCATTTTCTTTCTTTTTTTTAACCTCAAAAATAAACCATTTTTTTCTGAATTAAGAATACATTTGTACTGTCTGGAAGAGGAAAAAAAAACCGAAACAAAACAATCATAAACCTGAATGCAAGTACGGTTATAGTATTGTCACAGAATCACAAGATCATTATCATGGGAAGGGACCTCTTCACTTCAGATCATCTAATTTACCCCCACTGCTAGCTTCACTTGGAGGAAGTTATCCAAGTATGTGTCCTGTTACTTTTTGAGTATCTCTACAGACAAAGACTCTACAACCTCCCTGGATAACCTGTTACAGAGCTGAACACCTCCACCAGAAAAGAAAAAAGAAAAGAAAAAAAAAAAAAAAAGGCTTTTCTTGTGTTCTGGTGGAATTTCATGTGTTTTATTTTATGCTCATTGCTCCTCTTCCTTTTGCTGGGTACCACTGAGAAGAGTCTAGCTCTCTCCTCTTTATTCCTTCCCATCAGGTATTTTTTCATTTTGATAAAATTCCCCTTCATTCTTCTGTTCTCTAGGCCAAATATCCTCAGCTCTCATCCTCTCCTCACACAAGACATGCTCCAGTCCCTTAAGCATTTATATAACCATTTTCTGTACTTGGTTCTGTAAGTCCTTACCTCTCTTCTTCTGGGGAACCCATAAATGAACACAGAATTTCCATCCTCAGTAAAGAGGAAGAATCATCTTCTTGAACCTACTGGCAATGCAGCAGATCATTATCTGGACTTTTAGTAGGAAACAGTTAAAACTGCAACTGATATTAACTGAGGATAATATACCATTCAGAGGTAACTACCCTTAATGGACATATATTGATGATTGAAAAGAAAACTTGTAACTTGCCAGCCAGGAAGTCTTTGTCCAGCTAATTAAGAACTTATTTGCTTTTCATGGATTAGACTAGGTGACTGAAGGGCTATTTACAGCCTTTCCGTATAATATGGTGTAAAGGAAGTGGGCAAAGATATCTTCAAAGTAAGAATGAATAAGCCAGGTATTCTGGTTTATTGTGACAGTCTAAACTGCACAACAGTCGTGTGTCAACAGGAGTGGGGCATTCTTACTCTGTGCTACAAGATTTAATGAATTTGTTTAACATATCCTGAAAATATGCGAGGCCATTTTTAAATGAAACTGATTAGATTTCATGAACTGTTTCAGAGGAATTTGTGTCCCTCTGCTACTTCATGATATCAGGATCTTCTTAGTCTGCTTTTCTTTCCATTTTTCTGTCCTCATTGTTTCCTAAATACACGTACTTTTCATGGAGAAGCAATATTCCTTGTACAAGGAGCAGATTTAGTCATCTTCACGCTGCAAACTATTACTTCCCTCTTCTTGTTGCACCACCCATTCTTTAGTCCTTTTATTATCATTTAGTGTTTCTCAAGATGTTCTTAATTACCTTTGGTTAATAGTGGGTTAGATAGAATCCAAGTCAAATATTCCTCATTAGGTACAGCTTTAACTTTTAGTTCCTTGTCTTAGAGGTTTCCAGCTGGGTGACATTCAATTGCCACTCCCATTGTGACTACTTTTGTGAGTACAAGTAGATAGATAGAGAGGTATATATTTTTCTCAAAGTCAAAAGATCTTACAAGGAATCATTAATTTTAAACTAAAACCACAGCATCACAGCAGGGGTAAGCAGATAAATATATATTTCTAAGACAGATATTGCTTAAATTTAAGTAGTTATTATGTCCTGACAGAGGATACAGAACATATTAGGCCTCCTGGACATTTTATGTTCTTCAAATAATGCCTGAAAAGCAGCTTTAATAGAATAAGTCTCCATGAAAAACAAAAAAGGAAACAAAAATGTATGTGTTGACTATGTGGGTTAAAAATATTGATCCACTATTTAAAGTATCACCAGTTAGACTTTTGAAATGCTAGATGAAAGATACTATACCTGTTATTCAGTAAATATGTGATTAGGTTATTTATATGTGGGTCTGACATAGAAAAATTATCAGTATGGATAATTTCAAACATATGTACAAGTGGAGACTCTTTTGACCACTGTAAAAAATTTCCAAGTTCTTTGCAGCTGATGTTATTTTACACTTCTCTGTTATTATTTTCCTTAGTTGCTGTGTTTGTCTTAAATTAATTTTCTAAGCATTCTACTCTGCAATTCTCACAAAACTTACAGATTTTCTGATTTGTTTTCTTCCTTTGTTTTTTGGTTGTTTTTTTTTTTTGTTTCTTCTAATGCATAAGTCCCCAGTCTATGGCGTTAACTGTGCATCATTCCATCCTACTGAGCAGCCATTCTGTTGTATCTTTTCTTTCTCCTTGTTCCATTATGGTTCTGTATTTACTTTTGGAACTAGAAATGAGTAAGTGCTAGTGATGAAGTCTCATCTCTACAGAAAACAACCCTTTAGGATTTTGTGACCTGCAAATAGGACATATGGTGTCTGTGATTGCATTTTACGTAGTTTGGGTACAGTGTATGTATAGTTCTTACTCTTTGCTACAGCTATGCTTTCTTCACATTACATTGAACTACTTTTCATCAATATACTTAGCCCATAGAATCATAGAATCACTAGTTTGGAAGAGACCCACCTGATCGAGTCCAACCATTCCCACCAGTCTCTAAACCATGCCCCTCAGCACCTCATCCACCCGCACCTTAAACACCGCCAGGGAAGGTGAGACAACCAACTCCCTGGGGAGAGACTTCCACTGCCTAATGACCCTTTCAGTGAAGAATTTTTTCCTTATGCTCACATGCAGTGCGAATCAATTCATGTCAGAAATGTGGGTTGTATCCATTCATTTGATAATGTGAGTGTTTTTCTTTAGAATTGTATGATGTTATGAGCTGGCAAAGCAGAAATAGCAATTATTATCTCAAGGGAGACTTGCAAAAATTTTAAAACTTGAAGAAAAAATTCTGCATCTTTGAGTCAAATGTTATGTACATATACATAAAGATGTAAAAGTCTAATTTCCCTCTCAGTTTGCAAACATATTGGAATGCCTTGAAAAGTAAATATCTTAATAAAAACTTCAGAACTTATAACAAATTACAAAATTAATCAAATTCAACAATTTTATTCTCTCTAAATTTATCCAGAAAAGGAGATGAAAACATTTGGGACATTTGTTAAGAGACAAGCAAGACCATCTGCTATGGCAGGCATGCCATTGTGCAGATCATTTGGAGAATAGCTTTAAGGGACATTCAAAAGAATTTCTACATCAAACTGAGTGATGACTAACACAGGAAAAAACTCATGGGTTTTAAACTAGGAGGCGATGTGTGCAAAGTTAGGCCTAGGAGAGAAAGGAGTGAGAATTTTGTTTATTCCCTGATGGTAAGCAAGAGAGAGTTTCATTATATTGGGAGGAAGGATTCTAGTTCATATTTTTTCTCTTTTACGTATTCCCTTAAGACATTTTCCATGCTTCAGTGAATTTTTTTGTTGTTGTTTGTATCGAATCAAAATTAAGAAGTAGTATTTCTTGAAACTATTATTTAAACATTGCAAAATATACACCAAAAACTGTTGCTGGTTTCCCATATGTGCACTTAGTTTTAAAAAATATTCTAAATATATTTTAAATAGTCAACTACAGTGAGATTTCAGTCTTTATGATTTATGTATGTTACTTGGTTATACCAGAGAAAAGAGGCTGATGCAAGAATAGCAATAGACTTTTCATTATTCTTTCGACCAGCATGTCAAGCTTCCAAGCACCCATCCAAGCAGCATCAGAACAAATGAAATAAACTGTAGCCCATCAAAATAAAAATAAAGGAACACAGTTGATATTTCAGAATACCTCAGTGCTTTATTATGACATAGGGATTTCATAGCACAAAAAAAAATGTCTTCCAAAAAGCCATCAGGTCAGTTCATGACCCTGATTTCTGTATTTTACTGTCAGAATCTATCAGGAAGAAGGAGAAGTGTCATTGGTTTCTGTTGCCTTGGAAACCTATGTTGCCAAACAACAGGCAGGGTACCTTCTAGCAGGTTTAAACTTTCAGGCTGCTAAGAGAATGACTGCAATTATAGAAAAAGCAATACATTTTGCTGCAAGATTTCCTGATAGCAAAACAAGATAATATTCTGCATATTTTTTCACCACTCTCAACACTCTCTCCCATTTGCTCTGTGTTATGCTTGTCGGCATCATTAGTTGTAATTAACCTGAACTCTAAATGCTGTTCTGAGCCTCTTACTTTGGCTGCTTAATATTTTCTCAAATCTCCATTAGATTGTACTTTTTTCACTAACATGGCCTTTTTTACACAATAGCAAATTTTGGTGGGATGGTAAAAGAGAACAAGAGACTAATTTTTTTGGTTTTGTTTTGTTTTTGTTTTTTTTTTTTTTTATAATTTTATCTGTTTGCATTTTCTCTGCTTGTGGGTGTTACAGTTTAGAAATATTTTTCATAATAAGAAGGTAACCTGGTGAGATTAGGTACCTATAGCTGCAGGGCAAATTTAAGCATAAATACAGCTGTTTCTGTAATTGGCATACCAATAAAAGCTACCACTGGTGGGGCTGGAGCTTTAGACAAGCCTGTCTGGAGCAGATGGTGCAGAGTTTCTCTCTGATCTAAGACACACTATTATCTACAGACACCCAGGTGGGAGACTTCTGATCAAATGTAGATGCCTGAATTTAAACTAGATGCCCTAGGTTCTTTTTGTGGCAAAAGAGGGGATATAAACACTGTTAGGAAGAAATTTATTTAAACCTAATACAGACTAATAAACTAGGAAAGATTGACTGTGCCCTGTACGTTAGTACTTCTCTTCATTTGGTATAAAGTAGCTTGATGCCTAGTTCATGTCGAGAGATCTACTCACTATCTAAAACTCAGTAAGCTTGATCCACTTTTTTTAGGTTTATGGAGTGCCCAGTTACCATTGTCCTGGCCATTAGCTGAGTCCCATTTTGTAAACTTCCTTGACCACAACTTTTCTGTTCTCAATTGGATTAAAAGACTCATAAATCACTCTCAACCACATGTTAAGTTACTTACAAGTCATCCAACTTGCTTTAAACTAGCAGGAACTTATATTTGGATAAAATTACTCTATGAGAAGGACCTTTTATGCTGTTCTTTCCTAATAACTGTACTATTTCCTTTGAATTCCTCTTAGCATTGTGCATACTGTTGAAAACATTGTGCCTGGAACCCAGACAGGAACTTGCAGCTCTCTCCTAAGCATTCAAAGTTTTTCTCTTTATTTCTGGTGAATAAATGAAAGAAAAGTGCCTGAGACTATAGATGCAGAAAATGTGTAGAACCATTCTTGATTTGTATCATTTCTATGTCCCTAGAGAAACAACGCAAAAATCATAGAATCATAGAATCACCAAGTTGGAAGAGACCTACAGGATCATCGAGTCCAACCATTCCTATCAAACACTAAACCACGTCCCTCAGGACCTCATCTACCCGTGCCTTAAACACCTCCAGGGAAGGTGAATCAACCACTTCCCTGGGCAGCCAATTCCAATGCCCAATGACCCTCTGTGTGAAAAACTTGCTCCTAATGTCTAACCTGAACCTCGCCAAGTGAAGCTGGAGGCCCTTTCCTCTCGTCCTGTCCCCTGTCACTTGGGAGAAGAGCCCAGCTCCCTCCTCTCTACAACCTCCTTTCAGGTAGCTCTAGAGAGCAATGAGGTCTCCTCTCAGCCTCATCTTCTCTAGGCAAAACAACCCCAGCTTTCTCAGCCATTCCTCATAGGTCCTGTTCTCCAGACCCCTCACCAGCCTCATTGCTCTTCTCTGGACTCACTCCAGAACCTCAACATAACAGATTATTGTTAAAACCATTAGTGGAACATCAGTCCAAATAAACTGTAGTGAGGATATATTTTTTGTGTAATGTCTGGAAGTTGATTGCAAGAAAAGAATAGGTAGAAGTTATTCACATTATTTATTAAAATAAAACAAATCAAACCAAACCTCTCAGGAAACCACCAAGAAAAAAAATACATTGCAAAAATAATAATAATTAATCCTTAAATGCTGTGTTTTCATTAAAATCTAATCAATTTGCTGGCACTTGTTGGTTTTGTAATTTTTACTTTGAAAAAGTTCTAAATTCTTCTGTCTTATTTCTGTACTAATAAAAGAGAGGGGAGGAGAAAGAAAAGGAAAAAAAAGATGTCCCATTTTGAATTTCTCATTTTACTTAGCCAGTTTCCTATTAAATTTTATCTAAATGTCATAGGTTACCTCTGTTTCAATATTCATAAAATATTCCAGAGGTATATGGTGCTTGTTCACAGTTTTCCATGTGGGTCTTGTATGTGTTGTAAAATAAGAGTAAAAGTGTACTGTGGACAATTTGCCTTGCTCTAAGTAAAGCAGCTAGGGAAAACGGGAAAGGAGATTGCTTTACTGTTTCTTCTAGAGCATCTCTGCCTGCTCACTGAAGGGTTGCTTTTGGGATACAGGATAGGGTAAATAAAGAGAAATTCATCCAATGCAGGATCCTGCAGCATGAATTCAGACTTGTAGGCTCCTCAGACTATAATTTATCTGAACTGAGCTGAGGCTAGATGAACCTGGCTGCTCAGTGAGGCAGAAATACCTACTGAGCAGACCTGAAATTAATCCTGTTGTAAAAAAACAGTTAACATAAGGCAAGTCTGTAAGGCGAGAGGAGAGGGTATCACAGAGGAAGTGGGAAAGCTTTCAGAAACACTGAAGTGACACCAGTTTTGAAAACCTCCTGAAAACATAAGATGTAAGCAGCAGGAGGCCTTTCCTGAAGCACAGATCAAACCTACAGCAAATCCTGACCAGTAACAAAGAAGAAGGGTTTTTTTCCTAGAAATTGCTGGACTAGCAAGCCATGTAGAGGAAAGGATTTCTTACAAGGACATGATGGACAGAATTTTTGAACCTTTTTGTTTAATCTGTTTCACCTGAGAGGCCAGAATTTTCTCCAATTTTATAGTCTGCTTATTTTTTGCGAGGAAATGAAAAAGTGGCTGAAGTGACTAAATTTGCCTGAGTATTCACTTTCTGGAGGAAGATGGGTAGTTTCACTTCAAAGCTCTGATCAACACTGTTTTGTTTTCTCTTTTGGAGAGTGGAAGACTTTAAGTGGACTTACTTTAAGGAGTGTGAAAGAAAGAAAGAAAGAAAGGAAGAAAGGAAGACAGACCACTTTGTTTCTGCCCTCTGCTAACATTGGAATTTTAGAATAACTTTACTGGTTTTACATTGCAAATAAACAATTCTTTTGTCGGTTGTTTAACCAGTTTAACCAGCCATTATGCAAGCTGCGTTTCCAACTGAGGTTTTAATACAGGAGAACTTAAGAAGTTCTAGTTATAAAGATATTGAATTTACAGAGCTCAGACCTATTAACAAGTCTCACTCTTTAGTTACATTTTCTCTATGCCATGAAAAGACCTTTTTGTTTTTAATGAAAAGACAAATCAGGTGGGCTGTGTATTTTTCAATACAATACTAAGAAAATTTAGTGGCACAGTTTAATATGAAAATCATTTGTGCAGTGCACAGGGTAGAGAAATGCTAATATGCTCTGGCATATTTCAGTTATTACCTATAATTCAGTAACGATAGGCTTAAGAAAACAAACAAATGAAGGCAAGTAAAAAAAAATACATAGAACATCCTAGAAAACTTTTTTAATATGTGCAGATTCAAGGTTAGAGCTGATGGAAATATTTTCAGTGAATACTATATTAAATGAACTTAATGGAACAAACTCTTCATCTCTCTGTCAGCAATGAATTATGGTTTTATTTCATAACAATAAACAAAAATAAGTGGTTGGTCACTTTGAATCCACCTTTTAATTTTAGTCTCAACAAAGAGAGGAGAAAGAAAATCTGTGTTTACAATTAATATGAATTGGAATAACTAGTAGATATTATGGTTGGGCAATAGAAGAAAAGAAATCAGAATCTCATAGGTTCCTGAAGGGCATAAGAATAAGAAATGAGGGAAGGACAATAGTATTCTTGATAGAATATCTGATGAGATGGAAGAAAAGAATAAAAATAAATGTAAGTACTAATATTACATTAGAAAACAAATATGCTACAAAGCATTTTTCCTGCTGCCTTGAATCATGTTTTTAACAAATGACTCTGATGACTGACCTCCCTTCTGCTTTCAAAATACAGTGTTATTTGTGATCTTTCACAACATTTGCAAAATATTAATGCTGAGGAGAAATACACTGAAAAATAAAGCATGAATACAGGAACCATGGCACTTGAGGGATCAGGACAGTTTCAGTCAAAGTGAGTACAACTTATCATGCAAGATTCTTTAGAAACTAATAGAACTATACTTTTATAAAGTTACCAACTTTAAAAATAAGATGTGGATATTGTCTGGATCATTTTACTTGGGCACATTTAACCACACTGAAAGAGGCTCTACAAGCAAGATTATCATTTAGATAATGATATCCTATATTAAACACCAGTGTGTTCACCATCCCCAAAACAGCTCTGAAAAGTCTTTTCTGCCTGTAGAGGCATTAGTGCAGAGAACTATCATCTTCAGTTGTTCCCTAAAATGTTGTTAAATTTTGCTTCATTGCTGATCCTTTGGTCTTGCTAAACTACCACTCCCACAGGTTCCAATGACAACAGGAAGAAACTGACATTACTGACACCAACCGGATCCTTGGGCTCTTTTGAGGTTTTGTTTCATTATTTTCTTTTATAATGACAATCAAGTTCTGATTTTAGTCTTGAAACTTTTAACACTCTCCATATCTATAATAGTACCTTTGTCTGTAATTTTCCATTTTTATCCTTCTTAACTCCAGTCTATATTTTCTTATAGCTCTCTCTCACCATTTAATTTCCTTGAAACTCTAAACTAAAGTTATGATTCTGAGCTACATCAGAGCCAGGCCAGGGGTTGTTGTAACACAGATGACTGGGCCCAGAAGAGGTAAGGAAGGTTACAGCAAAGGTTACAGTGAGAATAGCTTTTACAAGTGTTGAATTTTCATGGCTGGCCTGGACATGTATAGTAGAATTGATCACAAGGTGACTTGGCTTCAATCCATCTTGCAGCATTGCATAAGTTAGATGCCTAATTACTGCAAGCTTCCCTTCTGTAGGAAGAGACATAGAAGCTTCTCCAGACCGAGCACTAAATAAATAACTATAGATACCACCCATTCCTTCCTAAATATTTCACTATAGGGAGATTTATCCAAAACCCCAAATTAGCTAACTTAATAAGGAAAGTATCTTTACTCCGTGGTATGAATCCAGGTCTTTAATACCAAGAATTTCTTGTTGGAAAACAAAGTACTTACCCAGCATTTACCAATAAATGACTGATTCTCATACTCTTACTCGTGAATAATTTTTACTCAAGACTAATTCTGGTGAAATCATAGGATCATAGAATAACAAGGCTGGGAAAGACACCTTGGATCATTAAGTACAAACATTCCTATCTGCCACTAAACCATGTCCCCAAACACCTCACCTACCTGTCCTTTAAACACCTTCAGGGATGGTGACTTAACCATCTCCCAGCCTGTGCCAGTGCCCAATGTCCCTTCTGTGAAATTTTTTCCTGACATCCAGTCTGAGCCTCCCATGGTGCTGGTTGAGGCCATTCTCCCTTGTCCAATGAATGACCTGTCACTTGAGAGAAGAGGCCAGAAACCTCCTCTGTACAGCTTCCTTTCAGGTAGTTGTAGAGAGCAATAAGGTCTCCCCTTAGCCTCCTCATCTCAAAGCTAAACAGTGCCAATTCCCTCAGCTACTCCTCATAAGACTTGTTCTCCAGCCCCTTTACCAGTTTCGTTGCACTTCTCCGGACACACTCCAGAGCCTCAACATCCTTCTTGTAGCAAGGGGTCCAAAACTGAACACAGTATTTGAAGTACAGTCTCACCAGTGCCAAGTATAGGGGGACAATAACTTCCCTGAACTTGCTGGCCATAACTTTTCCAATAGAAACCAAGATGCCATTGACCTTCTTGGCCACCTGGGCACACTGCTGGCTCATGTTCAGTTGACTGTCAACCAACACCCCCAGGATCCTTCCCCTCCAGGCATCTTTCCAGCCAGATACTTCCTAGTCTGTAGCTCTGCATAGGGTTGTTGTGCCCCAAGTATGGAACTCGGCATTTGGCCTTATTAAACCTCATGTCACTGGTCTTGACCCAGCCTGTTCAGGTCCCTTTGCAGAGTCTCCGTACCCTCGAGCAGACCGACACTTCCTCCCAGATTAGTGTTTTCTGCAACCTTGCTAAGGGAGCACTCAATGCCATCATCCAGGTCATTGATAAAGATATTGCACAGGGCTGAACCTAGCACTGAGCCCTGGAGAACCCCACTTGTAACTGACCTCCAGCTGAAGTAAACTCCATTTACCACCACTCTCTGGGCCTGGCAATCCAACCATTTTTCCACCAAGGAAATGATCTTTAAGGTCCCTTTCTAACCCAAACCACTCTATGATCCTATGATTCTAGGATAAGCACAGGAAGGAGAGGAGTAAAGGCTGTTACACAAACCTAGGACTGAAATTTCTGTCTCATAGTAAAGAATTAAGGACTTTGGAAAGTTGAAATTATAGTCTTGTTTACTATTGCTGACATGTGAAGGATGCTGACAACCATGGTGAATGATGTTGCTCAGAAAAGTCATAAAGCAACACTTGTGGCAACAAGGGCTCTAGCATGTTTTGTCCATTAGCCTGCAAGGTCTTCTTGGAACCTATCTGAAGTGTTTACTTTCTGCCACAAGATCCTGAAGGCTTAGAATTACTTGGAGGAGATTGGGCCATGCACACCAACAACCTTCTAGCCAAAGCCCTTTTACATGAACCCTATGTGTAAATGGTGATGTCCCCCTAAGTGTAACAAGTATGTTTATGGCAGATAGAAAGAAGTTTTCTCTCTACAGTTTGCATAGTCCATGGTGTGGTCCATCTATTGCAACTACTGCATTTCCACACAATTTGCCCAAGGAAGTAAAGCACACTTTGTATACAGGATTCGACTCCTAATTTGTGCATATCTTGAAGGAGAATATATCATGCTTACCCTCCACTACTTCTTCTACAGGAGGTGTTGCATACCAGGATAAAGCATTCATGGGCAACTCCTTGGAGATTTTCAGGGAAGGGTGGGTGCTTTTGGAGTGCTGTCCTTGTTGTTTCTTGCTTTTATATCTTTGATCCTATGACACAGATACTCTTCCTCCTTTTCTTCTAGATTATATTACCATCCGTTATTTTCTCCTTGGTTTTTTTCCTGGTTTTTTTAGTGTTTTTTTTTTTTTTTTTTTTTTTTGGTTTTGTGGGTTTTGTTTTGGTTTGGTTTTTTTTTGTTTTTTGGTTTTTTTTTGTATGTGTGTGTGTTATTATTTATCCTTTTCTCTCCTCAGGGAGACCTCAGGTTTTGTTAAAAACTAGTTCTGAATACAATCATAGAATCATAGAATCATAGAACAACCAGGTTGGAAGGGACCCATCGGATCTTCTAGTCCAACCATTCCTATCTAACACTAAACCAAGTCTCTCAAGACCTCATCCACCCATACCTTAAACACCTCCAGGGAAGGTGAATCAACCACCTCCCTGGGCAGCCTATTCCAATGCCCAATGACTCTCTGTATGAAAATATTAGGAGCCGCCTTTGTTTAGCAGGGCTCTGGTATGGAGGCAGCATATCTGAACAAGTTTTGTTACATCAAAGTATGTACTAGGCCGTACAACTGTCTAATTTACCCATGGCTGCCTCCTTCAAGCAAGGTTACAATTAATTTCCTAAAACCTTACTTAGTTATATGTTTATTAGCTTCATTTACTGCTGAATAGGCATACACTCTGTAAATTTAACTCATGCAAAAGTTCTGAATGATTGCAATCGCAAGTAAAATATATATGGATGAGTAAGAGTAGCAGGATCAGAACATTAATTAATAAACACCAGAAAGTACTTATGATGAAAGATGTGGGAGTACAGTGTGTTCTAATTAAAATATCAGATTTATTTCTGCAAGTTAGTCAGAAACTTTTTCAAAAGGTTACTCTTTTCAGAATTTAAGAAACTTGAGAAACACTTCTTATTCACTTAAACCTTGTTTATACTGAAAATTAGTATTCCAAATATTACATAGAAGTAAAGCAAAATATTGCAAAACGTTAACTGATGGCTTCAGGCTGCCTGGAGGAGACCTGTTTCATAGTCTAACTTTTTATGTTGCAAGTTTTGCACTGTGTCTAAAGACAGTGAGCAGTGCCATTAAAGTTCTCAAGAAGGAAAAAAAAAAGGAAAGTCAGATTTTTGGGGAAGAGACAGTTTAAAGACTAATTAATAACATCTCATTCCATTCAGCTATTTAAGCACAAAGAATCAAAAAGAAACTTCAGGAATTATTGATTTTCTTCTGGTTCTTGGTGCCAGTTATATAGATATGATTTCTGAGTATGCTGGCATAAAACCAAAAAGTGAAAGGACAGTGGTTTAAGCATTCCCCTTGGATAAGATATAAAACACGTTATTTTGCCACAGAATTACAGCATTTGCAAAATACTAGGCTTGATGAAACATTCAGATTCCCTAACGGATATTTTAAGTGCTTTTGCAGAAAGTGTTTTCCTCCTGTTTTCCAGCATTACAAAGAAAGATTGTCAGATTAATAGAAAAGGAGGAAGAGGAATATTAGATACATTTTTCTGATGTTGATAAATAAATGCAACACTTTTTTTTTCACTACAGGAGTAGTTTGTTTAGATTATAATATTTAATAATTTTTTTAATATCCATCTTTTAAAGCAGTTTTCCAATTTATAATTTTTTGTCATTATTTTTCATCTTTTTTTTTTCTATTTTACAGAAATTACTGTGTATCTGGAGTTCACACAAGGTAACACTTACTCTAGAAACAGTAACACCATGATCATCAAGTCTATTTTAAAAGTGAAGTGCTACTTAAGGATCTAAGTGGAAGAGGATTATTTTTATTTCTATTTATTTATTCTTTTTTTAAAGGAGGAAAAGAACATGTGCGTGCCAGGTAGGGTTTTATAAGCTCTCAAAGCTTATTCTACATTTCTCATTCTACAAGCATAGTTCCCATGGTAACTATTACATCATTTGGCACACGTACTACCTGAGTAAAAAAGAACAATTCCATAAAGAAACACACATCCACCATTATGCTTTGTGAATTGATCTACTTATTGCCTAATTCAGTTTCTAAAAACAAGATACTACCAGTCTTCAATGTCAGCATGACCACTAGCCTAGCAAAAATTAACATTTCTGCTCCCAGTTCTTTGCAGCTCCGAACTACTCTGCCATTCACTTCTTAGAAATCTTGACACTGCTCAACTATTGTAAAAAAAATAAACCTCCTGCTCTATATCTACCTGCTCACAATCTTCTGAATGATACTCTAAATATTCTTTAAAAAACAATAAGAAAAGAAATGCAGTTTGACTCCTAGAATGTATTCGTTTTCCTGAGAATGTGTATTTAAAAATTATTTTCTCAAAGCTAGCTAGCTGCTTGCAAGACAATTTAGATTATAGACGATCTTTATAGAATTGTACAAAGGACAACTGCTTTTTATGTGCATGTCTTCTACAGGAGACCTGCTTACAAATTCTGTAGATGTAGTACCAATAAGTAACACAGGAAAGATGTGTAAGCAAGAATGGATGTTATCCAATACCCAGATTTAAATACTGACCAATAATTTGTTTCTTCTCTCAGTTGTTTCCTACATTCTGTGAATTTTCATTTCATTTCTGTCTGTCAAATTAGAATCTCTCCCGAGTACCTGTCTCAGTTCTCTGGAATTTCAAAACTCTAATCCTTTCTTCCTCTCCTAACAATTAATTATTATCACCTTTTATCTATGTCTAAGCTTGAAATAATTCTCTTGCCTCCTTATTCTTAATTTTTTCATTGCTGCATGAGACTCCGCTTTTTTGATATAATGAGAAAAATCATTCTGTCTTTGTGATTTGTAATTTCTCTAGTGGTTATTTGAATTCTGACTTTATTGTACTAAATAAAGTTGGGAGTATACTAGGACTTGCCTGTGTTTGTCTATCTAAAACAAACATAGGGATGATATTTAACCGCATTAACCTTCATTAGTCCAGCAAAAAAAGATTTTTTTTGTTTCTTTTTTCAAAATTATACCAAGGCACATATTTTGTAAAGATTTAAACCACAGTTTTGAAACACTAAAGTGGTCACAGAATCTTCACACAAACAACACAAAGCTGAAAAACTCTGTATCGATTCCACTATTGTCTCTTTAATATAAGTGATATTTAAATTAATTCTTTTCCTGTGAAGTGATTTTCTGATGTACCAAGGTAAATAGGTACTGCAGGATGCTAAATTAATACAAAAAAAGTAAATTAAGTCTTTTTCATGTTGCTTGCTATCAAAGGAGGCTCTCGTTATTACGGTGGATGAAAGTAAAGTCAAATGGCTAAAGATAAGTGGAAGAATAGAACTCAGAAACACTTAGAAAAGAGCTTGGTTGGATAGTTCTTCTCTAAGACAAAGTAGGAGAGGATAGTATTTTGTGGCTGACTGAATTTCGCTAATATTCACAAGGCATTCTGCAGGAAGGTCTTTTCTTTTTGTCCTGCATAGAGGAATAACAAACGAAACAGAGCCACAAACTGACTTAGAACCAAGGATATAATTCCTTAGCTTTCCAGAAGGAATTATGCACCTGAAAACTTCAGGTGCATTGAAATTCCTCCTTCGCAGCACCAGTTACATAGAGAGTTAAGGCTGCTCCATTCTACACTTTTGTGTTCAGTCCTGTATCTTACAAGGTTCTGCTTTCTGGTTTGTCTAACTCCTTTACATCTCCCTTAAGTGTTAATTAAGGCATTGCCTTAATTTCAGGAGCTTTTATTTTCCTTGACAATTTTCTATAGTTAAAAACACTTGGGCATCTTTTTCAATTTCATAAAAAGGTTAATGGCAAGCAATTTCCTCATAATACCTCCAGTTTTGCAATTCAGTGCCTTGCATTCCCCAGTTTTTACTCTTGACCTTTCATATTGGAGGGAGTTTACGCCTAGATAGACAAAACCTCAGTCTTCAGTGAAAACTTTCACCTCAGAAAAAAAGGTGAAAATAAAAGTGGAAGCAACTTAGGACTTCCATTACTTTCAAAGGTCTGCAAGCCTCTAGAGCTTTCTTAAAAAAGTGTCTGCTGAAATTCCTGGTCATGGACTCATCTGACCTTGGTGGCATTCTTTCTTTTAAAATGAGAAGATCTATTTGTTATTTAGGAACATTACTTAACCAGATGTTGTTAATCCTACTATGCGTTTGGATACTTGAAAGCTTGGCTCTGTTGCAAATGCAGAATGTTTTGATGTTTAATTTTTCCTCTGGTTCTAGCCTCAGGAGCCTGAGGACTCTTGTATCTTGTGAGAGACTTTGAAGAGGGAATATTTGCTGGTGAGATTCTTTCACTCCAGTTAATATGAGACACATGAAAGTGCGTCCCTGCAATCACTGAGTGATCAATGAGGTAATAGGATACTGACTCCATGACTATGTTGTTGTTCTATCCTGTCATAAATCTGCCCAGCAGTTCAAAGAAGGCATCTAGTTCCCCTATTTGCATAGAATAAGAGCACTTTCCTTACCAGATCCAAAAAAAGCCCAGATCATGTCACTGATCTTGTGTAAAACTGCTTATTTGTTGGTTTTCTTGATTTGTTTGCCAGATAGTTCAATTTGCATTTCTGCATGACTATTTGTGCTGATAAATAGGAATATGTAGCTGGGAGGAAGAAGAAAAGTTTGAATATCCTTTTGGACAGCAGTATGAATTTATGCCACTTAAAAATGGCTATGTAGCTGTGATCTGACTCAGGCAACTAGATCATAAAAACTTTTATACATTCCTTCTTAAAAATCTCACCTGTTCTGTTCATCCTGAAAGAAGATAAAAGGATTGACTTCTGAGAGGGAATTTCTCTCTTGCAATTAGCCTCCCTGTGACCCGGGAGGACAAGATTTTCAATTGTCATTCCATAGGGTGTATGCAGTCAAATCTCTTTAATATAAGCCATTTTTTTTTATTCATCCACATGTGAGGCCAGCTAAGATAATACTCAGTAACACTGCCCTCCTTAAGCCTCTACCAATCAAGATGCTGCTCTGAATACTGTGCTATTCAGAGAGTTAGTAAACTGAACTCATACTTCAGTTTAAAAGAGCTAGAGAAAATGTAAAGTGAAATTCAATGTGCAAAACATTCCATCAAAAACTAAATTGCAGCCTCAGTCGTGGAGCAGTTCCAAGAAAATGCAAGTCAGTCTGATAACAAGTTTGTAGAGTGATGCAGGCTCAACAATTTATATTTCTTCTTAAGGGATAAATGAAAATTATATTCTCAGTGCCAGGCTTGATCTAGTTAAAACATAATTAAAGCATTGATTCTGATCTAAATTAGAAACAAAAGGGAAATAGGAGAACAGGAAATTTGCCTTTGACTTTACTCTAGTAAGAAATTCACTTGTAAATTTTATCCTTTTAAATGTTATTATTACTTCAATACTAAGCACTCTTTCTCCCATAGTCTTACAACACAAGAAACACAGTCTGAAGCATTTGCCCATGAATTTTAACATTGATGAGAAGTACTGAAGAAGTACACAAACCTCCACTACTACTCTGGTGCTGTGGTACTCAGGACTATTTCCCATATCTCTAGTCTTCATGCACTCTGACTCTGTTTTGACAGTATGGTGGAATGAGACTTAGAAAACCAACAGTTATTCCAACACACACTAAGGAAAAGCCTGTGTGCAGGGACAGAGGTGGAGCTGGAGTGTCCTCCATCAGATCCCCTTTGACTAGTTGTGCACATCTTCCACACAGAGCAGGTTCCTGCCAACCAAAAAATAGATTTATGAGAAGAGCTTTAAAATCTCAGTCTGTGAATGAGTAAGTAACCGTCTCCACTGAAAACCTGTTAAGGCTGCATCTTAATCCCCATCCCTGAAACATGATCCGCTGGTGCAGAATCACCAGACGTGCATAGCATCCCGTACCGTAGGTTTGCAGATAAGCACGAAGATCATATAGACTTGGTGAATACCAGTGCAGGAACTTCATTCCCTCTTAGTTCAATGTGGGGGTTTTGGGTTTTTTTTTTTTTTTTTGTCTTGAAGTTCTCTCTTGTTATAACAACAATAATAATTTTAGTTGGCTTTTAGAGATTTTTTTCAGCATCAAGGATACAGATATTTTTTAAAATTCCCATTGGCCTACTTGAGGCTGATTTCCTGGTTTTCTTCTGATAAGACCTTCTCAGCCAGGTGATTTCAACTGAATACCTATGAATTTCTCATTTTACTTGCTATGAAAGCAAGATAAAGCATCCACATTATGTAGTATTGACACTAAAGCAGAGAGAATAATAGGAAAAAACATAGACAAATATTTACTGGCATTATTTAATGGACTTACTTTGGTCATGATCTCTGTTCTTTTTTATTTGCTTTCTACGTTCATTTCAACAAGTAGATTTTATTGGAACAAATGGTCACAGAAAATGAAGTTAAAAGTCACGAGTATTTGCATAGGCCAGACATTTAATTCAGGCAAAAATATTCATGATAGAAATGCTCTCTCTCTTACTGCATGAAAGATCACAGTACCACATCCAAAAGAACCCCATATAACAAGATATATTTGACTGACTTGAAATCACAAAAAGCTCTAAACAGTAAATACATTTAAAATTAGGTACATTAACTGATACTATGATTTGTCTAATAGAAATTTAAAAGAATGGAGTGACGTATGAAATTTATAAAAGAGACGTAATGTTAGACAAAAACTTCTGTTGAAACTTCATTTAAAAGGGAAAAATTTTTTCAACAAATTTTTGAGTATACCTTGAAATGTTTTATTTCTGCTTATTTCACAAAAAAGGACTAGAATGCTTTAAGCTGAATTTTCAGCTCAAAGCTCTAAGCTTTGAGTTGTTAACTGTTTTATTCCTGACAAAGACAATATATTTTGATATTGGTGTAAAAACCTTTAGTAGTCAATATTAGTCTTTAGGTTTGATAAGTCTTTATGTTTTTCCTCAATAATAAAAAGTAAAACAAAACCAATAAAAATCACCCCAAACAACAGAAAGTCCACAAAAAGCCCCCACCTAAATAGTCTTAATTAAATTTGATCATAAGAACATTCCTTAAAACTGTTGCTCATTTTATTTCTTAGTATTTCTTTAGCAGGCAAAGCTTCTCCTCTTGCCAAGCTTGCCTCTTGAGTGGGAGAGATGATAAGTATTGATTAAGTTCATAAATTTTGGGCTTTGGCGTTAAAAAAATTAAGTTTTGTCATTTAGTACAGTCCAGTTCTGTGATGTTCCGAGCTAGAGGTCAGATTAACTAAGTCAGCAAAAGACAATAAAAAATCTTTTTATAAGTATATTAACAGTAAAAGGAGGACAAGGGAGACCATACAGTCCCTTTTGGACTCAGAGGGAACAGCAGTGACAGGGGACGAGGAGAAGGCTGAGGTACTTAATGCCTTCTTTGCCTCAGTCTTTAATTGTAAAGAAAGCTGTTCCCTCTGTGTAGATACCTGGGAAACAGAGGAGCAATATTAGGCTCCCATAGTCCAAGAGGAGGTGGTCAGAGCCCTGCTTGGCCAACTGGACACCCACAAGTCCATGGGGCCAGATGGGATACATCCTAGGGTATTGAGGGAGCTGGCAGATGTATTGGTCAAACCCCTTTCCATCATCTTCCAGCAGTCCTGGAAGACTGGGGAGGTACCTCTGGACTGGAGACTGGCTGATGTAGTTCCCATTTACAAGAAGGGTTGCAGGGAGGATCCCGGGAACTACAGGCCAGTCAGTCGGACCTCAGTGCCAGGGAAAGTCATGGAACAGGTGATCTTGAGTGCTATCACGAAGCACATGCAAGAGAACCAGGTGATCAGACCCAGTCAACATGGATTTACCAGAGGCAGGTCCTGCCAAACCAACCTGATCGCCTTCTATGACAAAGTCACTCGGCTGCTGGATGAAGGAAAGGCTGTGGATGTGGTCTTTCTGGACTTCAGTAAAGCCTTTGACACAGTTTCTCACAGCATTCTGCTGCGGAAACTGTCAGCCTCTGGCCTGGACAGGCACAAACTCTCCTGGGTAGAAAACTGGCTCGATGGCTGGGCCCAGAGAGTGGTGGTAAATGGTGTTAAGTCCAGCTGGAGGCCAGTGACAAGTGGTGTCCCCCAGGCCTCAGTGCTAGGTCCAGTCCTGTTCAATGTCTTCATCAATGACCTGGATGAGGGCATTGAGGGTACCCTTAGCAAGTTTGCAGATGACACAAAGCTGTGTGCAAGTGTCGATCTGCTGGAGGGTAGGGAGGCCTTGCAAAGGGACCTAAACAGGCTGGACCACTGGGCAGTGTCCAACGGCATGAGGTTTAACACGGCCAAATGCCGGGTCCTGCACTTGGGGCACAACAACCCTATGCAGAGCTACAGACTGGGAGAAGCCTGGCTGGAAAACTGCCAGGAGGAGAGGGACCTGGGGGTGTTGGTCGACAGCCAACTGAACATGAGGCAGCAGTGTGCCCAGGTGGCCAAGAAGGCCAATGGCATCCTGGCTTGTATCAGAAACGGTGTGACCAGCAAGTCCAGGGAGGTGATTCTCCCTCTGTACTCAGCACTGGTGAGGCCGCTCCTTGAATATTGTGTCCAGTTGTGGGCCCCTCAGCACAAGAAGGATTTTGAGTCTCTGGAGCGAGTCCAGAGAAGAGCAACGAGGCTGGTGAAGGGGCTGGAGAACAGACCCTATGAGGAGCGGCTGAGAGAGCTGGGGTTGTTTAGCCTGGAGAAGAGGAGGCTGAGAGGAGACCTCATTACTCTCTACAAGTACCTGAAAGCTGGTTGTGGAGAGGAGGGAGCTGGCCTCTTCTCCCAAGTGACAGGGGACAGGACGAGAGGGAATGACCTCAAGCTCCACCAGGGTAGATTTAGGCTGGAGATTAGGAGGAGGTTTTTCACAGAAAGGGTCATTGGGCATTGGAATAGGCTGCCCAGGGAGGTGGTTGAGTCACCTTCCCTGGAGGTGTTTAAGACACGGGTGGATGAGGTCTTGAGGGGCTTGGTTTAGTGTTAGATAGGAATGGTTGGACTAGAAGATCCGATGGGTCCCTTCCAACCTGGTTGTTCTGTGATTCTGTGATTCTGTATTTTTTAATATTTTTTCTGAGTAAATTATTTTTATTTTACTTCTAAACCACTTTTTGTACAACTATTTCCAAGGCCTCCTATACTTAATTTTTTTTCTTAATAATTCTTATGTAGTCTTTGTTTCATTTTCTTTTATTTTCCTTTCTGTCAGCTCTATAGGTTTACTATAGAAAAAAAATCCCAGAATCACACACACAGAAGTCATACGCATGGAAATGATGGAAACAAATTGTAATTGATTATACTTCATCTCCAAAAGTGCTTCTTTTCAGAGTAGATGAAAATTCTGTCTCATGAACTGGCAAGGTCACTGACTTGTATTTGAAGATGAGCTTGGAAGCTAACAAAATATCTACATAAAACAAATATCTGTAATTCAGGCTCTGCATTTGATTTTGTACCTTTTATATCTTTTAATAAGAAACACATTTATTTAATCACATTTTTCTAGGCATGTAACAAATCCTATTTTATGTCGGTGAAAATTTTAAAGACCATAGAATATACAGATACCATTTACATTAAGCAGAGAAGCTGTATAAGCTGGAGAAAGTTAGATTACTTCTGAAACTGCTGACTTGATTAGAGTGGAACTGAAATGTGGAATTTTAAATTCTTCATTTTCTTCTATCAGTTGCCTTAAAACAGGAGTTCAGTATTGTGATATGATTGTGGTTTTTAATAGCAGTATTTGCTGAAGTGACTTATGATTAGTTAGATGATCTAATGATTTAATGAGTTTATTGCTATCATTTCTTGTTGGGCACCTGCAAGGGTTAGGTAATCTGAACACATTTTTTTACCTTTAGTACTTTTTCTATATCTTGGGACAACATTATCTGTTGATTTGCTGTTGATGTATTTGGCTCTTGAGGACTTTATTTTTCCTTTTGTTTTGGTCATTCACTTTGGTCACCCCCCTGAACACTCTATAAGATATGTCAGCAACCAGTCTAATGCAGCTCAGACCCTGAGCATCTGAAACAGGGCATACTCACAGGATAGTAATCCATGTCTTTAGAAAGTGGTGTTCTAGGAACAGCAATTAGCTGTGCATGATTACCTTCTAACCTGCTAAATGGCTGGTTCAGATCCCCTGCTGTCAGTAAACAACCAGAGGCTGATTAAAAGTCTTGTTATCATTCCAAAACCCATTGATGTATGCCTGTGTCAGTTTTGTCTGTTTGGTTGGTTGTTTTTTTTAAACTCTATGTGTGTTTCTGGAGTAGCTTTCCAATTTCAGTGGTGGAAAGAAAAGAGTAATTCCACATGTCTGACCTAAATGGGATATCCCAGTTGAAAATTAAGAACTCGGTATCTTACTTGCCATTATTTCATAAACTCTTTTTCAACCTCTACAATATACTTAATTTCATTGTATCTCATTGTGAATCCCTAAATGTATTATTTTTTCTTTAATCAATACTCACGTTTTTAACAGGGAATAGGTTGATACTATCATAGGTAGAATTAGCCACAGAGCACCAATAACACTGCAGCAAGAATAAGGTATTTTATGTTGCTTAAATAGTACTAGATCTCTGTTC
Organism: Coccyzus lansbergi; assembly: GCA_033558105.1. Taxonomy (NCBI): domain Eukaryota; kingdom Metazoa; phylum Chordata; class Aves; order Cuculiformes; family Coccyzidae; genus Coccyzus; species Coccyzus lansbergi. The sequence goes on from JAUMJK010000168.1 coordinate 1,698,088, forward strand.
TTAAGCGTGTTGCATTGTGAAGCAGATATTAGTCTAGTTCTATTCAGGTTCCAGCTAGATGATTGCTATGTGATGTATTCTTTGTCTCCTATAAAGTTACTGGAAATTATGAGTTAAATTCACAATTATTCATAGAATCATAGAATCACAAAATCATTAAGTTTGGAAAAGACTCCTAAGACCATCCAGTTCACCATCAAGCTTCCTAAGTCATGCCATGAAATGCCAAATCTAAACAGTTTTTTAATACCTCCAGGGAAAGAGACTCCATTGCTTCCATGCTCGATGAAAGAGCTTATAGGTTTTATAGTTTCTGGTTTATAACATCATGGGAGAGATTTGAACCAGTGACCTACAGAGATTTTTTCTTTAATATCATCTTTCTGTTGGTTTGATAATAACCTTTAATTCAGTGAGAACCTGATTAAAAAAAACATTGTTGTTGCTGTTGATTGTTGAAACAAGAAGTTAACAGCAGAGGTGGATAACAACTGTTTAAGAATTTCCAAAGGAATTTGCATGAGGAAAGCAGGAGTTGATTTTATGAAGTTCTTCAAAGATATGCATACACCTCAAGCCCAAAAGTGTGTTTGAATCTAACATCCTGTCACCTTTAGAGAATATTCCTTAGTTCTGCACTTTGTGTCTGTATTAAAGAAATATCAAAATAAAAAATTACTAAGCGCAGACATTTCTTTGGCCTCGCTTTCTTTAACATAAATGCACAGCAGTAATGAGGAAAAAACAAGCAAATAAACAGCAAACGCACAATAGATGAAACAAAAACAAAGGAGATTAAAAAATAACTTTCAAAACAAGGCACTATATTGTAAGTAGTATTACGTGAAGGATATAAAATGAAAGAACAATCATTACTTGATAGTTGTTAGTCAAGTATTGGATGCTATTCAAGATGCTTAGATATGATGACAAGTATAGTACAAGAAATGATTTGCAGTCACAAAAATACTCCAATGTTAGATATATGTTCCTCTTCATAACTTGATAACACAAGAAAACTTGTGACAAATTTTCAACTCAGACACCCAGGAGGTCCTGTAGCATAGCTTGGTAGTCAACAGGATAATTCCACATAGAACATACTCCTGGGTATACATTCAAACAATTTAGCAGTCAAGTTCTGTTTAGGTCAGACACAAGTTTTTCAAAGCTATTTTGCTTAACTTTCATTGATCAGTTTACCTTTATTAATTTCTTACACTCTGAGTTTATGAATAATCCACAACTTTCTCCCATTTTCTCAGTAAGAAATCTAACTTAAAAATTTCACATGAATAACAATCCTTCTTAAACTAATGTCTTGCTTCCAGTGACCTAGATTCTCCCATCCAGTCATTAGAGATTCTGCAGGTAATCTTTCTAATGTGGTCATTCTACCTGTATTCATCCTTCATTCCAAGTTGTCACTTGTCTATACAGATCTCTTGCCCTTTGACTTGGAGTGGGAAATTACTTTACCATGGATTGAAGTTTATATTGCTGTGTGTGTAGAAAGAAAAGGTAATTGTGCTTCAGAAGCTGTAGTAATATGTTTTAAGGTCCAAAGAAAAAGTAGTGACCATTAAATGAGTCAACAAAGCAACCCAATAATTTCTCAGACCAGGAAGAATCATAGAATCATAGAATCACCAGGTTGGAAGAGACCCATCGGATCATCGAATCCAACCATTCCTATCAAACACTAAACCATGTCCCGTAGCACCTCATCCACTCATGCCTTAAAAACCTCCAGGGAAGGTGAATCAACTACCTCTCTGGGTAATCTGTTCCAGTGCCAAATGATTCTTTCCACAAAAAACTTACTCATAATGTCTAGTCTAAATCTCCCCTGGCGGAGCTTGAGGCCATTTCCTCTTGTCCTGTCCCCTGTCACTTGGCAGAAGAGGCCAGCACCCTCCTTTCTACAACCTCCTTTCAGGTAGTTGTAGAGAACAATGGGGTCTCCTCTCAGCCTCCTCTTCTCCAGGTAAGAAAGTAATTTACTTTAGAAGATACTGATGAAATATCAGTTTTAGTAGTTGATGTGTTCTCTGCTGCAGATAAGACGCTGAAAAAAGTCTTTGTAGCTACATTTTCATAATATAAACTAAGAGTTTATTAGTCAGTTCTGATAACTTAAACGTATTTCAGCATGATCCTTACTTGATCTGAATATTGATCCTTATTTAATCTGAATATTTTAAAACTAGCCTTTGGCGCTCAATTTTTGGTGCATGCTGATTTTTCACACTGAGTAAAAGTCTTTCTTTAAAGTCACAAAATGTTAGAAATAAACTGTACTCAAGAGTAACTTGCAACTCAGTCGACAGAAAACAGAGACGCCATCAGCTTTTCTGTGCTTATCACACCTGAAGTATATTGATGGAATGGTCTACTGAAGAAAGTAGATCATCAATACACAGCTTTAGTTAGAAAATTAAGATTTGAGGAGAGATATTGACAGCCTGAGAAGGAACAGTAGAGGTTAGAAAGAAAAATTAGTGTTTACACAAGAACAAGGAAAGTTGAACAAAATGTTCCCAAATTAAAACAAAAACCCAAGTGAAGATGTTATGAAGAAGTGATAAACTCTCTAAGTATTACTTAACTTCCTGATATAAACAGGAAATGCATATGGTAGTCTTACCACGGCAGTTTATATTTTCTCCTATAAGATCAAAATAAAACAAAGCAAACTTATGCTATAACAGCCTTTTTCTCCTGTCACATATTATGCGCCTTTTGTATTCCAAAGGCACTTTCTTCACTCTACATGCAGGAGAGAAAGATTGGCAAAGTCTCATCAAGTTATTGTAAGTGCCTAAGTCATGTAGAATTTAACTTTATGGTAAAAGAAAAGGCTGCAAGAAGAAAAGGAGGGGAAAAATAAAAGGTGATTTCCTGGCTTCTAGACTTGAGAGGAACAACAAGGAAACAGTATGGAGGAAAACTAAAAAGGTAAAGAGATCCAGAAGAAAAAAGGTAAACTGTGAAGAACATAGACCAGCGTTTCTGGAGTTAATTACTTGGGACTTTCTTTTACAGCATGTACCTCTACGTTCTGATTTCTGTCCAGAAACAGACGATATGAGGGCTCATTACCATCCTAAAAGGTAAATGACAGATTAAGCATAATATTAAGCTTGCATTTCATTGATATGAATAGTTGAGGGTGGAAAACTCTTCTAGGCTGTTATCAAGTCATGTCTTGATACTTTCATTATTTTGTAATAAGATTTATAACTTAACTGATTACTAAGGACATGATTATGCCAGTATACTTACACTAAAATTTTGAATACAGTTAACCAGGAAGTATGGAAAGAATTGGGTTGTCTTGCTGATGACGTCGACTTTGAAAACAGAACATCACTGGAACGATTTTCAAAAGACATCTCTATGTTTTGGGTGTCTGTGTGTGTTTAGCTGGGAGGTGGTAGGTTTATTTTTCACTTTCTGAATATTCTGTTCATTCTGAACACCAAGTTCTTTAAGGTTTCTGAAACTGGATATTCAGCATTATCAGGTGATTTTGTAAACTGTGACCCTACTCTCAGTAGATATTTGCTAAGCTCAAGTCACCATTACTCTTTATAGTTTCGTGTTCACAAAATAAAATTGGTATGACCCGGTTCTCACAGATGTAGCACTTGAGATTTACACTTTTCTGGAGAGCTGTCTTTATATTATACAAAAGAACAGATCCAAGATGGATGATATTTCTGCTAGGAAACTTACAACTGGCAACAATTTGGGGAGGGTTATTCCTTTTCATTGTTTTGCATTATATTTTATATTTTTTCATTGCTTTTTATCATTTTATTATCTATTACTATTATTTAGAAATGCGAAGTCTGAGTGATCATATGGTAAAATGCTGCTTGACTCATCCTCTGTGGTAATGTCTTTAGGGACCAAATTGCTGCTTTAATACAGAAATCTCTGGTGCCTTCTTACACTGAACCATACTACACCTGCTAGTCTCCTAAGCATGGTTTTTTTTTTTTGATTGCTTTTTTTAAACTAAGTTGAAACATCTAATTAAATTTAAAATAGAATGGCACCAGGAAGAACTCTTCATAAAGCTGCTGTAGAGGTTCATCTTAACTAGAGAGTAAGATTTGCAATACCATGTTCTTTCATGAAATCAAAAGAGCTGCATGGAAAAAAAAAAAGTGAGACTATTCTGGGGTCAGAAAACAGAAAGCAGCTGTGTAACTAAAGAAAGGATTCAATCTACACACAGAGAAATAAACTGGGGAAGAATGAGTGTGAGGTAAAATTCAGATGGATAGATGAGCAGTATTTGTTTTATTCCTTGGCCTGGTTTAGCATCGACATGATTAAAGGGAGAAGAATGGTTAAAAAGAGTTTAGGAAACTTTTCTGAAAAATTCATCTTGGCTTAATGGCAAAATCTCTACTGTAGTTATCACAGACAATGTAAAACCCTGGGTCCTTGTTTCAAGGAAGTATTCTACAACAGAAACAGTTAGGTGCCTGAGGGATAAGCTGAAATGAGGAACTGTGGTTGAATTTTTGTCTGTATATGAACTACCAAACCCAGTTTCAGCTGCATCTAGAAGGCCTGATTCTAAGTGTTTGACGTATTAGTTGAATTAATTTCCTTCTAGCAGCAACTCACTGAGGGTCAAATTCTGATTTTGAGGGACAGATCAAAACAATGAGCCATATGTAAAACACGATAGGTAAGAAAGCCCAAACAATGCAACTCTTTCTCCCTCATCTCCTTCCTATACCCACTGAAAAGAAAGAGCAATTTATTTGTGCTATATATTGTTTTATTCATACATACATAACTGTAGTAGCTAGACAGAGGAAGGAAGTAGGAAGGCCTAAACTTAAGACCTTTACTATCCCCTGAGTCAACTGTAAGAAACACAAAGATGAGTACACCTGCAGGAAAATCCTGTATTATTTTTACAGCAATTAACAGGTGCATTTCTCTTCTTTATGGTCTTGCATCATATGTAATCCAGCTAACATTCTAGGCACAAACTGTCCCTGTTTCAAAAGTTATGGTCATAATGAATAAAAATCAAAGCTCATTCTGCAAAACCTCATTTAAAATGAAGAGTGCAAACCTTCTACTCAAAAAATTAGACATTTTGTGCTGGTTTTAAAGTATACAATTATACCTCAGCAGAATACTGGACACTTTAATATTCATTCAAATGTTTAAAAATCTTCACTTTGACTTTTAATATTCTGTTATTTATTTTTCGTAAATCAAAGATGTTACAACAGAAAGAATGCTTTCTAAGCACCCTTCCAAAACAGAATCCTTATATCTCCACTGTAAAGGCTTGTCTGATGAGATGGTGATTTTGTTAAAACTACCAGGGTTATGCTTCCTGGTTTTTTTCATAGTCAGAGATACTGAACAAAATCAATATGTGTTTACAGAAATCCTTGAGAGTTGAAACCAATTCTGTTCTTTTTTACAATCCTAATAGAAAATAAATACTTCTTTTTTTTTCACAGAAATTTCACCCGGTACACAGAACATTTTGTAATACTAAGGAGAGAAATCATAAGCAAATATCTACAAGTTTCAGAGTTTGTATTTGTATGATAAGTTATGTATTTTTGTCATTCCGTTCAAAAGATAGCATCTCCAAATGTATGGAAATATTCTCTAGCAGTTACATGGCCTGTTACTTGTAGAAGAATTGGCACACCCTCAGTCTCTTCCTTTGACTCCTCAGATACCTTCATGAAAAGCTAAACTATCCTCCTTTTCTACCCCATAACTATATTGGTGCTCAAGGAGTATTCAGGCAACATACAGAAGAGATAAGTACCTACTTTGGAACTAATCTCACAAAATGATCTTGTCAAATCATAGCTTTGCAGGATGGTGTCAACAGTAAACAACGAAGGAAAAAAGATGGGATTCGCAACAGTTAGAAACAGACTATTAAGACGAAATCTATCTAGACAACAACAGATCTATTTATGAGCTTTTCAGAGCTGTACTTGTAAAATCCAGGAGAGGTACTATTTTAAATTATGCTCCCATGAGTTCCCATAAAGTTTCTATCCAAGAAACTTTACAGAAAAATGATCCACCAACACCTGATAGCTTGTAACCTTCTGTAAAATGTATATTAAAAGACTGTTGTCTTACCTATGTAATATAAATGTCAACTTGGCAGAAAAAAAATAATCTCTTTTTTATGGCCTGAAGCTCCGCCAGGGGAGATTTAGGCTGGAGATTAGGAGGAAGTTTTTCACACAGAGGGTCATTGGGTATTGGAATAAGCTGCCCAGGGAGGTGGTTGATTCACCTTCCCTGGAGGTGTTTAAGGCACAGGTGGATGAGGTCTTGAGGGACTTGATTTAGTGTTTGATAGGAATGGTTGGACTAGAAGATCCAATGGGTCCCTTCCAACCTGGTTGTTCTATGATTCTATGATTCTAAGTATTTCCTTGAAAAATATTAAAGTTTCAAAGCATGGAATTTGAGAATGTTAAAGTAAAAAGCCCTCAGTGCAATAACTGCTATGATTTTAACACCTAATCCAGAGACTGAGATACTGGAGTAGAGTTAGATGCTCCTGTCTAATATAACTTCAGATAGTATGGCCTTGACATTCATTTTTCAAAGGACTTAAAACTATAGTTTGCTATATTTCTTTCCCAAATACTCTCTTCTTACAATTCTTTCTCCCTACTGGCTGGATTGTGATTAGTTGTTTGTCCTTTGTTGACAACTGAGAGTAGTGACTGCAATGTGTCCAGTGACAATATCTCCTTTCACTGTTCTCACTTCCTTTTCCTTTAAGGGAGGACTGAGAAACAGGGGGAGAACAGAATAAAATATATAATATAACAACAGTATGATCTATTTTCCTTACATCTACTTGTGTCTTACAGCAACATAATATTCTTCTCTTTGTATAACAGGATTATGTTTTTATGATTCCACTCCCCAGAGAGAATTATTCTAAGGGTCCTTTTCCCATGTTTGTGCCTAGGCATAGAAGTAAGTTTTAGGGGTATGATAGGAGTCTTTCCCTTTGGGCACACCCATGTAGGCATGCAAACTACTTTTAAAATTCCCACCCACATGCATAGACACACTCATATTGAGTTAGCATTTTCCTTGCTGAAAGCAAGACTTTAAGGGAATACCTTCACTGAAGTTTTCATGTTTCTATTTGATGGCAAATTAGTAACAGGAAAGTCTGTAATTTGGCTTAGTGTGACATTGATCTTAGATAAGCGGCAAGTAATATTTTTGGTGTGGATTTTTTTTTTACAAAAAAACACTGTTCTGTCATTTTTTATTTAATAAGCAAACTGCTGCCTCATTGCAGTATTCCTCTTTCCCAACTTTGTAAGAGGCAACACAGTTCAGGTGATGTGGAAATCTGCAGCTGTTTATGAGGTATTTATAAAGAAATAGTAGGAGTATGAAAATATTTAAAAATCATATATATGCAGTAGTCCATAGAACTCTGTCATGTTGGAATTTTCTTTAGAAAGATAAGTTTAAAAAAGAACACAACAAATCGACACAGATCAAGACTAATGTGGACTTTGAGCCCAGATTGCAAAGCATATGTAATCAGGTATAATTTAATAGGAAAGTGAGTAATCTGATCCTCCAGTTTACTAAATACTTTAAAACTCATTACAGAAACCAGTGGGAATTATGAAACTTAACATTAGCTTTCAGAATAACGGTTACACATAAGCTTATACTGCCCATCAGCAAAAGATCTGCAAAAAAGGAGGTAGCTTAAGTAGAACATAGGTAGCGAATGGGCATTCCATGCTTCTGAACTCTTCACAAAGTAGTAAATTTCCTTCTACATCCTTAATCCTGTGCAATCCAAATCTCTGTAACAATGCCAATTTTATTGTTTTGATCATTTTCTTGGCAGCAATGTTAGAGCTGGTTAGCTGCAAATTACTCTCTCTGTGACTCCAAACATGAATACGTTTATGAACTATAAATTATGTTCAAATACATATCACTCCTGCCTTCCTAGCATTATACAAAGAAGTGCATTAAACTGTGTATAATATGGACTTAATGCTATTTCCTTTTATGTCAATAGAGAAAAACACTGGCCTTGTGCTCATTGCACTGCTAAGGATTTTGATGTGCCATGTGACTGCTATAGTTACTTCTCATACAGTCCAAGGCCAGTCAGTAAGAAAAATATCATGCAACCGTGAAAGTTCTGAGTCCAACAATACATGTTTGGTTGAGTTAGGTTAAACTGCTATGATTTTCCTATCTTGGGTTTTGAGACTCTACTTTTTATTATTAGGGAATGAGTACACACAAAAGGGAAACTGGCTCCTCAATTAACCATTTAGGGGTTTGAAGTTTTATTGCAAGTCTTTGCTTCCTAGTAGCTCTGAAATAGTTGTCTCAACTCTGGGGAAAAATGAGAAACAAGATGGGAGTAATAGGAGGAACTTACCTAATCTAGCTTTGTCTGATTCATTAATTACTACCTTTATGGGCTATAGAGAAAAAGACACTGTCACCAAAAACTCAAACAAACAGAAACCCCCAAGCCAAACACACCCAAACACATTTTAGTATGTAATTAATCTAATCCATTTTGAATGTTTTCTTCAGAATGCTGTGATGTTTAGCATGTATATGCACGTTTCTTTCCAGAGGAGCCCAGTTTCAATTTAGCTGTATGCAGATGTCTCCACCCAGTCCACTGTACCTTTTCCAGTGTGATTCCCAATGCTCCTGTTGGCAAAGGGTGGTAAACCCTCATGCAACTAACTTGTATTGCAGATTCCCACTCTCAATTCTCAGCTTTAGTGGAGACAACCTGTGGGGCACAGGGCTCTGAGCTGTGCTCTAGGAGCACAGGATCAGGCAGCTACTTGTAGCAGTGTCAGTTCTTCTGTCATTACAGACTCTGAAGTTGCATATATATTCATGCCTTAATTCATTATTTAAACTCATATTTAATTTGCAACTCTGATCATCAACCTCACTTGAAGACTAGATCAAGTCACTTGGATCTCTTAGCTAGAAATTAGGAGTGGTCAAGATAGTTATGCTTGAACAGAAAATATTTTCAAGAAACCAGTTCCTGTTCATAAATAGAGGTTGTATAAATTGATATTTATTTCTATCATTGCTATGGTATTTTATAACCCTTTAATTTTTAAAATATCTCTCTATAAAGTAGAATTTCTCTTTTCTTGCCTACCCTAAAGACAGGGAAATATCTTTTGCAATATGCAGTATCTGGACTTATCCTTGTATATCTGGTTCCTGATCTTGTTTAGGAAAAGATTTAGGTTTCCATGATACTAATTATCTATTTTAGGCATTTATTTCATTGATTAAGGAATCTGTCTGTCTTTCCCAAAGTATTAATACTTTAAAAGTTGGTATTATAAGTTATTATATATATTCTATTTGATGTTAAAGTACGTATTTGAGACAACCACCATGGCTTCAGCAAGGACAAGTTTTACCTGATCAACCTAGCAGCCTTCTACGAGGAAGTGTCTTAATCAGTGATCTCTGCTCTGGTGAGACTCTCATCTGGAGTACTACATCCTGATCTAAAGCCCTCAGCACAGGAAAGATATGAGCCTGTTGGAGTAGATCCAGGGGAGTGCCACAAAATTGTTCAGATGTATGGAATATTTTTTCTATGACAAAAGGTTGAAACAGTTGTGATTATTCAGCCTGGAGGTCTGGGGAGTCCTTATCACAGCCTTTCAATAATTAAAGGGGACTTATAAAAAAAGATCAGAGCATATTTTTTATTCGTACCTCTGTAGGACAAGGGGTAATGGTTTTAAACCTAAAGAGGATAGATTTAGACTAAATATAAAGAAGGAATTTTTTGTGGGAGTGGATAGTGAAACCTTGTAATGGGTATCCCGGAGAGAGGGCATGTGCCTTGTCCCTGGAGACATTCAAGGTCAGGTTGGATAAGGGCTCTGATTAACCTAATCTGGTTAAGGATGTCCCTGCTTATTGCAGGTGAGTTGGCCTAAATTTCCGTTGTGACCAGAACTATTCTATGATTCTGTGCTTCTATGCTTAATCAGAAAACAAAACAAAACCCAACAAAAAACAACCACAGAAATCACTAATATGACTATTAGGGATGCTAGACTGCTCCCCTATTACACAAAGGAGGCATACTTGGAAACTGTAATAACTGAAGATCTTTGAGACATTCTCCATCTTCTCTGAACAGAGAAAGACTTAAGTCCTGTAAACTCCAGAGCCAGTGAATCTTTCCTTGATATTTATTTCATATAAATAAGTCACCATCAAAGCTGTTTTCAGACTAAATTATTTGACTTCTCTGAACTTTTCAACACAGGAACCAGAGCACTGAAAAAATTCCACCTGTCTGGAAGACTGCTAGGAGGATTTCCTTATTTTTTTTAACGCTGTTTTCTCCTTTCCATAAGTGTTTTCTTCTTAACATTTGGAAAGGATTTCTGAAATCTCAACATCTATCGATGGTGTTGAAAGATACTATTTATCTAATGTTTTTGTATGTCCTTCTATCTACCATCTGCCTGTGTATTGTTTTGTTTCCAAAACAGGATAAACAGATGATATTGTTCCTTCTGCAATGTTTGTTTACATAGGTGGGGCTTGCATTATAAAGCTGAATGCTGCAAGCATCCTGTAATGCACACACACAGCTTGGTGCTTACTGCCAAGTCTAACCATAACTCTTCCTAAGAAATGTTAAGCTATGATAAAATAAAATATTTAGCAGGCAATTTTGAATACTAGATTTCTTGAAAGTTTTAATGTTTCACACCAGGTCTCGGTGCCATAAAATAGTGTGCAAACTGATTATTTGCACACACATATATACATAGTAAGCTACTGATGTTCTCATCTGCAGGACCACAAAGGCGCATTTAATTGCATCTCTATGGTCAATGTCTGTAAGTATATTGACTATGCAGAAATGTATGTTATGCTAGAGTGAATTCCCCATATCATAGCTTTGGATGTATATGGGCATGGACTGTCTTTTTTATCTGACTTCTGGAACAGGTTAATAAAGGGTAAATAGGTCCAAGAAGGTGAGTAAATCGTTGGATCTATTAATTCTGCCTCATGAATTAAATACAGGGAAAGGGAAATAGGTAGGCAGTGATACTGAGATTTCTAACTTTCTTGTTTCTGTCCCTGAAAATCATACAACTGTGAAATGGTCTATGCAATATATGTACGTATGTATATAAAATCTCTAAAGGCACATGCAAGGAAATTTGTATAGACTACAGAAAAAAAAAGACAGCAAAAAAGAAAACCACTATTCTAATTGGTAGTTTAAACAAGTAATTCTTGTAGAAGGGAATGTATTCACTCAGGAACTGGATACTGATGCCAGAGGGGGAACTGCTATGCTACTTGAATATAAACTTGCTTTTTTAAATATTTTTTTTTACTGCACTGGACCATGTAGTAGAACATAGAATCATAGAATACTTTGAGTTGGAAGGGACCTTAAAGATCATCCAGTTCCAACCCCCTAACCACGGGCAGGGACACCTCCCACTAGATCAGACTGCTCAAGACCCCATCCAACCTAGTCTTGAACAATTCCAGGGATGGGGAATCCACAATTTCCCTAGAAAACTTGTTTCCATGCCTCATCATCCTCATTGTGAAGAATTTCCTTCTAATGTCTAGTTTAAATCTTCCCCTTTCCAATTTGTAATCATTCCCCCTAGTCCTATCCCTACATGTCTTTGTAAAAAGTCCCTCCCTATATTTCTTGTACATGCCCTTCAGGTACTGGAAGGTCACTATAAGATTTTGGAGTCTTCTCCAGACTGAACAACCCCAACCCTCTCAGCCTGTCCTCATATGAGAGGTGATCCAGTGGCTGACTGCCACCAATCACCTTCACATGGTCCATGTGCTTTAGCATAGCTTCGAGGAGGGTCTGTTCTATGATGTTCCCAGGCAGAGGGGTGACACCTACAGGTCAGTAGATCCCAGGGTCATTTTTATTCCCCTTTTTAAAAATGGGAACAATGTTGCCCTTCTTCCAGTCACCGGGGACTTCTGATTGCCATGACTTTTCAAATATCATGGAGAGTTACTTGGCAACCACATCAGCCAATTACCTCAGGACTCTGGGATGCATCTCATCAGTTCCCAGAGAATTAAATATGTTCAGGTGTTGTAGTACATCTAATCTCCAATTAAAACTCTAAAATATTGTATACTATGATCACAAAATTATACATATGTTGAATACACGTATTATTTTAGTTGTTTTTAAGATATAGAACACTATTTATTTTTGTTATTGTTAGTTTCCAAATTTTTAAACACTGCTTAAATGAAAGCTTTGCAAAAATACCAGCATCCACTCCAGCAACTTGTCAGCTCTTATCATTTGCCGCTCTTAATTTTAGTACTCACAGATATCTTCCGACTGTTTACCTCTGTTTGAATTTCATAGAATCATAGAACAACCAGGTTGGAAGGGACCCATCGGATCTTCTAGTCCAACCATTCCTATCAAACACTAAACCAAGTCCCTCAAGACCTCATCTACCCGTGCCTTAAACATCTCCAGGTGAGGTGACTCAACCACCTCCCTGGGCAGCCTATTCCAATGCCCACTGACCCTCTGTGTGAAGAACTTCCTCCTAATTTCCAACCTAAATCTCCCCTGGCCAAGCTTGAGGCCAAATAATAACAATGTACCTTTTGTCCATTTCTTCAAATAATTTTTTTTTTTCTGTTTGTTTACAGTTATCTTATAATGCTACAAATTGTGGGCCTATAGATTGTTCACATTTTCAAAATGCAATTCTGACACCATCACCATAGCTGTTCAGCCTCAAATTACTAGAACATTACATTTCAGTATCAACAAATGGTCAAAAAACAATCATGTTAATTCCATAAGAAATACAACCCCCTCTAAGTCTCATCTAGACACATGCAAACATGCATGTATTGTTTATGCCAGTGACTTTTACTCTATCCCCTTCTGGCAGCTAATAGGAAACCTGTTTATAAAAGCTATACCACTTGCCCCAGCATTCTTTCTGATGAAGACCATCAAATCTCATTATTGCTTGGACCCATTTTTGACTCTCGATATCCTCTGTGGTCACGGGGCACTTCGGTACTTGGCTATTTTCTCAAACATGCTGTAAAGTACAGTGGCTGCAAAATGTCTGATCTTTAGTATTCTACTCTATGTTATCTTAGCTGTATATTAACATTTTTGTAAGTAGTTATGTGATACCTAGCTAAATAATTTTTTCTCACTGCGCCACATCTGTTATCTAACCATAATACACAGGGCTGCTAGCACATGACCATGAAAATCAATAAAGTAGAAACAGTAGTCAGCCTTATCTTTTTAATACCAGAACTTCATATTCACTCTTATCTTATCACACAAATGTTAGAGAGGGTTTAAAGTAAGTCGGAATTTTTTTTATTTTTCCTGAAATATTAATGGACAGTGTGTTCTTTATTCCTTCATGACAAGTGCAAAAACATACTGTGAAGTAGATATTGCCTCTGAGGTGGCCTATTTCCAGCAGTAAATTGAGTAAATACAACTTATGGTTTCTATTAAAGCCTGATAACAGTTAAAACTTAAGTTTCAACTCTTCAAAATGAGAGGCACTTGTGAAATCCTGGTCACAGTTAAATCAATAGCAATAACATCCTTGACATAAGTGATGTCAGGTTTTCAACTGCTATGACATGCAAAATGGCTTTCATTAAAACTACAATAATTGTAAGATGATTGATGATACCAAGTCCTAAATTCTTTATTTGGTTGGGTTGAAATCTAAAGTAATGACTTAATAAGACTAAGTACTTCAGAATCTTGACTATTAGTACAAAAAATACAATAACAAATAATAAATTGCATTTACGTCTATACCTGCAAACTTTAGCCGTAGGTTGTTATAAGAGCAACAAGAGACACAAGTAGCAATTAAGCGTCCGTGTTTCCTATCAGAATGGCAGAGACAGACAGATAAAAGCCCATCCACAGCCAGCTCAGTTGATCAGTTTTCCACCAGCAGATATTTGTTGAGTGAATGTCCTCGTTCCAATGTGCTTTGTCTGAGAGCAGCCCCCTGGAGGGCATTTCAAAAGCCAAGCAGATTTGGTGGAGGAGCAGATAGAACTGTACAGAGACCAGCAGGTGATCCATAACTTGGAATAACTTCAAGATTTCTTCTCTATGGGACAATGGAAAATAGGAACAGGGCAATTAATAATTTCCACCTGGAGGGATATCTGGAATGCATGAAAACAAAGCATTTCCTTCTTTTGGGGGAGATTATCTCCCAGCATAGTTGCTTTTTCTTTAGTTTTTATTTTGATTCTGTCCTACCACAACTGTACAACAACTCGTAACTTCTTTTGTAAATGTGTTATGTCTGTTCATATTCAGAAGCACCAAGGTATACATACATTTATGTGAAACTGCTGACATTCTCACTTATTTAAGGACTGAGTTCTGCAGTCCATAATGGCATTGTCTCCAGTATACGTTTTCCTTACTATTCTGCAGACAGTGTAGATAAAGTACTGAAGAGTGGTCATAATGCCTTTTATTCTGGAGAAATGCCTTTTTCCCTGGACCTTCACATTCCTCCTAAAAAGTCATATTTATAGGAATGCATAAGAAGTCTTGCATTCTGATAGTGAATAAGCAGGTGGTGACTTCTAATTACTGTGATTAGTGCTACAAATTGTACACACAGTGTGTTTGTACTAAAACATCCTATTATTCTTGTTATCCATTCCTCTTGACATTCCACATTTGTTCTTTATTTCAATTGTGCTATAATGTCATGTCTTTAAATTTTAAGGTTTGTAGAGCAAGGAGGATTTATGCATGGGTTAGCAAGCACATACCATTATGATAGGACCCCATGTGAAATAGTGGGTACTCAGTGAAAGTCAAGATATCCTCTTTTGTTTCATACATGTCTCTTTCATGTAAATAACAATGCAATTTTACACACATACACACATGCACCCACACACACTTATCTCAATAAAGCTGATTTTTCTAAATCCTCTTGCAAAAAAAAAGGTGATAAACTCTAATAATAACAATCTCATAGGAAATCAAAACACTTATCAATCTGAATAGTCTTGAAAATCTCTACTCAAAGACTGAATTCTTAAGAGTTTATTCTGGCCTTTCCTAACCAGGACACCTGAATATACTCAAATTAGTTTCTCTATGTTTCTTGACAGAGAACTAATTTTAGGTTATAATCCATTTATTCCTATTGTTAAGGAGTTACAAATATGAATATTTTCAGTACAATCAATAGGAATAAGGAGCTCTTGATTTGACTCAAATATATATATATTTCTTTTTAATTTCTGTTTTCTTACATCTCCAACCTATGTTATTCCATCACACATTTCTGTCCAGTGGCAGCGGAGCATTATATGAGCACCTAATTAGTCATGACTTAATGCAAACTGCATTAAAACCAACAAAGTAGAAAGCAATGTACCAGAAATAATTTCATCCCTTAAGCTATAGCTATCATTTAATGTAGCATATGGCTAACAGAATTGGAATAAAATACTATTTTTCCCTCTGTTGACTTTTTGCAAAATAAGAGAATCTTCAATAATCTACATACAGAGAACACAAGGGGCCAAAGTCGTAGAATCATAGAATCATAGAACAATCAGGTTGGAAGGGACCCATTGGATCTTCTAGTCCAACCATTCCTATCAAAAAGTCTTTGGTGGTGTATCTCTACTAATATGAATCAAAAAGAAATCTGAGCTGTAAATGATACAGGAAGATGAGTGAAGGAAAAAAAAAAAAGAAAAAAACAAACCAAAACCCCCCACTAGTAGTTTCCAGATAGTCTTCAAATATTCCTTTCAAGCAATTAAATTTTGTGACCACTATATGGTAAATGTCATCTCTCTACATTGTGCTTGTTCTGTTCTGAAGTGCAATATAAAGACATTTTGTTTGCTCTACTGCCCTCCTCGTCTTCCAGATTTCACTTCAGGTTTTCATTTAAAGGAGTACATTGATTATGAGCTAAATTTACTTTAAAATGATGCCTTTCATCTGATTTTATGATAAGTATTGATTTTCATTTAGCATCTACTGTGTGGTTTCAATAAAAGAAATAATGAATGTTGTTGTTGCATGCTATTTACTATTTGATATGAGTTTTATAGCTTGAGGACTTTCTTGAAGGCATGTTCTGTGTTAATAAAATTCCTGACTTGCTCATTCAGTTCAGTTGTCAGGTATGGAAATGTTCCTGTTATTGCTGGAATAACTTTCAGATTACATTTAAACACCGGAGGGTGTAGGTCCTTTAAAATAGAATGTGTTTGTTTATCTGCTGCTTAACTTTTAGAAATGGTATTATAATCATCTGAATATATTTAGTTTGCTTTTACTTTAGTGTATGATTGCATACTTTAGCGTATGATTTATGCACCGTATTGAGCAGATGCATGTGGATATTTGCATTTCTCTTCAGCAGCACTTTGTAAATCTCACCTTGCCACATCTAGTATATATTGTACCATAAGACCAAGCATGAAGGGAGTGGCATGCATCCACATGGTCTACCTGCTCAATATATTTCAGTCTGAATTTGTGGCCATCCAGCCTCTAGGAGGAAAATCTCAGATAAGCAATACCTTCTGTAGTTTTCTTCCTGTTGAACACTTGATAGGGAAAACTTGTACTCTGTTTTCCCTTCCAATGCTGTCTTATGACTCACGACTGTCATCGAACACAGGAAAGGACCAAAAGGATCTGACTCAAGGAGAAAGATGTATTCTTTTTAAATCAAGATGCTTACAAAAGAAACATGAAGAATAACATTATAAGAAATGTGAGGAATAGCTTTACGAGAGGTGCTTTGCTTTTTGGATTCTTCCAAACCCTACAGATAAAATGTAAAGATTATATTATTTAATCAAATAAGATTTACATAGGATTTCTATCCTATCTTATAGATATCATGTTAGAACAACACATTTATAACTGCTCTCAGATTTTTTTTTTTTATTCTGGGGGCCCACATATAATTTTATGAGAGTCTAAATTCTGCTTTCAGCATTTCAGTACAAATAATAAACAATTTCACTGAAATGTCAGCCTAATAACAATTAACACATTTTGTAAACACAAGAACAACTCATAAAATAAGTTTGGTCAAAGATCTTTAAACTTCTTGATATGTTGTGAACAAATATATAAAAGGTGCTAGCTCAGTAAACGCATCAATTATTTATAAATTATTATTTGTTAATTATTCATTTGAACCATGATTAGACACTGTTTATAAATCAGAAGGTACTATTTCTCTCTCTTAACATAGGAATGAAATTTGTTAGACCAGATTCCAGAGAGAGTCAGCATCTGAACATATGAATTTTCAGGTGAAAATCACTAACGAAAATATGTTGAAAAATTCTAATTTTACATGACCTTACATTTTTAAGTTGTATCTTCGGAACAGGACTCAAGAATAGGAATAAAAAATTCATAATAAACTACTTCAAAATACTTGGTCAACTTCATTTATTAATAAAATTATCCCATTTATCTATAGCTAAATGCATGAATCTGTGAGCTTTGTAATATGATTTTGCTAAAAAACTGAACATTGCTTTAGAACAATTAAGACATGGATAAATGAATTTAGTTGAAAACCAAACCTGAATTTAACATGTCCACTTTAGATTTAAATAAAACAAGCTGATTGACCTAATGGTTACTGTTTTCATTACTTTTAGGTTTAGAAGAGGTCACATATGATGAAAGAATCGTTGAACATCCATTATCTCCAGACACTGAAAGATTCGTGCTGTCATTTCCAGAAGTAGATATTGACAGAAAACTGCTATTTTTTAGACAAATTTTGTTCTAAGAAACTGTTTAATACAGCATTGTCCATCAAAAAGGTATAGAAGACTTAAATATGAAAGGTAATTTTAAAATACTTAGTGCCATTTATCTATTACAGTAGATAGAAAGCATTCTGAATAACATATGTTCATATTCTATCAACAGAGGAATTATGTACAGCAATATGTATCCAAGGAACAGGTTTTACCCTTGTTTTCTAAGACACGTTTCATGTATTGATCTGCCTATGTATATTAACATGTGTCAGTCTGTGTCCCCTCCCGTATGTCATCTGTGAAAAACATTTATGAGCTTACTGGCAAATTCAAACCAATAAATGCTATAAGGTACATGGATAATGAAGTTTCCTGATATTTTATGAAAACAGACAGTGGAGTAAAGAAAAGAAATTCAGTGAGCTCTTCAACTTTAAATTAAACACCAGGCAGCTCATTTTATAAATGTCCCAGTCACTGGACAGAACATCAATCAATACTTGCAGTTAACTGCAAGACATAAATCTGAAAAAAGTAGTCAAGATGTCATTAGTTCCATGTCTATAAAACAATTTTTACATAGCTTTTTTTTTAGTGTTATTCTATAAGAAACACTGCATTTGCATTACTATTGAGGAAATAGTTTGTTTTAATGACTTGTTCTTAATTTTCCAACAAAAGAAATATAAACAAATTTAAAGTGTACATATGTGAGAATAATTTATATAACCATACACTTGCACGCATGCACATGTCAATGCAAAGCCCCGAGATGTGCTTTTTCTTTTTTTTTTTTTTACATCCAATATGGATTCTAATATTTCTGTATTACTTCAGTGTCCTATGTAAGTCTTGTAGTTCTAGGATTTTTGGTTAAACTACTGCAACAGTCACGGAAACAAATTATTTCAGAAAAAAAAAGAACCTTCCCCAAATACTGATATGCACAATTTCATTCTCTTTTCTCATTCTTCTTTTCTTTTTATTTTATTCATTTTTCTCACTTTACAATGCAACAATCTTATTGTACAATGCTCATTCCTTTCATCTTTTCTGAGCAAAAAAAACCAAATATGAAACCACCTGAAACAGAATAGCCAATGTAAAAGAGTTGTGTCAGATGACAAAAAAGGAAGAAAAAGAAATAAATATATGCTTGTATTAAACAAATCAATCATTTATAACAATTTCAATGGAATCTTCATTTGGTCTTGAAGTGGACTTCAACGTAATAAAAGAGGTATGACATCTAAAGGGAATTTAATCTTATCCTTTCTCAGCACTAAAACTATTCTCAAAAATGTTAACTTAGAAGGTAAACCTAGAAGGTTTAATTTCAGATACTACAAAGGCACTAAATCTCCTTTTCTCCAGTAACGGAGCAATCCAGAACTAGAATTTCCAAAATAATCAAACCTTATATAAATAAAAGCAAGGACATATATGTCTATACACATATACCTACAAATATAAAATATATTGTGAGGCCAGCAATGGAATCATTATTCAATATTATTAGTAAATTATCATTATTCTTGGTCAAATCTTACAAAATACTCTTCTCAAGTGAAGTGTTTGCTATTTAACACTTTTACACATGCAGTTACTATGCTAAATGAGCTTTCTCTGAAAAACCATGCAATTATTTAAAGCCTTCAGTGGCGGTGAGAACTTCTGAGAATCTGACACTATTGTTAAAAAAAATATATATTTCAGAAGTTATTTAGCACCAGGATCTTCAAAAGTACTTAGGGATCGATTCTTTTTTTACAAGGTCAGATATATTGTGTCAGATTCAGTTAAAAAACACGGGAACATTAAAATACCTACACACAGTTTAGTATATGAGCTTAACAATAATAAACAAATACTTGATCAATAAGTCTTGATTCAGTTTCAATACAAACATGTCTAATGCTGCTTGTGATACCACGTAATATAGCCATCCTGTCTGGCACTCAAGAAGAGTGATATAATTGGATATCTCGGTAACATGAAGAAATAGGAATTTGATACCTCAGTTTGGGTTTCTACAATCTGGAACTAAATATCACCCCTTACAGCTTGGTAGAATTCACTTAATTATTATGTTTTCAGCACAATATCCTCAAAGAAGTGGTACTAATGTCTATCAACTATGTCAGCTTTGCCAAATTCTAACATCACATGAATACAGTTACCTCAGAGTAGTCAACTAATGTGCTGGAATTCACCACCCTGTCTTAGATATTGTAAAAATACAGTGTGATTGTTTGTGTTTTCCTAGTATGGGATGAATACGCAGAGGAAAGAAGAACACTGAAGTAAAACAGAAAATAATGACTATGTGGAAAAGAAGAAAGATCTCATAACAAAGTTATATGAGACTGAGAGAAGGAAGAGAAGAACTGAGAAGGAGGAGATGGAGAAGGGTCATTGGGCATTGGAATAGGCTGCCCAGGGAGGTGGTTGATTCACCTTCCCTGGAGGTGTTTAAGGCACGGGTAGATGAGGTCCTGAGGGACATGGTTTAGTGTTTGATAGGAATGGTTGGACTCGATGATCCGATGGGTCTCTTCCAACCTGGTGATTCTATGATTCTATAGGACACAAAAATGCCATGTTACTAAAGCACTAGGAGGTCGTGACTACACAAAGCAGTAAGCCTCCTGCTGCTGGCCTTTCATGAAATGTTGGGTCTGACTCAAGAGGTACTGCCATTTTTTTTCTGGTTTAGATTATACCAAAGTAACAAGGGAACAGTACTAGTCACTCTATATTGTTATATGGCAGAAGGAAAGTCCAGAGTTGTTACACCTTAAGAGGATCCTCAAACAATCCAATTACAAAACTAGATGGACTTGGCAGGAAATGGCTATAAATGAAGTTCAGAAGGGAAGTGTGAATATAACGGAAGTGGGAAGTTCCTCAGAAACTTTTTGGTTAGGGATACTTATTTTTGTAGATGCTCTGTTGGGCAAGTGCTTAATTTCTTTGTAATTTTCTGAAAAAAAAGTTTCCTGGTGTGCAAAGAGTTACTACCTTATGCTACCTATGCCCTGACTCTTATTTTTCTCCAGGGTTCACTTTTACAAAACATTTTGAGAGCTAAAGTTTCAGTTTATTAATATTTTTCCTTTTAAAACTTTTAAAAGTTCAGTTCTAGATGACCATCCCATGCTCATTGAACTGAGAAACAGACAAATTATTTGGTTTAGTCCTTACTTTTTACCTGATTCAGGTAGAAAGTTTCACATCTGAGTTTATGTAACTAGAAAAAGTAGCATTACTTTCCTTTTTGCAGTGTTCAGAATACTCATTAACATCTAGAAAGAAAAGATAGTTCTTCCTCTATTTATGTAGATTTTAAAATGTATTTTCTATAAAGTTCATAAAGAACAATTTTATTACTCCATACTGCTTGTCTATTCAAAATAGAGTAGTTTTCATTAGAGAAAGAATAAATTCACATTCCTCTCTTAAGAGTTATATCTATTAGGATTTTCTATTGGATATATAGCTTAAGTATCCTCAAACAAATAAAGAAACACCATATGAATATCCACTATAATTTCTGAAAGCTCTATCTACCAAACTACAAAAGCAAAGGGAGATACTTCTTTCTGAAACTGTCTTGGACATAAACTCTTTTAAGTACCTAATCCTAGGGTGATACTCAAGGCTATGAACCCAATAGAATCCCTAATAACTTTATAAAGTGTTAGCCTGAACTGCATTTTTATCAGTACTCCTTATTTCTTATATTACTTAGCTTGTACTTCTTTATTTTATATATATGTGTCTCATTCTAAGGCACTCAGATTTTGTAGAGACACTGAATTTGCTGTAAAAAAATCAGCAGGCAGATAGATAGACTTCAGCTCATTTTTCAAATATCAAACCCACCTAACCCCTAATTCTCAGAAACTTAATATGCAGAAGGCCCAGCTAGAAACCTCTATATATAACTAATATATTAATAACATTTTCTTCATATATGCAATGAACTATCACATGTTTCAGCTTCACTTAATTAATATGTACTGCAAGTTCATTTTCGTAAACTTTGTTTTCCATTCATATCTGATTTAGCAATATGCAAGTGTGCGGTGCCTCTGCATGATTACAGGTGTCTGTTTCATTTTACTAGGCAAGGTTTAATTAGTATGTAGAGTCTTTTCTTTTTCTGTAGGAGAAAGGCATGTTGATATTTAAAGAGTAAGTTGCGAGCTATGCGACAGTGACAGAATAAATATAAGGAGAGTTGATCTATGTATGTGGTGAGGAAAGTAAACTACAAGCTACTTTGTCCCTTACTATTAACAAAATTGTGCAAAGTTATGCATCAGGAGACAGCATTAGAAACAGTAAAAACTGATGTGTAAATACAAACTGGATAAGAACACCATGAATGGTTGCCCAGTAGTTAAGCACAGTAAAAAACATCACACAGGAGAGTAGCAGAGGGCAAGCTTCTGGGGGAAAATATTGGATAATGAACAAAAATACCAACGAGATTTGTTCTGAACTTCATATATGTAGATGTGCATCCAGGGTTAAAACAGTATAACTATTTTAACTGCAAAAGAGAGATGATTTTCTACAATCACATGAGAAAGTTCTTATGTCCATGACTGTGAGATACTGTCAGCATCAATTTTGCCTTATCTGAAAAGTTTTCTACTTATCACAACTTCAGTGAAGCTCCTTTAGAAAATCCACAAACCAGTACAGATTGAGCTATAAGAAAATTCCCAAATTTTTCTCAAATTTTTGTCAATATAGCATGTAAATTATGTTCTCATTTGATTTAGCCACATTTTCTGGATTACTAGAAGTAAGACTTCTTTCTTACTGCTGAAGGAATCTGAGAGTTGACTGTATTTCACCTTATCGTTTTCCTCCATTCATGTTTCTGTACCTATGAAATGTGATCAATAATGATCTAGTCTTAGGTGGTCTTGCTGGAGAGTGTGAAAGGCCACTGAATTCAGGGCTATGCATCCAGCAAACTCGACGTTAAAACTTGGAGATTGTCAGAAGGTCTAGTGCTCTATCAATGCAAGCAGCCATGCCAAATAATATGATTAAGACTCCATTTTAAAATTAGTTAGACTCTTTGTCTGTTACTCCTGCTAAAAGACTATTCCAGGAAACAATTTTTTTCTAATTTTCAGGCAGTTTATGTTTTAGAGATAACACTGTCCTTTAGCTCAGACTGCAAGGAGTCTTCCATATGAAGTAATATTATACTCCAGGGTACTTGGGCAACGTAGCCCTCAACCTCCGAGGCATACAAAAATGCCATGCCTGACATGTCAAATTTTTTTATTTATCTTCCTACTTTATATTGTATTTGCTTTCTTAAATATGAACAAGATTTGAAACTGTTTCATTAGCATGCATCTATTTCACCCATTTATCACTGATTACACCATGTTTTCTAGATAATCTGTATATTACCTTCAGCCTTTCAATAAATATGTGAGATTTTTTACAAAACTATTAAATAATCAACTCTGGTTTTCCTCAATATCTGTTCTCTAGTATAACAAATTTTTCTTTTTTCCAGTGTTTTAAAGTCAATAACAGGACCAGGACCTTAGAAGAAGAAGAAAAAAAAATTCTATGTGATATGACTGGTATTAACTTTACAAAGACAAGTACAAAATGAATAATGTTTGATCACAACCATAATGTTTACACCATCCTCATATTTAGACACTAACAGAAGACATTAGCTATTAGAAAAAATCCTCAAATTTGAGTACATTCCTGACTCTGAATTTTGCATCTTGGGGATACGGTTGATCTTGCAAATGAGCATTTGAACACTATATTCTCTGGCACTGCATTTTTTTTAATATTTATTCTTATTCTTGCTATATTAATGATTTCAATGCAAAACTGCAGAACCATGTCTTAAATATGCCAGTTGAACAGATTTTTAAAATTATATACTTCTGAGTGACATGCAGCTATTAGTTTTTGAGTTAGATGTGCTACATGATCTCTGCTCATCTCATTCTTCTATGATATAGTTACCATTCTCCTGAGATCAGTAAAGTTTTATGTCTCAGCTCTACAAGATTCTCCACTTGTTGAGCACCAATGCCTACGTAAAACCAAAGTCTGATGAAAATCTTGGTTAAGGAAATTTCCCTGGAACTAGAAGTGCAAAACTGAATTGCTCATATGAAGGAATTAGGTTGTGAGAGCTCTTCAATAAGCCGCTTGGTCTTGTGAGGGTTAACTATCAGACATATCAAGGTTTTAGAGGCTTTAATGTCATATAAACCCTGTATATGACTAAAACTTTGCTAAGCCACAATCCTATTTCTACAGATATGAGTGTTTTTCATTAACAGACAATATCTTCTAGTTGTGAGGCTTCACTACCAAGCATGCAGCTCAGAGTGCATCTGGTGAAGAAACATCTGCTTCACAGGATTAATGTAGAAATTACCCAGAAAAAAAAAGTATTACTTTATTGCAAAGACTAGGAAAAAAACTTATGAGTGTTTGTTTCACTATACACCCAGAATCAATCTCAAATATTCTTTTAAGAGAAGACTCTTAAGACATAGCTGGACTAAAAACCCATTCGGTTTGAAAATTTCCTGATGCCTTGGGAAGAAAGTGTTTTGAAACCTGTGAAAAAGCACAAATCTAGTATCACAGTATCAGTATTTGATAAGTAACAAATTCTTAGGGATTCTGGGGTTTCAGAAGTGCTCCTGTATAACTTTCTGCATGATAATATGCCTTTCTGATAACTGATTACTAGAAAACACTTCTTTGATGCCTTTGGTGTCAGCCCTCTATCTAGACTACATATTTTCTAAGGGTTCATGTGCTGTTACCCTTTAAGCATCTGAGATATGTCCTAGGGAGTTGGAAAACTGTAAAGGCTCCACTGCTTGTTTGTTAAACCTTTTGGTAAAGAGTACTCAGTTATTGACATTTACAGCTCACTCTCCTTCCCCCTCCTGGCCCTTCCTCCCCTCTCCCAAATAAAAGACCAAAACTGTTGCTTAGCTGCAAATATAAAACCTGCTGCTATATCACTGACTGTAATCAAAAGCAGAGGAATAGGTTTGGATAGAGAATCAGACAACCATATATGGTACTTCCACCCCACATATTTTTAGCTTTCCCTTGTTTGCAACACAAGAA
This sequence comes from Coccyzus lansbergi, assembly GCA_033558105.1. Classification (NCBI taxonomy): domain Eukaryota; kingdom Metazoa; phylum Chordata; class Aves; order Cuculiformes; family Coccyzidae; genus Coccyzus; species Coccyzus lansbergi. Next base: position 1,723,147 of record JAUMJK010000168.1, read on the forward strand.
TTTCTTGATGGAAAAATTGTTCTCAAGTTCTTGATAACCTTCAGTGCATTTCTTCTGTATGGACTTTAGTCTCTCTCAAAATACACTAAAACTTTCAGCAGATTGTAACAGGGAACAATTTACTTTGACAGTACGTTCTGTAAATCCAGCCTTTCCAGATCCTTCTCTAGAGCTTTCCTACCCTCAAGCAGATCAACACTCAAACGCAACTTGTTGTCATCTGTAAACTTACGGACTGTGCACTCTATCCCCTTATCCAGATCATTGATAAAGAAACTAAACAGAACTGACCTCAACACAGAGCCCTGGTAAACATCACTTGTGACTGGTCACCAATTGGATTTAACTTGATTCCCTACTATTCTTTGGTCCAGACCGTCCAGTCGGGTTTTTATTCAGTGAAGAATATGCCTATCTAAGTCACAAGTAGATATTTTTTTCCAGGATAGGGCTGTGAGACATGATGAAAATGCTTTACTAAAGTCTAGGTAAGCAATATCCATAATCTTTTCCTCTCACACTAAGTGGATGTCCTTGTCTTAGAAGGTGATGGGTATAGTAAAGCAGGACATGCTTTTCATAACACCATGTTGACTAGGTCTAATCACCTGTTTATCCTGACATGCCATGTGATGGCTTCATATAATTCCCTGACACCAAAGTCAGGCTGACAGGATTAAATTCCCCTGATCCTCTTTCAGCAATTCTTATAAGTGGGCACCATATTTGTCAGTCTCCAGTCAACTGGACTTTCTCAGTTACCTGAGATGCTGATAGATGATTGGGAGCACTTTTGTCAGTTCATTCTGTGCCGTTGTGTGGATCCCGTCCAGCTCCATAGACTTGTTTGCATCTAAACATTGTAGCAGGACTAACTGTTTCCCCTTGGATTATGGAAACCTCATTCTGCTCTCTGTCCCCGTCTTCCAACTCAGGGGTTGGCTACTCAGAAAAAAATTAGGGTTACTGTTGAAGAATGAGAAAGAGAAGGCATTAAGTATTTCAGTCTTCCCTCATCCTTTTTCACTAAGTTTTCCCTCGCATCCAATAAATGATGGAAAATCTTCTTAGACCTCATTTTGTTGTTACTGGATTTACAAAAATAATTTTTATTGTCTTTTTCTGCGGTAGCCAAGTGAAGTTCTGGTTGGGCTTTGACCACTCTAATTTTCTAATTTGCATAACCTCACAACATCTTCATATTCCTCTTAAGTTGCCTGACCCTTCTTCCAAAGCTCATGAGCTCTCCTTTTTTTCCTGAGTTCCATCTAAAGGTCCCTGTTCAACCAGGCCAATTTTCTTCCTTGTCACTTGTCTTTCAGCCCACGGGGTCAGCTCCTCCTATTCCTTTAATACTTCCTCCTTGAAGAATATTCACCCTTCCTGGGCAACTTTGCCCTTCAGAACTGCCTCCCAAGGGAATCTGTCAACTAGGCTCCTAAATCAGCCAAAGTCTGCCCTCCAGAACTCCAAGGTAGCAGTTCCGCTGACCCATTTCCTTACTTCTTCAGGAACTGCAAACTTCATCATTTCATGATTACTATGCCCAAGATGATGGACTCAAACTATCACATCATCAAGTCCTCATCTGTTCATGAATATCTGAATCAAGCGTTTTTTCCCCACACACTTCTTTGCACCCATGATGAGATAGTAAAAAACATTACACAAGTTATCACACAATAACCCACAGATATTAAATTTTATCAATAATTTCTTTGATATCTCTCAATTTAATCTAAACTTTTTTTAGTTGAGTTTGAGAATCTCTAGATAGCAAACTTAAGGGAAAGACAGACTCCAAAAGAGGAACTTTGTTCTTTACTTACGGTCACTGATTCCATACACAATCCCTCTTGTTTTATCTCTCTTTTTAAAGTTCTCTGCCTAATATTTTTCAGAAGAAAAAGCTTAGTTTACTTCAGAGTAATATCTATCATATATAAATATTAAAATATTATATATATATTTGTTCTATTACTGTAACAGAACTCATTAAAATCATGAAAGCAACATACAAATATATTTTAAGTAATGTAGCAGAATACAATACAGGTTATACTAGAGAAAAAAAATTGCATTTTGTGTAAATGGAGTTTGTTATCTATTTATTAGTTGGTTTCCCAAAGGGAGATTTATGGTCCTATCTCTCTAAAATGAGAACTGGAGTGTTATACAAACTTAGATGTGAGCTCCTCCGTCTACATGCATACAATAAACCAAGGTTTTCAGGTACTAGAAGCTTACAATTAGTTCACTTGTTTGCTTAGCATTTTTGGAATTCAGGTAATCCCTTTCAATTTGTAAATACAAACTCAGGATATGAATTTCAGGCATTTATTTCAAAAAACAATGAAAGTTTCATGAATCTAGAAGGTATATGTATACTAGACATTTTTGTACACTGTCTCTACAGGAAAGATAACCACCATTAGCCGTTTATCTAGGATAATTAGCTGCATCTCTTTCATTGACTTAGGGAACAACTTGAAAATACCACATTTTTCTTCTTCAGTATCTCAGAAGTCCAAGTGTTATAATTTGAACTCTAGGCAGTCTGTACATACAGAATCACAGAATCACCAGGTTGGAAGAAACCCACTGGATCATTGAGTCCAACTATTCCTATCAAACACTAAACCATGTCCCTCAGGACCTCGTCTACCTGTGCTTTAAACACCTCCAGGGAAGGTGAATCAACCACCTCCCTGGGCAGCCTATTCCAATGCCCAATGATCCTTTCTATGAAAAACTTCCTCCTAATCTCTAGCCTAAATCTCCCCTGGCGGAGCTTGAGGCCATTCCCTCTTGTCCTGTCCCCTGTCACTTGGAAGAAGAGGCCAGCTCCCTCCTCTCCCCAGCCTCCTTTCAGGTAGTTGTAGAGAGCAATGAGGTCTCCTCTCAGCCTCCTCTTCTCCAGGTTAAACAACCCCAGCTCTCTCAGCCGTTCCTCATACAAACTCAAAGAATTATATCCAAGTCTATGCAGACTTGAAATCATCTCCTCACAGGCAAAATCACCTCCCCACCTTGTCATGAAATAACCTATAAGGAAACATTTTCTATCCTTCTGTTTGAGCTGAGCTATATCAGCCAAGAAAGGAAGCTATTCAAGTGAAGTTAAATCTGTCCAGAGGTAATGGGTGGAGCTGTGAGATTGTACTGTTTTGTTGTAGAGTTAGTTTTATTTCTTTTGCCTTTAAATCTAGTAGTAGTCTCACATAAAATGCAGGAAGGAGAAGCAGAGCTATGTCCAAAAACATAAGATCTGCTCATTTGTTCCTGAATGAACTTCCCTGTTACTGGCCTCTACAGATACATCTGATACACCTGTCTATATAATCGCAAGAGGTAAGTGGTCATAAGTTTTGTCTAGGGAACATATTTACTTAGTCATAATCTGTTCAAAAAGGGTTTTTAACCTTTTCTATCCCTATCTTCCAGTCCCCAGAAATCAATAGTCATTTATGCAAAAAAATCGTTAGTATGCTCCCTATGTTGACAGACATTAACCAGACCACATGCAAAGTGGACACAGACACTTCATATTTCTAAACTTTTTAGAATCATAGAATCATTAGGTTGTAAAAGATATCATCATCTCCAACCATACCTGTCTACTACTAAATCATGTCCACAAACACCTCATCTACCAGCTTTTTAAACACCTCCAGGGGTGGTTACTCAACCACCTCCCTGGGCAGCTTGTTCCAGTGCCTGATGACCCTTTCTGTGAAGAAATTTTTCTTAATGTCCAATGTAAACTTCCCATGAGTCAACTTGATATCATTCCCTCTTGTCCTGTCACCTATAACTTGAGAAAAGAGACCAACATCCACCTTACTGCAACCTCCTTTTAGGTAGTTGTAGGGAGCAGTAAGGTCTCCTTTCAGCCTCTTCTTCTCCAGTCTAAACAACCCCAGTTCCCTCAGCTGCTACTCAGAAGATTTGTTCTCCAGCCCCTTCACTAGTTTCGTTGTTCTTCTCTTGATGTACTCCAGGACTTTTTTGAATATACAATCATGTACTTCTGAAAAAGAACTCTTCTTTATTTCTAGCTACATTATTCATTATATATTGAATTAATTAGAAAAAATATCCAGCATAAATTCTTTTACCAGGTGCAGGTGCCCAGGTGTGCCTGTATAGACATGGTCTATTCCAGCTCTCTCTAATGGACCCACCAGAGGACACAACTGATTTCCTCAGTTGAGATGGTAATGCTTCACAAAATCACAGAATCACAGAACAACCAGGTTGGAAGGGACCCATAGGATCTTCTAGTCCAACCATTCCTATCCAACACTAAACCAAGTCCCTCAAGACCTCATCCACCCGTGTCTTAAACACCTCCAGGGAAGGTGACTCAACCACCTCCCTGGGCAGCCTATTCCAATGCCCAATGACCCTCTGCGTGAAAAACCTCCTCCTAATCTCCAGCCTAAACCTACCCTGGCGGAGCTTGAGGCCATTCCCTCTCGTCCTGTCCCCTGTCACTTGGGAGAAGAGGCCAGCTCCCTCCTCTCCACAACCACTTTTCAGGTACTTGTAGAGAGTAATGAGGTCTCCTCTCAGCCTCCTCTTCTCCAGGCTAAGCAACCCCAGCTCTCTCAACCGCTCCTCATAGGGTCTGTTCTCCAGCCCCTTCAACAGCTTCGTTGCTCTTCTCTGGACTTGCTCCAGAGCCTCAACATCCTTCTTGTGCTGAGGGGCCCACAACTGGACACAATATTCAAGGAGCAGCCTCACCAGTGCTGAATACAGAGGGAGAATCACCTCCCTGGACCTGCTGGTCACACCGTTTCTGATACAAGCCAGGATGCTATTGGCCTTCTTGGCCACCTGAGCACACTGTTGGCTCATGTTCAGTCGGTTGTCGACCAACACCCCCACGTCCCTCTCCTCCTGGCAGTTTTCCAGCCAAGTTTCTCCCAGTCTGTAGCTCTGCATAGGGTTGTTGTGCCCCAAGTGCAGGACCCGGCATTTGGCCGTGTTAAACCTCATGCCGTTGGACACTGCCCAGCGGTCCACCCTGTCCAGGTCCCTTTGCAAAGCCTCCCTACCCTCCAGCAGATCGACACTTCCACCCAGCTTAGTGTCATCTGCAAACTTGCTAAGGGTACCCTCAATGCCCTCATCCAGGTCATTGATGAAGACATTGAATAGGACTGGACCTAGCACTGAGTCCTGGGGGACACCACTTGTCACTGGCCTCCAGCTGGACTTAACACCATTTACCACCACTCTCTGGGCCCGGCCATCCAGCCAGTTTTCTACCCAGGAGAGTGTGCTCCTGTCCAGGTTGAAGGCTGACAGTTTCCGTAGCAGAATGCTGTGAGAAACTGTGTCAAAGGCTTTACTGAAGTCCAGAAAGACCACATCCACAGCCTTTCCTTCATCCAGCAGCCGAGTGACTTTGTCATAGAAGGCGATCAGGTTGGTTTGGCAGGACCTGCCTCTGGTAAACCCATGTTGACTGGGCCTGATCACCCGGTTCTCTTGCATGTGCTTCATGATAGCACTCAAGATCACCTGTTCCATGACTTTCCCTGGCACTGAGGTCAGACTGACTGGCCTGTAGTTCCCCGGACCTTCCCTGCTACCCTTCTTGTAAATGGGAACTACATCAGCCAGTCTCCAGTCCAGAGGTACCTCCCCAGTCTTCCAGGACTGCTGGAAGATGATGGAAAGGGGTTTGGCCAATACATCCGCCAGCTCCCTCAAAACCCTAGGATGTATCCCATCTGGCCCCATGGACTTGTGGGTGTCCAGTTGGCCAAGCAGGGCTCTGACCACCTCCTCTTGGGCTATGGGAGCCTAATATTGCTCCTCTGTTTCCCGGGTATCTACACAGAGGGAACAGCTTTCTTTACAATTAAAGACTGAGGCAAAGAAAGCATTAAGTACCTCAGCCTTCTCCTTGTCCCCTGTCATTGCTGTTCCCTCTGAGTCCAAAAGGGACTGTATGGTCTCCCTTGTCCTCCTTTTACTGTTAATGTACTTATAAAAAGATTTTTTATTGTCTTTTGCTGACTTAGCTAATCTGATCTCTCGCTCGGCCTTAGCCCCTCTGATTTTTTCCCTCCTGAAGTCCCTCCAAGAGGCCTGTCCCCCCTTCCAGAGCCTATAAATCTTCCTTTTTTTTCTAATTTGACTCAAGATTTCCCTACTTAACCAAGCTGGTTTTTTCCCCTGCCGGCCTTTTTTTCAGAACACTGGGATGGCTTTCTCCTGAGCTGCCAGGATCTCCTTTTTGAGGAACTCCCAGCCCTCATGGGCTCCCTTGCCCTCAAGTGCTGTCTCCCAGGAGACTTTGCCAACCAGCCTTCTAAACAGTTCAAAGTCTGCCCTCTGAAAATTTAGTGCTACTAAATTTAAAATTTAAATTTAAAATTTAGTTTTTCAGGGAAAACATATTTAAGATAGCATAAAAGGTTTTTTAGGATAAAATGCTGTGTGGCAGGGAGGAATAAGAAAAAAATGTTTGAGAAACAGCCCTGTGAGCACCAAGGTGAGAGAAGAAACAGAAGGAGGGCATACTTCATCTCAGTGCAAGACATTCTCCTGGAGCCTGTGAAGAACTCCATGTCAAAGTGATCTATGAGCTTTCTCACTCTGTTTTATCTCCCTGTCCTGTAGAGGAGGAGCACTGACTGAGTAACCAGGTGGGAGTTAGGTTGTTGGTAATGTTTGTCCTTTGATATGTTGCTATAAAAAGAATACCTACTATTCCTTAATTTTCTTTTACACTTTGTCATTAATTTTTATTTATTATTTTGGTATTTCCTTATATGTTACTTTCACGAATTTTCAAATTATGATCCTCCACCAAACTTAGTTCTAAATTATATGTCAATGCAACTCCTTAGCCTTGGATTAACATAACTTTGAAATATTTAAACAGTTTGAGAACAGTTCTTGAAGGATCTGATAAACCCTGTATTTATAAGAAACTGACAGCACAACACTAACTCTAAACCAAAATAGTTTTCAAAGTTCCTCTGTATAACTATATATAAAGATATATTAATCTGAATTTAGAAGACTAGAATTACTTTATTGCTTTCAAGTTGGTAATAATTGCACAAATTATCTCTCAGCTGAAAGCTGTACACTCACAATACAAACAATGGTATAATTCATACTTTGCTGAACAACTATGTTCTCAAAGTACATTTGTAATATCATAATATGCTGAAAAATCTGTCTTATATCTGATTCCTATTCTAAAATGGTACAAAAAAAAAAAAGATGTTTATGAGAAGGTGAAAAAGTAAGACTGCCTCCTATTCAGTTGAAACTCAAAGAAGTCTAAAGAAGTGGCTACTAGACTGATCAGGGATTGAAGAACCTTTCATGCAAAAAAAGGAGGTTAAACAAGGTGGGCTGAAAGCTAACTCTTCAGGAGGACTGCTGTATAAACACTTCAAAGGAAGGGAACTAACACCGAGAGAAGCTTTTTTTCCTTTCCTTTCTTTTTGTTTCTTTTTTTTTTCTTTTTTTACTACAGAAGACAATTTCACTGTGAGATCTGTCTGAGTGTAGGAGTCTGAAGAACCACCAGAGTTGTGAGCTTCTGGAATATTTTTCCACTACAAATAAGATTAAAAATAATACATATAAATAATAATTAGCATATAATCTGGATGATATTTGAAAAGGTTTATATAAAAGGAAATATCTGTTTGAGATAGTAAAGCTTGGACTCAATAGTTGAAAGGTTTCTTTCTTTTCAACTCCTTTTTAATTTATACACTTTTTTAAAAAAATCACTTATTCACACACACTGGCACATGTTCAGTCCTAGTGAACATGAAATGTAAGAGAAGAGGGTCACAATCTGTCCTTAATTCATTTTTAAAATAGGTTATTCCATCTTTAACAAAGATTGCTCACCATTCAATCTCAGATCAGTATGTAAAATGTATTACACATTTCTTTTTAAAATTTTTTTTACCCTTTAATCCATAGTGCCTTAATTTAACTAAACATCAAGAAAGTAGGTTAATGCTTCTGGAAGGAAGATGGATATTTAAAACTTCCATGAAAATTACTGAAAAAAAAATATAGTGAGATATATTTAATTGCAATTGAAAGAATGCTACATTGACAGAATATACTTCATGCAAAACTAATTCAGACAGAAAGATCTGATACTTAGGTAAGAGGTAAACAATCACACAGAATAAGTCACCTTTACATTATTGTGTGTTTTCAAGCACATGGCAGCAAATGTCTTTAGGAATGACAGTGTAAAATCTCCATACCCCTATAGTTCCAGTTTTCACATGACGCGTGACTTCTATTACCACTTCCATTAAAACAGGTTTAAAACCAGAAGAAGGATAAAACACAAAAAAACATAAAAATTATTATTGTTGTGATTTCACTTATAACTCCTATTAAAATATCCTTCTGTTTCTATGGCATAGTAATAATAGACTGAGTCTCCTACAGTAATTTTTATCTCCATATTTGCCTTTGCTGCTGGGCAATGTCAGGCTACTGCTGCTCTGGGAATTAGCTTACAAAGGCTGCTCCATTGCTCTTCACTGAGCACCTTCCCACAGGGACCTTCAGTGTCACCTCAGTAATGCAACTAGCTGTCTCCAGTCCAGTGCCTGAAATCCAACATTTATTTTTACCTTTGGTTAGATTTTCTCATGATGTCAGAAAACATTTGCAAAAGCTTGGCTTGCATTCTAATTTTTGTTGTGTTGCATGTTCTGACTGTCAATAAATTTTTGGTGATGAGGAAGAAGGGAAGAGAGGGAGTCTTTTGTGTTGTCAAAACCCCACTATTTTTACCACTAAATTCAACAAATACTTAGTTGAAGTAATAATGTGCAGACTGGTTCTAAATAAAGTAAGAAGTTATAATGCCTCAGGCAAAATACATATCGGTTCCCTCATTATTGTATATTGAGAGGGAAGCAGAGTCAAGTAAATGAAGCATAGAGGAGTCCTTTTTCATTTAATTCTGAGTACAATCTTTATCAATGTTAAACCATTGAATTTAAACAACAGACATGCAAACTCAGCAGTGGATTGCAACTGTGTATTGCTTCTCTAATGTGGATAGGCATACGTATTCTTTTACAAGTTTTTTGATCAGTTTTTTGCAATGAGTCTCTTGATCATACCAGAAGGCAAATACTGGATTTTATTTTGATCTGGATACAGATGTTTATGTAAATCTATGTTTGAATTAAAGATGCAAGCTTTTAATTGGATACTCACTTATGAAAAGTACTTTGCCTTAGAAAGAATCTCGATCAATCTTGGCAAGACGGAATCAGGAAAGGTAAAGGTTTTGTGACATTACAGTGTTGTTTCTTTGGGGTATTTTTCCCTCCTTTGAGTTATTAATTTGCTAGATTTGGATTCATTTGATTTCAAATCACCTTTTTCATAGGATTCCAATTGTTTTGCACAGGATAAACGATGTCTATACATACATTATTCATGCCCAGTCGTCCATAAAAGTTACTGACCATTAAAGAAATACTTCACAGCAACATTGTCGTTGTCCTCACATTTCTGATATTTAGAATACATGAGGTAGCATTACACTTTCGAGACTGAATAGGGACCAGAATTTTGATCCCTTCCTAATTCTGAAGGCACCTTAATATGGCTATTAAACTTCAGTAAGGCCGTGGCAACTGCATAGTCTCTTTCTTTATTCCAGTGTCAGTTGTTTCAGAGGAGAAAATAAGCAAATGTTTTCATAGCTTTTCCAGATATGCTCCATTGTACTCAGAATACTATAATTCAGGGCTTTTCTTACCTTTTCCTGTAGCCTTTACTCACCCTGTTTCCAGGTATGCAATACAGAGAATCATGCAATGTCCTGGTTTTCTCTCTAGTGGCTACAGCTGAAACAAGAATTAAGGGGGCAGGGGAATAATATTAATACTTCCACATGTCCAAGTCAAGGCAGAGGCAAATTAAGTGTGTCGCTAGATTCAGAAGAATACTTCCAGAGTAAGTTCTTACTTCCATTATATTCAGGGCCAGAATACAGCTTGCTTAATTATAAACACCTACTGTGTGGAGACTCTGTGTGATCTTGATGCGTAGCTTCCTCTTACAGTCAATGAAGAAGGACAGGCACATCTAGGGTTCATTTAATCTCATTTAAAATTAGTGGACTATAATAAATGACTACTTAGAGTGACCTATTTCTCTGTTTCTTTATTTTTGATATAACCAAGTTTAAATTACTGTCTCAGACTAGGGCTTCTACATCTAAATAATTCCATCGCAAGGGCAGATGTAATTCACCTTCATTCTTTTGATCATACTTTTCTTCACTAAAGTCAGAAGGAAATTTGTAGTGATTTGTCAAATGTATAATTTTTGCATCCTTTTGTTTCAGTAAGTTCACATGTCTTTTCATAATGAAATGGTACTTTCATAGTAATGGAATTTGTTAAGCACATAGTTATTGACCATTTCAGTGTCTAATAAAAGGAAAACCAATATATTTACCCTGTTTTCTATTGTCTTTATTGAATACATAACAACAACATAAATTTACTTTATATATCTATTTTAGGACCTTTCATTCCATTTGAGGTAACAACAGATGAACAGTTTACAGGAATTTCTATCACTCTGTTTTAGTACAGACTAAGATGCTTGTCTTTTATATTTAGCCTGAAAAGCCGTGCTTTGGTAGTGTAGTATAATATTTAAAAAAAAAAAAAAAACAGAAAAAGAAATAATTTACACAGGTGTTTTGTTCCTATGTGGTAAAGAACACATCACTTCAGCCCCTGATATGCAAAGGTCTAAAAAGTCACTTCTTTTCTTATATGTGCAAGTTCCTCATAAGGCTAACATTTTTTTCTGAATTCCATTAGCTTTTTTATCAAAGGCCTGCAGGTGTTTTGATGTATTCAACAAAAGATCTATTTAGCAGGCATAGTGGCTGCAAACATTAGGAGGGATTGAGAACAAAATTACTGAAGATCTACTTCAATGCATCCCTTTACTTTGATATATTCAGCGCTTAACTGTGTGTATATTGTTTTTTCAATTCACAGAAGTCTTAATTAACTCCTAATGGATCTTTCATGTTACATGGAACCACACGTATGCCTGTTGTACAATATTATTTGCATAATAATGTATTAATTCATTTTACATTTACGTCAGCAATACCCAAAATGTGACTGTTCATTTCTATTAAGTCAAACCACCTTGTTACTAAAGAAATCTGATGTTACAGACTTATTTTATATGATATATTAATGAGATTTTGATAGTGTCAGAATGTTCTTAGGAACAGTTTTCCCAGTCTATGAAGTGGGGCCAGCCTGATATTAATCTAATGTTTATGATTTACTTGGTAAACAACTTATCGTTTCAGAGCAGCAACATATCTAAAGTCAGGTTGCTTTCCAGAACATATCAAATAAATTTACTATACATGAGGAGTATATATTTTCTAAGTACTCCATAAAGATCAATACCTGAAACATGCCTATTTAAAACCATATCTTCTACTCAGGTTCATATAAATCTGTTTATTACACTGGAGAGCTTTCTAATTAGTTCCCAAGAAGAATAAGAACCTTAATGTACACATAGAAAAGAAACGTACTCGGAATGAATAATCTGCAATCTGTTTAAGCTCTGGCTATTAACTTCATTGCAAAGTGAGTAACATACATGTTACAAATATGGCATGAGGTGTATACACGTTAAAAATATGGTCAATATAGATTTTCAGTCAAAAAGAAGGAGTTAGCCAAAAAAACCCCTGATTTATTTAAAACAAAATTCATAGAATCATAGTACAACCAGGTTGGAAGGGACCCATCGGATCATCGAGTCCAACCATTCCTATCAAACACTAAACCATGTCCCTCAGGACCTCATCTACCCAGTTTAATTAACCCATCTAATTCAGTTAAGTTTAAAACAATTTTTATAAATGCAGGTAGCATGGGACTCTGTTTTATGTTCTATCAAGATACTCTATGACGACTTTTTTCTAAACACTAGATAACTGTGATACATTTAATAGGGAAAAGAATTGAGTAATAAAAACTAGCTTGATTTTTCTAATAACAGATACTTTTCCTACAGTAAGTGTTACAGGCTTTTGTTTAAAATAGAGCATATCTACTGGACATGGAGATTGTGTCATATTTCCTTACAATGTGCTATTATGACTAATTATCCTTTTTAAAAATCTAAACTTATCCTAGTTCTTTTTCTTTTATTTAATTTTTTTCTGCTTCAACTGCCAGCATTGGTTCTAGGTATCCTTTCTGTACTGCATTAAAAAACTTCTATCAGAAATCATCTTCCTAAAATAATATGTTTAAGTCATGTTTTCATATGCATTTAAATAACATGTATATTTTTATACTATATTATTGTTGTTTCAAACACCAGCATTTTAAAAAATTTCTCTGGATCACCTTAAAATTTGAACAAAATAATTAGAGACCACTGTGGAAATTATAGTGACAACAATAACATACAGAACAATGAGGGAATTCGTTTGGCTCTGCTGAAGTTGAATTTTTAAGTTGCTGGAGGCAATCAGGCCCCAAAATATTTTCTAATTTGTCCGGGGTTTCTTTGTTAACTAAATTCTTTCTGCTATAATTTGTAAAAAAGGTGTAAGGGATTTGATTTTTGAATTGTTACATTTGTATGTATTTCCATGGCATTTATTTGTTGAAATGGTCCTATGTGCTTCTTGAGCCTTTTATTAGCTGTCTGATTGGATTATGTTTCCTTGAAGTGCTATTGCTCTTGACACATTTTAAGAGGAGTTGATGCTATAATAAATATTTATATGGAAAAAATACAGCAACAAAAGTTTGGAAGACAGAGGGGCTTGATTCAGGTGATCACATACCTATGTTTAAAACTATTTAAGATGCTTACTTTCCCCTGCTAATCCAGATGGATATTAGTATTCTGTTGATTTTGTGTACTATCTTCTAATCCCACACAGATATCTAAGATTCTTCTAAAATCAATAGATACATCTATGTGGGTAAACAAAGTGTTGAACTCCTGGATTGTTATAGATCAATAAAAACATTCCAAATACCTTTGGTACATATTGCAGTATTTTGTATTTAGTAGACTAGAAATATTAGAAAGTAAGATGACATTCTAAATGTGAATTTGATGGCATTCTAATATGAAGAAATACATTGCTTATACTAGTTATTAATATTTACATCCTCCCAAATTTTGACATTAATCACTGGAAATTCTCCTGTGAATAACTACACTTTGAAGGTGAATCAGCAGACTAGTAACAGTAAAAATACATCAGAAACTCACCTTTATATATTGTCCTTTGGTCTTCAGTGTTTATAATAATAGCTTTTAATTATACTTCAAGATATTTCGCATGAAGAATCAAGTGCTAATGATTAGAAATCGTTTGCTGTGTTCGTTAATAATTCTTTACCGATTTGAAGAGTGACTTGCAGATTTGTCAGATTTTAAAATAAATGGATTAACATTGCTTTCACAAAGAAAGTAAGTTTGTTTGTTTTGAAGACAATAATTGAATGACTTTCAGAAAACTCAATGATTCTTCTGAGGACAAACAGGTAAGAATCCAATCTAGGTATAGAACTGTGAGAAAATCTCTGTTTTCCAATTCTCTCATGTAAGTGTGCATAATGGGTGAAAAAAGATAGGAGTTAAGATCCAGTTAATTTTGAATGTTTCAAATAAAAGACATAATTCTAATCAATCACTGTCTTCTCCCTTATCAAGTGTAGATCTTAACAGTGATTTAATGCAAATATTGTGTATATTGCAACTAATTATTTTACATACTAAGAAGGAAGAAGCTAATGTAATTTTATGATTAAGTGCAACTATATTTGTATGTATGCATAAATGTATGGGAGGGAAGAGGAAGGAAGGGAATACTCTCTATCTATGTAAGCTGAGTTAAAACCAGGTTGTTATTTCCAAGAATATTGGGTCAGATTTCTAGTTTATCTTCCATGGTTATAGGGAAAACTTACATACGAACAGGGAAGTTCATGCAGGACTTCTTAAACTGAATATTGCTAACGTTGCTCAATGCTGCAATTGAGAAAAAGTATGACAGAAGTCACGATCAAGTTAGAATTCCATCCAAGTGAAAAGTAAATATGTGTTACAGATACCAAAATAAAATGTTGAATTTCTTCTTTTTTCAGCTTTCTGTAAGAATATAAATGTAATAAATATTTTCACTTAAGATTAGAAAATGAAACCCCTCTTTTATTCTCCCTATACAAAAAAGTGAGGATGTTACGTAGTCACAGAGAGCAATACATTAGTATAATAATACAAAAACTGAACATGTTTGCATAATTTTTCTTCTGAACATGTTTGCATAATTTTTCTTCTGGTTGCTATAAAGTTTTATTTTAAAAGAGATATTTTACTCAGATACAAATCCTAATAAAAAAAAAAAGAGGAAAAACAGAGGGGTTGAGTGGTACAGGTTGTAGGTCATGTAAAATGACTGATAGTTCATGATATCTTATTAAAAAGAATAGCTCATAGGAAACAGGGCATTTTTGTAATCCACCTCCTAGCTTCTTAAGCAATGAAAGGATTGCTGGGGTGAAATTCAGTTTCAAAAGATGTTGCTTTAGTTTTTCTCAAGTCTAATTTTTTTTTTCCAAAATTAAGCGTACTCTTTCCCATTCGATTCTCCTGAAAGAACATTGAATACAACGTCCACGAACCCAACTGTCTTCTCCACATAATACTTTGTTTCTTAAGTGACAAGTTGAAAGAAAATCTAAGTCAAACATCCCCAAATCCAACCCTATGAACATACTTTGCCACACTACATTGTACTATTTTCAACTACAATAAAACACAAAAATCACATCTAGGTATCCTAAAGAAGTTTTACACAGATGTAGCAAAAAGGAAAAGAAAAAAAATCAAATTCAGCATGAGTATGCATGTACTTGTAGACCAAATAATTTTCTGCAATTTCATTGATATAGAATTACATATACACACAGTTTGAAGTTGCATAGAATCATGAGTCTATAATGGAAAGAAATCAGATTTAGTTGATTGATTTCATTGATTATCCTTTTTCAAAATTCTGATTTCTATAATAGAAAAAAGATGCATGATAGAAGACAAGAACTATTTGATAAAACTCCTTATTTTCCAAAATAAGCATCAGAAAAAAATCTCAAATAACCACCATGCACAGCAAATCATTTCTAGAGTTGGAGTTATTTATGACTAAGCATATTGTTTCTTACACAATAGTACCAGTGTTCATTTTCAAATCACCTGCAGATATTTAATCTTTATTTTCCAGTGACCACTTGAATTTGAAAAGAATCACTTAGAAAAAGTTAGAAAATATGATCACTAGAATTATGTCTTTCCTCACTGAGAAAAGTGATTTAAAATGTAACTAATTAAAAGAATTTATCACCTCTCTGCTCTCCCCTTTTGTTTCGCCCCTAACTACAATGCAATTGGTTTAGTGATTGATGCCTTCTAATTCATGTGTTTAACTTAATCATATGACTAAAAATGAGTTAGGTACTTGGTGGATAAAAACATTTCACTGAATATTAGAATACTATCATGTGATTTATTATGTTCATTCTTTTATCCTCCTCTAAGAGCATATTAAATTTTCTCTTGAAATACATGTGTTAAATAAGTACAAATATACTAATCTGTAAAGAATATCTGCGATCACACTATTTCATACCCTCTTCCTATTTCAGTATAATCAGAAGTAAAGGTTTTAGGATTTAAGGACTTTAAAGATTGATTAAATGGTTAATGACCAATGACTCTTGTTAATCTTAACTAGGAAAGTAGGACTAAATGCTTTATGTTTCTTTATACGTTTCACTTTACAGTAATAGTACATTTGGTGTCCAAGAAAAATCTTAATTTTTGTTAATTTAGCCATTGTTAAAAATTAGGACTAGAAGCTCTCTGAGTGAATCAGAAATTCTAATCAAAGTCATTATAAACATATGAATATAACAGGATGTAGTCAGTGAAAGAGTTTTCTTGATAGATGATACAGAAAAAAGCTAAAATTTACAATGGGGTCTAAAAATGAAACAGGTGTTTGGTATTGACTGAATCTGTTCCTAGAGGAAATCTTCACTGAGGAGTGGAATCTACATATATATTACAAGAAGATCTATTTAGAGTGTAATATAAGTATAAAATGAGCATTTGAATGGAAATGTTTTATTATTTCTGTAGTTTGACTTTCTTTGTTTTCTTTTATTATTTTCTGGTGGATTCATAGAATCATAGAATCAATCACCAGGTTGGAAGAGACCCATCGGATTGTCGAGTCCAACCATTCATATCAAACACTAAACCATGCCCCTCAAGACCTCATCTACCCCTACCTTAAACACCTCCAGAGAGGTGTCATCTACCCCCCTGGGTAGCCTGTTCCAATGCCCAAATTAATTAATTAATTCATTACTTTAAGTAGCCAGATTTCTATTGTAATACTTGGAAAAACAATTCTTAAATATCAATTCTTTGTCATTTATTCCTCCAAGCTGTCAGATAAATACATATAATTTAATAATCACACACATATACAAAATAAAGCAACTTACCCAGAAAAATTTTCACAAGAAAAATATGTTCTGTAGAACTGATTTTCAAAATCTCTGTACAAAATCTGTCAAAAGTCTTTGTAAAAATAATTTCAAATTAAATACATGAAATTTGGAATACCAGAAACATTAAAGAAGCTCATGTAACATTTTCAAAATTTATCTTTTACAAGTATATTTTCAAATATTTATTTTTAATCAATTATAAATCAAAGGGAACAATAAGACTTTAACTGGTCAGTAAAACTATCCAAGTAGACTCAATTATGTGTGCTTATATACATTCATATTTCTCATTCCTGTAATCTAAAAAATGGGGAAAAGCCACAAAAATGTAATTTTTGCATAATTATGCTTTTCTCCCGTATTTTATTTTGGTCATAAAATCAAAACATACATTCTTTGACTAGATGGGATTTGATATGGAATCTTATCCTGCTATGGTCAGCCAGACTGCTAAGAAATTATTTTTGTGTTTCTTATTGAACACATATATATGATAAAATTAATAACCTCATGAAGTAAAAAACAATAATCCTGTTGTATTAGCAATTAATTCTTAGCAATTAGTTCCATGCAACAACTCTATGAATAGATTACTAAACTAATTAATCGTGTGTGCAGTGAAATATATCAAAAAAGGTGTGTGTTGACATAATGTGTGGTTATTGACACATAAATAATTAATAGTTTTAAAATAATACCATAAAATCTAACTTCTTTCTATTTCATTAATGTTGCAAACATATACATGATATACTTTTTTTCTCTCACCCTAATCAGTCAATCATTCAATTTTATTTTCCATGGAGCTGATGTAATTATTATATTTGTGTGGGTTGTCTTGTATTTGTGTAAAAGACAATATTTTAACAATGT
Organism: Coccyzus lansbergi; assembly: GCA_033558105.1. Classification (NCBI taxonomy): domain Eukaryota; kingdom Metazoa; phylum Chordata; class Aves; order Cuculiformes; family Coccyzidae; genus Coccyzus; species Coccyzus lansbergi. The sequence goes on from JAUMJK010000168.1 coordinate 1,740,648, forward strand.
ATTAAAGACAATAAAAAATCTTTTTATAAGTATATTAACAGTAAAAGGAGGACAAGGGAGACCATACAGTCGCTTTTGGACTCAGAGGGAACAGCAGTGACAGGGGACGAGGAGAAGGCTGAGGTACTTAATACCTTCTTTGCCTCAGTCTTTAATTGCAAAGAAAGCTGTTCCCTCTGCGTAGATACCCGGGAAACAGAGGAGCAATAAGAGGCTCCCATAGTCCAAGAGGAGGTGGTCAGAGCCCTGCTTGGTCAACTGGACACCCACAAGTCCATGGGGCCAGATGGGATACATCCTAGGGTTTTGAGGGAGCTGGCGGATGTATTGGCCAAACCCCTTTCCATCATCTTCCAGCAGTCCTGGAAGACTGGGTAGGTACCTCTGGACTGGAGACTGGCTGATGTAGTTCCCATTTACAAGAAGGGTAGCAGGGAGGATCCCGGGAACTGCAGGCCAGTCAGTCGGACCTCAGTGCCAGGGAAAGTCATGGAACAGGTGATCTTGAGTGCTATCATGAAGCACATGCAAGAGAACCAGGTGATCAGACCCAGTCAACATGGGTTTACCAGAGGCAGATCCTGCCAAATCAACCTGATCGCCTTCTATGACAAAGTCACTCGGCTGCTGGATGAGGGAAAGGCTGTGGATGTGACCTTTCTGCACTTCAGTAAAGCCTTTGACACAGTTTCTCACAGCATTCTGCTACGGAAACTGTCAACCTCTGGCCTGGACAGACGCACACTCTCCTGGGTAGGAAACTGGCTGGATGGCCGGGCCCAGAGAGTGGTGGTAAATGGTGTTAAGTCCAGCTGGAGGCCAGTGACAAGTGGTGTCCCCCAGGGCTCAGTGCTACGTCCAGTCCTGTTCAATGTCTTCATCAATGACCTGGATGAGGGCATTGAGGGTATCCTTAGCAAGTTTGCAGATGACACAAAGCTGTGTGCAAGTGTCGATCTGCTGGAGGGTAGGGAGGCCTTGCAAAGGGACCTAAACAGGCTGGGCCGCTGGGCAGTGTCCAACGGCATGAGGTTTAACACTGCCAAAGGCCGGGTCCTGCACTTGGGGCACAACAACCCTAAGCAGAGCTACAGACTGGGAGAAGCCTGGCTGGAAAACTGCCAGGAGGAGAGGGACCTGGGGGTGTTGGTCGACAGCCGACAGAACATGAGGCAGCAGTGTGCCCAGGTGGCCAAGAAGGCCAATGGCATCCTGGCTTGTATCAGAAAGGGTGTGACCAGCAAGTCCAGGGAGGTGATTCTCCCTCTGTATTCAGCACTGGTGAGGCCGCTCCTTGAATATTGTGTCCAGTTCTGGGCCCCTCAGCACAAGAAGGATGTTGAGGTTCTGGAGCAAGTCCAGAGAAGAGCAACGAGGCTGGTGAAGGGGCTGGAGAACAGAACCTATGAGGAGCGACTGAGAGAGCTGGGGTTGTTTAGCCTGGAGAAGAGGAGGCTGAGAGGAGACCTCATTACTCTCTACAAGTACCTGAAAGGTGGTTGTGGAGAGGAGGGAGCTGGCCTCTTCTCCCAAGTGACAGGGGACAGGACAAGAGGGAATGGCCTCAAGCTCCGCCAGGGTAGATTTAGGCTGGAGATTAGGAGGAGGTTTTTCACACAGAGGGTCATTGGGCATTGGAATAGGCTGCCCAGGGAGGTGGTTGATTCCCCTTCCCTGGAGGTGTTTAAGACACGGGTGGATGAGGTCTTGAGGGACTTGGTTTAGTGTTAGATAGGAATGGTTGGACTAGAAGATCCGATGGGTCCCTTCCAACCTGGTTGTTCTGTGATTCTGTGATTCTATTGCTTAAAGATTTTGTATAAGAAATAAACAAAAAATATATAAAATATAAATATAGTGTGTTTGATTTTAAATTAAATTTAAGGTAACTCTCTTTACATGTGTTTAAAAAATATGCTATGCTCAGAAGAATGGCTGCATAACCATCCAATGTCCAGACATTTTGTGCAAGTAATTTTGCAAGAAAGAATGTAAACATTCAAAAATCCTAGCTTTCTCATGTTTTACAAGGATCAATGGAATAAGAGTTTTGTTATACGCATATATAAATTACCAAAAATAAGGGTGGATGTTGAAAGTACAGGAAGGCCTTTAACACTTACATGAAGTTAGATTTTAGCTAACATTTACTTCCAGATATAGGAGTAGCTTCACTCCATTCCACAATAGGTGACGTGTTTATCTTACCTTGTCTCCTCCTGTTCCCCAGTAGTCTTTGACTTACCATATTGTGACCTTTATAATAGCTTTATAGAGGATCAATCAGGACAAGACAGAACTGTAATACAAAGAAGTATTCATTATTTTGTATTGGCTTAAACTAATAGGAATGACAAGTAAAACACAGGTGATTGATTTCCTGACCTTTAAAGTGTTTTATATGTAAAGTGCATAAGTTACAGGCATACAGGATATTTAATGTTAAAAATGAATTTTAATGTTTAGCTATATTTGTTATATGTTGCCAGCGACACTCATGTTTAGTGACAGTGAAATCTACTATTTCATCTTCTTACAATGATTTTCTTATGAACTTCTGTGGTACTTCTACATTTTTTTAGAGAATAGTATGGATATCCAAAGAGTAAGATCTCTTTAAATAGCTATTCATTTTATGTGTCTATGTACTGAATTGGAATCAAGCCAAAATCAAGTTCAGGAATTTTTCAGAGGCTTTCCAAGTGGCTACATAAACTACTAATGCATCTTTGGGAACGAATATAAAATGACCACACTAGAAACTGGGGAAAAAAATTTTGAAAAGTGCAATTTCTCCTGTTTTGACCAAAATAAGAAGCCGTTCAGAAAGAAATTAATGATTTAATTAAGAGGAATAACTTCTTGAATCTTTATGTATTCATTCACTACAGAAAGTAAGTTTTGAGCTTCAGTTTATAACTTGTTAACAAGAGATGTAGCTGAGTTTTTCTAGAGCCCACTATGACTTGAAGTACGTAAAATGCAGGAGATTAATTTTGAGATGTAAATCAAAGGTTCTGATTTTAAATTACTATAGAATTATACTGATCTTCTTAAAATCTAACCTATTTACATAGTCTCCTTTCAAGCCTAGGTACCTCCTCCATTAGTATGTTTTGTTTGAATGTATCAATTCTAAGAACTACATGAATATTACCTAATAGTAACCAACTATTTCAAGTCTATATTTTGTTGTTCTCTGCATGTATTTCTTTCACTCACTTCTATATCCCATTTTTTTTCCTCACATTTGTTACTGTCATCAAACATTTATCCCTTTGATGTTTTCATTAAACCACAATAGTCTTTCTTCTGTTGAAAAAACATTGGTTGGTCATTTCAAAACATATCTTTGGAAGCAACACCAAAAAAAGAAGCTACATGGCAATATGTTTAGTTTCTTCTAGCCATGGTTCCTCTTGCTCCTGCGTTATAAGTTTCTTAGCTACTCAGGAAAGCTGTGAATGCAGAATGACATTTTATTTAACTATAGAACTAAAAAATGTTGACATTTAAACATAAGTAAATAAAAAAAATGTAATCAACAAAAATATTTGTAAGACTGGATTTAAGTTAATTTCCTGGACTTTCTTACCAGTACTTTATGTCAATGTTATCATTTGTAATAAAGATATAGTACCATGTCAAGCAATAGGGGCTAGCCATACTGCATAATTACCCGAAATAAACATACTATTACTAGTTCTGATATTTAGTTTATGACTAATTCTTTGATCATATGTACTAGAAATTGTTTCAAATTTGCTGCATGAAGTGACCCTTCCTAAAAGTAATTATCCTACCCCCTCCTACACAGTGCTGAAAGAATATATAAATTGCATGCAAAGCTTAAAAGTGTCTGTGCTCATCCTGCTGGATGACTAGATGCAGAAAAATAATGCTCTGAAAGAAACAGGGTGAAATTAACACAATTTTTTTTCTTCCTGCATCTCTTTCAGTTGTCTTCCACCTTTGCTTTTCCATATTTTTTCTCCATTTTTCCTTATTTGAAGAATGTTCTAGTAAAAACAAAAATTCAAAATCAATAGATTCTTCCTTGAAATCTGAAAGGATTTAATTCTGATTCCTTTAGAAATGGAGATTTCTTTCTGCAACATGCATTTTCTATTCTCTATTTGGACAAAAGAAATAAAAGAGAGACTTCCTGGAATTCCCTGTTACAGTCACTAAGTTGTCTTTTCAAAGCTGTATTATCCTCTTTAAGATCCTGATCTCTTTCAAGATATCATCATTCTCCTCATAGCAGCCAAATGATACATTTTCTAATATGACTGTGTATCTGTTATACTTCTTCACTGTCAGTTTTTCTATTGAGATGCTGAGTTAACTGAGTATTCCTTATCATTGTTAACTGCGTATTATTTCTATCTACAACTTTTACATTCTACAAATAAGAGTATTGGCAGAGAACTTATTTCTAAAATAGTTAATTTGAAAGATGGTACTTCTCAAAATGGCATAGTGGGAGGTAGTTTTGATTCCAGATTAATACAAGTTCAGAATGGCCAACTGTAAGCATCTGAACAAACCAAGTCTTAAATTTTTCCTTATTTTTCTTATCATCTCAGTCTCTGTTAAATTAAATTCTTTAGTTAATTCACACTTAAGTGTAAGCCACAGGATCTGATTTTTTTTTTATTTTATCTTCTTTAAAGAAATATAATGAAAAATATTTAAAAAATATTATAGTAACGTTAGATCACATAATTCATTATTGGACAGGACAAACCTTCAATGTTTCCAGCAGTAGGTGATACTAAAAAATGTGTGAGAGGATTAAAGTGTTAGGAAAACCTTAAACCTAATTCAATAAAAAGACAACAAAAGATATTACAAAGGATCATATCTGATCTTAGAATCATGGAATTATAGAATTATAGAATGGCTTCATTTGGAAAAGACCTTCAAGATCATTGAGTACAACCATCATTCGTGCCCTGCTAAATCATCACTAGAACATGTCCCCAAGTGTGACATCCACTCCTCTTTTAAACATCTTCGGGGATGGCGATTCAACCACCTCCCTGTGTAGTCTATTCCAATGTTTGTCAAACATTTTGGTAAAAAAATTCCTACTAATATCCAACCTAAATCTCCCCAGCACATCTTGAGATAATTTTCCCTTGTTCTGTAAGTAGATATCAGTACACCTCACTACAACCTTCTTTTTGGTACCTGTAGAGAGTGAGTCTCCCTTCAGCCTCATTTTCTCCAGACTAAACAACTCCAGGCCCCTCAGCTGCTCTTAATAAGGTTCATGTTCTAAACACTTCACCAGCTTTGATGCGCTTCTCTGAACGCACACCAGCATCTCAATGTCACTTGTGTAGTGAGGTACCCAAAACTCAATACTGTTCCAAAAAAACCAAGTGAAACAAAGCTACAAGGCAGGTCAAGAAACTATCAGGCAGAGCAGGTCCAACAAGCCTGACTCCTGAGGCTTTGTACAAACCATGTGTCCTGTTACTAGCAGTGTCAATAATTTTGAGCTACAGGGTAACAAAATTTAGGATTATAATGCTATTTCAAAATAGGCAATGCACCCAAGAACATCCTGTCTTCCTTCAGCTGTCCATTTTAGATGCCCTAGGATGTCTGCAAATGAAGATTTGGAGGCTAGTTAGAATACCAGTGATGACAGATACAATGAAATCTGCATAAGATACATGTTCTGTAGAGGCAGATGGAGGCCAAGGAGAGTTCCCTAAGGTGGCTAAGATGGTATAAAGTGCTTATGTTAAACCAGTGACATATACAATCAATGAAGAGAGAAATCTCTTCTGAGATAGCAATTTATCCAGACCAGAGATAAATTTAATGTGAGGAAGTGAATTGTGACAGTCTGCTCTCTTCTGATTTTAATGAGAGAATACACAGTTAACATAGACTTGGGAACCTAAATTCAAGACAGCAAAATTAAAAGAGAAGAAATAATCATCATGCTGCAATAGAAGCCCACATTTCTGAGTTGTACTTGATTATGTTTGCTCTACCAATAATATAACCCTTTAGGGTAAGAAACTTCTCTGTTTCTGAAGTCATATACCCATGCTAAACTGGCAAGACTTGCTGACACAGAGTCGCATTAAGAAGTCTACAGGTCATCAGTCCTCTCTTTTTAAATCTGAAAAAAACTCATTTGATTATATTTTTTTTAGACATGAAACAAAAATGTGAAATACAGACATAAACAGTCACACCTCTTAATTTTCTTTTTTCTTTTTTTTGTGAAACAACTGTTTCAGTCCTCAGTCCCTCCTGTTGCTCACTTCAAACAGTTTCTCTCATAGAAAATAAAGGAAGTTCTTAGATATGTGGAGTAGTTAAACTAAAACTGACTAAATATCTGCATGATGACTTTCAAGGAATTTACTCTATAATCATCCCTAAATGGTTGATCAGGGGTACATATGGAGGGGCAGTGATTAAATAATGAAAGATATCCTTCAACTAGTATACTTAGTTGAACTAACTTAATCATAAGTTATACTTTTTGAGTTTAGCAATGGTACTGGTCTAGAGAGCTTTCATCAAAGATCAGCCTGCTTTTGAGGCTCTCTGAAGTCCTTTTATCATGTTATGATTCTGAATTGTTTGCTAATTCTCTTTTAACTATAATGAGGATGAATTATATTTGCTTTAAAGTAGGGTTTGGGTCAGTTTTCAAATTGTTGTTATTGGACTGTGAATTCTCATCATCAGACAAACATACAGGCTTAAAAAAAACCTACATCTGATGACTGCCAGACATATTTTGAATGCCTTGAAGATTCTCACAGCAATGATTAGTTCTATTTGACATAACAAGCCAAGTGGTTAATGGCTATTCTGTACTTCTTTCTTGTAGCTTTATAACCTCAAGGGAGTCTGAGAGACTTAGCTTCTGGGAAATTTATCTTAAAGTGTTTTAGTTCTGTAAACAACCAATATTATGTTCTGACTTCAGTAACACCTCCAGAAAATAGACTGCTACTCCTCAATTTAAGCTAAAAGAAAAACTCCTAGATATACTGACTCACTCTTTCCCATCTAGAATAGGATCCAGAATGTTTAACTTTTGCTTAAATTGGGCTTTATGTCCAGGAAGTAATTTATGCCTCTAATAACGTCTAAACTACTATGTAGGTTCCTTCTGGGACTTACTGACACTGGTAGTTAAGTTCAAAACATATGGAATCATAGAACGGTTTTGGTTGGCAAGGACCTTAAAAATCATTTAGTTCCAAACCCCTCCCATAGACAGGGACACCTTCCACTAATTCAGGTTGCTTAAAGACTCATCCAACTGGACCTTGAATACTTGCAGGGATGGAGCATCCAGGACTTCTCTGAACATCTCCCAAATTGTCTTGGAACTTCAGCTATTCATATGCCATATTAAATGGATAAACACACAGGAACAATGATTTGAATTCCTACCCTTGCTGTAGATGTTGCCCAGGAAGTCAAAGAAACTGGTTGTGCATACACTTTTAGGTAAAGGGGTATGATAACTTTTTTTTGCATGTGTGTGTTCTAAAAAAGTGCCACAACCACCTTACTACAGCATATGCTTAGTGACAACACTCTCTATTTCTCCTTCTGAAAGTAAAATGTTGTGAAGTTAAGAATGCAAAAGTTTAAGCACTGGACAAATATTTTTATGACATTTTATTGTAAAGGAAGAATGAGATCTTGTATCTACTATTGTGTGGTTCAGGGGAGAAGTAAAGTGTTTTGGTTTTGGTTTGTTTGCTTGTTTAATTTAGGAACATCCTAATATTTAACATATGGGAACACAAATAGTTAAATGGCATTTAGAGCAAATAGGGTGTTCTCTTGAGCCTGAGGTTAGCATGATATTGACTTATAAGAAAGTACACATTTCAGTGAAAAGGGGTGATCAAAGCAAAGAGGAAACTGAGAAAAAGGGTTGAAATTCAGCATGATAACAAAAGTTTTAAGTGCACAAGAATTTTGTTGTGGCAAATGGATGCAACTTCCAAGGTCGAAAAATGAATTCTTAAAGCTTTGTACTTGTAAAACATTTGCTTTAAAAAAGAAACAGACACTAATACTTGGCTTATATATACTAACTTACTGTGTCAGGTACTGAGGAAGGAAAGTTCTACAACAGAAAATGAGAGCTAGTCGCTGGAAAATTATGCTATTGCGGTATGCAGTTTTTCTTTTTTTAAATATACTTTGACATTTGTCTAATTTTTTTTAAAAAGATATTATATAACACTTAGAGAAAAGGGCAACTGAGAACAGTACTGGAGAAGGCAGTCTATTCAGGTGTCTGATGAGAATCATTTTCTTTTTGAAATTTTCTTTCCTTTCTTCATTTCCTTTCCTTTCCCCTCTAAGGTGGTGGGAAGGCAAGTGTTTGTCCCAAACAGAAGAACTAAATAATTTTGAATGAGAAAGTGTGGGCTTAATTTTTGGATGCATGAAAATACTGCCAAGAAGTGGCTGTCACTTTAGTGGTTGTCACTTTAGAATGCAAACACAGCATGTAAGAGAAAGGAAAACAGAATAAATTAACAGAGATAAAATATAGGTGGTGCAAATTTTTAAAAAGTGCTTTTAGACTGTGTACTGTCTCTTTCACTAGTGCCCTGCCATATAAAAATTTACTTGAGCTCAAACCTATAACATACTGTGTAGCAGCAGTGACATTTGAGTAGAACCTGGATGCTTCTGTTGATTTCAGAAGGGGAAAAAAAGAAAAAGTGGTTACAGCATTATATTTGTAAATGTAGCAGAATATATAGCATAATGAGTAAAAGCTGTTTGAGTTTCTTAATGAAATGAAGAGCTTTCCTTTCAGTATTGAGAGTACATGTACATCACCAAAACTGATCTTCAACTTAATGGTTTCCAGTTGAATGGCACTAGCAGAAGCTCAGGTTGTGTTAGAGGTTAGAACCTAAGGAATAAAATATGAATTTTCTTTCCTGTAATTTATCTTTATGTTATTCCAGAAGCAAAAGAGAAAATATGATGTTCGTGACATATTGGACTCTGTGATCTGGTAGGTCTTTTCCAACCTCGTAATTCTATGATTCTATATCTAAATGACCAGAAAATAGTGACTGTCATAGACATGTATATTTTCCTTTAAACTACAGGCTAATGAAGTTAAGGAAGCATTGTTGCAAAATACTGTATTGCATTTAGTGAATTAAAAGCTTTCTTAACTCTTCTGCTTCTAGTTTTTTTTCTATCTATATCCTTAGAAACAAAATTTGGCATGATACAAGAAGACTCATTGTGTCTCCCTAAGTGTTCATAAGAGTACTATGACAACAAAAATACATTCACTTAATCGAGAAATACGGTTGAAAGAACCCTGTCATCTGGGTCTGTTTAAATTAGACAGACTTGTTTGTCAATTTTAATTCTGAGATGTGGTACACGCAATGCTGCAGTAACTTGATTCTCTCTTAATAGTCACAGGTTTCAGCATCTGGTGACTTTATCTTGACTGTTGTCAAACATTTGACCTGGAGTCATAACTTTTTTTTAGAGAGTCTTCATTGCCTAAGGCCATTATATAAACAAGTGTACATTACCATCTACTAGCAGAATATGTAATTCAAATGGTTTAAGAGTATTCTCCTGAGCTAGGTCATAAAGCCTGAAAAAGTTTTAGATGAATTTACATGAATTTTGAGCTTACAACTACAAAACTTCCTCCCAGTTTTGTGTCATCAGCAAACTGGCTTAGTAAACCTTCTAACTTGATGGAAGGAAAACTTGGTGGATGCCTTCTAACATTGATTAGAACTCAATGATCTTTAAGGTCCCTTCCAGCACAAATCATTCTGTGATTCTATGAAACAACTGGGCTGAGAGATGAGGGGAAAACAGTGGAGATTATTTACATTGACTTCAGGAAGGCTTTGACACTGTCATCTCTAAGATTCCCATAGAAAAATACCATGGAATCATAGAAACAGAGTTGTGGAATCATAGAATCATAGAATAGTTTGGGTTGGAAATCTCCTCCCTGTCCTCCATGCACTTTAGCATAGCTTCTAGGAGGATCTGTTCCATGGTCTTTCCAGGCACAGAGGTGAGACTGACAGGTCAACTGCTCCCAGTGTCATCTTTTCTACTCTTTTTAAAAATGAGCACAATGCAATGTTACCCTTTTTCCAGTCATGAAGGACATTTCCTGATGCCATGACTTTTAAAATGTTATGGAGATTGGTTTGGAAATTTCCTCAGGACTCTAGGATGCATCTCATCAGGTCTCATAGACCCGCATATGTTCAGGTTCCTCAGGTGGTCACGAATCTGACCCTACTCTACAGGAGGAGGGACTTCACCTCCCTGTTCACCACCTTTTTGTTCATTGACCCAGGAGGGGTGAGGAGAGTGCTTATCAGTGAAGACTGAGTCAAAAAAAGTTGTTGAGTGCCTCAGCCTTCTTGTCACCTGTTGATATGAGATCACCATTTTCATCCATCAGCACTTTCTTAAAACTTCCTTTTCTGTTTGAAATACCTGTAGAAGCCCTTCTAGTTAGTCTTCACTTCCCTTGCCAAGATCAGCTCCAACTGTGCCTTGGACTTCCCGACCCCATTCCTACACAGCTGAGCAGTGTCTCTATACTCTTCTGAGGTTCCCTGTCCCTGTTTGCACTTCCTCTGCAGTTTCCTCTTGCTCTTCAGTTTGACCAGCAAGTCTTGACTCAATCACACTGATCTCTTCCTGTCCCTGACTTCCTACATCTGGGAACTGAGGACTTTTGTGCTGTATGGAAAGCATTCTTAAATATTTGCCACCTCTGCTCTGCTCTTTTGTCACTGAGGACCACATCCCATGGGGTCCTATTGACTAACTCCCTGAAGAGCTGGAGTCCTGCTTTTTGGATCTGACTATACTACTCACTTCCCTGATATCCCTCAGGACCTTGGACTCCACCAGTGCGTGACCACTGTAGCCCATGCTGCTTCCCATCTTGGCACCATGGATGAATTCACTTGTATTAGTGAGCATCAAGTCCAGTATTGCAACCCCTAAGGTTGGAGTCTCTATTAGCTGGGTTAAGAAATTATCTTCAATGCATTCTAGGAGTCTTCTGGATTGTCTACAACTTGCTTTGCTACTTTTCCAACATATGTCAGTATGGTTGAAGTGGTTGAAGTATGTTGATACGTGATCAGTGACATGACGTCTAGTCGGAGTCTGGTAGCTAGCAGTGTGTACCCCATAGGTCAGTATTAGGTCTAGTGCTTGTTTAATATCTTAATTAATGATCTGAATGATATGCCAAAGTATAACCTTTAAGTTTGCTACCAACACAAAACTAGGAGGACTGGCTGAAATGCCAGAGGGTCAAGACACTACCAAGATTGGCCTCAGCAAGTTGAACAAATTAGTCAAGAGGGAGTTATGGAATTCAACAAGGGAAAGTGCAAAGTCCTGCACCAGGGAAGGAACACTCCTATGCACTAATGTACACTGGAAACTGCTCAGTTGCAATGCAGTTTAACAGAAAAGGTACCTGAGGTCCTGGTGGAAATAAACTTTAAGAGGAACCAGCAATATGCCCTTACAACAAAGAATGCAAATGGTGTCTTGGATAAAATATTGCAAATAACTGGAGAGAGATGATCCTTCCCCAGTACTCAGCACTAGTAAGGTCACACATGGAGTGCTGAGGCCATGGACATAATAGAGTCCAATGCAGGGTAAATGTATGATGAGGAGACAAGAACAGCTTACATAGGAGGAAAGGATGAGAAGACTGGAACACCTGAGTCTGAAGAAGAGAAGGCTTAGGGACGATATCATCAACGTCTATGAATACTTGAAGAGAGGTTCTAAAGAAGACAGAGTCAAGCTCTTATCAGTGGTACTCAGTAAGAGCAGTGGAAATGGGTACAAACCGAAACGTGGGAGCTTCCATCTGAACATCAGGAAAAATTGTTTTCTTGTGAAGATGACTGATCACTGCCATAGGTTTTGCGGAGAAGTTGTGGATAGTCTCACCTTGGAGGTATTCAGAAGTTCTTTAGAAATAGTCCTGGGCACTCACTTCTGAGTAGTCCTGTTTGAGCAGGGTGTGTTTGAAAAGATGACTTCCAGATGCCCCTTCCAACTTCAACCATGCTCTGATTCTGCAGCCTAAAATCAGGACAAACACAAAATATTGTATTTTTTGTCTTTTCTTTATTTGTGGAATATTTTTTCTCATGTAAACTTCAGGAAAACAAAAAACTCACACAGTTCCAGAATAAGACTATAATTATAGGGCTAGACTTTAACTACTACTTATTATTTCAGAGTTTACATAAGAAGAAAAAAACCTACATGTTATCTATTCTCACTAGGAGCCTTTTTTTTAAATAGATATAATGATTTTGATTTTTTTTATACATAAATTATTATTACCCACAACTGTACGCTGTCCCTGATAGTTTGCATTTTGATCAAGTGGACATTTCTTGTTTACACCTTGTTAATCTGTTGGGAAACAAATAGAATAGGCTAAGTAATTAAAATCCCAAATAGGTCATATTAGTACAACACATGAACACAGTACATCCCATTATGGACTAGTCATTGAAAATTCCTACAGCTCATTTTTGGACACAGATTTTAGTAAGAACACAAATTGGCACAATATAAATCAGTATGACATGATTTCTTGAGCAGAAGTGGGATAGAAGAGGTGAAATATTAAAATCTGAAGACATCCTCATTAGTCTGAAGACTGAAAAACTATGATTGTTTTAGGTCACAATAATAAAATCCATGAGGAAAAAACCGTCTCAATTTGTAAAGCAATTTGAATGATAAAGTAAAATACTCATTTGCAGGGGAAAGCAGAGAGATTTTTTACATTGCTTAAGAGAGAAAACAGCATCTTGTCTGAAAAATCAGTGACCTGATTAGAAATAAATCTGGATACTCTGACAAAATATAGAGAAAGGTAACAAAGTTTCTATGTAAGTAATAAATACTTCATTTATATGAATCCCCTCTGCCAAACAGAATAAAAAGATGAGGAATTTTTTTCATAAACCATTATCACTTGTAAAGAATAAGAGACTTAATGCACTTGATTCTTACTGTTAGGAGAATTACCTTCTCTTGTGGTTCTACAAAATAATTTGTTCCAAAGTATTTCCTTGGAACACATTAACATTCTCTAACTAACATCACATTCCACTTATCAGAACCTTGTGTCTAGTTCGGTTATTTATAGAAATATTAATTAATTGGCATGAATTGTTTTATCAATAATATTTTGATGGTGATCATTCTTTAATATATTAATGGAATAAGATATAATGGAGGTGAATATAATTTTGAGATGCATATAATTTCTTAGAAGCAGTATTTGATGATTTTCAGGCAGAGATTATGCAATAAAATATGATTTTTATATTAATTTTGCAATTCATGTTACGTTGCTAAACTGGGGATTGACCCTCACTAACATTGCCCAGTGTTTCCAGGCATTATTATTTTTCCTTTTCAGTTATTTAATTTTTCAGTTATTTAACATCTTCAGCCATTCTCAAGTTCTTTCAGTTCTGTGAAGTAAGATAGTCTAATGAACTTTTTTTTTCAGTTACTTGTAATTATTTAATAACTCCTAACCCAGATGCCTTAATGCTGATTATTGTTTGTGGGGTTTTTTTACAAATATAGTCAGCAAAATTTAATAACATTTATAGGAACTGTACTTTGTCTGCTCAAAATTTCCTGTTAAAGACATGTACCTCCACTGACAATAGGAAAGATCTAACATGGTATCACTGTTCACTTTAGATGTAATATTTACATTTTTAAAGCTAAAAGGGATGAAACCAAAGCTAAAAGGCTCAGTGGCAAAATATCATTATTTTGTTTTAACTAGTTGTGGGCTATCATCAGAACAACCAAATTGAAATTATTTCCCTGGCTCTGCAACAGAATAGTTTGAAACTGAATTCTGTCATATAATTTTTGAACTGACTAAGATTAAGTAAATAATTATTACAGTTCAGTCCTTGAGACTGAGTGTAAAATTGTTTAAAGCTACAATATGGACTGTCCCTGCAGTGTCAGAGAGGGAAATGAGGCACTTCTTTAAGGTGTGTTTTCCAGCTTTATATGGTGTATTAGCAACGCACACCACAAGTGACAGGTGAAAGTTGAAATCTTCTGTACTTTCAGTGATAATCATCCAGCTGGTATTTAAAAGAACCAAGAAGAAGAAAGGAAACAGTGACAATATAAAATAGTTGAAGACAGCTGCAAAGGGTCCAGGGTGTGACAACAGCCTTTGATATACCATTTATTTAATGTTTAAGAATAAGGTAACCACAAAATAAATATTTGTCAGAATATCCTGTTGGTTAATGTAACATTTTAAAAGTTTTACATTACTGGATTAGCCATATAACATCACCATATTTTCATGTATTTTACTATATAAATTATTCTTAAAGGTAATTATATATCCCAATATTTTCTAATTAATAATACAGTAAGAATAGCTCGAAATAAATTAATCACCCAGTAACAATGAGAATAAAAATTTAACATTAATTTTAACATTAACTAAATACAATCTTAAAAATTTGTAGGTGTGCAAGTAATCCAATTGACTTGAGAAATAATATAAATATATGCAAAACTAGTCTGTAGGTACTTTGTTTAATAATTATGCATCCTGAACAAGAATATCTGCAATGAAGCAAAAGGACCCTCAAGTGTCACTATAATCCATTTAATTATCCCTTTCAGCTCTTCTTAAGATCTTTCAATTCTGTGAAATATGTATTTTTTGGATCTGATTTTCAACTTTTCACCTTATTTTTGGTTTTCATTTTCATATATAGCTATTGTTTACAAGTCTAAAATCAAGCATAGGTATTTCTATACTATCAAAAGAAGGGTTGTCCGTGTTGGTATTCTTTTGGCTCATAAATAGAAGAAATATTATAAACTCTTACAGTAACATCAAGAGTAGTTAAAAAGATGACTTCTTTTTTTTTTTTTTTTTCTGTCAGTAGCAGATGACTATGACCACTGGTTATGGCTTGGGAGTTTCAGAGTGGACATTTAAAAAAAAATATTAGCAGACTAGTGCAGAACTGGGACAGCTTGTCTCAAGCTTTACAGAATCTTCACATTTTGCGGTTCTCCAGGCTTAGTAGGCAATGTTGTATCTTGATGTAGTGGCAGTAGGAAGTGGGATGTAGTTGGGACCCAGATCCTCTCTGTGGTTTCGAATAGGTCCTATTATCTGCACAAAACTGCATATTGTCAGGAGAACATTCACAATGCATATACCTTAGCTTATTATTTAGCTTTGATTTTCCACCAAATCAGCTTATTCTAATAATAACTTGGTTTGGTAGAATTTAATAATGGTGACAGTATATTACAGGTTCTGGGAATTATATTGCCTGACTGCTAACACCTTTTATTGCATAAAGCTCTTTCAAACTATCTTGTCAGTTTTTGAACCTACAAGACTCTTTACGTGCAACACCAGAATACATCTCTTCAAGATGAATAGATCTTATTCGTTGTCATCATATAAGACAGACAGTGTACCAGTACCTGCTACTTTTCACATATACTATTTCAGGAGATTTAATTGAAAAACAATAGTTCTTGTCATTCCCTAGCTATATAAGAAGGCTAAATATAGCCAGTTATTGTTAGTTCTAGTCAAAGTGGCTATAATTGAGTTACTTTAGAGAGGATTAACTTTAAGTTGAGTAAGTGGAAGTTGTTACCAAGAAATTGGTTTAGAAACTAAAAAATACTTTTCTGAACAGATACTGTTAACAGGGTAGATGCAGAGTACAGATTATGCAGTATTAATGCAGCACACTCTGAGTATATGACCATAGAGTCATCAGAAACTTCCAGCATCGTTCTCCTTAAAAGGTAGTTCATATGCTTGTGTACACTTATTTTAACTAAAATAAATCATCATCAATGCTATAAATAGATGCTTCAAGTGGTCAGAAAGAAGTTCATCTCAGTTAACTGATTAGAACACATATTACCTGATGCATATTTAGAGAACAAAACTAAGAAGAACTTTGCTTATTATTTGTCTGTTTCTCTCTGGTAACTATAAATGGAACTTGGAATGTTTTCTTTAGATGAGTATCTAGAGGTAATCATCAAGGTTTTAGCTGCTCCATCTTTGACATCTACTGCTGAGATAATCCAGAGAACTGTAAAAGGTTGGCTGATACAAAACAGACCCTTTGGGAGACATAGATTAATTCTTGCTTGGCACTAGCGGGAGATTAGTCATGATATGTAGGATGCGTCAAATGTCACTAGATGTTGGCCAGCTGAGCTGAGACCCTAGGAGAGGAATTAATCTTGCTTATTGTAGGTCACTACAATCCAGAGGTTTCAATTCTTGTTATAAATGAAAATTCAGTCAATACAATCAAAGAAATCTGGAAAACAATTGAACTGATCCTAAAATAATCATATTGGGTCATATTAATAAGTTACCTTAGGTCAGATATCAATGATTATCTAGATTCCAATGAGTCCATTGACTACTTTTGCGTTACCTATAAAGAAAGTCTAGACACCTTTCTCAAAGGCAGAGGGGTACATCTAATGTTACATAATGAAAGTCACCCTAACCTTAGGTGAGCTAAATCCCATCATCAATAACTCTAAATAAGATTCCTTTTGATAAACTTTTGAAAATTAGGCATTTTTGTTTCTGATGACACATCTCTTTAAATTGTTCTTATTGACTGCACTAAGTTTCATGAGAGTATGTCCAAATCATGACAGATATCTCTGGAAAAGTCCAGAAATTAAAACTAAGCTGTTATCAAGATTTGTATATGGTAATTTGGAATATGAAGGATATTTTTTTCTTTTTTTATAGAATCGCTTAGTTGGAAAAGAACTCTTAGATCATTGAGTCCAACCATGCCTGTCCACTACTAAACCAGATCCCTGAGCATCTCATCTCCCTGTCTTTTAAATCCCTCCAGGCATGGTAACACTTCCAGTGGAGAAAATTTTCCTGATACCCAGTCTAAACCTCCCTGGCACAACAAATCCCAAGTGACAGGTGATAGGATGAGAGGAAATTTGATAGGAATGGTTGGACCAAATGATCCAGTGGGTCTCTTCCAACCTGGTGATTCTGTGATATTCAGGGGTAAGAACCAACCTGTAAAGGTATATTTTCACTGAGAGAAAAGAATAGAAATAAATGAAATAAATGTCCTATTCTGCCAACTGTTCTATAAGGATACTAATGTATGAGAGACCAATAGATGTGACAGGAAAAAGCAATGATGACTCGAAATGCCATAGCTATATTTACAGATGATATCTGTAAAAAATCTGAGTATAATGCTTGTACTTTTTTCACATAACAGAAGTTGCCGTTGGTGACCACTAAAAAACTCAGTCTTCTGCCTATACCTACACATCTCTGCTTTCTGTGTTACACTTTATTTTGTTGTAAGAATTATACTTAAAGCCTCAAAGTCCTTATTATTATTTGAAAGAGAGAAAGAAAGAGAAAAAAATAAATAGATGAATGAAGGGAGGAATTGAATGAATAAAGAAAAAAGAAAATGGCAGAGACATAAGGAAAAGAACAGAGAGAGAAGAGACAGAGAGAAGGAAGGAATAAGAGAGGAAGGGAGGAAATGAGGGAGGAAGGGAGGAAAAAAGGAAGGTTGATTAACTGCGTTATATAAAATATTTTTTTGAAGAGTTATCAAAATCAAAAATAAAAAAAACATTATTCCATGTCTATGTACTTGTTTAGTTTCAGGATATTTAATAAAGATATACATACATATATGCATAGATATTAATTTACATGGCATTAATACAGTAAAGAAATAATTATTGTTTACAGTAGTCTGAATTCTGAACCTCACTGTAGTAAACTTCCAAAGCTCATAAAAAGAAGTTTAATATGTTTTTTAATGCTGAAAATAAGAAATATTTTCTTCGGTTATTTGTCTGGGAGAAGTCTGTTGTACAGCATTACTTGAAACTAGGTCTATTTGTACTTCAAAGTAATCTGAAAAACAGAATTGCTTTTCCAATTATCTTAGATTGGTTTTCCATGCTCATGAAAAAAAAAAAAAAAGGTTTCAACAAAAACCAAAACAATAGTAGTAACTACACTGAGTTCTAGAAGTAAGATGTAACTTCAGAAAAAGGTTGATAGCTAGACATGTGAAAGTCAATAGAAATTAAGAAATATGAGTTAGAAGTCTTGAAATATTAGTAAAACAAAGTAGGAGGCCAGGCTTGATAGTACAGGGCTTCTCAAGTGCCATTTTAAGTTTGTGCACCCGAATGTGAATGACAGAGTGAAAGTTCCAGTGGGAACATTAGGAGTGTGTCTCTGAGCTAATAGACGTAAAATTATAATCTCAGAATTTGTACTAAATGCTCATGTAGTGCAATACTATCTAATACATCTTCCTTATGAGAAAAATATACCTTTTTTTCCTTTAGAAATTGAAGCAGTATTGTTCCCTTGAATTCTCAAACATGTGTCACATGAACTTACAGCAACACAAAATTCAAAGTGTTGTTTATGAAGGCATTGTTAGTACAGCCAGAAATTAAATTAAACAATCAAGACAGAGTTTATTAGTGTCTGTTACTGACTCTTTGTTTACAAATATTAAATTTAAATGTTACATGGCAAATTATCTGGACGCTTCTTGTTGCCTCAGAACATGTTGATCAAACTTCTGCTTTGTTTCATTTGAAATGATTGAATATTGCCTTCCTGTCTTCCAATTACTAGACATAAAAAAATCCATGTCTTTTCGACTGTCTTCACTCAGACTGTTTTCTGAACCTAATCATTCTCATTACACTCTCATGGAGTTTCAATAGTATTTCCACACCTTATTTAAATAAGGTCTTGTCTGGAGGTCTTCTCACTGTTGAGGATCATGGGTAAGATACAACTAAAATATTTTAGAATGAGCTGCAATAAAAATACCTTTGAAGTAAAACATATAATACAACAGAATTAACTATCTGGGACTTTGGAAATGTTCTCCTACATCATAGAAATTTTGTGTTGGAAGAGATCTTAAAGATCATTGGCCATGGACAGGGACTCCTTCCGCTTAATCAGGTTGCTCAAAGCCTCATCCAATCTGGTCTTGAACACATCCAGAAACAGGACATCCATGACTTCTCTAGGCAACATGCTCCGGTTCCTCACCATCTTCATCACAATAAATTTCTTCCCAATACCTAATCAAAATCTACTCTCTTTCAGCTTAAAACTGTCACCCCTTGCCTTGTCATAACACTCCCTGATAAAGAGCCCTTCCCCCGCTTTCCTGTAGGCTGCTTTTTAGTACTGGAAGGTTTCTTGAAAGTCTTCCTGGTGCCTTCTCTTCTTTAGGCTGAATAATCTCAACTCTCTCAGTCTGTCCTCATAATGGAGGTGCTCCAACACTCTGAATATCTTTGTGGCCCTCTTGTGGACTCACTCTAATAGATTCATGTCCTTCCTGTGCTGAGGACTCCAGAACTGAACTCCAGATGAGGCAGAGTAGAAGTCAATATCACCCCCTTTGACCTGCTGATCAAACCTCTTTTGATGCAGCACAGGATACAGCTGGATTTCTGGAATGCAAGCACACATTAATGGCTCTTGTTGAGAGCCACCAGCACCCCCAATTCCTTCTCCTAAGGTCTACTCTCAATCTGTTCTCCCCACAACTTGTAAATATGCTTAAGGTTGCCCTGACGCAGGTGCAGGACTTTGTATTTGACCTTGTTGAAATTCACAAGGTTCACCCAGGCCCACCCTTCAAGCTTGTAAATATTCCTCTGCATGGCATCCTTTCCCTCCAGCATGTTAACCATATCACCTTGTTTGGTATTGTTGGCAAACTTGTTAAGGGTGCCCTCAATCCTTCTGTCTATGTCTGCACCAAAGATACTGAAGTACACAGGTCCTGAAACAACATCTATTTCTATCATACCCAGGCTGGTTGTTGAAATATATGACACCAGATATTCTGCCAGAGTATTAATTTAAAGTTAGAAAGGAAACCCATGGATGTCTCTTGTAGGTATATACTGTCTTTTCTTCATGAGGAATAGTTCATTGAGCAGCAAAATGTTATGTACCTAATAGAGTTAAGCTGAAATTCACTTAAGAAATTCAATATTTGAATGTATAAGTACATATCAGAAACAAAGGAAGATTACCAGGGCAAAGAGAGTGAAAACACCAGTGAGGAGGTAAGAGAACTGTTTTTCTCTGCTGGACAGAAACATGTGGAGCAGTCATAATTTCGATCACTCAGAATCACAGAATAATTTAGATTGGAAAAAACCTTTAAGGTCATTGAGTCTAACCATAAACCTAACAATACCAAGTCCACCACTAAACAAGAGACCAGGTACTTTCTTTCAGGTTCTTACTTACTACCTTACTGTCTTTCAAGTACTTGTTTATTCCTTTGTATTCAGCACTGATGAGACTGCATCTCGAATATTGTGTTCAGTTCTGGGCCCCTCTCTACAAGAAGGATGTTGAGGCTCTGGAGTGAGTTCAGAGAAGAGCAATGAAGCTGGTGAAGGGGCTGGAGAACAGGCCTTATGAGGAGCAGCTGAAGGAGCTGGAGTTGTTTAATATTGAGAAAAGGAGGCTGAGAGGAGACCTCATTGCTCTTTACAACTACCTGAAAGGAGTTTGTTGAGAGGAGGGAGCTGGCCTCTTCTTCCATGTGACAGGGGACAGGAGAAGAGGGAATGGCCTCAAACTCTGGCAGGGGAGATTTAGGCTGGACATCAGGAAATTTTTTTTACGGAAAGGGTCATTGTGGTGTTTGAGTCACCTTCCCTGGATGTGTTTACAGGACGGGTGGATGAGGTGCTAAGGGACATGGTGTAGTGGTTGATAAGAATGGTTGGACTCACTGGTCCTGTGAGTCTCTTCCAACCTAGTGATTCTGTGATTCTCTGATTCTGTAAGTAAATCCAGTATTCCTTGAAAAAAATATGGAATTACACTGTCCCTGCACAAATAGAGTAAATAAGATCTACGTATCTGAGGAGGAATGTCTCAAGGATTCATATGCCCACAGTTAGAATACCCATAAGAAGCAAATGGTCAGTGGCTGAATGGTCAAAGGCTTTCTTTAGAAAGAAACACAAGCATATAGATGGCAGTTAGAGTATACTGAATTTAATTCATTTAAAGAGTGAGAACTGTTTAAGTCTTCGCATACAGAAAGCAAATTAGAGAGTCCCACTTGCAAACTAGTAAAATAAATTATGTTAAACAATGAAGCAAAAAGAGCTATAGATCATGAGAATGGCCCTAAAATGTAAATTACAACAAATTCAATGATTTGGCAAGTCACATCCATTTTGAATTATTTCTAAATGGCAAAAGAAACCCAGCAGGTCCTAAAAGAGACAATTTGACGGCTTAGACACAGTTGTCTTAGCACTTTGTAAATACAGAAAGATTTTAAGATGAAGGAAAACAATATGACTACATTTGGAGAACTCTAGTACATCTAAATTGCTGAACAAGAAGGGCAGACATCTTCTGTCTCCATTCCAGGTGGGCTGGGGAGAAGATCCTGGACAAGAAGGATGAAAATCTGCCTCCATGGCACGGGGGTTGGAGCTAGATGATCTTTAAGGTCCCTTCCAACCCAAACCCTTCTATGATTCTATGATTATAAGATTCTATGAAGTTTGAAAAAGAATTATTTGAATGTGGAATCTGGACATATTGACAGAACTTGCATAAAATTTAGATTTAATAGATATTCTCAAATGACTTTTGTAAGAAGACTAGAAAATATGTATCAGACAAAACTACAGAAATATTATTCAAAAACTACTTGCAAACAAATTTGGAATATCACTTAGAAGGGTTATTTCTGTTCATCAATTTCTAAAGATATTAAGTAGCAATACAAAAGAATTACCTACTACATACTCACTTAGTTGACACTCCTTGTACCTTAGTGAACTCAGCACAGGTCTGATCACATGCTATAAAATGCAGAATTAATATATTACATCATACATCAGCCATGGTTGTTATGCTATGGTTGTTAATGTTTCCTTTATTGTTCTTTCTCCTCTTCTTCCTCTTCTTCTTCATCATCTTTATCTTCAATTTTGTCTTTGTCTTCTTTTTCACCTTACGTATAACACAAATTCTTCTTTTTTTTAATTTAAAAGCTTAAACCCCCTACTCATCCTTACAAATGTTATTCACTTTTTTGAGACTTAAATTCTTTACAATTAATTTGAAATTATATATAGAGAGAGTTTTGAAAAAGCAAAGTTAACGAACTATTTTCTATTCAATAACAACACATAAAGCTTTAATTCAGGAAACTGCTCAGTTTTTTTCTTTTTTTCTATTTATCAGTGGCGTATTGATATTTTCTCTTTACCATGTCAGCTGTATTGCTGACTAGTCTCAGGAATGTAGAACTCATGTCCATCCATTTTGTAGACTTTTCTACTATTTTCCACAGTTATCTTTATTGTGACAGGAATACCTGTCAGAAATGCTTTGCTCTTTTATTTATCTTAGATGTAGATCATATCTCTTGATGTTATTTAGGTTTTTTGCCGTTCTGTCTTTTTTCTGTTTTCCTCACAGTCATCAAAGTTCTTATCTCCTCAGCTCCAGCAAATTCCACATATTTTTAAAAAGTCTGCTGATCTGACTCTAGCCTTGGCACACCCGTTTTGGCTCTCTGGACACCTAGGAACATCAACTTCTCATTGTTATATTTTTTTTCATTTTAGAAAAGAATTAGGGCACAAGGGACATTGAGGTTTTTTCCTTCTAAATTTCCTTCATTCAGCTGTCATAAAAAAGGTTGATATGAACTGGAGGAAATAGTTGATGGTGCTCGATCAAACTCTAACAGGAGCATATTTATTATTTTTTAATATTAAAAAAAGAGAGATAAGGAATGGAAAAAAAGAAAAATGATATAAAAATGGTGAACTAAAAAGCCAGAGCCTGGGTCATTTGACTACAAAAAGGCAGGTGGTATCATCTAAGATGTCTTTGTGCCTTGAAACATCCTTAAGCTAGCTGATAGGGCAGAGTAACTATGGGAGAAAACCTAAGCATTTCAGGGCCCCATAAGCAAGGGGGAAGTCAGACGAAGCCACCAGGAGGTCTGCATGGATGAACAAGGAATGTTGGACAATGTTAAACTTAAAAAGAAAGTCTACAGAAGATGGAAGCAAGGACAGGTAGCCTGTGAGGAATACAGAGAAATTGTCCAAGTAGCCAGGGACCAGGGATGGAAAGCTAAAGCCTCAATGGAATTAAACCTGACCAAGGATATCAAGGCTAACAAGAAAAGCTTCTACAAGTATGTTTGTGATAAAAGGAGGACTAGTGAGAATGTTGACTCCCTCCAGGGGAAAATAGGAGATCTGGTTACCCAGGATATTGAGAAACCAGAGATGCTCAATGACTCTCTTTTGCCTCAGTCTTCAATGGCGAAGGGGCAAACCGCACTGTCCAAGTCACAGAAGGCAAAGTCAGGGAGTGGGATATTGAAGAATCTCCAACTGTAGGAGAAAACATATATCAGGTTTTAAATCAGTGAATTTTGGGCTAAGTATAAGCCTTAGCCCAATTTAATACTCCAGTTTACCATAAAGATAAATGCAAGAGTTGTTTGAATGAAATATCAGTTCTATTTTTTTCTTTATTTAACCTTCAAAATGGAAAATTAACACAGGAAGACTACCCTTCTGATAACCTATTCAAACTGAATAAGTAAAACTGAGGACAGTTCAGAGTCACCTACTCTACTCTTTAACCTACCTTCAAAACCTGCTAAGAGAAAATCTGCTGTATTACTGTATCAGTTTTTAAGTGGACAGGAGTAAAAAGAATTTATTTTTCATGTCTTCTGTTTCCTGGTTGCAAGAAGTGAATGAAATTGGCTTTCTGCTATGGGAAACCTAAGAGGAAGTTATAATGTGCATCATTCATTTGTGTTTCTTTAACCAAAATGTGTCTTATAATGCTCAGTAAGAATATGCCTTGCTTTTTTAGCCTGGAGAAGAGGAGGCTGAGGGGAGACCTTATTGCTCTCTACAACTACCTGAAGGGAGGTTGTGGAGAGGAGGGAGCTGGCCTCTTCTCCCAAGTGACAGGGGACAGGACAAGAGGGAATGGCCTCGAGCTCCTCCAGGGGAGGTTCAGGCTTTACATCAGTTGGGTGCTGGAACAGGCTGCCTAGGGAGGTGGTTGACTCTCCTGCCCTGGAGGTGTTTAAGGTGTGGGTGGATGAGGTACTGAGGGGCATGGTTTAGAGATTGGTAGAAATGGTTAGACTAGATGATTCAGTGGGTCTCTTCCAACCTGGTGATTCTGTGATTCTGTGATTCAGACAAAGACTGTTGTAAGCAGGAAAACAGGAATGATTTCCTAGGAAGTATTTTTGTTCTCTTACATTGATTTCCTTTGAGCATGTTGAAAGCTAAGATGTTTACAAATGATGTCTCATTCTAGGAGGGCGTAATATCAGTGCTGATCCTTACTGCAGTTTCATTTCATACTGAACTACAGCTCTCTCTTACTCGCCATTAAACTGTGCAATAATTTATTTATTGTTATCTAAAATTAATGTGTATTTTTGAGATGTGTATATTTTATTTCAGCTGGTCTTTGTCTTCTCTAATTGCAGTGCAGATACATAGTTGGTAGACTAGAATTCCTTTTTTCCAATATCATTATATAGAGGTTTGGATTATGGGGCCTTCTCATCAGGAATTTATCTGAATTTACTTCTATAAGCTAATACTGTATTATCAAATGTGAACTATATATATACGTTTCCCCTTCCAGTTTAAAGCTATTCCCCCTCATCCTTATTTCAAATGAAACAACTGTGACAAAGGATGTGGACAAGGCTGAGGTACTTAATGCCTTCTTTGTCTCAGTCTTTAATAGCAAGGAAAGTTCTTCCCTATGTGTACATATCCAAGAGTCAGAGGAGCAGAACAAAGCTCCCATGATCCAAGACGAGGCATTTAGAGACTTGCTTGCCCATCTAGACACAGACAAGTATATGTGGCCAGGTGGGATCCACCTAAGGGTACTAAAGGGGCTGGTGGATGTGATGGCCAAACCCCTTTCCATAATCTTCCAACAGTCCTGGAAGACTGGGGAGGTTCCACTGGACTGGAGGCCGATGTTGTACCCATCCACAAGAAGGGTCGCAGGGAGGATCCAGGGAACTACAGGCCTGTCAGTCTGACCTCAGTACCAGGGAAAGTCATGGAACAGGTGATCTTGAGAAGAGGAGGTTGAAGGGAGACCTCATTGCTCTCTACAACTACCTGAAAGAAGGTTTTGGAGAGGAGGGTGCTGGCCTCTTCTCCCACATGACAGGGGACTGGACAAGATGGAATGGCCTCAAGTTCTACCAGGGGAGGTTCAGGCTTGAGATCAGAAAAAACACCAAACATCTTTCACAGAAAGGGTCATTGGGCACTGGAACAGGCTGCCCAGGTTGGTGGTTGAGTCACCATCCCTGGTGGTATTTAAAACATGGGTAGATGAAGTGGTGAGGGACATGGTTTAGCGTTTGATAGGAATGGTTAGACTCGATGATTCTGAAGGTCTTTTCCAACTTACTGATTCTGTGGTTCTGCAATTCTACCACTGCATACCCTTGTAAAAAAGTCCCTCTTCATCTTTCTTGTATGCTCTCTTCTGGTACAGGAAGGTTGCAATAAAGTCTCTCCAAAGCAACCCCAGTATTAACCATGAGTAAATCCTGCTGCCATGACAGATTGTCTGCCTCAGAGATGCCAACCATACTGGTGTGCTGTTAAATGCTTAGTTTTGCATGAGTTATTGGAATTGTACATAGAACCAAACAATATTTTATAAAACTCTTCAGCACTTTCTTAACATACAGAGGCTGTGGCCAGTATTAACTCATGTTTTTCAACCAGAAGAGGAAGTCTATAATTTTAAATAGTTTATCCTCTGGAAGGACTGGGGTTTGTGCAATCTTTTCACAGACTATTTTTCCCTGCAGTTTGCTGTTAACATTATACTAGACTCTTTGACTGCATTACTGTGTTAAACATTACATTGCGTTATGTCATGGTAGTTTATATTATCCTAACTAAGACTGGTACAAAGTGAAATTAGGACTACTTTTACACATCCTTCAAATTAAAAATTTTCAGTTGTGATCCTGATCATAGAATATGTAGTAATAAGAAATAAAACAAAATTATATGTTTCTAGTGTAAAAACATTTTTTAAAGAATAACTGTTTCCTTAATATGTATGACATGGCATAATTACAAATTTAATCTCACAGGTCGTACAGTACTGCTATAATAAAGTTACTCATTTTCAGAGTCATTAAGTTAACCACTTACTTGTTATAATGAGAAAGTCAAAGTGACCTTATAACAGACAATAGGTAAAGTACTTTGATTTATAGTACTCTGCTTTAAAACATATCCTAAATATTTTCTCACTAAGTTTTTACTGACAGAAGCAGGGTCCATCAGCTGATCTGGACAATGGAAAATATATCATCACATAATATTTGTGAAAAAAATATTTCAGAAATATATATTCTTGTCAGCATTGAATTAATCTCTTATGTCTAGGGATACATTTCTCCTTCCTTGTGCAAAACATCTAATTCACACTGTAAGGATGTACAGAATACATGAACAACAACTTCATTCAGGTTACCTGATAAAGGACATGTTCTGTTCAATAGCAGATAATAAGTAGTGAAGTGAAAAAACAAAACAGAGAGACAAAAATCTAGTAGACAAGGGCTAACAGAGGCAAAATACCAAAAAGTTTCCTGTTGCTTATTGATGAGGCATCAAGAAACTGCAGGCACAGCTCTGGAGATGGCCAGCCTGGCCCTGTTAACCATCCCTAGAGGTATTTAAAGGATGAGTGGATGAGGTGCTGAGGGGCATGATTTAGTGGTTAATAGGAATGGTTCAACATGATCCCAGAGGTCTTTTCCAAACTAGTGATTTTGTGACTCTGTAATACAAAGCAGGGAAAGAGGAAGGGCACAGGACACCAGGGTATCCTATATAGGGAATGTGGAACTATGCAAAATGTATTAAGGAAGATTTGGAGAAGGAAAGCAAGGAGGAAAAAGTAGGAGGAATAAATGGAAGGAGGTATAAAATGTCAGATGTAAATGGGACTCATCAGCACAATTGTCTGGGCAAAGCCCTGCACCTGATCACCCTGGGCTGTCCAGTCTTCTTACTAAATCTTCCACGAAGTACTTCTTTGCGTAATCTCACTTCCTATCCTGTGTTTTTCAGTGCTGCAAAGGCTCAGTGTCAGCTACTGAGGTCCCTGTTGTGAGCAAACTTGTTGCTACATCCTGAAGTAAGACCCCCACCAGTATGACTGTGGGCATCCCCGGTCTGTGATGTCAGCTTTGGGGACCATTAAGGTCTTTGACTTCCAG
Organism: Coccyzus lansbergi; assembly: GCA_033558105.1. Taxonomy (NCBI): domain Eukaryota; kingdom Metazoa; phylum Chordata; class Aves; order Cuculiformes; family Coccyzidae; genus Coccyzus; species Coccyzus lansbergi. The sequence goes on from JAUMJK010000168.1 coordinate 1,768,145, forward strand.
TCACAGGAGTAGGTATGGTATGTGTCTCAAAAAAACAGATAATAGGGGGATAGACATGAGTAAAGGGCTCAGTGCTGGCCACAGGACCACAGGACACAGGCCATGTACTGGGAGCCAGCTACTGGGGACATGTGCCTATACCTTCCTTAAACAGTGTGTTGGGGTGAGCATGTGGATTTGCAGGCAAACTCCAAACTGGAACATCAAGTGAGTAGGAGGCCCTGGGTCTGGGTAGGGGCACCTGGGGGGAACATGTGGGGATGGCATGCATGTAAGATGACTCTGTGAATTCTACCAGGTAATTTAATGTTGAAAATTATTAGTATCTGCCTTTTAAACAGACATAGGCAAGATTATAAGTCATAACTTTCACCTCCTTTGTAAACTGCTGCTAGCTTTTTTAGTGTTAATATTCCATTTCTTTTGGTTTATGGTCTTCTGAAAAATACTTTTACTATTCCACAGCCTAAATAAGGTACAGAGCTTTTTAGTCTATTTAGTTAACTAGAATCTGGTAATTTTGTATAGAGTAAGTCTGCACTAATGGGATTCATCTCTGCAACTCTGTTTTTTATCTATGAGGCTTTACTAAGTACCAATCACCTTTTCTACCAGTCTATTTTTTAACTACTTATCACTACAAGGCTAAAGATTTTGCAAATAAATACTTTACTACATTAGGTTAATCAAGATACTTGAGTCTGAAACCTAATGGACTAAATTTAGTTCTTTCTTTCTGGTCCATGTACAATAAATTGATACATTGCTTTTCCAAAAATCCAAGTATTTCACACCTTGTAAGAGAAGTTCTTATCTGAAAATACTACTTCTCTATGCACAGTGATATTGTGTGCAAATAAAATTGCAAATAAAATTCTTAATAATGTCCCCACCCTGAAATTACCTTTGCCTGTCTCAGAGGTAAATCATATATGTTGTTTGTGATAAAAAAGCATCACCTCTACACCCGAATCTAAAATAATATTTTTTAACTTTGTTGGGTAGAATTTATTTCACCTTTTAGAGAATAATTAAACAATGAATCTAAGTGAAGCAGTGTAATTCCCTTTATCCTTATGGAGGGGACAGAAATCCAGAGAGGGAAGTTAATCCCACCCAGATACATGTCTTTCTTTGAGAAATAATCCGCTTGGAATTACATCATATTTATCATGTTGTTACTGTTACACAAGTTCTGCCCATGGCATTGGTGTTTACCTCTGTGTAAATGAGGCATGACAAAAAAAAGTGTAGTGTGGCGTAGTCAACAGTGAAAGAGAAACCAGCTGCCTCAAATTGCTCTCCTGGTGCATGCTGTCCCGCCTACTGTTAGCATCAGATCGTTTACAACATGCCAGAATTACACATTACTCTCCTGTAGTTTGTTAGGCACAAAAGTACATACAACACGCCAAAAGGTTCAGTCCTGAAAAACTATCTGGATTTTAGCAATTGTGTGAGCTGCAAAGAAGAAAATGAGGAAAGAAAATAAAGGAAATTGAGGTTTTGATTAGAATATTTTTTTTGTACCAACTCTCAAAATGAATAGTCATGTTATAATTCTCTTGGATGCGGGTAAATACAATAACTGTTGTGAATGGTGACTGATCATTTTGGTGTTCAAATCAGTGTTGCTCTGAAAAGATTTCATCTTATTTTAAATAATTTTCTCAAGCAGTGTAGATTACTAGTTTCCTTTGGAAGCAATTCAGTCAACATGTTATTCAGGACACACCTGGAGGGCAATTTGTTTGACTTAAGATTTGCAAAACAGAAATGGCATAATGTTAATTTGCTTTTAAACCAGTTGTCATGTCTAAGAATTAAATAAGCAATTGGATGAGACCAAACTGAATTCATTGAGATATCAGCCATGCAGTCCACTTATTTTGCCTGATTCTGATAGAAAAGCCTTTTATATGAGCAGTTGATACATTCACATTTTCCACACTTGGCCTTTTCAGAAATCTCAGTGACAAATTTTTTGCTGGTTTGTATTCCATTCTGTGTTTGAAGAAGATATATACATTAACTAAAAATACTTCACATTTTTTTTTGTCTGTGCATTTTTACTGTATTTATTATAGTCTATATGCAGTGTTGGAGAAATACGTAGCTCTATAGAGAGAGTTGTTTTCAAATAAAGTCTATAAGAATGCTCAGGATACCATTAATTTAAGTGCTTAGAAACTTTTATATTCCAATATCAACATGTAATTTATTACTATTAATTTATTAATTGATCAATTAATACATGGCAGCTATTTGCATAAATAGGTTATCAATCTCTATCATCAGCACTGCTACCAACAACTGTAATCCTAATATTTATTCTACATTTCAGTTAAGTTTAACTCCGTTCATTCAAGTGACTGGAACTGCCCCTGGAATGGCTTAACTTTCTCCAGCTTTCCATCATAGAGGATTTCAGTGCAAAACTTAGTAATCTAACTAGAATGTGTCCATGGCAGATTATGCTTGAAAAACCACTGTTTTGATGCAAAGAGAAAAGAGGCCATCACCTCTAGCATATGTGTCTTGGTGTGGGCCAAGGACTCCTCCTGCCCATCCTGGTGCCCTGAGTCCTGGAGTCTCTTGCCCTGCTGAGGAATGTGGCTGCAGCTGTCCCTTCAACCAACAGTGAGGTTGATGCAGGCACACAGAGGCATGGTCACCCACTCCTGGCCACAGAAAAGGTGCTACCTCTAGCAGCACCCATCGACAAGGACTCCTACTAGATACAGGCACAGACAACCATATTCCCTCTTCCTGCCCAGCATTCCTGTTATTCAGACACAAAATGACAATGGGGCTAAATTCACTAAATTATGTAATGACCTAACGTATGGACCTGCTGCATATTTCTGAATGACAGACATCTGTTACACAAGCTGGGTGACTGAGGTGGTGGAGGAAGAGTCCTCTATCTAAAAGTTATAAAGGAGGCAGGAACATTCCTAGAAGTGTTCATCAATCTATTGGAGAGGGTGGATTGTGTTCTGATACTAATTGTCCAGGGACAAACCCAGGATCTTTCTCATGTCTCAGTTAAGATTAAATATAGCCACTTGAAAGAACAGCTGCCCTCTAATACATCAGGATCTTGGCAGGAGGTAGGATGGAGTAGGTTCATTTGCACATTAAACAATAGCAATTGAGTTATAAGGTATTTCCTGGGGCTCATTGATCACAAGGAAGGAAATAAATGCAGCTAGTCATTATTCCCAGGAAACTGTTCTGATGAGTTTATTCTTTTCTACACACTTCTTATCACTTCGTGATAAGGTTGGATAACAAGTATATTCATATCTGGATGATAAACATATTAGCAATGTTTGTGGTAGAGACCCTGAAGGTTGTTATTACTATTATAAGGTGAGAGGGAAAAAAATAATCTGTAGGGTAAGTACCTTTGTGATGGCTATTTTTATTTCATTGGTATGCATAAGGCTTCTCTGGAAAATTAATGTACCATTTATTGGACTAAGTATCCAGTTTCCATGGATTATCTCTACATTCCATTCAGCATGTAATTAATATTTAAGCACCTTTTTCCTCCTCTTTATTTTCGCATTGTTTCTGAATGACAAATAGTTTTACAGCTTGAATAAACACCATCCAGGGTCCTTAAATTAATATTTGTGTATATTTTCTGTTTAGTTTACATACTGAATGTCTGAGTCTATCTGTTTCTACACTTAGGTGCATGCCAAGTACCACATATTATTTTTCCTGCCTGCAGAAAAGTGATATATTCATTGATAGAGGCATAACCCAAAATTATCTGTAGTAGCAGGTAAGAATGGAAAGATAATTTTGTAATTCTGGGATTTGGAAGACAAAAAAAATAATTGAAAAATATTGAATGTAGTAAGAAATCTTCATTGGTATTAATGGGAGGACAACAAACTTAGAAGAATAGGGAGAACTGTACAAAACCAATTTTTTTTCCAATTTGATATCTAGAAGTATTGTAGTTCTTGGAAAATTAAATTGAGTATATGGTTTTGTATATCCATTTTTATATTGGAGCATGTTGTGGGTTGATTACTTTTCTGTTTAACGTATTCTATATTAAATTCAGCTGAAAGACCCTTGGAAAAGAACCTGTTCATAAATAGGCTACAGCAGAAATCATATTCAGACATTCCTGAGCATCACATTAAAAACTTGCTCATTCACTATGTTTCTGGGAGATTGGGTTGGGTTCACCATATCTATCAACTGTTGACAGAACTGTTTTCTATTAATTCTCTTTTCAAATCTTTTAATCTTAAACACTGAACACCCTGGCGGAGCTTGAGGCCATTCCCGCTCGTCCTGTCCCCTGTCACTTGGGAGAAGAGGCCAGCTCCCTCCTCTCTCCACAACCTCCTTTCAGGTACTTGTAGAGAGTAATGAGGTCTCCTCTCAGCCTCCTCTTCTCCAGGCTAAACAACCCCAGTTCTCTCAGCTGCTCCTCATAGGGTCTGTTCTCCAGCCCCTTCAGCAGCTTTGTTGCTCTTCTCTGGACTCACTCCAGAGCCTCAACATCCTTCTTGTGGTGAGGGACCCAGAACTGAACACAGGATTCAAGGAGCAGTCTCACCAGTGCTGAGTACAGAGGGAGAAGAACCTCCCTGGACCTGCTGGTCACACCATTTCTGATACAAGCCAGGATGCCATTGGCCTTCTTGGCCACCTGGGCACACTGTTGGCTCATGTTCAGTTGACTGTCAACAAACACCCCTAGGTCCCTCTCCTCTTGGCAGTTTTCCAACCAGACTTCTCCCAGTCTGTAGCTCTGCATAGGGTTGTTGTGCCCCAAATGCAGGACCCGGCATTTGGTTGTGTTAAACCTCATGCCATTGGACTCTGCCCAGCGGTCCAGCCTGTTCCAGCGTTTCTCCTAAGTAATAGGGGACAGGACAAGAGAGAATGGCCTCAAGCTCCATCAGGGGAGATTTAGGTTTAACATTAGGAAAAACTTTTTCACAGGAAGGGTCATTAGGTACTGGAACAGGCTTCCCAGGATGATGGTTAAGTCACTTTCCCTGGAGGTGTTTAAGGCACAGGTGGACGAGGTGTTGAGGGACATGGTTTAGTGTTTGACAGGAATGGTTGGATTCAATGATCCAATGGGTCTCTTCGAACCTGATTATTCTATGATTCTATGATTCTATGATTCTATTCTATGAAAACGCTAATTGAATACTAAGTGGTGATACTAGTTCTATCACAGTATAAACTGCAGGATTTGGGTTTTACTGAGTATACTATAAAAAAGCTCTTCTTGAATTTTCATAGTCTATACTGCCAATGGTTTTCACCCTGAGGATTTAATAGCCCTATGTGGCATTTATGGTCTTTTTACATCAATTTCTTGATAGATAGTGTTTATTCTGTGTATTGCAGACTCAGTGGTTGAGTTTATTGCAGACATCATTTTACGTGTCCTCAAAGTATTTCAGTTCCTTCCTCCTAAGAAATAATATATATGTAACATATAGGTTCTTGACTCCTCGCTTGGGTTTGTTTGACAAAGCCAGCTGTAGAAGATTTTTTGCAATATAATATTTGAGCCAACTGTAGAAGATCTTTTGCTATATAATATTTGAGCTGTGCCATTAACTTACTTTATGTCAATGATGATATCATATATATCTCTGGATTCAAACTTTTGTACTACTGAAATAATTTACCTACTAAAGCATTAACCATTGAGGCACTACATTAATGTGAAACACTGATTACTAATGTAGCTCAACATGAATTTTCAACACATTAGTCCACAACCACAACTGCTGCAAAGGCACATACTGTTTTGAAGTAGATGCAAATATTAAATTTAACATACTAGTTATAGTGATTATAAGTCAAGTTTTATTTCAGTCCAGTTTCTTTTATAAAATGAAATAGTGGATTATTTTCATTTTTCTTTATCCAAAATAGTAAAAGCAGTTACAATGATTGTCAATCTTATAGAATAATTGCTTATCAAATTGCATTTGAAAACCACATGATTTTAACTCATGCAGTTCTTACATGGTTTGGAAATCCCAACACTTCTAGGTATTTTTTTTAAAAAAAGTAAAAAATAGTGAGAATTTCCCAATATTTTTTGTTTCACATTTTATTACTACTTCACTATCCCATATAACTTCCTTTTTCTCCTATAGAGATACCTTTCTGTAGTCATGCTGAAAGAGTTTTTCCTAAGACTGGAAGAGTGAAATGCACAACTGTGTAATATATATATATATATATATATATATATATATATATATATGCTATAGTCACTCTGAGACAGCTGAGAGGTGATACCCAAAATCTGTACAACAGAGACCCACAGAAACAGTTTGCTGTTCCAGAAATAATTGGTGTATGTCTGTGGGCTTCCTAAAGTACAAGGAATGGCAGCACTATCAATCTGCCCTATGGCTGTTCTGCAGAATGTTACTACACCAAGGTGTTTTCATTTCCCTTTATTCTTTAAAGAATGGCCAGCTGTTAATGTATTTTACATGTAATTGAATGTTATTGATGCTCTTCTCCATCTTCACTCTGGTAAGAGAAACCCTCTATCAAAACAGATTAACGATGATTAACAATGGCGGAATTGCCTTCCTAGTTTTCTGTATTAATAATCTGGAGGTGTATAGGAAAGAAAGCAGCAATGCCTAGACTTGGGGACTGTGATCTGAATCTTGAAAAAGGCGGCAAAATTTGTTTGCTGTGGTTATTCACCTTGTCCTTATCCAAAAATTATTTACTGTCATATTGTCTGTATTACTATTACTCAATGCACCATGTATGTTAGAAGTGTTTAAATTGAGAGTAAAATGAACAATCTCCATGCAAGTACTAAAGTAATCTTTCTCCAAGAGTAACTTCTCACAAATTGTTTAGAATCATGCATTGTGATCTCTATGAAATATTATTGCTAATTAATTATTTAAACATATTCCAAATTATTTCAATTTATTGAAGGGATATGTCCTGAACTATAATTCTTGGAGTAAATAATTTTAGAAATGTTTTTATGCTCTCTCTCTAGGTATTTTCACTGGTTGTGGTAAGTTGAGCCCAGCCATCAACTTAGCATCCATCATTTTTTTCCCTCTCTGTGGGCTTGGGGAGAGGAATGGAAGAGCAAAAGCTGAAAACTCATAGACTGCACAGCCAAGCAAAGCAAAATAAGGAATTCATCAACTACTTTCCATCAACAGGAATTTGGTTAACCACTTGCAGGAAAGCTTGGCCTCAACCGTCATAAGAGTTACTAGGGAAGACAAATGCCATGACCACAAACATTTCCCATTCCTTCTCCTTTACCTGAGTTTTATTGCTGAGCATGACTTCATATGCCGTAGGATATTCCTTTGGTCAGCTGGGTTCTACTGCCTTGACTGTGGCCCCTCACAACTTCTTGTGCATCCCCAACCTACTGGTTTGGTGGTGACATTAGAGTGAGAAAATTAAAAAGCATTGACAGAAATTTAAAACACAGCACCGTAATTCTGCTCCAGTCTGAGCCAAAAGACTATATTAATGGTTTACCTTTCTTGGAGTCCCACTATGTTGCTAAACTAGTTTCCTGCCTGGGAAAATTTTACTGGAAAAAAAAAAAGCAAAACAAAACGAAAACAACATCTGTAAGCAAAAAAAAAAATTTCTTCTATGCATTTTTTCTGTCCTACCAGTTATATGCACAGAAAGAATCATAGAATCATAGAACAACCAGATTGGAAGGGACCCATCGGATCATCGAGTCCAACCATAGAAAGAAAATCTGGGTCAGCACGTCTATGTCTATCTTAACATGAAATCCAGTTTTCATATAAGGATTCCTTGACAAGTTACTTGCTAATGTAAGCATTCATACATAAACACACACACAAATACATATATATAAATGAACACATATGTATACATGGTATATGTATATTTTTATGTAACAAACATTGTTCACTATTAGTTTGGGAATTGGGGGGATTTTTTATTCCATTAGCTAAATTATACTTGGAAAAGAACAGAAAGTAACTAAAGACCAATGCATTAAATGTTATCTGAAGTTCTTCATTAATTCATAGTCAATTAATTCAATATATCAATTAATTCAATATATCAATTAATATATTGAATTAATTCACAGTTAGTTAATTCAGTATATTAATTAATATGTACATAATTAATAAGCAATATATTAATTAATTCTTTTCTTAATGTTAATTGTTTTCAGAGAAATGCTTGAGCAAGATTCATGAAACCATTTTACATTAATCTTATATGCACATTTATATACTTAACAAGCTTACTAAAAGCATTCTGTAGATGATCTCTTCACCATAAAAATACATGGAGTTTCTGTCACAGTAGTTAAAATTAAAATAAAGTATGAGAATGTAGACTTGTGAAAATGTGGGCATGAAATCCAGGCCCAGATACTAGAGACAGGTATTTTACATTATTATCTTCGCTTCAAAACTAAGGGTTTTTTACAATTTTTGCTTTGTTGAAAGTCTCTTGGTTTTATGTTCTCTCATAAGGGTGGGTTTTTTTATCAAAATCTTGTCTTTGTGAACATATCTAATAGTAAGTAATGTTCTGGGACCATTAAACTCGTATGTTTGGTTTCAAAGAAAATTCTATGCTATTATGTTCACTAAAACCTATAAACTGATAGACCTAAATGGAAACCCTAACCAGGCTAGGAATTCATGCAGCCACATGGCTGTGTTTGTAGTAAGTTGAGATAGCTAGTTGTAAAAAAATTATATACGGTTTTATATATCTAAATAATAAGGAAATAAACATTTTTTTTTCAGTAGTCACCAAGAGTAGCGAGTGTTGGGGATCTGAATTCATAATTAATTGCTTAAAAGGGTACATGCTTAACTTTTTTTTTTAAGAAAAAAAGAAGGATGGCCTTATTTGATTATTGGAAATGGCATCTTTTACATCTTGCACTTGTTCATAATTAATATAATTAGCATCAGACACTGAAAGAACTTGTGTGGCTCATAATTGTTTCCCTGCTCATACCAGTTGCATCTGTAATTTTTAAAGAATTTTACCATAGGCATTTGTGAGATAATAGCTGGATGTTCATTCAAAGTCAGTCTGTTCTAAAGTACTAATCCAAGCTGACTCATTGAGATCATCATATGAATCTACAGTATTATTCTCTTGGAATGTAATTTTAGGAATTGTCAGAGCAAATTAGCTTGTTCACGTTAACTACACTTACATATTAAAAATGGATGAGGAGGCAGTGCTTAGATCCAAGTGGGGTCTATATTACCATATGAAGTGCACTAATGCCGAGTTTCCTTTATCAGATGTTGTCACCGTAGAAGTACCAGTTTAATCCTGTGCCTATCTGACTTTTGTGTACCGGTTCTCCACTGCATGCAAATAGAAACTGAAAAAGTATCATCTGCTTTTCGATCTAACATAGAATTGAGTTTAACTAATGCTGAACTTTCACCTTTTTGCTGATACATATTGCATGACAATTGTCAGCAAAGTTGATGGGGTTAAAATTTTACTTGAATTCCAGGCTAGGAAACCCATATTCCCAGGACAGAACACAAAGTGTATTCACTGTTGGAATATTTCTTACGAGGAAAAAGTACTAATTTGCACTGATTCCCTTCTAGGGATAAAATATAAGACTACAGTAACATTTGAGCATCTCACCAAAATGTCTGACAGTTTTCCTGCTGTTTTTCTATGTGGATACTGGTGATGGGCCATGTGCTGTAATGGTCAGATCAGAAGACATCACAACACTTTGCGTAATAAAGAGAAGGAATATCAGTGCCTGGTTGCTCTTACATCTCTCAATGGAAAGTTTAGGCTCAGGCAGATACTGATGAACAAGGAAGAAATGTACTGCTGCAAAAGACAGCACTAACAGGTTCAGATTTGTTGGTCATAACAGTATTTTACTAAAAGGTTTGGGTTTTGGGGTTTTTTATTTTTTTGCTTTATAAAGCAAAGGGATTGGTGGGGAAAATACTATTTCAGATTTTTTTTTTCTTAAACATGTAGAAACACTGACTGAGAATCTACAGGTATAACGAGTTGTATAAAAACTTCTTAAAAGTGAATAATGCTACTTTTCTAAGGAATTGATGGCAGTAGAAAAGTATAAAAGTGAAGACAATAGAATTCACAAAAGTCAACATGGACAACTCGTGTAAGTAAGAAACAAGATGCTTCAGAAAGAGAGAGTTTAAGGTAGGAAAGCATGTGAGACAGCTGCCAGCAATTGAAAAGGTGATATATTCATAATGGCAGACTACCCTATTGCAAAATAAAGTTAAGGAGCATATTAAGACAGAAATACAGGATGAGAAACATCAAGGGCAGGAAAAAATATTATAGAATATGTATTATGTTAGATAAATACTATAATAGACAAATACATTAAGAACAGAAACAAGGGTAGATGTCTAAGAGTGTGCCTAAAGGACAGAAAAACACATTGAGATGAAATTGGAGAGAGACTAACTTGCAAAATTAGTTTCCATTAGCAAGGAACAGAAAAGCTCTAGGAGTAGAAAATTAGAAATAAGACTAAAAAGAAGCAAAGATAAATAGCAAACATTGGACTACTCAAAGATTGCTACAAATGACGCCTTCTTTGCTTTAAAAAAACCAAAATAATAAGCAAGTACCCTAAAACATTTTTTTAACCATGCATATTAATAACTTTATGAAGAATGATGAAATACAGAACAGAATACAGTAAGAACACATTATTGTACATGTTTTTATAAATTAAGGCAGGCAAATTCAAGTTGTATAGTTTGGCTAAATTAAACATTTTACATAAAGAATTAATTTTACAAAAATTTTAGGAATTTATACCTGGAGTTATAATAGGAATAAACCGTATAATTAAGCTCATAAAGGAGCTGGAAAAAGAAAGTAGGGGGGAAAAAAAAAGAAAACCCCAGCATTTTTTAGCCATGTTAATCTAATTCCAATTTCTGGCAAGATTTTGTAAAAAATTGTCAAGAAATTTATTTATAAGAAACTCAAAGATAATAAGGTGATTAAAAATGGACAGCATAATGATCGTGTCGAACTGATCTAATTTCTTTCTCTGACAGGCTAAAAGGCCAAGTGAAAAAAAGAGAAGCAGTAGGTATAGTACAGGTTACTTTATCAAGTTTTTTGATTGTCATGCATAACATTCTTATAAGCAATCTGACAAAATGTACTTAATATATTTATACCTATAATAATATAGGTATAGAAGTTGATAATATATTTATACCTATACCTATTTATACCTATTAATATTATTTATACCTATTTAAAACTTACTATGAAGGTATAGTTATTAATAGTTTATCTGTATCCAAGGAGACTGTTTCAACTGTCCTTTCCATGAATCTGCCCTAGACCTAGTTGTGTTCGATTCTTACACTAATATTTGCAATGAATGAAATATGTAAATTTATGAAATTATAGTAGGAGAGGAGGCAGTAATATTCAAGTGCTGGTTAAGATTGTAAGGTGTTTTTGACAAATTCCAATGAAATTCAATAAATTGAAATTTCTAAAATGTCAAATATTATTTTATTTTTCAATATGTGTAAAACACATTGTCTTATTGTCTATTATAAGTGAACTGAAATTCAGATATTTCAGTTGGAGAATACAGAGAAATCGAGTGGTTATACCAAAACCTAAAGTGTAAGTTAAAAATAGAAGTAACTGACAAAGCAATCTTATTTAAAATAAACAAACAAAACAGTCAAGCATGGATCTTGGCCGTACAATGGATTAAGACCAATTATGAGTCAGCAATGTAAAATGAAAATAGGAACTCTAATTCTGAAATATATTAAGTCAATATCTCCTGATCAATGCATCATTGTGGTAATAGTTCTCCGCAGTACAGGGGAAGCTGTGGCTGGAACCCTTAACACCCACAGGCAGTCGTTCACAGCCTACAAAATAACATCTTCCAAACTGCATTCAGATAGAAGACCTGTGATCTCCTGTTAATTGGTTGTGTTTTTTTCTCACAGCAGTAATAAATGTTACCATCTTTGTGATATGCATCATGACTCAATGCATCGGTTATAGTATGTTATTTTAAAAAAAAAAATCCAAAAAAACCAAAAAAAACTTGGCTAGCATACTGAGCAGCTTACAAATAACGTTGTTATATTGCATTAAGCTAGAAAACTTTTCTCTCAGTAAGTGCCTAATTTGTGATTCCATAAACTCATGGTAGATAGTGAAACATATATTGCACATATTGAAAAAAAAGCTGTGTACAGTACATGTGCTTACTCAGAAAGACCATCTAGCTTATGAAGACAGAGAAAATGAAATGTATCTTCTCCCACTTCTTGGAGCTATCACTCATATTCTTGCTTACTGTATCTTGGGCTACACAGAGGAATAAGTTCATTCATTATTATAGAACTTTAAGGAACTCTACTGCACAGGCATATTTCACTCCAGTTCTTTAAAGGACTGGCTGAACATTTGCATGATGTTCTTTAAATGCTCAAATAACTATAACCAATATATGCATTCAATGTACTTTGTAGTAGCTCATCTGTCATGTTGCACTTATATTCCAGTAACAAATTTTATAAATTTTCAAGCAATTCTACTGCATTTCAAGCATTAGTACATCCTGGGAACTGATCAGCCACTCAACTTCTAAAGCTCAGCTGATAAGGCAAATCTAAAACATGTAGACATTTGAATGGCTTATTAAACTTCAGTCACAACTAATTAGTAAGGATTGCAGTATTCCCCACCCCCATTGGTAAATACTCATTTATTTTCTTGTCTCATCTACCTCCTTGTATATCCTTGTTAATAAGATTTCTCCCTTTCATAAAAAAACATGCTTACAAATATAGATCAAAGGAAACAATGAAGTTGTTGCAGATTACACATGTTGACATTTCAGGTTTTGCAAAATTTTTTTCACTGGGGCTCTAATCTTACAATTTCTTGCATAGGAGAAAGAGTAAGAAAGACTACATACCTTCCAGTAAGTACAGAGAGAAAAATGCAGGGTGGAGAAAAATACAATAGGTAACAAAATCATTCCTGTTCTTTGGAAAATGTAAAATTTTTTGCTCACATATGTCTAGAAAAAGTGAAGGACATACATTCTAAGAACTGAAACAGCAAACAGTAGCTGACAGTGAAAAAAAAAATGAAAAAAAAAATAAATTTGTAGTCTGTGCTCCACAATGAAGAAAAAAAGTTTCTCTCCATTTCTTCTTTGAAGACATGTACTCCTGTATGTTGACAACAGTCATTACGGTCGTGCTGAAAGCAATACTATAAGAAGGACATGCATTAATCTTGATGTTCCTTCCAAACATGTCTTGAATTTGGAGGCCACACACAGACATTGATGTCATTTGTTTCACCCTAAGGTCTGGCCTCCAAAATCTGTTCCAGATGTCAGATTCCTCTGAGGTTAGACAGCCTCATATGAATAAACGTCTGAGGCATAAAGGGTGTTTGAAATGGTAATAGATGCCTATGTGTATGTATTTGCCTAAATAATTGAATCACACCTGTTTTCCAGGACTCACTTTTCTTGTACCAACAAACAAGAAAGCATAGTTTCCTGGATAAGACAAATATATGGCACAAATATGGCATCTAATCTTTGAAGTCTTAAGTTTTGTGCAAATTAGATTCTAGTTTAAAAAATTGAGGAAAGTTCTGCCAAGAAGGCAGTCATTTGAAAATGTGGATTATTACGATAGAACAGGTTACTTAAGGACCATTTAAGTTTGCCCATTCCCATCATTAAGGAAATATTCTGTTTTGCTAGGAAGGTATTTTCCAAAATAGGAAAAGGAAGTGTTTTCTAAAATCATGGTATGGATTCCAGGAAAAACTTAGAAGACTATGCAGAACAGACTAGGTTTGGTAAAAGGTAGTGAATATTTATTAGACTCAACTCCTTAATCTTATTGATTCAAAAAAGAACTTAAATATTAATGTCCTGCTTTAGCACCATTGGTTATCTCTAGCCAGGATTCTCCTGCTGATGTCTGTTAGAGCGGTTACACTCTGTACAAATCAGCAAACATACTGAGAAATAATTAAATATTTGAGGTCCTATCAAAATACTAACTCTCCTCATAGAAAATTATCTAGTCATTCTTATCAGCATTATATATATATATATATTTGTTTGTTTGTTTTACATAATTAGTCCAATAGGACAGTCTAGTGGCTTGGGTGTTGCAACATGACATGGGAGACAGGAATTTAATAACAAGCACATTGAGTTACAGTAGAGGTCCAGGTTGCAGACAAGCATAAGACATCGAAGTATAATATAATGGCAACTGAAGAGCATTCCTTCCACTTGTACTCTTCATCATCTGCAATTTGTAGTTTAGAATTGGGTGGTATATCAGTATTAATATCTTTAAATAACTTTCATGAGCCTTTTCTCTATTCATTCCTTTGATCAAATTTTCAAAGAAAATTGTTCCAATAATGGATTTGAGGTTTCATTAAGCAATATATTAAATATCAAATTACTTTTTCTTTGGGATTTACCATCTTACATTTTCTATTTGATAAACTCCAAATCCTGTGTTTGGAGAAAAGAAACATTCTTCATTCACTTAATAATGTGATCTACTACTCTTCCTTCAATGTTTCTTTTTTGAACTGAAGAAACAAGAGAAAACTTGATTTCAGTATCAGGCCACATAAATGGAAAGCTCTCTATGTAGGAGTAAATAGGTAAGCTAGACATGTATACAATTATGTACATGAGTTATCACTAAACTAAGTGTTTAAACACTGTGGAGATCTATATATAATTCAACAGAACCACACACACAGAATCACTGATCACAATTTGAGGTGTTTGGGGTTTCACACTTGGCTTCCTGCTGCTACTTCAGAAAGGCATGAGTTCCCTTGATATACCCAGTTGTATTTCCTAAGTCTATGGATGTTTCAAACACTCTCAAGAATGTGAAATTGCACTAGAATCCTACGTTAAGGCCCTAGTTATTTGCTTAAGGATAAGGCACATTATTCCTGAGTTACATTGCCTGGATTGGTTACAGGTTCAATTCAGTTGCTTAAACCTAGGATATTTCTTGGATATTCACAACAGGCTAGCATATACCACGGAATTACGATGTTTACAGTAGGTCCATATTTTATAATAGAAGTTTAGATATTTAGATAGCAAGGACATTTAAATATAAGTCCTAATTCTGAACTATGCTATTAGCACTGACTGTTTAATTACTCCTAATAAGAGCTACTTTTTTTTCAGTGAAACACAGGTTCTAATCTCAGCATTAAAACCAGGGACAGTAATACCAGACTTCATTTTACTATGCATAAACTAAGTAAATTACTACAGAAGTATTTTCTAAACAGTGGCCAGTGACTCAGGGTTTTCTGCTTGGTCAGCTGAGAAATAAAGACAAGAAATAAAAATGTTGTGATTTTTAAAAAATAATTCAACCCTTAAAAGTGGATGTGGTAATGCTGGAATGTTTTATGTATATTGCATGCATTCTGGAGCCCCAAATCAAACATCTAATTTAGTTTGAGAGGAAAATTTAAATGTTACTTCAGCAAGTTGTCAACACATTGATTACATTTTCCAGGCTACTAACATTTGAGTTGAACACAGACTTTTTTAAAATGTGTATTATACATTTAATGAATCACTAAATACATCTAAAAAAGTAATAAATACAATTAAACCTAGATTTAGGATTCTTAAACTCATAGTTGTCAATGTAATTATTTTAAAGCTCAAATTACTTCAGTTTAAAAAAATGAAGAACAATATAGACTTTAATTAGAGTGGGTTCAGAGGAGGGCTGCAAAAAAGTTTAGAAGGCTGGAACACCTCTTTTATAAAGAAGGGCTGGGAGAGTTTGGGTTGTTCAGATTGGAGAACCGGGGACTTCAGGGAGACATTGTTATAGCCTTTAAATATTTAAAGGCAGCTTATGAGAAAGATGGATTAAGATTTCTTACCAGGGCTTGTAGTGACAGGACAAGGGATGACAGTTTAAAATTGAAAGAGGATAGATTTAGACTAGGTGTAAAGAAAAAAATGTTTATGATGAGTGTGATGAGACACGGGAACAAGTTGCTCAAAGAAGTTGTGAATCAGTGGGAGAGTTCAATGTCAGGCTGGAAAGGGCTTTAACCTTACCTAGTAAAAGATGTCCCTACTACTGGTAGGGGGACTGTAATTAGATGAAATTTATATGTGGTGCCTTCCAATCCAACCTATTCATAGAATCATCAAATCATTGAATCATAGCATCATAGAATAGCTTGGGTTAGAAGGGACTTTAAAGATTACCTAGTTCCAAGCCAGGTGTCAGTCGTCAGGATGTGTCCTACCAGATGATGATAGTAATAGGCAGTAGCAGTGTGTACACTTGTAGTATATAAATAATGCTTTAGGTTTATTTTTTTTTATTTTCTCTAAAACTGAACAAAGTAGTTCAAAACATATTTTGATGCAGATAAATAAATACATGAAAAAAGCTTTTTATTTACAGATGCTATGAAAGAATTAACATTATTATGTGAATTGACAATTTCTGAATAGAAGCATTTCAGTTATTATTTTTCAGTTTTCATATGATAGATTCCTTCTTTTTAGTTCCATTCTTGATTCACTATTCAATGGGTGCAGGAATTTATTGACTCACTCTCCAATTGGGATTAATGTTTCAGAAATGGACTATAATTTCAAAGACAGTGTTTGCCTTTGTTTACTATACTTTTACAGTTTTTTTCTGACCTGTGATGTAAAGACAAAGAAATCCCACATGCTTAAATCATTAGTTTAATGCTGTGTTTATGTTGGTGGAAACTGGCTTGATCAATTTAGCCCAGTGCCCTACTTATAAGAGACTAATATTCTTACTACATGTTATCCTTGGACTTCATAATGAAAGAAAAAAATATAAAAGAAAGCAAGGACAAAGTTGCATAGCATGCAAGAAAAAACAGATAAGTTTTCTCTAAAAAATAGAAAATATAAAAAACCCTATATATTTAAAATCTTCACCTTCTGCACTTAATCCACAAACCTAATTTTCTCTTATATTTGAACTACTTGAATTTCCATGTAATCTTGCCTGATAGCAGTAAAAAAGGTTGTTGTGTTAATATTAAGTTGATACATTTTCTCTTAGAAAGATGCTATCTCTCCCACATATAAGGGAAGCAATCCTAAACTTCAGATTGATGTTGATTTCATTATTCTAGAGATACTTTTATTTGCGGGTCATTTTTATGCCGTATTGGTTCTTTGTATAGTTGGAATCCATCAGAAAATTCCCAACTCCATGTTACTCATCTAGGATGCAATATTTTCTATCATTTAGTTGTAACAAGAGAGTCTCATCATGATGAAACATCACTGTTTAGAATGGCTTTTTTTATTTCAACTCCAGAAAGCATTTGCAAATCTGCCAAAAAGATTGGAAAACAAAATTAAATTGAGTTGTTACATGGATGCCAAGTAAACTAGGAGAGGAAGAATGCTCTGCTAGCCCTAACAGCAATTTCAGTGCCTAGGGTACTATACAGTGCAAATAATGGACACAGTAATCAGATTTGTGAAGTCATCTTAAATCATGTCTCCTTTTGAAGACAGGATACCAGAGGGGAAAGACTGTTGGCATGTAGGACATATAGTAGCATACTTCTTATGTTCCTATGCAATACAAGTACCCAAGCTATAGTAAATATGGTCAAATTGAGAACATTTGAGAAGGAATATGAAGAAGGCAAAATCCCATGAAACCAGTGGAGCAGTCAATCCCAGAAAACTGATAAGAGAATATTTAGGAGTAGTAAGCATCCAGTTATCAAAGTGAAGTTGTTCTTGACCACCTTAATAAACTAAAAGTCATAAACATTATCTCCTGTAAGTTCCTTAATAGACAAGACGTTCTTGTATGGGCTGGATCAGCAGACAGTAAGGTGGATTGAAAACCGGATGAATGGTTGGATCCAGAGGGCCATGA
This sequence comes from Coccyzus lansbergi, assembly GCA_033558105.1. Lineage (NCBI taxonomy): Eukaryota > Metazoa > Chordata > Aves > Cuculiformes > Coccyzidae > Coccyzus > Coccyzus lansbergi. Next base: position 1,786,171 of record JAUMJK010000168.1, read on the forward strand.
ACAGTGGTATGAAGTCTAGTTGGAAGTTGTTAACTAGCAGTGTATCCCTTAGGTCAATATTGGAACCAATACTTTTTAACATCTTCGTTAATGGTCCAGATGATAGAGCCGAGTACACCTCCAGCAAGTGTGCTGGTGACACAAAAATGGGAGGATTGACTGATATTGCAAAGAGTTATTCTGCTGCTACTCAGAAGGACTTCAACAGGCTAAAGAAATGAACTGATGGGAACCTCGTGAAGGTCAGCAAGAAGAAATGCAGTGTCTTGCACCTGGGGAGGAACAATCTCATGCACTAATGTATAATGAGTATTGCCTAACTGGAAAGCTGTATGAAAGAAAACGTCTGGAGGTTCTAGTGAAAAACAAGTTGATCAGTAGCCAGGAATGTGCCCTGGCTGCAAAGAAGGCAGATGGTATCCTGGGCTACTTTAGGCAAAGGGTTTCCAGCAGGTCAGACAGCCAGAGATTTTTAGAAACTTGCCACTTATCTCTACATCGTATGATATGGCCTGTTCTAAAAATGGAAATTTTTTTTCTTATGAAATGCAAGAATTTTAGACATTAACAATACACTTTAGGTTTCTTAGGTTTCCTGTTTTATGTATCAGTACAAATTATTGTTAGATGTTCCTGTAAGTGTGTTGTGGGTGAAGTATAGGAATGATCATTTGTGAACCTCCCTGAATTTCTATGGCATTACACATTGAGTGTGATTGCAAGAAATGACACTAGAAGAGAACTGAACTAAATGAAAACTCCAGTTCTTCATTCTTATGTGCACTTTCTGTTGAAACACCAAACCTTGAGGGAATAGACTGTTTATGAAGCTTAAATCAGGATAAACTATGTGTCTGTCTTTTTAGTGTCTTAGGCACTGAAAATCATGCTGGGATGCATTAATGTGTTTTCCCAATTTAACAGTAGAAGATTATTGGGGGAGAGGTGAAGGATGAAATCACTTGCCAAAGGTGTAGATTTTACATTCTTAAAATATCTTTTTGACTATAACTGATGGATTTGAATATTCTCTCTCAAAAAATCCCAAAGCCAAAACCAAAAGCAGAACAACCAATGCTACCAGTGCAAACCTGTTTCCTCCACTCCCCAAAAGGTCAAGTAATTTATCTTTGGTAAAATCTGGATTTCTTCCATGTAAAGTACTTAGTCTTTGTATGTATAAGTCAGTGATAACTAATCTCTCTGTGAGAAATTTAGGAGTACCTGAAAATAACAGTGAGCTTCAGCAAAAGACAGAATGCCCTCTACTTATCCGGTCACTGTTAAAGCTCATAAATCATAAAATCTTAGAATCATAGAATAGTTTATATTGGAAGGGACCTTAAAGATCATCAGGTTCCAGAATCCCTGCCAGGGGCATCTTCCACTAGATCAGGTTACTTAAAGTCTGATCCACTCTGGCCTTTAACATCTCCAGGGATGAGGCATACATTACTTCTCTGGGCAGCATGTTCCAGTGTCCAGTTCACCATCCTCACAGTAAAAAACCTCTTCCTAATATGTAATATAAATCTACCTTCTTTAGGCTTAAAACCTTTACCTCTCATCCAGTCGCAAGACTGCCTGACAAAGTGCCCCTCCCCAGCTTTCCCTTAGGAGAACTGTAAGAATTAGAAGGTTGCTATAAGGTCTTCCTGAAGCCTTCTCTTTCCTAAACAAGGCAAATCCACTCAGCCTGTCCTCATACAGGAGGTGCTCCAGACCTCTGATCATCTTCTTCTGTCAGTTGGAGAAGGAATTTATTATCAATACCCTCCAGGAATCTCCTGGATTTCTTAGGCCCTGTTGTGTTGTATTTCCAACAGATATTGGAGTGGCTGAAGTTCCCCATGAAGACCAGGACTTATGAATTTGAGGCTGAACCTATCTGTCTATAGCATCTACTTGCTCTACCTGGTCTGATGGCCTGTAGCAAACCCCCACCATAATGTCACCTGTCCCTACCCTCTCTTTAATCCTGTCTCACAGGCTCTTGGTCAGCTCCTCACACATCCCCGGGTGGAACTTCATGTAGTCCAGTTGGTCTTTGACATAAAGGGCAATATCCCCTCCTCATGTCCCCTGTCTCCTTTCTTAAAGAGCTGGCATTTCTCCAACTCAACACTCCAAATATAGGATCAATCCCACCACATCTCCATGACGCCAATGAGATCATAGACCTGCAGGCATGCACACAGCCCTTAACTCCTCTTGTTTACTCTTCATGCTATATGCATTTGCACAGAGGCATTTAAGCTTGGCTCCTAGTCAAGCTGTCTGACTGGCTCTAAATCCTTTGTGCTACTCTCCTGTTGACTTGCAAACCTTCTTCAGGCTCTGCACATATATTGCCGGCAGTAGTTTTAACCTGGTAGGAGTGGGATAGATTGATGTTGCCCTAGCCCAGCAACTTTAGTTTAAAGTCCTTTTTACCCAGTTGGCAAGCCTATGACTAGAGATGCTTTTCCCCTTCTCTGACAGATGAACCCCATCAACCCCCAGTAAAACAATGTTTCTCAAACTGAGTAAAAGAACAATTGCAATTGACTTCTAAGGTTGTGTAAATAGTTGTGAGAGGGAGAGGCAAGCACAGTAGTCCAATTTCAACAACTATACCAACTGATTTGTTTCACTTTGATGCAAACCACATTTGTCTCATTTTTTTCTGATAAATTTCCCTGCAATATTTTTAATTGAGTTAAAAGTTCTGGTTTTACATATTTATTAAAACAAGCATTATTATGATTTATTTTTGAAAAAATTCAAGATGAGCATGAATTCATTTCTATTTGGCTATAATAGAACAGAATATTCAAACTTTTAGGATTGCCCATTTCGGGGAGAGATTCTAAACTGACTGATAACTATGAGATTAATCCTTTGTGTTTTAGAGCACTCAGATTCATATTCTAATGAATTTTTTTGTTATGCCTGTCACTTTCAGAATTACCCATTTCAGCCTCTTACAGTCAACATAGCTGAATTCTTTTCTCCTTATATTGAATGAAAAAAAAGGGCAAAAAACATAGGGAGACAAGGTTGATATAGTTCATACGATAATGTCAGAGTTCAAATACATAGAATATCTATAATGAAAAAAATTAAAGAACAAAAATATAGGAAATGGAATTAACTGTGAATATCAATGTCCTGTGTTATCTATCCCATAAGTTATCTGTTCTTTCAATTCATTTGAGAGTTTCTTTCACTTATTCCCCCTTCAGTCTGAGTTTTTTCTCTTCATCTGCTGGGGGCCTGAGAGGACTTTGAGTCTTTACCTCAAGTTTAAAGTCTTCTTACATAAATAAAGCAAGCATAGAACCTGGAATAGAACATTGTTCAGAAATAAGAGGAGTTAAATTCACGTCTGACTTGTTTTTACAGAAAACAAAGAAATAAAATAACTTCGTTTTTAATTGCAATTGAAAGATTACTTGTAAATCTAAATGAAACTCCTGTATTTGAGAGTAACATTCATGCGAATTCCTTAAAATTACCTCCTATCATAGAATCATAGAATCATAGAATCACCAGGTTGTAAGAGACCCACCGGATCATTGAGTCCAGCCATTCCCATCAATCTCTAAACCATGCCCCTCAGTACCTCATCCACCCACATCTTAAACACCTCCAGGGAAGGTAAGTCAACCACCTCCCTGGGCAAACAGTTCCATTGCCTAATGACACTTTCAGTGAAGAATTTTTGTCTATGTCAAGCCTGAACCTCCCCTGGCAGAACTGGAGGCCATTCCCTCTTGTCTTGTCACCTGTTGCTAGGGAGAAGAGGCCAGCTTCCTCCTCTCCACAACCTTCCTTCAGGTAGTTGTAGAGAGCAATAAGATCTCCCCTCAGTCTCCTCTTCTCCAGGAGGCTATGTGACAGCAGCATGTTGCACAAGTGTAAAATAATTGCTCATTTGGCAGCTTTTTGGCCCATCAGCATCAGACCAGCATTTAAATACAATAAAAAGCAGCACCTTGTCTGGTACCTTGTCTCACTTCTAGTACAAGTCATATGGAAATGTGTTTTCTCTGCTGCAATAGCTAAGATTTTGCAGTAACAATATTGTAGAACTGAAATACTAATTGAAGCAGTGCTCTGTCATTCCTTCCTTTGGAGCACAGTAATAGTAGGAAAACATTAGTAGAACAACTTTATTTAAAATCTAGGACCACTAAAATCTCCAAGAATTTTGAATTCCAGAAATAAAGAGGATTTTGGAAAGTAGTTTATGCTATACATGTCAGCTGTGGGCACTGAAAACAACAGGAATGTCTTTGAAAGTTAATCTTAATAATAATATTGTTATTAAATAAGCAGAAGAATACTTACCTCAAAATGCAATTTACAGCCTTTCAAAATCTGAGACAAAACTATGAATCTTGATAAAACTGATAAATAAATAGAAAAAGAGGGAGAAAGTGTTGCAGAGGGCAATTATAACTACCCAAGCAGAAAACGAACCATTCTAACTCCAAAGTTTTTAATAAAATTGATTAATTTGAAATGAGAGAGAAAGAAATGTGAGAAATACTGTCAAGCAAGCCAAGTCCACAAACAGCTCACAAATACTAAGAAATGACATATAGTGGTGCAATCACCCCAAATATAATACTCATTATTTGGAATTAAAACACAAACATTATGAATCACAATACAAGCATAAGAACTTATTAGATTATTTAGAGACATTTACCAAGACAAGCAATCTCATAACATAGCAGTCCAATTATCTTAGAGGAAATTTTCATCAGAACAAAGAACAATACTACTGGCAGAAGACAAACGTGCTGCTGACCAAAAAGTAGACCAAACATTCTTTTTTCTAAGGTAGAAATCCAAGGAAAAATAAGTCTGTGAGCCACCAGTGACAGATAAATTTGTAGGAAAAGAAATAAAAAAACCAAAGAAAAATAATATCAGATCTGATAATTATGAGCTTCATTTCATTAAAGGAGTATACAAATTATACCTATGATCAAATATATGTGTACAATGTAATGTGCCAGTACTAGATGATTTTTATATTAAAGAAAGTTTATTGAAATGAAAATACTTCATATCTTTTACCCTAACCAAGAGTACATCCACTGTGAAAAATCAGGTAATGTCACACCTGAGTAACTGAATAGCTCTTCCAAAGATCAACAAGTACAGCAATCTGAAAGAGTAATGAAGATGTCTAAATATCTCACATTTCATAACCTTGCACAGTTCCTCTGCGTAAGGTTAGAATGAGAATATCACTCTGAAAGTCACTGTGTATCAAACTAGTTATTTGCCTTTGTAGAAAAAATAGAACTGAAAGAGTTTTGACAGTATTGTCACCTTGTAAACAAAACCCAAAAGAACTAAATACATTGATTAAAATTTTCTTCTGCTTACAAAGGGGAGATGTTCAGGAGGTAATAGCTGATGGCAAATATATATATATTTATGCTTCATGCATCACCAGGGTTATGCTTGCTGCCCTTAGATAAGCAGAGGATACTTTTGTGCACATTCAACAGTCCCTTTGGGAAACACTGTTTCTCAAACTGCCATTTGGGCTATGTTCAGTACACAAGGTGTTTTACCAAAAAATGCAACTTATTTCTGATGTCATATAGGTTACTGAGGACTACATAGATGGTATCATGATTTGGGGATAAGATGGTAGAAGAGTGTGACCAGAGATTCTAAGTAGTCTTTGACTGAAACATAAAAACAGAAATCAAAATAAAGAAAAATGTAAATTATAGGAAACTGAAATAATTCAAGAGAAATCAACAGAACAAATCTACAGATAAAAAACAACAAACAAGTTGTGAAAAAAAGTCTGATTCAACAACAATGGAGAAATACAAGGTTTCTCTTTATTGTGAATTATGGAAGGAAATTTGTGTCCAATCCCATTCTCCTAGAAAGAAAAAAAATAACCAACAACCAAACAAAAAAACTAAGAGTATTAAGGTATCATAGGCAATCACAGTTTTTAAAAGGGATCACAAAATATTAAAAACTTTAATTACTCTAACAGTGATGTGCTGTGAAAGTCATTTAAAAAATAATTTTGGACATATAAATTGATATGTCCAAGAAAAAATAGATCAGTCAGAATTAGTGATGTTTCTGTCAAAGGCTGAAAATGACGATAATCTTTCACACAATATATCTAGCAGTATAAGCAATTCCAGAATAAATTGAACATTGCTGTTTACTTCACATGCTAGACTGACAATAAATTTAGTAATTTAATTTGATTTAATAATTGGATGTAAAAAAGTTCAATACAAAACAATGCTGGTTTTTAGTTCATTGTGCTTAGCTTTATCAAGAACTAACATGTTGGGAATCACATCCCACACAAAGTTTTCTAATAAAATTTTATGAGCCAAGCAAGCTCAGTAAGTACAGGTTATGCTGGGGTGATCACCTGTCACATAGATGCCCAATGGAGCAAACCTTTATTTGTCTATTTGATTCTGACTGATAAGTGAATAAGAAGGCTTCCAAGCTTAATGTGTTTCTTGTCTCTACCACAGAATCATTTTTATCAATTTCATTGTTTTGGAAAACAGCTGACGTTCAAGCTGGCAGAGAGAACTAAGACATTTCTGAATTGACTTCAACAATCTTTCTTTTTGACAGCTGGCTTGCAATGAATGAAACTGAGTAATCACTCACTTATGTTTGAAATAGGAGCTGTGTACACCTGAAACACATCTTGAACTTGTATTTAAGATAGGTTTCAAGTTATGAATATGTTAATATTTTGCATAATTTTAAAGACTGTTATCAAATCTTGATTGAATGCTGAACATTGTACAATCAATTACATTGAAGGAGATATATTTATAAGATTTTCTTGCTGATAATGGAAGATGCTCAACTATTTTAATTTGCATTTTTCTTGAGAATGTCTCTTCCTTTGGGCCAAGTGCATTTCAATATCATCTTCCTTGTGATCTTTTCAGCTCATGAGTTCATGTTTTATCATTTTGTAGGGGACTGATTAAGTAGTGTTTCCTTGACAGTGCTTATATTACTGAAGCATTTGACTACTGCTGTTTCCGATTATTCCAGTAATCCCTGGACACCCTGGGCTCTGAGCAATCTAAGGGACCACAAACTGTAATTAGTATTATTTTTAAAAAGCAAGCTTATTTTCAAACAACACACATTAGCTTAGAGTAAGCTATGTCTGCAGCACAAAGTATACTTAGTCTGCAGATTGAAAAGGTTTGAAGACCAATCATCTCTTCCCTGTGATTTTTTCTGTATGATTTAGCAATAAAGGAGAAATTAATTTTCTGTTTCCAGAACTCCAACTTTCTTCCAGCATGATCTAAGTGGGTCTGACTTTTCTTTATTATTATTAATTTTTATTTAATAATTGTACGATGTCTACTGGAGTTTTTTTTAAAGACCCTGTAAAAAAGCATACCCAGAGGGAAAAGACGGACACTTTTTATTCACACTGTTACAATCCAGTTGCTACATCTGATACAAGTTAGTCATGCTTAAGTGATCATCATAAAATTACTGAAAACACAAAAAGAACATCTCCATCATAGTTGACACATTATGGACACCAGTGAGATAGTCATGATTGTCCTTATCAGCATCCATACTCAAAGACATAAAATCAGTTACTATGTTGCAAACATTGCTTCTTATGCCTATAAAGTCATTATCGTGACTTTTATTTTTACTCTCCTCCCAGTTCATTATTTCAGGTAAAATAAATGGATTTGTGAACGTGTGTTATTTTGTTCCCAGCAGTTCTCATATTTCAACTGAAAATAAAACATATAAAAAAAATTTAGTAGATATTTCAAGTAAAGAGTATGGTGACACAATATCTATCTATTTAGTCTATTTGCTGTAAGTTTACTCGGTGGATCCTACAAATGTTAGTAAACAGGTGAGAAGAAGGTTCTTTGCTTGCCTTGATTTATTCACTCAGGATCATGTACAAAGCAGAAGAGAGCAGTAATTCTACTTCCTCCAATGATATCAGCATGTGCTCTGCCAGGAGGTGGTTCTGGACTTAAGGGCAGGATAGATACAAGTGTGGTGAGAGAGAGAGTAAAAGGGAGAGAGGGTCTGCAAGTAGAAAATTGCATGAAAAAAAAAAAATAGAAGAAAAGGTTTCATCTGAACTAGGGTAGATGCTTGTGGTATAGAACTAAGCATACAAACAATCAAAATGTCCTAAGGTAGACGTCACAATAGTTTTATGATTTCCTTTGTAAGCATCTGTTTGTTGACATTGACTGAATATAGACTTTAGGGTGACTGAGTTACATACAGGGCTTTATAGGTATGAACTATTAGATGATATGACTACCAGTCTAAGGGATGTCTAAGAATAGAAGGAAGCAAGTACATTGTCAAATCTGATTTGACAACATTATTTTCTCAGAGAACAAGAGGAGATAGTGTAGAGTTTGTTGTTTGAAGCACTCACTTATTTCTATCAGAGGAAAACACTGCAAGGACTGCAAGGGAAGCCCCATGTGTAAATATTCAGTGAGCACAAAGGCAATTGATTGTCAGTCCTTTTTTTACTTGGCTTTGCACCGAAGATTTCTGTTTGTTTGTTTATTTTATTTTAATTCTTTAATATTTTTTAATCTTCTGGTAAAACAAAGTATTAAATAAAGAAAATGCTTCAGGAAATTTCCAGGTACTTTTCCAAACTGTTCAGTGCAACAGACGTGTAACACAAACTCTTCTTTGGCTACATATGTGTTATAGTATCATCATTATATCTTCTCACTACTTTTTTTTTTTCTTGAGTTTATTTAAAGCTTATTGTGTTACTTCATGCTTTGTGATCTTTGAAAAAAACTAGTTGTTTCAGGTCACAGGAGGAAACTTTATAGTTTCTGATATATATCTAGACTTTTCCAGTTTGTAAACCCATATCAGTTATATGTTTGTCTGTGAGTTTCATGTGAAGTAGTTAGTCTATAGATCAATAGCAACAAAGAATTCCCTCTGTAGTTTCAAAATAATGATAAATATTGATATTTTATCAGACATTAAACCAAAGCATCCGTTATGATGTATGAACAGTGTTATACCATGTAAAACATAAGGAGCAAAATTTCCAGTATTCTGAACATTATATTTTAAGAAAGATATGAAAAGAAGATAAACCCAAGAAAAAGTACAGGAATGGGCTACTAAAAGTGAGCTATAGCTATAAAAAAGATGGAAAATCTGCTATAATTTTCCCTAGAAAATTAAGAAAGGGCATAGCAAACCACGTTCACATTCATAGAAAGTTGACATGGAGAGGAAGGGAACAACCTATTTTTTCAAGCATGCGATTTAAGAAAAGAAGATAAAGGTTTAAACTGCTGCAAGAAAGAGTTGGATTAGACATAGGATTTCTAATGTTAAGGATACACATCCTGCAGATGCAGCTAGAAATACTTCATGTTATAGAAACAGGTTTGACTAATTTTGTTGTTCTTTGGTGTAAGTGTGCTGTAAAATTAATAATTGGAATTTTCACTAGGTAGATAAATTAGTCTAGTGGCTGAAGCTTTACCATCAACAATCATTTTCTTACACAAGATCTGATCAATGATTTCAACTTCGTATGTTTCAGTTCTGTGTGCCAAAATTCATATATATTAAGGGAATCTGTTTTTCATTGTGCCATGCATGTATTTCTTAAAACTTTTGAAACTGTTAAGGCTACATGTTAAGTTTACATGCCAAAATCACTATTCTCTAAAACTGCTAAGGGCAAAAAAACCCTCAAAATACAGTTCTTTAGCCTATTTATTTTCATGTTTAGATGCTAAAAGTTGTTTGAACATACCTGTGGAAGTTTTGGAGTTTTCCTCAGTGGAAGTCTTTAAAAATAGTTTGAAGAAACTTCCATCAGTAATGATGAATAGCCCTTTGTTTGAAAGGGAGTTTTACTCTTTTGGTTTGCTCTAATTAGTCTATTTGTCTAAAATATGAGCAAAAGATGAAACAGAAATGTCTAGATGTGAGTTATTGAGTGTATAGAAATTTTTTTTTATATAGGAAATTGCAAAAAAACTAGCAATGTCTACGGAATCTTCTTCTGTAAAGAAGAAATTATGCAGGATAAGGGGAATGGACCAAATCAGAAGAAGGTACAAGGTGTTTGTGCTCAGAGAAGACCTTGGATGATCACAAGTCTCATGACTAGGAGAAGGAAAGAACTAATGTGATTGAAGAAAGACAGAACAAGAAGCTCAGACAGTCATGCCATATTCTTCTTTACAAACTAGGTCAACCCATTTGTTGAGAAAGACAAAACAGAAATCAGAGACAATGAGGTGCCTCTTTACCAGCCCAAATGTCATCTCATAGCTTAGAGATGTTAGGCTTCAAGAAAAAGAGACACTCAGATTCTCCTGGATGGAAAGATGAATGTCTTAAATGCAATAATGGGGGTAGGGGTTATATTCAAAATTTTTGTATTATTATTATCCTATTTTTTCTATTTTATTGAAAAGAATCATGTCTTATTATTTTTTATATTTATATTCATTCTCATGTGTGGTTCTTATTCCCTTTTGTTTCTGTGTTTACTGTTTGCCCTCTTGAATTTTTGTCTTAACTTTCTTATTTGTCACTTAATTTTTTTTATTACATATAAAATCTTATTATTTTGATGGAATACCTCGTCAGCTCTCACCTTCTGCTCTTAATATTTTGATTACTTAATGTTTATCTAAATATTCTTCAAAAATCTGTTTCTCCTGCCTCCTCATCCTGTATTAGCCAGTCTAATGTTCAGTCTAATGCTCATTGTCATGCCTTTTATATTCTTAAATAATACACTCCTCCGTGCTTTCTTCCTTTTATGTTTTCCACTCATGACTCTGTTTTGGTCATTTTTGTTACTCAAATATTTGCCCTCAGCTCATTATCTAGGCCATTGATGCTTTGTTTGTTCATTATAGTTTAGGGTTTTGTTTCTATTGCTAACTTACCTACTTTTCCCAAGATCTTTGAATTGTTTTCCAAAACTCTTCTTCACACCTGCATTAGCCTTTTCCATCACCTTAAAGGGATTTTTATCTTTCATATTCTTCCTTTAAACTAATTTTTATTTCTTATCTCTAAAAAACAATCAATATGTAATGGTAAGTTAAGACCACTGAACCTTGATATATCTATATTTACCTTAGCAAAACAAAAAGGCCTCCTTAAGATATCCCGTATAGTTCCCACAGGTAAACTTGAATATTTTACTTAGGCATGTCTGATTTCTTATTTTCCTACTATACAAACTGAAGAATTGATTGAAATGAGATTGCACATTCTTTGGTAGAGGAATCATAAAAGATTGTGATCTGTCCTGTGTTCACTCACAGTTACTATTTTTGCTCCATCTCAGATAGCTGTCTCAGTAGGACAGAAACTAATTCAAGTGGAGGCATGAGCACCTGCTAGTTAGTCTAGTGCAGCTGCTTAGAACTGAGTCTCTCAAAATCTTTAATTATAAAAAATACTGAAAACATAAGTGACTCAGAAAATCACTGGAACTTGCTAGATATGTCTGATTCAGAAAATTCTTGGCACATAAAATGCCAAATCCAACCTGTGTTTTAATTTTAGAACACAATTTGGGTTTAGATCAGAAAAGCCCATCTCAAAAATCACCCACAGAGTGAATACTAGTGTGAATCTTCCACAAGTACTCCTAGCCAAGAAAAAAGGAATAAAGTCGGAGTATCTTTTTAGATTACTGAACTTTTTCACACCTCCTTCGCATACAGCTGGGGTGGCTGAAGAGTCAATAATAGGATTGATTAATTGCATGGCTTTTTGATGCAGGAATTCATATTATATAATTAGAGTTTTCACAGAAGAGGGTAAATTATTTCAAATCTTATTTATATGGTGGAGACTTTCACTTCAAATATTTCTCACCAACAGCCATTTCCCTCTGGAAGATCTTTCCATTGGGACAGACATTTTCTAATTAAATAATACCAGGTTTTGCAGTTCAAAGTAACAAGTTATTGTTGATGCTTTATGTACCCAGCTTGAGAAACCTTAGACAGTCTTGATGTCCTTTTGTGCTAAAGACCTATTTATGAAAAGGTTTCCTTGGCAAGGTACAAAATGCTGAACACTAAAAATACATGGGTGAAAATTGATGTTGTTTGCACTGTCAGTAGGGAACAAGGTGGATTTGGTTCGTTCACAGAAACAGAGTTGTTGAAGTTGGAATGTACCTCTGGAGGTCATCCAGTCAAACATTCCTGTTCAAGAAGGGTCACCTAGAGCCTGTTATATAGGACTATGGCCCAGTATTTTTTATACTGACTCAAAGAATGGAGACTCTACACTTCTCTGGAAAACCTGTACCAGCACTGGGTCACTCTCACAGTAAAAGAGTGTTTCCAGGTGTCCAGAAAGAACATTCTGTATTTCACTTTGTGTCCATTGCCTCTGGTCCTGTCACTGGGCATCACTAAAGAGAGCCTAGGTCTGTCCTTTTCACACCCACCATGCAAATCTTTATATATATTGATGAAATCTTTGATAAGCTTTCTCTTCTCCGGGTTGAACAATGCTAGCCTTTCCTCCTATGTGAGCTAATTCAGACACTTAATCATCTTGGTGCTCCTTTGTTGGACTTTCTCTGATATGTCCATGTCTCTCTTGCATTGAGGAACCCAGGACTGGGCACAGAACTTCATATTTAATGCAATTCTTAGTAGAGAGATTGTATGACCTCCCTTCACATGCTGGCAATAGTGTGATTAATGAAATCCAGCATAACATTATTCTTGATATTAACCACACCTGTGTAGGTGGATATTTCTTGAATGAACTACAGGTCTTGAGATGGACCCATGCTACAGCAGAGAACAAATGTGAGGAGGGAAAGGTAGAGAGAATTAATGCAGTTCAGCTGCCAACTGTTTGCAGCCCTCCATTCCCTATGTTCCTTGCACCACTTCATGGGTACAGGAAGAACAGGAGTTGGGTATGAAAGAGGGAGGTTGAGCCTGGGGGAAAAAGGAGATGGGGAGAAGGCATTGTTTTAATTTGTCTTTGTTTCTCACTATTTAAAGTGATAATAGACTGAATAATGTTCCCCAAGTGAAGTCTATTTTGCCAGTGATGGTAACTGGCGTGTGATCTCCCTGTCTTTATTTCAACCTGGGGCCTTCTTAATGATATTTTATTCTTTAAAGTCTACTGAGAGATTGGCTTAGCATGCGTCTGGCAGCTAGAAAAAGTCAACCCAGTACACCTCTATAACATGATTAGTCCATATTTATTCATAGAAAATAGGTAATTTACTAAAACATGTAAATAGTCTTTTTGAAATATTTGTTTTTTCCTGTATTCCAGGTATTAAGCTTAGAGAACCTAAAGACTATATTGGATGATTAAGTGGCAGGCAGGTGAGTTTTCAGTGTTATACGGGGCAAGTTAGACCTAAATCACAGTAATGTTATATCCCTGTCTTCACTGAGCAGCAAATATATGTTTCTTTGTGCTTTTTGCTGATTACCTTTAATCAGTCATAGTGAATCCCAAAAGCAAAATGTGCCACTAGTAATAACTGCTGCGAAGAATCACAGGAGACTTCTCATGGGAAGCAATGACCTCAGAAGAACTCCTTTTCCTTGGTGAAATGTTCCTAGGCAATTTTCTGACAGGAGGTTTCATGATTCACTGTGAATTCATTCACCACCTTGATTACTGTGTTCAGTTTTGAGCTCCTCACTGCAGTTAGGACATTGAGGTGCTGGAGGGTGTCCAAAGAAGAGCAATGAAGCTGGTGAAGAGTCTAGAGATCAAGTGTTATCAGGAATTACTGAGGGAACTGTAATTATTTACTTTGGCGGCTAAGGGGAGACCTTATTGTGCTCTACAATTACCTAAAAGGAGGTTCTACTAAGGTCAGTACTGGTGTCTCTTTGCAAGGAACAAGTGACAGGACAAGAGGAAACATCCTCACATTGCTTCAGGGGAGGTTAGATTGGATATTAGGAAAAATTTGTTCACTGAGAGTGTTATCAAGTGGTGGAACAGTCTGCCCAGGGCATTGATTGAAATATTTAGGAGATGTGTGGATGTACCACTCATGGACATGGTTTAGTGTTGGACTTAGTAGTGTTAGATGTACAGCTACACTCAATGACCTTAAGGGTCTTTTCCATCCTAAGTGATTCTATGATTCTATGATCATATAACCTTGCATGCTGAATGATTTTTTGCTATTAAGAGACAATTCTTGACAAGTTCGTGTTCTCTAAGGTATGCAAAGAATTGAACAACTTTAAATTAGAAGTGATTTTGGCAGACTGACAAATCTTGAAGAAGTTATTGCTTACAGTGTCATCTTTCACAGATGGGAAAACCCTACACATTTCTTTTACTTTTGTATGCTGTTGCAACTCTTCACAATACTTAATTTGACTTTTACTTTCGTAAAATCTTTTTAAACAGGTGCTCTGTTTGAACAACGTTTCCACGGAGACTGTAGGGCAGGAAGGCCTGTTTCTGAGATGCCACACACCTGATACATATTAGAGGACTTCCCTGGATGGATAGCACACTTTATACCATGCTGCATGGAACAAGCTAAGAACAGTTGTCTTACTAGTAAACTTATGAAGATTAAACTCTTTTTGTTTGTTACTGTTAACTGTTTACTAATAAGCAACATGGATGCAATGAAAAAAACAAGAAATAAACTAAATACGTGGCTCTTGGAACTTTGTATTCCAAATACATTTTGGGCTTACCTGTCTTGATATATTTAATATCTCAAACAACACCATGATATAATTCATTATACTTATTCTCCTAATTTTCCAATCAGGAAGCTCAAATTCACTTCAGCTTTGTGCTGAGTGTTCTAGCAAGGTTGAGAATAAGTTCCAGCAAATTCTGTTTGACATTGATCATGACCTGCAGCACATTGTACTCAGTTAAAAATAGCATTCTTCTCATTGCAAGAGGCATGTTCAGAGGTGGTATTCATGGAACTTACGAGGTTGCTGTAAACACCTAATTCTGTCACAATTATTTCAAGCAAAAGCAAAATAAGTTGTTACTGTCATTACTATCTGAATCCTTCAAAAAAGAGGTTTGTTTTTGAGGGGTGGGGTAGAGGGACAGTGTATGTTTCTTTTCTTACTTTTGTTTCATTTCCCAAAAACTTAATTAAAAAGAAAAAAAGACACTGTCAAAGACAAGAAGAGCTGTTCATTGGATTTCTCTCTTATAGGAGTATTTTTCTGTCATCTCTATAGCACAGAGATTTTAAGACTGGTATTAAAATACTGGTTGTATTATTGACCAGCACACCAACTATAAGAAAATATTATTTATCTTTTTGAAGATAAACATTATTTGAATATTTTCTTTTCTTGCTTGGAACTCTGTAAAACAGTTTTTCAGGATACATTTCAAGTACTTTCTATTCATAAGCTTTTAACCATTCACTCCTCTAATAGATAAATCCTATATCCTTAATACAGCTGAAAGAAATTTTATGTACACAGGGAGCTTTAATCAGAAGAGTTACCCCTTAAAATATAGACTGGCAATGGAAATTGCCTGTCAAAGTTCTTTCCTCAGGAGTGCTCTGAAACTGGATAAGGGGTCTTGGAAAATCCTAGTCATGTCCTCACTTCTTTAACAAAACTATTCTCTGGTCCAGAGAATTATTCTCTATTCTCTGGTCACCGTGTTCCAGGCCTTCCAGAGGATAAAGCAGCCTTCCTTTTTATTATTATTTTGGTCTTTTTTTAATAACGAAGGAATAGATAGAAGAAGAAAATAAATTCTATTGATATCTATACACCTAGCACACATAATTTTCCCAAAACCTAATCAAAGTGAAATAAGAATCTAAGAAAACTGATTTCTGGAAGAAAAAGCACCTGACCAGCGATTTAGGCTTTCAAAGGTGAGATTATAAGACATATTCAGTATATTTGAGAAAAAAGAAAAAGAAAGGACACCCCGACTTTAAATGAATAAAATAGAGGTGAAGCAAGAGAGTTATTCTGCAAATGCAGAAAGCGCTACAGTAGAGAGCTTGCTAATTAAATCATCTTTTCTCATCCTGCAGTGTCTATTTACCTGCCTATATATATATATATGGACCTGTATATAAGAATACACATATATTTGATCATAGGGAATTGCTGCAGACAAACCTAACTGAAAGGTCTAGCATAAGCCTGTTAGCACTTAGTGTGAATGGGTATTTTGTAACTGAACAACTAAGCAGGTAAAACATATGACCGAGAAAGAGAAAACAAAGCAGATATTTGAAAGCACTAAAACATATTTGGTGTTTGGTTACTTTTGTGTTTGCTTGCTTTGTGGGATTTTTTTGTTTGATTTTATTTTTCTGGGGCACTGTCAGAAAGTCGGAATTCTTACTGTTACTTGAAGAAAAAGCTTATAAATTACAGTATTAAAAAAACCCCAGATTTCAGAAACTCAGAGTTTTTTCCTCAGCACATTTCTCTGTAGCTTTTATAAACTTCTAAACAAAACCATTTTCTACACCACCACACTCACTCCCACCCCAGTCAGAGAAACATCCTTGTACAGGATGAAGACTGAGAGATTTGTCTCAAATGGAAAGGAGTGCTAATACTTCTAGATTTTAAATTTTCAATCAGATTCATGATGGGGAAAACACACAGTGACCTTCTGGTTTTAATTCTGTTTTTTACAGTACGTAGGCTTCCAGAATTTATAGTACAGGAAAGAGATTATTGTGTTTTTTTGCAGTCTGCAAGTATAAGTCACACTGGTGCCCTTAACTTACCTATGCATATTTAGACAAACACAACCCTTGTTTTGTCTCTTCTTCTTTGCATGCACTGTACTGGATCAGGTATTGTGAGATGGGATGTATCAGCGCACTGCCAGCAACAATCATTCTTTCATGTCCTTCTCCAAAGAGGCATTGTTCCTCATAATGAAAGGGAGAATGGGAACAAAAAGCTAATAACACTTTATGAAATATTTTTAAAAATGTTTCAAAGACAGGTAAACTTAATAAACCTAATGAAATACTGTACTTCTGCTTGCTATGCTTTTATCTAATCTTGTAATGCAGCGTATTTTTACTACCTTGATGGGGGTAAGACACTGACTTAATGACCAGAGGTATTACACAGTAACACTTGGAGTACATTGTCATCAACAAAATAATCCTTCTAGCTTGTAGCCTTCTTTTGAAGGCCTGACATAGCAGAAGGACATTTTGTCTATTCTGTCTTAATATTATTTTCCCCTGACTTTCATCTCTTCTGTAAACCACAGAACATAATGGCAAATGGCCTAACAAAATGGACATAAATGTTAGCACCATTATTTTCCCTTTGAGGGCCAAACTACCGCTGGAGGGCTGCTGAATGAAACACAGTGATGTAACAACGTGCGTAGTTGTATACAGAATAGGCATCTGTGAAAAGGATATGGGAAAAACATGATGACAAGTATCAGGGTAATAAGGGAACAGAATATGAAAGGTTGGCTGGTAATCTGTTCTGATCAGAGCTGTACCACGCTCTAACTGTCAGCAGCAAAACTAGAACTGAATAGACTTCAAAGGAAACGAAATCCCAGAAAGGACACAAAGAATTATCCAAAGGTTGCAATTTTATTTGTTTTCTGGGACAGCCTACGTTAAGCTTTTTTTTCTCATTAAAACAAAATGTAGCTTTAGAGAAGAAAGATTTCCATTAAAGAACAAGAAAACAGGCCCATACTCATAGGTCCACTAGTATACAGTAAACTGTGAATTCAGCTTTAAATTATGAATGCCTTGGTAATTCCCTTGGAATCTCATCTAATGCTTGTGAAGTAGAAGAGCTATTTGATGTTTTGTTTAAAAAGAACATTAATTAAAGCTTTTTCAATACTGATATTTTGGATAACGGTATGTACTTCTACTATACAATTATGGGTAAACTACATGCAATAAAGGCCCTGTGGGTATTTTTTTATATTGTTTTGCAGTGAAATAAGCTTTATTTTCTTCAAATAAAGAAGAATAAAATGTAGTAAGTTAGTCTAGTGAAAATAGGTAGCTTATTTTGAAAATGATGCACTTTTGAATTAAAAAAATACAGATTTAGTATCTATAACTCATTCTCCTCCTTTAAACTATTAATTCAAATTCAAGTATGCTTATCTTTTTATTTCAGTTACTATATGCTTGGACTTGACGATCCGATCGGTCTCTTCCAACCTGGTTGTTCTATGATTCTATGATCAAGTTTTCGGTATAACCAGGTCATTTTGCAGGGTCAATGTCTTACAGTTCTGATCTAACAAAAAGTCTGAGCGTTTCCAGATTTAGCCATAGTTGATGTCCATCTACAATACATATGTTTTAAATATGTAAAATCCTCTGAATATTTTGAATGATATGACAGTTTTTGTGAACTAAGTAAATTATTCTAGATGCACTAATGTACATTTGCATTTGATATTATCTGTTCTTTAGGTATAAAGTATGTTTAAGACAAAACAAATCCACAGAAATAATAAAAGATAAGACATATGTTAAATTACTGTTATCTCTATGTTAGTCTTTCCTTTTCCTGAATTTTAGAAGTCATAGTTTTAGATGGTACACTGAATTATCTAGTACTATATACTGCACTATGAGCTAGTGATTTAGGAGTACTTTCTTTAAAATCTTACAGATTCCTTTCACGTTTTTGGATCTTAATCTTAATTTGTCCTTTTCTGGGTAAATTCAATATGAAGCATGGAATGAGACTGTTCCTGTGAATCTTTTGGAAGATGAAGCTCAATAGAAGCTTTGTGCCCAGCACCTCATTCTACACAAAATGTAGGTACATTTGAAAATCTCACTAAAACGATATTAGATTTTTAAGTCACTTGATTGTCATTGCAATTACTGTGCTCATACTTATCTCTGTATGGAGAGGTTTATTCTAATAATAAACTTAAGATGAGTAAAGTCAAACAATATTAATAATTAAGCTTCATTTCCTTTAACTGAATGTGTATAAAAGTTTATCTTTACAGAATGTTATAAGCATACATTAATAAGTGCCTATGACTGGATACTGTTTTAAGTACCATTAATAACTAAAAAATAGGATTAATAGAATTTTCATTATTCTGAAGTTTATCATTCTGGTTCAGCATTGTCTGTCCTAAATCTCTACTGCTTAAATTGGAATGTGCAACTTAAAAACAACTTAATACTTTCCTCGAAAATATTTCTTTATTAATTTTTCTTTCCAGTTGTTCTGCCATCACATTCTATGCCATCTCATAGTAGTCTACAAGATTTAAAAGGTGTAAGGGACACAAAATTTGACACAAAAAGCCAAAATTCTTTTTTTCCCCTGAATACAACATCTCACTAATATCACTAAGAACTTCCTCGAGATTATAGAAATAAATGAAAACACTTTCACCCCCTCTATTTAACTATATACAAGCCTCACAGCACACAGAGAGGAAAAAAAGAGTTGTTTTTTTTTTTATTATTCTCCAAATCACAGTTCATTCTTTGATACTTCTATCTAATAATGTGAGGAAAGATTTTTCCCTATCATTCCCATCATGTTGACTTGTACAAAACAGCATATAAAATGAGGTGAGTTTGGGTCCACTGAGATTATTTTTCTTCCTCTTCTCATTATCTCCTCATTTGAACCAAAGAAGGTCCATGGCAGTTTGTGCTTTCCCCACACTCTCACACTGTGTTCAGTTATTTGAATAGCCTATAAAACTGAAGGTACCTTAATTAAGGTAACTACTGAATCTATACTGGAGATTAGGAGGAAGTTTTTCACAGAAAGGGTCATTGGGCATTGGAATAGGCTGCCCAGGGAGGTGATTGATTCCCCTTCCCTGGAGATGTTTAAGGCACGGGTGGACAAGGTCCTGAGGGACGTGGTTTAGTGTTTGATAGGAATGGTTGGACTAGAAGATCTGGTGGGTCTCTTCCAACCTGGTGATTCTGTGATTCTATGATTCTATAAATGGTAACAAAAATTGTTTCATTTAATGGAAAAAAACCCCTATCAATTGTCCAAATAAGTGTTAAGAATAGGGGTAAAACTCCACCTCTATTGGTAAATCAGTCTTTTAAAGTTTGAAAGGAACAGTGTACCTGCTGTTTGAGTTGTATACATAGTAAGGTAATGATAGTGCATACTGCTGTCAACTTACTGCATCAACATCCAACACATAAAGTTATTAAATATACATTTATCATTTGGTGTACTTGAAATAGAGTCATTGTAATAGAATTTTGTCATAAGATCAATAACATAGAAAATAAATGTCTTGGTTTCACCTCAGTGTTTGTAGTGTTTGGTAGCAGGAGACTACTATTCTTTGACAATGTTTAATAGTGGTGGCAATATCTTTTAATTTTAAGATGTAGTACAGTATATATTCTTTACTTCTTATATTATTTATAGATTTTTACATTAAATCCACTATGAGAAACTACAATAAATCAACGTTTGTTTTAGTCCTTCTTTATTTTATTGCAAATCTGACGGATCACACACTTGCATTAAATTTTTTCAAGATCCTGCTTATCTTTGCTGCACCGGAAATGTAATACACAATGAATGCAATAACATGTGTGTATTAAATGTACACCAAGCCTGCTGCTTGCCTTCAGATGATATATAGAATATGTGTAGGAGTTAGTGACATAAGAAGTTCTTTTAATTTAGCCTAGTATACTGTAATTCGTTTGGATACTGAAATTTTCTTGTTGATTAACAATGAGATAGATGGGAAGGAATTGTACGTATGTGGATATTTGTCATGGACACAACTTTTGATGAAGCTTATATCTTTTAGACTATTTGGATTTTTTTCCCCTCTTACAGGTGTTTTAAATTACTTGACACAATTATATATACTCACCTTGGAAATTAAGAACACGACACAGTAAATTAATAGCCATTCGATTGTTTTATTACAATATCTGTTATCAAATGTCACTATTGATAACAATTTCTGCTGACTATTGATAAAGGAATTGAGAAAACATCCCTGAAATTCAATTTTACTTGGGAAAATCTCCAATGACCGGTGAGTGCTTAGTTTGTTTCTGTCCCAGAGAACAGATTTTAGAAATTTCAATAACATGATAAAAAAAATATCTCCTCATCCACACACTTCAATGTCTGGGTACAGTACCATCATTCTTTCATAGAAGAGACAGCTTAAAATCCAAAGGTAGAAACAGAATATCAGTGATTTTGTGACTATCAGGAAGACCCTTCTTTTCTCTTTAATGTGTAACCCAGGCAAACTGAAAAGAAATTCTGAAACTGCAGTACCCCATTCAGTAGTCTAGATGATGTCTTATTCATGTTTCATTGAGTGTTATTCAGGCTCACTATCCTTTATTGGAAGCATAAAACTTGATGCAACTTTATACTCTATTTGTCCCAGTAAATTTATATCTTGTCTTTCCTGTAATCTACCAAAGCAATGGGCTCTCAATGTACTTTAGAAATTTTCATACCAGATCTTTTTTTTTTGTGCTAAACTAAAAATTGATGTTGTTAGCCATTTTTTGAGATCATATAGAAAGTCTTGTATGATTTATTGTTACCTTTCTAGAATGTAAAGGACGTCCATTTTTGTCTTGCTAACTAGATTTCTGTAAAATAGTCTTATATTTATTTCCAATGTTAAAACAAAATTGAGAATGATTACCCATTAGTAACAGCTTCCCTTGTTCATCTATATAGTATAATCTACTGGTATCTTCACTTTAAGTTGGATGTTTACCTAACTTGCAAACGTTATGCTTATTCTAATTTCATAAACATAATTCATAATTTCTTCATAGAAATCATAATAAATACATTATAGCAACACTAGCATAAGATCTATTACATGTTTCTTTTTAATAAGTAGTCAACTTTTAAGAAAAATTTGAGGTTTCCTCTGTTAACTTCCTTATGTATTTTATTTTTTTCCCTTCCTCTACTCATCCCAGCTACAAGTCCTTTTTTTAGTCTTATATTCTTACTCAGGCTGGAAAACACAGATTTGGAAATCAAGCAAGAGAAAACACAGTTGCACTTAAACAGATCAAAAAAGTCAAAGAAGATAGAGCAATGTTAAACAAATAAATAACAATTAAAATTCTTCCTTAGAGAAGTTCAAGACTTTAAGATATGCCAGAACTCCTGAAATAACTGAACCTCCATACAAAGAACATAGTTACTAGGAAATTATATGAATAAACAGTATTTTAAGCTGTAGTGCAAGATAAGATTTATAATTTAGAATGCTAAAGGAATTTTTATGTGGAATGGAATCTGCTTCTACTTGTCTTGGAGGCCATGAATATTTTAAAAAAATTTTTCTCTATGTACATGTATATGTGTATAAAGTCACGCATGTGTAAGTATGGTATAAAAAATTGAAAATATTTTGAAGGTTTACTCAAGTAAGTTAACTTTAAGAAAACTTAAGGAAAAGCCAATGAAGTGAAATGATTAGACATTATTTGAGCTCTAATTTCAATCTAAATGCTATCATTTTCATAAAGCACATATACCAACCATATTTTATGATCAGGCAACTTTTTCTTAGAGTTTTAGAAGAGAGATAAAAATTATCTTTTATATTTTCTTGGTCAATAAAATACAAAATTTTTTGTCAGTATAATTCCTATCTGTGGAATGGAACTTGGTGAAAAATCTGAAATAAATTTGAAGTAAGGCTAAGAATAGCCAAGTATGAAACATACTATATTTGCTTTATATGCTTATATCTGGCAATATGTTATAAACCTTTTTGTCTGTGTTAACTTTTTTGATGTCAGGCCAGTCTAAACTCTATTTAGTCTCCAAAAAATTATTTCAAATAGGTAAATATTCTAGGTACATTTTCTTTAATATTATTACTATATAGAAAACATTATAGCCAAGGAAAGAAATAGGTTTTTATGGTTTTCGTTTAATGTTTGGATGGCAGTATGTATCTTACTTCATAACTTATAATGAGATTCTAAAATGAGTAACTTATAATTATATTAATTTTGGACTCAAAAATCAGAGCACAGGAATCACTCAGAGGTACTTATTTTTATTAGTGTTTATATTTTACCATTTTACTCTGATTAAAGTTGATGGAAATATAAAGAAATAAGCACATTACATAAATAAATAGATAAATAGATAAATAAATAAGTAAATAAAATCATAGACTATCCAAAAGCTGAAACGAATGTCTAGTATGCATTGATGTAAGTGTTACTATGCTGCTTTATTCATATATTGGATAAAATTCTATGAACAGTGTTTTACTGAATTTCCCAATAGATAGCTCTATTTTTAACCCTGGATATCAATGTCTATTAATCTTTTTTTCATAGAATCATAGAACCATAGAACAACCAGGTTGGAAGAGACCCATCGGATCTTCTAGTCCAACCATTCCTATCAAACACTAAACCATGTCCCTCAGGACCTCATCTACCTGTGCCTTAAACACCTCCAGGGAAGGTGAATCAACCACCTCTCTGGGCAGCCTATTCCAATGCCCAATGACCCTCTGTGTGAAAAACTTCCTCCTGATGTCCATCCTAAATCTCCCCTGGTGGAGCTTGAGGCCATTCCCTCTTGTCCTGTCCCCTGTTACTTGGGAGAAGAGGCCAGCTCCCTCCTCTCTACAACCTCCTTTCAATGTTACTCTCAAAATTTTTAAAATGTGATAGTGAAGGAAGGATTATCAAATAATATTCCAAAAAGCTTGATTTTTCATCTTTTTTTCCTGGAGAGTACTCACAGAATAGAGGTTTATGCTGTATGGCCATCTCCTCCTTTTGTTGATGGCAATACTACGGTCTTAAGACAAAATACTTCCCCACTGTGTCAACAAACCTCATGCAAATGAGTTCAGTTGCATCTAATGAAATTACTGAAAGCAAAATGGATAGAAAATAGCAGTAATGAAAGCAGAGGAGCACATTATGACTGTTAGATGTAACATTTATTTCAGTGAAATTGATCTATATTGACCCAAAAGAGTACTTTTCCGCTACTTCTAAATTCAGGGAAATCGTATGAGCTGTTTTAATTCAGAATAAGAAGACACTTCCAGCCTGATATATACTTTAAGTATGTGTTTGCTACTAAATCTGAACAGAAAACCACTTACACTGTTTTTTCTTCAACTGGAAGAAATGTTTCAACCAATCAGCAATAGTTCAAAGTATGTTTGGTTTTCAGAAATGGACATTACAAATGAAAACTGATAAATTTGAGCTAGGTATTAATAACTCCTTCATCAACAACCAAATAATTGATTTTTCAAGACTTCAGTTCTAATAGCAACCTGCATATATAAACTTTAAAAATTTGTCCCCTTTTTATGATACTGAAATTGGAGCTGAATCTATTTTTTTGATATAATTTTCTAGGCACAGTGACACACGAACAAGTAAAATCACTTGCGTAGTGCCCTGGGCTTTTTCATTGTAGAGGATTCTGCTTTACTCCATAAAGTTAAAAAATAAAAACAAATTAAAAATGTATTTTAGATCCAGTAACCAGTTTTTAACTAGTCTTCATCAAAAAAATCACTAACAAATGTAGGTATCAGTGTGCATACTCCCAACATAAAATATTGATGAAACTGATAAAAAATGATATTTGGTCATGAATACACTCCATAAGGCAACACAGTGTGAGAGAACTCCAAACTAGATCTCAGCAGACTCGAACCTATATCTGAAGTGACGCACTGTCAGCAGAGAGATGCTAGCTCAGCTCCTGAAGCAGCATCGAAGTGTCAGCCTCATACAGAATCATAAGAAGTTTTCTCAGATGTAGGAGGAATTAGATTCTTGCAGTTCTGCTAAAATGACAGTACTGATTACAGGTCTACAGCTAATTCTTTCTCTAATAAGTTGGAAAATCTCTGCACCACTCTTGCAGTATAGACAATCATAGGGTTTACCCTAAGGCCAGCATATTTCAGAAAAAAAAAATTGCCATTGCAAAAATTATCCTCCGATTTCAGAATCCAGTACAATTTACAATTATTAATACTATATAACACGGTGAAATAGTTCATATCACTTGGTGGCAACATACACAGTTCTTGAAAAAAACAGTTACCTTATAACCTGCAGTTTTTGGTCTCTTGATAATGCTTAAGCATAGAAGGAAAAAACTAATCACGTAATTGTTCTCACATTATACAGTTGTTCCCACTTAAAGTAGTTGGCACTCAACTAACTAATCAGGTTTGATTACAATGGCAGTATTTGTGAATACTTAAAAAAAATCTTACTGTAAATCTTAGGAAACTGAAGGTAATATGATTGTAGAAAAGAAAATAATATAATAAGACTTCATTGCAAGCAACAAGTTTGAAAGCTAAAGTTCAGGTTCCAGTATAGAGTAGTGTAAACAAAAATTCTTTTAAAATTCAGTGCTCAGTCTAAACCAAAGGCCTATAAAATAGAGAAACTGTTCATGAGAATCAAAATAGAAATATATCAGGGTTTAGACCATAAGGAAACAAAAGAAAATGCAAAAATATGTATTCTAAACATTTCCCTCTACTTAATCTGAATTTGTCAGTTTAAAATTTTTTTGTATTGAATCTATTTTGCTCAAATATAAATGAACCTGAAAATGAAAAATGTTTAAGGTAAACAAAAAAACTTGACATTTTTGTATGGTAAATGAAAAAGAATTTCTGCAGTCTTTGTAGAATATTTTAGAAATAAAACACATCAGTATGATTCAATGAAATTCCTGAACTCCAATATCTCCAGTATTTTGACTGATATTGTTAATGGAATCCTGATCGAGTATATAAATATTTACCATCCCTAATTCATTCCACAAAATAAGCTGAACAAAATGCAAGTTTCCAAATAGTCATACAAAGATCAAACCCCTATTTATAGTTCTAATACCTATTCTACAGGCCTTACTATGATACATCAACGCTCTTTTTCTGGCTCTTTGATTTCGTTCCTTGTTTTCATCCACAGAAATCATAGGTTAGTTGTAGAAAAATCTGGTTTAGCAAAGCATACATGTGCAGGTTTATATCTGACCCTTCTTCCTGCAACCCTTTGCAGCCCCCGTCTTCAATTGCCAAGTGGCTTTGAGGTTCTCTGTAAGGTATTCTTCCAGCAGTCCTGGTTGACTCTGGAAGTTCCACTTGACTAGAGGCTGGCTGATGCTGTGCCCATCTACAAGAATGATCACAGGGAGGATCTGGGGAACTACAGGCCAGTCAGTCTGACCTCAGTGCCAGGGAAAGTCATGGAACAGGTGATCTTGAGTGCTATCATGAAGCACATGCAAGAGAACTGGGTGATCAGGCCCAGTCAACATGGGTTCACAAAAGGTAAGTCTTGTCAAACTAACCTGATCACCTTCTATGACAAAGTGACTCGGCTGCTCAACCAGGGAAAGGTTGTGGATGTGGTCTTCTTGGACTTTAGTAAAGCCTTTGACACAGTTTCTCACAGCATTCTGCTATGGAAACTGTCAGCCTCTGGCCTGGACAGGCGCACACTCTCCTGGGTGGAAAACTGGCGGGATGACCAGGCCCAGAGAGTGGTGGTAAATGGTGTTAACTCCAGCTGGAGGCCAGTGACAAGTGAGGTTCCCAAGTGCTCAGCGCTGGGTCCAGCCCTGTTCAATGTCTTTAACAACAACCTGGATGAGGGGATGGAATGCACTCTTAGCAAGTTTGTGGCTGACACTAAGCTGTGTGGAAGTGTGGATTTGCTGGAGGGTAAGGAGGCTCTGCAAAGGGATCTGAACAGGCTGGACCACTGGGCTGAGACCAATGGCATGTGGTTTAACGCAGCCAGTTGCCGGGTCCTACACTTGGGGCACAAACCCCTGTGTAGTGATACAGACTGGGAGAAGTCTGTCTAGAAATCTGCTTGGAGGAGAAAGACCTGGAGTTGTTGGTTGACAGCTGACTGAACGTGAGCCAGCAGTGTGCCCAGGTAGCCAAGAAGACCAATAGTACCTTGGCTTGTATCAGAAATGGTGTGATCAGCAGATGCAGGAAGGATGTTCTCCCTCTGTATTCACTCCTTGAATCTTGTGTTCAGTTCTGGGCCCCTCACCACAAGAAGGATTGTGAGGCTTTAGAGCGAGTCCAGAGAAGAGCAACAAAGCTGGTGAAGGGGCTGGAGAACAGGCCTTATGAGGAGCAACTGAGAGAGCTGGGGTTTTTTAGCCTGGAGATGGGGAGGCTGAGAGGAGACCTCATAAGTCTCTACAACTACCTGAAAGCAAGTTGTAGAGAGGAGGGTTCTGGCCTCTTCTCCCAAATGACAAGGGACAGGGCAAGAAGGAATGGCCTTAAGCTCCACCAGGGGAGGTTTAGACTTGACATCAGGATAAAATTTTTCACACAGAGGGTCATTGGTCTCTGGACCAGGCTGCCCAAGGAGATGTTCAAGTCACCTTCCCTAGAGATGATTAAAGGACAGGTGGATGAGATGCTGAGCGGCATGGTTTAGTGTTTTATAGGAATGAGTGGACTTGATGATCCAATAGGTCTTTTCAAACCTAGTGATTCTGTGATACTGTATTATCATAGTATAATACATAGTTGTAAGAGATCTTATAGATCATGTAGTTCCAACCCTCCTGTCTTGGTCAAGGACACCTCATGCCAGACTTGGTTGCTCAAGGCCCCATCTAACCTGGCCTTACACATTTCCAGGGATGAGGTATCCACAACTTCTCTGGACAACGTTTTTGTGCTTCACCACCCTCATTGTGATGAATTTCTTCCTAATGTTTAATCTAAATCTTTCCCCTTCCAGTGTAAAGCCATTCCCCTTCATTCTATCACTACATGCCCAGCAAAATATTCTTCCCCAGCTTTTCTGTAGGTCCCCTTCAGGTACTGTGATGCTGCTGTTATTTATTCACTGTGTAGAGCATGGTGTGTGAGTTAATCAAGATTTATTTGAAGATATCAGTATTTCTAAAGAGGTACATTTTCCTGGAAGTATGTATTTTAACCATGATGGTTTTCATATATATGCATATGTTACACATTTATTTAACTTACATATTTGTATAAATTGTAGCAAATCAGCACATTATTTCATAAAGAACTCATAAGCTCTTCCACCTTTAGCTACTTACATACATATTACTCATAGCTATGCAGGAGAGCTGTGTTAATGTTCACTCAGCACCGAAATATCACTATCTTACTAATTTGTACTCAGACATTTGGAAATTTTCCAAGATCCAGGAAATTCTGGCAAAAAATCCCAAACTAAAATAAGAAAAGCAGAGGTAAAACCTTACTTGCCATGATTTTTTTTCAATTTTGTTTTTATGAGTTTTACACAGAAAAAGATATGTACTTTCAATCCAGAATACTATGATAGTCATGGGAGGATGCTGGGTAATTTAATGTGGACACTTTCCCTTGTATTTGTCATGACTATAAGAAAAGCATATTAGGTTTGGGTGTAATGTTGATAACTCTCCCATGCTTCATTCAAACAAAAGAAAACTGCTTAAAAAATACAATCTTTTTGGGGTTTTTTTTCGTGTTTTTTAAATGGCATTTTATAGGAGAAAAAATATTAAAATCTTTGAAGGTTAGAATATAGGAGATAGAGTATTTTACATCTGGAGCTGAGGGGAAAGGAACTTTACAGAATTCCATTCACAACATAGACCAGCATCCTAGAATCCTAGCTAGCAAAAGTCAGCAAATGCTGCTAAAATGCTGTGACAATTCACTAGTTTACAGATCCAAAAACCAAGGCAATATCGTTTAAAAATTATTCACTGGAAAACTGATGACAATATTCATATGTATTGCATACATATTTATTTAAATGTACAAAGAACATAGGATAATTAATGTTCATTGCAGCAATAGCAATAAGATTATTTTAGTCCAATCCCTTATAAAATATTTTACTGCTACTGTATGACATAATTAACCTAAGTCTTCAGTAGGCAAAGGGAGATTTGCTGTAGTTGCTCCTAAATAAAACTGAGAGATTTACACATTGGCTGGACCGTTGGGCAGTGTCCAACGGCATAAGGTTTAACACGGCCAAATGCCGGGTCCTGCACTTGGGGCACAACAACCCTATGCAGAACTACAAACTAAGAGAAGTCTGTCTAGAAAGCTGCCTGGAGGAGAGGGACCTGGGGGTGTTGGTCAACAGCCGACTGAACATGAGCCAGCAGTGTGCCTAGGTGGCCAAGAAGGCCAATGGCATCCTGGTTTGTATCAGAAACGGTGTGACCAGCAGGTCCAGGGAGGTGATTCTCCCTCTGTATTCAGCACTGGTGAGGCCCCTCCTTGAATATTGTGTCCAGTTCTGGGCCCCTCAGCACAAGAAGGATGTTGAGGCTCTGGAGTGAGTCCAGAGAAGAGCAACGAGGCTGGTGAAGGGGTTGGAGAACAGACCCTGTGAGGAGCGGCTGAGAGAGCTGGGGTTGTTTAGCCTGGAGAAGAGGAGGCTGAGAGGAGACCTCATTACTCTCTACAAGTACCTGAAAGGTGATTGTAGAGAGGAGGGAGCTGGACTCTTCTCCCGAGTGACAGGGAACAGGACGAGAGGGAATGACCTCAAGCTCCGCCAGGGTAGATTTAGTCGGGAGATTAGGAGGAGGTTTTTCACGCAGGGTGTCATTGGGCATTGGAATAGGCTGCCCAGGGAGGTGGTTGAGTCACCTTCCCTGGAGATGTTTAAGGCACGGGTGGATGAGGTATTGAGGGACTTGGTTTAGTGTTAGATAGGAATGGTTGGACTAGAAGATCCGATAGGTCCCTTCCAACCTGGTTGTTCTGTGATTCTGTGATTCTATGCTTGATCTAGAACACGAAATTTTATTGTCTTTTATCATTTTTTTATTTACCTCAGTGCAACAGTATAATGCAACACATAACAACTACATTTTTTTTTCTATTTCAGAGAGGAAAAATAAAAGAGTGTGGGATTAATAATCTCATCTTCATTAACATACAGTGTTTGCTGCTAAAATGACTGAACATTTTCAATTTGAAATCATAACTTTGTATTTTTTAAAGATATTTTCTAAAGTGGGAAACTCTTTACCAACTGTTGTTTTGAGTTGCTTCTTTCTAATAGGACTATCCTATTTCAGTTTCCGATTTCCCATATGAAAAGATTATAGCAAAATATAAGAATGAAATTAATCTTCTGGAATTCAACCAGAAGTTTGATTTGGAGGCTAGGTTCTGCCAAGCCTCCACGATTACTCTTTCAGTTCTTCAAATCACTTAATATTGAACTCAAAGTAATGACTCTCAAAACAATTTTAAAATGTCTTTGATGTCTATTAGCTTTTCAACCAGAAAATTTCTTTTTTATTTACTTACAGATTTAAGTTGTTAGAAAAGCAGCTTAATATATTCAAGCTATTTAAAATACGTCGTAGTTTTTTGTGTTTCTTTGCAATGGAAAGAAGTCTTCTAAAGTGCTTGTTCGATAAATGTTCACTCTGGGATTGCCATTGTCTTGAAAACTTCAGATATAAAGGCATATAACTTGCTAAAATGAATACATGCGAGTTCATTTTTCAAATTAATTTATATATCTTTGTTTTCTTAGGCTGTCTTAGAAGACCACATGGAAAGATTTATAGAGTGAGCAACTTCTAAAAGGAGAAGGAGCTATGTTGTTATCTAAAGAAACATACTGTGTAATAAGACCAGTACAACTTCCAGAAACAGTCCTTTCTCAAATCAAGTACACATTTATTTTTTAAAGAAGAGGCAAAAAATGACCAAAAGCCCTCCTTCCCCTTGCTGTGCAGTTAATTTGGAAGGCCCTTTAAATGTCTGTATACTGGATCCCTCCTCTTATAAGCAGTCTTTAATCCTCAAAGATGTGTCCATGCTGTAAAAGCCAAATCCTGTTACCAATCCAGTCCAACAATCAGATATTGACCCACAAGATCTCTTCACAGATTTATAGAATCAGTAGGATGGAAAAAAACCTCAAGAGTCATTGAGTCTAACCATTCTATTAACCACTAAACAATGCCACTCTGTACCTCATCCACTCATCCTAAATACCTCCAGGGAAGGTTAATCAAACACCTCCCTGTCCAGCCTGGTCCAGAGTCCAGTGACCCTTTCTGTGAAAATTTTTATCCTGATGTCAAACCTAAACATCCCCTGGTGGAGCTTGAGGCCATTCCCTCTTGTCCTGTCCCCTGTCACTTGGGAGAAGAGGCCAGCTCCCTCCTCTACACAATCTCCTTTCAGGTAGTTGTAGAGACCAATAAGGTCTCCCCTCAGCCTCCTCTTCTCAAGGCTAAATAACCGAAGCTCTCTCAGACGTTCCTCATAAGGCCTGTTCTCCAGCCCCTTTGCCAGCTTTGTTGCCCTTCTCTGGACTCACTCCAGAACCTCAACATCCTTCTTGTGGTGAGGGGCTCAGAACTGAACACAGGATTCAAGGAGAGGTCTCACCAGTGCAGAGTACAGAGGGAGAATAACCTCCCTGGACCTGCTGGTCACACCGTTTCTGATACAAGCCAAGATGCCATTGGTCTTCTTGACCACCTGTGTACACTGCTGGTTCATGTTCAGTTGGCTGTTGACCAACACCCCCAGGTCCTTCTCCTCCAGACACCTTTCTAGCTTTCTAATTTCATGTATTTACATAGTGGTTGATTCTACTCAGGTTGAATCTTCAGGACTCATAGCTGTCTTAGGTGGACTAAATATTAGCCCAGTTCTTCCAAGTTCTCACTGTTTTCCAGGCTGGCATGTCTCAACTTGTAAATATGATTTAATTAATTTTCATGTATTATTTGTCTGGGTTGAAAGATATATTGTTTGGCTATGTTCAGTTTGTCAGGCATTCCAGATAACTTCAAAATGTAATACAACCCCCTCATTATTTACTACTCTCAATGTTCATGCCATCTACAAACTTCATCGGTAATGATTTTATGATGTCTTTTAGGTCTTTGATGACAGTACTCTACAGCATGAGGCCAAGAGATGATCTCAATGATACCTTACAGAAAAGAGCTTCAATATTATTAATTTCAAAACCAATAATATTATAGAATTTTTAAAATAAATATTAAAAAAGTTAAATAATAGTTAATAACCTAAATTGAATTATTGAATTAATGAAATTACTAAGAAACATATGTAAATATTTGGGTTTGGAATTATTGCTGTGTATTTGTGGTTCTTCAGACAGTGTATTAATTAAACTTTCCATAGTGTGTGTTCATTTTAAATTAGAAAGCGATCATGTGTGTACGGGAAAGAGAAGAAGAAGACACGATTTTAAAGTATGAATCTTAGTTTCTTAAGAAGAAAGTATCCCATTTTGGTGGTTGCTTTGTTTTCAAATGGAATACATATAGGATTTGAATGATAAAGATATTCTGAACAGTATCTAATAGTTTATTTGTATTACATAAAGTACAACCCTGAAAAAAAGCATTTAGAATTAAAAAACACCTAGTGCCTCTTTCTTCAATATCCAAATAGAAAAAAAAATGTATTCTATTAACAAGGTAAACATACAGAGAATCTGGTGAAACTCCAGTAATACTTTAGACAAATTTGCATTATGTGCTACTTTTCATTTAGTTGAAGTGTTATTTTTCTGTGACCTTCTATGACACCACTCCATATGCAATTATCAGACTTCAGGAGGAGGAGAAGTTCTTGATTTTAACTCCTCTTAAACAGTTTCAAAGCATCATGTTTCCAGTTTTGCCACTGCTCTTAAGATAAGGAATATTATATCTTTCTAAAAATGATGGAAGATTAATTTTCATATGTAATCTTATCAAGTTAATTCCTACCATCTACAGTAAGCAATACTAAAGTAAGAAATAACACGGATCTAATTATTTTACATAATTATACATCTAGTGGTAAAATTCTTTTTTTTCTAATTTGAAAATAGTTTGTGTGTTATGAAGCCTCAGGATTGTCGACTCTTCATAGATTTTTTCGTACTTTATTGCATTTAAAGTGGTTATATAGGTCTCTAACAAAATGCACACATGTTTTTTCTGTCCCACTTCTTAGCCAGTTATGCTTGAGGACACATTTCAGTCACTTGATTCTGGCACAGAAAATACACACCATCAAAAGTCCTAATTTCCTAGAGAAATCTTCACATTTAATTTAGTTGTCTATCCTCAATAAATCATAAGGAAATCTATGTTTTTTTCCAGCAGCACCTGTACATAACCACAGATTGTTCTACATTAGCTTAAGATGATGCATGCTAATCCTACAATTTTGTTCTTAAATTAACATTAAACTCCTGCAAAAGCAGAATATTCTAGGGGAGGGTATAAAGCAATTAATCACAGTTTTATTAATCATAGATTTTTGAACATTCTGTCACCCAGGGAACATGAAAATTCTATAATAATTCATAAAGATAAAATGTCATTCAACACAGTCCCATATAACTTCAAAGAGATGGGCCAAAGTAAGTTAAAATATTCTCTTGCCCTCTTAAAACAAATGTCACTTTTCCCTAAAAATTAAGTTCATCAAGATTCATCAAAATGCCTGCAATAGGTCTTTTCACAACTGTCCATTTAGGCACATATTTATACATTTGCAAAGGTTAGTAACAATTGCTCCTTCTATTTCTTTTTTAGGCTACCTAATCAGCAGATTTATAAAACCAGAAATACAAATTCCTCCAGAATACTTATGTTGAACTTTTGCAATTATGTTGTTACATGAATAATCTTTCAACTTTTAGAGCAGTCTGCGTATCAATCTAGTTACCTAATTAGATCATGGAAACACTTCAAGAAACCTTAGGGAATGTTTAAGAACATCTGTTTTAAAGAAACCTTCCCTGTCGTCTGAAGCTGTATTTGACGGTTCCTCTGTATCAGACTGCCTGAGATCTAAGGCAAAGTGTTTGAAATAAAGTGAACCAAACCAATTTCTAAACTAATTCATTCAAGACAGCCTGTCAATATTCCTAAATTTAATCAGATAACGGTACTTTGTATGGAGCTGGCTATACTTGAAAAAGAACAAGGTTCATTGCACTTGTGGTTTCACAATTGCTTTGCAAATACCAATTCAACACTAATGACTGGAGTATTTAGATGGAAATTGCTAGGATGTCAACAGCTTCCATGGTCTAGTTTGAATATCTGAACTATTTGATAGGTAATTAAGGTTCCCCTCAGATTCTGTAGTTTTAGCTAAACACTAAAGTCTGTGTCAACTGATCTTTTTATTTTTTTTTTCCAGTTCAGCCTCCTCTCAGTTTCTTTCTGTATCCATAAAGTATTCTCCCCTCTGCCAAATACCTAATTAAGATATGATTTAATCCATATGGACATTAAATACCGTTGGAAAATTCCTGATAATAGAGGACAAAACCTGATACATTCCAGGTAAATAGCAGTCACCAATTGTGCTTTCAGAGGAGTTTAGTTTATACACAGTGAAACTGAGGCATTCAGAATGTATTAGACTTACTGCACACTAAAACCGGTACAGTGATTGCACAAGATATGTGGTGCATCCTAGACACATCATTCTCGCCACTGTGAAAATTCTGGAGGGAAAAAATATCCAGATAGATGTTACTTAAAATCAAAATTTTATGATGTTTGAGGTTTTAGGATGTTGTTAGCCTTGATACGTCTAACTATGTTCCTGGCATATGCAACTGTTTAAATGCTGACTGAGGTGAAAACTCAAAAAACCCCATTGAAACTCAAGCGAAGAAGAGAACATAACATAACCCTTATATGCCCCCAAAAATTGCTGAAAAAAATAGAGTTAACATCCAAAACAAGTGCAATAAAGACATTATTGAAAAATGGAAATAAGAGAATAGATTTAATTAAGTCCAATTATCTGCACTATGTTGACTTAAAATAGTAATTTCTTATGCAAAAAAGCGGTGTCCATGGAATGAGAAATTTACTTAAATTTTGGTAGCGGTTAAGCGATTCTTGATATGAGCTTTTTCCTTAGTTAAGCTGAATTCCTCCTCCCTTTATTTTATGAGTATAATCTGTGTGAAACTAGG
The DNA here is from genome assembly GCA_033558105.1 of Coccyzus lansbergi. Classification (NCBI taxonomy): domain Eukaryota; kingdom Metazoa; phylum Chordata; class Aves; order Cuculiformes; family Coccyzidae; genus Coccyzus; species Coccyzus lansbergi. Next base: position 1,821,230 of record JAUMJK010000168.1, read on the forward strand.
AGATTTATGAGCTTGAAAAAACAATGATTTGCCATAAAATGTCACTGAAGGATGTTTAATAAATATTAATATATATTAGTGGATATTAGTGGATCCTAAATAATTGGACTAAAAAAAGAGTATAATAAGACTGGATTACAGTTGAAAAAAAAAAAGATGAAAAGACTAGGGAAAAAGTGCAAGAAAAAAACTGCTGAATACTGTCACCTATAATGTCATCTATGACTAGAACTTCTGATGGCTTTTTGGCCAGAAATGTAAGGTACTTTTCCCTATCAAAATCTGTTTTAGAAGACATAATCTTCCTGAGTCTTGTGGTCACAGCTGCTGTCACCCTGTTTATGAGCTGTGGCAATGGCCTGCAGTAATCATGTATGTGGCTTCATTTGCGTTTCTCAGTATCTCAGTAGAATGTTTCGCTAAATCCGAATCATAGTCTTGCTTTTCTTTGGGACAGTACCTTTGCGTCAGTCTACAGAATGCAATTTTAACTTGCAAATTCCAGACCCTTCTTTTCTCTGCTGAGCTTTTCTGACTTCTTTTTTTTAACCGTTTTCTTCTAATCTTTCCAGACAATTAAGTCCCCATCACCATGGACAGTAAATTCTCTCTATACCTCAAAAAGCTCATGTCAATACAGATGATGTCAGAACAAAGGGTATACACTTTATCTGTATGAGAAAGTGATACAATAAATTATAATGTAATTATTACATGTTGTAAATGTTAGAGATTTTGATCGTAGCATTGACGTTGATACAGAGGTGAATTTATATGAAGGCAATGAGGACAATAAACCTTTAAAATTATTGCCTTTGATGATTTTGTGTAATGAATCACAGAATCATAGAACAACCAGGTTGGAAGGGACCCATCGGATCTTCTAGTCCAACCAATGACTTAGAAAAGAAAGGGTTAAACTTCCCTGAAAGCTAATAACAAACTGCAGTAATTCCATATATGAAAAAATCCCATTAAATTCTCATTTTATTTAAGAAAATAAGTAGCATGTGACCAGTCCAATTCTGAACCAACCTTCTGCTGAGGACTCAAACAACCTAATGGATTGCTAAGGCTTTGAACTGACATCTCTCTTAAAAATAATTTTCCTTCTTCTTAAAATCAAACATGAAAGCATGTAGTGTACTTGGTATCCCATTTGTTTTTCTTCTTAATACTTCAGTCCATGAAGTTGCAAAATTAAACTTTTGATTCAGTTTGTAAATAATTTTTTTTTCCCTGTAGCAAAACTGTCTTCTGAGCACTGTTTACTCAGGCAATTTCCTGAAAGAGAAATTGGTTTGTACAAGAGCTAAGGATGTACATTTGGAAAATTGGTTCTTTGTTTTCCCATTTGAGGTTTACCTCCTCCAAGTAAAAGCAATTGCTATACTTGTAATCCGAAATTCCCAATACTGATTTTAATTTTTTTTTCTTATTGAATATATGGAACATTTATATAGATTCTTAAGCCTGAAGGCAGCTTCTTGAAACACATTTATATTGAAGATATTAAGTCTGTAAATGACAGGCAAGTTTTGCTATCCTTTCCAATTAAAAAATTATGTTAACACAAATTCTCATGTGAGTGAAATAGAATGAGACCATATTTGCATGATTACTAAAGGTTTGGATTCATGGCTTCTGTGATGTATTTAGCTATCTTGTACCTCAAATTTTGCTGCTAACAGAAAGCAAAGGTCTGCAAGTTCCTGGCTAAGACCCAGGTCAACTGCCCCCCTTTTCCCTTCTAATATGTTTTTATCTTTAAAGTGAAAATATCAGAAGATACTGAATTACTGAAGGCTTATCATCTCTTACACCACTGCTTGTCTTAAGCACTGAAGTAATAGGCCTGGGGTAAGACTTTACATGGAAAGAATGCCAATCTTCTGATGAGAAAGTTTCAAAGATTTAAAAAGAAGCACAGCTCCTGGATCTTGCAAAACAAATATTTTACCCCAGATACCCCCAATAGATCTAAACAAAGGCAGGTCCTAGAGGCTTTCTGGATTGGATGTTCTCCAGCAAATGCTCTCTGACACCTCGGAGACTTCACCATGAGTGAATTAACTCCCCATCACAGGATTGTCCTTGGCAAATTGCAGGATCTTTTAGATTGTATTTGTGGTCCCAGACATCAACCCCCAGGTTTCTCAAGGATGATTGTGTTCAAAAGGTTTCAGAGACAATACTGTCTCCCTCTGCATCTAAATGATCCTTCTCAACCCAAAGCAAAGCAGCCATATCAAGACAAACAAGTAACATTGGTCTTTTCTGCCCGGTCTTCAATCTTCTTGCAACATATATAGCACCTAGAAAGTGAACAGGAAACCGCTGTATTAAATACTTCTACATCTGTAACAAAGCAGTTGCAACAGGTCTGCAAATCTTGAGCTGCCGTAACAGTGATAATGAATGCCTTAGCTTTTATTAGTAAATAAGAAAAAATAATCAATATATCATGGACTGAGTCCCACGGCAAATATATGCCTTTCATAGCATACAGGTAATGAAAAAAAAAAAGTGAAGTAACTTACTTATGCATTAACAAACTGATATCTGATTTATCAAACTTACATTTTTTTTAATTTAGTGGCTTCAAGTTAATGAATTATACAGTTGAAAGAAAAAGAAACCAAAAGTAGAGTTGAAAGTAAGCCATGAGACAATTAATAGGACACGGGCTTGTTCAAAATTTTATATTTACAGATAGGAAACAAAGTTTTAAAGCTGTTTGTCCCAGAGATAGAAAAACAGAAAATGAGAAATATGACTTGATATTCTGATTTCCGCACTAGGGAATTCATATAGGTAGGTTAGTTTTGCCATTGACTACTGAGAATCACTGACGAATTCATAGAATCGTAGAATTATAGAATGGTTTGATTTGGAAGGGCCCTTAGAGATCATCTAATTCCAATCCCTCTGCCATGGGCAGGGACACCTCCCACTACACCAGGCTGCCCAAGGCCCCATCCAACCTAGACTTGAACATCTGGTGTGACCAGCAGGTCCAGGGAGGTGATTCTCCCTCTGTATTCAGCACTGGTGAGGCCGCTCCTTGAATATTGTGTCCAGTTCTGGGTCCCTCAGCACAAGAAGGATGTTGAGGCTCTGGAGCAAGTCCAGAGAAGAGCAACGAGGCTGATGAAGGGGCTGGAGAACAGACCCTATGAGGAGCGGCTGAGAGAGCTGGGGTTGTTTATCCTGGAGAAGAGGAGGCTGAGAGGAGACCTCATTACTCTCTACAACTACCTGAAAGGTGGTTGTAGAGAGGAGGGAGCTGGCCTCTTCTCCCAAGTGACAGGGGGCAGGACGAGAGGGAATGGCCTCAAGCTCTGCCAGGGGAGATTTAGGTTGGAGATTAGGAGGAGGTTTTTCACAGAAAGGGTCATTGGGCATTGGAATAGGCTGCCCAGAGAGGTGGTGGATTCACCTTCCCTGGAGGTGTTTAAGGCACGGGTGGATGAGGTCTTGAGGGACTTGGTTTAGTGTTAGATAGGAATGGTTGGACTAGAAGATCCGATGGGTCCCTTCCAACCTGGTTGTTCTGTGATTCTGTGATCTTCAGGGAGGAGGCATCTACAAGTTCCCAGCAAACACTGTTCCAGTTCCTCATCACTCTCATTGTGAAGGAATTCCTCCTTATGTCTTGTCTAAATCTACTCCTCTCCAATTTATAGCCACAGTGATACAGTCAATGTCACCACCTAAATGACTTCTGGACATTTCTCTAGCTACAATCTTACCTTGGAATTCACTGAAATATTTCCATATGTGAACAAAATATATTGTTGAAACCAATACCGCATTTTCCACAGTTTACAGGAACATCATGTAAGTTATTGTATGTGCCTGTGATTGTTCCATTGTTTAAGTTTTCACATTTTATTTCATACATGCAAACACAATAATTTTTCAAGGGTATAAAATGCCTTACAATAGAACCACATTTATACATTAAAACTTGCCTCAATTGTTTGCAATAATAAGCGATGCTGCTGACCTCCTGACATAAATTTGCTAATGCCTTAGTGATTTGCCTACATCAAGTTAACATATCAGTCATGGATAAATATATAACAATACTGTAGCTCTCAAGGCTGAATCATTCCTTTGTTCTGGGAATAAGTGTCCTCTGCTTTCAGGAAAAAAACCTAAAAAATATATTCCTATTTTACTTTATATAAGGCAGCACTGTCCATCCTTATTCACAAAGGTAGTTATTTACTGTACAACTTGATCTGTTTCATCCAGATATCTCACACTAATAATGATCAATGTATGCAGTAGGAGTATTTTGCCAAAACTTAGAGACACAAATTGCTCTTATGTAAAAAAAATATGAATTAAAAATGAATGTTATTTTTGTTAAAAACTACAACTCAGAGGGACTTTGTTAGCTTATGATTTTGGTTTTTTAGAGACATTTGTAAATTATTCCCTTCTTTCTTACTGCCTGTTGCAAAATACTGGAAAAAATCCATGAAAATGACGAGGAAAAAATATTAGACTGTCTTTTAGAACAGTCCAGGGATATTAGTAAATTGACAGACATTTTAAAACAAGAACAGGGCAATTTGCTATGAAAATTTCTTATGTAACAAAAAATGTACCCTGCCTGCAGCAGTCATGCTTTGTGTGGACAGGACACGCAAAACTGATGAACTTCTGAAAATACAATCTGTATTTTTACTAAACTAACAAATTTTGAAGTAATAGCTTTTAATGCCATAGGAGAAAGAAATGGACAAAGGAATATTTTAGCTATTCATTATCTATCCCTTTAACGTGAACAATTTAAGTATATTTAAACTTATTTCCTTAAAGAGCATGTACTAGGCAGCCTATTAGAAAGTCTTCCAGATATAGTTTATTTCGCTTCTGTTTATTTAGCATTTATTGATTTCAGATATTTAAAGTTAAAAGGATAAACATATTATAGGGCATCTTGATGTGTCTGTGGGCAACTCTCTCTCCTTCCAGATAACTGAGTGAGGGGCACTATGACATGGGGGTTTTATTCCCCAAGAGCTTATTCTAGTGGATTTAAGCATCACTGTGCTCTTAAACTCTTGAAAAGTAAAAATCTCTTATATGGACTCTATGCAGTGCCATCAGGTCCCTGTTCCATTTGCTCTGTAATGTTGCTCTGAGTTCAACTACATGCAATACAATGAAATAGGCATAAGTAGTAGCTTTGATTTCTCCTGTTTTTAGCTCCTGCTATAGCTTTCCTTCCTTCACCTACTTTAAGATCTAGATTTGTTCTTATCTTCACTATTAACTGCCGTGTTTTTTAATATTGGCGTTGTGATTGCACCTGCCTGTTCCACAAAAAAAGTAGATGGTCATTGTGCTGGAGCAAGTACAGAAACATAGGAAGACTGTAAAATCAAATTTCTGCTGAAGTTACTGAGGATTCATTATTCATTTGAGCAACCAATACAGCACAACGCATATTCAAGGTTGGACTTCTACAAGAATTTTCTGCATACTTAATTCTGTCTCTCCTGACTAAAGACTTATCTGTTTTGAATTTCCATAAATTCTATCAGAAGTTATATGTCATACAGTTACATCACTCCTCAATGTAACTGCTTCATTAAAAATGTAGTAGTATTTTAGTAGATTTGAGGAACTTGAATTAATGAGTTATAATATTTAGTAGAGGAGATCTAATGTTAAATTCATGTTTTGTTTCAATTCACATAACACATTATTCTGTTATCAGACATTGACTATGGTGCAACATTTGTGAAATCAATGTATTTCCATATAGAGGTCTCATTCATCCAATATTTCCCTGTTAACCTCTCATAAAAGGAACATGAGAAGCTGGAAACAATTTTTTTTTTATTGTATTTTTGTTTGTTAGTGGGTTGTTGGGGTTTTTTGGGGTTTTTAACAAAGCTTTTCAAAGAAGATATATCCAACATTGCAACAATTAACATACAACATTGCATGATTGCATGATATTTTATTTCTGTGGAAGCTACTTTCAGTTGTTAGATTTTAGTTTAAGCATGGTAAATCTTATATATAGTGCCTGTATATCACTTTTTGATTTATCATGTATGGGAAGAGGAGGGAAAGGGGGAGGGGGAGGGGGAGAGGAGGAGGAGAGGGAGGGGAGGGGAGGTGAGGAGAGAGGAGGGGAGGAGGAGGAGAGGAGAGGAGAGGAGAGGAGAGGAGAGGAGAGGAGAGGAGAGGAGAGGAGAGGAGAGGAGAGGAGAGGAGAGGAGAGGAGAGGAGAGGAGAGGAGAGGAGAGGAGAGGAGAGGAGGAGAGAGAGGAGAGGAGAGGAGAGGGGAGGGGAGGGGGAGGGGAGGGGAGGAGAGGGGAGGAGAGGAGAGGGGAGGGGAGGGGAGGGGAGGGGAGGAGAGGAGGAGAGGAGAGGAGAGGAGAGGAGAGGAGAGGAGAGGAGAGAGGAGAGGAGAGGAGAGGAGAGGAGAGGAGAGGAGAGGAGAGGAGAGGAGAGGAGAGGAGAGGAGAGGAGAGGAGAGGAGAGGAGAGGAGAGGAGAGGAGAGGAGAGGAGAGGAGAGGAGGAGGAGAGGAGAGGAGAGGAGAGGAGAGGGGAGGAGAGGGGAGGAGAGGAGAGGGGAGGGGAGGAGAGGGGAGGGGAGGAGAGGGGAGGGGAGGGGAGGGGAGGGGGGGGAGGGGAGGGGAGGAGGGGAGGGGAGGGGAGGGGAGGGAGGGGAGGGAGAGGGAGGGGAGGGGAGGAGAGGAGAGGGAGAGGAGAGAGGAGAGGAGAGGAGAGGAGAGGAGAGGAGAGGAGAGGAGAGGAGAGGAGAGGAGAGGAGAGAGGAGAGGAGAGGAGAGGAGAGGAGAGGAGAGGAGGAGAGGAGAGGGAGAGGGGAGGGGAGGGGAGGGGAGGGGAGGGGAGGGAGGGGAGGGGAGGGAGAGGGGAGGAGGGAGGAGAGGAGAGGAGAGGAGAGAGGAGAGGAGAGGAGAGGAGAGGAGAGGAGAGGAGAGGAGAGGAGAGGAGAGGAGAGGAGAGGAGAGGAGAGAGGAGAGGAGAGGAGAGGAGAGGAGAGGAGAGGAGAGGAGAGGAGAGGAGAGGAGAGGAGAGGAGAGGAGAGGAGAGGAGAGGAGAGGAGAGGAGAGGAGAGGAGAGGAGAGGAGACATGATGTTTTACTCATGTGAAATAGCAGAAATGGATAGTAGTCTGAAAGCTGAACTAGTCTCTTCAGTCTGGTGATGACAGCCTTAATTCAGGCCACAGAGAGGAAGAAAACTTCCCTTTAAATAGGATCCAATCTGCAAATGGATGCTTCCATTCCATGCAGGGGGAATCACTGATGACCATAGCTCGCCACTGTTTATTCTCAGTGCTACTCTTACTACAGATTTTGATAAGAAGGGTTGGTCTCTTTGATCTTGTCAAGACTTCTTGCAGAGATTCCTCCTTTTGCTCATTATGTGTTTCATCTATTCTATCCAGGGTGTCTTACCTATTCTGTATGGGAATCTTAGAGGGTAACTTATAGGGTAAGAAATACTTTCTCTTACCATTCCATGCTGTAACCTTTTCCCACTCTCCTTATCATTCAGAGCATTGCCATCCTTCTGACACAAAGTAGATACAGGACCTGCCTCTGCAGCAGCCAGGATGAGGGATTTTTTTCATGAATCATAGATGGAAAGGTACAGCCCCATTGATCAGTCTCCCTCTCAGACTCTTGAACATTCCTCAGTCTGCTCACCTCCTCCTGCAGGTCAGCCACAAAATGAGGCAGTACTTCAATCTGGTCACACCTCCCACGGTCTTGCTTGCAATCTCTTTTCACCTCTAGGAATATCCTTTTACATCTCCTACATCCAGAAGCACGAGTGTTCCTGTGCTTGCTAAGAGCTCTATTTGTGTGACAGCATTGGTTGGTTCTACCAGATTGTAGAAGCTCAGGAGAATTAGTCAGGAAAATGTAATTTTTCACAGGAATGGCAAGTAAGACTCAATGACAGCAATAGAAGTCTATTAGGATAATTAATCCCAAACATTGAAAACTCGTGATGTAATCATAGAAACATGAGAATTTAAACAGAAAAAAAGATTGTATTTCTTCTTGTTTTCTATTTCGTAGTCCGATTTTGCTTCTCTGTAGGAGAAGGTACAGGAATCAAGAATGAAGGAGCAAAATTGAGTCACGGAAAAAGTGGAGGTGGGGAGAAGGTTGTTTTAGCTTTTGTCCTCTTTTCTCTGTTTTATTGGCAATAAATTAAATTATATTTTTCCCAGGGTGAGACGTTTACATCCACGATGATTGTTAATAAGTGATCTTCCTGTCTTTATCTCAGCTCACAATCTTTCTCATTCTATTTTCTCTCTGACTTTTTGATGAGGACGAGTAAGATAGCAGATGGAGGAGCATCTGGTAGCTAGCAAGGTCTACATACCACATCAATGTTAACAATAGATCTTTTAATTCTGATTTTTCTTTCAATGAAAGGGAAAGATGGTATGAAGTGTTGATTTTCTCAGTCATGAGCAGTCTAGCAAAAATAAAGTGATAGCTCAACTTAAAAACCCCAGATTTCTGTTGATGATTTTCATTTCTTTTACACTCATTACCCTCCATTTTTCCCCAAAAGAGCTATTTCTATAGTGCTGCCTGCATATAATAAAACATTAGAATAGAATATTTGTTCCGCCTAAAGGCATTATTATACTTGCCATGAATGAACTCACTGTATCAGCAGAGTGCCTCAGAAGGAAGATAGAAAACATTCCTCTGCGCTTTCACTACAAGACAAAATTCTTAATGAAATCAGTGGGTAGTGGAAGACTTCTGGATCCAGTTTGGAAGAGTAATCCCTTAATTAGCTAAGAGTATCATCTGCAAGCATTACAGAGGAAAGTGGAAAAAAAGGGAGGGAAAAGGGCTACCTGAATATTTGTTTTCTACTCATACCACTTCAATATGCCATAGAAAGTCAGGCCTGGCTCAGTAGAAAAGAAGAGGTGATTTTCAGTAAGGTTACACTTAGAGCTGTCCATCTTATATGAGTGAGACAAAAAGGAAATTTGACCAGGACACCTGATGAGGAAAGTAATTTATAGTTGTTTCCTAAGTAGATGTCACTGTAAGATTCCCATCATATTTGAAGCCCAAAAAAACTTTTTGACATTGGCAGAAATGCAGAGAGGATGTCCTTCTTTTAATTAAAATCTCTTCTGTCTTGTTACATGGTCAAGTTTTATACTTTCAGATCTGAAGAAATTCTGGAAAGATAGAGAAATGGCAACAATGAAATGAGTGAACGACTTAAAGAAATAATGAGAAACATGAAATGGGGATCCTATGAGGAGAATCACAGAATTACAGAATCACAGAACAACCAGGTTGTTCTAGATCATCGGATCTTCTAGTCCAACCATTCCTATCTAACACTAAACCAAGTCCCTCAAGACCTCATCCACCCGTGTCTTAAACACCTCCAGGGAAGGTGACTCAACCACCTCCCTGGGCAGTCCATTCCAATGCCCAACAACCCTCTGCGTGAAAAACCTCCTCCTAATCTCCAGCCTAAACCTACCCTGGTGGAGCTTGAGGCCATTCCCTCTCGTCCTGTCCCCTGGCACTTGGGAGGAGAGGACAGCTCCCTCCTCTCCACAACCACCTTTCAGGTACTTGTAGAGAGTAATGAGGTCTCCTCTCAGCCTCCTCTTCTCCAGGATAAACAACCCCAGCTCTCTCAGCCGCTCCTCATAGGGTCTGTTCTCCAGCCCCTTCACCAGCCTCGTTGCTCTTCTCTGGACTTGCTCCAGAGCCTCAACATCCTTCTTGTTGTGAGGGGCCCAGAACTGGACACAATATTCAAGGAGCGGCCTCACCAGTGCTGAATACAGAGGGAGAATCACCTCCATGGACCTGCCGGTCACACCGTTTCTGACACAAGCCAGGATGCCATTGGCCTTCTTGGCCACCAGAAGATGTTCAACTAACTTCTGTGTTACCTAGTCATGTATACATACTGCAAAGGTGTTGACTTTTAATAGTATTAGTGCTGCACAGTCACAGTTTAGCCCCAGCCAAATTTGGCAGCTGAAACCAAGCAGCTGAGCTCCCAAATCCCTTTCCTGCACACCTCCAGGGTAAAGGAAGAAGGAAATGAGAGCAAAAAGACTTGCAGGTTGGAAACTAAAACTACAGTTTCATGAAATAGCAGTAATAATAACAATAAGAACAACAATAATAATGATGTAATGAAATACATACAAATATATGAGATTGTGCCCTCACCCCTTGACGACTAGACATCACTACAATTCATGTAGAGCAGACACAAAGGAATGGATCCATGGCTAGAAGGGAGCTGAGCTCAGGAACTGGATTCAAGAATACACATATATGGGATCAGGAGCAACCAGACAGATGAGATCCTCACTGGCCCTCACAGAAGAGGGTGAAACCCTCGTGATCTCATGATTTCACACCAAGCATGACATATATGGGATGGAATACTCTGTTGGCCAGTTTGGAATCATCTCTCCTGCCTAGCTCTCCCTTTATGTGTAGCCCTTCTTTGCCAGCCCTCCTTTGCCTCCTTTGCCTTGATTACTACTGGAATGTGTATAAGTATTTGCCTTTCTGCTTACCAATGTCCTGTGCTATCAGTTCTTGAGAGAAATTGGTGAAGGGGCTGGAGAACAAACCCTATGAGGAGCAGTTGAGAGAGCTGGGTTTGTTTAGCCTGGAGAAGAGGAGGCTGAGAGGAGACCTCATTACTCTCTACAAGTACCTGAAAGGAGGTTGTAGAGAGGAGCATGATGGTCTCTTCTCCAAAGTGACAGGGGACAGGATGAGAGGGAATGGCCTTAAGCTCCACCAGGGGAGATTTAGACTGGAGATTAGGAGGAAGTTTTTCACACAGAGGGTCATTGGGCATTGGAATAGGTTGCCCAGAGAGGTGGTTGATTAACCTTCCCTAGAGGTGTTTAAGGCACAGGTAGATGAGGTCCTGAGGGACATGGTTTAGTGTTTGATAGGAATGGTTGGACTTGATGATTCGTTGGGTCCCTTCCAACCTGGTTGTTCTATGATTCTATGATTCTATGAAACTGTCTTAAAAAACATGCAGTTAGGTTTCAGAAAATGAATGTACTTAGATAAGACTGAGTTGGAGGCAGAAAACTGACTTTAATTTATCTAAAACTACAACATGCGTTTACTGCATAAACTTGTGGTAGGCTGCATGCACAGAAGTTGAAATTTTTAGTAAAACGAGAGGAATTTTAGACATTTTGCTTCTTCTTGCATGTACCATATCATACCTACATACATTTGTATCTTCTCATTAATTCACTCTCATCTGCATGCTGCAGTTGAAATTCCTACAGGTAGCAGCAGCATGTAAATTCTGGATTCAGTAAAGTCCCCTGTCATGTATGCTACCATCTGGGCCACACTGGGATATGAGCAGCTTTGCAGAATACTTAGCAGTTGGGATTACTTACTTGAACGGTAATTGCAGAATATAAGGCAACGATGCTAGTTAACATAAGTTACTGGATCAGAGGTTTTAGATATTCGCAAAATAATGGTCCACACAAAGAGGATCTGTGAATAGGACAGGCAGCTGAATGAGGGTGGAGAAAATGGAAAAGGATCATGTCTTCATAATATGTTATGCTGTCATAAAAATTATATTAGTAATGTGCCTGACATATTGATGTTTTACAGCTGAGTGCCATTTTTAACTAGAGCTGGCTAAACAGATGCTCCATGAAATCTATCTTTTCCTTTTGAAGCTTCCTCTGCATGTTTTTTCTTTTTTCTTTTTTTTTTTTTAAACACTAAAATTCACAGTAACAGTTTTAAAATACTTTATTTCTAAACCTCCTGTGGTAGAGCTTTTTAATTTTTTTTTATTGTATATTTAGAAACAGTCAAAGTTCTCAAAGAAGGAAAAAATGGAGAATAAAATTTGACCATAGTCCATAATATTTATAAATATGCATTTCTATCTAAGGAAAATAATTATTTAAATGCTATTTCTACAGCAATTCACACCATTATTTTAAAGTAGTTTAGGACTTCTTTACTGCCTATAATTAGGGTTGAATTTCTGTTTACCAGAAGTATTTCTTGCTTTTATTCTACCATACCTATTAGAGATGATATCTTTTTTTAAGAAGTTTATATCAAATTACGTAAATATTATCTTAGCAAGCACTAAACTATCATCTAAGTTAAACTTTATTCTGATTTTCACAGAAGAAAACTCACAAATACAGTGGCATAAAAGTAGAAGATAAAATAGCATCCTCATTTGACATATCTGATTAGTACACATAAGAAAATTCCTTTAAAGAAAAGATTCAGTGATATGAATACAACTTCATAAAATGAAAACTTTTCCTCATAAGTATATTTAAAATCGTGGGATTTTTTTGTGAGTTCTGTTAATAATCTTTAGGTATCACTGATACATTTCTAACTTTGAATATTTTTTTTTTTCTATTTAGCTAAAATCCGTCTTCAACAGCCTAAAACTGATCTGAAATATCACTTCTCTTTATGTAAATTGCTCTCTTTTATTATGCCATAATATTAAAATTATGTAGCTTACCTGATATTAGAAAAAAGAAAAAGACAAGTTTGTGGCTATCTTTACAGTAGAGTAAACTTTGGCTTGATCTATTCTGACTAAAATGTTTAAAAGTATGTGCACTCAAATTCAGCTATTGCGTGCATACAAATTTCAATAAATCCAGTCCTTTAAATCACAGTAACCGGTGTTTTGAGACTGTCCCTTTAAAAACTATGTATAAGTTTGAAAATCTCCAGTCCTTGTTCCAAACAAATGTCAAGTTATTAGGAAAAAAAAAACAAAACCAAAACAAAACCCCATCCAACATATAAATGTATTTATCAGTAATGCATATCTGGCAAATCTGCACAATCTGAGCTGTGGAAAATGACCTGTGAACCACCCAGCTGTAAATCATCAGCAAAGAGTCGGGAGTTCCAGGAGATCCTCTGCCAGCCCACCCCATCCCAACCCAGCCTGGGACCCTTCACCAGCCTCCTCCCATGGTTTCCACATCCTTGGTTTAAAAACTGTGTACAGGCAGGACTTCCCTATGCTTCTGATACTGTGTTGTACAACTGTGAGCCACTGCCCTGAGCAGTTCAGGACACAGACGCCCTGTGGCCCTGCCTCCACCTTTCCATCACTCTGCCCTGATGAGCAGTGTACTCCTCTCTTGAAAGTCCAGGAATGTGACTTTTGCAATCACCTTCATGTACAAAAATTTTCTCTGTCTGATTTTCGGTTTGGGTGGTTATATGTATGGATTAAATTGTTCTGAATCAAAAGGTTAAAGGTGTGGGGTTTCATCCATTTTCTCAAGATTTGCTTCTGTTTTATGACACACAGAGGTAACTTTTTTTTTTGCAGCCTTAAAATATTGCTCTGAACAAAGGAGAGCAAGATGCGAATGTGAGATTCTGCTTTGGGGGTTTTTTTCTTGTTGATCTATACTAAGGATGATTACAGTTGTAGGTTCTTTTAAGCAGTCATGAATGATGCATTTATGAGTAATACAAGCACACGCTAGGAAAAAATTACATTACTTTCATTGCAAAGCAACTGGCTTCACTGACGTACACTAATTGCTCTCCTGTAGAAAGAAATAAGTAACACGTTCTTTAATGACACATCTGTGTTGTGAAGTATATAATACAACTAAATATCGTGGAAAGCAGAGTATACTATGTAATGTCAGACAGAAGCACTGTTTGTAAATTTCATTTTACTCTGGAAATATTTAGTGATAAATATACATTGTACTTGAAAATGTAATTATTTTTTTCATATCAGAAGACAGATAGATATAAAATATTCTTACAACATATTTGTGCAAGACAGTTTCCTGTACAAGAACAAAAAGATCTAAATATCAAAATTAACAGTATAAAGAACAATAAAACTGTAGTCGGTCCTAGGGAAGAAAGGAAACCCAAAGTTTTGCACACACAGCAGAAAAATATTTTCATGACAAACCTGTCCTGATTCTGTAAGTGAATTCCAATACTGGTAGCTCTTATCTATGAAAATATTATCCTTTTAATATCTATTTGCATGTTAGGATTTTTGCTCCACATGTTTCTATTTATTGATTTAGGTTTTGCAGATTTTTTTCTCCCCCTTCTTTCACTGTATCCACACAATTAGCCAAAAGTGCTTTTTGTCTTGTGGTCCTTTGGATGTTTGCACTTGTTCTTTTTCTTTTCTTCCTTCCTTTTCTTATTCCTGTAATTTTCTTCAGCAGTTCCCTACATTATCTAACAAATATTAACACAGTTTTTAATTAGTTAGTGCTACTGTTAATGATATAAAGCTTGCGGTTATAATTTATGTCTTTTTAGGGGTTATTCTTTCCATAAGAAGACCATAGAACAAATAAGGAAGAGCACGTCTCCTTTTCTTTTCTAGTTTAAATTTATTGTTCTTTCAAGCTATGATAAGTGCTGAATAATAATGAAGTAACAACCAGTTCATCGGAAGACACTGGAGGGTCATTAGCTTGAGCACCACACACTTGACTTAATTTTTCAGGTGCCAGATGAATTGGGCTGCTCACAAGTATTTGGGGTACCCCCAAGTATCAGGTTTTTCAGTTCTGGACTATACTTGACTCTTTTTCCTAGCACAATTTATATGCAAAAGGTGTGCTGTATAACTTTCCAGGAGAACTTCGACAGAAATTGAGCATAAATGGAGCATAAGTTATTCATGAATAGAAATTGTAAGGTTGTTGACAAAAGTGGATCTATTCTTTTTACAGTTGTTGTCATCCATATGGATGCATTTCAGCCTAAACACAATTATATAGTATTTTCTTTCTTGAAATATTTTCAAAAGAATGAGATATCTGAATTGTTTGGTGTTAACGGAGACTTGGAACATAAGGAAATTCAGATTAAATTATCATATTCAGAATGCAGAGAGGAGGGAGGAGGAAACAAGCAAAAAAAACAATAGAAAAAACCCCCTTTATTTCCCAGTTCTCATTACAACTTTTTCCTAAGATGATACTTACTTTCTTATTTTTTTCATATATGTATCTGATAATCCCTTAATGGTTATTAGTAAACAGGTTCAAATCCATCATTAAAAATGTGGTCATTGTATTACACACAAACATATTATTATGACTATTTTTATCTGATTAGAAAAGGAAACTGTTAGCTAATGAGGACAGAAACACTGAAGGATATAAATCTGATATCAGAATTGATAATCCACAAAATTTGAAAGGAATGTTTCAGGTTTTTTGTTTGGACTAACTTCAGATTTCTGTTATTACTGCTATTATCACCCTTATTATCATTATTTATTACTATTAAGCTTCTTGCAGCATTATTATCTGTACTTATAGCTGTAGATTTTAGTGCAGCCTCCAACTTTTATCTAAAACCTTCACAGAACTAAGTGTATGTGTAAAATGAGAATATTTAATCAGACATAACACTAGCACATTTCAATAGAATCACATGTTCAACTCCATCAAATCACTGTGTGCTGAGAAATAACTCTTTATTGTTAGCATGTGCTTGGATCCTGAAGTAAAGGTTATAAGTTATGCTCAATCAAAAAAAGAACTGAGGTCAATATTAATTCAGATTATGTTCTGAATATTTATGCTTATTAACTGAAGTTTTCAATAAGTGAGAGCTTCTGAAACTGAAACATGAACTAGATAATGTAGAGACCAGTAGAAATACTGAAATTGCAGATGCATCTGCATATCTTTTTAGTAACCTGTTCTTTCAGGCATACCTAATGATATGTCTGAGCAAAAAGGAGAAAGACGATTTTTCTTTTAACTCATGAGCTGGTAGCAATGCCAAAACATTTTCCCTTACCTTGATATAAGCCTTTCCTTTCATCTGACATAAATATATACCAATTTTAAGACAACCTGGACATTCATTCATAAGCCACTCACTAACTTAGAGTTACAAACAGGGTAAAACGTAGTAGTAAATCAAAAGGGTGCAAAAACACACAGGTATTCAGTGCATCTATGTAATGGCTAGAAATCAATTTTGCTTCTAAGCAATTTACAGTAAGACTTAAGAAACAGCAAAGAAGGAGTCAGATATACCTCAGTTTAATATTGTGTGCTACACAAGGTATGAAGAAGACTAACTGTAGTCCAGTTCCTCAAAGGAAGGCTGAATTTTGTAGCATTTTACATAGCTACAGTCTTCAGCCAGCTAAAGACAGAGATGTGCCCAAACATTTTCTCAGAAAGAACCTCATATACAATTTGGACTGATGGACAAGAAAATGATTTACACACAGTTAATTCATTTGTTTTTACCAAATTGGGGATTTGTGTTAGAGCTTAATGATGGTGACAATAGAGTTGAGTGTATATGTGTAAGAACCAGGGGGAAGGCCAACTGGACAGATATTTTGGTGGCAGCCTGCTACAGACCACCCAATCAGGATAAAGAGATAGGCAAAATGTTATCTAAGCAGCTGAGAGAAACCTCATGATCACTAGTTCTTGTCCTAATGGGAGAATTCAACCTACCAGATGTCTGCTGAAAATACAACACAATGGAGAGGAAACAGTCCAGAAGGTTCCTGGAGTGTGTGGAAGAGAACATCCTGACACATAATAAGGGAGACAACTAGAGAAGGTGCCCCGCTCGCCCTGTTGTTCACAGAGATGAACTTGCAGGAGATGCGATAGTTGGAAGCCATTTTGGGCACAGTTATAATGAAATGATAGAATATCTGATTCTTGAAGAAGTAGTTTAGTGATGGACTTGAGAGTTTTAGGGAATGGTTGGATTTGATGATCTTAAAGGTCTTTTCCAACCTCAATGATTGTTACCTATTCTTCCAAATGACTTTGAAAACCAAACTTATATTCTTAAAGCCCTGGAATTTGCCAATCATCAGTCACCTCTTTTAGGTTCATACAGCTTTAAATCTCTTGTGCAATGATTGTTTCCTCATAGGAAATAGCATGATGAATAGAGCAATCTGATACCAGAACAGAAAATACTGAGAAAGAGGGTGAGAGAAAAGAAAAGGTATTAATTCCTTAAAATTAAAAAAAAGTAAACAAAAAGACTATGAGTTGTCAAGTTAAACCTGAAGATAATGAAAAAAACCCAAAAACCTCATAATCTCCCTCATAATAATTGATATTATATGGCATTTTTCATCAAATTGAATCCAAGTCAGAAATAGAATTATCATTGAAAGACATTGTAGGGCACTGAAGTTAACATGTCTGCGTGCACGCATGTGCACACAAAAACACACAAACATACAAGATACTTTGTAAGAGCAGGACATATTTATTTATCAATCTATTTATTAAGGAAATATTACATATTAACATATTTTAAAGATGCACCCAGCTAGTATGGCTGCAGTTTGAAGTACTTTATTAAATTCTAGGGAAAAATTTGCCGTAACTTTTTGAATTACTTCTTTTAACTGAGTTAAGTGTGATATTTGATCAGTAAATAGCTTTTATGGCTTCAAAGTCTGGTTTTAAAGAAAGCAAAAGAGAAGAAAGTAAATCTTGATTTGATGAAATTACATTTAAAACATGAATTCCTAATTGTGATGAGCAAGTGCAACAACATTAGTGATTCCAAGGACACCAGTTTTGGCATTTGGTTATAGGAGGCTAGCAGTACATGCAAAAACAGTTTTGAAAACCGTTAAGTTTTCCATCACTGACTCTATAGTAAGATTCATGTTCAATCCAAACTGCAAAGCAGGATCCTTCTATGCAAACTAATCATCCTTCAGAAGTCAAACCTGCAGACATAGTGAGATGCCAAATGCCAGGTCCTGCACTTGGGGCACAACAACCCTATGCAGAGCTACAGACTGGGAGAAGTCTGGCTGGAAAACTGCCAGGAGGAGAGGGACCTGGAGGTGTTGGTTGACAGCTGACTGAACATGAGCCAGCAGTGTGCCCAGGTGGCCAAGAAGGCCAATGGCATCCTGGCTTGTGTCAGAAACGGTGTGACCGGCAGGTCCATGGAGGTGATTCTCCCTCTGTATTCAGCACTGGTGAGGCCGCTCCTTGAATATTGTGTCCAGTTCTGGGCCCCTTATCACAAGAAGGATGTTGAGGCTCTGGAGCAAGTCCAGAGAAGAGCAACAAGGCTGGTGAAGGGGCTGGAGAACAGGCCTTATGAGGAACGACTGAGAGAGCTGAGGTTGTTTATCCTGGAGAAGAGGAGGCTGAGAGGAGACCTCATTGCTCTCTACAAGTACCTGAAAGGAGGTAGTAGAGAAGAGGGAGCTGGCCTCTTCTCCCAGGTGACAGGACGAAAGGGAATGGCCTCAAGCTATGTCAGGGTAGATTTAGGCTAGAGATTAGGAGGAGTTTTTTCACACAGAGGGTCATTGGGCATTGGAACTGGCTGCCCAGGGAGGTGGTTGATTCACCTTCCCTGGAGGTGTTTAAGGCACGGGTGGATGAGGTCTTGAGGGACTTGGTTTAGTGTTTGATAGGAATGGTTGGACTCAATGATTCAGTGGGTCTCTTCCAATCTGGTTGTTCTATGATTCTGTGATTCTATGTGGGGTTCTGATTTGTTCCTCTACATATGTTTCCATATCACCATTTCTACGAGGACACACGCAGTAATAAATTTGTTTACTACCAACAGACCTTTCCAACAAACACAGATCCAGAGGAAGATGTGCTGGAAGAACAGCAGGGTTTCTACTGTCATGCTTCTGAGAATCTGGAGAAGTGAAAGCACTTTCAAAATCATAATTTTCAGACTGAATAAACTAACCTACCTACAAAGTAAAAAACTATCTTCCTGAATATTTTATTAATTATTTATAATCAGATGTAAATGTCACTGATCCTTAACTGAAAGCACAAGAACAAAATGTCTTAAAATACATTTATCACGATCAAAGATAGCATGGGCTTATGCACTTTTGATGACTATCTGCTTGTTACTAACATGAATAATGTAAAGTATTTGTATAAAAACTGTCACAAAGTAGTGTATGGCTCAGTAAATTATTCTACATAACTGTTTTAATTAAAAAGAAGATAAAAACTCCAGAAGGTGTAGAAAATTTAACAATAGCATTCTTAAATTGTGAGATATGTACATCACTCTCCTGTAAATCATATGGTAGTCTTCAGGAATGAGAGAAGGAATAAAATCAAAGAAGAAACAGAATAACTATTAGTTCTTAAGTCAAAGGAAGTAGTCTATAAGGTAGCTAATTCAAAAGTGTACTTAATGTTAAAAAACAACATAAAATAATCACAACTAACAGATATTTTTAAGGGGATTATCTGTCATTGATATTTAAAAATAAAGATGAGGACAAAATATCTAGGATGATATAAGATCTATGACATTTTTTTTTACAAGAGACTTGGATTTCTCTTAAATTCAACCCCTGGGCAAGCTGCGTAAGACTGATTATATGAACGCATAAATATACTTGACATCTTGTAGTATTGGATCCTGAATTTATTCACAAATCCCATTTCCTTGAATCAGAACATACTAAATGTCAACACTGGAGAGAAAGGTCCTGAACTGACCTAAGTTTAGGCATGTAACTAAAAGGTTAATTAAGGAGCCCTGTCATTTTAGTTTCTCTCTTGTCACTGGACATAAATAACTTTGAGACTTGGTTCAGCATACTAAGATCTAGTTATAAGTTGCCTACTTCCTTTCACAGATACAACAGAATTAGGATAATGGCGCTCTAATTCTTTGAACACTTATTCATCCTAAGTGTCCATTTTTAGGTGAGGTAAATCTGCACTGTGATTGAATTACAAGGTATGAATTTAGGACTAAGGTAGCGTAACTGGGGTTAAGGTTTAAATATTTACACAATGTATGTTAGTTTGGATTAGCATTTAAGTCTTCAGAGAAAGTAATAAAAGCACTAATTCTCAGGTCACAATTGAAATCTAGGTATTTCTGACGATAGATAAACTTGTTCTGGTTCTTGTTTAAATTCATTAACAGAATATTTTAGTTAATTCAGAATGTAATATGCATTCAGTACAATTCAGGAGTAAACATCCCAAGATTATGGTTTTCATGACAAAAAAAGAAAATATGTAGGAAGAACAAACTGAAAACCCCAGCTTTCTACATGAAACATGAGAAAATGCATGGTTACTTTTAAAATGAATAGATTTTCATGCTTTGAGGTAGGTACCTGAAGTGGGAAAAAAATTTCTGCATGGACAGATTTTTCCATTACAGGTTTCCTTGTATCTTCCTCTTAAACATTCTTGGTCAGAGAGGTGTGCAACATGTCACACTGTGCATCAGATCAGCTATTACTCTGACATGATGTGATTCTGTGTGTATGCTTGTGAATAAAGGTGAAATCTTTTCCAGAAAATACACAAACTCAATGCATCATTACTAGTGTAGATAAGTCTACAGAAAATAATACACATATAAGTGTTTTGCTGAGTCAATGCCTGAAGGTGTGCTGCAGGTATTATTGTTGTTACTACTTTTGTAATTATTATAGAATTTATGAAAAGAATCTTTAAGCCTCAGGACCAAAAAAATTGAACCAATATATCTATACTTTTGCAAGTTTGAGATAAAGTGCTTAAAAAAATTTAAAAGATCCAAGTCAGGCAATTTGAGAAGTAAGGCAGTGAGACCAGCTATTAAAACCTTTGAAATATACTGTCTTGGGAGACATCTTTGTGAGGATAAACTGGAGGAAAATACTGAATAATAAGGATTTGTGTTGACTAAATAGTGGCAATTGGGTATGTATGTTACCATGATCTGCTGTGACACTGAGTGGAGGGATTGTGAATCCCGCAGGCTGTTAAGAGCTCTTTATTAAAGTCATTATCTTCACAGGGATTTTGCAAAGCATCCAGAATTTAATTTCTTTTTCCTTAACAATAAGTTTTAAATTAACCACATAGCATATAACTTTGTTCATAATTCACCTTTGGGCTTAGTTAATGCAATAAATATGAAGTTTCTAGAACAAGCTGGTTTTGAGATAAGCAGTAGAAGCAGAGGTAAAAAACTGTACAGATTTTCTTACACAGAATTTGTATTTAAGTATAAGTTTCTGGGCAGCAGGCAGGAATTAGAAGGGAAAACTTGGTACCCTATCTGTCACAGAAGATAAGACTGGATGAGTATAACCACAAATTAAAATGAACCTCTCTTTGCTAGACCAAAGAATATTATCCTTCTAGTAAAATTTGAAATTTGCATCTGAACTGGTTACCGTAATACAGTAAGGTAATACGTTTAAATGTCATAAAGACTTCTGTATTCAGAGGGAAAAAGAGGAGGGAAAAAAACAAAACAAAAGAAAGGAAAAGAGGTTTCTTGGACAAAAACAATCATATTGACTTTATTTTCTCCATTGTACCATCACTTCACTAATAAAAAACAGGTAGCATATGATACAATGAAAAGATGTAAAAGACTACACATTGAAAACACTACCCTAATTGTGTCACTATTATATAATATTTTAGCATCTTTGCCAGTATCTGGGATGCCACTGAAACAAGTGCCTCTTTGTTTGCAGGTATTATAGTGTATTGATGGCGGGAGCAAGATGAACCTTAGGATAAATTAATATGGTTTCAGATGAAGTGCTTTATTATGAGTTAACTTGCTGCTTATATAGACCAATCAGGCCAAACATAAGGTAAACATTGATTGGTCACTTCTGCCCTAGTAACAAGTCTTCATTGGCCACCGCCCAACCACAAAACTATGTTGCTAGGTTGCAAACTCCTGCCCTCCATCCTCAGGTTACTTTATTAACATAACACAACAGAGTCATTACCACTCCTTGTGATTTTCCCAGCTCCACCCTGCCAGGGGTGCTTGAAGCTCATTGTATTATGTTTCCCAACAATGATATAAAATGGATGATGATAATGGAGTTACTGAGGAAATTCATCTAGACTAGTTAGCTAAGAATGAGATTTAAGAAACAAAACCCTACACCTACAACAAATTTCAGTGTGTAGCTAAAAATTATAAGAGGTGATTGTTTCCAATTATAAAAATAATTACATTATTAATATACTCATTCACCCATATTACCAGTCTGATAGCCTGTTAGAAGTAACATTGTCTGTCGTATTCTGATCTGTATTTTTCCGGGTTGACAGGACGTGGGGAAACTGTACACAGCTCCTGGGATGAAAAACTATGTCTTGTTCACTCAACAATGAACATTCTGGCCAATATGTCAGTGCTGACAGTTTCTCAAGAATACTTGCATGGGCCTTTTTCTTAATAAATGGTTAACTGAAAGTTCTAGATAGGAAAACTGTAGGGTTTTTTACTTAGGTTTTTCTAGAGGTAAGGAATAGGTCATATTCTCATAGAAAAGGAGTAATAAGGCATAAACAATCTTCTGCCCATACTACATCCTAAGTAAACCCTGTACCTAGCTGCAGAGTTTGAGATAGATGCTACCTGCTCTACTGCCTCCCTGCAGGAGGCTGTCAGTGGACAGGATGTGTGAGGAGATGATGTCAGTTACATATGCTGCTGTAAACAGATGATCTGATGTGGTGACTGAACTGTTCCAAATTATCAGCTCCCAGGAGGAAATTAAGGACGTAGGAAAAACATGTCTAAAAGAGTGCTTTTGAGAGGCTGTGTCTTCTGGACCATATGTCAAATACCTAAGTCCAGAATTAACACCTACCTTTAAATCAGATTCCCTCTTTCTGAAGAGTATTTTTTACGTAAGACAGTTTTCAGGTATACGCACTTAATGGTTTTACAACTAAGGTAGCATTTGACCTGACAATAATTAATAATTAGTTGGTAAATTTTATCTTATTTTTGCTTTATAAGTTTCACATTTTCACCAAGATGACATCTGTAACTATTCCTGGATTCCCGGATCAATCAATATTTCCACTCCTGGTATACTGAGGTACTATGTATAAATCTTGTTATTGTAACTGAATATAAAAGTTTTCTTTGACAGAAATAGTTGATTAACACAATGATTACTGAGTAATGCAAGAGAAAAGATGGATGCCAAAAACAAAGAAAAAAGCCCCTCTGAGGTGAGTTATTTTCTGTCTGTATTTTTAAATTCTAAGACACATTTTTCAGCAGACCTTTTTGATAAAAAGCTGATTTTCACTTTATTTTTCAACTGTAGGTGCTCAGTACCTGATCATTATGGTTGTTTTTATTATTACTGTTGTTATTGTTATTTGTATTTTTATTGTTAATATTATTGGTATTACTAAAACTATTACTATTAACATTACTATTATTACATATGGCAACTTATCCACAAAACCTTTTTGGTTTTACAATTTTAAATGAGCTTACGTGTAATGTGTCTGACTCATTGAGAACTTACAGCTTTGTGCTGTGCCTTGTGACACCTTTAATGGTGTAAACGTACATTACTCATACTAGTTTCATTCACAAGATCACCAATCAGGTAATCTCTAGGGGAAGGAGATCAGCTATTCAGCTAGTCTAATACTGCCATCAGCACAAAATGTAATTGTAGAAAAATGTTATGTGACTCCCACCTTCAAGTGTTGTTCTTAAAGAGTAACAATTTTGTTCTGTTTTGCAGCTTATTTTATATAGAGGACATTTAAAGAGAAACTTCTTTATTATCTTCAACTAATCCTACTCTCTGTCAAATGCTGTCACAAAACGTAACCTTTTGTTATGAGTAAGACTGAATCACTTCTTCAAAACTGAATTTAATTTCTCAGATACACAGCCTGACTGAGGAGATATAGCTGTCTTGCCTCCATTATACATTCAGACTCATAGAAACTGAAATAAACAGCTTTGTAACTGTTACTCCATTTTCACATTAAGTTTGTCAATTCAGTTGTATCTGTGAAAGTCTACAGGACATTTTCACATTCACTCCAAGCACTCCGAGCAAGTCATTGATGGGGAGTCTGTACTATCTGCCATGAAACATTTGAAGTATGTGATCCAGCACAAAAAAAAGCTAAGACTGTGCCTGTATGCCTTTATTTAACTAATTAAGAAAATCAACTATGATTTTCTTCAAAATAATTCCCTTCTGAGTTGACACACAGCTGCATATGATTCTACCAACATTCAAAATAATTCCACAAATCTTTCTCTGAAAAGCCATAGAGAATCTACAGCGTTTTTGCACACATATTCTACTGACAAAAAGTGATTCGTTTTGAGCACTGGCTTGATCTTTGGGAACAGGGAGCCAGGTCTTTTGAATATGGTGGTTGATCAAGCCCAGTGATCTTGGTATTAGCTAAGAACTGTTTCACAAACAAAGTATTGTGGGCTGACACACCAACCATTTCCAACCAAGGGTAAGAAAATATCTGTATTTTAATTCATGTCCACGTATACTGAGTGAAGTGATCAAGTTGAGCCTTGTCTCATAACAGGTTAGAACAATTTCTATAACTATCTCAGTGTCTTTCCCACCTCACCCTCAGTTCTCAAGCTATAAGGTTAGTCTTGGGGGTTCTTTGTGTGAGACCTTGTAGTCCAAAGTTTATTCTAGTACTCATTAACAAAGAGTGAGAGAGCATGTAACACCAAATCCATTCACTTAGATTGTTAATATTTGGCCTTATTTTTGTATCATAATAGGATATTGGTCTAATTACCAGTATATTTATTTGTATTGGTTAGTAAATAAAGTTTTCGTTTAACAAGTGATTCATTGAAACCACACCCGGCATTTTGATTATTACTGTTTCTAATTCCAAAAGCAACCAATGACACCTTAATGAGGCAGAGGATTTTAATCTGATGCTAATCTCAGTCTGAAGTTCATCAGTAAGATTATTAGCCTCTGCCTCCCTGACTTCCAGTAAAACCCAAACCAACCACCCTAAAGCAACCAACTAACCAACCCCCTCAAAGTGAACAAGCTTTTTTGTTTAATGATAAAAGGCATCCCTATTCTCTTTGTAAACCACATTTGAAGTACTTGGAGGAAATACCCCTTTAACAGAAGAAATAAATATATCCAAAGTGAATAGATATCACTTAGGATGAAAATCTGTGTTTGTCTAAGTAGCCATAGTAATAGGAATGCCAATTATAAACCATACTGCAGAAGTGACATTTCCATCATGTGTTTCTGCAGCAATATATGCAGTGACAATAAAAATTCCAAGATATAAAATCTTGAGCTGTTTTGTAGAATTTGATGAAAGTCTGGTGTCGGGCTGGGCAAGTCAGAGAGCTAGATGAAGACGACTGCTATGCATTCCAAGTCTGCAAGAAAACACATTCCCTTACTGCATTTCCTACATCGTGATGAATAGTTTTAAATTATTTGCATAATATGTATTCTCTTTGTTTTGGTGCTATTGAAAATACACAGTAGGCACTAGGTTTAAACTTGCCTGTAATGAACATGCTACAGTGTTGAATTTGCTTGTTTCTTTATTTTATTTATTTGCTGTTTCAATGGAAAAAAAGAGAATCAAAAGTTGATTGCTTCCAGCTATTGCATTTATAAAATATTGCTTGCAGAAATAAATTTTTCTCCTGTACATGAGTTAAAATATAAAGTAAGATTCTGTATGTGACATTTGTAAATATGAAACCATAAGAGAAGGTACTACCCTTTAAAAAACTATTTTAAATAACAGTAAAAAAGAATTAATATTTTAAATGAACACATCCATTAAAGAAAGTTTCATAAGAGACATTTCCACTGAGGATCTTATTCATTTTCTTCCTTCTGTTTCTGAAAGGAGCACATTTGTCTGTATGAACTTTAAAAAATTAATACAACCATACATAAGGAAAAATCAATGTTACATGTCAGCATGCATATATTATGCCTGAGCTTACTGTAGAATGAAAGATGTCCTGTGCGGGTTTGTGCACTATTTGAAATGTGAAATCTTTCAAATAATTTGTAATCTAAGCTGCATTACTATATAATATTTATGTTGGGTTTTTTTCTTTGCTTAGCGAGTAAGTGTGGTATTCTCTTTAAATGCTCAGTTGTATTGAATTTTTTTATATTTATGTATGTGATAACATATAGAAAACTCACCAAGTTTTCTAATAAAAATTGAGTAGACATTATGTTCTTTATGAAGTTAACAAGCTGTGTTATTTTTGTTTGTTTAAACCACATAGCATTAAATATGTTTTTTTTTTAAAGTCAGTAACTGCATATTGCCATTCATGCAAGGCTAGTCTTGTACTTACCTTGAAAGAGATTAAGTTTCAGTTCATGATGTTTCAATTCTGGTTTGAAATCCTTTAAGAATTCCTACCTGGAGAAACAAATCAACCAAAAAACCCCCAAACTTGAAGTGAAATAAACCACCCACCTTTATACTATTCTTTCCTACATATACCATTATTGAATTTAATGAAAAGTCATACACTAGCCCATATTCAAGAAAATGCTATAAAATTAAGAAAAATCACCAATAAAATTTTAATACTTGTGCAGTTGTATGTCTGATTCGTTTGACATCTAGTGGAGAAAGATGTGTCATAGGTATGGGCTTGGCTGGTGTTTTAATTACAGCTGGACAATGTACGTCAGCAGAAGTCAGGTCCTAAAAGGCAGAATTGCCAGTCTGCACCATCAGAATCTATACAAACATTTTGTTTTCCTCACCTCAAGTGCAATAAATATATGATTTTTTTTACAATTTAAGAGATTTTTCTTCTAACCTGACAGAAACTAGTGTTTTGTTGGGTAATTGGATTTGAATGTCAATTTTGTGGCACCTGGCTTCTTCTTCTAGTGTATAAAGCATGATGACATTGTGTTTGTTTGCATACATGATAAATGCCACTCAGTCCAATGATTCTTGATCAAGGAAGTTGTGAATGTTTATACTGTGAGCCATTTTTTAGATTTCCTGGTCAAAAAAAATTGACTTCAAATCCTCAAACATACAAATTTAATTATTTAATGTCACTGACATATAAAATATGAGCTAACTGGAGGACATTATTTCATTTAGACATGCTACTGGATTATTTATAAAAATCCCTGATAGTCAAGCAAGGAAAACTTGAAACCTCGAGAATCAATCCTTAAAGTCTGCAAAACGCAGACATTTGTTAAAATCAGAAAACTACAAGATCAGGGTTTCAAAACTGCAGTGCTTTTGAGGTAAGAATATGAATATCCACTGGAGCTATCCAGCAGAGCAAGCCAACATTACCACTGAAGTTTGTGTCTTATAAGTTTGGAAGGGTGGGATGCACTAGAGAGGATGTGGCAGCTGCTACAGCATACCCACTGCAACTAAGCTCTGAATTTCCTGAGCAGGTCTTAAGAAACGTGAAAAAATACCAACATCTCACCCATTGCACAATGCTACCAATGATATATGGGTGAAATCTTGAAAAACTGAGAAAGTAAGAACAAACCTGAACTTTTGTGGAGTTTCAGAAAGATTTATTTTTTCAGTCTAAATCAAAACTGTTTCTTATAATACTTCCAAACATGACACTGCTCTTGGGAGCTAACCTATTACTCCCCTCTCGTAAAAGTCTTCTCTTTGTGTTTAATGAAATGAAGCGTGGTCTTATCTTCACTGGTTTTTAATAAAATCCTCAACTTTACATGAAGTTGTTCTGTGTCTGGTCTGCTGACCTACCCCTCACCTTCTGACACAGAAAGCAGATTTAGCAATATAACTGAATATTTTAAATCTGAAATAATGCTTAGGCCACTGTATGATCCAAAGCCCAGTAGATACTGTAAAATTCCTAGTTCTTCTTAGGTGAGCACAAGGTTCCATCTTTCACTGTGAATAGGTCATACAACACATTAGAAGGTATCTTCTTCCCAGGTAAAATACAGGTAGAAAATGAAAAACAAATGAGGCATTACTACAGCCTAAGAATGTCTTACCTGTACTGAACAGGTTATTCAGCTTAATCAGAAAAAGATATTTTTCCAGGAAAAGACAATTTATCTTCTCCTCCAACAGTAAGAAAACAAGACAGCCACAGGTATGATCCTACAGTTATACTCATAGCTGAGGAACAGTAAACGTTATACCTGGCTCTGTCAGACTTCCCCTAACATATTTTGTAGCAATTTCCATACAGAATCCTTAGATGCTTTAATCTTCACCCATGATCAAAAGAGCATTGGAGAATCTGTGCTGTGGACATTCAGGGACTCAGTTTCTAAACTGTAAATGACAAAGACTCTCTACACTATCCCACATTGTATTTTTCATCAGTATTAAAAGAAGATGTTCCAGTGTTTGAGACGACGTAACTATAATTTATATCAGTTCATGATACCCATGTAAATCTGAAAGTTGTGTGTTTGTGCGGTCAGGAATAAGTACAGGGCACAGGGAAAAAAGAAAGAAAACCTTACTATGTTTGTATCAGCTGAATCCTGGACAGGACTAAGCATCTTGGGTTTATTACACAAATATGAACACCTTTCACTTTTCTTTTTGGTTTGTTTTTTTGGTTTTGGTTTTGGTTTTGGTTTTGACCTGCTCTGCTGTGTCTGTATGGGATGAAGTTAATTTTATTTATAGCAGTATGTACGGTGTCACAGTTTAGACCGAAGACCAAACCAATATTAATAGGATACCAAAGGTTTAGCTGTTGCTGAACAGCATTTGTACAGTGTCAAGTCTTTCTGTTTCTTATCCTGCTCCCCTTTAGGCAACAGGGAGTGAGCAAGAGGTGACATAGCTGGAACAGCTGACATGAACTGACCAAAGGGATATTCTATGCCTTACAACATCATTCACAGCAATAAAACAGAGGTGACGTCTTTCCAATCTAGCTGTTGCTTGGAAACAGACTGGACACCGGTCTGCCAGTGAGAGGGGTTGAATGAATGCCTGCGCATCACCTGTTGTTTCGGTTGCAGAAGTTTTTCCTCTTCATTAATTAGACTATCTTTATGACTCAAGTACTTTTCATGCGTTTGCCCTTCCAACTCTTTCCTTCATCCCATTGCAAGGAGAGTGAACAAGCAGCTGGTGGGTTCTTAGTTGCTGACTGGGGTCAAATCATCACACCTGGTGTTTATTCAGCACCAGTCAACTACTTGCCTCAAAGATCAACTTCTGATTCTCAAAGGACTTTATTTTTCAGGACTCAATGAATTACCCTTATGAATATCTCAAAAAAACCTGATAAGATGATTTTAACTGCTATTTTTTCTTTAATAGTATGAGATAAATATTTCAGAGGGTCTCAGAACAAGTATAAATCACGATAAAACTGATTCCAAATTGGCAGACTACTTCTGCCTAGGACTTATTCTTTTTTAGTTATTATTGGAATATGAGCATTGATTTTACATTATTGCTGTCAATGATTTCTGGAAAATATTTAAAGTAAATTAATAATTAAATCAGTACATGAAAAGCTGATTCTTCTAAGTCTACTAACAATATCTACAATTGGCTTTCTTAGAATGCATGCCTGAACACCTTTAAAGTATTTTTAGGAAGGAACAAATATTGCTAAGTATTTCCTAGAACTTTGTTTTTATTAGCATTCAGATCTCATGTTTAGAAACCATTCTTATTAGCATTCAGACCTGATCAATTATTAGTAAGATAGTAAGGAAGTAAAAAGAAAGTCCCACAAGTTAATTCTCAGCACATGACTTGTATGTGACTAGCTTGTTTTTTTTAACATATCCAAGACGCCTGAGAACTAGAATCGACACAATGGTTCTATAACACAAGCGGAAAGCCTGTATACAGGTCCCGTTGCTGATAGTGTGCAATTGAAAAATCAAATTAAGATTTTAATACGAAACAACATACAAAACACAGTCCCTATTTAATGATGATGCATTTTCTATTGTCCAAAACCTCATCTCATCTTCAGTAACTTAGGGCTGGGAGGTGTATTCGCTGCAGTTCTTCACATGTCACTCTAAAAGAAACCAGCCTCTATCAAGAAATTAGCTGAGATATGAGCCACTCAAGACAAAATTCTCAAATTTTACTTTGAGATCCTTAAAATATCCCTCCTTGAATTCTTTTCCATGTAATTTCTATGCACCTGCATCTATACTGTCCCCACTGGTCTACTTTGTTAAAGTTTATTCAGTCACACATGTATGAGCTGTTTCTTCTATGAAACATAGTATCTTGAAAAACAAGGTCAGAAGGGAATTATTAAAGTAGAATTAAAAGGATGATTTCACACACTGATTGCAAGGCAGAGGATTCATCTACTAGGCTTTTCTTTTCCTCTTTCTATAGACTTTTGCTTTTTTATTCCTTCATAAAGATTATTTGATCAGATTTTTATTAAAAAGCATAAGCATTCGTTCTAAGAAAACACTTGAAACCACCATTGGAAAATGCATTAAAGCTGCTGTCAAGCTGGCCAACGGATATGAAAAACCCTTTTTCAATGCAATGAGGGATGAGTTTCATCACAGTTTAGTTTTATGATGAAGGCTCAAGAAAGCATGTAAAAATTAACTGGAGTCTTAGGAGAAAATAAGATAACTGGCTATAAAACATTTTAAGGAAAACAGGTTTTAAATTTCCAGTAATATAGAAGACATTTTAAAGCTTAAATCTGGTCAATTAATGATGTTCAGCTACTTATAAAAGCAATGCATTTTAAAATAACACCAGTAAGGGTATTCACTTTGCACAGTTTAAATAAGATTAAAAATCATCAGTGCTCTGATGAAAACACTTGTAGTATTAGAGGAGACAAACCCATATCTAATGAGCAATAAAACTGGGATTAGATTGGAGAGTGCTATGTTTTTATAAATATTTTTTTTTAAAAAAAAGACTAAGTGTGAAAATATGTAGGGAAGATAACCTAGAAATGCAGTTGTCACAAGTTATTGTGCCAGACTGTCAGACTTAAACACATCTACTGCAATATATATATATATAAAAGTCCTTCTACTGCAATATATCACCTTAAGTGCTAATAAATATTGCAAATTGAAGAAATATAGCAAAGAACAATTAAGAAGAGAAAAAAACCCTCTTTTTCATATAATTCATTTGATGATTTTTGATCTGACATGCAAATGCAACTATCAACTGTCTTTATTGGGAATATTCTCAATGTTGCACTGATGA
Source organism: Coccyzus lansbergi (assembly GCA_033558105.1). Lineage (NCBI taxonomy): Eukaryota > Metazoa > Chordata > Aves > Cuculiformes > Coccyzidae > Coccyzus > Coccyzus lansbergi. The sequence continues at coordinate 1,852,318 of JAUMJK010000168.1, forward strand.
GATTGTACACAGCAAGGTCTGTGTCAGATAGTTCTCTTTCTCTTCACTCCATTAGGGACTTACTCAACCCCAGAAAGTACTAACTAAATGTACCATTAACCTGCGAGTAATGGCTGTTGACTAAAATATGTTTTGTACGCAGGAATAGGGCAAAAATTTTTTTTGTTGCCAGTTCATCTTCAATAATATCAGTTATTATTTAAGGTCCTTTGTGTCTACATTTCTGGATCTGTCTTCTAGCTCTCTATCAAATCAGGCAGATGTTAAGGTAATGCTTCTGAAAACAGTTCCTGGTACATACAAAATAGATATTTTTATGATATGGAGAGAAAACGTCAGTCAAAAGACTAAAATAGCATTAAGCTGAAAATATGAACAAAAAGGTTTAGAAGGGAAATTGTTCCTTTAGTTCCCAGAACAACAATCTAAAAATTTGCATGGGGATAAACATTACAATATTCTGGCTTTCAATTGCATTTCAAACCAAATTTTGAGTATTTTAAACTGGCATTTGACCTACCTGCTTATAGTAATCATCTTACAAATTGCTATAACTCTGCAATTCTAATATGAATGAAAGAAATGGTAAAACCAATCTGTATCCAGCCTTTACGAGAATTTGCAGTCAGAATAGGAATTTCAGTGTTTAAAAATCGAAGATCTTACTTAAAAAGTAAAATATTTAAAGTATTTCTTTTGATTATTTTTAAAAAAGTACAAACAAGAAAAAAGAGGAAGAAAACTAGTTAGAAGCCTTTTCTTTCTAAGTTCTAAAGATATTAATATCACAAGTGGTGTAACTTTCAGTAAGGTGATTCTGACAAGCAATTGCCCGAGAAGCATTCCTTGCAATTTGCATGATATTTAAAAAAAGGAGTTTTCCTGCTTATCTGAGTCCTGGCATCAGTTTGATTCATTTGGTGGTGGAGCAGGTGCTACAGTGACTTGTCAGCAGCAGAAGTCCTTCACTGGGAAGAATATGATTGGTGTTCATGTCAATGATTTCTTCTTCTATACTCTTGGATTTACTAAGAGTAATTTTTATATGTTTGTTAAACCAATTTTACAACTTCTTTTTCATTGGTCTAAATATGAATGTAACATCTGTGATAGCTTTTAGGTATGCTAGATAATAATTATTTCTTCTTTTTTACTCTTAAAACCAAATTTGTCCAGCTCCAGGTCTGCGTTTCTGTAACTGACTATGCTTGGTTGTTTACAGCCATGAGTTCCCCAGTGTCAGTCCACACGTACCTCAGCCTTTATCATCTCACTCTTGTGATCTTGTTTTATATCCCCCCCTTCTCAAGACTTCTGTTATCAGAGTAACTCTATTAATCCTTTCCACATCATTATGTCAGAACTGTAAATATCTCATTTTGCATAGGAAAATCTACTTGTCACTACTATACTTAAAAATTATGATTGCACCATATAATGAGCAAAACAATTTAGCCATAACCACCTAATCAGAAGAAAAGTTACTGTTACAGCTGAACCATGTGAAAACAAAGCTGCAGGCAGGTCAAGAGAAGATCAGACAAAGCAGTCTTGACAAACTTCAGTCCTAAGACCTTGCAAGTTTATCACAAAGCCTGTGGCCTTTACTAGCTCTAAAAATATTATATGATAGGCTACAGGGTTACACCACTCGCAGAGAAGGAACTATTATTTCTGTACGTTGCATCAATTTTTGACTTGTGACTCTTCCTCTAGTAGTAATAAAATTAAAATTTTAAATTCTCTTTTTTTAAAAGAAAATACAGCAGTAAATTTCATATTTATGACTGGACCTGAAATAATTCATCAAAGAAAAGCAAATACTCCGACTATGGAACATAAAGCACCTGACCCACCTTCTGAATCTAGGGACTGAACAAACAAGGTTGCTGCTATCCTGAGCTGGGTCTACCACGACATCAGAGAATACTTTGAGATGGCCACTGTAGCTACCTGAGACATAATAATTTTATTTGTTTTGGTTTTTGTTCGTTTGCTTCTTGTTTTGTCTCAGTTGTATGCAGGGAGTAAGTTTCCTGCAGGTTGTGAAACCCGCCTATATAACTTACTTGAGTCCAAGCTCCATAATATTTCTGAAGTTTATATTGATTATATTAAAGATGCCATGGCAGGAGGTGAAAGTATAGCTGAAACTAATGATTTGTTTGTTTCTGTGAAATGTAAAGATACTTCACATAAAAAAACTGGTGGTTTTTTTTCCCCTAATGTGTGGTCATTTAATGGGAAATCTTGTGTTGTCATGTATTTTTGAGGCCTTAAGCAACAAACCGAAAATGATATTTTTTTAAGATTCCTGAATCTATAATGGAGGGCACTGGACATCTCAGGAGCAATATCTTTATTGAGTTTCCTCTGAATGATCTCAAGAAAAATGGCTTAATAGAGAGGTGATACATCTATCAATTCTCACTGCTATGAAAGGACACCAGACATGACTATGATTCAGACCACAGGCTCCTTGCTCACGGTTACGTTTTAACATTTCACTCTCGCACCTGAAACACGGAGGTGCTCGCTCCACCTCCACCCCGCTGCTCCTTGGGGATGTGCCAAGCCGACCACACGTGTCTCCTGTCATTAAAAATCCACATTTCTCTTTATTTGCTTGTTTAAAGAGTCTAAAGGTAACAAAAGCTGCTGACTCCAGACCTCTGCACATCCATAATCTTCCTATAGACTGATGGAAACTTTCCCGTCGGGACCTCTACCCAGGGCAAGCTCAGACCTGGTAAATTGTGAACTGATACCGTATTTGACAGAAATCTTGTAGCTCAGAAGAGAAGAAACTCTGGTAATTTCTGCTTACGTATTGATCTGAATCTCCACAAGGGCTGTAAAGTCCCTACAACTGAGGTGCTGAGGGACATGGGTTAGTGATTGATGGGAATGGTTGGACTCCATGATCTGGCGGGTCTCTTCCAACCTGGTGATTCTGTGATTCTGTGATTTTGAATCCTCTTGTCACAAGTAAGAAATGAAATAAGCATTTTTTGAACATTCCATTACTGACAGGATTTCTGGGAAAACTTGTATAAACATATCGAAATACAGATGGCATTGTAGCTCCGAACTTCATTGACTGTGCCTACAAAACATAGCCTAAAGTAGACTTGAGGATGGGCTTACGATAGGTAAATCTTGGCTCAGTTCAAGTTGTTCAATAAAAGCAAGTCAGTGACTAACCCTTGGTCCTGAAGTTGTCTGGAAGAAGCTTGTTTTAGACACCCACTGATGGACTAGATCATCTTTGTCTCAGAGAGATCTACTTAGAATAAACCAAACCTGAGATATGCACTAACACAGCAATTAAGCAGAGTGAGCAAGAGCACATCATGTACTACATGACTGTGTGACAGGGACTGAGGCTTGGCCCTAAGCCCGGGTTACATGGCATGGCTTATAGAAAAAGGCCTAACTCTTCTACCTTCCCAATCTGGCTAGCCACAATATATTGCCTATAGCAAACAATCTTTAGCCCAGATGAATGACCAAATCATGGTCAAGCATTGTTGCAGAATGGTGGCTGGCACAGACTATATGATGGAGTGCACTTTCCAAATACTTTAACAATGGCAGTTTAACAATTGTTTGTATATTGAGACTTTTTTTAATTGTTTTCTTTTGAATGGTTTGTAACTTGGCTTAAAGTGTTCACATTTTGCTTAGAAAAAGACAAACTGATATAGTGCTGCATATGACAGTAAATTTTTACTGACCTATCAGACTGCAAGACTGAGTACTTGGGTGCATATTAAGACAGTGATTATGCCAATATCACCAATTCTAAAAGAGACCAGACCTTAACTCTATCTCCTAGATGTAGTCAAAGCTTAAAGATAAACATTACAGAAAGTAATCAAGCCTTAGACTTCTGTTTGACTGACAGTATGACGAGTTTTCTCTGTTTAATCTTTGCTTAAAACAGAAAAGTTTTCAACACTGTGTTTATAACTCTAACACGAAGCCAATATGAATGGAATAATAATTTACTTCAACTGGATGACTGATGATCCAGTTGTGGTTTCTCTCCTTTCATGGATATTTTTTCTGCATTATAAATGCATCATGTGGCTTTTCAGACATCTGGTAGCGGCTGACGATATTCAGGACAAGGGCAGCAGGGCTTCTGTTTGGCCAGATTGCAAAACAGCACTGAAACAGCAATGAAGAATCTTGCATTTTACTTGACTCTGTCGAGTATTATTAGCCGCCTCCTTTCAGGAGCATTCAAGTATTAAATGAAAACCAGAGCCCATTTATGAATACATTGTTCCAGTTCTGTATACGCTGTACAATTAAAGAGCTATTACACTAGCAACTGATTACCAAAAATGACTGCAGCCAGCTGTAAGGGAACACACAAAAATGTATTCAACATTTGTTTAGTGATTTAAAAAATAATAGTAAAACATTGAAGAGTCTGACAAAGTCTAAAGGTGAAGAGAAGGTCAAATTTCAGTGGATTTTATTGATTAAATTTCATTCACTGCTAAGGGGCACACTCTAATGAAATGTGCTGTACAGAGAAAGGATTAAACAAAGCTAGAATGGCTCAGGGGCCTCCCACGGCTTTTAAAGCAATGTTTTAAAATTATGTCTAGAAAGGGTAGCATGGGACTCAATGCACACCTGTAGGATGTGGCCAATTTAGACCTAATAGGTTTAAAACAATGCAAGCAAGCCAGTGCAGGTAATGAAACTGCCATCTGAACACATGTTAACAACAGGTTTTATAATGTATGGATAATGTAAATATATGTAATAAAAAGAATAAAATTAAGAGCCTGAATATAACTATTCACAGAACATCAGATGAAATGAAGTGTCATCTGTCATTTCAAGAGCGTAATATTTTCTGGTTGTTATCTTGTAGAATTAGGGCTAAAACTTCCTTAGTATTTAAATAAATTTGGCACAAGTCCTCCACTGTCCCAAATACATTTCTCACAAACCTTTAACATATTGTGGTAGCTTAAAAAACTGAGACACTGTGAGCACTCTGAGAACCTCCAGTGCCCAGTTTTAAATAACTTTTTTTTAATGGACTTCTACTTATTTGAGCACCAAATATAGTTACCATATCTACTGTAAATATTTAACAGACTAGGAAACTAATTTCATTCATTAAAAAAATTACAAGGATGAATTTCAAAGAATGATTGTTTTCACTAAGTACTAAACTGTATTTCTGTGACAACATGAGTCACTCTCCAAATTGTAAATAATTTTAGGAGTTAATCTCACATTCAAGGAGGCTTAAACAGTTCATTGCAGTCAAACTGTAATGGGCTAAGGACATTGGCAGGATGAAGTTTTTAAGGAGATGTACCATATACCATTTGTCACCTGGAACTGCCAGAAAAATTTGACAGTTTTCTTGGGTCATGCAAATCCTGCTTGCAAATCTTGTCCTCTCTTTGTTATAAAGAATAATTCATCCCGAAGAGCTCCAAAAATATGTATATATAGATGTGAAGACATGCCCTTGTTAATGGTCGTAAGGCTTTTGTTAACCCACTCTTCCAGTCTAGCTGGGTCTTTCTGCAGTGTGGTTCTCCTTTCTGAAATGTCCACTTCCCAACTCAGTTTGGTATCATCATCAGCCTTCATCAAGTTGCAGTTAATCCCATCATCCAGGTAATTTATGGAAATATAAACATCCAATATTGACCCCTGGCAGACTCCACTGGTTGCCAGTTTGAAAAGGAGCTATTTGCCACCACCCTCTGGGTGCTGCCTGTCAGACAGTTCTCCACCCACTGCACAAACCACTTTTCTGGAATGTAACAGAGCAGTTTCTCTAGGAGAAGGCTGTGGGAAACTGGTTCTAAAGCACTGGGGAAATCTGGGTAGACAGAGTATACCACATGCCCTACATCAACCAAGCAGGTTACTCTGTCATAGAAAAGTATTAGGTTTGTCAAATATGATTTGCTGTTGGTGAATCTGTGTGGGCTTTTCCCAGTCCCATGTTTTGTTTGACTTCTGATAACCCCTAGGAGGATTCATTCCTTAACTTCCTCAGAGGCTGAAGTCAGACTGATGGGCTTATAATTTCCTGGTTTGTCAGTAGAAGTGCCTCATTCCTGGTTGACACAGCTAACATTTTTGAAGTTGCAGTCCACTACACATTCCAGTAATTTGATAAATGATAGGTGACTTGCTGCAATTTTCTTCCAACAAATGTTCAGCTGGCAGAAATCACCCATAAGAATCAGGTTCTGTTGACCCAAAGCTTACTTAAGTGACCCAAATATTGTTTTGTTGGCATTTTCATCTTGCTTTGGAGCTCAGAAGCAGATGCTCAGTAGCAGGTGTTCTCCAGGAAGCATGATTCTGATATCACTACTTGATCTTTGCCTCCTCTTTCTAAAACTGCACAAGCTTTTTCTATTTCTTGTGCTTCAGCCACCTGACACAACAGATGATAATTCATTTATGCACTTGTTTTGCCCCCTTCTCCCTTACTCCTGGAGAAAAGTGTAGCCAGTCCTTGCAACCTGCAGTATGTACTAAGGTCTCCTTCCTTGCCAGTTCCATCCAGATGGAAATGTCATGCATCTCAAGCACTTTCTCTGTGGAAATGCTGGTTTTAACTGAGGCAAGTGTCCACCATCGTGCCAGATACCTAGATCAGTTCCCTGGGCTGTTGGGGGCTATGAGCAGAGTGAAAGACCCTTCTTATGTGCTCTTCTGCTCTAACTGATGCACCCTCTCTGGTTACCCACCCTCTTTGTTGTCCTCCTGATTACTGGTCTTCGCTAGGGCCATTTAAATCTCACATGGCTTCTCTTTGCAGGGATCTTTGCTCTTCCTTGGATTTCCCTAACTCCAGGAATGCCCTGTACACCTAGAACTAGTACTCAGCCACAGAACTAATTTTTTCTGCAACTGTATGCCAAAAGGCTTTTCTACTCAAATGGGAGAATCAAGATTTTACCTATATAAAAAGAAATACTTCTTTTTAAAATGTGGTCATTACAAGGCTTTAAAAATCAATATTATAGCATATTTTAAGAATATTACACATTAGCAATGTTCAAAGGTTGTTAGCTTCCTTTTTGAAAATAAATCCAAGTGAAAAATTAATACTACATTAACAGTTAAAAAAACTATGGAAAAAATAAACAATAATATTTATCAGACTGTCCCCAAATTCTATCAATATGACTATAAAGATTTAACACAAAATAAAAGCCAGAAGCTGTCTTGTAGACGTGAAGAATTTTTTTTTGAGATATTTTTTTTTGAGATAAGAGGAAAATGTATTTCATTTTAATGTTTTAATAAAATTAATCTTCTCTATGGCAGTAAAGTATTCATTCACTATACTGCATTTTTAATATAAAACACAAAAAATTATAAGAAATTATCCTTGATCTTCAATTTTTTCTTTAAATGTGTTTTAAATAGGTATGAGAAACAAGAAATTATAGAGAAATGAAAAAACGTTGAAGTGTCTCACCTGAATTCATAAGGCAGCAACAACTGTGAAAACACATTACACATTGTTTTGCAATAAACCTGCATTGACTTCTAGTCCAGGATTGGGCCTTTAAATAGTTGTTATCTTTCTACTCAATGACAATTGAATATGTTGCATGCAGGTACAAATGTACCTATAAGAACCACATATAGACAGGCAATGTCATATGTGATTGTGTTTAAACTTACTTACCCTGAATTTGGTATTAGGATAGAATAAGAAATGTTTTAAAACATATGTTTTGTAACTGTCTCATAAACTGAGAACTATTTAAACACTGGTTTAGACATCTTAAATAATTTAGTACAGTGGGTTTTCTTTTTTTTTCCCCCCGCCTGTTAAGCCAGGTACCACAGTTGCTGTCAACCCAGATGTCCACAGCTCAGAAGAAGCTGTAAAGTTTCTGATGATGTGCTAAAGCAGTGACTATATGCATTAAAAAAACAAGTATTTAACACAAATACAATGATGTTACTTCATAAATATACATCATATATAAATATGTCATGTCTTGATGAAGTAAAATCTGAGTTTTTTTCACTGTAGTAGCTAAACACATGTATTAATGAACATAAATTTATTAAGTCAAGATCATTACCCATTTTATATTGGTGGTAAGCTGCTTGTCCAGTTAGCTTTGTAGTGGTCTCACAGAAATACACAGCAATTCTCCCTGAAGAATCACAGAATCAGAATCACAGAATCACAGAACAACCTGGTTGGAAGGGACCCATTGGATCTTCTAGTCCAACGACTCCTATCTAACACTAAACCAAGTCCCTCAAGACCTCATCCACCCTTGCGTACGTATGCATACAGATCACATATAGGAGTATATATATATATATATAATGTATATATATATTTATAAAGTGTTTGCATGCGTGTTTCTCTCTGTATCTGTAAACTTCTATATACATATGTATATGCATATACATGTAAGCAGAAGTTTCCAAACATTGAGTTTTATGTACCTGTACATGCATAATAAATTGCAAATATTCTTGATGTACACTGAACATAATCCTTCAGACTATCTGGGATTGCTCTGTGGTTTGTACAAAAACTGGTTTTGATCTACAGTATTATGTACTGAAGCAGTGTCCATAGCTTAACATACTCAAAACCCAACAGTATTGACACCCTTGTTAGTAGTCTCATAAGAAAAAGACTTGTTCAAAAAGAATTACAAACTGTATCCAGCCTCTGCAACCTTAGGCCGCTGAGACATGAGCCTGAGGCACTTGTCTGTCATGTATCCCTTTACACCTCTAAATTCCCACAGTAACAGACCATCTGTACCCGTAATCAGATGGTCAGACTTTGGAGCAATACACCTTATTTATAAAGGGCAGTTCTAATTTACAACCAACTCTATTTTGGGAAGTACTCTGGGACCAAACCTCTGATGTTTTCAGATCAACCATCTGTCTCCAGTCTTGCCAAGTTACCTCTAGGTTATGCTCTTTCTCTCTTCAGCACATTATCCTGTCTATTGCACACTCGCACAGGGGAAAGATCAAGCTGAAGAGCATTTGAGCAGGTAAGACAAGGAAGAATGGTCCTACAAAATATGTTTGTGTATTATTCTACGCTGATATAGTTTCAATGATAAGATGAGATCACTTTAGGCACTTCCTGTTGTGGTACTTGCTGTTTCTTGTGGCCCTGATTATAAAGGTTAGAGGGAGTGGTACAGGGATAAACCTTTTGCACAGCCTAAAAGCACCAGCACTGCCCGCATTTGTCTGTGCTGTGGGACTCCCAGAGGCTGGAATATCCTGTGTGGTCCTGGGATTCTTTGCCTGAACTCATAACATCACCTGTGACTTCTCATACAAAACTACCTCTTCCCTTGCAAGCTGTAGTGACATTGACCTCTTTAAGAATGACTTACCAGACAAGTTTGATGCCAGTGTTACCATAAGAAATGGCTTATCTTGAAGATAAAATCAGTTTACAGCCAGTTAACTGGTACACAGAAGTTTAGTCATTAGTCAAAGCCGGTACTTTAGGCCACTTTTGCACTTTCTTAAAAATATTCACCTGTAAAGAGCGTAAGCCATGATATGCAGCTCAGCATCCCTCCTGCCTTTATGTGTGCTGATGTGTTGCAAAGATCCAGGAAGATTTAAGTAGATAACTGTTCCACTTGGATCCAAAGTAGAAGCAGTTTCTAGCTTCAGTTAAGTCTCATCTAGGTAAATTTATTTTTTTGAAAGTTGATGTTAAATGCATGTTTTTCAGACAGTGTTCCTCCCTAGCAGTGATAAGACAGGGGACTGGTATGTGGAAAGGCCAAAGCTTATACTTATTCCTATAGTAACGCAGGTCATTGTGGAGCTAGTGAAGTGCAGTAAGTCAAAGTCAAGAAAGAGTTGTACCTGCAGGGTTGGGCAGGCAGGGCAAGTGACCCCAAACTGACCAGTAGAGTATTCCATCACATATACATCATACTTGGAATTAAACTTGAGAGATCATGAGGATCTTGTTCACTTCTTTGATGGTTGACATCCAGTGAGGACCCCCTCTGTCTGTTTGCTTATTATCCTGGATACATGTGTTCCTGAATCCATTTCAGGAGCCCAGCTCCCTTCCATCCTTGAACCATTTCCCCTCTGTCTGCTTTGTAGAATTTACGGTGATGTATACTCATCAAGGGTGGGGTGGGGGCACAGTTTCATGTATTTTTATACATATTATTATTTATTATTATTGTCATTACCATTATTCTTATTTTGAAGTTGTTTTAGTTTAGTTTCAAACACACAAGTCTTGTTTCTTTTCCTTTTCTCCTTTCTCTGGGTTTGGGGGAAAAGGGGATTGGGAGATCAACTACTCAGCTGCAGCTGGCAAAACTGGCTGGGCCAGGGCTAAGCTGTGACAATAAAGTAGCCTAAATTACTTCCTAGAAGAAGCCAAAATGAGACCAAGATTTCAGTGCATTTCCAAACAACATGACATTTCACTGCTCTGAGCACATATCCCATCCTTCAGCAAGACTGGTCACAAGCAATGGAATCCCTACTTCTCTAGAAAGGATGTTAGCACTCATGTTTTTGGGAAGAACAACAGGAAGGCAGGAATATAAACCAGAGGTTTAGGGAAAAGATAGCTAGAGCTAGCATTTAGGTATTTACAAAGAGACATGAAGTTTTTCTGTCTCCCTTCAGCAGAGTGATAGACTGTGACCACTGTAAAACTAGCTCCAGTACAATCCACAAATATATGCTGAAAATGTCAGGCTCCAGAGCAGTACAATTAGCGAATTTCATGTTTACTAAATTCACACTTGTATCAGCTATATAATGTAACAACTTAAGAGGGAAAAAACCCAAAAAAAACCCCAAAATACCAAATAGTTGAAAAATTCCTTTAAAAACAGCTACAGATTTAACAGTCCGAGTACTATTGTTAGAATGTTGTAAAAATAGAACTAGGCATAATCACATCAGCTCAGGGAGTATTTATCACCTTTGTTTAAATAGCCACTAAATCTCTATATAGATATCCCATTAAATGATATCTGAGTAATATAAAACTTGTTTTGTATGAAATATTACAAGTCTTCTCGATGAAATACTAAATAAGTGTAGATCTTTCACTATTCACTAGGTACTTAAAATATTTGGATGAGTTTGGCTTTGCTTCACACAATTTCTGCATCATGCAATTCCTGCATCAGTTTCAAACACTATCTTCTTTTCTAGGGTTTTAGGACAGACTGAAAGGGATACCATCAGAATCACCCTTTCAGCATCAGTTTTACACAGTTTTCTTGAGAAACCTACTTAGTACAGGTACAATAAAGGCCTTATGAATTCATATTTCTTATATTAACATCACTGCATTGATTGTGGCCATTATTGTCTAATGATGTTATTATAGAAATAAAACATAATGAAGATTAAAGGTATTGTTGACACAGCTTATTTCTAGATAAACAAATAGATGTTGATTGTAGAAATAACTGCCCTGCTGAATGCAGCTACAACCTCCCTCCCAGATTCCATCCTAACCTTCCTACTGAAATTTTTCCTGGATTAATAATGCTCTGGTATAGTTCTGTTTAGATTAAATGGATTAGGAAAAGACTGTTATTTAACTGGTTCAGGCCTGGGAATAGATATCCAAAACATATCACTGTTGAGAGATGTTACTACACAGCATAATTTGTTACTCATTAGCATTTCTCAATCACACTTGATTTAGAACTGTTAAAATGTCCCCAAAGCTTAATAAAATAAGCTAAGTGAAGTCAGACCTTGTATTTAAAATGCTTGACCTGATCTGACCAGGCAAAGAATATATTTTTCACTATTTTCAGCATCTAAATTTCAGACATCCCTCACCTTCTATCACAGAATCTCAGTTTCTTTAACAGGAATTAATGAAAGCAGGGCTTTTCATTATCTTTCTTCTTTTTTTAGATGTGAAAATAATTAAAAGGAACAGAAGTTTTGTAATTTGCTATTGTTTATCTCTTTGTTAACCATTCCCTGAAAATTTGAGATTTTGCTGCAAGGACATTTCAAGAAAGCAGGAACTTGTATTACAATACACTCCTTAAAGTAATAAATGGCTATGAAAGTTCCATTTAGATATAAGTGAGATGAACATTCTTGGTCAACTCACTTTTACTCTGTTAAGAAGAACCTCAATAGAGTTCAGATGACTGAAGAAGAGAATATATTTTCAGAATAAAATAAACTAAGGGTGGGGGTTTTTGTTAATGTTCAAAACTATTTCTTCATGCCACAGTAGCTTTCTTGACATGTCTTTTTTGTTGTTGTTATCAGTGAAACAGTTGTATCACAAATGAGTCTTCTCTAAACTATGTCTTCTTTGTCACATTCTGTTTAAACATTCCTGAGGAGCTGAAAATATGATTTGTATTCCTTTTACAGGAAGATGGAATTGGAAGTGCCAAAATATTATGATATAAGTTGTTTTTCAAAGATTTTGGCTTAAAAGTGCTATTGGCAAAGTAGAAAATATCTGAAAACCCATTTTCAGGTAATTTTCTCCCCCATTTCAATGTTCAGGTATTCAGGAATACAAATACTTCAGATAAATTTGATACCTGTACTTAAATTTTAGTATTTTTAGAACCTTATAAATAATGTTTTTGAGCTACAGGAGTCCAAATTTAAACAGCACATTGTAAAGATTCTCTGAACTATCACATTTCCACCAAATATTGCACTGAGCCAAGTATTAGTCTAGGTCTTATTGGTTTAGTCTGTCCTCACCTCTTCTTTGCTGAGAGGGATGAGATCTAGATGTATATTTCATATTGAAACAAGCCTCATATTGTCTATGTATCATAGGTTATGCACAGTGAAAGGAAAATCATCTAACTAGTCAATTCCAAAAACAGCTATCAGCATATCAAAAGCTAGGACCTGTTTCCACATTTTTTTTGTAGTCTTATATCAAAATAATAGATAGAATGCTGATTCTGTGAGGATTTCTCTATTGAATGATTATACAACACAGATCTATAAGTATTACCTATCTACCAACTTTTCTATGTAAAAAAATAGATAAATATATAAATATATGTAATTAAGACATACAATGTAATAAGGATTTCTGTTTGTTCGCTTCCTTTCAGAGATTTTAATTTCTTTGCAGAAATGCTTTATCATGTAAGAGTACATCAATCAATACCTATTGCACAGTTCCTGTGCAGTGCGTAAGTTAGCAATCTATATGCAAAAGCTGAGTAAGTGCCAAGTATTATTCTGTGATATATACCGACTGTATAAGAATTTGTCCCTGAATCATAAACTCTTACTGTCATGTTCTATATTGAAAAAGCTGGAAAGCAGCAGTTCATGAGAAGCAATGTGCTATGACACATACATAGGAATTATGTGTCCTTTAACATTTGAGTTATTAATTAGAATTCTTTTAAGTTTTGTTCCTTGAATTGCATTTTTTCCAAAGCTTTAGGCACTGAAACAATGATTCATGACCCTGAAATCTTTAAATTAGCTCTAGTTTAAGATATCTAAAATAACAAATGACAAAATATTGTTTACCTTCTTTAATTCGAACCTTTAGGGATAGAATCATAGAATCACCAGGTTGGAAGAGACCCACTGGATCATCAAGTCCAGCCATTCCTACCAATTTCTAAACCATGCCCCTCAGTACCTCATCCACCCACACCTTAAACACTTCCAGGGAAGGCAAGTCAACCACCTCCCTGGGCAACCCATTCCAGTGCTTAATGAAGCTTTCAGTGAAGATTTTTTTTCCTTATGACTAGCCTGAACCTCCCCTGGCGTCACTTGAGGCCATTCCCTCTTGTCCTGTCCCCTGTTACTAGGGAGAAGAGGCCAGCTCCCTCCTCTCCACAACCTCCCTTCAGGTAGCTGTAGAAAGCAATGAGGTCTCCCCTTATCAAGTTATCAAGTTTTCCCCTCTAACAGAAGAACTAATAACATTTCTTTATGATTTTTAAGATAATGTTAAGATACATTGTCCTTGTTGAGCATGTGAAAATATCACTGAGTTTGGGTAAACCCAAATACAAAAAAGCCTACTTCATACTGGAACATGACCAGGGTGGGATTTGAAACACAAAGTGTCCACTGTCAATTTCCCCTTTTGTTTCCTGAATAAAAGCAGCAGGAATCATGAATGTTTTAAATCAAAGAAATAAAAAAAAATAAGTCAGATTTACAATACAGGCACCAAAGTCAGACATTACAAACACCTCTGATGACAGAAGGAGCCAGTTAACAGCTATGGCATAACTAGGCTAAATTGCTCGTTGGATTCAGCCAACAATGTGAAAGGTTGAATGCTCTGTCTTGCCAACAACTACATATCTATTTGTTGCTTGCATCTGTAACTTTCATCATTTTAAGGAACTTTTGTCAATTCTCTGGAAAGGTCTAAATTTGATTTCTCTTTTTAAAATGTATGTTAATTTAGTGTTACAGACTCATCCTCTCCTGAACATGTGTAACCTGCAATTTTCTGAAGTTTGCAGATTAGCTGAGATGGCAAAAAGAAGTAATTCTGATAGCAGGGAATGCATGCTGCCAAATTTAAATTTTTTTCTCCGAGGCACGGACAAACTGCAGCTTTCTGCCAACAACTGTATAATTAACACAAAGCAAGAAACATATTTTTTCTCTAGACTCATACTGAAATTTACTGGTTTGTGTCTGTCAAAACATAAAATCAAACAATGGTAAATAGTTCAAGACAGACACGAGAAAACACATCAGAAAAAGAGCTTGAATATTTGATCACATTTTATAGGAAATCCCCAAAATAAAGACTTAGAAAATACAAGATAATGTGGATACTGACCGTTCTGTCATTTATCTTCTACTTCTTCTCCTTGAAATTTTAATTTTACAGTGGCCGTTTTGGTTTTTCTTAGTATTATTAATTGCTTTCTCTAAATTATCAGAATGCTCCCTTAGTGAAAGAAAAAAGATAAGGAAGAAATAAAAAATAGAAATTTATGTAATTCTTCCATCATAACAGACAATAAACCCCCAGCATATTATTTCAAGGCTTTCATCTTGTCACAGACATGTTCACATGGAGATGTGTCCATTACTGTTAGATATTCTGTACAGTCAAAATTTTATAAAGGTAAATAAATATTCCTATAAATGTATCTCATGCTTATGCTTAATCTGAAGTTTCTTCATTTATTTTATCTGATATTAATAAAACATGGCAAAGAAAATATAATCCATTTCCATTAAAGAATAACTATCCCATTTTCAATGATTAATTTAAAAGCAGAGCAAACCCTCCACAAAAAAGAGACTGATCCTGTTATGAAGGAACGAAGAATAAAACCAGACTGAAAGTATTTAGGGTTTATGAAAGATATCCTTTCTCCCATTCTTTTATGATTTATTTCCCACCGGATGTATTCCAGTAAAATACAATTTTTACTACTGCCTAAATGAATCAGAAGTATAACTTCATATAATCTCTGACAAAACTCACAAATTCTTCAGGTTTGAATTAAGACATAGTTTTCAGCCTTGGACATTTTCTTCACTCGTTACCAGTGAGCTTCCACCTCTGGCATGGTATTTTTTATTGTGATCAAGCACTCTTCCAGGTAGTCTTCAGAACGTTGGATGTTCCCAGTGCCAAAAAACCCGAGCCACTCTATTCTGATGAGGAAGAGTGATGTGATATGCCAGTAATCCTTGATGCCAGAGAATGAGTGTTTTTTAATTAATAATATTGATTTATTCAATGAAGCTGTGGGTTTGCACAGTAACTCTGCCTAGTACCTTACCATTTTGGACATAAACCAAGGAGCAGACTAGCTCTTATTTGTAACCTTACTGGAAATACTGCAGAGATCATAAGTTTTACTGAACAATCATGTCCCCGTGGATCCTTATCTTTCCCACATACAGTTTTCTTGGGACTAAAGGAATGAAAAAGTAGCCATAAACATAACATTTCACATAATCCACTCACACCTTTTCCAAGCAGAAGAATCAGGTAGTCAGTGTTCATGAGTGCCTAGTGATAAACTACCCACCTGATTGTACCCTACTCTATCGCTAGGGCCTCCACAGAAACCATCTGCAGCAGTTGTGGCCTTTAATCATGCCCAGGTTCTTGCTTTTCTTCTCCTGGTTTGAGCTAAATGCAAGCCTCAGAGCTCAGAGCTGACTGGGTGATCTCTCACAGAAATCAACCGTATGTATCAAAAGCTTTCAGTATTTAACAGGCTATAAACAAATAGATTTATACTTAACCATTAAAGCTTACCAAAGTAGTTAAGTTAATTAGTTGGTATTGACAACATCAAATGAACAAGAGCTGCAGTTGTGGTACTCTTAAAAGGTTATAAGCAATGGAAATAATAATAGCTAAATATACCCCTGAAATGGTAATAAGGCTGGCTTTATACTCTTGTTTCTAACTAATATTCAGTCAAATTAGCATCCAACATTCCTCTGAATGTTTGTTTTAGTGGGGGATTTAGGAGGAAATTTAGGAAAAATTGCTGTTCTGAATTAGCTATAAATGTGATTTTAAAATAAGCCAATATTTGGAATCTAATAATGACTTAACTTTGTCTACATCCATTGTTCAGTAATATATTTAGACAAGTCTTGCTGTGCAGTATGTAAATGTAAGTGCAATATGCATTGTCCTATTTTTTTCTGTTTGATTATTGTACACATAATATGTACCATTGGGAAAAAATAGCTTTACCACCAGTCAGGACCATAACTTTTACAAACTATACAAAGAAAACAAAAAAACACCCATATCATAGTCAATTTATTCCTAGGAGGATCACCATAAAAACAAACAAGAAGGTTTTTTTAATATTTTCCCCTGTCTTTTTGCTGCCAAATGACTCTATGGATATCACATATATTGTTTTCATTTCTGTACATTGTAACCCACATGAGAGTTCATAAAATATGTGCATGTTCCTTGTGATTCAGCAAACTCAGTAAATGGCAGAAATATATTAAGTTTGCACATCACTAGTAGAACTATTAGGGAATAAGAAACAATGACCTGTACAAGAAGTCAGAATTCAATAGGGATATAAAGTGGATTGATCATAGTAAAAGAAACCTACCAGAAGAGAACAATACAGTGTTCAGCTTTTTCAGGTCTGAAGGTAACTGCATCTGCAGTTGAAATTGCAACCACAGCTGCTTATTAGTATTGTTGTTGTTATTGTTGTTGTTATTAGTAGTAGTAGTAGTAGTACTGAAATAACCTTAGGTATGATTTTATTTTTTTGTCATGGACAGTAAGATTTCAGAAGGAATTGCAGCAATTTTTTTCCAAGTATTTACTGGTGGCCAGACAATGCCGTATGAAATAAATCCATTGAAAGTCTGAAGTGAATTTTAGAATTATCCACAATTCTACATGGGAAATACAGATATAGGAAGATATTCTAATTTAGGTGCCTCTATCTAATGCATAAATTTAGATAAAATGGACATGAGCAACAACAGCATTTTGCTTTGTTCTGCCTGAGGCTGAAGAGACAGGTACAGAGGAACATCTGGGACTCTCTTCATTTTCTCCCCAGTGCATGGCAGAATAAATATCTATTGTCATGACATAAAATCTGACCCCTTCCTGCAGTACCTATAGATTCTTTAATTATAGTATTGCTTGGTTCTGTGCTTATTCTTACATGGAAGAACTTGCAATATATGAAAAATATTTAGAATTTAGAATATCATTTTCTTCTCCTTCATTTTCATTATAACCCTATGACTAATAAGTCTTTCTGTGATTCTGGAACTTTAATGGCACCTAGCTAGAAGAAAACACAAGCTGTGGGGATGTAGGTGGTTATTAGACAAGTTGGATCTCTGTGAAGTCTAATCTTAAATTTTTATATCCAGAAAATTCACTGAGTAGCACTAATTTTCAGAAGAGCTAAATTTCAAACACTCCTTGAAGAATTCAGCATAGAGTATTTGATAGTACTGAAGAACTGTTACAACCAATCTAATATAACATTAGTATTTCAACGTTACAGGGAAATATTGTCCCTACAGACGCTCATGCACACACAGACAAGCACACACAAAACCAAAAAAATGAGATACCTAAATCAAAACTAACCAGCCAATGAACCAAATAATAAATTCTGTGGTGTTGAACAAAATTAGTACTTAAGAAGTATTTTGGAGTTACTTTGCAATAGATGCATTAATATCTCCCAAATTTCTGTCCATCATTGCTGATATAAACCCATACCTATTCAATTAGTGGTCAATAGTAACTTCAAAAGTTTATTTTGATCCAGATGTATAAATATCATTTTAGCTTATAGGATTTTTTAAAACCCTGAGATAAAAATATTCAGCTTGTAAACATATTAATAAAGACCTAACTTATTTACAGTCTTTTTCAGATCACTTCATGAAAGAGTAAACATTATTATATCCTTTGACAAGCAAAGTAGAATGACTGGCTGAACAACAGCCAAGAAGTGAGAATTCAAAACCAAACATAATAATATAGCAGTTGAAAGCAATGCTTTACCCATTTTCCTAAAAGGAGTTGTCATTTGTATGCAAATTAAAATTTGACCCAGTGATTCTGGTCAAAAGCTAGCTGGGTAGGAAGCATAAAGTTTGGAGTTTTCACTGGCCTTTCCCCAGCCCTGTTCCTGAGTTTATAGTACCTGGGTCCTACCAGCTACACCTGTGTCGTTGAATAAAGGAGAGTCATGAACCAAGCATGACCCTTTAAGTTCACTCTACTAAAGTGTCAGCATGGTATGTGAAACTTAAAAAAAATCCAAAAAAAAAAAAACAACAAACCATGCAAAATTTGGTACAGCTCTAACTTCTGTTCCTTAAGATGCTATCTGGATGTTTTCAGGGAATAGTTTACTTCCTCCATCTCTCCAAAATGCAGTGGTGTGGATACAACAACATGTTTGGTATCCTGCAACTTCTGCAATGGTCTGATGCTTCTTCATAAAACAATCTTTGCAGTCTCAGTCCTCCCATTTTCTTTCATGTACATCCAAGGACAAGTGGTATACACTTCCAATTTTAGCCTCCTACTGTTGAGGGGAACAACATAACTGATTTTTTTTATTTCAGATATACATAGCGGACAAAATGACATTAATAACTAGGACATAGGAAAATCCCATTAGACTCAGAATACCTAGGACAAAAATGTTAGGCAATTCCATTTTAGGAAGGGCTTACACAATGTACCAAGGATTTGACCCTGATATTCTATTTAACAGATTACACATAGCTAGATTCCTAAACCAAAACTGCTGATCACAGAGACACTGATGAAGATACAAACGAGGTTTTAACTCCCTTACTTGAATAAATAACAAAAATTTTAGATTCTATCAAGTGTGAATTATCCTGCATTACTCATTTAGTTACTAAATTTAGAACAAATAATTGTAATTAATTAAAAACTACTGCTGCTTGAAAAAAGCCAAGCAAAAACTATTCTATGTAATTATCTTGTCATATACTTACTTTATATGGGGAAGATGGACACTTCCTCTTCTTTAATGACTTTTTTCTATAGCAAGTATTTGTCAAGATAGAAGAATTGTAAATTTTTACCTACTTCACAGTAAGTGATTTATACCTGCAGAAACAGTTTTTACATCTTCTCTCAAAGCCAACAAGAAGAACCTATGTCCCTCTTTCAGTAGATTTTGAATTTTATAGTGACTGTCTAAATACCTTGTAAACTCATCTGTAGGATTTCAGAATGCTGTGGGCCTAAATAAATAAATAATCAGTTCCAAGAATGAATTACTTAGGAGTTAAAGAATGTAGTCCAAAAAATGTAGTGATTTGCAACATTACCATAAAAAGACCTGATACTATAATGTACCGTGAGGAATTTGATCTTTATTCTTCTTTTTTCTGCAATAGGATTTATTGTCTCTATTATGCCCCTATTTGGTCCACTCATTAATATCTTAGAGTGAAATATTTAACAGACATATGAGAGCACATCTATAAATTATTTTGAAAATATATTTGTCATGAGAGATTAAAATAAAACAGCCTGTATCTTCTGTTGGGTGAAGACAGATGAAGCTGACACTATAATGTGTGTCTGCCATAGGCCATCTAACCAGAAGAAGAGGTGGATAAAGCCCTCTGCACACAGAGTCTCAACCTGACACTGACAGTCCCTAGTCCTCATGAGGGACTTCAAATACCTCAATATCTGCTGTAGTGACAGTACAGTGGAATATAAGCAAACTAGAAGGTTCCTAGAGTGAATTGATGATTAATTCCTCCTCTTCAAAGGTTTGCTTGAAGGAGTCCCATGAAATAAGGCCCTGGAGGGAGGAGGGACCCAAGAGATCTGGTTACTATTCACTCCATGCTTAAAAGTGGCCCATCCCAACAAATATGAAGTCTGGCAAAAATCCCAGAAAGCTTGTGTTAATGAACAAGGAACTCCTGCCCAAAACTCAAATACAAAAGGAAGTGTTCAGAGGGTGGAAATAAGGATGGCTATCTTGATAGAAATACAGGAATATTGCTCGAGAATCCAAAGTTTAAGTTAGGTAAGTTAAAGCCTACATGGATCTCAATCTGTCCAGGGATGTCAAAAACAACAAGAAGGGCTTCTGCAACTACCTAAGTGACAAAAGAGTACTAAATAAACTGCATGTCTGTTGCTCCAAGAGATGGGGGACGTGGTTACATAGAAAAATGGCTGAGGTACGATACTGAATACCTTCTTTGCCTAGTCTTTATGGGTAACACCAGACATCAAGAATCACAGGTCTCAGAGATCAGAGGCAAAATGTTGAGTAAGGAAGGCTTTGGTGGAATAGGATCCAGTTAGTGAATACCTAAGCAGACTGGATATCCATAAGTCAATGGACCATTATAGAACACACCCACAAGTATTGAGGAAGTTGTCTAATGTCATTACAATACTATTGGCAGTATTCTTTGAACTAGTATAGTGAAGAGAAGAGGTGCCTGAGGAGTGGAGGAAGGTATGTCACTCTTGTCCTCAACAACAACCAGATGGACAGACTGGGGAAGCGCACAGTAGTCAAACCCACCTTCATCTCTAGGGAGATGATGGTAAAATTAATTCTAGAAGCCTTTTACAGGTACATTAAGGACTATAAAGTGATTAGTAGTCAGCATAGATTCAGGGAGATGAAGCAATATTTGACAAACTTGATAAACTTCTATGATTAAATGAGTGGTTTGGTAGTCAATGTAATTAGCAGTGAATATTGTGGAGACTTTTAACACTGCCCCATAAGATCTTCGTAGTCAAGGTAATGAATTATGGATTAGATGAGCAGAGAGTGAAGTGGATTGAAAACAGGCTGAATGGCCAGGTCCCGAGTGTGGTAATCAGTGGCATGAAGTCTGGTTGGAGACCATTAAATAACCATGTACCCCATAGGCCCATACTAGATCCAGTTCTTTTTGTTGAACCTGGTCCTGGACACCAGATTCTTGGTGGCCCTGCTTGAGCAGGGAGGTTGTATCAGGTGACTTCCAGAGATTCCCTTTCAAAGTCAACCATAGAGTGATTTTGTGAATCTCAGTCATAAACACAGAATGTATCATACATATATTTTGGGGTTTTATCATATTAAAGAATGAATAATCTTCAATGAATATACTTCTTTAATGGCTGTAATCTTATACCTTCGTCTGCCTTGAAAAGAATTTTATTTTATAGACGTTCAGTGTCATATCTCTTTAATTCACATAACAACTCAGAAGATCATTTACAGACAGTGGCGCTTCAACCTCATTGCTCTCTATAACTACCTGAAAGGAGGATGTAGAGAGGAGGGTGATGGCCTCTTCTTCCAAGTGACAGGGGATAGGACAAGAGGGAATGACCTCAACCTCCACCAGGGGAGATTTAGGCTGGACATCAGGAGGAAGTTTTTCACAGAAAGGGTCATTGGGTATTGGAACAGGCTGCCCAGAGAGGTGGTTGATTCACCTTCCCTGCAGGAGTTTCAGGCACGGGTGGACAAGGTCCTGAGGTGCATGGTTTAGTGTTTGATAGGAATGGTTGGACTTGATGATCCAATGGATCTCTTCCAACCTGGTGATTCTATGATTCCATGATTCTATGATATGTACTTTTTTCTCAAACTCTAAAATTCCAAGATGCATATTGGATAGCTTGTGTCCACTAATATTAATTTGAATGCTATAAATAACCTGCATAGTGTGTCACATAAGTGAGTCAAATCTTAGCAGTGTTGGACACCAGAGTACCTTAGTGCTATCATACAAGTAAAATGTAATATACTTTTGTCGTCTTTAGCCTCAGGGTTAGCACAAATATAAACTGTGTGATGCATTAGATAAACTTTGATCAAGAATCTTTAACAAGGTATGACTCTGAGTGATCTCTGTTATAACATTTGCAGAACTAACCCAAATTTCCAGTATTCTCATATTTTATAAAATCAAAGATGCCTAAATCAAACAAAGTTTTGAAGTACCAGATGAGTGCAGGGAAGAATTCAGTCTAATATTTTTGGTCAATTTCCTCTCTGTAAACCTTTGGTCAATAATATTGCAATGAGTTTCAAAGTGGTGAAGGCAGAGATGTGCAACAAAAATGGAGAAAAGCACTTTAGTTTTTTTCTATATGTATTTATTTATTTTTATATGTTATTTTCAGATGAGAATGCTCTTAGCATCACATTTAAGTGTACCTTTCTATTACTGATGATGAAATGTGTCAAGTACTTATTGGCTGCCTTTGAACTTTAAAATTTAGAGAGAGATACTTTTTCCTGCATTTGACACAGAAAGCCTCTTATTCCCATTTAAGAAAGAATCAGTTCCATCTTTCCTGACTTGAAATGATATACCACACAGTTTTACTGACTATTAAATCTTCCACATCAGCTCACTGAGTCATAAAACATTTGACAGGAGGTAACTCTCAACTTTTCCTTCTGTTTATTTTTCTCTTTCTAATCTTTGTGCAACACAGCGTTTATGAAGCCTCTTCATGGCTTTTCCTCTGTGTGATATGAATTAATAGTTTGTGTCTTTTTTGCTTAATATTTCTTAAAAAAATAAATCCATAATACTGATTTTTTTTCTTTTTCATTTGTACTGTAAGAAATGTAAAAAATTGACATTTCTATAAGAATACTAAGAATCCAAATAGTAAAACCTTATTTCTTATCACCACTATACACAGCATAGAAAAGGTAGATGAAAGCTGATTATTCTTCTCTATCCTAAAATGCTTAGAGTGTTAACATGTAAAACCACCTTCAAAACATCTTTCAGTGAAATTTTGTGGGGGGTTAATTTTTGCAGAGAACCCATTCTGTTTAAAAAATTCCTGGGAGTTTTTTTATTCAGTTTTGGGTTTTTTTTTCATTTCCTGCCAATCTGTATAATATTTTCGCATAGGGTTTTTTCACTTGGAAAACTGAGAAGCTGAACAGGCAAACAGATTTTTTTTTTTAATATGAAAATTGACTATTTCTGCAGGATTTATAAATGCATTTAGAGGAAAGCTAATACAGCCTATAAGGACTGAAACCTAGAGCCCACATAGGATTTGGGTTAAAGCACATAAAATGTAACACTGCATAATAACCCTTTTTAAAATTTTTATTATCGGGTTATGTTGTCTCCTTTCAACTCTTCATTTTCACACTCACTCATAGACATACATACACACACATACACAGACTGCATATACAACCAGAATTTAGTAACTGCTTGTAAGTCAGTGTATTTAGAAAATATTTTGAATGTTATGAAACATATTCCAAAGAAATAATAATATGACATATAGTTTTGGTCTTCATAACTCATTCCTTTTAAAAACATTGAAATCTGGTTTTCCCTTGTGGCAAATGTTAACTTTAGGGATATTAAAACATATCCAGAAAGAAAAATTGCTAAAAGTGTCTTTCAAATATTATGATGAAAGGTAATAGTGAAAAAGTTATCTGAAACCATAAAGGTCAAAGTAGTGAACTTGACTGATAGTTCATTAGGAAGCATAGAGGTTAAAACCAAGGCTGATTGAAATATATTAGTGTTTATCTAAATGATACTTACAGATCAAATGATCCTTCCAGCCGTGTTACTTCTAGTCTAGTCCAGTCTAGTCTAGTCTATGTCTGTGTCTAGAGCTGAATTATTTTGTACTGATTTAAGTGGAAATTGTGATAAAATTGAAAAAAAGTTGTTCCTGAAACTCTAGATGCATAGTTTAGCAATTAATTATTTCTAACCTCTTAAATGAGGATAAAGAATACCTGGAAATGTTGCAAAAACATTTTAAAAAAAATATTATTAAAATAAAGAAAAGCTAGTTTGGCAAAAATCTCAACTTAGTTGAGAAGCCAATGATATTTTTCATTTATCCAGACTTATCACTTGACTACAGATTCATCAAAAATCTTATTTTAAGCACATGTGAAATTTATTATTGCTAATATTTATTAAGCTTTTGATTTTTTAGGTTGGTCTCCTGAAAATTCAAACTCAAATTTAAAGTAGAGATCAAATCTGCATATGGTAGATCTGCATGTGACAAACCCTAGAGCAAACAAAATTTGAGCTATCTTTATACTGGAATCAAAATTATCTCCAAAATTAGGCAAACATTCTCACATTTGACATTTTGCAAGACAGAAATAAGAAGACTGGCAATTACTCTGACATCACCTTGAGAAAAAAGTCAAACTAGTAATACCTTAATATGCTTTTTATCTTCAAATTACCTTATTTGCATATTAATTAAATAAGTATAGATGGTGAATATTGCCCACAATAAACTTTGAATATCATATCATATTAGCTTAAAGTAGATTTTTTTTCGCATTTACACTGAAGTGGCATTAAATCATAACAGTATTCCATAAGCATACATTTAAAAAATTGTAAAGTCTAAGCACCTAACCTATAAAATATCTTTCACTTTCCAACTATTAAAATAACCTTTCCCTTTACTCAGTCAAAACACATGCAAGTCCTAGCAAATGCATACATCATGGTTTTGTCCCACTGCTTCATATATAAAAATCCCAAACAGTCTCTATGCCAAGAGTAATACAACTTTCTGTTGTGTTTGTCAAAATTTAAGCAGTTTTTTTTCATATTACAAAACAAAATTATTTCCTTTACTTTTAAGTTTACTTCTCCTAATATTGTTACCACTACACATGAAAGGTTACACATGGTGAGCATCTTCATTTTCTTATGGTATTTCCAAGACGCACCATTGTTCTTGTTATTCAATTGAGACAAAATGAAAAAAAGAAAATTGTCCCTGCCTAAATTACCAATGCCATTGTTTTCATATCCACAATATTCCTGGAGAACTTTTTTCAGGTTGGAACAACACAGTTTTAGCTGGTGGAATGCAATAAGAGGATAAACATGTGTTATGACTTAAGATGCAGAAATAAGGTCATTAGCATATAGATGCAATAAATTTTACATCAAGGGCAAATCAGCTTTCAGATGGCTGTTTTTCCCTGTTAAAATATTCTCCCCAGGATCCAGATTACTCAATATTCTTGACACTTAATCAAGGTTGGCCAGCATACAATGAGCAAGCCTTATTGAAAAATGTATCCTAGCAATATTTTAGCTTAACACTATCTCCTGCTACCTTCAGATTTTCAGTGTCTCAGCTTTCCCTGGTTGCAGGCGGCATTTGATCATTTGCAGCACATTTCCATATCCTAGTATATTTTCATATTAAATTAAATAAAATATAGCATTTGGTCCAACCTGAATACTGAAGAACAGAGCACTACCTGTCATGAAATAACTTTTATTTTAAAAAGTGAAAGAAGATCCTCTAAATCATGTAAAAATAACTCCATTTGAATTAAAATTTAAAAAAACCCCCTGCAAAACGCCCACATACACACACAGAAATAACAAAAAGAAGAAAAGGCAGATAATAAGAAGTTCATAACCTCCAGGTAAATTAGATTTTTATTTAAGTAAAATCTTGTATGATTGGAATTTCAACTGTAAATTTATGAATGTTGAGGTTACATATTTTTTCCATTTTCTTAGGTATTTTGATCCACTCAAATTTCTAAGATAGTCTTGCAATTATAAGAAAAGAAGGAATTAATCTCAAATGAATTCTGTAAAATGTAGGTAACACAAAATAAAAGGAAATATCCCAATATGCAAACTGACTTATTGCTTTATAGGCAGGAGCCATATTGCTCAACAAAACCCAGATGTTACCTACCAGAAATGCTAGTACCTTGCTATTAGGATTCATTATTGCAGCTGCAGAGAGCAGTTGGTATTTTCAGACTTGGTTGTGTGTTAGTTTAACAAGTCATGCTGAAAACATTTTAACATGACTACGTGCAATTCATGGATTAATTTTGGAAGATAAAGGTGAAAAAATGTAACACCTCCGCTAATACACAGTATTCCAGCTGTTATCTCACTGACGTTTCAAGTATTTTCATATAATTTACATCTAGATTTGAATTACAGCAAAAATCTTCACAGATGGCATAGGTCCCTCACCTTGTTTAAGATAAAACCTTAGTTCTAGACATTGAACAGCTTAATTGCTCAAGAAATAACATGCATATTTGCATGTAATTTGAAACATTTCAGCAAACATTGGAATGTTGAAGTGCAGAGCATCATATTTCTCAGAAGTCTTACAAGTTAGTCCATTCAAGGGACAGATCTCTCCTCTATATCTCTGTTGAGATAGTACCAGTTTTATCTCTCAGGTCTCTTATCATTTAATAGAATCTGTCACCCATAGTTAAGTACTTAGGACCCCCAGACAAATCATAATTCCTAGTGATAAAAAGCAGTAGCAAGAAAAACTAACTTGATGAGTAAAAACATCACTGAAAGAAGAGCAGGAGAGTTTAGAGGAAAACGAATGGGAACTACAAGCTTGTCAGTCTGACCTCAGTACCAGGGAAAGTCATGGAACAGGTGATCTTGAGTGCTATCATGAAGCACTTGCAAGAGAGCTAGGTGATCAGGCCCAGTCAACATGGGTTCACAAAAGGCAGGTCTTGCCAAACTAACCTGATCGCCTTCTGTGACAAAGTGACTAGACTCTTGGATGAGGGAAAGGTTGTGGATGTAGTCTTCCTGGACTTCAGTAAAGCCTTTGACACAGTTTCTCACAGCATTCTGCTACAGAAACTGTCAACCTCTGGCCTGGACAGGCACACACTCTCCTGGGTGGAAAACTGGCTGGATGGCTGGGCCCAGAGAGTGGTGGTAAATGGTATTAACTCCAGCTGGAGGCCAGTTACAGGTGGTGTTCCCCAGGGTTCAGTGCTAGGTCCAGTCCTGTTCAATGTCTTCATCAATGACCTAGATGAAGGCATTGAGGTTACCCTTAGCAAGTTTGCAGATGACACTAAGCTGGGTGGAAGTGTTGATCTGCTGGAGGGTAGGGAGGCTCTGCAAAGGGATCTGAACAGGCTGGACTGCTGGGCTGAGTCCAGGGGAATGAGGTTTAACACGACCAAATGCCGGGTCCTGCACTTGGGGCACAGCAACCCTATGCAGAACTACAGACTGGGAGAAGTCTGTCTAGGAAGCTGCCAGGAGGAGAGGGACCTGGGGGTGTTGATTGACAGCTGACTGCACATGATCCAGCAGTGTGCCCAGGTGGCCAAGAAGGTCAATGGTATCTTGGCTTCTATCAGAAACGGTGTGACCAGCAGGTCCAGGGAGGTTATTCTCCCTCTGTACTTGGCACTGGTGAGACCGCTCCTTGAATCTTGTGTCCAGTTCTGGGCCCCTCACCACAAGAAGGATGTTGATGCTCTGGAGTGAGTCCTGAGAAGAGCAACGAAGCTGGTGAAGGGGCGTTATGAGGAGCGGCTGAGAGAGCTGGGGTTGTTTAGCAGGAGAAGAAGCGGCTGAGGGGAGACCTTAAGGCTCTCTACATCTACCTGAAGGGAGATTGTGAAGAGGAGGGAGCTGGCCTTTTCTCCCAAGTGACAGGGGACAGGACAAGGGGACATGGCCTCAAGGTCCGCCAGGGGAGGTTCAGGCTTAACATAAGGAAAACATTCTTCACTGAAAGGGTCACTGGGCACTGGAACAGGCTGCCCAGGGAGGTGGTTGACTTGCCTTCCCTGGAGGTGTTTAAGGGATGGGTGGTTAAGGTACTGAAAGACATGTTTTAGAGATTGGTGGGAATGGTTGGACTCAATGATCTGGTGGGTCTCTTCCAGCCTGGTGATTCTATGATACTCCTGCAGTCCAACCCTCCTTCCCTGTCCTCTTCAGGATTTAGATGTCATATCCCAGGCAACATATTCCTATTACAGGACTTGTACCAGACTAAAGGAATTATTTTCAGCACCAACTGAGGATTCCATGGGGAACCCAAGAGGTCTACAGGTTAGGGGTAGATAAGATCTGCAGGACACTTAAACTGGCACTAAGAAGCGGGAGGAGTATTCTGTGGCAGCTTCAAGGGCAGTAAGCGTCAAGGTTTGGGCAAACAAATTTGCCTTTCAGTTGTGAAGCAGAGATTCAGCTCCAGATTACTAGCACCTATTTTTAAGTCTATAAATATATGTGATTCATGCATGTTTAGGGACTAATCTACTAGATTAATTGAATAGCTGAGAATTTTCAGCTATTCAGCTAATCCTAAAATTCCTAGTTACATTTTATCATTTTACTGACTTAAATTGCCAGCTCCAACGTAGGCACCTGCCTCTAATGTCTGCATTTTGTAGGCAATTTCCATAATAGAATCCAAGGACAGGATTCAGTTACCTAAATAAAGTGTCTATTGCTATCTTGGAGACATGAACCATTGTGTTTAGCTTACGGCTGTTTCCTTAGAGTTGTGCAGGTTTCCTCTATGTTGTACAATCCAATCCCCTGCAGACACATTGAAGCCCCTGAAAACACTGAGCTCCTCACAACAGGAAAGCATAGTTAAACTAGGTAAAAAGAGGCAGATAAGTAGTTACTTTGGCTCAAGAGCTCAACAGAGTATTGATCTGCAGACAAATTTTCATAGCTATTTGTTAAATTAGGATAAAAAAATAGAGGAAAAAAACCCCAGAGGATGAGAGTTTTAGTATTAACAATGGATCAAGGCAGTCACCTGTGGGAAAAAAAAAAATCAGAATTGCATTCTCTGTATTTGTCAGAAGATTCAACGGTGTCAGTATTTCTGCTACATATCCTTAATCTGTCTCAATCACATTTATTATAAGATTTTTGGCATCTACTTTCCCCTAGGTTGAACAAGGTTTATACTTTAACACAAGGCTTATAATTAGGTACAAGATGATGTTTCCCATTATACTAACATATAAAACCTAACCTTTCAATTGTTTACATAACAGTCACCCCTAGTCCTGAAATATCTTCTTGAATTCGTAGAATCATAGAATCACCAGGTTGGAAGAGACCTACCGGATCATTGAGTTCAACCATTCCTACCAATCCCTAAACCATGCCCCTCAGTACTTCATCCACCTGCGCCTTAAACACCTCCAGGGAAGGCGAGTTAGCCACCTCCCTGGTCAACCCATTCCAGTGCTTAATGAAGCTTTCAGTGAAGAAAGCCTGAATGTCTAGCCTGAACCTCCAATGGCGGAGCTTGAGGCCATTCCCTCTTATCCTGTTCCCTGTCACTTGGGAGAAGAGGCCAGCTCCCTCAAGGAAGATCTTTCACCTTCTTAAATCTTTTACTATTTTTTTTTGATCTGGGCCAAGCAGTAGAAGTTTTATGGTCTACTTATGCAACTGAGAAATATTTGGTGTAACTCCTAGCATTGGTTTCTGAACCTTACAATTTAAAGGCCTGATTTTTCTGACTGGGAGACAACTGACAAAAAAGTCAAATGGCAAATGCTATACACAGTAGCAGTAGACCCAATGCCAGTCCAAAGATCTTGAATATCAAAATATTCCAGTTTAAGAAGGACAGATTCAAGGTCAACTCCTCCTGTCATAGCACACTCAATGTAAGACAGTACCTGACAGTGGAGTATTAATCCAGAAGAACTGTGAGAGCAGAATTTGGTCCTCAGTAGATCTAAGTCAAACAAATAACTGAGCGAAACATTTTCATGTCACAAATGTACACAGTTAAGAGGTTATAGTAATCTCTCCTAATTCTCCCACTTCACCTGTGACTGAATAATAGTACAAGGAAATCTCTTTTGATTTTCAATAATTTCACATTAAACAAAATGTATCTTTCAACCACAATATATTTGATTTTTTTCATTTGATATAGAAATAACAGCTACATAGTCTCTGGGTGGGTTTATGATTTTGGGAATTTACTTCACTGCTATGTGGTCTTTTTTATTTTATTTTTTATTTTCATCTATAGAACAGGAAACGTGGTCACCTTTCTCAAGGATTCTAATATTGAAAAGCATCAGAAGTGCCATAATAAGCAATAAATATTCTTAGACTGATGCTGCATTATGTGATCAGTGCAAAACTGTGTGAAAAAAAAGAGGATCTATAGTGTGATTTTGGTAATTTATAGTTAGGCATCAATATGTTCTGTAAGTCTTTAAAAATTACCATGTTTATTTCTGTTCTGCAATCATATCAATTAATCATTTTAATTAGAAAATGTTAATTTTCTGAATAACTTGCTATAAATAAACATTTTTTGTTTTTCAGTTGAAAGTGTTACTTTATTTTACTGGAACTACAGGAAGTATTAGTATTAATGTTAGTGCTTAAAGTTATATAACAACGTGCTTTGGTTTATGAGGGGTATGGCATTGTTTGGGATTTTATATTAACCTTCTATGTATCACAAAGTTTTTTCTGTCACTTATTTTCTTGGTTGTTAGTATGTTTGATTACCATACTTATTACATATTGATTCTATTACTTAGTCAACTACGTTAGATAATATAACATGGTGACATGTTCCACAAATACTTGCAAAGACTTGTTTCACGCTGTGTGCTGCAAGCCTTCTCTTTTGCTTTTTTTTTTTTTTTTTTTTCCCAGAAGAGGTTAATTGGAGAAGGATGAAACGATGTAAAAGCTGGAATTGCATACTTGGTTTGTGTGCTTCAGAACTAGGAAAAGATAAGGTTTTCTAGGATATTTTTCCTCTCTTTTTCATGAAGACATGTAGAATAAGCTATGTGAAATATGTCTTATATGTTTATTTCTTTACACAGAATGAAATGAGGAATCAATCAAGATATAAACATGTGATTATTCAAGGCAAAATTTTAGTTATTATGTTGTCCTTAGCAATTCTTACTAGTTAAGAAAATTACTGCTTTCTACTATCTCCTTGTTTTCTTTCATAATTCAGACACATTATAGGGAGTAGATCGTAACAGGAGTGCAAATTATCTAGATGTATATTATAAAGATTTTATTTATTTTAAATTCAGTTTAAAAAATAATGAATTAAAATAATGACACAGGTCTGCACACTGAAAGAGTTAAAGAAAACATTCATAATTTTTTTTTGCTTAAAAACAGAAGCTTATTTTATTATTAACTCAACTAAGAATATTCTAATTATTGTTATTAAAATTCAATTTTGTAACCTAAAGTAGAATTCATTGCAAAATAATTTCTTCCTGTGAAAATATACATGTCATAAAATGCTGATATTAGAAAGATTGTTGCTCATTACTTCTACTAATATTGGAAGATAAGAGAGTCTACCATTTTCCCGTAGTTTGTGGAGCTTTGTGCCTACACAGAACAACTTTTTCTAATTGTCTTTTTAGGGCAAGAAATGAACATTTATCTTCAACATTAGATGCTATTTCTAAGACACTAATAAAAAGAGGAAATTTACTTCTAGTGAGGAAGAAAATAAAACCCCAGAAACATAATATTCACTCATTACTGACAATGTCAGGTCCTTTCCTCTAAGTGTGTAGCTTTGTATTTCCCTACGTAAATGATTATACGTAGCTATTGGAAGTATGGCCACCATCTTGCTCTCTAGAATTAGATACCTGCAGGGAATGTAAATAAGAATTGGATAAGCAAACACTGCAATCTATCCTAGAGTAAGAGACAGAAAGACTTCTATGTTGATGTGTTCTTCCAAATCATCGTATTTATCCATCAAATAATATATTTCCATAATTTTGTTCAACTTCCACTTGAAAAATAATCTCATTTTAAATTTATGTCCTGTGTAATGATCTAGGGCAGTAATTCAGCCTCTATTTAAGCATATCATTTTACTTTGAACTGTTGTTTTTGGCAGACTTTATTAATGTCTTCTTTTTTTCTTTAACAAGAAAAGGTTACTGACTCTGAATCCAGCGTCTCTGTACCATTCATGATTTTACAGATCTCTTGTACATGTCTTTGCTTGTTTTAATGCATTATTCTTGGGATTAAAAAACTTCACATTACTTATTAAATTACTTGTAAAATTTCTGTCATTAGGATTTTCATTCTGTGACATTAAATAGCATGGAGGATTTGGAAGCTACTGTGCTGCTAGAAAACTACGTCCTTACTGCTGTTACTGAAACTTGGTGGTACGAATCCCATGGCTGGAGTGTGGCTAGTGCTGGCTACAGGCTATTCAGAAGGTACAGAAGAGCAAGAAGGGGCAAAGGCATTGTCCTGTATTTCAGGAAATGTGTAGAACATGAAGTGTTGTCCCTGAAGAATAGCCACAAGAAGATCAAAAGCTTATGGGTGAGAATCAAAGACCCAGGCAACAAAAGGAATGTTGTGGTTGGTGTATATTACAGGTCACCTGGTCAAAGGGAGCTTACTGAAGTCTTCTTCCTCCAGCTATAGAAGGCTTCAAAGCTCAGAAGCTCTCATCCTACTGAGAGACATTAACCACCCTGATATATGCTGGAAAAGTACCACGGCAAGATATAGGCAGTCCAGGGACTCCTAGAGTGCATGAAAATTAGTTTCTTAAAACAGCTAACAGAGACTCCTACCCAAGAGTGTACAATACTGAACCTGATGGTCACCAGTGCAAGAGAGCTCATCAGTGACATCATGATCAAAGGCAGCCTGGGTTGCAGTGATCACACACTGGCAGAATTCAAGCTCCTGAAGGATATGGAAGAGGAAAGGAGTATAGGGAGGACCCTAAATTCTGGAAAAACAAAATTACAGCTCTTTGAGGAGTTTGTCAGTAGGATCACCCTGGGAAATGGTCCTCAGGAACAAAGAAGGAGAACAGAGCTGGAAAATATTTAAGGATTCTTTCCATAAAGCACAAGAGCACTCTGTCCCCAGATGCAGGAAATCAGGCAAGGAAGGAAAGAGATCAGCATGACTAAGTGTAGACCTACTGGTCAACCTCAAGAGCAAGAGGGAATTGCACAGGCAGTGCAAGCAGGGACAGGGAAGCTGGGAAGAGTATAGCGACACTGCCCGGTTGTGTAGGGATGGGATCAGGAAGGCCACGGCACAGCTGGAGCTGAACTTGGTAAGGGAAGATAAGACTAACAGGAAAAGCTTCCACAGATCTGTCAATCAGAAAAGGGAGTTTTAAGAAAGCTTGCTTCAATTGATGGTGAAGAATAGTGACCTTGTATCAACAGATGAGGAGAAGTCTGAGGTACTCAGCATCATTTTTGCCTCTTTCTTCATTGACAACTACTTTCCTCACACCTCCTGGTCTTGGAACAACGAGGCAGTGATCAGGGGGATATAGCCCCACCCACTAAAGGGAATAATCAGGTTCATGATCACATGAGAAATCAGAATATGCCCTTCTAGAAGACATGTTAAATCACATGGAGGATGGGGAGGTGATTAAGGGCAGCCAGCACGGCTTCACCAAGGGCAAGTCCTGCCTGATAAACAGAACGGTTTTCAGTGATGGGGTAACCACCTCAATGAATAAAGGAAAAGAAATGAATGTGACCTATCTGGATTTCTGTAAAGCCTTTGACAAGGTCACCCACAACATTCTTCTCTCTAAATTGGAGAGATATTAATTTTATGGGTGGACTGCTCAGAGAATAAGGAATTTGTTGAATATTTGCACCCACAGAGTAGTGGTCAACAACTCAGTGTCCGGATGGAGATCCATGACAAGTGGTATCCCTCAAGTGGTCCAAACTTGGACCAGTGCTGTTTAACATTTTCATTGATGATATACAGACAGCAAGATCAAGTGCACCCTCAGAAAGTTTTCAGATGACACCAAGCTGATTAGTGCAATTGTCACACTGGAAGGATGGAATGCCATCCAGAGGGACCTAGGCAAGCTGGAGAAATGGCCTTGTGTGAATCTCATGAGGCTCAATACGGCCAACTGCAAAGTCCTACAATGGGGTCAGGGTAATCCTCAGTTTCAGTACAGGATGAGGGATGAAGTGATTGAAAGCATCCCTGCAGAGAAGGACTTGAGGGTGCTGATTTATGAGATGCTTAACATGAGCAGGCAATGTGTCTGAACTCATCTGGAGTATTGTGTCTAGTTCAGTAAACCTCAGTGTAAGAAGGACATGGAACTGTTGGACAGGGTCCAGAAGACAGCTATGAAAATGGTCAGGGGGCTGGAGCATCTCTGCTATGATTACAGGCTGAGAGAGTGGTTGTTTAGCCTTGAGATGGGAAGACGCAGGGGACACCTTATAGGGCCTTCCACTACCTGAAGGAGCTACAAGAAAGATGGAGGGGGACTTTTTAGAAGGGCATGTAGTGATAGGACTAGGGAGTTGTCTTATAATTTGAAGGGGGAAGATTTAAACTAGA
Organism: Coccyzus lansbergi; assembly: GCA_033558105.1. Lineage (NCBI taxonomy): Eukaryota > Metazoa > Chordata > Aves > Cuculiformes > Coccyzidae > Coccyzus > Coccyzus lansbergi. The sequence goes on from JAUMJK010000168.1 coordinate 1,887,034, forward strand.
CATTAGAAAAAAATCTTCACTATGAGGGTGGTGAGGAACAGGTTGCCCAGGGAAGTTGTGGATGCCCTATCCCTGGAAGAATTCAAGGCTAGGTCAGATGGGGCCTTAAGCAGCCTGGTCTAGTGAGAGTTGTCCCTCTTCTCAGCAGGGGGTTTGGAATGAAGTGATCTTTATGGTCCCTTCCAACTCAAACACTTCTATGATTCCATAACAAAATGTTTTCTCAGACTGTTTTAACATGGTAAAAGGAATTAAAATTACGTCAAAAATCTTTCAAGGAACTTAAATACTAGAACTTCCCTACATATTCAGTAAGTATAAATTCATGAGAAGTGGGTTTGCATTTTAAAATGGTTGACATAAATAACATTCTGAGTTTAACTTTATTTTGCTAAGAAACACATTCTGTCCTTTTCTGACAAAGAACATTGCCTTCTGTCTCCAGTCCATCATCCACTCTATTCACACTGTGTTTCCCATACAGATTCTTCCTTTAGTATTTCAATCAGGCATTTAGTTGTAAGCCCCAGTTGGTGGGGGAAGGGGAGCAGGAGGGAGGGAAATCTTGCAAACTGAGTTCTCAAGAGGATTTTTGAGTAAGAGTGCCTATTTAGGATTTCCAAAATTATCCAGTCTGAAACAAATGGAAAGAAGATTGCTGGGAAAAAAGAAAAAGGTATCTTGAAAGTTAAATAGGCAGACAGAAGATGGTCAGAAGAAAATCCTCCCAGTGACTCTGTCTCTCCTTGCCATTCACTTTTCCCATCTTATTCTCCAAAGACAGATTCACTAACCCTAGGAGGCAGTAATAAAGTGGGAATGGTCCCAGTTCCTGAAATATGTAAAACTGTCCCACCTATTTGTTGATGCCTTGAAGCAGATATAATGCATTTAGAGCGCGTAATAGAGTATGCAATCAAGATATTTAAAATCATTCATACAGCAAACTGTCTCTAATCAAGGAAAGTTGCATAAATTATTTTCATTACTCAGTTCTATGGAAAAATGGAAATTATTGTATTGTAGTTGATTGACCTTGTCCTAGAGCATCGTGAAGAATAGCTCTTCATTTCTAGACCATGAGTAAAGAATATTCTCATGAACAATAAAGGAAGCAAATGAAAACAAAGGAAATAAAAGGAGGCAAAGGATTGGCCAGTTATAATGATACTTGAAAATCTGAACATTAAATAGGCATAAATGAATAACAAGGATCAAGTATCACAGAGTATTTTCAATAAGAATACCAGTGCATAGAAATCACTATGGAAAAACACATGGTTCTAGTAAGAACAAATGACAATTTTGTTTCAAAAGAAAGGAAAGCAGCATATTCCAAACACTTTTCATTTAGTCTAACAAAATCAGAAGTAGATGTGTTTAATTCAGCATTCTTTTGTTTGTTTGGTTGGTTATTTAGGAATAACATAAATATAGGAATAGAAAGGAAATACATGCATGTATTGTAAATTGGTTACATAGGAATATGCATGTAAATTGGTTATATAGGAATAGAAAGAAAATACATGCATGTTTTCATGATTTTATACAAGGATAAGAATAATATCGCTACTTTACTTACGTTCAGGAAGAAACATTTAAAGATTAACACAAATAGTATGAAAACAATATACAAACTTGAATTAAAAAAATAATCATGAATACTCAGTGTATGAAAAAATAAGTTTGGTAGAAACAGGTACTATTACTGCTCCTGATAACAAACCACCATGTTGTCTGAAGTCATATTTTCCTAATCTTAGTATAATTTTTGAGCCAATACTTCATTTTAGGGTAATGTTTAGATGATTAGCTGGCTAGCTCCCTGATTCAATTAGAGCTTTATTTCTGTAGTGCTTCTCAAGACAGTGTTATTCAATACTCTTTAAAAAAATCGAAGCTATGAAATTGCAGTTTCCACATGACCTTCCAGATTTTGATTTCCTGGCTTATAGGAGGTGAACTTTGGGAAAGGTTCAGTTTTATTTGACAGGCCTTATGAGGAGCGACTGAGAGAGCTGGGGTTGTTTAGCCTGGAGAAGAGGAGGCTGAGAGGAGACCTCATTGCTCTCTATAACTACTTGAAAGGAAGTTATAGAGAGGAGGGAGCTGGTCACTTCTCCCAAGTGACAGGGGACAAGACAAGAGGAAATGGCCTCAAGCTCTGCCAGGGGAGATTTAGGCTAGGCTTTAGGAAAAAAAATCTCAGAAAAGGTCATTGGGCACTGCAACATGCTACCCAGGGAGGTAGTTGATTCACCTTCCCTGGAGGTGTTTAAGGCACGGATGGATGAGGTCCTGAGGGACATGGTTTAGTGTTTGATAGGAATGGTTGAACTCTATGATCCAATGGGTCTCTTCCAACCTAGTTGTTCTATGATTCTATGATTCTAAAATATAAATTAGAATTCTATAACCAGCTTCCACTTGGTACATTAGTGAAATGTATAAGGAAAATGGTGAGTGTCTTTAGCCAGCAACAGAATGAGAGTAAAAATAATAATCTATGTATTTCTGCTGACACAAATAAGTTGACTCACTGTGATAATAAATTCCACACTTTTCAATTCTTTTCAGAAATGTACACCAAGAAAAAATTGGATATATTAACAGAAGTGTAATTCGAATTTAGAGACAAACATATCGGACACATTTAGACAGTGACACTTAAGGAAATGCATAAAAAGTGCTTAACTTTTGTACAGAAATTAATTCAAAATCATATCAGACCAAATTAGCTAATTGATTGAAAAAGCCTAAATTACAGTTATAAGAGTAAAGCCATCATTTTAATATGAAATCCAAAGAAAAAGCAAAAAAGATCATATAGTATATATTTTTTCAAAATATTGAAATAGTTTGTGACATAAAGATCACATATTGCTTTACATGCCTAAAGAAATGAAAGTTCTTACAAATATACATTATAAGAGAAATTTTACTGGATCCATTTACACAGATAATGCAGTAGTTTTCCAAGAAACAAAATATCACATTTCCATTCTTTTTTTTTCTAAGACAACAAATCCAGAGTATTGTCAATTAACAATAGATTTCAATTGTGCAAGCTATATCAATAAACGTTGATTGTAACACACATATTTTTCCTTTCCTTTTACATTTGCTTTATTTTCCTTCTTATGTCTTCTTTTTGGAAAACAAGTAAACATGCTAATATGTTGTTCTGCACTCTTATTTTAATAAGTCTTCTAAAATAATGTAATTTCTCTTACATGAATTTGAAAATCTAGAGCTAATTGGACTGAAGATAAAATTGCTGACAATTAGGTATGTCCCTGTTAAATACAATTTGAGAAAGTAATGATTTCAGAAGTAAATGATTTCATGCAGCAAAGGATAAATCTAGTAGGCCCAAAGCCAAGGAGGCAAACAGTATTCTATTTTGTATCAGAAAGAGTGCAACCAACAGGAGAAGGGAAGTGATTTTCTCTTTGCACTCAGTACTCGTGAGGCCACATCCTGAATACTATGTTCTACTTTAGGGCCTTTCATATAAGAAAGACATTGAGATCTTGGAGTGTGATCAGAGAAGGGCAATGAAGCTGGTGAAGAGGCTAGAGAATAAGTCATATGAGGAGTAGTTGAGGGAAATGAAGTTGTTTGGACTGGAGAAGAGGAGGCTGAGAGGAGAAATTAAGTATTCTGTACAACTACTTGAAAGTAAGTTACAGTGAGGTGGGTGAGTAGCAATGGGACTAGAGGAAGCAGTCACATGCTGGATCAGGGGAGGTTTATGCTGGGTATCAGGATTACATACTTCACTGAAAGAGTGATGAAAAATTGGAACAGATTGCCCCAGGAAGTGGTGGTGTCATCATGCTCAGAGGTGTTCAAAAAGCTTCTAGACGTGATACCTCAGGACATGGTTTAGTAGCCATGGTGGTATTGGGCTGATGTTTGTACTTGATGACTTTAGGGGTCTTTCCTGACCTTAATGTTTCTATCATTCTATGATTCTAAGTGCCAAGTTAACAAACCTTCGGGATATTGATGTAGACAAGACTTGAGTTTTATTGCTGTGACACGGCAAACAAGGTGAAGATGATGGACTGTATTGTTAAAGTACAGTAAATAAATACAACAAGGTGATAGATACAACTATGATTTTATACCTGTATATAAATATATAAACATATATACAACTCTGTATTTAATGATTTTACAATCTACCAACTCCATACACCTTCATCTCTGCTACTTTACTCTCTCATTTTTAGTTTGGCCTTAAGAACTTTACTGAACTATTGATCCACATTGGCCCAAAAAAGAAGTAATAAATTTAGCTGTCTTGTATGTTAGAATAGAAACCTTATATTTGAATACATTTAATTTGATGCTTTTCCTTTTTTTGCCTCTGTCAGTATATTTCCCACACAGTGATACCTTATATGAGGCCAGCAAAGCAATATATGGAATTAGTAATTCCTTTAAAGTTTTTGAAATATAATTTAGTAACATTAGTGTAACTTTATTTGTATAGTAAAAAAGATAATGGCATCAGATCAATACACAATATATAATTAACATATAATAGATAATAGTATATAAATAATTATTAATTCAATCATAGATTCAAAATACTATTACCAAGATATACATATATAAAAATATAAAAGCAGTGTGGAAAGTTTAAGTAACATTGAAATAAATTATATAATGCATGGCAGAATCTGAGATAAAATATTATATTTCAGAAGTTTTATTTAGGTATGTGAGTGAAATTCTTTTATTTCACAGTAAATCAGGTCATGGAGTAAAAACTGAGGGGTTCACAAAATCTTACTTTTGACTGTCTGCTTTATATGTCTATTAGAGCACATGGTAAGCCAGAGCTCATCTAGTAAGTACCTGATTATGCTTGGGCATTTCCAGAGCAAGCTCAAATATGTTGATGGACAAAGAGCGGCCTTGGGAGAAGGATACTGTTCTGCTTGACAGAACAAACCCATGAGATGAGAAAGCAAGAATTCAGTGCACACAAGAAAATGCATAAGGCATTATGACATAAGTGGTTTAAATATGTAACCGCTAACTTTTGTCTTGCCTGTGGATAGTAGTAAGAAAGTACCAAAGCGTTATGCGTTAGCAGTATATAGGTGCATGATCAGCTCATGATCCGTTAGTTGATTGGTTTATAGTTATGTACTGACAACTGTGATTGGACATAAGTTTTATAGTTACTATATGATTTGTATCAAGAAGAATATAAAAGGAGTTAGACTGAGAGTGAAATTCATAGAATCATGCAATCACCAGGTTGGAATAGACCCACTGGATCATCGAGTGCAACCATTCCCACCAGTCTCTAAACCATGCCCCTCAGTACCTCATCCACATGTGCCTTAAACACCTGCATCCCAGAATGAGTCCATGTAATTTCAAGATGCAACACATATCAACTTCAGAGCTCTGATATGTTAATCTCTCTCTCTAGATTGCTAAGATTGTTTTCTTAATAAATTTTGAGTATTTTATAACATTCTTAGAACAACGCACATAGTTACAGTTCTATATAACTAAATTATAAATGACATTAGTTTTTACGAAATAAGGGAACGTGAAAAGTCTATTTGAGAAAGTTTTGTGTATTTTTAAATATAAAATGAGAAATTCAGCAAATAAAATTTGAAAAAATGCGATAGAGCCTTTATTCCTTAACTGGAAAAGGGAACAGACCCTTGCCCTTCTCAATACTTCTCACAGCTGTGACAGCAAAGGGCTTAGCCAATATCTTGAGGGATAATACAATGCAGAAAGAATCCTTGAATCGACAGCTGTTGAATCAATCAAAGCCTCACCTCCCATCACCAATGAGATTACTCTCTGGAATTAAATAAGTTTTCCTTCTTTTTAAAGGGAAGTAACTCACTTCATTGCAGACATCTAGCTCTTCTTTTCTTCTCTCAGTGTAACCATGGGCAGAGTTGGGCGAATTCAAGGGCTGACATGAGCATGTTCTTTTGATGAGTCCTATTTGGGAATTTGAGACCAGTGGAAATGTTAGTTGCATAGCCCTTAGAGATCTTCTGCTTTTCTGAAAGACTGAAATGCTAATGAAATTAGAATGTGTTCTTGTCTCATACCACCTTCAATCATCCTTGAAGGGTAAAAGTGTTACAGAATTGCAGAATGGTTCACTTTGGAAAAGACCTCTGGAGGTCATCTTGTCAAATCTCCCTACTCAAGCAGGGCAACCTAGAGTTAGGTGCCTATGACCATGTCCAGGCCTTGAATATCTTCAAGGTGGGAGATTCCACAGCCTCTTTGGACAATCTGTGCCAATAATCAGTCACCCTGTGTCAGTAAAAAGAAAACAAAAACCAAAAACAACAACAAAAAAACCAACAACAAAACAAAACTCTTTCCTGACTTTTAAACAGAACTTACTGTGTTTCAGTTTGTGCCCGTTGCCTCTGGCCCTGTCACCTGGACACCATGGAGAAGAACCTCTGTATACTGATAAGAGCCCTCCTGAGTCTTCTCTTCTCCACGTTAGACAGTTCCAGCCCTGACAACATTTCCTCATATGTGACCTGCTCCAGTCCTTTCGCCATCTTTCTGGCCCTTCTTTGGAGTCTCTCCAGTATGATACTGTTCTTGCTCTTGTTTTTGTTTTTTTCCTGTTTTTACTTTTATAGTGAGAAAATTCTTTCCATCCATGTAGTGCCTTTTTCATAGATCCATGCCTTTTCCTGCTTACAGCATACTGTCATCAGAGTTACTACTACAGATTGTTTTTAGCCCTTTACTGCCTAACCTAGAAAGAGCTTTCAGGTTGGAAAAGACTTTCCATAGAAAGAAGACACTTTACCAGAAGGTACCTAAGGAGACACTGTTATATTGTAGCTTACTTTAAGTCTTATTATTGCAATAAATTTCTCCTCAGCTTCCCAAGTGAGTACTTTATTCCTGAATATTCCTCCCAGTTGTCTCTTACTCAGAAAACAACAGAAGTGAAAGAGTAAGTCAACTGAAGATCCTAAACTGACAGGCTTAGCCATTGATGCTAACCTTTATGAACTGTATAGACTCCTGTTTAAATAACAGCTCCTTAAGGAGACATAAGCCAAAGTTATGATCCCTTTTAGAAGGGACTAGTTACTACAGACACTGGAAGAGTAGAGTATTCTTGTCTGAGTTTGGGAATGCCTCATACAATACTATTAGCTTAGGCCAACAGGAAAATAAACATATTCGTCAATTTTGTTATCATACTAGTCAACCTGGGATGCTAAAGATAGGCTTTGAAATGTGTATATAGAAAGAAAATTCATTATTGAAATCCCTTTTGCCTATGAGTGTGGGGTTTTTTTGTTGATTTGGTTTGATTTTTTTATCATAACCTGTTCTATACACAGGACGTTTAGAGTGATGTGCTTGTGTACAGAGATCAATTGTCTAACTTTCAGACATTAATGTTTGAAAGTCTTACCCATTAGTCCTTTACAAATGGAGTCCACCCTCTATTTATGTTTGCTTAAAGACACACATTTTTTCACACTGTGTATTTTTCTTGTCAAATATGATTGTATGAATCATTTTTATATAAAAATTCTATATAGATGGCTATAGTATGTCCAGTGTTCAAATTTAAAAATTTAATTAATGTTTATATGTATAAACAATAATTAATCATTAAAGTTAACAAAAGGAATTTCATTCATGTTGGTATCCACTTTTAAAGAGGTAAATTACAGTTATTTCTCCATAGTTCATTGGAGGGTTTATTTCCTGGGTTTTTTTAGTGAGAAACTATAGTTCCTCCAGATAGAAGCTTTATGCATTGGCCGTTAATTTAGTTTTTAATAGGACTATCGAGTTTATTTCATATGAACTTATTCATTAGTTGGAAACATAAACCTCTGAAGCTGTATCTTAAATTAAAAATCTTTCTCCTGGAGAATCTATGGTAATCCATAACTGGTATTCTTCCTTCTACACAAATGAACTAAACTCACAATTACATGTCCTGGTCAGCAATTACAAATGTTTTATTTAATCTTAGCTTCTTAATTTGAGTCAACAGCTATGTTCATTGTAGAATTTCCTTTACATGTAGAGGGAGAGATGATGTCCCTCATTCTTGAGTCAAGGAAATCTGAAAATGCTCTGGGACTGTGATGTCATTCCATGGATACTTGCAGATGCTTCCTGAGGTGCTTTAAAAGTTCCTACACTCATACGCGTCCCACAGAGATATTTTTCTAGATTATCTCATGCTTTTTTATTCTTTCTTTCTCTATAGATTCCTGGAGAAGCAGCTAGATAAGATGAGAAAACTTCCTGAATCCTTGCAGTGTGTTTGAACATAACTTCCACCATATACATGAGGAGTGAAACAATGTATTTACAGTCCTCTACTTTAATGGCATCCTTTAGCAGTATAAAATCTATGTCTTAGTAGGCACTGACTTACATGTTTATTTTGTAGTCTTTTTTCTATGTTAATAAGAAGCTATTACAGAAGATATAAAAATCATGACATCATGATAACATTATGTATTTTGATAAATCGCTTGCATGTGTCAATTGCTAAACTTGGTAACATTATAGAGCCAGGTTTTGATATCATTTATATGAAGACAACTCTACTAACTTCAACAGGAGCTTTTTCAGGTTCATATTAGAGAAGAAAAATTATAAACTACAATAATTATGGTATTTTTTAGTACAGGAATATGAATAATGTAGCAGGAAATGCATGGCAATGATGTAAACTCATGTTTGTTGAGACAGCTTGGTTCATTACTAGAAAAAAAAAAAACCTACACTACATTTAAGTGACCTAAGAAGAAACAAATATAAATATAAATTATATTTATCAATTTTAAGTTTAATAGGTATTGCCTATTATGTGAAAAAAAATGAGATGATTTTTTGTAGTATGGAATGCTATGAAATCTAGTTAATGAATTTAAGACTCACTTTTATAGATTTCTGAATATGTACAGTGATAAAATTCCTATAATTAATTCTAATAATCAAATTGCTTGGCCAAAATCACTGTAAAAGTTCCAGTTTAGCTAACTCAAATATTCACCCATAACAGTGGAGAATAAACATATATAGTGTGAGTTCTTGAGAGACATTCTTGTAAAAATATTGTTATCTGGTTTGATACTGTTGAAACACTATGATGACCTCATTTTTTATAGAAATGTTAGGGAAAAAAATCCTAAGAGGAAATGGAATTACTTGGTGTTATCTTCTGTACTCTGAACACAACCTCTGATATGCAATGTGGTTCCCTGGGCATGACTTTTTCTAATTTGTATCTGACTACAATTTTTTAGCCACAGTGAGGTAAAAAAGCAATCCTTGAGTCTCTCTTCCAACCAAACTCACCTATTCTCTCTTACTTTTCTGTTGTTCACGGAAAATACACTGGAATTCATGATGCACGCTGGTATGTGGAGGAGGCAGCATCAACACATCTTCAGAACCTGCTATTTTTGGAGTATAGTCGGAGTGCAGAAATAAAAAGTTTTATGTAACCCATTTTTATACTTAACATTTCTTCCAGAGATCGTCACATTTTACAACCAGGCTGAAAATCGCCTGAGGAGTCAGGTTGAATGAAGTATATATTTTGTTGAACATAGATTGAAGAGCTTGCTTTCCCAGTATTTCCCATTGGACTGTACTGCAAGGACAGAGGAGGAAGAATACGTGAGGATGTACACTAAACTGCATGATAAAGTCCAGGAGATTGCAAGGAATGCCATAGAGGTCAGAGATTTGAAAAACGTGGGAATTTCAGCAACAATCAAGTGTGTAGATTTTAATTCTTTTGGATGAAACCACCTCAAGGTGTTATTTATGAAATCAGATGCTCTGTTTGGTGTAATGGGGTGGTATGAATGATATTTGTTGTTTTAGCTGTCCAGCATATGTAGGTTCATGCACTTAAGATAATTTTTATAGTTATAATAAGAATTGAAAGAAGTTGATTTTTTTTTTCAGTAATGCAATATACGTTTCTACTAAGGCATCAAGACTACCTTTAAGTTACCAATGGCATTAAGAACTGCAAGAACTGTCATGGCAGTAGTGCAAAGCTGTCATAACCAATACAAAAGCTACTATGACATTTAAAGGCAAAATCTTACACGCAACAAGAACTGATGAAACAAGTTTGTCTCTCCATGAGTTTCTGTTATCCCAAAATATTAGTATGAAGGTCCTTAACTTCCTGGATGGAGGAGGCCAAGTTTTGAAAGGACTTGCTGAAATTTCTTTGGAAGGAATGAATACAAATGAAACGAGCGTTGTGCAGTATGTCATAAAGAAAGTCTAAATAGCTAGATAACATAATCCGAACCACAGACAGGAAATCTGCCAGTAATTTAAAGGAAAAAGAGGAAATAGAGAGCTACAACTGGCAAAATTTCCTGAAGGGAAGGAGTTTGTAGCGTGCCAGTATGTATTCCAGCACATATAATTTACTATGATAGGCATAAAAAATAGTTCCTATTTCGTTCTTGTTTCCTTCATTTATTTCGTAAATCTGAAGAAAAAAATGCATTCCTAGAGTGTGCAAGACTGAATCAGACATGTAAAGTTTTTATGAAGAGATCTACAGGTTCGCATTTGTTAGTGGTACAGAAAACACAACATAGCTAATAACAGCAACTCTAATTGAAGATTTTGAGGGTTTTTTGAAATCTTCAATAAACTGCTCGTAAATAAATTGAAAACTTCATGAGAATTGTGACTAATCTGAAAGGTAGCAACTGTTATCAATACAAAATTTTACCTCTTCATTTGGAAAAATTTATTCAAAAAGGCAGAAGCGTCCTGCCTATTTTGAGTAAATTACAAAGATGATGTTAGGCAGAGAAAGTCAGCAGAATATGGTTTCACTTAAGCTACTACAGCAAGATACACAAAGAAATATGCTATAGGGGTCTATGACCATTCCTATTTCTTCCAGTGAACTCTCTATCAAAATGTTCACTGTTTCTTCTGTTCTGAAGACAGTTTTGCAGAATCACAGAATCTCTTAGGCTGGAGAAGACCTTTAAGATCATCCAGTTTAACCACAAACCAACTGAAAAACATAATCACCATCTCCATTTCTCTCATAATAGAAAATATAAATATTAATAAAGCCAGGCAAACTTTAAATTCTCATTCTTTAAAATCTTACGTTGTGGCAAATCTATACTTGATGTATGCTCCTGCTAAGGTTAATCAAGAAAAACTTTGATAAGTCCTTTTTTTTAACTCTTTTGTTTTCTTCCTCCTTTTTTCTTATCTTTTACAAATGTATTTATGAGCTAACTTCTACTTACAATTTTAATCACAACTAGTGAGGGCTCCATTGTGCATTCGGTGCTTTTTGCTATAGGAAACTGTCATTGCAAATATTACCTAATATGCAAAGAATGGTACAAGAATTATTTCCTATGATTAATCTAAAAAAAAAAAAAATCCACAGCTTCTATGCCATTTCTCCCAATCCATTACAAGATTTATATTCAAATCCTTTATCAAGTTGTAGGAGAAGCTTATCCACACTTGTTGAGTGCACTGCAGGTTTACTCACTTCCCATGTCCAGATCATTACAAAAGATATTAAACAGAATCAGTCCCAACACTGAGCCATGGGGAAGACCACTTGTGAATGTTCGCCAACTGGATTTTACTCCATTCATTACCACTCTCTGGATTTGGTCATCCAGCCTTTTTTTTTTTAAAAAACAGCTGAGAGTGTGTCCAAGCCATGAGCAGTCAGTTTCTCCAGAAGAATTTTGTGGGAAACAGTATCAAAGGCTTAACTAAAGTCTAGGTAGAAAACAACCACAGCTTTTCCCTCATCCACTAGGTGGGTCACCTTGTCAGAGAAGGCGATTTGGTCAGTTATGCAGGATTTTCCTTTCATAAACCCATGTTGACTGGACCTGATCCTCTGATTAACCTATATGTGCCCTGTGATGACACTCAGGATGACCTGCTCCAAAACTTTCCCTGGGAGCCTGTCAGGCTGTGGTATAATGGACAGGCTAGTCCATGTGGATGGCAAACAACAAACTTATTAGGAGTTTACAAAGGAAAGCTTGTTTTAGTGAAAGAAGGTAGCTGGCATGGGATATCTACATCTGGTAAAACAGATAGATTGGGTGGTGAACTAACACTCATATAATCTAAGTGAAATCTAGGATGAGACAGATGTCTCAAAGCCTGGTGTTGCTTTCGTTAAGAACAGACACCCCTGAAAACTCGTACTAAAACTCTCTACCCTGAAAGCACGATGAAGTCCCTGCTTCCGATGGCACAAGCAGCCTTGCCAAGAGCCACTCAGGGCATACTAATTGACTTAGCCCCACTTCGCCAAGATGCGCCAAAGAATTTTCAAAAAGTATAAAATTAGCTTCTGAAATCCTTCTTACTTTGTGAGGAGGATTCACGTGACGACCTTACCCAAGGACAGGTTGATAACCACGGACCTCACTTCCTTACACCTTGTAGGTAAATATTGTGTGCCTCTGACTCTGTTGGATGTTTCCCTGGAAAAATAACTAACTTGAGTTTTCTTATTAGTTGTTATATGTAAATAATATGCATGTATGTACTCATTGTTAACTGGTTGCAACTACTTAAGTGCTAAGGCAGCAAGTACGTGTATTGACAGAAATCCTAAATTTGTTCTTATCTGTTGTTCTAATTAAATTAATTATCATGTCAGGGTTCTTAAATTGTCTCTCTGACAGGCATTATGGTAAGCAGCTGCCAGATGCCTGTTCAGGCTGCGAGCTGCAAGTATTAACCCTGTGTGTACTAGTGTCTAAGGAGACTCGCATAGGTAACCAAATTCTGACCTATGGCAAATTATGTGTAAGTACAATCACATAATCCTTTAGTCAAAAATTTTTGACCAGGTTGAGGACTAGAGCTTGAATCCAGCCCCACCATGGCTCCTCTCTGAGGGGATGATTAGAAAACAAGAGGTTTCATCTTGAACTTTGTGACCAATGGGAGGACCTCCTCAGCCACCTGTCAGAATCTTACCTGTTTAACATACAGGCCTGAAGTTCTCTGGATCCTCCTTTCATTCCTTCTTGTAGATTTTTTTTTACTGACCTCCAATCAACTAGGATCTTCTCAGTTAATGTAGGCAGCTGATAAATGGTTGGAAGTGCTTTGTTGAGAGCCTCAGCCTGTTCCTTGAATGCCCCTAAGTGGATATCATCCAGATCCATAGATTTGTGTATGTAAATGCTGCCATGAGTTTCAAAGTGGCTTAGCTCATTTAATCTTCATTCATAAACTGATATGGTTATTTTTTGGTACTCATATGTAAAGTACTTTCAATTTGTCAATATCATTTTTGTGATGTGGTACCTAGAGCTCAATATGGGAAGTTTAAATTACTTTCAGATAGGTGTGTTATTATTTATATAACAATTATTATTATTACTATAAACAGTTTATATTATAAACATAGGTATAGGGCCAAATTTTTAGTAACAGACTTTGATTTGGCCCTCACAATCAATTACAAGATGAATAAGCTGTTGATATTTTACAACATTAAATATTTAGTGCTGAGTTACCCTTGCCTGATTACCTGTAAATTAGGTATCTAGATGAAACCTATTAATGAGAAAAGTCCTCTGAAATTATGCCTTGATAGGTCTCAATTGTCTTTTGATTTGTATCAAATGAAACATGAGCAGAACAGACTAGAAATGAGACAGTGATGCAAGATAGCTTTAAAGCTGCCAGTACTATTGTGAAACAGAACTCTCAGGAAACATCTACAAAAGTATTTTACAAAGGCATTTTAAACACCTTTCATACTAATATGTTTAAGATGTGACAGCTGTGAAATCTCTTTGACTCTAAGAGTATTTCAGTGACTTTGGAAGTCCTTGAAGGCTGTAAGAAAAGCCATGAGCATGGCATGAATTAATATTTCTATGTATCTCCTCCAAAGGTAAGCTGCAGACAGCTTCTAGGAGTGCTTGGCAACACAATGAGTCTCCCATACATCCCGTAGCAAACCCATTAGAAGTATTTAACTCTTTTTTTCATTTGTTTAAGAAAATCATATTCTCATGACTCACCCTCCCGGCTACTAAACCTTCCCAAAACTTCTTGTTTATAGATTGTAATGGGCATTTATAAGACGAGTACTCTTGTTACTGCCTTTTTATTTCTAAGATTTAATTAACAGACTTACCTGATAGGCTCCTCCTCTAGGGAACAGTTGTACTTTTTATTCTAACAGTTTGGGAAAGTGTCTCAGCACCATCTGGTAAATGGGTAAACACCAAAAGTAAGGGAGGATCCTACAGGTCAATATGATATACAGCAGTACTCTGAAAGTAGTTAACATTAAAATGATTGCTATATAAGAATAGCAAAGACACAACAGTGAAGCCAAACACTACCTAAGCTGCTGGATCCCTCAATAAATCTTGCAAATGTTTCTGTAAGCATATAAACCGACAATTCCTGAAGAAAGGTTTGTTGCAAGGTATCAAAAGTGAGATGTAGCTGAAGATTACAGTCTGAGAACAGTGGATGCATCTGTCTTTAGTACCACTATGACCACCAGACAGAAGTTTCAAGAAAAAGAACATTAAAACCCCACATATAAAAAATTAGTGTTCATTGCAGAATTTCTGAAATATTAATATTTGAGTCACATATCCTCTAGTGTTCAGTGTATCATCAAAAAAGGAATAGAAGTTTAAACATTATTCAGTATATGGTATGAAGGGTGTTTCTGATTCTTTTCACAAACTGTTGTAAATCAAAACCAACAGTATTAAAGCTGATTAAGTTAAACACCGATTAACAGAAAACAAAACCTGTTTAATGAAATACAGCCTAAAGTACTGAGTTTTTATAGAACCTTTACTGTACGTCATTACCTAGAAAATATAAACAAATTTAACTGTGACAAAATCATTGACAGGACACCAAGAATTTATGGGTCACACTGTACAAAATATCATGGTTTTCCTGCCTATTGATGTACACTGCCAGTGAAATATTATCTCATAATCTAATAATAATTTCTTTATACATTATTTACTGATTAGATTTCATTTTCCACAGGTTGTCAATATTTCTAAAACAAGAAGAATAGTAAAGGTTATTTTTTCATAGGTAAGATTGATAGGGTCAATAAAGAAAAGATATCTGGTGATATTTATCCTTTTTTAAAATGAATATTTAAAAAATTAGTCTTATTTATTCAAAAAATCAAGAAAAAACTAATTAACATGAAGCATGTGAATGGTCACTTTGGTATGAGATCATGGGGTTAATCAAATGCTCTGTTGTGTTAGATCAGGAATATATATTGACTTTACTGGGTTTCACACAAAGGAAAGAAGTGGCAGTCAAAACCAAGTAGTATTACAATTGTGCATTAGTTCTTTGTGGCAATGTGTATAAACCCGACTGGAATATGTATAAAGCTGAGTGGTAAGCACATTAACCTGACACATTGCAGTGATGAAATAAGAAGAAAAAAGTGGGATAATGACAGATTCAAGAACATATATTTCTCCTCTGCAGTCTTGCCAACTGCAAGCAGGCCTGTAACATCACAGAATGGTTAAGAAATAGCAACCTAATATTTACATATGAAGTAACTGAATGTCAGTGGGTTTTCTGTTTCTAGATTCAGTGCTATATATTAGAGGTTTTCTGTGATGGAGTGACCACATCAGTGGACACAGGTAAATCAACAGATGTGATCTATCTAGATTTCTGTAAAGCCTTTGACATGGTCCCCCACAACATCCTCCTCTCTTAATGGGAGAGATATGGATTTGATGGGTGGACAGTATGGTGGATAAGAAAATGGTTGGAGGATCAGTTCAGAGAACAGTGTTCAATGGCTCAGAGTCCAGACTAGTTGTGTCCCTCAGGGGTCTGTACTGGGACCGGTGCTATTTAGTATCTTCATCGATGATATTGACAGCAAGATTTAGTGCACCTTCAGCAAGTCTGTAGATGACATCAAGCTGAGTGGAATAGTTGCCACATCAGAAGGATAGAATATAATCCAGAGGGACCTGGATAGGCTGGAGAAGTGGGCCTGAGATAATATCATGAACTTCAACCAGGCCAAGTGCAAGGTCCTACACCTGGGTCGGGGCAATCTCCATTTTCAGTACATGATGTGGGTGGCATGATTGAAAGCAGTCCTGCAGAGGAGGACTTGGAGGTGCTGGGTTGTTGTGCCCCAAGTGCAGGACCCAGCATCTGGCCTTGTTAAACCTCATCCCATTGGACTCAGCTCAGCAGTCCAGTCTGTTCAGATCCCTTTGCAGAATCTCCCTACCCTCCACCTGATCCACACTTCCAGCCAGATTAGTGTCATCTGAAAACTTGCTAAGGGTACTCTCAATGCTTTCGTCCAGGTCATTGATGAAGACATTGAAACAGGGCTGGACCCAGCACTGAGCCCTGGGGAACCCCACTTATCACTGACCTCCAGCTGGAGTTAACTCCATTTCCCACCACTCTCTGGTCATGGCCATCCAACCTGGTTTCCACTCATGAGAGTGTGTGCCTGTCCAGGCCAGAGGCTGACAGTTTCCCTAGCAGAATGCTGTGAGAAACTGTGTCAAAGGCTTTACTAAAGTCCAAGAAGACTACATCCACAACCTTTTCCTCATCCAGTAACCGAGTCACTTTGTCATAGAAGGTGATCAGGTTAGTTTGTCAAGACCTGCCTTTTGTGAACCTGTCTTCACTGGGCCTCATTACTTGGCTCTCTTGCATGCACTTCGTGATAGCACTCAAGATCACCTGTTCCATGACTTTCCCTGGTACTGAGGTCAGACTGACAGGCCTGTAGTTCCCCGGGTCCTCCCTGTGACCCTTCTTGTAGATGGGCACTACATCATCCAGCCTCCAGTCCAGTGGAACTTCCCCAGTCTTCCAGGAGTGTTGAAAGATGATGGAAAGGGGTTTGGCCAGCACATCTGCCAGCTCCTTCAATACCCTTTGGTGAATCCCGTCTGGCCCCTTAGACTTGTGGGTGTCTACTTGGGCAAGCAAGGCTCTGACTACCTACTCTTGGACCACGGGAGCCTCGTATTGCTCCTCTAGTTCTGGGGTTTGTACACAGAGGGAACAGCTTTCTTTACAATTAAAGACTGAGGCAAAGAAGTACCTCAGTATTGTCCTTATCCCCTGTCACTGTTGTTCCTTCTGTGTCCAATAGGGACTGTATGGTCTCCCTAGTTCTCCCTTTATTATTTATATATTTATAGAAACATTTTTTGGTATCAGACTTAGCCAACCTGATTTCTAGTTGAGCCTTAGCCCCTCTGATTTTTTCTCTACACAATCTCACTTCCCTCCTGTGGTCAACCCAAGAGTCTTGTCCCCTCTTCCAGAGCCTATAAACATTTTTCTTCTTCTTGATGTCACTCAAGATCTCTCTGTTCAACCAAGCTGGTTTTTGACCCTGTTGGCTTTTTTTCCGGAACACGGGGATGACTTTCTTCTGAGCTGCTAGGATCTCCTTTTTTAAGAGCTCCCAGCCCTCATGGGCTCCCTTGCCCTTAAGTACTGTCTCCCAGGAGACTTTGCCAACCAGCCTTCTGAACAGTTCAAAGTCTGCCTTCTGGAAATTTAATGCTACTGTCCTGCTTAGCACCTTCTTCACTTTGCCTAGAACAGAAAACTTTATCATTTCATGATCACTTAGTCCTAGACATCCCCCTACTGCCACATCCCCCATAAGGCCTTCTCTATTCACAAACAGCAGGTCCAGGAGGGTACCTTCCCTCGTTGGTTCATTCACCAGCTGTGCAAGGAAGTTGTCTTCCACACACTCCAGGAACCTCCTAGACTGCTTCCTTTCTGCTGTATTGTACTTCCAGTAGATATCAGGAAGATTGAACAAGAGGCATTTATTTGGAGATTAACCCCAGCTGTTTAAAGAAGAGCTCATCAGCTGCTTCTCCTTGGCTGGGTGGCCTGTAATAGACTCCCAGCACAAAATCTAGCTTCTTATAGGCTCCTCTGATTTTAACCCACAGGCACTCAATCTCCTCATCACCACAATCCATCTCAATGGTGTCCAAGTCCTCCCTTAAGAAGAGGGCTACCTCTTTGATCTTCAAATATAGTTTCTGTGGTTTTGTTTTCTTGTAGTAGGAGCAGAGATATTTGTGTATACTCTTTCTTTATGTCATCATGAGGGACAGAGAAAAGCCCTAATCCTTAAGGCAGAAGATAATACCTCTGCTTCACAAATATATATATATATATATATACATATAAACACACATACACGTACATAAAAAGAACTTATATGTATTTCTGTGTTCCTAGGAAATGTCTCGCTGATAAGAGGGACATTGTTACAGATAGCAAGAAGCTTTACTGTGACATGCACTGCATGCTTTTTTAGAGGATACAGAAAAGATAAGAGAGTCCAGAAGATAAAGAATAGCCTTCATGCATTTAAAAAGAGAATAGTAAACAAGAAACAACCAATTTCTAAATTACACAATATTGTCATTTCATGCTCCCCTCAGACTAAAATATTGCTGTCTAATGTATAATAACTTGTAACCATTGGTAAATGTTCATTACAACGTTTCTTCACAGTATGCCTTTCTGACAGCCTTGGAAAATACACTGTTAAGGGTAAAGAAGTGAAAATTCCAACACTAGATAAATCACTGACATGAGAATCCATATCCTAAGCAAAAAGGAGAGAAGTCATCATCCAAATGATGATGATGTATTTATGGAATGTACACAGAGAAGATAAATATAGATACATTTGAAAAAACACAGTAGGAACATGTAGAGCTCAGTTTTTTTCTGGTAAAAAGAACTAATGAAATAGAAAGTACTAGCCTTCATATGGCTTTTAGTAGGCTATCCTGTAGAATTTGGTATGAACTCCTTAAAAAATTAAATAAATCTACAGAAAGACTATAATTTCACTAGTTTCTATAATTTCTATATAGTTTTCCTTTAAAAATGTACTGCATTGTTGTTGAGTTGTGCCTGATTTGTCTGTAAACATGCGTTCCATAGTATGGAAATTTGTGGTATTGTAGTCTAGATGTAGAAATTACATGGGAGGTAAAAAGCATAAAATCATAAGAAACTGGATCAACTTCTAAAACTCTGTTCTTTGCCATGAGATGATTAAAAATTGAAATGTTATATGGACAGACATTCCATAGTGCCTAATTTCAGCAATCTGCCAATCAAGAAGTGATATGAAAGGTTCCTAAAACAGAATATTATATGGAAATATCTAGAAAGTTCATAGCAGCCCTTACTGATCACTGCCCTTCAAATACACAACCTGTCAGCTCGGTAGAGTGGAGTGACCAAGCTAATAGGGACTGATAAGAATGATTTCCATGCAGTACCTGAAAATAAGAATTCTGGTCCTGCACAAGGACTGTAAAAAAAAGTTAGTGGTCAGCTCTTAGTCTCAAGAATAAAATGAGTTTTGATATATAGATATCTTAAGGTACTAAGATATTTCATCAACCTACTATCCATATTAACTTCATCTATTATTTTTTTAATTTCATTCTGTAAATACATAAGGACAGTGTCAGTATTTTACTGTCTCTCCTGTTTTCTGTTGGAAGCCTTTAAAAAATACCAGCCATCTGGAATTTAAGTTTTCTCTTCAATAGGACATGGATTTTGTTGATAAATTCATTATCTAGACATAAAACATTTATCTGCAGTGAGGTCTTTTTTGTTTTGGTCTGGTTTTTTTTTCCTAGAATCAAGTCATTAATTTTGTGGACTTTATGATATAGCATGTCAAAAATAAAGTAATAAAAAATATAGAAAATAAGCAGAAGTTTGAACCTTTTAGTTTGCTTATTCATGAGGCTGCTCAGCACTTTACCTCAAAGAAGGCACCGTGTTTTCTTTAGTGTATTATCTCTCAGACTGCCTTTAATATTAAGTGTAGTCATTTATTTAGAGGCACTTTTTATACTGGAATTCAGATTGGAATTTCACTTCATATGGTTGACTCATGCAGTATTGTGCATATTCTAAATTGTCACAGAATATTGCAGGTTCAAAGATGCTATTACTCATCTGTTCTTTCATATACTACCCACAGTTCCTTTCTAAACCTCTTAGTACTCTAGTGACTGAATTTTTAAAAGTGGCTTCAGTTTCTAATGGCATCATTCTGCACATGGAAGTAAATACATCTGCATTTTCCTTCACAAACCTAACTTTGATAAAATATATTAGTAAACTTAAACAAAACAAAACAAAAAACCACATTATAATTGAAATTAAGAAAACAGAGATCACCTTGAGGTAAAATAGAAACATTAAGGTATATGATATTAAAAAATCAGAATTGAGAAATAATTCTCAATTCAAAGGCAAAATCCACTGAATAGTTTAAAGAGGAAGTTTATAGTCCATATTCATCTGTCTGGGGGGGAAAAAAAAGAGGTTGAAATTTGTTATAATTAGAATAAAGAGTTTTTTAAATTTAATTCAAATTCTTATAGATCTTTTTCACTAATTTTAACTCATATCTTCAGGTTAAATAGTGTAACAGGCATCTCAGTGCTTTTTCAGTCTTGAAAAGCTTAAGTCAGTATTTCTTAGGTGTTTTCAGAGCTACAAACTGTGATGAATTACAACAGTTGAGTCTCTTGCCTGTTTTATTTAGACAGTTATCATTGCTTATATCAGTATGGTTTTTATTTGGGGAGAAGAGTTTATATTTTGGTAGTAACTTGAGCTAAGAAGAGTGTCAAATCCTTGGGATGGTTATGACCCTGTGAGTCTTTGAAGCTATCTATGGATTTAAATACTGGTCTGTGGTGGCTGGCGCAATGATTCCGAAGTCAAGTTATTGCTTAAAAAAATTTGCAGTCTTTCATCTGTTCTCTGTATTTGATTTATTCTGAGGACTCTGTGCTGATTATTTCATTACTTACTCATTGACGGTTTCACTCACTTTTATTCAATTGCAAATCATTTTTTACAACCACAAAACAAACCAAGGAGATGAGAAATAAGACAGGATGAAGTGGTTGGAGGAAACTGAACAAAGTACTGGTTCTTATGGCACATGGTCCATGCACTGGTTCTTATGGGACATGGTCCCATGGTTATGTGAACTTACGGCAAAGCCTTTGACACAGTTTCTCACAACATTCTGCTACGGAAACTGTCAGCCTCTGACCTGGACAGGCACACACTCTCCTGGGGAGAAAACTGGTTGGATTGCCAGGCCCAGAGAGTGGTGGTAAATGATATTTAATCCAGCTGGAGGCCAGTTACAAATGGTGTTCCCCAAGGCTCAGTGCTGGGTCCAGTCTTGTGCAATGTCTTCATCAATGACCTAGATGAAGGCATCAAGTGTACCCTTACCAAGTTTGCAGATGACACAAAGCTGGGTGGAAGTGTCGTTCTGCTGGAGGGTAGGGAGGCTCTGCAAAGGGATCTGAACAGGCTGGACTGCTGGGCTGAGTCCAGGGGGATGAGGTTTAACAAGGCCAAATGCCGGGTCCTGCACTTGGGGCACAACAACCCTATGCAGTGCTACAGACTGGGAGAAGTCTGTCTAGAAATCTGCCTGGAGGAAAAGGACCTGGGGGTGTTGGTCGACAGCCGACTGAACATGAGCCAGCAGTGTGCCCAGGTGGCCAAGAAGTCCAATGGCATCCTGGCTTGTATCAGAAATGGTGTGACCAGCAGGTCCAGGGAGGTTATTCTCCCTCTGTACTCAGCACTGCTGAGGCGACTCCTTGAATCTTGTGTTCAGTTCTGGGCCCCTCACCACAAGAAGGATGTTGATGCTCTGGAGTGAGTCCAGAGAAGAGCAACAAAGCTGGTGAAGGGGCTGGAGAACAGGCACTACGAGGAACAGCTGAGAGAGCTGGGGTTGTTTAGCCTGGAGAAAAGGAGGCTGAGAGGAGACCTCATTACTCTCTACAACTACCTGAAAGGAGGTTTTGAAGAGGAGGGAGCTGGGCTCTTCTCCCAAGTGACAGGGGACAGGACAAGAGGGAATGACCTCAAGCTCCACCAGGGGCGATTTAGGCTAGACATCAGAAGGAAGTTTTTCACAGAAAGGGTCATTGGGCACTGGAACAGGCTGCCCAGGGAGGTGGTTGACTCACCTTCCCTGGAGGTGTTTAAGGTACAGGTGGACAAGGTCCTGAGGGGCATGGTTTAGTTTTTCATAGGAATCGTTCGACTCGATGATCTGGAGGGTCTCTTCCAACCTGGTGATTCTATGATTCTATGGACTAATCACCACGTCAGAAACCATGTGCACATCTTTGTGTCCACACATTCCTTGCACTTCTTTGTTCTCCTTTCTCCCTCCTGTTACTCAGACTTCACGCTCTCCTTCCCCCTTAATCAGAATCCTTTCCTACTTCAGAAAATCCTCTCTATGCTAAAGAGAAAGGTACTACAAATAAACAACTATGACACCACCCACTGCCAAAGTTTCCCTTTTTGGAAGTTACTGTTTACAATCATTTCCTTCTTCACAGAATCTTTTCTCACTTGTTTTTTCTCCTCACGTTTTATGCTACTTCTCTTTTTCTCTAGAAATATTTCCATCAAACTTACCTTATTTATATAATCTCACTTAAAGTAGGAATCACCTCCCATATAATTCAACAAAATTTTTATGTTTCTCTCACATTATTTAAGACATCTGTCATGCTATGGTATAGTATCATTATTTCCATCTTTCCTTTTTCTATATCATGATAATTCTTCATCTATCATGCTATTAAGCTCTTTTAAAAGATTAGCATAAGCATTATGAAATTAGCTGTGGATATGTATATATTGTGGTTCTCCTACATACTTCAGCAGTGTTTCCAACAGCATCAGACACCTGTTGTCAAAACTGGTTTTCCAGAGTATGTATAACTGCATTCCTAATTACTTGAAAAATGGCTAAGTGGGAATTTCTTCTGTCTAGGAAGAATCAACATTCCAAATGCTGGTTTGTTTTCAATGCTAAAGCTAACATATTTCCCATGATAGTAACAATATTTTGAGCTATACCCCCTGCTATCATGGGCAGGAGTTTGAGTTTCTTTTCCTTAGTCAGATTTCTGTCTCTCTTTAAGGCTTGCCATTTCTCTTATTTCTTCTTTCAGACTCTCTTTCTGACCTGTGTTACTCTCACATCACTCTTCCTAACATAGATTTCTTCTTTTTCGAGAGAAACACAAAATATCCATGACAGATTGTGACTTTGAAATTGGTTTTGAAATACTAATATTGGGCTGCATAGAATAATAGTCTTATAAACACAGTCACTTGGAGATCAAGTAGGGTCCACATCAATACAAACTAAAAGCATTCTGCTCCTGTCTTTCTCTCTATAACACACAGTTGGTAGCATGAGGCAGGCTGCCACATACAACGTACACAGAAAAATGTTTGACAGTACTCAGAATCCACAGCATGTTTGACCTTATCGAGTCAAACACTACAGCAAAGTGATGCATTTTTCTTTTGGTTTGATTTTTTTTATTTGTTTTGTTTTTCTTTTTTTTTTTTCCCTTACTCTCCCAATGTAATATTCTCCCAAGGAGTGTTTTGGAGGTATCAGAGGAAACTTTCAGCAGAATCAACCATCAGGAATTACTGTTCAGACTACGGCTTCTTATAAGCTTCTCTGAATAGTAAAGCAGTTCACATGGATTGGATGGAAAATCAGACTAGAGAACCTAGGGACACAAGTTGCTAACTGAGAAATGTGCAAGAAACTGTAACTAGCATTTAATTATCTTTGAGACCTCTACAACTCTGTCAAATTTGGCTAAAATCAATAAATTCTGAAGCTGCAGGAACAGGGAAGACACATGCACACCCACAGACAAATAAACATAACGTATCTTGCTCCTGTAGCAAACATTGCTTCAAAACCAATTTGACTTTCATATGCAGGGAATGTACCATGCTGCTCAAAGGGACAGTAAACACAGTGATGAGTGGCAATACCTGTGTGAAGCAGTAAGGATATTCACTGGGGTTGCACAGAGACATACTTCATTTGTTGTCTGGACACTGCACAGCTGCTATGAGATGCTTTGAGAAGCACATGCATTCATAAAAACCGTTAAGGAAACAAAGGCAAAGGTTATTTCATCCAAATATTCCCCTATTTATTGGGCTAGTCAGCAGTAAATAGAGATCCATAAGGCACACATCTTTCCCCAGTACTCTCTAGCCTAGGGCAGAACAGATGAGCAGCACAGATCTCGACTTGAATCAGTGGTAAATACTGTCAGCTCAAAAGAATGACATCTCAGCAGGCTCTATTTCAGCTTGGACAGACCTGAAAACATCACAGAAACCCATCCTCAGGATATTGGTGGACTGGTTGAAACTGGGGAAAAAAAACCAGACAAATAAGTTGGAAGGAGTGAACTGTAAATATCCTGTATAAGGAGGGGCACTTAAAAGGACAGTTAGAAAAGAAAGATAGATGGAAGCAGTTTTTTGTTTAACAGGTCTCCAAATGCCTGATCAAAAAGAGAACTTGTACTTTTAGACTTCTTAAAATCATGCCTAACAGCTCAGAATCTGATTAACTACTATTCCTCTATTGAAAAACCTTTTAACCACATTTACAAATAAATGTATGTATGTATATTTTTATCTATCCATATATAGGGGCATATTTTGTCAGTTTGTTTTGTCTGAGTTTAAAATAATCCTTTTATGGTATTCAGTTTTATCTCTAACTTCATACATAAAAGATTAGATTGACCTGTGTCTTCAGAGACATAGAATTCTCCTTTCCATTTTTACCTATAACAAGGTGAAAGAAAGTAATAGTTTCTCCTTGGTGTATTCTTTCATTTTTATTTTTTTTTTTAGTTCTTTAAAAAGAATCCCTTTCTGAATGTTTTTCTTCTGACATTTAAGACATGAATAAGCACCTCTAACTAACCCCAGTAATATAACTGTAAAGGAAGATTTTGCTAGACTATACTATGGGTAATGATCTACTAATGATCATTTTAACAGTTCATCCAGTAACCAGGCAGCTGATTCCTTCAAACTGTTTATTTTGAATCATTATCATGTCTGTTGACTTCACTTTTTTTTTTTAAAGGAAAGCTCTTTCATGAGCTAACTGATGGACAGAAGGGTTGATTTGTTTAACTACTCATACATGGAAAAAATCCTGAGCTGAGAAATAAACTACATAATAGAGGAAAAGAAGCATAATCTTTGATCTGAGAAGGAAATTAAGCATATTTCAAAGGAATCTTCAACAACAATTGACAAATGTGGATTTTATTTGCATTTTTCCAGAACTGTCTTCTGTGCTTTAAAATGAAAGTTTTGTTGTAAATGAAAGTTTTGTTTGTTTGGTTTTTTGTTTTGTTTTGTTTTGTTTTGTTTTGTTTTTTTCTGAATTCTTTCTACTCTGCTTTGCCCTCACCGTAAAAGATGCCATAAGTTAGGTATGTAAGGGAGCAGAGTGGAGACAAACATTCCTAGAAGTGAGAAATTATTCAAGAGACAGCAAGGAAGGACTAGAACTGTTTCAGTGGATAGAAAACTGGATACTTCTACAATGAAGGCAGAAGACAGAAACAGGTTCATGCCTAAATCTTGTCTTGATACAATACCCCAGTGAGAAAAGTTTGTACATAATATGCATCTAATATAAACTTCCTGGTGACTCTTTATCAAAGTCAAGTGATCTGTAGTTATAAAGAACTCATTTTTATAGTTAATTTATATATATATATATATATATATATATATAAAATCATAGAATAATAGAATAACCAGGTTGGAAGTGACCCACCAGATCATTGAGTCCAATCATTCCTATCAAACACTAAACCATGTCCCTCAGCACCTCATCCACCAGTCCCTTAAACACCTCCAGGGAAGGTGAGTCCACCACCTCCCTGGGCAACCTCTTCCAGTGCCCAATGACCCCTTCTATGAAAATTTTTTTCCTAATGTCTAACCTAAATCTTCCCTGGTGGAATTTGAGACCATTTTGAGGCCAGTATGTAGATTAATATATAACAGACAGATAATTCTTTTTCCATAACTCTGGGACCTTGATGTTCATTATTTACTTACTTGTTTGTTTTTCTGATGGGAAAAGATAGTTACCTTCCAGAGAAAACTTTTAATACATAACCTGGAATATATGGCACAGTCTGATAGCTATGAAAATGTGATTATTGTCTTATTTCTTATTTTTGTCATGCAAAATGAAAAAGATATTTCAAATGATTAATGCTCATACTATGTGAATGTGCTTTGTTATAATAAAAAAAGTGTTAAGCTAATTAACTATTAATGTGTGCTTATCAAATACATGCATGTGTGCCTCTGTGAGTTGAAAGACTGCTACTTAAAGTGATGTTACTGTTTTAGTTACTCAGTTCTCAGCCTGGCTACTGTGGGTTATACTTTGCTAACAGGCAACTCCACCCACCTCTCAGCTCAGTCTCTCTGTACAACCCCATGGGGCAGGTAGATGAACTAGGAAGAATAGTAATGAGAAAGTTTACAAGTCAAAATAAAGACAGGGCTATTGCTTACCTCTTATTGACCAAAAAAGTCTTGACTTGAGGAAAACTACCTTTATGTATTACCCATTAAAATAAATTTGCAATAACCAATTCAAGAAGTTGGAACCAAAAAGGAAAGGAAAACATTATAATTACACTTTTTCTTCACTTTTCCCAGGATCACCTTCATTCCCTCATGCCAGACTCCTCTAGCCTCACCCTGAGCTGTGCAGAGGAATAATGGGATGGAGCATGTGGTCTTTCTAGAAAAGGTCCTTTGCTGCTTCTTCCTCCTCACTTCCTCCTTCCTCCTTCTGTGGGTCTTTTCATGGGCTTCAATGTCTGCTTCAGCACCATGGAGAACCTTTTTTTTTTTTTTTTTTTTTGTATCCTCCTTTCTCTGCTTGTGTGTGGCATTTTTTACTCTTTCTTAACTGTGTTCTCCCTGAGGCATCACGATCTTGACTGAAGGACTCAGCTGCTCTGTATGGTGGGTCTACTGGAACTAGCTAGAACCACTGGGCATGGAACAGTCCCTGTCCCTCCTCACAGATGTCACCCTTGTAGCCACATCTTCATTGCTAAAACTTAAATGTAAACCCATGAACTACATATGATAGTGAATAACATCTATGGCAGTGAGAAAGGAAGAAGTTTGTTTGTAAGCCCAAAACACATGAAATTCCAGCATCTGTTCTGTGCAGCCCTCTAAAAGCTCTGAAAGTTCTATTTCCAGAATACCCTCTTCAAGGATATTTTTTTAACCAGAAAAATAAAACAAACCACATAAAGGTACGTCTTTATTAATTTGCCTATGTGTACTTTCTCTGTTCAAGAGATACATATTGACAAAGGGTTACATAACAAAATAATTAAAGTTGACTTTGTGGGCTTTGGGGACTATTTGGGATTGTGCAATAGTATGAATTTTTTTTATCTTATGCAAAAAAGGAAACGCAAAATTGTTAAACCCTGACTTATTATCATTGCTGAAGATAAGAACAGTGAACTAATTGTTATCATTGCAGTAAAATATATCTGCAATAGAAATCTGCATATTTGTTTATTGTCTTTTCTCCTTTTTTTTCATCAAACAGAAATTTCTGACTAGCAAAAGTCAAGCACTGAAATGTAAATGTTAGTGTAAAGTAACTAATTGTATGTGTCTATGTATAGATAGTCTTTAATTTTTCCATTGTTTACAATAGACCCTTGGCCAGGTAGCACAGGTTTTCACCTCAAAAAAATAACAGAAAAAGGGAAAGGGAGAGGGAAGACAAGCATGAGAAAGGCAAGGAAAAGCCTCACGGCTGCTTTTAGTTGCCACTTGTAATCCTCTGCAAGTGCTGAGGTAATCAACATTATAATCTTATACTAGCTCAATTTACACAGAAGACTCTCTGGCTTATATAAAATTATCAGAACCTATTTCTAGGGGGAAAAAAAAGGAGGAAAAAAAATGAAGCCAAACAAAACAGTTTTTCACCCTTTCATTGTCAGTATGGAGGCACTGTTTAGCATCCAGCTCAGAGATCCCAACATATGGAGATAATTCATCATAGTTCTAAGAGGATGAACACCAGTAGAGAGATCAAACTTCAGTACACTATACTGTATGTATGTTAGCAAGAAGCAAGGACCGATAGAAGACCTCTAAAGCCAAAGAATTGGTGCTGAGGTGCTGAGAAACTAGTGCTTACATAATACCATATAGAGTGGGTTCCCTCTTGTCCCCTTTTATTTCACTTAAGTAAATTCTAGCTTTAGTCTGGTCCCTAGGAGGGAATGCTCATTTGCATCTGGAATGCAGTAGATGTGGTCCTGAAGGACAGTCACCAGACTTTTAAGCCGAAAGAAATCCAATTTTGTGGTCAAACAATTTTCCTGATATTAGTTGAATCAAAAGGAGTGGGAACTATTAAAAAATTAATTCAAAAGTACATTTCTGATCCAAACTAAAATAGTAATGCAAGTTCACCCTTTAAAAGACGTGCTTGTTTCTATTAAATAAAAGAAAGAGATTTACCTCCCAATATGCAAAATCAATTTGCAGTGACTTAAGTATTAAAAAAAGGCAAGCAGACAAAAAATTGTTTAATTAATTTATCTAACAAAAACCTATTTTCCTTTGCAAATGTTGTTTATTGTATCAAAGTATACAAAGAATTCTTCATTGGTATGAACACTGTTCATTGCTGTTAACACTGTGAACTTCTGAAGCTCATTGATAAGTATAATATTATCTGAGGTATAATTCATTATTTCTAACCTTATTAATGTAATCAAAAAATATGGAAAATAGATAAGAGAGAATAATAATTATTTTTTCCCCACTCTCTGGCTCTCTAGATTGCTAGTCTTTCAGAGGCTGACTTTTTCTAAATCTATGAACTATGAGTAGCACAACTGAGCCCTGATCTCAGGTCTCTACTCCCATAATATGAGCAGTAACAGGAAAGCAAAAGATGTCTATGGTAGTACTCCTACACTTAAACTTATGGATGTACTTAAGTGCTTTGTTGATTTTGACCTATGTGAGGAGCTGGGAGGGAACCTGCCACTTGAGCCGTGTACTTTAGTTGTTGTCTGTAAATTCTACCTCATTGATCAGCATATTTCAAGCAGTTGTATTATCTTACCACTTACTAATTGATATTCACCCTCCAGTGATGGAGAAAAAAGCTTTAGATGCAGTTTTGCTGTTGCTGTTGTTATATTTTTTTACCATTCTTACTAATTATTCTTTACCATGTTTTATATAGCTACATTATAAATGTTGGTCAAACCAGACATTTGGATGATAACTTTAACTGTTTCCTTTAATTGCCCTTTAACTGTTTTCCTCCAGCAAGTGAAATTTCTTCAAGTTTAATAAATTGGGTGTACATTTAAGACAGTCATTTCTCAAATACTTCACTAATAGAGTTGCATGCTTTACTGATCTTAATAGTTGAATGGTATATTTCATTTGTGTTCATTTACATAATTTGCTGATTAAACTACATATTTAATCTGTTGACCTTTACTCTGTATTTATCCTCCATTTGCAGAGATGTAATCAATGTGCAGACAGTACTGAATGTCCTGACATCTCAAAGTCTACTTACACCTTGGAGATTCCGTTTAAATCTATCAGCACACTTTCTCATTACTGTTTATTCCTGTTCCTTCTCTTCCTGCCTATGGTGCACTGATTGGAAAATCAAATTAATCCACAAAGATAATAAGGAAACAATAGTTATGTTTATCACAGACTATATCTAGACCTGGAGTGAAGGATACAAAACTACTGAACACCAGATTTACAGCAAAATCAGATCCAATGAGGAAAGAGTGAAGAGACATTGATTATTTTCTTGGGAGAAGGAAAAAGGAATATAAGGTAAAACCAATCATATGATCAGGGCTTTTTAGGGCCAGTTATTGAATCATAGAATCATAGAATCACTAGGTTGGAAGAGACCCACCGGATCATCGAGTCCAACCATTCCTATCAAACACTAAACCATGCCCCTCAGTGCCTCATCCACCTGTGCCTTAACCACCTCCAGGGAAGGTGAGTCAACTACCTCCTTGGGTAGCCTATTCCAGTGCCCAATGACCCTTTCTGTGAAAAATGCAGGCTGGCATTTGATCAAACCACTCTGGAGCAAGAAATTAACCTTCTGATCTTATCATATCATTCATGCGTGATGATCTTCTGTGAGCACTCTCTCCTGAAATGCATCCCTAAATCTGATGACAAGACATTTAGGAGAAGACCAGAGCTGGATAAAGAATCCCTTACAATTTGTATGTGGAGTGGAAAAAAAACCCAGTTCCCCTGAAAAGAGGCCTGGCAGAAAACCCTTCAAAATCATAATCATCTCTCTCTCTCTCTCTCTCATCTGGGATGAAAAGGCAAGAGCAAGGAAGACAATTTTGACAATAATTATACCCAAAACACTCTCTGTGGATGAGTCAAGGAGTGATGTTTTTTCTAAAAGAACTATTTCATCGACAGCAAACTTTGTTATTTTCCTACAGCCAAAGACTGAAGTGTTCAGAAATCTCAACATCATTGAATTCAATGTGATTTTTTTTTCCTGCTATTTCTCATTTATTAAGTGAGAAATAACTTCTTGATGTAGAAAACTAGAGTGAACATGTGGGAGCTGCATGGTATTCAAGGGAAACTGCATGAATCATATTCCTAGTACATCTAAGGACAAACCATGTTCTACATGTCTTAGAACATCTCTGGCTGTTGCTAGTACAGATATTCAGGCATTTCATTGATTGCTTAAAGACTGGGTTATGGAGCTGTGTCCAAGACAACATTGTTGCATTATTATCAGATAGACATTTGCCAGCCTCCAGGACAGTACTATCCTGCTGTGATTCTTATGAGTTCTGATATGGAAGTCATAAATGCTGGGGAACTGCTTGCATCTGGAAAGGCACAGACTACCACTGAGTGTTAGAATGAACCTTCTCATCAGTTATGGTGAGTGCGATGACATGGCTGTTAAGATTTGTATTTTTTATCAGTCAATTTGAATCATGATCTGTCACTGACACTGGTAAGAATTTGTTTCTCTGTTTAAGCAGAAAAATTGCTAGCATAAAATACAAGCATGTGCCTCTTTCAGATAATTAGATGAATGCATGTTGAAGAAAGATGTGGTAGAAGTTTCAATTTATCTAGCTGAAGAACCCACGTTATTTTTTCACATCTGTATTCCACCTGAGAATAAGATTGTACAGAGAACACTTATAAACCAGCAAGAAGATACTGAAAGCCCATCTGAATAAGCAAGCAAGGCTGGGGTGAGCTTTTTGAGAATTTAGTAAAAGAGAACGTGATGAGCTTTGAGAGAGGGATATACACTTTATTGGAGAAAACCTCAAGGAATTCATATCATAGTGGAAGCAGCATGACCAGAGGGAAATAGAGATTCCTGAAACAAATTCAGTCCCAGATGGGCAGCCCAAGCCTGGCCCAGTCGGTAGCAATCTGTATACCCAAGGGCTGTTAGCACAAATCACACTGGAACAGAAGCAACAGGAATTAAAGTGGAAGAAACAGAATCAGGAGGGAAGCTGAAAAATATACCTGGAAGTTGCTGAAATAAAGACCTAGAGGCAGTCAACATTGATAAAAATGGAAAATAAGCTTGAATTACTATTGAGACAATGCGGTGAACAAAAACTGAGGACCAAGAACCCAGGAGCCTCCACCAGCTGCGATCATCATGTTTGACAATTTGTATCCATGCTTAGAAGTTGGTTTGTAGCTAAACTATATTTTTTATGCCTACTGAAATTCTGTACAATTGGCATAAATCTTCAAAAGAATAAAGTTTCCTTTTAACTGTCCAACTAGGAGGGACAAAGCCTATCTGTTTTCAGTTCCCAGTTTCCAATTAACATTTTATATTATAATTTGCACAGTGAAAGCTTTATTTAGCAAGTACAGTATTACTTTGGTATTGTACCACCAGTAATTATGGAACTTAAGAAAGCACAAGGGAATGAGCTTTAATTATTAGTTATAATAAAAGAGAGGAACCAGTAGTCAACAATAAATTACTGATTTCTTCACCTCTTAGGCTGTTTTGTATTGTGACAAAAAAAGAAAGAGAAAAGAAAGTTTAAGGATTTCACAAAAAAAAAAAAGTAGAAGAAATAAATAAAGCTTCCCATACCTAAAAGCAAATACAACTGAAGTTTTAGTAACAGAAAACAGGAAAAAATCATCACTATGTAAAAATAAAGCAGCACAACACTGAAACCAATAATACACAAGCTTAGCTTTTATCATTTTAGAGAAGGTGGTTAGGGACTTGCTTGCCCGGTTAGACACACACAAGTCTGTAGGGCTGGATGGGATCCACAAAAGAGTATTGAGGGAGCTGGCAGATGTGCTGACCAAACCCCTTTCCATCATCTTCCAACAGTCCTGGAAGACTGGGGAAGTTCCACTGGACTGGAAACTTGACTATTGTGTCTGTCTACAAGGAATGTCGCAGGGAGGATCTAGGGAACTACAGGCCTGTCAGTCTGACCTCAGTGACAGGGAAAGTCATGGAACAGGTGATCTTGAGTGCTATCATGAAGCACATGCAAGAGAACTGAGTGATCAGGCCCAGTTAACGTGGGTTTATAAAAGGCAGGTCTTGCAAAACTAACCTGATCGCCTTCTATGACAAAGTGACTCGACTGCTGGACGAGGGAAAGGCTGTGGATGTATCTTCCTGGACTTCAGTAAAGCCTTTGACACAGTTTCTAACAGCATTCTGCTACAGAAACTGTCAGCCTCTGGCCTGGACAGACGCACACTCTCCTGGGTGGAAACCAGGTTGGATGGCCAGGCCCAGAGAGTGGTAGTAAATGGAATTAACTCCAGCTGGAGGCCAGTTACAAGTGATGTTCCCCAGGGCTCAGTGCTGGGTCCAGTTCTGTTCAATGTCTTCATCAATGACCTGGATGAAGGCATTGAGGGTACCCTTAGTAAGTTTGCAGATGACACTAATCTGGATGGAATTGTGGATGAGGTGGAGGGCAGAAAGGCTCTGCAAAGGGATATGAACCAGCTGGACCACTGGGCTGAGTCCAATGGCATGAGGTTTAACATGGCCAAATGCCGGGTCCTGCACTTGGGGCGCAACAACCCTATGCAGTGCTACTGACTAGAAGTCTGGCTGGAGAGCTGCCAGGAGGAGAAGGACCTGGGGTGTTGGTTGACACCTGACTGAACATGATCCAGCAGTGTGCCCAGGTGGCCAAGAAGGCCAATGACATCTTGGCTTGTATCAGAAATGGTGTGACCAGCAGGTCCAGAGAGGTTATTCTCCCTGTGTTCTTGGCACTGGTGAGACCACACCTTGAATCCTGTGTTCAGTTCTGGGCCCCTGTACACAAGAAGGATGTTGAGGCTCTGGAGGAAGTCCGGAGAAGAGCAACGAAGCAGGTGAGGGGGATGGAGATGAAGTCTTGTGAGGAATGACTGAGAGAGCTGGGGTTGTTTAGCCTGGGGAAGAGGAGAATGAGGGGAGATCTCATTGCTCTCTACATCTACCTGAAAGGAGGTTGTAGAGAGGAGGGTGCTGTCCTCTTCTCCCAAGTAGCAGGGGAGAGGGCAAAGGGGAATGACCTCAAGCTCCACCAGGACGGTTCAGGTTTGACATTAGGAAAAGATTTTCATGGAAATGGTCATGGTGCACTGGCAGAGGATGCCCAGGGAGGTGGTTGAGTCACTATGTCTGTATGTGTTTAAAAGAAGGGTGGATGAGGTGCTCAGGGACATGGTTTAGTGATTGATAGGAATGGTTGGACCCGATGATCCAGTGGGTCCTTTCCAACCTAGTGATCCTATGATTCTGTGATCTCCAATGTTATATAAAACCAATTATTTGTGTGAAATGGTAAGGCTCCTGGAGCCATAACGCTCTGTGTTAGTGAAAGAGATTCTAAACCTCGGATTGTCCACCCAAATGGACTCAGAAACCACAGCAAGTGATATGAATGCTTGTGGTGGAGGAAGTCAGGTATTCCTTATCATAAGAGACATAATCCTAGGTGAAGCAGTCAGTCATTGCTGTGAAACAATTAGAAACACCAGCACTGACAACAAGATAGTATAGTATAAAAAACTCCACAGAGTAAGAAAACTGACTGTGTTGTGTGGTAAATATAGCAATAGGTGTGCTCGTTCCATAAGCTACAGAGGCAGAAATATTCAGAGAAAATCTTAGCAATAAGGATATGGAGGAAAGAATATTTAGAAGAAATTAGAAAGAAACAGAATTTGAGTTTTGTCCACTTAGAAAGACAATAAGAGAAAGATTGTGTGATAAGTGAGGGCACTTGGTGCATCCCACTTTATAAAATTATTCTTAGTAACTTATCTCATAATCTTTGTCTAATGTGTCTGAAAGGACCTCCTTTTTGATAACAGAAGTCTATAGAGGGACGTCCACATGAGGAAAGTTAAGTTGATAATGGAAGTCCATGAATTACATGCCATAAGTACTAAGCTAAAGTACGTCTATCCTTCTTCAGGATCTCTAGGGCTATACCAAATTTATGATTAGTGTGAGAAACAATTTTACTCATCTAATAGGCAGAGTGAAGTAAGGGACTCTTGCATGCTGTGATATATTTCAGAAACAGACTAAGACTGTAAAGATTTGTTTCATTTTATTAAAAAACAGTTCTCTGGAGCTATAATGGATATGCTCAATCCATTCTTAAATGAGCCCAAAGCAGGGAAATGTTCATGTTTCATTTTCTTTTCTATCTTTATATATGTCTCCCATTAACATTTACACGGATATTGTCTGTATGTGAACAGTAAGAACATACAGCAAACTGTAAATGCATATTCAATTTTAAGGTATGTTAATTCTTAAGAACGAAACCTTTAGGTTGTAGCACATAACATCCCAACACAATAGAATTCATAAACTTAAAAAGAAAATTTCTCCATAAGTGGAAATTTAAGAGACAATGTTAATGTACCCAGGGTATATTAAATAAATCAGAAAGTTGCGATGACGGAAGAAATGGGACAACACACAATGATCAGTGTAATCCAAGTGAAGCCGTTTATTTAGGGTTCGTTGTCTGCTTTTATACATTGCTTAACCTTAGCTAACTATCGCGTCAAACATTGGTTGGACAATTTTGTCCTTGTAACAAGAATTCGTTGGTCACAGCCCAACCACACAACCATGTTGCCAGGGCATATTTCCTGCCTTTAGCAGCCAGATTCCTCATTTGCATAACGCAACAGAGTCGTTATAACCTTTTATAACCTTGAGGCCTCACGCTAAGGCTTTTTTAACTTTACTTAGCATGAGTTCCTCAGTGCTTGGGCTGCTCATTAAATGCTGTAGCCACCCATCAGAAAGTCCTGTATATTCCATGCTTAACGAAGACCAGAAAGCTTTCTGGTAGTCTGAATTGCTTATGAAATGCTTGGCAAAATGCAGAACACTGGACAGCCTGCCTGAATCCAGATGCCTCCTAACATATTTAAGATGAAGTGATGCTCCGTTGTCATTGTATTTTCATTATAACTAAGAAAATTTGCTTATTTTACCTAAAACATCTCTGTGTAGTATTCCATATTATGAGAGAAATCCCAGGGTTTAGGTTTGGGGATTTTTAGTTTGTTTCCTCAAACATATCAAAATATTGCAATCAGTTTAATTAGCATAGTACACAGTGTGACTACAGATTTTATAGAAAATCAGGAATCCAACTGGATCATGCAAGTGTGCAGCTGGATCCGTAAAATATCTAATTGGAACATCAAACTACAAACTGCACATAGGCCATAGCTGTACGTTTTGAGGCACTAAAATTTGCAGCTGAATCAATAAAATATTGTTTATCAGGAAGGGCTGTGAAAAAAAAAAAAAAAAAAAACAATGAATGTACTGTGAGTGAATCATGAAGATGTTAAATGTGAACAGTAAAAAATGTCAGGCATTATGTAAACACTGTAAGCAGTACAGTGTAAGCTGAGCAACAAAATACATGAAAACAAAACTAACAACATTTGCAAAATACTGTTTAGGAAGAGTATGCCAAGCTAAAAATTACCTAGTAGAAATGTAACTTTGAATAGCATTTCTTTGCTGAATGTCTATGAAGTATGGCTGTAATGATTCTTTTTGGCTATTGCTAACAAAAATCATAAAGAAAAGATAAAGAAAAGGGTGATTTTTTTAATAGAACCTTTACTGATGCTATGTGTTGTGTTTGTCTTCTATGACATAGTGTACCTTATCTTGTCAGCTTATGAGGACAGTCATTATTTCAGAAAGCAATAACTAGAAGTGACAATTATTTTTGAATTATCTTTCTACTAGACACTCCTGTTGGCTGTCATCGGTACATTGTCTCTATTCATAATTTCACAAACCAGGATCTGAGGCTTGATTTCAAATTGATCTAAGTCATATGTAGGTCAGACCAGCTCCGCTGAACTCATGATTTACATTAGCAACGGATTTATGTCAATTGTGGATCTGGTCTTGCCAATATAAGTCTGAGATTTTTCTATGGAGTTAAACTTCCTGCATCAATTTGCATCAGACAAGAGACAGATCTCTCAGAGTGCAATGATGTAAAGTAGTTATAAACCCAGCATCACCTGCCAGGTTTATAGCTACTTTGGTGTGCTAGAGGAGTGCAAAACAAGGTGAGTCTATCCATGAATGTAGACTCATATCTCCTACAGCTATGCAATACTGATTGAAAGCTGATTACTCATTCAAGCCCTCAAATTTGGTGTTTATGTATATTATGGCTTCCTTCTGACCCCTAAAAATCCTTTTTTTTTTAATGTAATGATTCTAGAGATTTCTTTAGATTATAGATGAAGATAAATAACAGAGGTTTTACAAACTACACTTATGTAGGAATAACTCCATTAAAGGGTAACTGTTAAAAGAGTAACTCCATTAAAGTCAATGGATTATAGCAATGAAATTATAATGCAGTTTTAGAACAGGTACATAAACATCAATAGGGAAATAAAAACTTCCATCCACAAAACAGGAACTGCCTAGACTAAAGCAAAAGGCACTAAAGCTTTTGGAAACAGACTTACTGTAAATTGTTTGTATCTATACAGCAGACTGGAATGTATGATGTAATTTTTTATGTTTTTATTGCCTCTTAGATCTAGGTAACTAAAAAGTTTAAGTAATACAAAATAGGTTTTAGATTACTTTCACTGGCAGATTTCTGTCAGTGTGCTCTTTCTCTTAAAAAGTTTTCTGAGTGTTCCTGTAATCCCTAAGTTCTGCATACTGCTACACAGTTCTTGTATTTTTTAACTGTCATTTAAAATATCTAAATTAATTCTAAAATAATTAAGTGTTATTAAACTACAATTTCAGAGTGAAACTTGTTAAGAGCAAGTAGTAGTTGTTGTTATTGTTATTATTTAGCAATTTATGTAAGAAAGAGGCATGTTCAGGGATCTATTTTAAAAGTCTGCTTTAGGATAAGATAAATCATGCCTTAAAATATTTTGCTTTTGCCAGTAACAAAGGAACTAGAGTAGCTAACCCATGTGAGGCCATATCTCTTATAAATATCTAAGGTTAGGTGAGGTTGCTGCCATTTGAATCCTAAAATAAGGTACCTTCCATCCTTCTGTGTTTCATTGGAGTAATCATTAAAAGTCTTACTCTGACCAAGTTACTATACCTGGAAATTTTGTTCAGTCTCCCTCTGTCCTTTAGCATAATTTTTTTGTCTACCTCAGATGGTTCATTGGCACCAGGACTTCTGTGGAGTGTAACTACACCTTGGGGGTGATACACAGTGTCTTTTGCAGAGTATTTATTGAATCTTTCCCAGGACCCTGGAAAGAAATCATCCTACCTCAACTATCCAGGGCATTCCTGTCTCTGTCCTCATCTTCCCTCTCCAAGGGAGTACAGCTCCAAGAGGTATCATCCAAGGCCTGATGCAACATTTACACTTGCAAGTATAACACATGAGGATGTGTACCTCATATTCATTAAGTTTTGCAAGTTTTAGCCTAGCTGGAAAGTACATTGATTATGAATGTGAACTTTAGCCTTGTGATTCTTCTCAGTATGGAAGTTATCAGCTGTTTGCAATTTGTATTTATTATACTTTATAGCTGAATCTTGAGGACAAGACAGTTCTCAGTAAAGTGCCTGTTTAAATGAATAATATTTCATAAGCATTTATTCTTTTCATGTATTGACTGGTATGACAGCAGTTCTCTGTGGTCTCAATCTCTATTCGCATAATCTCTACTCACACCACCAGATTTTGTTGGCTATCTAGTGGCACATTTCCTTACCACCTGCTTCCCATTGCTATTCCTGCTGCATGTCTAACTCTCCATGCTTCTCCACTTACCTGTTTTTCAGTTATATCATCTTCCTATCTCTTCATCTTGTTGGTATTAAAACATACATGCCTCATACCAGATCTTCTGTTTACATACTCATATTTTTTTACCCTTCTCTAGCAGTGCATGAGTTTCTGATGACACTCCTGCTGTTGACTCCTGCACTTTTTCAGCTATCATCTGCTTTAATTCTTCATCTTTAAGAGTCTTTAACATTACTCTTTCACCTCTTCTCCCATATGACTTATGTCCTTTAAGAATACAAGAAAATTCCCTGACTCCACTTCTGTCCTAAACTATCAGGCATTCACAGACAAATATTTCCACACATGGTCCTTATAATATCCAAAAAATGTTATATGCTATGATATGTTTTTAAATGCTGTGGATTTTTTCCCACAAATAGGCTAAGTAATGATACTGGAAATGGGAAGTAATGTGACATTTAAAAACCAAAACCATAACAAAATCTTTTATGATGATCATCTGAAGGTAATCTAGAAGTCAAATAACTAACTGCTCCATGAATAATACAGCTACTTAAATAGGAAGATTTGTGTGCTTGTTTCTAGTTATCCTTTTATGCTGAGATCAGAGCACTACTTTCAAAACAGGAGGGGCAAAACTATATGTAGAAAGTCTTCTTCAGACAGAGTGAGAAAGTTTACACCACAAAGGTTTTCTGCTTTGTCAGCCAGTGCTGACCTTGCTAGTATTATGACAACTAAGATCTATGCCAGCTTTTAGTTAGTGAGAAGAGGGCAGTGTACCTATGTATTGGTGAAGGCTAGGGATTATGAACTGGGGACTTCAGTCATAAACTTCCATTAACGATTTTCTCATGCTTAGCTTATAAGAAATTGTGGGCATTTCCTAATAGGTTTTGTGAGACACTCGATCCTTTGAAGATGTGATACAGAAAACTGAAGGCTTAATTTACAAAGAACTAAGACATATAAAGCTGAGGCACTGCAACAGCTTTAATATTTGAGGAGGAGAGAGAAAAATCTACCCCTCAGTCCTCATTTAAAGATTTTCAGATTACGAGAAAGAGAGAAAGGTATTTTTCTTTTACATCAGAAGAAAGACACTTGCTAAAAATAAAATTAAATAAAATAGTCAAGTCTATTAGTAAATGAGGTAATTAAATTAATGAAGAACTAAAAATAGCCTAAATGTTATTAATTTCTAAAATCTTTCACTAAGAGGTTACAGATAACAAACAAGACTGTCAATACCAACAGGACTATCTATACAATTACTGAGAAGTATTCTAAGGGAAGATTAAAAAAAATGTGTATATATCTATAGAAGAATGACAAACTACACACAGTCCTTGGTCCAGTCATTACTGAAGCTGGTGGCAAAATAACAAAAAGTCCCAAAGATTAGAATATTTAATGGCTGACTGCATACCCACCAGAACTTTCCGCTATATTCTGCACTCTTGCATTTTTTCCCTGCTTTAGCTCTGTAATATTTACCGA
Organism: Coccyzus lansbergi; assembly: GCA_033558105.1. Lineage (NCBI taxonomy): Eukaryota > Metazoa > Chordata > Aves > Cuculiformes > Coccyzidae > Coccyzus > Coccyzus lansbergi. The sequence continues at coordinate 1,926,951 of JAUMJK010000168.1, forward strand.
GCTATCACATATCTTTACTGCATCAATAGATTACTTCTCAGTGCATTCACTCTTTTCTGTATGAAAATAAGTACATAGATCACGTGGTGCTATACCAGGAAACTAACTGATATATAGGATAGTACTCAAATAGACAATGTTCCTTAAAAAGAGTGTTTTACAGCAAAGAAAGTACTGTGAATAAATGACTGTCCAGATATGTGGTAAAGTGATTTCACACATTTTGTAAATACCGTTCCTGTTGTCTGTCAGCACTCAGCACACAACTCCAAGCAATAAAACTTATCTGATAAAGAGGGAAGAATATGAAGTGCTATTGTTGTTGTTGCCATTGTTGTTATTATTATAATTATTATTGTTGTTGTTGTTGTCATTCTTTTGTGGAAGACTGAGTGCAGAGAGGAAGTTGTCTGAATCGGAAATATAGCCCTTGTATTGGCAAGGGTAGAATGTCAGCAATACCTTACTCGGAGTTTAAAGCAGGGACTAGTGAAGGACAAGATTAGCATATTGTATAAAAGATGAATACAGTGTATGAAACACATAAAGGACGAAGGAAGGAGAATGCTTAAAATTATTAGATGAATGGAGTAGGAGAGAGGAAAAAGCTGAAGGAGGTGTTAGTTAACCCATTAAAGGACCTGAATCTTTCCAAGTAAAAAAATGCCATTCACAATAGAATATATTATATTAATTTCATTTTAATGTTATTTGATTACTCTGCATCACTACCTTTTGTGCTAAGTTTGCACCCTTTAAACAGAAATTCTTGATTAAATGTAGTTTACCCCACCAATTTGTTACAAAATCTGCTGGGAGTGACTGACTTGTTTGTAGGAACATAGCATTAGATAACCCAGTAATTCTCCAAAATCACAAGTTTCTTTCGTGGAAAACTGTAACAAACTCAGGCCCCAGCCCAGACAATTATGCAACAGGCAAACAGAAAACACAGAAGACTTCTCAGGGCAAGAGAATAAAACCCCATTCATCCCTTTCATAGACAGTATTATAGCACAGCATGTGTAAGCACAAATACAGCTACTATATACATTCTTCAGATCATCCCATTCATATCTTACAGGAAAGATCCCCTGTGTAAAAGCAAAAATATATCAATGAAAATAATGAGAAAAGAAGATATTGTAATACCTTTCTTCAGAAAAGAAATGCATTAAAACCAGCAGCTATATAACTTCCCTAAGAGTGTTTTTCTGCATAATCTTCTCTTCCGCTGATAAAATTGGTATTGCCAGTTTCTTGCATAAGCATTTGGCACTTTTGATTCAATTGCAAAGCTACACAAGAGAGTTTCAACGCGGACAGAAATCTTCTGCAATAGGAAAGATGCAAATTTGAACCTTAAGCATATATATTTTTTCCCTCAAAAACCCACAACATTTCTTTTTTTATTCAAATTGTCCAGAAAAATCGCTTCCAAATGATTGCAGTTTAAAAGTAGTTTGTAGATACTGAGACTTGTAAGTAAATCTAGCTTAAAATGGCTTGCAAAAACTAGCCCTGATAATTGATCCCAAAGAGAAGGGGAGCACACAATGGAAAATCAGAAAAATATCCCTGACACCTAATTTATCCTTTGCATCTTGCAGTTCTTTCTTTCCTTCATTTTTAGCTCTCTTTTCAATAAAGTTGAGATTCTGAGTTCAACAGTGCTTAACTTTCATGATGTGCTTCCGTGATTTTTCTAAACTATAACAAGTTCCTTAGTCACCTCTTCATCTTTGTCACAAATGAAGAAGAATACAGTTCTTGCTTTCATATGATGATTTCATGTATTCTGTGGACAGTGTTCCCATTGTTAAATACTTTTTCTCTGTTTCTGACATCAAAATTATTTCTACGGAAGCTAATGGTTGTGTCACAAATATTATATCAAGTAGTGAATAAATAAGATAACATCTGTTAGCTTTGGGAACCATCTGTTAGTCTTGGGAATTATGGATATGAGGTTAAATTTAAATTCTGTTAATTATAAGTAAAATAAAATGTTGTAATAAGTAGGATAAAAAATATTAAATTTGTGATTTCTCTTCTGAAAAGCAAGAATTGAGGCTGTAGCTAAAGGAACTGCAATTACAAGTGAAAAAAAGAGAAATGTAAGGGAGAGGTTATAGTTGAGAAGCACAGAAAAATAGTAGCTATAAGAAAAAAAGAAAGTTTGTACACAGTCGTGGTTATTGGATTATGTATGTTTCTGGTTCCTCATTTAAGAAAGCATTTAAACACTCACTGGCCTAGAAGCACACATTTAAATGTCAGGTAAATTAATGAAATTTGAGAGAAATTTCGAGAAGTGGAAACTTTGTAGCACAAATTTTTACCTCAGAGACTGCTTTCTTAAAGTCTGGCACTTTCACCACTTGCATTAGGCACTTGTGATGCCAGAATTCTATGATAAAAAAATCTCATCATAGGTAAAATAAACGGACAATTTATGCACAGTGTAAATGTGGCACTTAAGAGTTTCAGGGGCAGAATATTCAAAGAAAATACTGATGCAAATTCAGGTTATATGCAAGTATATTTATTATATAATAATTTTTATTATGTATCATTTATTTTTTGTATCCTCACGTAATATTTCTAAGCTTAAAATACATCAACCCTTCATGTTTTAAACAGATATAAAGTACTGAGTTTGTTTAATAAAGCTGATTTTTTCCTTTTCCTATATGCACAGAAGTTTATTAAAATAGCAAAATGTCAACTGCCAGTCAACATAAATTCTGGTTAGTTTACCTGAAACCTAGTTTAGCAGCCCTCCTCTTTCTTTCAGATCTCTTGTAAGTCATCAGGTATGCTAATTAAGTATTTTCACTGCTTTGACTTAAGCTTTGTAAGTAATTTAATTTAGTGAATGTCTTTTGCAATCCATGTTTTACACAATCTCTGCCTTTCCTGCCTCATATATGCTCTCTTTTGTTTTTCCTCATATTTCTTTGCTGCTTCAAATAAATAGCTCCATTGATTTCATTTTTTTTTCTTGAATTTCATGCCACTCTCTATCCTCCTGCACAGTAACTATGCATTGATGACTCTACTTCATCTCTTCTCACCTACGTATAACTTTCAACAATTTATTTTTCTATAGAGCCCATTGAACTCTCTTGAATCTTCCTTGCTGTTGAATTTAGCAATGGCCAAAAAAAAACCCAAAAAAACAAACAACCCACAATAAAAAATATCTGTGAATAAATTAAAGTTAAAATAGTTAATAAAACTTCACATAAAACTTCACAGAATCATAGAATCACTAGGCTGGAAAGGACCTAATGGATCATTGAGTCCAACCATTCCTATCAAACACTAAACCATGTCCCTTAGCACCTCATCCACACGTCCCTTAAACACCTCCAGGGATGATGTCTCAACCAGCCTGGTCCATGCTCAATGATTATTTCTGTGAATTTTTTTTTCCTGGTGTCAAGCATGAACCCCCCACCCTGGTGGAGCTTGAGGCCATTTCCTCTTGTCCTGTCCACTGTCACTTGGGAGGACAGCACCCTCCTCTTTACAATGTTGTTTCAGGTAGTGGTAGAGAACAATGAGGGATCCTCTCAGTCTCCTCTTCTCCAGCCTAAACAATCCCAGGTCTCTCAGATTTTCCTCATAGGTCCTGTTCTACAACCCCTTCACCACCTTTGTTGCTCTTCTCTGGACTCGTTCCAGAGCATCAACATCCTTCTTGTGGTGAGGGGTCCAGAACTGAACACAGGATTCAAGGAGCGGCCTCACCAGTGCTGAGTACAGAGGGAGAATAGTCTCCCTGGACCTGCTAGTCACACCATTTCTAATATAAGCCAAGATGTCATTTGCTTTCTTGGACACCTGGGCACACAGCTAGCTCATGTTCAGGTGGCTGTTGACCAACACCCCCAGGTCCCTCTCCTCCTGGCAGTTTTCCAACCAGACTTCTCCCAGTCTGTAGCACTACATAGGGTTGTTGTGCCCCAAGTGCAGGACCCAGCATTTGGCCGTGTTAAACCTCATGCCGTTGGACTCAACCTAGTGGTCCAACCTGTTCAGATCCCTTTGCAGAGCCTCCCTACCCTCCAGCAGATCGACACTTCCATCCAGCTTAGTGTCATCTGCAAACTTGGTAAGGGTGCACTCGATGCTTTCATCCAGGACATTTATGAAGACATTGAACAGGGCTGGACCCAGCACTGAGCCTTGGAGAACACAGCCTCTAACTGGCCTCCAGTTGGATTTAACATCATTTACCACCACCATCCAACCAGTTTTCCACCCAGGAGAGTTTGAGTCTGTCTAGAACAGAGGCTGACAGTTTCCGTAGCAGAATGCTGTGAGAAACTGTGTCAAAGGTTTTATTGAAGTCCAGAAAGACACATCCACAGCCTTTCCCTCATCCAGTAGCCAAGTCACTTTGTCATAGAAGTCGACCAGGTTAGTTTGGTAAGACCTACTTTTTGTAAACCCGTGTTGACTGGGCCTGATCACCCAGTTCTCCTACATGTGCTTCATGATAACACTCAAGACCACCTGTTCCATGACTTTTCCCTGTCACTGAGGTCAGACTGACAGACCTGTAGCTCCCTGGATACTCCCTGTGACCCTTCTTGTAGATGGGCACTACATCATCCAGCCTCCAGTCCAGTGGAACTTCCCCAGTCTTCCAGGACAATTGGAAGATGATGGAAAGGGGTTTAGCCAGCACATCTGCCAGCTCCTTCAATACCCTTTGGTGAATCTCATCCAGTCCCATAGACTTGTGGGTGTCTAGCTGTTTAGCTTCATCTCAGTCAGTGTCTTTCATTCATGCTTTCTTCATTCTGTCATTGTAAAATCCATTTGCAGATCCTTGGAAGCAGAACAGAATCATAGAATCATAGAACAACCAGGTTGGAAGGGACCCATCGGATCTTCTAGTCCAACCATTCCTATCTAACACTAAACCATGCCCCTCAAGACCTCATCTACCCATGCCTTAAACACCTCCAGGGAAGGTGAATCAACCACCTCCCTGGGCAGCCTATTCCAATGCCCAATGACCCTTTCTGTGAAGGAGAAAGGGACATGGAGGAGTGGGAAGGGCTGGGAAGGGTCTGTCTGTGCTGATAATGTGAAAACCCATGGATGGAGGGTGCAGGGGAGGTGGATCTCAGTTGATCCAATATCTACATCTCCATCCTTGTGCGATTGCCATGAGTTTCAGTCGCACACCCAAGAGAATCCTCAGCTCCTTGTGCCTCTCCAAGCCCCTCGGGATCCTGCTGAACCCTTCCAGCAGGATGGGGACGTGGAGGAGGAGACGGGGACATGGAAGGAGAGGGGTTGGAGGTACCGAGGAGATGCATGGAGGCACAGAGATGGGCTGGGGGCACCGAGGAGTTGGTGCTGGGGACAGGGAGGAGAGGGAATGGGAAGGGTCTGTCACTCCAGGGGAACTCAGCTGTGTCGGCCGGGGGCTGCCCACCCTCAGGAAGCCGCGTCTGCAAAGCTCCATCCCTCTCTCTCTCACCTGCAGTCCTGGTGCCGGTCCCGCTGTCCCGGTTTTGTCTTGCTATTTTTAAGGTATTCTAACATACTAGAAGTGTTTTATAAACAATTATAAAGCATATCAGGAATACAATGATTTTCTAACAATTAGGTAATATTTTAGTCAGAACCCGGAGTAAGATAAGACTTAACCCATAGTCCAGTTTACTAAGACCTAGACTGGAGGCTTAATATAATTTATTTCATTGTGATTTAATTAAGGAGTTGGAACTTGCATTTTTTTTCCTGCCCACTCTTCAGATATTCCAGTGGAGAACATTCTTACAAAAAAAATTTTGGAAGGAAAGAAACCTGAAGATTTCCAACTATGCTAATTAATTTAATTTTTAATTAAATGAAACTACATCAAACTGAAAATGTTTTTCTATTAACAGATGAGAGCAATACTTCTGGAAACAACCCAGACAGTTTTATTATAAGTATTTGCATCTAGATTTAGTCCTGATGCAGAAGCTTCAAGAAAATATATAAAGAAAAATAAGCAAAGTTTTATCTTGTGTCCCAGAAATGTTAGAGTTTTCCTTTCACCTGCAAGTTTCCTCTTAACACAATCAGCATTTCTGCATATCTTTCTTTCCTTTTTAAATATAGCCAGTTGTATTCTATTAGTTCTAATTGTTGAACAGAAACTGTATTTTAAAGATACCTAAGATGATTCCACTGCACTGTCTAAGGAAATATTACATAAAAATTGAACAACAGAATAATATAAGATACTTCTGTCTTTGTGTTTACTTTTGAATCTTCTTGGAAAGTGTTAGGAAGAGAAAGACTTGAAAAATTCCATATGTTCTTAGTCTTCAGAACATCTCTCATTTTAAAAATATCTTTCATATTGAAAAAACACCTTGACCTTAGAATATCTGGCTGATCTAAAACCTGTCATGAAATATTGCCCTCTTATAGACAGTAACATCTGTCAACAAGGTTGTAGTATGAATTAATACATGTTTATTAATAATAATAACAATTTTACTGGACAACATACTTCCTAGCAGCCTAGTATTTGGCTTCCAGACTGACTCTACAGCTTTTACAATTAATTAAATTAACCAGAAGCAAAAGGAAAAAAAAAATCTCCAACCATCAGTATTACACAAGCCATACTGCAAAGACTCCAGGCTAGGATAAAAGAATTTCACACAGATGAAATAAAATTTTAAGAAGTACTGCACTAAAGTATATAGAAATACATGAGAAATGGTTTTAAATCTCAACTGCATATCTTAAGTAAATATACATTACCTTGTAAATCAGTCCTAGAATTTTAATTTTGAAGCTGCACAAAAAACTGAGGATAAAACATGCCACAGCTTTTAAGAATATTCTGTGGTCTTACGAGTTTTACTTTTGGTGGGACTGTTTTGTTAAGTGCCACGTTAAATATAAAGCTGTGTTGTCACCAGGAAGCATATGCTTTATAGACAAAATCATCACAAAGTGGGATATCAGCATGCAAATACAAAAGTGGAGAATTTCTCTCAGCATTCCTGCTGCATCACATCACTATTGTTTCTTTACCCCTTAACCCCTTATTGTTCTCTGTGGTGAAACATTCATCTCCACATGCTTCTGATTTCCCCATCCAAGTAAGGACTTCAATGACAACTGAGGTTCACTAAGACTTCTGCTATGAAACTTCCATTTCTATTATATTCTTTACCATAGCCTAATGACAGGAACATATTGTGAGATTCCTAAATGTAATAATGTACTGATTCACTGAAAAGGAGACTGTTGAAAGCTTGGATATATCTTTGCATTAAGAAAATAGAACAAAGGTGCTTTTTGAGAGTCAAGATTTTTTTAATTTTATTTTTTATGCAGTTGATAATAGAAGCATGATTTCTCCATTCTCAGAAGTGAAAAGTAAATGTGCTCTCTAGTTCTAACTTCCCCAAAGAGAAGGAATGACAATTTGCTTATTGTTTCATGAATGATTTTGATTGAGATTGCTATCACTTCTTTACTGTAAAAATTATTTTGGAATTCTTTCAGGCGTGGATTCAGCTTCCATTTGCTGCAAGATATCACCCTTCCTTCAAGAGGTCTAGAAGATTTGTTTTGAAGTTGCATAACTAAAAAGTATTGGCCAAATTTAAAAGCAAATAGTGTGTATTTATAGAAATATACAAGAGAAACAAAGAGAAACAAAGATCACAAGAAAAGAGAGAAGAAAGGAAAAATAGAGTCTAGTGTCCAACAAAATGCATTTGTGAGAACTTTTTTTACTACAGTGGAGTACAACAACATTGAATAGTACCTTTTGTAAGTCAATGTATTAGCAGTTCTGCCTAAAAGCTTTATAAAAAAACCTCTACCATTGTTATCACAGTACCAAGCCAACAGTATAAGTCTCAAGGAAATTTCCATCAGAAAATGCAGGGAGATATTCACCTGCAGAAACTTTGAAGCCAGTTAAGTGCCTTCCCAAGAAAATGGTTAAATCAGAAATTCCAATGCCAGGGTGCACAGTATGAATGGGTTTTACCATTTATCCTGAAAGAATTAACCATTTAAAAAGTTTGTACTACATTTATTATGATTTTTTTCTCAGTTAATATTTTGACAGTACTAAAAGTTACAGATCTGTGCCATAAAAGCAAGTGAGGCAGGAACATTCTATACTTGTTTCATCGTCAAGGTTTTATGACCCTAACAAATTATTTCTGGCTAGTTGACTAAATTAGGTTAATATCTATAGAAAAACAGATATTATTTTTACCCCATAAGTCTAAATGGTAAAAGTTAAATGATGAAGTCCATGCATTGGGAAAGGATTCAGCAATCTTAATTTATTGTGACTGAGCAGTGTCAACTGGATATTAAGGCATAAAAAATATGAAAGAGTCACTTTCATACTATGTGCATTCATTACATATGTGGCTTTTAAAAACATCTGTAATAGTGTTTGCAATAAGCCTAAATTCCAAGGGCTCGTATTCTCATACAGTGTTCTGTGAGACAACTGTACAGGAACAGTTTCAAATGGAAAATGTTCAAACTATTATTTTTTTTCCCGAGGGTTTCTCCACCGTTTGATTAGAGAATGGTTGTATTCAAACATATTACCATTCTGCCAGCAACATTCACAGACTTGTACTTTCACAGCATGATAAATGAAGTTTACATAGTTTCTGTTGTGTGAGGACAGAGTCTAGTGATTCAAGTGACACACGTGATTTGTAAGTGTCTAATTTGGTTAATAATTAAACAACATGTAGTCTTAAGCTTTAGAGAATCCTGTGCAAACATGGAAGCCAGATGGGCAAGATCCTTAGATGGTGTCAATCAGCCTAGTACTAAGGAAGCAAGGGAAAACATCATAGCTTCTATCTCCAATGATATGGTCTTTAAAAATGTTTGTTTGTTGATACAGTCAAATACGCTTCTCCTGACAAGGTGGCTTGGCAAGCAGCACATATGTAAAATCATGCAAACATACAAATTAGAGGGTTACTTCAATATTTTTTATACAAACAGTTCATCAATTAGAAAAGGCGTTGAATCGATTCAGTGATTTTTACAGAAGTCCTGCATAATGGTGAAAGTATCTAGGCTTGTCTTCTCAGGTTTTTTCTAGGGGAATATAAGAGATGACTTATTCATCAAATTCATGCAATTTTATTGTATGAATTCAAAACACTACTTAATGCAGCAAAACTGCTAGCAATATCAACCAAATATTTGGCCAGATGACTGTCAATGAATAAAAATCTTGACAGTGGTTTAGAAAATTTCACAACAGAAATGAGAAACTCAAAGATGAGGTCAGCTGCAGACATATTCTGCAACAGATGACAAGAAATTGAGGGCCAGTGTTGAAACAGACCTATGAAAAACAACTCAGGAAATTGTGGAAGAACTAAACGTTGACCATTCAACAGTTGTTTGACATTTTCTCCAAAATGGAAAATAATAAAGCTCAAAAAATGGGTGTGATAAAAAATTTAAAAAATCACTGTTACCAAGTCTGTCCTGCATTTATTTTGCAGAAAAAAAATGACCCATTTCTTGATTGCTCTGTGACTTGTGAAAGGAAGTAGATTTAATATGACAACAAATGGTGTTCTGCACAGTGGCTGGACTGAGTGAAGCACCAAAACATTTCCCCAAGCTGAACAGGCATCAAAAGATTATGGTCACTGTTTGGTGGTCAGCAAGCAGAAGCATCCGCTACGGCTTCTTAAATACTGATGAAAACATAGCAGAACAGTATTGACAGGAAATCAACAAAACACACTAAAAATGCAATGCTGATGTCCAACATTTGTCAACTGAAAAGGAGTAATTCTCCATGACACCTGCCTACATCTCACAAATGATTCTGCACAAGCTGCACAACCTGGGCAATAGGACTTGGCCTCACTCAGCCTACTCAGCAGATCTCTTTCCCACCTTTTAGCTATTTTCCAAGCATCTCAATACCTTCCTGCAAGAGGATTTCCACAACAAACCAGAAGCTCAAAATGCCTTTGAAGTACTCATCAGTTCTATGAGTCTAGAATTGTGTGCTACTGGAATAATTAGACTTCTTTCTTTTTGGGAAAAATACATAGATTCTAGTAGTATTTATTTCAATTAATAATTTCTGTTTTCAATTAATAACTTTTAATCTAAGTTTAGATCTATCGCTTTAAAGTAAAAATGGAAATTATTTTTGCACCAAGCAAGTAGTAAAATCCTAGGATAGATTCTCCATTTCATCCAACTTATTTCAGAGTTGGATATGTTTTTAAACAGTTTGATATGACTCAAGGTTACCATTGCTTGACATCTGAAGGTCTTTTGACTTGGGAAAAATTCCAGACTAGTTAATTCCGATAGTCTCTCCTAGTCTTGAAACACATAAATAAAAATAACTGCATTTAGAAAATTGAGAAAAAAAGAGGAGAAAAGTCCTCATGCTTCCAGTCATGAGTTAGACTTACTGTCATGTTTTAACTCCCTCTGGGCCTGGTTGACAGAAAAATGTGGACAAATGTGCCCTGAAATTTACCTCTAACAGGGAAAGTAGAAAAGGCAATGAGGGAGAGAGACTTGTGGGTTGGAAATTAAAATTAAAAAACCTTCAATAAAACAATAATAATATTATTAATATGAATATTATTATAATAATATCAATAAATAAATAATAAAATATATGCAAATATACAAAATAGAACAGCCCCTCTCACTGATGACTATATGTCACCACTGACGCTGAAGGACAGGCACAACTAAAAATACTTGACTGCAGTCATTGGCACAGAATTGTTGGATTCAGGAACTGAATTCAAGAATGTACAGATTCAGTATCAGGGACAAAAGGACAGAGAAGATCCTTACTGGACAATGACCTTTGAAAAAGAGAGCTTGATCACCATGATCTGTCTGCTTTATACTAAGTATTACTTATATGGAACAGAATATCCTCTTGGTCAGTTTTGATCAGTTGTCTTGTCAATTTCTCTCTGTAGGTGTGCCCCCTTTTCACCTTTTTGACTTAGAGCATTTCACCAACTTGGTGATGGCCTTTGTTTCTACAGGGATAAACATAAACAATGGCTTTTCTGTAACCAATGATCCTTTACTTAGTGTTACCTACAAATTTTAAGTGTTATCACTTCTAGACATTGTTTGAAAAACCTGCAGTTAACTTTCAGAAGATAAAGTTTCTCAACTTGGAAGTTAAAATTGGTACTGCTTTAGCCCAAACAAAAACACTAGAGTTCATAGCCAGTAGAAATAATTTTGAAGTAACAGATCACCCCTAGGTAATCTGAAGCACTTTTCCATGGTTTTGCTCACAAGCAGTCTTGAGTAGACTAACACCACCTTTTCCCATAATTGGACAGTATCAGAACCCAACCTTTAGTCTCAGAGTACCAATCTGCCTATAACCTCTAGGGCACAGGTTCTACATTTCAATGTTCTTGATTTCATGGAATTACACCTTTATTGACTGAGAGAGTAAAACCATGGAGTTTGCTCTATCTTTATGTTTGTCTTAATATGAGATCTACCCTCAGGCAAATATTATAAGTCCCCAAATAACATCTTCCTCTATATAAATATTGCTTACGTAGAAAACCATCAGTGTTTTCAGAGAGTTAATGTTATAGAGAAGGGTAATAGGTTACCCTGACAGGAAATTTGTCAAAGGAATTCTACTTTTCTTCTTATGTGCAAGATATGATTGTATATTGACAACCATGTCCTATGAATGTTCTGCTACAAATCTACAGATTATTTAATCCTTTTTCTGCTAACTTGAAGGATGAAACATCCTGAAACAATCATAAAAATAATCTAAATATATGTGCTATAAGTGAGTAATAGCCTCAGTTTTTAACTCCATGAGTAATATTCTTATTTCCAGAAAAAAAATACTGAGTATTTTTATTTGTTTGTTTTGTTGCTTTTCCTCTATATGAAGCAGAAAAGCAGAGTCATAGTTAAAAGCAGAATGGATATTCTCTCTTCAGAACAACTTTAAACATAAATGAACGTAGTAAAAATCTATGCATTCATAAGATATTTCCTTTCTTGTTCTTGTTCACATCTACTCTGGAATAATTTTTTAAATATGTGCTTCTAGAATGTTTTGTGATAATATTATCAACTGACACCTGTTAAATTTATTTTCTCAGGCTATCATGGGGCATAAATGATACCAGTTTGAGTGCTTTAAGTCTTCTGCATCATCTTACTTTGTACCCTTTTCTGTTAAAGAAAAGTACTGAGCTGCTAGGTTTGGAGTTCACACATTTCTTATGACAGAGTGATTGCACATATCAAGGAAGAATCTTCAAATGAGTACAGATACAAAGGAGTAAGTGCACATCTCAAATGAAAACAATCAAGATGTAAGTACTGCCTTCACATAAACAAAATGGAATGAAACACTCTATCAGAAACTGTGACCAACAAGTCCAAGGTTATTCTCCCTCTCTACTCAGAACTGGCAATACCACACAGAATCACAGAAACACTAGGTTAGAAAAGGCCCACAGGATCATTGAGTCCACCCATCGAGTCACTCCTCAAGTACTGTGTTCAGTTCTCGGCCTCTTGCTACCCAGGAAAATGCTGAGGCTCTGGAGCGTGTCCAGAGAAGGTCATCAAAACTGGTGAAAGGGCTGGAGGACAAATCTTACGAGGAACTGCTGAGGGAGCTGGAGTTGCTTATCCTGGAGAAGAGAAGGCTGAGGGGAGACCACATTGCTCTCTATAACTACCTGAAAGGAGGTTGTAGAGAAAAGGGTGCTAGCCTCTTCTCCCAAGTGACAGGGGACAGGACAAGAGAGAATCGATGCAAACTGTGCCAGAATAGCTTCAGACAGGATATCAGAAAAAACATTTTCATGGAAAGAGTCATTGGGCACTGCAACAGGCTGCCCAGGGAGGTGGTTAAGTCACCTTCCCTGGAGGTGTTTAAAAGACAGGTGGATGAGGTTCTCAGGAACATGGTTTAGTTGTAGATGTTTGGACTCTATGATCCAAGATGTCTTTTCCAACCTGGTGATTCTATGAGTCTGTGATTCTGTGATTCTATGATATGTGAGTTTACTGTTCTTAGTCAGCAGTTAAATCCATTTTCCCCAAAATTTCTATGTTCCTGTCCTCCATGAAACTTCCTTTATTTCATTTTTTGGTTAATCTTAACAGACAATGCTACCTTTCCTTCCCTCCCTCTTTTTTAATCTTATTTTCATGCTCAGTCCTTGGCATTAACAAATAAAAAGTAATATCAAAAAACCCTACAAAAATAATGGAAACTTAATCTCTGGTTTGCCACCTTCTGATATCAAGATTCTTTCCATTCATTGCAATGGTTTCCTTTTTCCTTGCTCTCTATATACCTTGGATATTTAGAGACCAGTATAGGAAACATTTAATTCCATTACTCTGGCTAAAATCAGTGGGACTTACACTTAAAGCAAAAGAGATTAAAAGTATCAGATAGCATTATGGCCAATTCAACAGGTATAGAAGTAACTATATATTTAAAGAAATGTATTGCTGGCAAATCAACAAATTTCCTAGTGCCATAAATAAGATATTGCATAAGGAAATATTTATTCTCTTACAAGATGGATCGGTAACTAGCAATAAGTTTAAAGTATTCCTCACTGTAATAGGAAGTGGTAGCATGTGCAGAATATTTTATTTATATGTATTGATCTTTTGACATACCTTTAAAAAAAAAACCCAGAATTTCTTTTCTGTGAGACCCAATGAAAAGAATCTTAAATTATATTTTAAAGTAGTTTTACATACAACAACAGAAAATTCTAAACAAAATTTACTTACAAATACATTAATGCTTGAGTTACTCATTTATAATATGAGTCTCAATTAAGATTTTTTTAATTCATTCATGCGTTGTTGATGAAGGTCACAGGAAGGCAGACTTTGAAATCACCTTCTCTGTCCCTAAATTAGTGCAATGAAATTGCAAGCCAAATATATGAAGAATACCATTTCATTTTTCAGTGGTATACACTTCAACTAAATTATCCCTTCACATGAAATGCAGGCTACTAGATGCTTAAGCTATAACTGGGCAAATCTGTCCTGGGCTCTCCTATCCATCAATTTTTCTGTTTCCTAGGATGAGGCAGATAATAGTTCCCTATAAGGTAAAGGAGTTGAGTGCTCAGCACTTAAAGGATTCTGTAAAGACACAGGGACATAGCAGTTGGTGTAATCATGCTGCAAGGAAATAAAGCATCATTTCTGCCTCATCAAATTAAACACCTTGTTGTGAGGACTAAAACCTTTCTGCCTTGTGGGGTGTGTTCACCAGAACCTTGTACCTGTCAGTCGAGAGCAGAGGTGATCTACCTGAGAAATTTGGTATTCCTAAGGAAAGAATATGGAAAAATTTATCCCAGTAGCCATATGTATATATCTAGACAGACCGTGTATACTGACTATGTATTTTGAAAGTGGTGACTAGCAATTGCTACTGTTTTCTGTGTAATCTTTAAAATCATAGAATCATAGCATCATAGAACCACTAGGTTGGAAAGGACCCACTGGATCATCAAGTGCAACCATTCCCATCAATCATTAAACCATGTCCCTCAGCACCTTGTCCACCTGTCCCTTAAACCCCTCCAGGGAAGGTGAATCAATCCCCTCCCTGGGCAACCTCTACCAGTGCCCAGTGACACTTTCCGTGAAAATTTTTTCCTAATGTCCAGCCTGAACTTCCCCTGCAGGAGGGCCATTCCCTCTTGTCTTGTCCTCTGTCGCTTGGGAGAAGAACCCAGCTCCCTCCTCTCAGAGCAAATGGCTCAAATGGACTTAAAACTCCTGGAACAATCTAGGAGACCCTCAGTAAGTTAAAAAGGGATAACATTCTTTGTCAAATTCTAAACAAGATTTGCATAACCTTCGTAAAAACATGACTCCTTCTGACAATGAACTTTCATCTCTGCCTGGAAAAGGAATTTTGCATATTTCTCATAGATCTTGTATGTCATCTCCTTGAATATTTGTGTTTAAAGTTGAGGGCTGTATGATTATCTTCTGCAGAGCATTGATTCCCCTGCCTAGGAGATTATGCATAACTGTTTTTGCAGTTTTGAGCATGAGAAGAGTGAAAAACTAATGTCACTTCTCCCAGGAAACAACAAATAACATGCACGCCCATAAGTCACAAGCAAATATTCTTACCAAAACTGCCCACTTTATTTAAATTCAGGAACCACAATTTCTCCTCCTTCTCACACATCCTCTTTGCTCCTCTGCCTCCTCTGCTCCACAGATACCTTGTCTGTGCAACAGCATAGAAAAAAATCGAGAAAAGTATGAGAATTCTGAGTGGAAATTCAAAGTGTGAAATGAAAGCCAGGCTGCACAAATTAGTAAACATTTTTCTACTTAATATCATACTTAATAAACATACAGGACAGTTCTGTCTTGCTGGGTGTAAACAGGTTAATAGTTATGTATCAAATGAAGAATAAGAAGGAAGGAGAAATAATAATGTGTCCTGTTTCAAAGCTGCAGCTCTAATGCCATCACTACAGAAAGGGGACTTAAAGAAGAGCTACAGAGAAGTTATGATATGAACTTCCTAGCTGTTTACCAACTTTCTTATTTAGTGCTCCTGTACATCTGACTGGTTAGGCATGCATTTATGATGGATTCATGTAGCATATCACCTTTTTTCACAGTGTATTTATAAATTATTTTTAATAGTTTAAAATGGCATATTTTGCTTTTTGACAGAAAGAGCAATGCATCAATGCAAGTGGGAGAATGGAAGTGAGAGAAAACATTTATTTAAAAGGCTTTTAAATGAAGCTGTTTTTTCATGATAGCATTTTTTTTCCCCTAACACTATGCAGACCTTTCTTCCAGGAGGACCAAATCAAGCAATTACACAGCAAAAAGAGATACATTACCTTACAGTACATTTTTTTTTATCAGGGGAACCGGCAGGGCATGATTTACAAAATTGCTTAGCTCATATAATAACACCGGAAGTCTACAACAGCTGAACCTCGAACACATGGAAAACTGTATTTTAATAAAATTACAATAAAAGTGTGTTCTCAGCGTATCAAATAAGGCACTTCAGATTAGAAACTTTTAGCCTTTCTCTGCTTCAGTTACCCTCTTCTAAGATGGCATAATACAGCCAAATATTTTACAGGTAGAAGACATATGCTTTATTGTTTGAGGCAGACTTGGTTATCATATTGGAAAGTACCATAATTCTCTACAAGATAATTAATAATTCAACGTCCAGGGCAAGTTCTCAAATAGTATGCAGAAACTGTGCTGATCAACAGAATACAGCACAACTTCTCACTGATGTGCATCCATTCATTCAGGCAGCAGCAGATGTGCAAAAAGGGTGCGAGGACAGCTTTTTGTGTATAAAACTATAAATTTTGTAGTCGGCTTTAAATTCTTAAACAAATTTGCAGTACCTAATGCAATAATAACAATGGGGGAAAACTGAAGGAGAGAGCAAAAGGGATCTCGTGAAGTGTAATGAACAGGAACAGATTAAAAAGAGAGAAAGAAGAAAAGCTGGATTATACTGTGTGTTCAATATTAAGTCAAATTGCACACAGTAGAAACAATCATGAGCCCCACAGAGTTTTACACACATAATTCTCAAAGCAAAATAAAATGTAGCTCTTTAAAATATCCGTAATGCATTATTTTTGGCATTATTTTTGTACCAGCCTCTGCTCATCAGTAAAAAGTAATCAGTGATACGCACATTGCTACAGCTTTGTGTATCCATTATTTACAAAAATATTGTGGGACTGAAAATGAAATATGTACAACAACCCAGACATGGTTACTTGGCCTATGAAATTATCAGGACAAAATTAAAACAGTCAGGAGTTCGGGGATAAGTGATCTGGATTATACCTAAACACTGCTAACTTGTAATTTTAGAATAATATTCTGAACACAGTTCAAATACTTTTCCCTTAATTATTAAGTTATTGACTGAACATGATACCAAATTTGTTGATATTTAACACTTAAAGAACTATGAAAACTATATTGGACTCGATGATCTGGTGTGTCTCTTCCAACCTGATTATTCTATGATTCTGTATCTAATATTAATGTATGAAGTGTCATGGTGCATATGCCCCATGGTATCCTGTCTGCCTTTTGTAATGCTGTTTGGGAGCACTCTGCCCTGTGGACAGATGCGACTATCAAATTCAGTGCCTGCAGTACATTTGATGACCTTCAGAAAGCTCTGACTCTTTTATGTTACAACATTATTATGTTTTATTATTTTGCCCAAAGAGAGTTGCCTGTGATGAGCAGAGGTTTTCTTTTATTTAATCATTGATCCCATATACATAAATATTCGGATTTTCAGTCTCCCAGGAAAACTGTTTACTATGTCTTGGTATCAAAATAAAAGCAATGAAATAATTTTAGGAAAAAATCAGTGCACTAAAGTTGATATTCCAGTTATATCAGTAATTGAGGACCATTATTTAATTTATTAATTTAATTATTTAGGTTTATTTTTAGTTTAAGTGTGCGATCTACAGTGCTTTTATGTTAGTCATAGCTCTGTTTAATTCAAGATGCATACTTATGAAGTGTCAGACCTTGAATTTGCAAAATCTGGAGGGAAACATTTTCTTTACTCTTACTGTCAGATTCTGGAAGTGTTGGCCAGTGATTAAATATGTCAAGAACCTAGAAACAAGTCAATACATTACAAAACAAAAAAACACTCATATAAAAAAAAAAATAACCAAAAAGACCAAACAACAGGCTGAAGCCTGATACCAATATAAAACTGGAATAGTGTAATTAAATTTAATGGAATAAAACTACTACTTAGAAACAATCTTTCCATAGCATTTTAGGAGGGAAGAAAGGAAATTAGAGCACTTTTGAAATCATCTTCTTAGAAGACACAAGGATCTAAATGGCTTTAATCACATGGTGAATTCAGCAAGTTATCTTAATTGCTTTAAATCAAAGGCCTTTAATCTAGCATGCTCATAGAATCACCTACATATATATTTTGTAAACATATGTGCATTAGAATAACAATGCCTGAAATATGTAGACTATGACCTCAATAGTCTCTTTCAGAGAGATCAAATTACACATTTTCACAATTTCTTGCTCTGTATATGAGTTTGACACAAATATTAGGAAGAAAATCAACTAAAACTTTAAATATAAAAAAACAACTTAAGATTTGTTATCCTATATGATCATATATATATATATATATATATAATTTTATTAAATTTTAATTATAATTTAAGTTAAGAAGATACTCTAATGGAAGTGATGAAGAGAAAAAGGATGATTTACATTCTTACATTTGGATGCTTCAATTATACAGTCACTTGGGTACCAGGAAACTGCCTAAGATAAATATATCATGCTTATCTCTACTCTAGTTTAAGATATTCATGTAGTTATAAAATTTTAAACCAGGATAAACCTGCAAAATATGTATTCAGTCACATGATTTTGACAAATATAAAATTTTGGAGCTAAGGAAACAGAAAGAAAAGTCTTATCAGACTACAAATACTAAGGAGATTTCACGTCATATTTCTAAATGCTATTATATGTAACTGGCATAGATAACACTTTTCCTCCTTTAAAAATTGTGAGAAGGATTAAAAGGTTTAAAATATTAAGGTTATAAGTGTATCTTAAGTGTCTGAAGTAAAGGATTTGTGCCCTTTGAATTTTATATTTGTCAGCTATGAAGAAAGTAGATTTTGTCAACTAATTAGTAATGTACATTGTTAGTAAAAACAAAAAGTTACTTTAAGTATTAAGAATAAGACAAGTAACTAGTAGTCCAATAGTCCTAAGGTACTTTGCTTGCATATACAGCAAATAAATTCTCTTCATTTATTGGGTCTTTTTTGTCAGTAACTCTCTAGGGAATAGTTCTCCCTGTAATATTCTTAAAATGTTAAAAAATATTAGGTATATACTAGATGAAACAAAGAAATCTTTCTTATCACCATGAAGAAGAGAGTTTTGAATCATAGTCTGCCCCTAAAATGAAACATTACCTCTTTAATCTGATATAATTATTGTCACTTGCATATTACCTTAGTGATATCTAAAAACCAGTTATTATTTTCTTTACAATATATACCTACTTCCTAATATTCCGATAGAATGTTCCTGCACCAGCCTACCGTGTTCATTAAACAAATTTGAGTTAAAAATCAGGGAAAAATAAATCTAATATGATTGGATATGCATATTCTTGAAGAAACAGGGAGTACTCTAAATTTAATAAGTATTTCAGAGACATTTTATGGACTTCAACTTTCATTTCAAGATAAAATAAAGATAACTTTAAATTAACATCTTATTACAAGAATTTAATTCTAAGGAAATATTTTTATTTTCTTCAATTATTCTGGGACTTTACCAGCACTTGAAAATTAGGCGTCCTTATAAATACAATTGCAAAGAAATTATCACATTTTATTATGATTTGCTTGGAGCCAATGCATATTATGTAGCAATAGTTTTACTGGCATGATTGATACTTTACTCAGTCCAACCAACTAGGTTCACCAATTTTTTTTTACAATAGAATTGGACAAAATACACAGAAGCATCTGGATATAGCAAGGAAGTGCCACATCGTGGCTTTGTAATTAAATATATCCACTCTGTTCATTCTGGTATCTTTGAGGCAACTGCCTGGGAATTCAGAGCACATGGAAGAAAACAAAGTGCTCTTATTAAGAGAGCAGCCGAGGCAAATATTGTGCAAATCTGTATGAGATAAATAAAAGCTCTTACTATATTCTAATGTAAATTGTCTCCACATCAGTGTTAATATAGAATCATAGAATCATAGAACAACCAGGTTGGAAGAGACCCACCGGATCATCGAGTCCAACCATTCCTGTCAAACACTAAACCATGCCCCTCAGGACCTCATCTACCCGTGCCTTAAACACCTCCAGGGAAGGTGAATCAACCACCTCCCTGGGCAACCTATTCCAATGCCCAATGACACTTTCTGTGAAGAACTTCCTCCTAAGGTTGCTGGATGAGGGAAAGGCTGTGGATGTGGTCTTTCTGGACTTCAGTAAAGCTTTTGACACAGTTTCTCACAGCATTCTGCTACGGAAACTGTCAGCCTCTGGTCTGGACAGACGCACACTCTCCTGGGTAGAAAACCGGCTGGATGGCCGAGCCCACAGAATGATGGCAAATGGTGTTAAGTCCAGCTGGAGGCCAGTGACAAGTTGTGTTCCCCAGGGCTCAGTGCTAGGTCCAGTCCTGTTCAATGTCTTCATCAATGACCTGGGTGAGGGCATTGAGGGTAACCTTAGCAAGTTTGCAGATGACACAAAGCTGTGTGCAAGTGTTTATCTGCTGGAGGGTAGGGAGGCTCTGCAAAGGGACCTAAACAGGCTGGACCGCTGGGCAGTGTCCAACGGCATGAGGTTTAACACGGCCAAATGCCGGGTCCTGCACTTGGGGCACAACAACCCTATGCAGAGCTACAGACTGGGAGAAGCCTGGCTGGAAAACTGCCAGGAGGAGAGGGACCTGGGGGTGTTGGTAGACAGCCGACTGAACATGAGCCAGCAGTGTGCCCAGGTGGCCAAGAAGGCCAATGGCATCCTGGCTTGTATCAGAAACAATAGGACCAGCAGGTCCTGGGAAGTGATTCTCCCTCTGTACTCAGCACTGGTGAGGCCGCTCCTTGAATATTGTGTCCAGTTCTGGGCCCCTCAGCACAAGAAGGATGTTGAGGCTCTGGAGCAGGTCCAGAGAAGAGCGACGAGGCTGGTGAAGGGACTGGAGAAAAGACCCTATGAGGAGTGGCTGAGAGAGCTGAGGTTGTTTAGCCTGAAGAAGAGGAGGCTGAGAGGAGACCTCATTGCTCTCTACAAGTACCTGAAAGGAGGTTGTGGAGAGGAGGGAGCTGGTCTCTTCTCCCAAGTGACAGGGGACAGGACGAGAGGGAATGGCCTCAAGCTCCGCCAGGGGAGATTTAGGCTGGAGATTAGGAGGAGTTTTTTCACACAGAGGGTCTTTGGGCATTGGAATAGTCTGCCCAGGGAGGTGGTTGATTCACCTTCCCTGGAGGTGTTTAAGGCACGGGTGGATGAGGTGCTGAGGGACTTGGTTTAGTGTTAGATAGGAATGGTTGGACTAGAAGATCCGATGGGTCCCTTCCAACCTGGTTGTTCTGTGATTCTGTGATTCTGTGATTCTGTAATGTCTAGCCTAAATCTCCCCTGGTGGAGCTTGAGGCCATTCCCTCTTGTCCTGTCCCCTGTCACTTGGGAGAAGAGACCAGCTCCCTAATGAGGTCTCCTCTCAGCCTCCTCTTCTCTAGGCTAAACAACCCTAGCTCTCTCAGTCGCTCTTCGTAAGACCTGTTCTCTAGCCCCTTCACCAGCTTTGTTGGTCTTCTCTGGACTCTCTCCAAAACCTCAACATCCTTCTTGTGGTGAGGGGCCCAGAACTGAACACAGGATTCAAGGAGCGACCTCACCAGTCCTGAGTACAGAGGGAGACTAACCTCTGCCATTGGCCTTCTTGGGCACCTGGGCACACTGCTGGCTCATGTTCAGTCAACTGTAGACCAACACCCCCAGGTCCCTCTCCTCCTGGCATTTTTTCCAGCCAGACTTCTCCCAGTCTGTACCTCTACATCTACATCTACCTTTAATATACTGTCTAAACAAAAGTGGTACTTCTGGCACAGTATGGAGGTCTTCTTTGCTCTCCAGTAAATGTTAAAAGGCCTGATAGTCTGCATCTGTACATCGTTTCCTTCATTACTCATTTTCACCATGATTTTTCAAAGGCATGATATAGAAAATGTAGGAAATAAATAAATAAAAGCGAGAAAAACGAAGATTATATTTTACAGGGTAATAATAAGAGTCTTTTTAGTGGCTATTTGTCTGATGACTGGCACAACCCAACAAAATGAAGTTTTCAATCTGTTAAGAAATTCTTTTGCTTATGAAGAAAACAGCCATAGAATGATAATACCTTTAAAGTTAGCAGTGTTAATAAAGTTGTTTCTGATTGTCTCATTTCTCACCAGCAGGGATGACCAAATCCATGAGTAATAATATGTAATTTGTTCTGGTTTATTTTATTTCCCTAGACCTATTTTACAAATTTCCCAAGAACTGATAAGACAACCAAAATAGCTACAAATATCTCAGCTTTCCTAAACATAGATTAATAACTTTATCATTAAATTTGCTATATTATTTTGTGTATAGTTGATATCCCTTCTTATCTGTGAATGAAAACCTGAGAGCTAGTGCATTTCTACAATAGAAAAAAATGCATAAAATAACAATAATAAAAATAGAGAAGTTTTCACTTAGAATAACATTTTAAAGTGAAACATACGATATGTTAAATAGTGATTTACCTATCTAATTTAGATTATATGTAATAACTGGTATAATATCTGAAAACTATATAACCATTACAATTCTTTTCACCCTCATAATGACTCTTGGATGCAATTGACAGGGATGGAAGTAAATACCTCATTTTACAGCTGAAAAAAGGATAGCAAAGTAGACTATCACTTGACTAAACTGACACAGATGATATGTGGTTACACTGAGAACTATAAAAGACTTAATGGTATGGTTCCTTTTATGGGTAAAAACTTCTATAGATTGCTTCTCTTAATTCATAAATATGGCATATGATAATGAAGTACAATACTGCAAATAGAACTAAATAAACACAGCAAGAAAGGAAGCAAATATAAATGTTTGATTCGTACGTAGTGCAGATTTTATACAATTTCATTATCATATAAATAGCCCACATACATAATCTTTTGTGAGTTAATTCTGATAAATGTTACAGTAAAAATTAAGATTAATTGAGGCTGCTTTGAAAGATTTGCTAAGAGTTATATTTGCAGTACTTTTTAGCCTAGTTACATTGTGTTCTGAAGTTTCAGTATTCTGTTAGTGATTTACGATATCTGCTTACTTGTATTTTTATAGACTGCTGAACTGTATAAAATTGCGTTTTTCAGTCTTAACTTTTCATGCTTAGAATTCTTAGGGTTTTTTTTAAGCTTGAGTCTTCAGAACACACAGAGATCTGCTAGAATACTGAATTGCTAAGTGTTTTGGAAATTAATACGTGATAGTTGAGAAGAAGCATTAAATCTGCATAGACCTACAAAGGTTTACATCTAAAATGAGTTACAAAAAGAAATTGAAGGGCAAACATTATTTGTTGTCATTGAAGGACACTAAGTTTTCTCATAGTCATAAAGGTGTCTAGGGACGCGTTAATTCTTGCTTTGTGTCTTACACATACAGAAATACTGAATACCCATCTGTGTAGGCAGCAATTCAAATAAGGCAGCTAAGAGCAGGAAAGAACTTTATCTGGCATATTTAATAAAATATGCAGCTAAACACTAGGAAGCTGATGTTTTACTGACTTACACCTAGTGTAGGTGGTTTTGTCTTTAAAAAAAAATGAATGAAAAATGGATTAAAATGTAACCACAGAAGAAAGTCAGCATTTTATGCTCATTTTAAATAGTTATAAAACCCGACCTGTTTTATATGATAAACTAGAAAAACACATTACAGTATAAGAAGCTTTCCTTTCACAACTGTATCAAACACAGCCTTTCATTCAGAATCTATAAAAGGCTTTGTGTCACACTACTTCATCCTGAAAACCCATGACACAAACTCATTTTGGGGTATTTCCACTTCCATGAGTGGATTGTATCAAAATCTTGTTGTACCCTATAGTCTTTCAGCAGCAGTTGGGTATTTGCGTATTTCCACAAAAGGAGTACAATGAATTTAGACCTCCTCTTTCTGGCTTTTATCCTTTTACCTCCTGTATGTTGCCAGTTTTCCTTTGAATGTCATCCTTGCGGATAGGTTAAAGTACTACAAGCAAACCAGGTTTTATTGTACAGACACAACCATTCTGCTCTTTTGATACTCTATCAAAAGTAAACGGGTATAGTATTATTCAGTCAGAGCACCAGGCTTAGCAATGCTCAGCAATGAAATTCCCCAGAAAACTTAATAAAATATGAAAAGTATTTATCCCATTTTCAGTGAATAAATGCCGTGTCCCAAAGTTAGTGTCATACTTTAAAATCATACAATAGCATATTAATGAATAGGGTTACTCTTTGTTGTTACATTGTACTCTTCAGAATTCTATAATGCATATCATGCAAGTGTTCCAAGTGTTCCTCTGGGATGAAGCAGCAATAAATCTTTAATAAACTGAAAAACATTTCAGTTTGACTGACAAACACTGCTACAAAAGTATTACTGGATAAATTATCTTAAAAATAAACAAACAAGGAGATATTATTAAAAGTTTGACTATTTTTCTGGATATGTGCCTCATATTTGAGTTTGCTTGGAATTAAACATCAGTAAATCTTTAATGAGGTGTGAATGAATACACCAATCACTTGAGAGTTATTGACACATCAATATCTGCAGAATAGTATCTTATTAAACTATTGCAGTTTCTTTCTTGATAGACATTATATATTCAGTATTAATAATGCATGAACATTTTTAATTCATTTCTGTTGTTACACCCTGTCCTTACTCCTGCAGCAACATTATTAAAACTGATTTTATAAATATCATTTTCGTGAGATACATATGTTAAGTGTGACTGGTACTGAAGAGCTGCAAGTGTAGCTGAGTTTAAAATTCCTAATTTATTACTGATAAATAATACATGGCTTAACAAACAGAATAGCATTACACTTAAACTGTTATTTCTACCAGATTGACCCAGAAGTAAGGAAAAAGCTCTGTCTTTTACAAGTCTGACCTACATTTGTAAATTACTGATTTGCAAAGATCAGAGGGCTGTGCAATTGTGAATGATTATCTTTCCACTTTGACATCTAGCTTCTGAGGATTTTCACTGCGGTGTCATCCACACCTTACACTTCCATGTGTCAATTGCTGTCTACCGCAGTCATGCTTCTAATCTGATTCAGAGTGCAACATCCCTCAAAAGACAAGGAAAACTCTGTTCCCTTTGGCTTCTGACTTCACTTGACACAGTGTCACTTACAATTGTTTTCTACCAGACCAAAGCACTGAAAGGTTCTGCTACAATTGTTTTCTACCAGACCAAAGCACAGTAAGGTTCTGCAGTGACATTGCCCTGCTGTCCTCCCAAGTCAGTCAGACAAGCACATAAAGCAGCACTGGTTAGAAATGAGACAGTGTAGGAACTGCATTTTTTAAATGGGGACTTGTTGTTCTGCAAAATCATAGAAGAACTGCCTGTATATCCTGCAGTGTTTGACTGCACCCATGTCTCATTTTTTTCTTACTCACTTGAAGAATTTATTTCATGAAATCACTCTCCAGTTACTAATTAATTATTTCTTGTGAGATCTGTACCTAAGAAGTAAAAGATAAGTATCATTTCCTGATCACTGGTAAGGGCACTGAAACACAGTTACATGATGTGATTAGCTTATATAATCCCTGACAGGGATGGGATCTAGCAGGGCTGCATCATTTAAAAGATACCACCATGTTTTTTTTCAAAAGGTACCTTTTATTCCATTTTCTATAGATGATTTACTGCCCTTTTCTTGATGTTTTTTCAATAGAACATCATTATTAAATGTGATCATGTTAGCGCTAATAACGATTTTGATAATGGTGATGTTTAGATGTTTAGCTGGAGTCCTGTTAACAGCTGGTTCCCTGTTGGGCTCTGAACTTTGAACATATGACAGAAAGACCATATAAGAGTAGAAGGCAGTAGAATATCAGATACAACAGAAAGGGTTGTGATCAGTGGCTAGAAGTCCAGCTGGAGGCTAATCACCTGAGGTGTACCCCAGGAGCCAATACTGGGCTTTTCACCGCTTAACATCTTCATTGATGATGTGGATAATAGGACTAAATGCACCTTCAGCAATTTTGCAGGTGATATAAAATTAGAAGGAGTGATTGATACGTCAGACTTGCACCGTCTATCAGAGAGACCTTAACAGACTGATGAAATGGGTTAACAAGAAACCTCATGAAATTCAATTATGGTAGATACTGAGTCTTTTGCCTCTGGAGGCACAACACCATAGACGGACACAGGTTGAGGGCTGACTGACTGGAAAGCAGCTTTGCAGAGAAAGGTTTGTGGATCCTGGGAGGCAAGGCAACCATGACTCACAATCATGTTGCTGATGCAAAAAAAAAAAAAAGACTCATAAGTATCTAGGTTGCATTAGGCAGGTTGTTGCCCACAAGTCAGATGAGGTTATCCTTCCCTTCTCCTTGACACTGGAGTTCTGGGTTCAGTGCCAGGGTACACAGTGTAAAACAAGCAAGCCCAAAAATGGGCCATGGGATTACAGGACAGAGGCCCAGAGAGTGAGAACTGTTCAGCCTGGAGAACGGGCATTTATTTATACACATGGATAAGACCCACCTGAAGCTTGGAGGGAGCAAAAATGATGGATCTAAACTCTTCTCAGAGGTACTTAGTAACAGAGAAAGAGTCAATTAGCAGAAAATTAAATAAAGGAAATTCCATTTAAATAAAAACAGATAATTTTTTTGTTTTGGGTTTTGGTTTGGGTTTTTTACAGTTTTTTTTTTTTTAACTATGAGGATGCTCAAGCACTGGAACAGATAACCAAGAGAGGTTGTGGAGTCTCTGTTCTTAAAGATAGCCAACACCCAGCTGGCTATGAACCTCACCAATCAGGTGTATCTTACTTTGCTTTAAGCAGAGGGCCAGACAAGATGCTCTCCAACCTCAAACATTGTGTGACTTTATGATAGGGCAAGTTACTAATGAGACTCCTTTGAACAGTGTGGGAACAAAAAACAGGTACAGTTTGCTTTTCTTAACAATGAGATACAGTGTGAATTGCATAAATAGAATCTGAGTGAGATATTTATTCTCTTTACAGTTAAAACATAAAATCTGAACAAGTGACTCAGAACCGTGAGCAACAGAATTAGAAGAGAGGAGCAAGAGAGAGACTCTTCTGAACAGCTGAGAGACGTGAGCAACAGAATTAGAAGAGAGGAGCAAGAGAGAGAGACTCTTCTGAACAACTGAGAGCTTCTATTGGTACTGCGGGTCTTTAATTAAGATTATTTCTGAAATCAAAATCAGTAGAAAGCCACTAAAAATTGTTTGATTCATCCACTGTCATTTTTCAACTGTCTAAAGATACTCTTCTGTTTACATTGTTGTATAATGTGAGGTCCAGTGAACTACTTAAATTTACTTTGCAAGACACAATGCTGTTCATGAAACTTCTTCCATGATTAAATTACATCCAGGTCTGATAAAGTATCACAAAGGTCATTTCACTAGTATTAGCAGCTTAGTGAGAGGCTGATGTGACAATCAAAAGAAGAGTTATGATCTGTGCAGTATTTTCTCAAGTTAAGTTCAAAGATCCTTTTTTTCCCAAAGTTTAAGGTTTCATAAAATTTCTCTATTATGGGTAGTTCAGATTCTAAGACAGTTTGCTTTTATTTACGTTAAATCCCAAACCATAGTCTAACCATATTCTTCTCCGCTTCTTGGAAATACCTGCGTTGTGGATAAAAACTGTTGGACATCTGGGCCTCTGACCCCTGGTCCCACCCTAGCTGCTTGCACTCAGTCTCACTCATCCCAAGAATATAGAGACCCTCGCCTTGGAAAAGAGTGAGAAATTAAGTGAATAAAGTGATAGGGTGGACTGTGTTGATCAGGCACAGGGCATGGCCAGACAAGTGAACTGACCAGTAACCTGTTTATGCTTGATGTGCACTTTAACTGTTTGTTTTCCTATACTTTTTGTTCTCCAGATCACCCAGATTGCTCTCTACAACTACTTCAAAGGAGGTTGTAGAAAGGAGGGAGCTGGCCTCTTCTCCCAAGTGACAGGGAACAGGACAAGAAGGAATGGCATCAAGCTCCACCAGGGGAGATTTAGGCTAGACATTAGGAGGAAGTTTTTCACAGAAAGGGTCATTGGGCATTGGAATGGGCTGCCCAGGGAGGTGGTTGATTCACCTTCCCTGGAGGTGTTTAAGGCACGGGTAGATGAGGTCCTGAGGGACACGGTTTAGTGTTAGCTAGGAATGGTTGGACTTGATGATCCGATGGGTCTCTTCCAACCTGGTGATTCTATGATTCTATGATCTCTGCCTTTCCCTGGTTCTTACTCTTACCTCCCATCATGTCCTATGTAATTCTGAAGTGCTTTCCTCCTAATCCGCTAATGTACTATACAGCTGCGGAGAGTACAACTCCCCTCTGAAAAGGTACTTGGGGCAGTTGTTCCTGTTGGCTTATCTTGATGGAGTTCAAGCCCGGATTTTGGGACTGAATATCTCCTGGGACTGTAGTTTCCATTCCTGTCTCCTGCAGGTATTATGTATTGTATTATAACCTTCATAAACTTTTCAATTGCAATTTTAAGACTAGGATTTCTCATCCATTCTGTTCTGAATTGTCACTATTCAAATAGCAAAATCTTTTCTGTTTTTTAGCCTAAGTGTACTCACACCTAACATTGTTTGTTCTTAATGATTGCTTTCCCTCACTGGAGTATATTAACTGGGTAATTTTTTGTATTTCTCTAGGTAATTTCATAGATTGTTACTCATATTACACTGTTTTAATGTCTTTTTCTTACATCTTATAACAGAAATTTGTAGGAAAAATGGTTAATTTACAGTATGATATGACTATATCAAGGATAGAATTGTTTCTAGTACCTTTAGGTATCTGGTTTCATTATTAGAGATAAATATTAAACACCACCTAGTTTTCTTACAACAGTAAATATTATATTCTGCTCCATTTAAGCAGCTTATTAATGTCCAGTATTTTCAAGCACTCCATACCTACAAATTAAAGAAATTATGCAAATAAATTCTGATATTCTAAATACCAATACTGTTCCTGGTTGTTTATTTTTTGTATTTCATAATTAATACATATGAAATCATTATTTAAATACTATTTAGCAGTTAGATTAAATTGTTCACCAAGTTCAGTTTACATTAGTATATTACCATCATCAAAGAGCTACTGTCATTCAAGTAATGGATGTTGTATACTCTCAAGTGTTGTATACTCTCAAGGCACTAACAATATACCCTGTGTACAAATGTAAGAAGTAAAATATGTCTTGAATTTCTATAGCTTTTACTCTGAGCATTTCTGTGTGTCTTTCATATTATATTGTTACATTGATATTTTATCTTTCAATGTGTTTGTTCACGGGACGTAATATGTGATAAAATATAAATACTAGTGTTTATTCTAATGGTATCCTTCCCATTCTTCTGTCTATGTAGACATAGCGATGACTTTGATGCCATACTTTCAAAAAAAGTAAACTTTTTCAAGAAGACTTCAAACTCGTCTTTAAAGTCATTTGAAATCTTACCAGATAAAAGAGTTTTGACACTGAAAGCAAATATTTTATACTAATCTTAACAGTGGAAGCTTCAAAACATCTGCATGTTTTTACACGTAAACAGTTGTGCATTTTTCCACCTGTTTTCTTTTCTTCTTGTGCTGCACTGTATTACACTTTGTTGTAAATAATTGTCAAAGAGTAGTTTCTTGTAAAAAACCAGCAGAATGGTAATATCAAGAGAGTAAAAATTGACTTGAGATCCTGTCTTGCAAAGTTCTGCATGGATAGTAAAGTACTCTGGTCCACCTTACTTGGTTAAAGCAAAACAGAAGATATAATATTAATCACAGTAATCACTATCAACAGTAAAATCTGATCACATCGTAATGGCATTCATCTTAATCTTGGTTTACTTCAACACCAACTACCCTGAACTACTGTTCATCCAAGCCACCATTTTTCCAATGACATGTTATTGGCATTATGAAAAAAAATGGTCATTGAAATGGAATGCTAAACAAGAAAAAAACATTGAATGATTTTATTGAAATTTGGGAAAGATGTCTTGCCTGAAGACAGAGTAAGGAGGAGAAGAATATCTAAAAAGTTAGATAAGTGGGGTTTTTTTGGTTTTTTTTTCTTAAATGAGGCTAAGATTACAGATGGAAGGAAAATAAAAGAAAGAAAAAAATAGAAAGGCCAGAGTCATGAAAGATGTTAAAAAGAAGAGTGAATTATTGCTGTGAAACACAGGGAGGCAGTACAACGACAAAGTTTGGAAAGGACACAATGGACAAGATGATGACTAAGGAAGGCAATTTCTTATGGCTTTTTATAGACTGGAGCAGGGCCATGACTATGTCAGAGATGGCAGAACAGAAGATATTGCAGTAGTTAAGACAAGAGTGAAGTCTCAAGGAGTTAGCAAAAAAACCCAAAACGACAGGCACTAGAAACATTAGATGAGTTACGTGAATGGATGAATGGATTAAGAAAGGGTTACAATTTGTGAACTGTGGAAGAGCAACAAGCTGAGGATAAATCCCAGGTTATGAGACTGAGTGACAAGGAGAGGGGGAGGTTGTCAATATTGACGGGAAATGGGAAGGAAGAACGGCTTGGAAGGTAAAAGGCTAATTTTTATTTAAATCTAGCTTACTGGCAAGACGTCATTCAGGAATAGATATCTGAAAGGCAGATTGAAAGACAACTTGGGGTAGTGAGGCAAAGAAGCAAAGGAAAGGAAAGGGAATGGAATTATGATTTTTTTTGAGAATAATCTTCCATTTGTGTATTTTCCAGAAGGGACAAAGGCCACATGTGATTGTCAGTTTATTTATATTTCATGACAAAATGTGATTTCATTTCTATTGTAATGAGCTATACGTAAAAGGTTTAAAGAAGTCTATAAGAAGTTAAAGTCATCTAGATATCACGACAATAAGTTTAATTGATTAGGACTTAAATTACTGGTTACAGTATAGGTGATATAGAAAACTCTTGATTGTAATTTATTTATTATGGACTTGTACAGGGTTTATGTGGCAAGATTTTGGTAACAGGAGGATTACAGAGCTGGCTTCTCTGAGACAATTCTTCCCTTATATTGGACAGAGTAAGTTACAGTCAGCTCCAAGATGGAGCTGCTGCTGACCAAAGTCAAGCCAATCTGTGGTAGTGATAGCAACTCCGTGATGAAGTATTTAAGAAGTAGAAAAATAACCCCACTGCCCAGCTGCATCTGGGAGAGAAGAATGAGAACATGTGAGAGAAACAACTCTGCAGACACCAAGGTCACTGAAGAAGGATGGGGAATAGATTCTCCATGTCCCAAGGCAGAGATTCCTCTGCAGCCTGTGATGAAGACCGTAGTAATGAAGGCTGTCCCTCTGTAGCACATGGAGGTTAACAGCAGACCAAATATCTGTCTGCAGCCCAAGGAGGACCCTACACCACAGCAAGTGGAAACACCTGCAGAAGACTGCTGCCACATGGAGAGTCTGTGCTCTAGAAGGTTCCTGGCAGGACCTGTGAACACATGGAAGGGGAGAAACCCACACCCGACTAGAATTTTTGGCAGGACTTGTGTCCTTGTGGGGTGCCCATACTGGAACAGTCCATTTCTGAAGGACTGCGGGAAGTACTCATATTGAAGAAGTTTGTGGAGGACTGTCTCCCATGGGATAGACCCTGTGCTGAAGTAGGGGGAAAAAAGTGTGAGGAGGGAGAAGAAGTAGAGACAGTGTGTGATAAACTGACTGAAACTCTCATTCCCACCCACCCGTGCCACTTGGAGTAGATAGCATACCTGGACTTTGGTAAAGCCTTTGACACCGTTTCCCACAGTATTCTACTTGAGAAGCTGGCTACCGCTGACCTGGACAGGCGCACCCTCTGCTGAGTTAAAAACTGGCTACATGGTTGAATCCAAAAAGTGGTGGTTAATAGAGTTAAATCCAGCTGGAGGTCAGTCACAAGCAGTTTCCCAGGGCTCAGTGCTGGGTCCAATTCTGTTCAATATCTTTATCAATGACCTGGATTGAGTGCACCCTTAGGAAGTTTGCCTGTGAGACAAAACCGGCAGGAAGTGTGGATCTACTGGAGGGTAGAGAGGCTCTACAGAGGGATCTGAATAGGCTGGATCAATGGGCTGAGGCCAATGGGATGAGGTTTAACAAGGCCAAGCGTAGAGTCCTGCACTCAGCACACAAAAACACTGTGCAGAACTGCAGGGTTGGGGAAGACTGGCTGGAAAGCTACTATCTATTTGTCTTGATTGGTTATTAAGGAAATCTGAAGCAATACACTTAGATATACATTGTACTTTGCAGGTAACTAGTACACATTAAGGCAATTCCAGTAAGATGCACATAACTTGAGTAAATACATACAGAGAGAGATATATTCCCTTATGAAGTTTGCAGATGACACTAAGCTGTTTGGAAGTGTTGATCTGCTGGAAGGTAGGGAGGCTCTGCAAAGTGATCTGAACAGGCTGGACCTCTGGGCAGAGTCCAATGGCATGAGGTTTAACACGACCAAATGCCGGGTCCTGCACTTGGGGTACAACAACTCTATGCAGAGCTACAGACTGGGAGAAGCCTGGCTGGAAAACTGCCAGGAGGAGAGAGACCTGGGGATGTTGATTGACAGGTGACAGAACATGAGCCAGCAGTGTGCCCAGGTGGCCAAGAAGGCCAATGGCATCCTGGTTTGTATCAGAAACGGTGTGACCTCCAGTCCAGGGAGGTTGGTCTTCCTCTGTATTCAGCACTGGTGAGACCTCTTCTTGAATCCTGTGTCCAGTTCTGGGCCCCTTACCACAAGAAGGATGTTGAGGCTCTGGAGCAAGTCCAGAGAAGAGTAACGAGGCTGGTGAAGGGACTGGAGAACAGACTTTATGAGGAATGTCTGAGAGAGCTGGGGTTGTTTAGCCTGGAGAAAAGGAGGCTGAGAGGAGACCTCATTACTCTCTACAACTACCTGAAAGGAGGTTGTAGAGAGGAGGGAGCTGGCCTCTTCTCCCAAGTGACAGGGGACAGGACGAGAGGGAATGGCCTCAAGCTCTGCCAGGGGAGATTTAGACTAGAGAATAGGAGGAAGTTTTTCACGGAAGGGGTCATTGGGCATTGGAATAGGCTGGACAGGGAGGTGGTTGATTCACCTTCCCTGGAGATGTTTAAGGCACGGGTGGATGAGGTACTGAGGGACATGGTTTAGTGTTTGATAGGAATGGTTGGACTCGATGATCCGATGGGTCTCTTCCAACCTGGTTGTTCTATGGTTCTGTGATTCTATATTGACAGAGATGATAGTTGGACTTGTGTCTACACGTGAGCTTGTCTAAACTAAGGATGAGAAAATACCAAAGGCTAGTCCTTCTGAGTACCTGTGAGTGGTACATGTTTTACAGGGAAATGCATAGGGAATGAAGAATACCAAGTACTCCCTACATTAACGAATGCGATGAGACTCAAGGCTAGGGTCTCACTAAAAACCAGAGAAAGGAGATACTTAAATGCACTTGATTTTGCATTTTAGAGAAATGCCTCAACTGCTAGGCTTTGAAATATTCTCACAAAAGGGATCAAGGGGAAAACTTTGTCTTAGCTTAAGACCTTTTTGATGCACAAGTTGACTGGGGGCAAGTTGCAAATAATGATCCATATACGTAAAGAAAACAAGCAATACCATGTTTGGTGCTCACCCTGCATAGCTCCTGACTCACCCCAGATCAAAGCTGACTTGAATTTGCTCTCCCTGAGCATAATGAGATGGTCTAGGACAAACAATGAAGCACAGATTCTGCAGCTTTTGGCCTGCAGGCTGGATCTCAGCTGGCTGAGCAGCAGTGATATGAAGCAACATATTTTGAGAGAGGAAAATAGGGTTTTGAGTAATTTTTAGCACCTTTTAAATGAAAAACAAATTGAAACTGGAAAGCACTCAGGTCATGACAATATCCCTGGACAAAGTCAAAGAGGCTTTCAGATCTCCTAGGGGTTTTCTCAGAGCCAACTCTGTCTCTAGCACTTACTCAGCATTACGTTCCAACCTGTTATGTGCTGACAGCATAGAACAAGTTAAGATTCACTATCCATTGGATTAAGATAAATAAGACATAAAAAATTAGTGAATCAGACAATTTTATTGAGTGTATTGGTTGCAAGCACAATTGGCAGACAGTTTGCTGTACAATTGTATTTTGTAGCTCATAAGGGAGAAAGGAGAGGAAGCATTAACACATGCTTTGATCTTTTTCTTATCCTCTTCTGTCACCAGAAGCCTCCAATTGTGAAAACCATTTCTGCTAGGTCTGATACTTGAAGGATTATGTTCTTCTCTTTTGTCACTTTGAAACTGACTTTCTCCTGGAAGGTTTGGACAAAGATTAATCCTTGCTAGGAGAAAGACTGAACATGTTTTGGGCAAGACACTTCAGTCCGGGAGATATCTTGGTCTTGGCTTTTTCTCCCACTGAAAAGTACCAGGCTCAGCTGGGTGAGTTCCAAGAGCTCTAGTACAGCGGCCATGGTTGCTTGCATTTGATCATCTGTGGCCATTTCCTTTTTTTTAAGCCCCTAGAAACATCAAGAGATTTATAAGTCCTCTAAAAGAGATCAAAACAAAGCACAGATTTTAGGAGCATTGGCATTATTAAACTGTACAAACACTATTTTGCATAATATGTATTCTTACTGTGGTTGTAACACTTCTCCTGCTCCTTTACAGCTGACTTGAATGCCTAGTCAGTCTTCTCGTGCATTTGGAACCCTTCTCACCACCCACATATAGAGAAGCTTGTGAATAGCCTGTGGAGCAATAAGAGCTCTGGCCTTACAGTTCTCTTTGAACAGTAACAAAATAAATAACCCACTGCAACAGCAGGATAAGTATGAGTATTGTGCAGGAGGCATACTCAGCACAGATGACAGTATTTCAGTTAAATACTTCAGATCATGTATGTTTTGTTTTATTTACTTCCTAATTTTACTAATAAGAAAATTGGTTTTTGTTATGTTCATGCCACATCATGGTTTGAAAGACATTGAGCTAACTTGGGAAAAGCTCAACCTGCTCCTAAAACATTTCTTTCGATCTAGATTGTGGATATCATCTCACTTGTATAATAAAATTTCTATCAGTCAAACCTCTCACAGTTCCACTTATCTTATTCAAAATGTCTTAGCTTTTCTCTGCACTAAGCTTCATGTATTAGTCTGACGGTTACATTTGCAATATATACATCTTATTTCAAGTCTCTCCTTTATTCCCAGTAGCTGTCATAGTTTTCCCTTTCTATTAGAGTAGTATTTGTCTTTCTTTAGTGATTTGTTTTATTATATCCAGTTGATGTATCTATACTTTATTATTCTTCTATTCCCTCACTACTTTCTTTATTATTTTGCCTTCTTCTCCCCAATATTTACCTTATACATTTAATATCTTTCTTCGGTTAATACACACTTCCACTAGAAATTCTCTTCATTTTTTCTTCCTTATATTTTTGTCCTTTGGGATTTACCTTATTACTCTTGCCAGATATTTGTATCACACTTAGTAGATGTCTCTTTTATGTGTTGGTTTAAATATTTATTTTGTCTTGTCTGTTTCCCTTAATAATAAATCCAATAAAGTCTCTTTCTTCTTCTCATGTTGAAATGTATCTCACCACAGTGTACAGGAAGTTCATAGTGGTGACATGGCAACTAGTAACTCAAACTCATTGGTAAAAGAGCAAATGACTCTACGACAATTTTGGTCTATTCAGTATTATTGCTTTTAAGTACATCTGGAGACTGAGATCTTTACAAGAGTCAGCCCTTGTATGTCAAGTCATGGGGAAAAGTGACAGCGTGAGTACTTTTAGGGAAGAGAACAGATAACTCTGTTAGAAACTCAGAGATTCTCCTCTTGATACCAAGTCCCTCTGCAATCTCCTCTCCTGTCATCCCTATTCTCTTATAGCCCGGAAAGAAAAGGGAAAGTGCCTTCCTTAATGAACAGTTCTATGAATCTTCTTCTGACCAGAGAAAGGTGTTTTATGCTTTCTCACGACTACTACAGTTAAACAAATCCTAGTAATTAACTGTTAAACCTTAATGACCTGTGCACTTGTAGAGGTACGTATGTCTAAACCGCAATTTAATCTATAAATTGTCATATTTGCCTAATTTGTAGAGAAAAGGTGGGGTAATTTTCTTCTTTTCATAGGTCCTCTATGTCTACAGTCTTCTTTACAAAATAACACTCACCTTTTTGTCCTTACTTTCCTTGATTTAGTCAAGGAATAGTTCCCTATACATGTACACAGGGAAAAAGAACATGTTATGTTTACACATGCTATTTACCTTTTTCCTTCATTAATTCACTCCTCCTTTCTTCACTTCCTTCCTCTATCTCCAGAATTCCAATAGAAGTCTTACTACTTTGAAAGGACTATCAGTCTGCTAATAGGTTCAGGACTCTGCATCAGTCAAGCAACTGTTCTGCCTATTCACAATGAGTCAAGAACTCGTCACAGCATCTCCAAATATCAGCAGTTCCAAGACATTTTTAAATAAAGAACAGCTCATATAGGATATCCTTCATAGGATATTTTTAAAAGATGAAGCAGCATGAGTGTTCAAGTTTCATCGTATTGAGAATCTATGATATAAAGAAACCTGATATTTGAGTCAGTTCTTCTATAATAACTTTTTAGTTACTGAATAACTTGAACTATGTGCTTTCCTAAATCAATGGCATATTTCTCTTTCAAAAGCAGTTTATTATTTCTTTTCCTGGTGTCAAAGGGAAGTATTCCTGAAAACATTCATTACATGTTTCACAAAACAAGTCTGACTAAATTTTACAGTATGTCTCAAAGTGTCTAATTACCACTAAACTCTGAACTACTAAAGAGGATATGTTCACCTCTGCCACTACATTGCCTCCTACTGTTTGAGGGCTGGAGCACCTCCCATATGCAGGTGGACAGGCTGGGAGAGTTGGGATTGTTCAGCCTGGAGAAGAGAAGGCTCCAAGGAGATCTTATAGCAACCTTCCAATAACTGAAGGGGGACTACATGAAAGCTGGGGAGGGAGTGTTTACAAAGGTTTGTAGTGATAGGACTAGAGACAATGGTTGTAAACTGGAGAGGGGCAGATTTAGGCTAGACATAAGGAGGAATTTCTTCACTATGAAGGTGGTGAGACACTGGTACAGGTTGCCCAGGGAAGTTGTGGATGCCCCCTCCCTGGAAATGTTCAAGGCCAGGTTGGATGGGGCTTTGAGCAGTCTGATCTGGTGGGAGGTGTCCCTGCACAAGGGGTTTGGAAGCAGATGATCTTTAAGATCCCTTCCAACCCAAGATATTCTATGATTCTACTTACAGTGTAATACACTTTGACACCTCCTCTCCAAAAATGAATGATTCAAGAACCTTACTGCTAGTTCAAATCAAACCAAAGCAGTCTAATTTTGTTTTATATTGCAAGAAGGCAAAATGGTGAAGCAAAAGCAACCTGCAGGTATTGTACTTTGAATGTAAAGAGGAAGACAATGCCAAGATTAACAGAATGTTGAACAGGAATCTGCAATTCATCACTACCTTCCTCTCAGCTGGAGGTGGAGTTGTAGAACAGATGTGTCAGGATTTCTGCAGAGAAAGGAGAAAGAACCTGGACCAACTTTAAAAAAAAAAAGAATACCTAACTGAAAGTTATCTTGGGAAAGGTTAAGTTGAGAAGGACTTTGCTATGTCACTCAAACTATCCCTAGTCAATCAGACTCTAGGATATTATCTACTCAAGTTTTTCTATTCAGCACAAGGTACAACATATCTGTGGAAAGCATCACAACAGAAGATTTACCCTTCTGTTTATCAAGTCTGTCTAAAAAGAAAAAAAAAACAGTCTGATTGAACAGAAGATTTTATTCCTAATTTTGATGCATGACTGTCATAGTTTTGAGACTCCTAGTTGGCTATAAAGAATTAATCGATTGCTAGCTCCAGAAGGTAACAAAGAACCATGTAGCCACTTACTCCTCCCTGTTCTGAGAATCAAGAAAAAAAGGCAGAATTTGTTACTCAATATAAGGACAAAGGAGGTTTCATTCACCAGTTACCATCATGGGAAAAACACACTAACTTGGGGAAAGAAATGAATCTCATTTATCACAAATACAACTAGAGCAAAATACTGAGAAACAAAACCATATCCCGAAAAAGAGCACCTTCACCCTTCTTCCCAGGCTTAGGTTTTACTGCCAGTATTCTGTGCCTCCTCTGTCCATGGCTCCACAGGGGGATAAGAAATGGGAGTTTTTGTCTGTTTATCACACATTATCTCTGCTATTCCTTCTTCAGGAGGACTCCTCACCTTCTTCTGCTACTCCAGCATGGCTTCCTCTTATGGCCGAGAGTTTTCCATGAACTCATCCAGTGTAAGTCCTTTCCATGCACAGCAGCCCTGCACAGCCTGCTCCAGCATGGGTTTCCATGAGGTCATGGCCTTTTTCAGACATCTCCACCTGCTCCAGCGTGGGATCCTCCATGGACTGCAGGTGTACATCCACTGGGGCTCCTGATGGTCTGCAAGGGAACAGGTTGTTCAAACATAATCTCCTCTGTGAGATGAAGGGGAATCTCTGTTCAGGCATCTGGATCACCTCCTCATCTTCCTTCTTCAATGGTCTTAGTCTTCTCTGCTATGCTGTTTCCCTGGTAGCTGATATTTACATACTTGCTTCTCTAGCATCAGGTGTGTGTAGGGCTATTTCTCTCATATCTCACTTCTCTTTCTCTGCTGCCACACCGGGTTGGGTCAGTGAGAGCAGTCTACCAAGTCCTGGCAGCCCAGCCTTCCTCTGCCTCTCTCCTCTCTCTACACTACTGCTCCCTACACATTTGTTTGTTTGTTTGCTTGTTTTCCTCACCCTTCTTTTAAACATGTTATCACAGAGGCATTTCCACCATTGTCGATTAGCTTGGCCTTGGCCAGAGGAGAGTTTGCTCCGGAGCCAACCAGCTCCAGCTTCTGGCAACTTTCAGCATCCTCCAGCACCCTCCAGCAGAAGCTACCCCTCTATCCCGCCTACTATCAAACCTTTTGCCATACAAACCCAACACCATGACACATAGCTTTCACACTGATTTTATGTTTCTGTTTAGTCCCATGGCTATAAGGAAGTCAATAAGGTTTTATAAACTGTGTCACCATAAACTCAGAAAGAATCTGTGCATGCAGAGTGTATAGAACAAGCTCACAAAAACATCCCAAGGCTTCCTCTGTCAAGTCCAAGGATGTTCTTTTAATTTTTTTTCACTTGAAGGTTATTTGCTTTAAGAACTAAGGAACTTGACTAGAAGTAATAGGTCACGGTTGACACAGAAAGGCACTGCTAAAGAATTAAATGACCAACTTCCAAAGTATTGGACAAACTGGTATGGTAGTTTTTATATATTGATTATATATACTCCTATGTCTGGAGTCGAAGATTATTCAGGAAGTTGATTAGAAAATGTACCTCTCAGCCATATTGCTTTCAGCTTATCTAAGCCTGACAATTCCCCCTATGGCCATGCATAATGAGGCAGAAAAGTCTATCTAGAATTGTATTAATTTGCTTCAGATAAATGAGTTTTAAATAAATAAAATATTCTAATATACATTACCTTGGTCCTTGCTTTTTGCATTTCTCAAGCACTTGATATGTCTTTCCTTCACAAAGTCTGGCACTTCTAGGCATGAAAGAAATACTAACTTATAAAACTTCATGAAAAAATGTGAATAATTATTAGGAGTGGAAGTTGGGAAAGGGGAATTTAATAGCAGTTCAATGTTTTCTTTCAGAATATGAGATGGACAGATGACAGCAAATGAAAACTGTCTCTTACTGGAGTGGCCATAGTAGTCCCCATGGCAAATGGACTCAACAGCTTGAAAACTCTGAAAAATCAGAGTTCAAAAGTTGACTATTACAATATTTCATATTAGGCTATTGATTTTCTGCCTGGAAGTCAGTATTTCTTTCTGCCTGCCTCCTTAATTGGAGTACTTTCCAAACAGTATCTATCTGATTAATGACAGATTTTTTTCATCAATGTGAACAACCAAATTAATTTTGAAAGCAGGATTGTTGTTCTCTTCAGGTAGTAGTAGGATTGGCTATGTTTCTATTTGCATGTCTTGAGCCAATCCCATTATGTATAAACTGGAATTTGATTTAAGCATCTAGTTTATAAACATAAGATTTTGAAACAAGACTTTGGTTTAAATTTCCAAGCTGTGATTAATAAATCTGCCTTGTAAATCAGTCTTTTTGAACAAATAAACTAGGTTTCACAAAACAGATCTTAATACCCAGAGTACATGAAGTCCTGACTTATAAATCACAGATATGACTAAAAATCAGTCATATTTCTTATAAATCAGCATTGCTACTTTAGCAAGAGCTATGCCTCCGAGAAACCAGTGTTCCTTATTTTATAGATTTATATTTAATTTAGATATTTAAAGTGAAAACAATTATAAAGCTGCTTCTAAAATGGTTATTTGAAAAACAGCACCTTAAACAGATCATAGAGAAGAGTGGGATTTTTATTGGTATTCATAAATGTGCACCTTGCCATTTGTAACTGTCTTTGTAGTCTCCCCGCTGCACAGGCTGCCTATCAGAGTTGTAGTATGCTGTCAAGATCGTTACAGGTCTGATGCTTGTTTTTCTCCTGCTTGTTTTTTTTTTTCAAATATGTCCTTGCCAGTCTCAGTAACAGGAGATGAACTTCTTTATTTTATTCATTCCCAGATGTTATTTTAGAGGCTGGGGCTAAAACACAGTTTACAACCTCCAACTCTGACTAGGTAGAAAAGGAGAAAGACAGAGATTAACAGATTCTTAAAAATACAGAAAGTAACAATTTTTTCTCGCATTCTTCAATGAGTTTCTGCCTTTCTTGTATTTAGTGGGAGCATTTGTGAAAGATGTTTAGGTTTGTTGAGATTTGCCTTTGCATTTTGGCTGATAGCTTTTGATTTTAATTTGATTTTGATTTTGTTTTTTTGTTTACTTCTCAGGAAGAAAGTGTTGCTTTTTCAATTAGTAGGAAATAAGTGTATAGAGTACCATAGGAAACTATAAACTGTAACTACTTCAAGTCAAGTTTGTATGAGCTAAATAAAGTCATTAAAATACCAGGTTTCAGCTCTCTAATATTATAAAACTCTCTCCATAAACAGAAGCAGAGACTTTCTTTCCCTCTCTCCCATCTAAATCCTTGACATCTTCTCAACTCTAAACTGATGAGTTTTTCACGTTCTTCCCTTCATTCATTCCACACGTCTCCAGTGCTGGACCAGCAACCTGACCAGAAGGCTACTAGAGGGAGTAACAGAGAATTAAATGCCTTTCAGTTGTTCTTGTTTTACATTATGTATGTATTATGTTAAAATACAATCACTACAAGTTTTAAATATATTCCCCGATAAAAGCAGAAATTTGCTACAGATACATACAGTCTACTCCAGGTTTCTCTTTCTCTCTTTAAATAGAATTCTGAAACACCATTTCCTCATTTCTGTAACGAGTGTTGTCAATGGAAAAGTTTGAATTAAATTCCTGCCAAATAAGGTTTTTTTTTTTCAAAAAACACCACCACATTCTATCAAGCTTTACTTCAAAGCATATTCTCTTTCCAAAATTCCTTTTTCTTCCCTTCATATAACTAAAAATAAAAACTGAAAAAATGCTTCTAATTTTTCATAGATTTTTGTAATGGTATTTAATCTGTCAGTCTTAGATATTCATATCCTTTCTAATGGCCAAGTTCACAGTTTAACTTGGTGAGTCATTCTTATTTTGTAGGCACATTTTTGATATAATATTTTTCCTGCAAGTATTATCCAGGAGACCAAGTACAAAGCTGATACTACTATCAATTCAGAACTAAAGAAATGGAATTCAATAGACAAAGTTTAACCATATAATTTTGTCTCTCTCTCAACTGTATGGCCCCTCTGGTTTTACATATGATCTTGTTTTGGTAATATCCAAAATACAAGTGAAAGTTTTGCCCTGGTCCCACATATAATGGGCACAATGCCTTTTAAAGGGTGTTCCTGGTTACAGTTGACCCTCTAATTTCTACAGGAGAAAAAATAAATAATAATTCTACACTGTTGGTTTACTTTTTTTTAAAAAAAAAAAAAAAAGGATTTTGTGTTGTTTTGGTCAGAAATAATTTCCTGTACCAATAGACCATACAACAAAAATAAATACTGTGAACTGAGGAAGGCAAAGAGGGAAGCAAACACAAAGCAAATAAAAGGCAATTTCGCCACTAAAGGTACTTTGAGAGAGCTGGGGTTGTTTAGCCTGGAGAAGAGGAGACTGAGAGGAGACCTCATTACTCTCTACAAGTACCTGAAAGGTGGTTGTGGAGAGGAGGGAGCTGGCCTCTTCTCCCAAGTGCCAGGGGACAGGACGAGAGGGAATGGCCTCAAGCTCCGCCAGGGTAGGTTTAGGCTGGAGATTAGGAGGAGGTTTTTCACACAGAGGGTCATTGGGCATTGGAACAGGCTGCCCAGGGAGGTGGTTGATTCCCCTTCCCTGGAGGTGTTTAAGACACGGGTGGATGAGGTATTGAGGGACTTGGTTTAGTGTTAGATAGGAATGGTTGGACTAGAAGATCTGATGGGTCCCTTCCAACCTGGTTGTTCTGTGATTCTGTGATTCTGTATGTCTTCCTTATAACATTAGTGCTAAGAGACAAAAGATTAAGAGTGAAATCACTGTTGGGAAGAACTTGACTTTGACACTGTGAATGCTTTAGGAGGTTTACTTCAGACTGAAGGTAGTCTTTCACACAAGCTGAAGGTTTCATCAGAAGAGGAGGCCTGTTGGATGCACTGTTGTCTCTCAATTTCCCTGATGCTTTCACCCAAGAGGAATGAGTTTCATGTGTTCTGAGATTACCCTTCTGGTGCTAAGCAAAGCACAATGTGCAAATAAGTCAAGAGATTTACTTTTGTTGCAGTTTAAGCCCAGATAGCAACTAAGCATCACTCAGCCACTTGCTCACTACCTACTGTTGGGACAGGGAGAGAATCAGAAAAGTGAAATTGAGAAAACTCATGGCTTAAGATAAAGGCAGATTAATAGGTAAATAAAAAGCTGCGCACACAAGCAAACAAAACAAGGAATTAATTCTCTATTTTCCACCAGCAGGTGGGTGTTCAGCCATAGCCAGTGAAACAGGGCTCCATCATGCATAACAGTAACTTGGGAAGACAAATGCCATAATTCCATGTATCTCCCTCTTGCTCCTTCCCTTATATTTTTGTGCTGCTGCAGTCAGCTGTCCCAGCTGGATCCCCTCTCAAATTCTTGTGAATTCCTAGCCTACTCATTTTTAGGGTGGTGTGAGAAGCAGAGTAGGTCTTGACTCTGTGTAAGAACTGCTCAGTAATGACAAAAATATCCCTCTATTATCAACACTGTTTCCAGTACAAATACAAAACAGAGCCCTTTGCCAGTTAATGTGAAGAAAACTAACTTTATTCCAGCCACAGCCAAAACAAACACAACTTTCAAAAGTGAATAGTGGGTATTTAAAATCATAGAATCATGGAATAACCAGGTTGGAAGTCAAGTCTGACTCTTTCCCTGACTAAGTAAGAATTTTCCTGGTCAAACTGAAGCAGAGATACTGTCTAGGAGTATATCAATGGAATCAGGAAAGCTAAGGCATAGCTGGTACTAAGTTTGGCATGGGATGTGAAGAATAATTAGAAAGGCTTCTATAGTTATATTAATGAAAAAAGAATCAGGTTCAAGATCATCAGACACAAGCCCATGGAACCTAACAGGCACATTAGGGTCCTGAAGCAATTGAATGATGCAGTTGCCAAACCACCCTCCATCATATTTTAAAAGTCATGGCAGCCAAGTTAGGTTCCGATTAATTAGAAAAAGGGGAATCCTCATACTCATTTTTAAAAGGGTAAAAGGAACCCAAGATAAA
The DNA here is from genome assembly GCA_033558105.1 of Coccyzus lansbergi. Classification (NCBI taxonomy): domain Eukaryota; kingdom Metazoa; phylum Chordata; class Aves; order Cuculiformes; family Coccyzidae; genus Coccyzus; species Coccyzus lansbergi. The sequence goes on from JAUMJK010000168.1 coordinate 1,970,895, forward strand.
TGTGTTAAAACCACTACTACTAGAAAATGTCATGTATCTTTGAAAACATTTATCTAATTCTTAATTGTCAGTAACAGTAAATTAATATTTCACACATTATTTGAATGCTATAGGAACAGTGTCAGCATTAAGACTGAAATGTCTTATCTTGAAAGTAAAAGAGAACCTTCACTCACTAAATTCCGATTTCTTGATTCCTCTTGGTATCTATAAGGAACATTAAAGACAGGAATGATGTATAAAAGGGACATCATAGAAAATAACAGCCTTTCAGTAGAGCAAGAAGCTTACTGACTGCTACTTCATACTTCTTGTTCTCCTATTTTTTAAGCGAAAAGGTTCTGACCAATCTGTCAGGAAGAAACTGGTGTTTCTATACATGGCTGTGACTCTAGATGATTGTTTTCCATTTAGTTTTGTTTGGTTTTTTGTTTCTTTTTTTTATTATTTTCCCCATGGATAAGTTTTAAGGCTTGAGAAAAATGTTTTGTTATGTCCTTTTATAAATATCATAGGGCAATTTTGGCTGCATTTTGTCATTGAGAATGGTATTCAGTCAAAACTGCTCCTTGGCTTTAGATGATCAGTGAACCAGTATTCCTATATTTACTGAATGTTTGCAAGTATTCTGTAGAGAAAAGTACTTGGCTTGGAATAAATCCAGAGTGTAGCTTTACCTGACTAGGTGCCTAATTTTAAAGGCAGATGTTAGTTTCTTTCGATTTAATAATATAGGAGGCATTCACTTTCAAAAAATGGTTTAAACAGCAGCCTAAACACATGCCAGATATTTGGGATAGACAAATGGATTCACTTTTCTCTTGTTCTTCTAAGAATTGGTCATTTACCTGCATGTGCAAAAATTTAATAGAAATTGCATGTGGGAAATCTGATTTCTGGACTGTTGCTCACTAATTTCGAATATACTATACTTTCAGAGTCTCTAGTCTCCTGTATTGTCATCTCAAAAGAGATAGAGTAAGTCATGTCTTGTAGTGGATGTGCATACTGAGCTTTATTTAAAAAAACAATGAGATTACAGGTACTTGATTACCTCACACACTTACTCAGTAGCTCATGACATTGTTTTCAGGAGGACTCATCTTCTTTTCCTTGCAGGAAGTCACTGCTGGTCTTTGAAAGCTGGGTAGTAATTCATGTCTGTTAATACTCTACTTCTGCTCACTGTTACTAGTCTTGGGCATCACTGGTCAGGATGCCACCCTTAGAACCTCCCAGCTTTCATCTCCATGCATCTTTGTGACTTCTGGAATCTTTCCCTACTTTCATGATATTTCCTCCAGCCAGATCCAAGCCATGATATTCACCACCTTTCTGAGGCCTCCTCTTTCCAAGTTTATTTCTTCCTTTTATGAACCCTTCTTTTCAGGCTCCAGTTTTCCCTACCCGAACAGGCTTTGAGCAAAACCACAGAATCTGATCATCTTCCTTATTGGTGGTTCTCTCACACTTCTTCTCATTAATTGAAGGATTTGGAATGTACTAAGTCTATTTAGTTCAAGTGTTATAAAAATTACAACCAGACCATATCTCTTCCATCTAGCAGAAAACAGCAAGCTTTTTACTGAGAGTTCAATAGTTCAGTTTTGAATATTCACATTCACATACTTATATCCAATTATCCACCTCCCCTTTGCACTCACAGTTTAACACCTATGACGCAAGTATACCATCAGACAGTATTCACTCTAGCATCATTTCAAGTAACGATGTAGATAAATACCTTCTAACAATGGGAATAATTCAGTTTCCAAGTCAATGAAAAAAGTTACTGAAGGTCAAACAGCTAATTCCACAAGTGAAGCAAGATTATTATTTGGAAAAAAAAAAATGTACTATGGCATAAAAATAGTAAGTCACAAGTAAGAGGACAAGCTCTTGATAAAAAATTGAAATGCGTGTATTTATACTCTGAGAACAGTATGGAAGATAATAGCTATGAATGACACAGAAAAGGAGTGCTTCGAGGTGAGCCAAAAAAGAATTTGCTGAAAAAATTAAAACCTCAGAAGGTTTTGAGAAATAGGAAGAAATGATGTATAAAATGCAGCTATCATTATACTTTTATGTTTCTTGAATCAATTCTCATTTCACATTGGTCCTAAAACAGCTGGGACAATGAGTGCTTGTTTGTGGAAGACTAATTGCTGTCAAGAACAGAAATTCAGTATGAGTAGCAAGAAAAATATTTTACCTAATGACTGTACTTCTTCATTTCACAAACAGAGTAATATCCAGAAAGTGTTTCATTTGGTTTTAAAATGAACATGAAACTCATACCTGATTTTTGAAAATATCTGTTTGTTATTATACAGTTTATCAACTCTAGCTGGTTTTAATATATACCATGAGAAACCAGACAGACTTTTTAAAATAGTGAAGATTACTTGTAAATTGTTTTGGATTTAATGCAGCTTTACATTTTTGCCTCCTAGCTTTTATTATTTTTTTTTTTTTTAATGCAATCTCTTTGAATTACAGGTCACACAGCAACTCAGAAACTGCTGGCTTTCTAGAAATATGCTGGAATTTTCCAAGCAGTAAAGACAATGGTTTAGTTACAAAATCTTACATACCAAAAGGTGATTTTGCACCTCTTATTTTAATCCTGTACTCTCTTCAGTACCTCACTAACTTCAATCCTTGCAAATTTCATGCCAATAGAATTCAGTGAAAGACAGAAAGTTTATCAGAATTTAAGTTTACTAAATACCGCTGTAATTCTATAAATTGTGAAATCCTGCTATGTGATCATTGACAAAAGGTTGGTTGTGTTTATAAATGCGTAAATTTGTTATTCTAAAATGTAAAAGCTACCTCAGTTAGATGATTGATTAAAAAAGGACAAATCAAAACCCCAGCCATGATGGAAAACAATAATTAACCTCAATAAGAAAAGTCAAATCTAAGCAGATGGAGGAACATATGCTAACTAAAAAGCAGACGTAATTTGCTGTGTGAAGAGAAATCAATAAGACCTAGAATTTCATGTTTTCTTTTTGTTTGCCTGTTTTTGCTTAAATAAATTGCAAAATATTAAGTTGCAAATATGAGCAGTCCTGGATAACTGCGGAGGTTCCAGGGGACTAGAGGTCAGCAAATGTGATGGCCAAGGAGGGACAAGAAGGGACAGAAGAAGATTCAGGGAACTACAGACTTATCAGCCTGACCTCAGTGCCAGGGAAGGTTATGGAGCAGATCGTCTTGAGTGCCTTCACATGGCACATACAGGATTACCAGGTGATCAGGTCCAGTCATCATGACTTTATGAAAGACAGGTCCTGCCTGACCAACAGGATCTCCCTCCATGATAAGGTGACCCACTTAGCAGATTATGAAAAGACTGTGTATGTTTGACATGCTAAATAGATGAGATCCTGGCAAGTAGCTAAGGAATATCCTCCTGTTGAGTCGTGAGCTCCAAGATGGATCCCCTTGCTTTCTAAGCTTCCCCTCAGATAGAAACCTAAGTGCAAAGGGATGCAATCTCTAGTCTTAGACTTGGTCCACTGTTTATGACTGAAAGATTATGAGTATGTGCTTATATATGTCTTGCTCCAAGGCGGCATACAGTCACCTGTGAAAGTCTCCTTAGATACTATTAGACACAGGGTTAATAGTTGTGTCTTGCAGCCTGAACGGGCTGTGGGCAGCCACTTGCAACAATGCCTTTCAGAGGGACAATTTCACAGTGCTGGAGGCAGTAAGTAATTGAACTCAAGTTTCAGACTAAAACAGGTCAGAATTGCTGTTGAGAAATGAATTTGCTGCCTTAGTGCTTAAAAACTTATAATGAGTTAAGAATTAGCGCACATATATATATGTGTGTGTATGTTTGCGTGTATATAAAACAACTAACAATACCGACACGAGTTAGTAGCTAATTTCCCAGGAAAATAATTTGGCAGAGTCAGAAGTGGGTAATTTTTACCAAAAAGATTATCCTTCTTGGTGGAGGAAGACAGGTCCAGTCCATCAACCCATCCTTCAGGTAAGGTGGTCATTTTTTCTTCCCCCTAAATAAAGGATTGCCAGGCATCAATGTTATACTATTGATACTATACTATATACTATAAAACTTCTTGACATCCCTTGGCAAGATGGGACTGAGACAATTATTATATGTTGATTGGCCTTTAGCAAGGCTGCTTGTATTGTTGGAAGTGAGGACTCAGTGGTTCATCTTGCCTTTGGATGGAGAGGTCTGCACATGGTTTTGGGGGTGTTTCTGTTTTCACCTGAAGCAACACCAAGCTGTAAGGCTTCTGTTACTTCAAGTATCACTTAGCCGATATGAGTGTTAGACCACCACCCAATCTACCTGTTTTACAAGGTACACTTGTCTGTTGCTGCTCCCTCTTGCCAACCTCTCTCTTTTGCAAAAACAAGATTTTGGCGTTTGCCATCCACATGTCCTATCAAGTCTGTTACACCATAATGTTGTCTCCCTAAATTTTTGTCAAGTCTTTAACATTATTTCCCAAAGCATTCTCCCATATAAACTAGCTGTTCATGGCTTGGACTGGTGTACACTTCACTAGGTAAAAAAATGGCTGGATGGACAAGCCAAAAGAGTTGTGGTGAATAGAGTTAAATCCAGTTGACAACCTGTCACAAGTGTTGTTTCTCAGGGCTCAGTGAATTTGTGGACAACGCCAGGTTGGGAGAGAGTGTGGAACTGATTGAAGGAAAGAAGGCTCTACAGAGACAGCTGAACAGACTGGAATGATGAGCTGATGCCAACTGTATGAGACTGAACAAGTCTAAGTATTGGACCCTGCTCTTGGGCCAAAACAATCCCAAGCAATTCCACAAGCTTCAAAATGCATAGCTGAAAAGTTGCCCAGCAGAAAAAGATTTTGGCATATTGTTCAACAGCCTTCTGAATATAAGTCAACAGTGTGGCTAAGTAGGTAGGAGAGCTAATAATGTCCTAACTTGCATCAGTAATAATGTGGCTAACGGGACTAGGGAAGTAATCATCCCCCTATATTCAGTAATAGTGAGACTGCATCTCAATTAGGCCTCTCAGTGTGAGGAAGTCATTGAACTACAGGAGAGTGTACAAAGAAGGACAATGAAGCTGGTGAAGAGTCTGGAGTGGCTGAGGAAAGTGGAGTTTTTTGGCCTGGAAAAAAGGAAGGCTATGGGGAGACTTTATTGCTCTTTACAACTGCCTGAAAGGAGGTTGTAGGGAGGTGAGTCCTGGTCTCTTTTCCCCAAGTAAGAAGAGATAGGAGAAGAAGAAATGACCTCAAGTTGTGCCAGGGGAGGTTTAGACTGGATATTAAGAAACATTTCATTGCTGAAAGGATTATCAAGCATTGAAACAGGATGCCCAGAGATGTGATTGAGTCACCATGCATGGAGGTATTTAAAAGATGCCGATGTGACACTTAGGACATGGTTTAGTTGTGAACTTGGCAGTGTCAGGTTAATGGGTGGATTTGACAATTTTAAAGTTCTTTTCCAACCTAAATACTTTTATTATTCTATGAAAAAAGTGTCAAACCCCAAAATCAAACACCAAATGCCACACCAAGAAAACCCACAATCAATCCCATGAAAAAAAGAAACAAACAAATAAATCATATTTGTATTTTACTCATTTTGAACAAATTTTTCACTAATTCTCTATTTTCCTGGAGACTGGAATGATGTTTAATTACTACACAAAAAAATCAGTGTCCAAGTTTGAGCCTACTAAGATGAATAGAAAGAGGTTTCTTGGGTTTTTTTTGATCCATTTTTCAAATTCTATTTTCTGAAATATTGATTCTGTTGAAACAGAGGGAGGAGACAAAACCAAATTAACAGTTAGTCAAAATCTCAACTACATCTTGGCAATGATTTTGAATATAGACTCTTGTATGAGAAGGAGGGGATCATAAAACACTCCAAGCTCATTAACAGTTGCAAAAGCTTAGAAGAACAAGAAATGTTGGATATGTTAATTTATGTAATTTAATTAACACTACTGATTTCTGTTACCATGCTCCTCACACTGAGCAGCTACACATTCATCTCACACCTACAATGAGAAATGGGTAACTTTCTGAAAGAGATTAAAAAGTCAAGATTTGAAGCCCTATAACCTATTGCTACAGGCCCATGCTGATTTCAATGAGGAATTAGAAACAGCCCCAGTTTTGCTACCCTGTGTACACATTTTTATGAAGTGTATAAATCTTACTTCAAAAGATTCACTGTGAAATTATTTGTGTGGACAATTTCTTCTCCAAAGCTGGCCTCAGTGTTCTATTAAATAAATATTGAAAATTCCTTTGCAAAGAGTCATAAAACCTTAGCATGATTCATTGTTATGAACAAAAGTACCAGAATGTGCAGTTCTAAAACTATTTGAAATCGAAGAAATTCAGTATTAATCAATAAAGTTAAGAGCTCTGTACAAGAGGGTTTCAAAAATGTTTCTCCTATGTGAAACAACAGAGATGACCTCATTTCATATATCAAGGTAATTTAATCTCTGTGAACACATCAGATAAACACACTTTTCTTCTTATTTAATCTTTGTGAATTGAAGCAGAAAGCCACTTTTGGATATAGTACTGTTTCCTTCTCCCTGATACATTACTTTATGGGACAAATAGAAAGAACTGGAAGGGACTTTCTGGCTTAACAATTTCAGACTTTTGCTATCACAGATAATTGTATCATACAATCCATTAATAAAATATAACTTCTTAAAAATCATTAGGACCTTGTTTGCTTCACACCTCTATTTCTAGAAATCTATTCCAAATACCTATTCTACTATTTCTTAGAAAATATTTTAGCCTTAATGCTGAGATGGCTTTTGAATGCCTTCAAATAACATGCAAAAGGTTAATTTGCTGTTGCTAAAGCAATTTATTCAATTTCCCATTCACCTCTATCTTCTTTATTTTCTTTTTTTTCAGATTATTCTTTTTTTTCAAAAATTAATTTTAAGGACTTCCATCACCCATCTGTTTTTCAGCCATTTACTGTCATCATTAACTCCAGAGATTTTAAAAAAAGAAAAATTACTACTAAGCCAGAAATGGTATGACTCATGTATGCTGGGGATTAGGATGTTGTATGTGATTCAGGTAGAATAGTAGGTACCTTATCTGGTAGATTTCTCTAGAAATATTGGTCAGTTCACTCTGCCCCTGTGTTTGATGTTATAAATGTAGAATGATATAATAGACATAGTTCCTTATTCTGTCTCACTACATGAAAAACATAAACTATTAAATCAATCTTTAGTATGACAGTGAGCAGCCTCAGTCCATTTAAATTTCAGCTGAAATTAGTGCTGATTAAGACAAAATCCACTACAACAACATATATATAGTCTTCTCCACAGAACTTTTCAAACACTTGATATTAAAAGGGGCTTTTTCCAAAATTGTCCTGTATTCCATGGCTACAGGCACAGTTATGCATTTGCACGGTCATCTCTCATGAAGATCATTTGCAAATTTCTAGTGATACCAATGGGTCTTAAGGGACTACAGAATCATCTCTCCTAATAGCTAAGCAACATGATCTTCATCTCCTTAAGACAGTGCTTAGAATTTTATGGCCTAAAACACCCAGAAATTCCATCAATCTTAGCATTATTGTAGCTATATAAACACATTTGATAAATGAATTTTGATTTGACTTATATTTTATATATTTCTGATGGTGTATTTAGAAGTTCTGGAACTCAGCTTATCTTCTACATTGTCCTCTAAAAGACAACAGGGACATAAAATTTATCTTGGAATAAAAACAAGATCTGAAAAAAAAATTGTGTCATTGTAACTCTACTGAGAATTCTGTAAAGAAAAAGATATAAATATAAATTCACTTCTTTTAGAATATTTCCAGTGGCTAATTACCTTCATTTTAGAAAATGTCTTTCTATTCTCTCATTTGAAATTTTCTACCTACATCTTTTACCAAGTGATTGTTGCTCCTTCTTTGTCAAGTAGATCAAAGTGTTCTCTGACATTCAGCACTTTCCTATTTTCAAAGATTCTTGAACATCGTATTGAAGGCACCTTTCAATCTTGTCTTTGCTAAGACAAATAGATAATAATTTTTTACTTCTACAATCTAAGACTTTTACAATCTAAGATTTTCTCCATCTTGAATGACTCAAAAATTTATGATTTTTGTTAACTTCTCTGGTGTATTATGTCAAATTTTTCAATTACTTTTAAGAGCCATGACATCACAAGTCTACATTGAAGTCTGGTACTAACCTTGCATATTCTCTACATGAAGTTAAAACATTTCTGTTACTCCCTAAGTTATATTCACAAAGAATGGTCTAGCTGTTGAACATAGATTTATGATGACAAGTCATTTTAAATTCCTTGCACAATATCACCTTCAGAAGAATATTTAGATTCTGTTTTCCAAGATATAACCTCTGCTTATTAGATTGTTTAGTATATACTGTGTTTTCACTGATCCGTAGTGGTTAAAGTTTAATTTGCTGGCCAGGATCTTCTTGGAGTAAACTAGTGAGTTGCCTCCAAAGCAAAATGCAGATGTGACTGTGGATAGTTTGCCCTAGAAACTATCCCCAAAAGGTAGTATAGAAGAAGCTGCACCACAGTTGGCTTTTTTGTTGTCCTGTGCAGGGCCAATGGATGGATCACCTTTGTGATCTCATACACCCACATATCTTTGGTATATGCAATAAAAATTTTAGAATGATAGTGTGCAGTACAACTCTTATGTTGATTAAAGCTGAAGGAAACATATACAAAACATAGTTTTATCAATTCCTATGGAGTGGAGACAATTCAAATTGGCCAATTCTAAACGGTTCAGGGATTGCTAACTGGAGAGCATGTAGCTAACATGTGCCTTAGGAGTGCTTGTTTTCTCATGTTTGCCATAGATAAAGATATAAAAAGGCAATTGGATTTTCCTAGAAAGCTCCATTGGGAAGGGTTCAAGGATGGTTCCTTATTTTAAATTACTCTTTTGATAAGTGCTTTCATTTATATATTGTGTGCTACATTGACATTATATAACATTAATTTTTAAATCAGAATGTCATATCTTGCTGTGAAACATCTGATAAATGTCTAATATTATTAGATATATACTTCTAACTTTATCAACACAATTTTCACTATCGTTGAGGAATGAAATAAAGTTTGACAAGAACTATTTTCCATAAAGATGCATTAGCACATAATTATATCCATGTACTTCATTCAGCAAACAATTTAATTCCATTGAAACTTTTTAATTGTTTTCCTCTGGATTGTTCTCAGACTAAATGTTACATTCTCCAAATCATGTTACTTATTTTGTTCATGTTTTTAATTGTCATAATAAAAGACCTCTTTCATTTCCTTGATATATTCAGATATATTCAGAACAAAGATGAACAAACTCTAGATTCACTTAAGTGACTTTTTCTAGGTTTCTGACAGTAAGGTAGACTTTAATCAAAGTTGTTCTCCTTGGCCATGGAAATACCATATTTGTGTATCTTAATGCACAACTTTATTAGTATTCTTCTGGTTTTATTTTTAAAAACTTTATTTAGCATTTTGATGAATTCTGAGAAATTAAACATTCTAAAAATCAAAATACATATATGTGAGCAGATGATTGCTTGAAACTACCTTGTGTATTAAAGTTAAGCCATAAGCTAGTTCCCATATACATATTAATGACTTTTATTAATTTTCCTGTACTCTCAGGTTTTGCTGAACAGGTTTTGATTTATAATCTGAGCATTCCAATCACTCACATCACCTTTCCAGATTCCAGCAGTAACACGTGTATCAAACTTCATCTACTTAACATGGAATTCCAGTTCCTCATGTATGTTTCCATATTTCTAAAAGTTTGTAATAAGAAAATGAAAGCCTTCATTTTCTTGTACAAATTGCTTCAGTTTGTTCACAACAGGCAGAGTTTACATCTGCCCCTCATATTCAATTTTAAATTAAAGACATTGAGTGCATATTCCATTTAGGACCAAACCTGCTATTTCAAACTGATAATATCTAACCTTTTACTTGCACACAATTCTATGTTGTATATATGTATATGTAGGTGGATCATCTGGCTGTGACATGATCTCAAAAGTCAAAATTACCTTTCAAGTACAGAAATATAAATTGAATATAAGATAGCTAAACCAAAATTTTTTTTTCTCCTATGTCATTGTATTAATCTCCTTATGTCTCCTATTTCAATGGATTGCAAGCACAAGATAGACATTTAAAACACAAGCTTTCATCTTCAGATCACATAGTGTGTCTTTGAAATTATGTCACGTATAGAATACGTGCAAGCTACATCCTGATCTGAGGCTTCAGTAAACCACCACCAACCCATATTTCACTAAAGCATATTAACTATTTTAGCTGATTCTTTTTTCATAAATGAAAATGGTGGGGATAATGAATGCTTGCTCTTAAAACTTCATAAAACCCCCAGAGGTAATAAATTTTCTTCCTTCAGGGCTTCATACAGTGCTCTGGACTGCTGAGGATGGTATAGTTTATGGAAGTCTGAGTGGTCTCTGTGTAATCCTCTAGTCTTTTCCTAAACTCAGTCCAAAGGGAATGCAAAAATTTCTCACTCCCGACAACAAAGACTGTCTTGTAAAATTAAGCTTCAGAGAATTGTAGCTCCGTTTCACAAAATGCCCCATACATTCTCCATGGCAAAAGCAAGGGGTTGTAAAACACTATCAGAGGAATGGACAGGCAAGAAAGGATAGCATGGATAAGGAGTGGCTGACGCATAGACCCTGTAGGTGTCTCTGCCAGAGAAGATTTTCAGCTGTAGCTCCAACTTAGGCAGGCGGGAACAAAATACAAAGATTAAAGTAGAAGGAGGATTTGAAAGCAGCACCTAGGTGGGAATCTTGTGTGCAGTCAAGAAAAGAAGTACACTAAGCAGAAATGAAAGTACAGCCCTGATAGGGAAGACAAAGACCTTGAATACAGCTAAAGGGATGGTAAGCAGTGAAAGAATTTTAATTGGGGAGTTTCATAGCTTAAGCTTCAGGAGATAAAACTGTCTTTCACAGCAGCATTCTAGAAGATTTTAAGAGGAACAAAGCAAATAGTCTGGCTTTTATCATAACCAGTGCAATGGTAAAATGGTGTTTTATGTATGCCTGTTACCCTTGGCCTTATAATGATTTTTTAAAAGACTTGGGGAGGCATCAAAAAAGAGAAAGTTTAATCTGTGCTATGTGAAGGATATATTCTGGAGAATGAACAATTGCTTTTCTAAGCTGACCATCAGACCAAAAAATATTCAAGATTTGAAAACACTGTCCAGCACACAAATGAAGACCCAAGTAATAAAGCTCAGTGTGGAGGATAATAAACTCCTTCCAAGATGTATTATAACAGAAGACCATGATCTTGTCTTATAAATCTAGTCCTGCCAAAAACGCACACACACTGGACCTACTTCACTAAAGTATTTCTTTTATTGACAACTCAATGAAACTCTCAAATTTTTCCCCTGAAAGCCTGTATATATAGCACATTTGTCATTTAAAAATATACATTGCCTTTTACACTGTAGTAGAAATAGATATTATACAACCCAAAAAAACACCTCTCTATTCAGAACAATACACAGATACACAGCAGTCCGTAATGACTACAAAATAAAGACAACAATGGAATTTCAAGTTAATTATGAGTGTTCAGGTAGTTCACTGACTAAATCTTACAATTATCATATTAACATACCCGATAGTTAAGGACCTCTGTTATAACACATTTGACTTCCTAATTCATAGTTTCCACAAATATGCTTCTGTTTCAACCTAGAGCAATTTTACTGTGAATGATTTGTTAAAATCAAAAGACATTTAAGAAATAAATTCTGGCACTAACTGTGACAGTACAATTCAGGAAAAAAAAAGTCAATGAATTTGCTATTTTATCAGTATAGAGGGTCTTAGGTCATAAATACTATCTTTGTCTGTGTTACACTGCTATCCATTCGAAGGAGACAACAGTTTGCAAATATATCTATGGCTGCTCTTATTATAAAAATGACTGGCAGACAGAGCTCAGCTTCTCTGAAGGCTTGATGAAGCATCTGAATTTCATTTCTTTGTCTCTTATTTTGGTCTTGCCCTGAAAAACTTAAGAGAGAACCATGGTTTTGTCTCAGAATTCAAATATATTTTTTGGGTTTGTTGTATTAAAAATAATAATAATTAAGTAACCAGGCAGTTATCAGCTTGTATATGTAGGAGTCATCAGTTTGTATATGTAGCAGTCACCAATTTTCATGTATCTGGATTATAAGAAAGAGATGCCTCTGCATCAATGTAACCTGTATGAGTCATTATATTTAGAGCTTTGTAAACCTGATAAACAATTCTGATCCATTTGTAACTGATGTTCTGTTATTTGAGTCTGATCATAATAACAGTGAGTAGCAATTTACAGAACATTCTTCAAAGTACACATGTACACAAGGGCAATGGCCGCATAAGGTGTGAGCAGGTGGACTACATCCTCAGCCTGATAGCAGAGCTGAAAGGGGAAGTACAGAGGCTGAGGAGCATCAGGGACTGGGAGTGAGAGCCAGAGATAGACTGTTAGAACCACATCCTGAGATCTAGGGTACAGGAGCAGAATCAGCCACAGGAAAAAGCCCAAGATCAAAGGCATTTGGTATCTTTCCCCCATCGGGTTGTAGGCAAGGACTCAAAAGGAGGTAGTGAGTGGAAGCAAGTCCACTGATGGGGCAGAAAACCAACCACCTCTTTGTCTCCTCACGCAAGAGATATGAAGATCTTGATGTGGAAGATGGACGGGATGTGTGGATGAGGTGCTGAGGGTCATGGTTTAGTGATTGATAGGAATGGTTGGACTTGGTTATCTGGTGGGTCTTTTCCAACCTGGTGATTCTATGCTTCTATAAAAGCATCCTTGAATATTTTAGAGCTCTGTTCCACTCCCTTTTCTCAGAAGACCATGTCCCAGGGTGTCCTACTGAGTAATTCCTTGAAGAGGAATCATGGAACAGATCCTCCTAGAAGACATGCTAAAGCACATGGAGGTAATTAACAGCAACCAGCATCGTTTCACCAAGGGTAAGTCCTATCTGACCAGCCTAGTGGCTTTCTATGATGTGGTAAGCACATCAGTACATTTCTTCACCATGAGAGAGGCGAGGCACTGGAACAGGTTGTCCAGGGAAGTTGTGGATTCCCCATCCCTAAAGGTGTTCAAGGCCAGGTTGCATGGGGCCTTGGGCAGTCAGATCTAATGGAATGTGTCCCTGTCGATGGCAGGGGGGTTGGAAATAGATGATTTTTAAGGTGCCCTCCAAGTCTAATTTTTCTATTATTCTAGAATTCTGTGATTCAATGTGATAGCTTACTCTCACTAAGGCCAGATATCAGAGATGAAATTGGGCTTGGTGAATTTAGAAGACAGTGAATACAGTCCTGTATTAGACTGAGAAGATAAACTGATTATGCGTCCACAACGGAATATACACATGTATAAGTATAAGGCTTCACTACATGCTATTACAGTTTCAAGTCAAACAGATAAATGTAAACCACTACCTCTAGGTATATTTCCTTTCTGGTTTACTCCTATATCAAATATTCAGCTGATGAATGTAGACCATTTACACTAAAACCACCAGGGAGATGTGTGGGTAAAGCAAACTTGGTTTCTTTTTACATTAGGACAAAAGTATAGCAAAACATTCACACAGGTCTCAGCTAGTAGAGGTCAGTACATATACAGTACAGATATACAACTGGTAGGACAACTGCTAATACCTCTCTCCGCGCACTATAACTCTAGTTTATCTCCTCTTTATTAGAGTTGGTTTTCTTATAGGAAGGTCGCAGTGTGCAAAATATTAGAAAACAAATTCATCTTGCATTAACCACATGGCACAGAATTAACTAGATTGTAATAAGACATTTTTATAGTCATCACCATATATGTTTTGCTGAACATTGTAGGTGTGAATCTCCCACTAACAGTTGGAGTTTTCAACTAGACACATTATTTCACCTCATTACAAACTCCTCATTCCAGCAGAGATGTGGCAATATTTGAGAACATAAAGTTTCAGACTGGGATGAAATGTTTGGATTCCTCCTGTATCTCCTCAAAATGATGTTGTGTTACCAAGTTGCAGGAATTCAGAAGACTCTCCTTTAACAAATAACAGCCTCCTTTTTTTCACTTACAATGTCAGTAATAATCATTCTAGTATTAACAGAATAAAGAAGAAAAAGACCTGATCTATGACAAATATCCTCTTACGCTTGTCCTTCTTCAGGAAGCTCTTCACTGTCATTGTGACACCATAATCTCTGACTCATCCCATCACTGTTATATGACAGTTAGGGAAAGTGAATACAGCAGAATTGCTAGAAGGATCTGAAGTATTAACTTATTTCTTATTAGATTAACCATAATTTTAATTCCTGAAGTATTATGTATATTACAGTCATTATTTGAGACATTAACACCCTCTTCTTGATGGACATTCTTCAGCTGTCTGTTACATGCTCCTCCACTCATCATTAGACACCACTAGCGGCTTCCCTTCCATCTTTGTTCTTCTTTCTTCTGTATATCAACAAAACACATTTCATTTGTAACAGCCTAATTGAGGTTTCCAGGGAAGAAAATTGAGATAATTTAATTATACTCTGAATAGCTACACTATCTCAAAATGTTCACATCTTTAAATCAAACCTCACATAATGGATGGAGTGCACATAATTTTACAAATGTAAATAAGTACCATTGGCAATACATACTTCAGACTAAGCTTGACAAATGAAATAGAAATTAGCTTTATAGCTCAATTCTTTACACGCAGAGCCAAGCACAACATTCATGATCTCAGAAAGAGGAAGAATATCCAGAGCTTAACACTGTGTCCAGTTATTTTGAAGACCAGAGGATGCATCAAAATAGTTCAGTCACTTTTGGTGACCTCAGGAAAGGAACAAGTCTGACAGCATATAAATTGTAGTTTGCCAGAATTAGACTAATCGACCTTCTTCTAGGCAATTAGCAGCTGTTTCTCTCTATCTGCTTACTTACATGCCCTCTATTAGCACAATCTCTGAGTATTTCACAAACTTTAATGAGCTTGTGTAATGCAGATGTAGAACCTATGCTGTGCCTCAGTGCAAGATAAGCAAGGTGAGTCTGAGAATGGTCCTAGCTGGAACGTCAGTGCTGTAGGTACTCAACAGAGGGCATAGAACTTAAAAAGTCTTGATCACTCATGGTTATTAAAGATCTCTTGGATTTTTTTTCACAGAGCTAGAATGAGGGGAAAGAGAACAGATTTTAATTCTGTGTAAACTCTTTATGAGATTAAGTTAGCATATGGCTCACCATGAACTTGAAAGGTCAGTGTCACTAGAAACACAGTTCTGTCTGTGTTTTCACAGTTGAACAGAAGAAGGACATCCATGTGAGAGTCTTAGCTCCTGCTACATCAGACACAAGCTGGCACCATGTTCTGCCTACAAAAGCAATTGGAGGAAGGTAAGAAGACTGAGGAGGTAGGCTTGAAAGATTGAATTAATTTTTAATGGATAGGGAAACATATCTTCCCCAAATTTGGACACTTATATAAATTAATAGAAGTTTGCTACTAATTAAATTTAGTCTTATATTCTCTTAAGTTCTTTGCTCTGCTTGAATATGAACACTTCTGTAACCTTTGTGGTAAAACTACTTCTTTCTGTGGCAATTATAAGTAAGAGCCTCCTAATGACTGGATGATTATACAGAATTTGGTGACCTCTAAGCTAGAGTGCAGCTGTGTGTTGCACTTAAACACCTGTAACCATGCACTTTTAGCAGGTATTTGTAGGAAGAATAGCATCATAGCCTATTCTGTGGAGTAGCAAAGGGTATTTCTCACCTAATCCATCACTGAAAAGTTGGAAATACTTTATAGGAATTTGTTTCTATTATCTTTAATAGAAGTTTCTGAAAGCTCATGTTATGCCACAGAATGAGACTCTGTATGGATATATAACAAAGAGATGTAAGTGAGCAGACCTAAGGCCATCATGACAACAGATAACAAAGGACAGTTTCACGAGCTAAACTCCCAAAAGCATAAAGATAAACTATCTCCTAAAGAAAAACAGAAGAAACTTTCCAGACAACTAAAAAATGAGACACGGTTTCAAAATCGTGAAGGCAGAAAAGATCATTCCTGATGCCTTTTTTCAAATAAATCTTGTCAGATAATGAATGTAAAAGATGGAAGACATAGAAGGTAAGAGCAACAGAAAACAGTAGTGGTTGACACAGGAGAAAGACCAAGACCAAGAACCTGAACTAGGATGCACTGATGAAACTGTCACTGACAGGGAGATAAAATTAAGGAAAACTAAAACTAATGAAAGATGTAAAAAAAATATAATTTACGTCTCTAGAGACAAAAAGAACAAGAATTTGAAACTGCAGAACATGTCAGGAGGCAAGAAGAAACAAAGAATTTTCAGCCCCGAAAGAGAATATAATTAAGGTTCCATTAACAATGCATGGATACTTCTAGAAGCTGTGCTAAAACACACGGATGACAGAGATGTAATTAATGGCAGCCAGCATGGCTTCACCAAGGGCAAGTCCTGTCTGACCAACTTAGTGGCTTTCTATGATGAGGTAAGCACTGTAGTGGGCATGGAAAAATCAACAGATATAATCTATCTGGACTTCTGTAAAGCCTATGATACAGTCCCCCATGACATCATTCTCTAAATTAGGGAGATAGGAATTGGATTTTTCACTGGATAAGAAATTGGTTGGATGGTAACATTCAGAGAGTAGTGGTCAATGGCTCAATGTCCAGATGGAGATCCATGACAAGTGGCCCTCAGGGGTCCGTTCTGGGACAAGTGCTGCTTAATATCTTCATCAATGATATAGTCAATAAGATCAAGTGGACTCTCAGCAAGTCTGCAGATGACACCAAGCTGAGTGGTACAGTTGCCACAGTGGAAGGACAGGATGTCATCCAGAGGGACCTGAACAGACTGGAGAAGTGGGGCTGTGAGAACCTCTTGAAGTTCAAAAAGGCCAAGTACAAAGTCTTAAATGTGAGTCAGGGCAATCCACAGTTTCAATAGAGAATGGAAGATGACATGACCGAGAGTAACCCTGCAGAGAATGACTTGGATGCGTTCATCAATGAGAAGCTTGACATGAGCCAGGAATGTGTGCTTGCAGCCCAGAAGGCCAATCATATCCTGGACTGCATCAAAAGAAGTGTGGCCAGCTGGTTGAGGGATGTGATTCTGCCCCTCTATTCCTCTCTTGTGAGACTCTACCTGGAGTACTGTGTCCAGTTGTGGAATCATCAACCTAAGAAGGATATGGGACCATTAGAATGGGTCCAGAGGAAGGCTACAAAGATGATCTGAGGGCTGGAGCATCTCCCATATAAGGACAGGCTGAGAGAACTGGGGTTGTTCAATCTGGAGAAGTGAAGGCTCTTAGAAGATTCAGTGATATTCCAGTACCTGAAGGGGGCATACAGGAAATCTGGGGAGGGACTCTTTACAAATGCATGTAGAGATAGAACTAGGGCAATGGCTGTAAATTGGAGAGAGGAAGATTTAGACTAGATATTAGGAAAAATTCTTCTTGATGAGAGTGGTGATGCTCTGGAACATGTTGTCCAGGGAAGCTGTGAATGTCGCATTCCTGGAAGTGTTCAAGGCCAGGCTGGTAGGGGCCTTGGAAGTTTGATCTAGTGGGAGATGTCGCTGCCCATTAGGAGAGGCAGGGTAAAATTAGATGATCTTTAAGTTCCCTTCCAACCCAAACTGGCCTATGATTCCATGATTCTATAATTCTATGATTGTATGAAGTGAATACTAAAAGTGCACACAGAAGTTTTTTTCCTGTGTCTGAAATCGATAAGATATCTGGAGATATAGTTGTCAAAATCCATTACTAGGAGAACCCTTCTGTTTTGGGATAAGAAGACATTTTATTCACAAATATATATAATACTAGTCTTCTAGAACCTCTTAACAGTGACATTTGAGTAGAAAAAAAATAGCTGAAAAGCAAAAGTAATGTGGCATTATTTATGTAGAAGTTAGGCCTCTCTTTAAATTTGACAGTTTTACCTCTTATATTATTTACCATCTACCATTTACCTTCTACATGAAATTAGGAGGTGTTCACAAATGGAAACGGAAAATAGCTATTTCACAAGCAAGAAGTGATAATAGGGATATGTTTTGAAGTTTGCTTTTATTTCCTTTCTCCTTTGTTGATTACTTGAAGATGGAATTATGAAAAAGGAACAAAGGTCTTGAATTACTGTAAACCTGCAATACTGCAAGCTCAGAAGGAAGATGTAGTCCCATGAATCTTTTGCATTGTGAAGGATCAGGAAACAGGAGGGTGGAGAACTCATTTGAGGGTTTTCATAGCATCATAGAATCATAGAATCATAGAATCACCAGGTTGGAAGAGACCCACCGGATCATCGAGTCCAACCATTCCTATCAAAAACTAAACCGTGACCCTCAGGACCTCATCTACTCATGCCTTAAACACCTCCAGGAAAAGTGAATCAACCACCTCCCTGGGTAGCCTCTGCCAGTGCCCAATGACCCTTTCTGTGAAAAACTTCCTCCTAATCTCCAGCCTAAATCTCCCCTGGTGGAGCTTGAGGCCATTCCCTCTTGTCCTGTCCCCTGTCACTTGGGAGAAGAGGTCAGCTCCCTCCTCTCCACAACCTCCTCTCAGTTGTAGAGAGTAATGAGGTCTCCCCTCAGCCTCCTCTTCTCCAGGCTAAACAACCCCAGCTCTCTCAGTCGCTCCTCATAGGACCTGTTCTCCATCTCCTTCACCAGCTTTGTTGCTCTTCTCTGGACTCACTCCAGAGCCTCAACAACCTTCTTGTGGTGAGGGGTCCAGAACTGAACACAGTATTCAAGGAGCAGTTTCACCAGTGCTGAGTATAGAGGGAGAATAGCCTTCCTGGACCTGCTGATAACACCATTTCTGATACAAGCCAAGATGCCATTGGCCTTCTTGGCCACCTGGGCACACTACTGGCTCATGTTCAGTTAGCTGTCAACAAACACTTCCAGGTCCCGCTTCCTCCTGGCAGCTTTCTAGACAGATTTCTCCCAGTCTGTAGCTCTGCATAGGGTTGTTGTGCCCCAAGTGCAGGACCTGGCATTTGGTCGTGTTAAACCTCATCCCATTGGACTCAGCCCAGTGGTCCAGCCTGTTTAGATCCTTTTGCAGAGCCTCCTTACCCTCCAGCAGATCGACACTTCCACCCAGCTTAGTGTCATCTGCAAACTTGCTAAGGGTACCCTCAATGCCTTCATCCAGGTCATTGATGAAGACAATGAACAGGGTTGGACCTAGCACTGAGCCCTGGGGAAACCCACTTGTAACTGGGCTCTAGCTGGATTTAACACCATTTACTACCACTCTCTGAGCCCAGTCATCCAACCAGTTTTCTACCCAGGAGAGTGTGTGCCTGTCCAGGCTAGAGGCTGACAGTTTCCGTTATTATTTGAAACAAGATCCCATGGTCTCTACTCTTCCCAGAGTTAACATAATAAGATTTCTGAGTCTACTAATTTTACACAGCACCCCTGAAGATGTAATTTTATGTAAAAATTCCTTACATTGATGACTGTAAATACTCCCTGTTTATACACTGTGCATAATGTTGCATGGAATGGAATATCCCTTTGCTCCATTTGGGCCAGATGTCCTAGCTGTGTCCCTTACCATCTTCCTGTGCACCCTGTACCTTCTAGCAGGTAGGCCAGCATGAGAAGCTGAAAATTCCTTGGCAGATTAGTAGCAACTCTAAATACCAGTGTGTTATCTAAATTATTTTAATCCAAAACCTAGTACTACACCAGCTGCCAGAAAGAAATTAACTCTATCCCAGACAGAACCAGGACAAAATGTAGCTGGATTATAGATCAGATGAAGGAATGTTATAAATTAATTTTAGGTTCACATTACATTTGGTCCCTGAAGGTCAGGAACTATATATGAAAATTTCTACTGAAACCACGTAAGTATTTTACCTGTTAATATGTCATATAATTTTGAGGTAGTTCCCTCAATAGTCCATTGGACAAAGACAGGTTATAAAATACAGAAAAGAGATTCCGTTGTAGTAGTACTCACAGCAAAGTAGGGGGGGGAAATGGACCTTTATAAACAGTAAAAAGAATAACAATAATATCATAGAATAATAGAACAACCAGGTTGGAAGGGACCCATCAGATCTTCTAGTCCAACCATTCCTAGCTAACACTAAACCAAGTCCCTCAAAACCTCATCCACCCGTGCCTTAAACACCTCCAGGGAAGGTGAATCAACCACCTCCCTGGGCAGCCTATTCCAATGCCCAATGACCCTTTCTGTGAAAAACCTCCTCCTAATCTCCAGCCTAAATCTCCCCTGGCAGAGCTTGAGGCCATTCCCTCTTGTCCTGTCCCCTGTCACTTGGGAGAAAAGGCCAGCTCCCTCCTCTCTACAACCTCCTTTCAGGTACTTGTAGAGAGCAATATCTATTGAAAGTCCTTTCTTCAGGATAGTAAGAAAGAAAAACTAGTGAAAAAATTCATGATGGCTGTTTGAGGGTATTGCTTTGAAAAATGGACTAGAATTTAAAAAAAGGCAGACATGGATATATTGATTAAAATTACTGAGAATAGCAGTAATAAAGCCTGTAAGAAAAAGATATCATAAGAAAAGGCACAAGTACAAAAAGTGACTTCTTTGCAGTCTGAGTAGCTGTTAATTTTTTGACAATGGTACAGCAGGAACGTTTTTTACTAGAGCACTCTTTTAGGAGCAAATAGGATTATATTTTATTCTAACATATATCAAGATATATCTCTACATATAAGAATAGTGACCATGAATAACCTCATTAAATTAATCTGCATTAATGTAAAAGACCTTAACAGTATAATAAAAAGGAGTAAAAATGGTAAAAAAAAACCTTTCAAAGTTCCTAGCAGACATCAGGAGACATACTTCGGAGATACAAGAACCATTATTCAGAGAAAATTGGTTTGATCAGGTTTCTTTCTTCTTGTACCCTTCTGAAAAAAAAAATAAGATGGTGTAGCATTAGAGAAACATAACTCACCTATCAAAAAAGAAAAAGAAAGAATAAAGGAAAAAGAGTAGGAAATAACAGTCCCTGTTTTACCTCAAAGATTACTGTAAGATCAGACAATGCCTCATGATAGTACAAGCAGACTTTTACGATGGTTTCAAGTGTAACAAAGTCTGGCTCCAGAGCTTTCACATTCAACTTGTAAAGCAGAATTCTAAACCATCTGGTGTGACTGTTGCTTTCCAGATGTCTATAGACAGACTTGGGTGTGATTCATCTGCCTGACTTAGGCATTTATGATTATGCTTAAAGTTTACCTTATCTAGGTATTAAATATCTATCTTACTACTTTAGTCTCTTTTTATTACCAGTCAGAAGGAAGAGAAGTCTCCAGAGGGCTACTTCTTCCCTCTTGGAGTAGTTATGTAATACAGGCCACCACAGTACCTTAGATATAGGTAACTCATTTATTTGTATACATTTAGGGCAGGTGAGTCCTAATAATCATTCTAAGTGATGAAATCTGACTATTTTCAGAGTAGCAAAGCTTGGAAAGTATCTCAGAGAATGGTATTCTGATTGACAGAAGTGCCTTGAGAAAAACTTGCTGTTTTATTATGGTGCTTCCATTTTTAGGCTTTTAGTAACTTAATATTAAAAAAAATAAGTGTTACTGGCCTGCTTTTTAGCCTTTTCAGGCTTCTTTAATAAACTTTGATTCATTAAATAGGACCTACTGGTTCTTCTCCACTAAGTACATCGTTCTGTTTCTTCTTATGAAGACCAAAGAACTTTGACTTCTTCCTATTACTTAGAAATAAATCTCTGGTTATTTCCCTATCAGGTCAAGCTTCATAATGTGTACATTGCTGGCCATGCTCTGTAAATTATCATTCCCAAAATGCTTTCCTGGTACCATGCCACATATTTGTCCAAGTGAATTGAAAACAACTTCTGAATGTGTAAACTATATAACTCCATGACCTGCCATCAGATTTGCACTTACAAATGTCACTTTGCCTGTGGAAATGCCGATTCTTACACATGTAATATTTGCATCTACATAGGTTTTGAAAATTTGCCTCTAGACAGACAATCACATTAACCCAGAGCAAATTGTTCCTTTTCTTAAAAGAAAAAAATGTTACCAAATCTTCAGATGAAAGGGACATTTCAGCTAAAGGTCAGGAAATCCAGCTGTAATTTGGCTTTAACTAGTGCTTTAGATCTCAACTTTAAATTCTAATTAAAGATTAAGGTAGAAGTATGAAATTCTAATGAGGAAGCTGTAGGCTGTATTTCTCAGTGTTACAACATGTCCTCTCTTATTCTAAAAGCAGAATATAATTTTTGTATACTTATCATAATTTGAGGACTTGTATTTCTCACAGAGAATAATGTCAAAGTTCTGTGAATAATAGCTGACCATTGGCATAGAGGAAAAGCCAAATCAGAATATTGTCTTATTTTTCTGTATTTTAATTTTTAAACTATTTTTTGAAATTCCATAAACTTATTTTACTTTTAGCTATCATTTGGTTTTCTTTTCTGAAAGCAGAGAAACCTATCTCAATGTCCTATTGAGATTCTTCTTGTTTCATGCCCTATGTGCAGGCTAGTAATATGAAAGAAAAAAAAAAGTTATGTTTGCTATTAAAACTTGACTTTATGGTAAGACAAGTAATTACAAACTATTAACTGTCATTTAAGCATTTGCATGCACACTGACTGAACCTGACTAATGCCACTGTGCCCAAGGCTCATACAGATTGTTACATAGTCCTATCAGCTTTCGGTTTCGTGCCTTGCCCAGGTGCCTGTTGACTTGCTAGAAGTGCAGCCTACATTGACCAGCTCATCGGTCCCTGAAATGCATGCCTGGCTCAATGGACTTGACCAAGGCTGACCTTGCAGGAGGAACTAGAAGAACAAGTCTTACCCCAATGGAACCTAGGGGGGTGTGGAGGATGGATTCTAGCCCGTTGGCTGATCCTTAAAGTTTTGATGGCATTTTCTCCTCTCAACTTTACCCTTTGTTCACATTTTCTGTAGTAACTTGCACCTCAGGGGCAAATGTTTAGGAGGAGCTTGAGAGACTGAAGTCATCGCATAAAAACCTGCTGATTGGTGGAGGAAATTCTCTCACTGTGCTTGCCAAAACTTAAATGAGCATGATCAATAGGAGTGGTATGGGGAGTGGTTTACCTCTCAGGTGGGGAGGAGGCAGGTACTCTTGAGTGTGGACGTATGTTTTAGTATTACGACAATGGTACAGGTCACCTAGAGGACTGGATCGTGAGAGCAGCAGTTACAATCCATCTTCTTGGGAAATAATTGGACTCCTGTCCTAGCAGGGGCTTTGCTGATCATTCTTCTTGCTAACAGCAGGAGCTGACCATGCCTGCTCCCAGATATTTCAGCCCCCACTTCAGATAATGGGATGCCTTTGATATATTCCTTTCTGATGTGTGTTGCAACTCCACTGACTTTGCTTTTGAAAGCCTTATATTCAGCCCATGGTGAAGGTTTGGAGGGAGGGGACCACCCAGGTCCATTTCTCCCCACATTCAGCCCTATTCCTGTATTTAGCTTTATTCCCACTTAATCCCAGAATTTTTACCAGATCAAGGTCTCATTATTACACTGGTCATATAGTGGAGCCAAACCCCAAATGTCTACAAGCATTTTGTACAACATATATATCGAAACAGTGATTCTTCTAATATAATATTTTTAATGTTTATATGAGCAATGGAGAAAACAAGAAATTTTCAGAGTGTCTTTAGATCCTTATACTTTTTCCGGTTTATAATTATTGAAATTCAATCCTAAGATTATGCCTGTGCTGGGTATGGAGTACATTGCAGAGAGCCTGCACTGGTTTGAAGTTTGGTACCCTCACATTACCCCAATGTTGCATCTATTCAAAGGACTAAGTCCTTGAAACTGCCTTCAAGGCCCACATGAACACTGTGCTGCATGGATATACCAGTTAAATGCAGTGAAAGCTTTGGGGAATGCATTGATACTATAAATCATCTCAGACCTCTAGCTAGTATAGTGCCCTTTTCATGATATAAGTAACCAACTGAGGATGGGAAGGTAGATATTTTCTGAGATGTTATTGATACTCATGTCAACAAAGAACAAAAAACCCACAGGATTTAAAATATATATATAAATGAAAGATTTTTAATGCATTTTTATGCACAAAAGCCAGATATGGAAATGAAATAAAGCATTTCTGGATGAAAACAAGCAGAATTAGAGTTGCTACAATTGACCATGTACTTTACACTTTAACAAGCTAGGCCAGAAATTATTCAAACATTGTTAAAAGAACCAAGATTATATCTATTCATATCTGAAATGTAATGTAAAAATTTAGGAATGTCTGTGTCTTCTGAATGTCTGCTATTATTCCTTTTCTTTTACTCTCTATTTGTTTTTCCTGCTCAACACCATATCTCTTCAAGTCTCTTTCTTTGATCTGTCCTCAGTCCCTGTTACTTTTTGTTTGCTAAGTTGTTAGAACCTCTCTCCTTGTTAATTTTTTATCTTCTTCCCTTCAGCTTCTTTCCCCAACAGTTCATATTTATCATACCCCAGAAGGCCGACAGAGTAGGATCCAGAACTGCATTTAAACATTCAGTTTATTACCTATAATGTTAAAATTCTAAGTCAAGAATATAAGCTTAAGTTTAGACTAAAATTAGTATCCTATAAGGGTTTGGGAAGGACCATATGACCTGTACAGAGTTCAGTGATAGAGTCTTTAGATGTTTCCTCAAAGCTGGTGCGAGTGAAGTGTCTGCAAATACTCCAGGTCGGTGTCCATGGGTTGCAAATGATGTTGTGGGTTGTGGGGAAGGGGGTCTCAGGCCATCTGGGAGGGAGCTCCAACTTCTGCTTGCTCCTGTCAGTCTTTTATAGTTCATTATGAATATCTGGGCTCCCAGTAGCCCCAGTCTTATCAGTAGTGTCAATGGTCTAAGAAACAATGGACTGTTTCTTCCCCACCAGTGTGTATGAATCCAGACAATTCTAGGGTCATAGATCAGGATATTCCCATTGCAAGGAATTCATAAATCTTATTAATAGTTTTGGTTTTGAGGATCACTTCTGAATCTCATTTTGTTTCACAGTTAGGATGTATATCCGCACACCTGTGTTGGTATGTGGGAGGAGGCAGGTCTCATGGGCCAATTTGATCATTCTGATAGGCAAAATGAGTGGCAGAGACATAATCACCCATTATCATAGACTTATTTTTGCTGCACAGATGGGCTTTGAGATGGCCACTGATATGGAGTGGCCACCAGACCTCTGTCTGGTTCCATTCCACATTGCTGACTCAGTAAAGCAGGAGCCCACTTCAGCAGCTTCTGGGAGGGGGGTGGAATATGTCAATATTCCTTTAAATTATCCTGTAGGTGGGTCTCTTTTGAAGTGGTTGGTTGGATTTTTTACCCTCTCTACATGTTTTCTTCCCATCTTTTTTTTCTGTCACACATATGCTCACTTCCCTAAAGGCTAAGCTAAACAGAAGAGGTCATGACTGCAGGGTCATAGAATTGTACAAGTTCATTAAGGTTATCAAAACTTTTCAAGCACTAAATGATGGGTCATTAAGAAAGCATGCGTACATCTTTGAAGAGGGACAATCAGGGCTTTGTAACTGGTAAGAAGAGAGAAACAAGATGAACTGAACAAGATAATTTTGGATATTTCAGGGGAATAGAGATAATTTTGGATATTTCAGGGGTATCTGGGGAGCTACATCAAACTATTGAGGAATGCTTAGTGGAATGGTTAAAGGTGAGAAAAACGGGAAGTATCACAGAGGGAAAAGAGGGAGAACAAGAGGAAGGATGAAAGTTTTATTAGTATGTATGTCGACATTGACGAGTTGTCTTCTCTGTCCGAGTCCTGCATCTTATCAATGCTGTCTCTTCTATCCTTTTCTTAAGCGCTTTCTTCACAATTTTACATGTAATTTCATTCTCTTTCCCATGCATGAGTGCTGCAAAGTTTAGGTGCTAGGAGTTTAGAAGTAGCCATGGGTGACAGGGATGCAGATATTAGGTGGACAGTGGGTCTATGTTGGTGTTCCAGATGAGACCTGCGAGCGTAGGGTGCCAGTGGAACAAATGAGTGTATTGCATGTGAGCATTAAGCACCCAGATAGGACAGCCTGCTAGTCTGGCACCTGTAGGATGGATAAGGGAACCGACGTGTTGGGCAGTTAGGAATATGTGAGTGTATTTTTGTTGTAGCTTCACAAAAGCCCAATGGAAGCACCTGAAGACCCAGTGTCTGGATCCATGTTCCTTGATACCTCAAGTCTAGAAGTGGCAGCATCCAGGAAAATTTGTGACTGCAAAAGCACATATTACAGCAGAGCTTTCTCAATACACTTTGGGCATTCCAAACTGAATGTCTGGGCCATTAAAATACTTCAGGGGAAATAAGAAAAAAAACATTAAAAAATAAATAAAAAGGACTAACTTCAGTGTCTGGTGAAAGGTACCTGTAGATATTTCGCAGTTATTGTCAACAGTGACAGTGCCTTATTTTTCTTTTTCACTTCCACCACATACTGACTAAGGTGATTGTTTCAGTGATTTCTGTTTTGCAATAAATCTGAAATTATTTTCTTTGTCAGCATGCTGGCAGAAACAGCATGATGATACAGAAAGAGTGACAAAACAAATTGACAACAGACACTTCAGGTACTTTTGTCAAATATGAAATATATAGTGTACAGCAAATAAATCTAGTAGTTCTTAGTAACAACTCATAGTAAGACAAAAAAATCAGGTTTCTTCAATAGGTGGCAAAGTTTTGAGAAGGATCTGCAAAAAGCATTGTCTATCTTTTGTCTTGAACTCAGTATGGCAGGAAATATGCATAATGAATATAGGATACAGGATTATTTATTGCATTACATGGAGCCTTCAGGTCAACTTGCAAACAAACTCAGGCACCAGAGTTCCTGTAGGCAACTGCAAGGAAGGCTGGTGAAGGGGCTGGAGAACAAGTCTTATGAGGTGCAGGTAAGGGAACTGAGGTTAATTAGCCTTGAGAAGAGGCTGAGGGGAGACCTTATTGCTCTCCGCAACTACCCGAAAGGAGGTAGTAGAGAGGAGGGAGCTGGCTTCTTCTCCCTGGTGTCACGGGACAGAACAAGGGGAAATGGCCTCAGGCTCCTCCTGGGGAGGTACAGGCTGGTCATCAGGAAAAAAATATCACAGAAAGGGTCATTGGAAACTGGAATAGGTTGCCGAGGGAGGTGATTGAGTCACCTTCCCTGGTGGTGTTTAAGGGATGGGTGGATGAGGTGCTCGGGGGCATGGTTTAGTGTTTGATAGGAATGGTTGGACTCGATGATCCTGGAGGTCTTTTCCCACACAGTGATTTTGTGATTCTGTGAATATTTATGATATAATATTTTCAACAATAAGAGTCTTGAGTAGACCTACATATATCTTATAAATGTTTGCAGGACTTTGTCTGTCAGGACGTATGAATAGGTGTGATCCTTTTTAGTGTGGCAGTGCTAACAGTAGCCCATGGTATGTATCAATGCATTGATATAACTACTTTTGTTCAGGAAGACTTCATCTTTTTGATACAATCATGTGTGCAGTAAGGAAGTTTTGTAATTACTGAGCAGATGGAAATATTAAAAATATGAATGGATTCCTTGAGAATTCCTTTATTAATAAACAGTGGATCAGACCATGGAACATTTAGAAGGCAAGAATATACTGCCACAAGTGAGACTTTTCTGTACTTTTTAATGGAAAGACAGAGGCTATAGAGAGATAAACATGAGTAATATACTTTCAGTCTATTTTACCAGGGCACAGTGATCCAACACACTTAGAATGCAAGTAGCTGAAAGTCTGGAATTTACTGCCTTTAAAAATTCTTAGAAGTGTTTTATTCAATATATTTGTGCCTAGTGGTGCAGTACTTATCTGGTATCTAACTGTGATCTGTAATTATTTATAATATTCCCTTTAAGGTAGCAATCTAAATTAAAATTACTAGCCAGAAGGTTTTTTTAAAAGAGCAACCCTAACCTCCTTAGAAGGGAGACATATTGATATAACTAGTTTATCATACATTTCCTAGCATCCTAAGGCATACTAAAATCTTTTTTTCCCCTTTTTCCTTGTTTTCGTCTTGTTTTTTCCTTTTTTTTTCAGTTCCATTTTCATACAGAATCTTGTTGAGTATTTTTCTACTTTTTCAAGTAATTTTCAGAAATATAACTCTTTTCACAGTTTCAAATTGTAAGCTTCTAAATCAATTTTATTTGCTTGGTTATTGATTTCTTACTTTATGTAAAAGCAATGAAATGTGAATTTGGGGAAAACACAAGACACTGGTAAATTTTTCTATTATGTTGCACATGACATTGACTTATTTAGTCCCTTATTAACATGATTTTTTTCTTTATTATCACTCACAGAAAGGAGTATGATGAAAATCTGTTGCAAATCTCTAGTCTGGTTTGTCACTCAGTGGGGAAATAAGTAAATGTCTCCAATAACTTTATCCAAAGCATTTTCTTTTGTAAACACAATAAAGTACACATAGAGAAATGCAAGCAATGAAATAGCAGAACATCTGGTGAACTGCAAGTGGGCTAGGAACATGAAGTTGAACAGATGCAGAGAACCAGGTTTTCTGGTTCTGAAATTGTATTAGATGCTGGTAGGTTTTTGTGTAAGTGAGGAAATGACCTGCATGGTTTCCATGTAGGTTAGGAACATTCCATGTTCAAGAAAATATTTCATTACAGGATAGAACTGCAAAGAAAGCAATTAATGACATTATTTTTTTTAAGTTTAATATATATTATAATTAAAATATCTGTGAATGCCGCAATCTCCTCATTCATTCCAATCTGTCTTGTCCCCATAATAACACAGAATCATAGAATCACAGATTCATGGAATGGTTTGGGTTGGACCTTTAAAGATCATATAGCTTCCCCCACTGCCAGCTGCTCTGGGCAAGGATTCTTTCCACTAGACCAAGTTGTTCAAAGCTCCATCCAGCCTAGGTTTGTACCCTTGCAGGGCTGATGGATCTAAAACTTCTCTGGACAACTTGTTCCAGTGCCTCACCACCCTCAAGGTGAATAATTTCTTCTTTATGTCTGATTTAAATCTGCACTCTTTCAGTTTAAATCCATTACCTCATTTCCTATCACTACATTCCTTTGTAAAAATATCCATCTTTCTTGTAGGGTCCCTTTAAATACTAGAAGGCTTCTATAAAGTCATCAAAGGTCTTATACAACTTAAATCTGATGTTGAAAAATTATTTTCTTAAGTAAAATTACTGTTAAATTGGATGTCTCCATCCTTCCCTTTACAGTACATTTTTTTTTAATAGTACTCAGTTATAAGCAGTGAGGGGAAAAAAGATAAATCCTAGCAAAAGGATATTTCCAAAATTCAGGAGCATTTCTAACAACCCCAAACAGGAGCTAATGCTTTCTAATCTATTTTTTTTTGCAAATTTGGCCACCAAAGTATATCACAATCCTTTACGATTACAAAATAGGACTGTAAAATCTTTCAGAAATAAGAGATTTCAGTTCAAGTTTAGTATTTTAACCTCATCTAGTACTACAATGAGCAAACCCCTTTCCAGAACTCCTTACATTGTTTTACTCCTACTAGACTCTGTAAGTTGGTGAAGGAGTTTTAAAATTGTAGTATGTCCTACTTGAATTTGTTTGGATCTCATTCAAACTCATTATTTGTATATTACCTTATATAACATGGATAATACATACATCCAGATAGAGTTTGGTCACCTTTGGTACAAAGATAGACACTTTTATGTGTTTCTGTCTGTGCTTATCATACTATGTAGACAACTTCAAGTAATTCAGTGAGAAGAAAGAGAACAGAGATATTTCTGCACCACACTGCTGGTGTTTGTACAGAGAAGCAGGCTTCCAACTCAAGGTTTGAGTTCAATAAAAACCAGAAAACATACAAATTAAAAATGCAAAAAAAAAAAAAATCCTAAACAAAATAAAACATATTTACTTAACCTTGTCACTGTTTGTTTCACACTTACCAGTTACATATGCTAGATCAACTTCTATAATGAAAGTAACCTAATTGTACTGCATGATGACTACCTTTTTCATATCCACTTTGCTGGTAGAGCCTTTTACGCTGTTCATTTTTTGCTTACCTTATCAAACAGTGAATCTGTGGACAGTCTTAATACAGTTATTCCTCTGGTTTCTGATCAGTTCTGTTTTAAATTTCCTTAGTTCTATCATATGGAAGATAATATTTGCATGTCTGCTATAACCCTCAAGGTATTTTATTTTCCCCAGAAAGGACATGAACAGGTCCTGCCTGCCAATGGAAACCTGGAGATAGTTTTACATTACCTCTTCCTAAGGATTATGTTTTCTTTTTTCCTGCCAACAGTCATTATGACCTCATCTGCCTGTTGTTAATAGCCCAAGTTATCCCAAATCTGCTGAGCCTACCAACCAACACATTAAGTTGATGCACCTACAGGAGCTATTAAATAGGCTGCACAGTTAAAGTGAGAACTGTCAGAATGGCTGTCTTAACCCTTCCATTATTTGTAGGCCATAAACTGAGCATAATTTGACCTGTTTTCTAATAACTGCACATGTATCCAACAGGCACACGAAGCTTTCAGACCAGTTTTATTATGTAGCACACTTGAAAAATGATGAACATCAAAACAATCATCAGCAAAATCACTGAATGATGATCTTATCAACATCTTCACCCTGAAAGTCTACTCCAGCCTTAGCAACACGCTAAGAGCAATAAAAAAAGAATAATAATTATTATTTATGGCACTCATGAACCAAAAAGCATGTTATTTTAAGTTGCACATTAGCATTTAAATTAAACTGGTTCACTTCTTAAAATACACTTATGGGTCCAAACTTGAATCAGAAGTGCAGCTGTTAAATATACCTTTGGGTTCTCAAGGGAGGAGAGGATCCCTGTTGATATGTCCCATAGACAATAAGGAGGGGAAAAGAGAAGGATTATCCTTCCTGATGACAGTATTTTTCTTTGTCTGCTAAGTGACTGCCACTTCCATTTACAATTCAGAATATCTTTTAAAATTTTAATATCTGAGCATCCTACGGTTTTTCCTTCCCTTCTTTTAAGATGCACAGCAGTCTGTGTTGCCCTGGTCTCACCATGCCTACACAGTCTCCTAATGAATTTGACTCACCCAAAGCTGGTATGGCTACTGTCTCATGGAATGCAGTGTGAGGGTACACAAGTTAACCCAAGAATCTACACACAGTAGTACTAAGACCACTGTGAGGAATTTTTCCTTACAGAGAGGTTGTGTTGCATGTCTGTATCCAATATTTGTGGCAGTTCCAGTTTATATTGAACTATATCATGTAGAAACACAAGCTTGATTATTTCTTTAATCAGGTATTTGGTTTTTTTTTCTTTTTCCAGTTAACTATTTCTCTTCCCACAGTCTATTTAATTTTTCATTCTTTTCCACTTGCTAGTGGAATGTATCTACCCATTCACTAAGCAGGAGACTAAAAAACTCTTTCTAAATCCACATGTCATAGAAAATACTTGTTTAAGCTTCTAATTCTCACCTAATTTAGATCATATCGGGGACAATGGTTTTTTAGTTTAGTGACAAGGGGTGTTGTTATCTTGTTAGTAACTGCTGCAGCTACTGATGGCCCAACTTAAGATTCCTAAGAGTAGCAATTTGCTATGCAACTCCATGACACCTCCATATGATATGAATTTTTTACAATTACAGAAATTCTGATTATGATGCTCACTTCTGCCAGGAATTAATATAAGTTTTTTTTCTAAGAAACTGATTATCTAGTGGTATAAAGAATGCAAAATTTTTCAGAGTTGTTAGTTTTCAACATAGATAACTTTACTTATGAGTCTGACTCTAGTCCATTACATGTTTTATGTGCGATTTGACTTCAGCTGTACTACTTTTTTTTTAAAAACACTGCAGTTTATCATTTCCCTCCCTTCCCTATTTCATCCCTTTCTTCTTCCCTTCCTACCTGTCTTCCTCTGTTCCTCTGTTTTCAATACTGAACTTGGCAATCAAGTATTCCGAATGCCACAGGGTATTATTTCAAGGATAATTATAAAGAAATTGTAAGCAATTATACGGAAATTTGTATGAAAGCCAAAGTACAATAGCACTCTAGGAAACAGAATGTTTTCAAAGAGCTAGGATAATAAAAATCTGTCTTACAGTATCACAATAAAGTAAATAATTTCTTTCTTACACTTAGAAATGATTTTATTATCCCCCTCCCTCCCTGCCCCTCCAAGATGAATGTCATGTTATGCTATGAAAGGTGCAAAATTACTGTTCTAGATGAGACCACAGTTCCAGTCCAATTTGCTGTGACTAATACTGGTGGATACTCGGGGTCACAGCAAAAGTCATAGGGACATAGTAACTGAATATTCAAGTCAGAATATTAAATAATGTCTCCAGAGGGTCTGCACTTCTTATTGCACACTCCAAAAATAATTAGGGCTTGCATACATATAGAAAACTGCTCATCTTTAAGCTTATGCCTTGAGGGAGATAAACTCCTCCTGGTAACTCTGTATATTTTCCTACCAAATTCTCTTTGAGCAGGAATATAGAATCTTTGCAAAGACATATTTGAAATTGTTCCATCAAAGCATGCAAGGGA
This sequence comes from Coccyzus lansbergi, assembly GCA_033558105.1. Classification (NCBI taxonomy): domain Eukaryota; kingdom Metazoa; phylum Chordata; class Aves; order Cuculiformes; family Coccyzidae; genus Coccyzus; species Coccyzus lansbergi. The sequence continues at coordinate 2,003,785 of JAUMJK010000168.1, forward strand.
ATGAGAGAATGCATATGATAGGAATGAGTGTAAGGAAAGTTAAGGAAAGTTAATATTGTGGAATTTATCTTGAACAACAGACATAATAGCTAAGTATGTGAATATTTTCCAGAAGCTAACTAGAAACATTTTAATTTAAAGTATCAATTGAACAAACAACTTCTGGAAAAATCTAATCCTCCAAAAGACAGGAATTGTTCTTATAAATTACTCCCAACTAGAATATTGAAAAAAAACCCTTTAGGAAAAACTTTAAAAAAAAAGTTGCTTTTTTTTAAAAAAACTAGGAAAAACTTTAAGTTCAACTTGGAGTGGGATGGAGGGTCTATTAACTTTAGATACAAAGAGAAAAATATTCATAAGTTATTTATTAACTAAATTAAATATATATATATTTTCTATAGAGAACATATTATTTATTTATCAAGTGGATTCTGAGAAGACTTGTAAACTTCCCATAAACACTCTGCAGAGTATTCCACTTTATTCCACTATAATTATAAAGAATTTCTGATCATATCCCTCTCTGCTGCCTTAGGGAGGTTGCATCTGGAGATATGTATCCAATTCTGGGCTTCCCTGCTCAAGAAGGAAAAGGAACTGGAGCAGTCCAGTGGAGGACCATGAAGACTGATGAGGGGACTGGGACATCTTTTTTATGAGGAGAGATTGATAGACCTGGGCCTGTTTAGCCTGGAGAAGAGAAGACAGAGAGTGTCTTATTAATGCTTATAAATATCTAAAGGGCAGGTGTCAGAAGGAAGAGGTCAAACCCTTTTTAGTTGTGTCCAGCAACAGTACATGAGGTAACAGGAATAAACTGGAACACATATGTTATACTGGAGCATGAGGAAAGACTACTTTACCGTGAGGGTGATGGAGCACTGGTAGGTGCTGCCCAGTGGCACTGTAGAGTCTCCTTATCTGGAGACCCTGGACCTGTGCAACCTGCTGTAGATGAGCCTGATTTAGCTGCAGGGTTGTACTACATGATGTCTAGAGGTCCCTTCCAACCCTAACCATACTGTGAATCTGTAATCGTGTGATTCTGTGATGTCTTTTCTGGCTTTTAGCTATCAGAGTACACAAACACCTTATAATGTTTAATTCTTTCAATTTAAAAACACTGCTATGGGAAGAAAATGCTATGCTTCTGTTACAGAGGGACTAAATGAAGACAAGGATATCACATCTTTAAAAGAATGGTACAGCTTTGTCCCAGCCTCAATGGAATTCTGTGAAGCTACCTTCCATCCTTTATACTGACTAATCACTGGACAACGCTTTCCTTCCATCTCTTCACTTAATGATCACATCTTTCCTTGAGCTTGGATCTCTCCAAGGTGAGGATGAATCCAAGAATATATTGTCATTGCCAGTCTTCTCAGGAGATAACCCTAGCTAAGACAGCTTGCTGAGCACTGCTGAAGACCGATCTGCGTTGATAGGCACACAAGGAAGCACTTTTGCAGTGCCTGGCTAAATTATAGCAGAGTCTAGCCCACAGAATTAATTTCTCGCTTCCAAAAGAATGAAGAGGCCAGTAAATCTTTCAGTGTAAATGGAAATAGTGCAACCCTGTTCTGCATAAATGTGTGAAGCAGAAGTTCAGAGGTTATCCCTCAATCATGGCCTAATATAAAATTAGCCTGGCACCATGTCAGCATCATATGGTAACACTTTAAACACTTTATTTAAGCATTTCATTTAGGAAACAATTACTGTATGTTTTTGTCTACTATAATTAATAGGTCAAGCAGCACTTATTAAGTCTTTAGGCATTAATTAACATTTAAAAATTATCACATATGACACATAATTAGATATCAATCACTTATTAGAGCTACTGACATTTAATAAGCGTTTTAATTCATACTAAGCTATCCTGCTGTACATCTTCCCAAATTATGAGTACCTGTAAATAGTACTTAAGGAATTTAACACGTTAACTCTTATTTTGTCCTTGTAATTAACATGTACATATAAACCTTATTTATGCCTTAAATAGCTTAGTCATAGAACATATCTGTATCTTTTCAGATCACTAATGAAAGACAAAGATTTGAGTAAAACACCTAACATGCATATTAAAATAATTTTAAAACATCGTAGAATTTAATGGTATCTTTGTCCTCTTTCTGTGTCAGATTTGAACTTGAATCCCCTCCTGATTCTTCTGTCTTATCCTCAGGAAAGAAATACAAATGTCCAAGTGTTAATTGCTGACCTCTGTCATCCTTTAATTATGCATTCTTGTATCTTTTTTGCTGCTTCCTTTGCACAGCTATATCCTATTGTCAAGATCTTGCCATTAGACACTTCACAGGCACGATCTCTCTCTTGACCTAATTGCACTTATTATCTGTCAATTTTTATAATACTAACTAGGTACTTAGGATGACATATAAAAACCCTACAGGGTGCCCAAACTTTGTAAGACTAATGTCCATGTTGGCAGCTTGACAAGAATCAGAGAACTGTTTCTTCTGCACATTCTTTTGCATATTTTTCCTTCTAATTTATGCACTAACCCATAAGATTCTCATATATTTGCAACTTTACTGAACAAATAGAAATCAGCTGTTTATTCATTAGATGTTCCTTGCCTAATGGACACTTATATGATACATTAAAGTGTAATTTTAGAGTTGCAAATGAAGGAACTTTCCCAGCCTCCTCTGTATACGTTCTTGAGATAGTACTTGGCCGGGTCCTTTGGAAAATGAAGGCACTGTGGCAGTAACCTGTAGCAGAGGGGCATGGGTTGTTTTAAGCATACACTTCCATGAGTTGACAATACCTTTATATATCCATCTGTCTCTATTCTGCTCAGTGAACAGCAGCATCTGGTAGTGGACATACTCTAACATACTAACCATGTGAAGTTACAGACAGAGCCACAGAAGAATGTGAGAAAGAAGTCAACTATACAAAATTCAGTAGCAATGTATGAGACTTGACAGATCTTTAGCACACCTGTGATGTTTTTATTTCACTAACACAAACACCAAGTGGTGAAAGCAAGCCTTCCAGATGTTCTGGGAAGATATATGCAAGTACCCATACTGTCTTCTTTAATTACAGTTGTTAGCTGTATTAAGATATCAAATGCAGGTTTACATGTTGCATTTTCACATTCTTCTTGCAGTTTTTACCAGTCCGAAGGTGAGTTGTTAGGTAGTGGAACAGGTTACCCAGGGAAGTTATGGATGCTCCATCCCTGGAAGTGTTCGAGGCCAGGTTGGATGGAGCCTTGAGCAACCTGGTCTACTGAGAGGTGTTCCTCCTGTGACAGCAGGATTGGGATTAGATGATTTTTAAGGTCCCTTCCAACTCTAACTGTTCTACGATAACTATCTAAATTCATGCAAATACTACACATTTGTTCTGATGAAAGTAGGAATCTGATCAATAAGGAATGAAAACATTATAATTCCTCTTTTTATTCTTTTCAGGTAGAAAATGAAAAGGCAGTTGAGTTGGAGGTTAGATCACAAGGAGGCCTTGCAATATTCAAAGCATATACATTCTCTAGCCATGTCAGATGTGGGGTTGTAAAGTAACATAGTTTCCTAGGATTTCTCAATGGTCCTCAGAGAATGATGGACACCACCAACAAACACTTCAGGGCAGAAACAAAATTTATTTCTCAAGCACAATCCATAGCTCTCAGTTAAATATCTTAACATTTTATACAATGCATGAGGAGGATTAAATGGGATTCACAACAGACAGCATGCTGTGCAAGATTTATGTAATAGAGAAGGTCAAGATTTAAATCCTGCAAGTATGTCAGACCAGGTTTACAGCCAAAAACCCTCTCCTGCACTAATGCACTTGTGTCCCTCCTCTAAAAAATAACAGGTACCTCTTTCCTGTAAAACACAGAGGTCAGGGGATAGTGCTCCTGTTATTCGAATGAGATTCAAAATGAAGGGATTCAAAGCCACCTAACTATATGGCAGTGAGATTCTGAGGAATCTTTTCATTTTAGAATCATGATGCTTCGCAGAAAAAAAAAAAAGCAGAACTCATTGGGCTAGCACAGAGAGTAGAATCCCAGTGACTTCAGTCATCTGTTGAAGGACAGGACACCTACCACTTGACACCATCTCCAGGAACTCTTATACCATTTTGTAATTCAAAAGTGAATGGAACCAGAAGCACATCTAGTGGCCAAGAACAAAATCAATCTGTAATGCTTTTTAACCCTCACCGAAATGTCCTTTAAAGCGCTTAGGTTTTTAACTGCCATATATCTACTTGGTGGAACTTATTGCCTCTTGACATCAGGAAATCCCTATTTTCTTCTTTTTTTAAGCCTACATTTAAGACTGATTTGATTTCATTGACTTTTAACTGACATTAGCTAATTATTAACTCGGCAGGATAGATTAAATTTTAATTTTAATGTCATTGTAAAACACCATGAGCTGCCTCAGCATGATAAGATGCTATAAAAGTTTAAACTGTTGTTATAAGTTAGGCACCTGTTCAAAACATTAAAAATCTACATGTTTAAATCAACCACATTGCACTGGATACCCTATCAAGGCTAATGTTGATAAATTATACTCGTAGCTCTGGTTGATATAGAGTCATTATTCTTCCAAATGGTGGCATATTTGACTTCATTTTGTAGAGTTTTAGTTCACATTGCAGTATCGTTTTTCAAAATCCTAAACACACTCCAAAGTGTATTTTCCAATCTGCTGAATTGCTTGGAGATTATCCTGGTTAAACAGTGCCTTTGAGGTTCTGCCTAGTGTATGAGATATACATTGGAGATGTACAGTTCCAGAAGGAGTTCCAGATGTACTGTGAAATGGTAGAAAGACGTGTCTTGATATGCGTCTAGCCTGCTCTGGGCCAAATTAGAAGAACTGGATAAAATGGTGTATAGAAGAAACTGAATATGCAGACTGGAGCAAATGAGATTTCTGTCTTAATTATAGTATATAGATAGGAAAACCAAAATCATCTATTCTGCATTTTCTACCTATAACACAGGGCTAATATTTTTCCTATGCCTATCTTGTCTATTAACATAAGTTCACTTGGGTAAATATCATTTTTTATAGAAAACAAAAGGGTTATTTCTATATCTTCAACAAAGAAAGGCTGCATATTTTAGTAGACTTTGTTCTGTAGTCAGGGAACTGATTTTTCTACATACCGTTCTTCACGTGTTCAGAAAATATTTCTAAGTAAACCAAAAGATTCAGGCTTCATCATGTTATTATGACTGAAACAATCTTCAGCATCCCTGCAGCTGGAGGACCTCTTCAACTCACTCATTGTTTTCATTTAGATGAATATAAATGCTTTTTAATAACACACATCAAAAGCTATATTGTCCAAGACAAATGACAACAGACTCTCCAGTTTCCTTTTGTAATACATTCCCACTGATTCCTAGAGTTGCAATTCAGTGAAAGATTCCACAAAGAGATTTTTTTTCTTTTTCACTTTGTTATTGAGGAGGGAAGAAAAGGTAGGAGGATTTAGTTGACTGCATAAGGCTTAGCATGGGTTTACCATCTGTATCCATCTAGGACTGTGCTGTCTGAGTTCAATGTCTGCGCATAGGACACTAAGAATCTGTGACCTGACAGTGATTACTAGTATCAATATAGCTGCTAGATGACAAAGGGACAGCAGACCATACATCAGGTCCTGAGGTTAAGAGGCATGAATAGGCTCACATCTGTGCTGCTGAGGGCAAGTTTACTCTAGAGCATGCTCCTTGTGCCCATATGCCATGGCTCTTCACCTTACATCTCCCAAGGATCTGCGTGTTGCTCCTGTGAATGCAACATGTAATTACTGTTTTTTGTGAATATTTAGTTCAAAGCATTTAAAAAAAAAAATAGAGAAGACCTCTTTCTACCACTGAATGCGGTTCAAACATTTTAACACATGTGAATATATGCTGCATGTCATAAGGTGTCCTAAGAATTATTCAACCGTTATCTTGAAGAGACTGAGTTGCCACGACACAGGCCAAAGCAAAGAAGAGAACAAACAAGGAGAAACAAAATTTGACCTCCAGTGTTCAAGCTTTTCTCCAGCACTTTTATTAATCAAAATAAGACTATCCTAATTCTTGCCAAAAATAAGTAAAGTTAAGCTTATAGATGATTTAGATAATGTGTAGATTGCAGGGAAAAAAAATCCTTAAATTTGACACTTTTTTCCTAATACAGTCAAGTTCTTTACACCTTTTAAAGTTATTAATATTTCTGTCTTTAGAATTGCAGTTATTGTTTATCTTGTTCCTTTAGGAATATATTTAGTAACTTTGTAATAAAAAGCTGAAATTATATTTGTTTGGTTGGTTGGTTTTTTTCACAGATGTATGTGGAGCATTTCTGCCATAGCAGTTCTCCATAATTTTGTGTAAACAGCAAAAGATACCACAACACACAGGGTTATGGAGAAATGGTATACTGTCTCACTGATATTTCTGACAAATCTAAATGCATGAATAAAATCTTAGGTAGAAAATAAGAACATGTGAGTTAGGTTTGAGTGAAAGGGCATCAACAGCTCTGGTTCCACACTCTTTCTTTACCTCTGTTGTTTTTCTCCAATTTATCTGCATGCTATATTTCTCATTTTAAGTTTTGTTTGGTTGTAAAGTAAAATTACCTTCTCTTTGAAAGCAGCAACACAGACCAGCAATGGCTGTGAAGTGTTTGCTAGTAGAACAAATTCATACTAAGTTATGGAATGTAGATTCTGTTAGTGGGAAATGTATCCAGTTGCCCAAGGCAGGTGAGGTTGCTCCTGCTCTGTGTCCCAAGGTCTAACCAGTTGTGAGGTTGAAGATGTGTTCTTAGCAGGCACACACACTGAGCAAATATATGCATATACTACATGCATCTCTATACATATGGTCAGCCAGACGGATCGCGGACTGGCACACATACTCCACACTCACGCAAACAGATAGCACTGACAACCTCATCCTTCTCCCCACTCTGGCTGAGCAGGATAGAGTTCCACTAGTGGGTATATATATACAAATACATACATATGTAAGTATGTAGAATACAGATCTGTTTAGCAACTGGGCTCAGACACTCAGTCTGTCCAGAAGATGCCCCTGAATTCCAGTTCCACTGCTTGCTGGTATCTGTACATTTAAGACCCAAGGCTGCGACATGTTGCTTGCACAGACTGTCTGCACACTACACGCACAGTTAGCAAGGGCTTCCCTGGTCCCAGTAGCCAATCCCCTTGTGTTCACATCCTTAAACACACAGACTGGCTCTTGTAGACCAATATCCTTGCTCTCCAGTCATTTCACCTACCCTCCAGCTAGCTGAGCTTGATCCTCTATGGTGACCCCACACTTCTTTGCAAATGTACACTCTCTCCAGATTCTTCACCACAGGCATCTGTGACTCCAGGTCTGACTCCAGTTACTACACTTAGATACCCAAAGACAGCCTCCTCCCTGTCCTGGACATGCACAAGTACGAGTAGGGGAGCCTTCACTCAGGAAACAGTCAGAAAGGGATTTAATAAGTTAGGACTGACTGTGCCGGTCAGGCACAGGACATAGACAGGCAAATGTATCGATTAGCCAACAAATTACGTGTGACCAGTCCTTGTTATTCCCTTCATCCTACATTTCCTACAGTTAGTGCTTTCACAATCACCTAAATATCCCCCTGATCCCACCCTTTACCTCCTTTAAACATCCCGTAGTAAGTCCTGTGCCCTGCTCAACAGTTCGTCCCCTGCTTCCTACAAAGTGTCCTATGCTCCTAGGCAATAAGCCTATTAGTCTGAATAGTTAAAACAAGAGCAGCCTCTGATGGCTTTTCATGCCTGCATAATGGGAATGAGGTTCTGCTGGGACAACCCTGGGTGTTCATTCTCCAGAAGCCCTTCGTTTAGGATCCCCTTGCCATTGTGCATCGCCGTGCTCCTCTAGTTTCTAAGATGGGTCCTTGATGAGGCGATTGCCCCTTGGAGTAGTCCAACAGGGCATTGTGTGTGCCTTCCCTTCTGCTTTTGTTTTTCTGAGTTCTTTTGTGGGTAGACAGATGAGTTTTATCACACTGTCGAACAGTTTTAGCCCTCTACATTAACTTAGTGCTTGCTGAACACAGAATCACAGAATCACAGGACAACCAGGTTGGAAGGGACCCATCGGATCTTCTAGTCCAACCATTCCTATCTAACACTAAACCAAGTCCCTCAAGACCTCATCCACCCGTGCCTTAAACACCTCCAGGGAAGGGAAATCAACCACCTCCCTGGGCAGCCTGTTCCAATGCCCAATCACCCTTTCTGTGAAAAACCTCCTCCTAATCTCCAGCCTAAATCTCCCCTGGCGGAGCTTGAGGCCATTCCCTCTTGTCCTGTCCCCTGTCACTTGGGAGAAGAGCCCAGCTCTGTCCTCTCCACAACCTCCTTTCAGGTACTTGTAGAGAGTAATGAGGTCTCCTCTCAGCCTCCTCTTCTGTAGGCTAAACAACCCCAGCTCTCTCAGCCGCTCCTCATAGGTTCTGTTCTCCAACCCCTTCACCAGTCTCGTTGCTCTTCTCTGGACTTGCTCCAGAGCCTCAACATCCTTCTTGTGGTAAGTGGCCCAGAACTGAACACAATATTCAAGGAGCAGCCTCACCAGTGCTGAATACAGAGGGAGAATCACCTCCCTTATATCACCACCTTATATCTCCAGCTTTCAAAATCTCATTTGATTTAGTTGACTAATTTCACTCTCAGCATTTAATTGAGACTAACTTGTTTACTCCTATTTTCTGAAAAGTGGGCATAAATGTCTTCCCTAGACATGTAGAAACCTTTAAAGTGGTAGTCAGAATTGAATTAATTTTTATAACTATGCATTCAAAATCTATATAGTTCTTATCTCTTCAGTATCCGAGGATCATGCTGTCTGAGTAGACTTTAATACAATTTTCTTGTCTGAGGTAGAATAATTTATGCCCAAGAACTTCTGCAGAGGTGATAAGAAATGACTACTCTCATCTTCCAGCAGAGATTCAAATGCAGCAGCTTGCCCTGTGCTCACTGAATGCATACCCTGGACTCAGTCAGGGGCTGGATGCATATGTCTGATATCTATGAGTGGAGTGAATATTCTCCCTTTGAATCTGTAGTACCTAGCAGAACTATTTATCTCCGTTCAAACCAATGAAACATCAGCATTAGTAAAACAATTGACTCTATTGTTACCAAGCCTCTGTATAATAAGTAGCTCTATGTCTGCACACACCTTCCACCTACCTTTTAGAAAATGTTTCATCTAATCTACAAACAGTAGAATTTCCAAGTCTTATTGGCATCTGGGGTTTTTTTCCTTTTAGATATGCTTGTACTGTTCTTTCATGACTACACTTTATGGAAATTGTTTTTTGCTTTGATAGATACAGCCTTGGTCTTCTATGTAGTGTACCCATTATCTTTAGAAAACCACTCAGGATTTCAGAAGGTAAAAAGCAGACAGAAAGTACACTGAGAAATCTATGAAAAAAAAAAAATTTAAGATCAATCTAGACTTTGAGATGAGTAAAATATTATATGTTTTCTATTGACATTTGCAGAACAAGCTGTGCAGAAATAAAAAACTGGAAATAATTATACACTCTGCAGTAAACTTTGGAAGAACTTTCAGAAAACTATCCATTGCGAATGTAAAAAAATTCTAATGTGTCCATGTTGCTAGATGAAATCCCTTTCTTATCTGAGTAGTTTAATGTCTGCTGCTTTTGCAAGAAAACTGAACAAAATACAAATGAACTTGCATTATCGAAGGGCACTAGAAAGTTTTAAATTTATACTTGAAATATAGGCAATGAACTACAGTTCTTTAGTAAAACTATTAGGAAAAAGTCTATTAGGAATGTTCTCTTTTTATTTTTGGTAAGTGAGAGTTCTTCAGAATAAGTTATTCTAACTGTATAAAATTGAACTGGGAAAATAAAAGTTGCTTCAGAGGTCATCTATTCTAGAGGTTTTTTTAACCTGTCCTTAAAAAAAAAAAAAAAATCACTAATACAGATAAACAGCTCCTCTAAATATTAGGTCTCTGCTTAATTACAGAGAAAGAATTTTCCTAAAAGGAATGACTTCTTACCTAAATTGTTAGTGTCTATAACGGAGGTGTGATTTAAGTGATTAAGTGCAGACAGTGATCCATCTTACCTTACATTTTGCTTTTGCAAATGGTTATCATAAATGCAGCCTGGGCTCAGATCAAATGCCACAAGTAGGTATTCAAGATATTACAAGCCGTACGCCTGTGGGGTTTGAAAATACACTTACAGGGAATCATAGAATCATAGAAAAACCAGGTTGGAAGAGACCCATCGGATCATCGAGTCCAATCATTCCTATCAAACACTAAACCAAGTCCCTCAGGACCTCATCCACCCCTGCCTTAAACATCTCCAGGGAAGGCGAATCAACCACCTCCCTGGGCAACCTATTCCAATGACCAATGACCCTTTCTGTGAAAAACCTCCTCCTAATCTCTAGCCTAAATGTCCCCTGGTGGAGCTTGAGGCCATTCCCTCTTGTCCTGTCCCCTGTCACTTGGGAGAAGAGGCCAGCTTCCTCCTTTCCACAACCTCCTTTCAGGTAGTTGTAGAGAGTAATGAGGTCTCCTCTCAGCCTCCTCCTCTCCAGGCTAAACAACCCCAGCTCTCTCAGACACTCCACATAGGGCCTGTTCTCCAGACCCTTCACCAGCTTTGTTGCTCTTCTCTGGACTCGCTCCAGAGCCTCAACATCCTTCTTGTGGTGAGGGGCAACTGGATATCCTTCTTGTGGAAGGTGCAGCTGGAGACAAAAAGAAAACCAAAGGTCTTGCAAAGGTATCCATAGGTACCCAAAGGTACTCTTGAGCACACAAATGGGCCCCAGACACCTGTACTCTCGCTTAATCCTTGCATGAAACCCACTTGAGCTGCCCTCGTAGGTAGACTGTTACCATGCTTTATGCTTTGTCCTCATGTGTGTTGAATCTTTTCTTGTTTTTTTCCTCTATGTGCAAAGAAATAAAATTGTAAATGAGGCACATGAAGCATAGTTTTCCTCTCCATGCAGCGCTGATAACGGCCTCAGCCAGAGTACACTTTCCGGTTTCAGGCAAGATACTATAAGGATAAAGGAAAACTGAATAGAGCACAGAGTACAGCAAAAAGAATGCTCTGGTCCCTGGGAAATTTATATAAAAGATGTTTTGTGAAGAAAAAAATTAATAGAAATACATGAAAGTAGCTTCTCACTAAGCATTTTTTTTCACAGATTCCATTGTTCTTCATGGTCACTGGAACAGAGATAAACTGACTTGATTTTTAATGAAGAAGTTTTAAAGTAGAACTTAGGCCCTTTGAAATGGTAAGATTTTGTGCACAAAAGCAACCTCCTGAGGAAGATAATGGAATCTCTTTCACTGGACATTTTAAAATATAGTACCTAAAAAAGCCCTAACAGATGTTCAAGGTGTTTTTCATTCTAGTCAAATACTTCTCGTTCATATTTTAAAGATATGATCAGATGAGTCTTCAAAGTCCTTACAATCTGTATTTCTGTATTTGGTTAAGTGATTACTTAGCTTCAGCCAGCTTGAAACTAGGTTCCTAGCTTAAGCTAATCCTCTAAACTCTCCTGACAGTGAATGGTGAGAGAAAGGCAAATCCTGTAAGTGATTCAATGTGCCCAATTACAGCCTAGGTCAACCACTGTACGGAAGCACCTGTGGCTATAACTTGTCTCATATGCTGGGATGCCTGGTTGTTAAAATGACGAATAGTGAGGTCCTGATCCAAGACAGGGCAAGATCATGTCCCAGGTATGTATTTAACCCCAGAAAATGGGAGCACTCTACAAGAAGTTCACAGAATCACAGAATCACAGAACAACCAGGTTGCAAGGGACCCATCGGATCTTCTAGTCCAACCGTTCCTAGCTAACACTAAACCAAGTCCCTCAATACCTCATTCACCCGTGCCTTAAACACCTCCAGGGAAGGGGAATCAACCACCTCCCTGGGCAGCCTATTCCAATGCCCAATATCCCTTTCTGTGAAAAACCTCCTCCTAATCTCCAGCTTAAATCTCCCCTGGCGGAGCTTGAGGCCATTGTCTCTTGTCCTGTCCCCTGTCACTTGGGAGAAGAGGACAGCTCCCTCCTCTCCACAAACTCCTTTCAGGTACTTGTAGAGAGTAATGAGGTCTCCTCTTAGCCTCCTCTTCTGTAGGCTAAACAACCCCAGCTCTCTCAGCCGCCCCTCATAGGTTCTGTTCTCCAGCCCCTTCACCAGCCTCGTTGCTCTTCTCTGGACTTGCTCCAGAGCCTCAACATCCTTCTTGTGGTGAGGGGCCCAGAACTAGACACAGTATTCAAGGAGCGGCCTCACCAGTTGATACAGATACAGCCTGTATCTGTCTGTTTATTTAAAATTTAAGAGTCCAGACAATTAGAGTAGACTAATTTCTGAAGGTGAGATGAACCTTACATTTTCTGAATATAGGAACTCACTAGATCAATATCTTTAATAAATCCTGCTTAGTGAAGCTGAAAAAAACAAACTAATTTCCCAAAAGGTCTGAGGCCATTTGTTATGGCCGAAGGTCACTCTTTTATGACACTGACAGGCAGACTCAGAGGAATTATTTTCACAGAAAAATAGGGCTGTGAGACTTGTTAATTTGTGAATGAGTTTATAGAATTGAGGACATATGAGTTCAGGATAGAAAATTCTCTAGGTCATTTTTTTTGTAATGCACACACATTCTTATTGTGACATAGTCTTTACGTAACCTTAAATGTTAGACAACGTCATAACATGAATGTTCATAAGCTATTCTATTTTGTGTTTCAACATTAGAAAATGTATTTTCAGAGTTATCTTTATTTAGCTTTCTCCAGTTCTTACCTGTAGGTTATTTTTTTATGAAATATAATAAGGTGTAGATTTTGAGTATTTATTGTGACCTAAACAATCTGAAATTCGATAAAAACTGTACGAGGAGACAGTTGAACCACTAAAATTATTTAAATAATCTGTGTCTGATAATATGCACACTTTACATGACACATCTAAATTTTAGGTACGACTGCCTCTTTTCTTTTTCATTAACTTCTCTCTAGCAATACATGTAACTCAGCTTTTACTACTATATTTCTCTTTTTAAGCATACTTAGCACTTTGAATGTACAGATTACTTTATTTGAGTATCTTTTATCATTCCTAAAGTTATCTAGGTAGCTCATAAACAAGGACTAAACTTTAAAAACCCAGATAGACCTGGCTTCCAGGAGTTCCTGTCAAAGAGACAAAGATAAAACTATTACTTCTTCTGAATAACAGAGGCAATATTTGAGTCAGTTTTCCTAATGCCCTGACACAGTGTCTCTAATGATAATGCCTGGAAACAGCATAGTAACTATCTTGAATGCACAAGAAGACATTTCGGGGCCAGAGGAAACTTATTAAAATAGACCCATAATTTCTGCTACTACCTAGTGTAGATGGTGGAAGAAATAACAAATAAATGTTCAGAGTATCTGAGATACATGCCAGTTGGTTTTATGACAAAAGAGTGGCAATTTCTGTCTTTATAAACAAACAAACCAGATTTATAAAGATGGCCGTCCAGTTCCCTTGATTGCACAAATTAAATTTAAATATGAATTTATTGGTACAACAAGTTCAGTCATGTAATTTAATAGATTCTCCACTACTGCTGCCAATAGGCATATTTACACAGGCAGTAGCGATACCTGAGAAGTATTGTACATTGTTCTAAGTGAAATCTACCCAAGCTATCTACTACAACTGCTGAAGTCTTAGCATATTAGTAATAGACTTAAAATGGTAGCTAGTTCTATGTTTGTGTGCCTTTCTATGCAAAATATTGTAAACAACTGCACTTCTAATAAAGAAATTTTGTCAATAGGTAACACTCTAGATTTTTAACCCCAGGAGGAGAACACCAAAAGAAAGTTTATAACAGGTGAGACATATGACTAATCTAGTGTTAAACATATGGAACATAAATGATTTTCTGCAGCCTCAAGATTAAAAGAGTGTCTAAATAATAGTGTTGTTTACTGAATATTTCATCCTTTGATGTACATAACTACCTCTGATGTTACTTTATAGGAAGAGGCCCACAAGTTGGAAAGAAGAAATGTGAACCAAAGGAATTGGTTCAATTACAGATTTAGATTTGTTGTTTACAGAAAATAGGAATAAAAGCTATGATAACATTCTAGCTGTGCTTGGTCTTAAGACACAGACTACAGAATCATAGCATTCCAAATGAATTTGATGATTTAAGTAGCATAAATGTATGTTAGAATACTGCATACACAGGAAAAATGAATGGGAGAAGGAACATACCATCTGTGACTTGTAATTCTCTAGTGTTCTGACTGATAATGCAGTGGGATTCCTTCAAGGTGTGTAGGTTGAAAGAATATTAATAAATATCTGTAGATGATATCTTGCTTCATGACCAGTTGGTGTTAGATTATGGAAAGTACCAAACCAACATCAGCAGAAATATATTATCTCTAAACATACAGACTTAAAGGAAAATGTGATACTAGTAAAGGTTTTACAGTCCAACATCTTTCTTCCACAAATAAATAATTTTCAATAAGAGGTCAACATTAATCTTGAGTCTTTCTCATACTTAGCAAAGTCTGGTTCTCCTAGGCTTCCTGTGTGATCTTGCAGCTGGACCTCTGTTTTCAAAATAGAAATATGCAGAATAAAAGTTCTATGCAAATGGAAATGACTACTTAATAGAATTCTTGGTGTCCAAAAGCATTCACAAGAAAAAAGAAAATGTATTTTAGCATTTAATATTTAAATTTAGTAGTTTTTTACTTGCTTTGCCTTCTAACCACCAACATATTGTACCAATTATTTTAAAAGCTGTTTCCCAGTATATTCATTGCTATTTAGTAATGAAGTTTACAACTTTGTCTTGCCCCTTCCTTTTTTCTTCAGAGAAAGCAATGTCAAATAACAGTTTAATGAGTATCCTACTATCTGAGACCTTTACCTAACCCAAGAGCTGTGCAAAACCAATTAGAAGTGTATATTTGTAAATTGGATGCAAAGTGTGACCAACCTCCCTCCCTTTTCCCCCTAAAAAATAGGACTAGATTGTAGTTGAACTCATTTTAGAACAAGGTTTGAAGAGTCTTTTGATGATTTATATATTGATAAAGACTTAATATATAAAATATGTTTTTCTTCCACAATTCATATCCTGACCCAAGTGGACTCTCTGATGTATTCGCTCCTTAAAGCATACACATGTCAAATGTCTAAGCAAATGATCTTACAGAATTGCTTTTTTAAAACCCTGCTACTGTTTTGTTTGTTTCTTTGTTTGATTCACATGAAGCTTTCCGTGAAGCATCTGTAAAGACAGAATTGTCAGACTACGTGTTTTAAGGAAGCCAGATGCTTTGCTTTCAAGAAACACTGGACAGGTCTATAAGGTATTCAGTTTCCTACACATGGCAGTTCCACTTAAATACCGAAATCTATTCTGTTCAGCATCCAGATGACACTACAAAAAAGTATGTGTCTTCTGTCATGTCTGTGAGTCATGATGAAGATGTGCTATGGTTTAACTCCAGGTTGGCATCTCAGCCCCACACAGTTGCTCATTTACCTTTTGCAATGGGATGGAGGTGAGAATTGAAAGGGTGAAAGTGAGAAAACTTGTGGGTTGACATAAAGATAGTTTAATAGGTGAAGGATAAGCAAAGTAAAGCAAGGCATAAATTCGCTGTATCCCACCAGTAAGCAAGTGTTCAACCCTTCCCAAGAAAGCAGGGCTCCATTGTGCCTAACAGTTACTTGGGAAGACAAATACCATTACTCAGAATATCCTCCATTTCTCCTTCTTCCCCCGGCTTTGTTGCTGAACATAACATCATGTGGTTTGGGATATGCCTTTGGTCATCTGTGGTCCACTGTCCTAGCTGCACTTACTCCCAAGATCTTGTGAACCCCCAGCCTATTTACTGGCAGAACTGTGGAAGAAATAAGGCCTTAATGTTGTGTGAGGACTGCCTAGCAATAGCTAAAACATCTCTGCATTATCAACACTGTTTTCATCCAAATCCAGAGCATAACTCCATAGAAATTACTATGAAAAAAATTAACTCTATCCCAGCCAAAATGAGTACAAGATGTCAAGTATAAGAATCTCAAATGACAATAGATGGCTGTGGGAAGTAAATTGAACGAAATCCGTACCTATCTAAAAAGATAGGCTGCAATAAAAGAAGATAGTATAGCCTGAGCAAAAAAAAAAAGATATTTCAACTAGGTTTTACAATAAAAATATACTTTATGAGAGGAATGTCATACAAAAGGAAATGATTCTCCTCCCCTCAGTATCCTTTCATTGGTGCAATATTCTATATGATCTTTTATGCTACCGTATCTCAATTCTTTTCTAACAGAACACACAATAAGCTGAAGCTATTTCTAACAGTGATACTTGAAATTCCTTTTTAAGAAATGAGAAGGGGAATTGAACTAGGCAAGAGAATTTTGTAAAATCCAAATGTTCTGTCTGTACTGCAAAGACATTCCTCCTGAATGAGTTCAGGGGTTTGCATCTGGATGGTCCAACTCTGTATGCATCGGGTTGTGTTCTAAGCCAAAGAACCCACCACAGGTTGGTCTGGAAGATCCAGAATGCCCAGATAAGTGCTATTTAACTTTTAAAAAAACTAATAGCAAACCTTTTCTTTCCATGGGGGTTGGGGAATTAAAAAAACAACCAAACATACACCTCAGAAAATTTAGTTATAAATCTTATCTTGAACTATATCTGCAAACACAGAGTGTTTGTAGTCCTGAACCTCAGCAGTGGGGGTAACAGAGGACACCCACGTAAATTTGCACTGGGAAGTGCAGCTATTAAAACAGGTAGCTTTCCATTCTGTGAGATAAAAAAATAGCCTCAGCAGTTACTCAGTTCTTCACAACATGAAGTTAAAGGTCAGTATTAGTAATAATGAGGCAGCTAATACTTTTAAGTGCTAGTAAGTGGCCATAATGCACTTCAGTAAACATAAAATAACCTCATGCATTCCATACAGGTATAATCAGCAGGTCCATTAAGTGGCATAATAAATATAACCATAAAACAAACAGAAGAACATAAACTCTTTAATGATATCAAACAACAATCAAATCCTTAGGTCAAAGTCATTGTCCATGTAATAAGACAAAGTGTCCTTTTTAATCAAAGTCCTTTTCCATGTCATCCATGCTCCAGAGCAGAACTCTGAACTCATAGAGGATTCTCCTTCTGAGAGAGGTGCGATTTGCTTCCAATGTTATCTTCTTTCTCGGAATTATTTGCAAGAATGTCCCATAAAATGAAAATAATTTATTTTTAAGAAGTAGTATGAACTTGGTTTCCCTGAAAAGTTGTTCCACCTTTCAGAATACAGCCCAGATTCAATATCAAGAAAATGTTCAATCTTGTAACTGGGAATGGGTTGGGATTCCGCTCCCACTCCCCAACAATAACATTTTGGGGTTTTTTTTAAGCAGTAAGTTCCAGACTAGCCTCAGGACTAGAAAGTGTAGACTGTTATGCTTTCCTGCTTTTATAATAAGATACCATTTACCCCCACTACTTCTTAACTACAAAAACTGTCAGCATCAATAGTTTTTCCTTCCTCTTTGTAATTATTGCTATTATCAAGTTACCTCATATCAGCCGTCATGTTACAGTTTAAAAAAAAAAAACAAAACAAAACTAAACAAAACCAAGAGTGCTCATTCACGTAAGAGAATATACTTTTTATCTCTTAGGCACACTATATCAGAACAGTGTCAGCCCCATCCACCTTCCACATTGCAAGTTTCAATTTTTATTATAATGTTCGAGGCAAAGAATAAATGCTTCTTTCTAATCTGCCCACCTGCCCTACTGCAGATGTCTGGAATCAGATCCAGTCAGACATGTAGCTTACATCTACATAATAGCTTTTCTTTTCAGATAGTCCTAGAAAAGTATATATTTTACTTTATTAATGTTCCAGTCTACAGCCATGGCTATAAGGCAAAGAAAGTGTGCTTTCTCTAAAAGCTGTGATTATGGGATGTCCTGTGTCCTATGTAACTTCAGTCCATACAGAGTTCTCATAGAAAACCTACTGAGATTCTATAATGAAACTTGGAAAGCAAGTAAATCTGGTCATGAGGTCAACCATAGTGTGTACTGAAATATATGCAAATATCCTCAACCAATGAAGTATGTATTAATGCAAGCATCTGCCTCTACAAATTCCCTTGAGACATCTAGGGCTTACTGTATATTGTAATCTCCTCAGAAGAGTGAATTCTTACAGCTTTTTGACCTACAGTGCTCCTAGCGCACGTCAGGGTGCCGCAGACATGTTTCAATAGCAATCACACAACCTTCTGCGTCCATGTGCACAAGCAAGGTTAGAAAGAAACCTTGTTTTGCTATTTGTTGACAACTCTAGGGTCACAGTAGGTCGTGTCATCTTAGACCTATGACATGAAGCCTAAAAATCACTCTTTATGTTAACGGTAAATACAAATTATTCTATTTGTGAGTGTATTCTAAAATTAAAAGCAAATGATGTAAATCCCAAAGAGTCACTTCACCAGAGAGGTGGAATTTAAATTTTTCAGATATCAGAGCTTTTTATTAATTATTAAATATGTGTTTTTAAGAAATTATTTAGCAGTAATGGTAAAACTGTAAGAACAGAATATTAAAATCTAAGGGCTCACAGCTCATAACCTATTGCTTTACTTAAGTACTTAAATAATTGTAAGCCCTAGACATAGAAGTTGATCAAAGTTCCCACTATTTGATGTAATGTTTCAATTAAATTTAAGTGATTTTCAATGAAATAAAATACAAAGCTATTTTTAAGGGCTAATATATATTTAGAGAATGAAAAATCTTCTCTTGAATTTTTTTGTAAAGTAAGGGCAGAAAATCTACATGACAGATTTTATTTTCATCTAAAAAGTATTTCTACTGCAACCTATTTTTCAGAACATAAGAAAAAATATATTGTATTCCTGATTATTTAAACAGATAACTTTGATGCCTTTAACTATTCAAAAAAACCTGAAACATTATTTACAAATTAACTTTCTGAACATAGGAAACTCTTTGTAAATAGATTTGTCAAAAATAAATTTTGAGAAATATATCAGAACTTTTTTAGCATGAAATATTTTCTCTCTTCTGCTAAAGGAACTAATAAAATCAAAATTAGTCAGATCCTTTCCTTTGCTTGTTTGGTTATTTTCCCTAAGAATGTTAAGGACAGCAGCAGGATTAGTAGGTAGAAGCAGATTGGATTGTATCCCAGGTTCCCACGTAAAGAGACCAGAAGGTGAATGGACACCTTCTGTTCTGTATCATAAAACTGAATTTATGTCATGAGTTAGAAGAATGAAAAGTTAAACTCAGAAGTTAAGAAAGAGCAGAATCTTGTGTTGATCCTATAAAGAACCAAGACATCTTCAGGAATTCAGAGGCTGTGGACTCTTATTTCCCCTTTAAGTGTTCAGACCTGCTTAGAATTTAATAGAAAACTATATATACCAATCAGAAACCATGATAGAAACCTCCTACCCTAAACTAAATATTTTCAGTTACTTCAGTTCTTTTATAGGTATCTCATTTTTTTATTGCTAAAGCACATTAGTAAGTCTTGTTTCTCTGGTAAGTGGTGAATGCAGTGAGAATCTTGGAAAACTTTTCAGACTTGATTACAGAGAATGTAATTAAACTCACCTGAATTTAAGTTATATACATTATCTGAACTAGTAATCTATCTGTATGTGAACCAGTAATCCCACGTTCACGCTGTCAGAATAAGGAGACAATTTTAAGGCCCAGTTATTTCATGGAATATCTTAAAGTGCCTCTTTTTTTTTTTGTTTTGTTTTACTTTTTCTTTTTTCTCTATTGGTTATAAAAGGATCTTGGGCAACTAATTCAGATACCACTGTTTTTATTTGTCAGACGAGCTCCAAGCAATGTACATGGTAGATTTTTTATTCCAACCAGGAACAGTTGGACTCGACGATCCAGTGGGTCTCTTCCAACGTGGTTGTTCTATGATATTATGATTCAATCATTTCCTAACTACCTCGATCATTATAATAATATTCAATATATTGTATATTTGTATATAAATATCTCATATTCACATTTAACAGTGATCTCATAGACTAACTTTGTTTTTATAAAGTAAAAGAAAATTAATTTAAATTGACCAACTTCAAAAGGCAAAGTATGTCCACTTATAGAGTAGAATACACATTTGTTGTAGATTAGAAACTGGCAGAAAAGTTTAGCAGAGGACGTGGGGAATGCAAGCACTTTGAAATGTCAGAAAATTCTGGATATAGAATATAAGTCTCTGTGACAATTTTACTACAGTTTTTATTCTCTAAAACAAAGACAAAAAAACCCCATTTTTCAAGTGAGTTTATAGACTCTTAAGGCCAGAAGTAACTATGCAAATAATATCATCACATCTGGTGTGTAAAAAAACGTACGATCTTTTACATATGATCTTTTTATCATGCCCATGCTTTTCATTAGCTAAACTACCACTTAGAAAGGCTTCAGGTATCTGAGCTTACTACAGAAATACTGCATGCTTATGGAACAAATTTATCTCTACTTTAACTGAGTTTCACAGAATCACAGAATCTCAGAATCACCAGGTTGGAAGAGACCCACCGGATCATTGAGTCCAACCATTCCCATCAATCTCTAAACCATACCCCTCATCATGAGGTTCTAAATTCAAACCTGTGACAACAAAGCATGCTTTGTTGTTCCATCAGACTGCTGTGTACTATAGCTGAAAAGCTCCAATTCCTTAGCTTGGTCTACTATATGTACTGCTGGTGGCACTGGACATTAATCAGGAACATTATCTCTTACTGTCAAAAAATCCAGGTGTAGTTACACTTGGACAAGCAAAACCATAAGTGTCAGTGCCTTTGTTTTCCCCAACAGAGGCAAACATCATCTTCATCATTCTAGATTCAATATGTCTAGCTTCAGCTTTTGGCCATCTGATCTCATTATCTGCATGTGAATGAGATTTAAAACTACTACTTTCAGAAAATTCATCATACAAACGATTAGTGAGTAAATTCATGTAATTTTTCTTTGATATATTATATAAAAATACAGTGGATTTCATGTCACCTGACTTTTGACAAAACAAATATCTAGATTTCCTCTACGATGAAAGGAAGGAGATAAATATATTAAGAAGATATTTTTCTCCACCCTAAAATCAATGTCAAAGGAAGTGGCATTTTCACTGAACAGTCTCTAGGTAAGATGCATAGCATTTAAAAAAAGTAAAGATGATTGAGACATTTGAAAATTGGCTGCTGGAATATCTAAGATGTTTCAGAAACATCTGCACCATTATTCAAATCACATCTGAACTCCTTCAAAATAACCTTTTGTTATTGGTCAGCGTCTTTAGAGTGCTAACATAAAAAACTGAAGATCCTATTATTTAGTTCGTTATCATGCAATATGTATAATACCACCACCTGTTTTTAATCTGTGTATTTGTTATACATCAAAAGCATTTCACACAGAGGGTCGTTGGGCATTGGAATAGGCTGCCCAGGGAGGTGGTTGATTCACCTTCCCTGGAGGTGTTTAAGGCACCGGTAGATGAGGTCCTGAGGGACGTGGTTTAGTGTTTGATAGGAATGGTTGGACTCGATGATCTGATGGGTCTCTTCCAACCTGGTTGTTCTATGATTCTATGAAAGATCTGTCTATAGGCTTAGCCACTGTATGGTTTTTTTTGAATTCTGTTTCCCCATTACAGAACTAAAGTGATACTTACAGGACATACACTATCTTAAAGAGTTTTTCAAGTGACTTCATCCAAGAGGTTCACTAGTCAAAGAGAAAGTAAAAAATCTGCCTCACAAAATAATCTTCTCCTGTGCAAGTGGGAGAAGAGATCTCTGAAAACAAAACCACTAACAGAAACCACTTACTCAGTTCTGCTAAGCTTGTGACATTTGAAACGATTTCAGCCTAAGGTGATGACACAGCCATGTACTTGACAACACTGCTCTGGAAAACTGGAAAGCAGTGTTGTAAAACTGAAAGACAGAAAAATGTAGCATTAAGACCACTGCTGCAAGGAAACCGTTTCAGTGGCAGAGTTAAGGTACAGGTTCAGATACCCACAGTGGACTTCCAAGTTTCATTAACTTAGAGGAAAACTTCTGCCCCTTCATGTAGCAGTCTTTTAGTCTCTCTATGTTGATATTCATCAGCTTTTTCTTGCATATTTACTTTTCATTAGACTTTTGAAATGAAAGAGAAAAAAGGTTAGTAATTCTTCAGTGATGTACTTGCTTTACTCCCAGGATATGGACTTCAACTTTGAACTTCACTGAACTAGATTTCATTCTAGATTTCAAAGACATAATATATTTTCAAGACATATGTTTTCAGATTTATCAATCACAGATAAATTTTAAATTACACAATTAAAAAGAAAGTAAATAAGTCCACACCCATGACAGACCTTTAAGAAAAACTCAATTCTAACATATAAAAGGCTCCGTGGTTATCGATATATTTTATTTGCTTGGATATTAAGTATCAATCACACGTGTAAGTAAACCCCAGGTACTTGAGTAAGACTCAAGACTTAAATGTAAATATTTCAACAAATGTCAGACTCCTGTCCCAAAATCTAAAAATGGCATCTGTTTGTAATTCAACTGGAATTCAAACACAAATTCCTACATCAGCATTCAAAGTACCTCTGGAAGAATAGCTCTGCTCCTCTCTGTGCTAATGAAACTTAGTACCAGCTAGTCCAATGAACAAGTGAGTTGATGTCTGATAGAGTAATGAAAAGTTCATATTCTGTGTCTTTAGTAACATATATTTCTATATGAAAATATTTTATATAATGATCATATTTTATTGTTGAATGTACTCAGTTACCTTTAACCTATTCTTTTTGCTTCTCTGACTTCTAAGTATGTGGGATATTTGTGTAGACATGTTCTAGAGTCAACAAATATAATGAAGTTGAGACATTCTTCATCTCAGAAGAACTGGTAACTTTTCAACAGATTTCCATGAGATAGAAGTAATAGTTTCAAAATTATGGTTGTTCTCTACTAGGTGTAATTGCGTATGCCTGCTGCTTTATAATGATATTTTCCAGAAGTAGGATTAATGAAGCTAGATATTGGCTGGTTGTACATATAATGGGTTCTGTCTGCTGTAATGTTTAGTTTGAATGGTCTGCTGTAACGCATACTTACAAAGAAGAGAAAACAGTGCGTACTGTTTGCTTGAAAACCAGCAAGGCACCACCAAAAGGCAAAATCCCTTAGGATGTTAGAATGTGCAGCTTCAAACTGTGAATCTTACAAAACATGCCATAGGACACATTTTCAAGTTTAGAAAATATAAAGTTAAGAATTTACAGAGGTTTAGAAGCCCATATGCTCAATTCTTGGCAAGTAGATCTAAGAAAAATTAAATTTCCAATTATATATTTGTAATTCAGCCTGAAGATACATTCATTCAGATGGGCAATAATGATCCTTGAACAATTTTACTTTTGTTTTCACTGAAAATTCAATCCAGAAAACATACAAAAAATACCAACAAAGACTCTTGGTGCACATACTTTTAAACACATGGGGAAAATTGTCTGACGTGTCTTTAAAATTAAGAGCTAGAAGAGTCTGTGGACATGAATGTTCATGTCCTTTACATATTTAGCATATTTCTCTTTTAGAATTTATCCCTTTCTTTTTGAAGTTCTCTCGTAATTTCCTTATTATTCCTCAGAAGAAACAATGCACATATTCTCAAGCCTATTTTTCTCTTCTTTTGTCAAGTACTTACTTATATTTTTCACTTATGATTTCCCATTCAGTACAAAGCGAAAATAAAAACATCACTATCAAAATGTTTGTTTCTCAAAGCAAAATATTTAGACTCTTTCCACACTAAAATTCTGTCAGAAAGTTTTCTGTAACTGACACATTTTTGTAGATGTTAAAATTTCATCTAAATTGCTTCTTTGACAGAAAGCTGCTCATTTCAGGAGAAAATATCCACAAGATCTAGTGTTTTCCCACAACTTATATTTGTTTTCCTGTACATCAAGGGCAGCATTGGAATTGGAGATCGAGCCACAGAACTCCTTAGGGACATCCCTCTCTCACTACTAAATTTGCTTTTCTCTTGATTATTATTTCTCTCTCCAAGCTTATAAATCTTTCATTTTGGCTTGTGCTGTCCCCCACTGCAGCAGAGTGGACAGAAGGATTCTTTTACAATCCAGTGTTGATGGTGTTTTGATCCAGCATAAGAGGGTTTCTTATCCTGTATTAAATAAATAAATAAATAAATAAATAAATACCAACCCATACTGATATATCAGTAGACCATAAGCAACTCTTCATATTGATGTGTGCAAGCATTGACTCAACATAGCTTCTTACATAGTCAATAGCAAATGTAACATGATTTTCCTTCTTATTTTTTTTTTTTTTAAAAAGATTCCTCGAGTGACACTATTTCATTTCCATTAATTATCATAGAATCATAGAATCAGAACAACCAGGTTGGAAGGGACCCATCCGATCATCGAGTCAAACCATTCGTATCAGACACTAAACCATGTCCCTCAGGACCTCATCTACCCGTGCCTTCAACACCTCCAGGGAAGGTGAATCAACCACCTCCCTGGGCAGCCAGTTCCAATGCCCAATGACCCTCTGTGTGAAAAACTTCCTCCTAATCTCCAGCCTAAATCTCCCCTGGCGGAGCTTGAGGCCATTCCCTCTTGTCGTGCCCCCTGTCACTTGGGAGAAGAGGACAGCTCCCTCCTCTCCACAACCTCCCCTCAGGTAGTTGTAGAGAGTAATGAGGTCTCCTCTCAGCCTCCTCTTCTCTAGGCTAAACAACCCCAGCTCTCTCAGCCGCTCCTCATAGGGCCTGTTCTCTAGCCGCTTCACCAGGTTCGTGTGTAGGTCTCTCTGTGTAAACCTGCATTGGTAAACTAATTTACAAACACTTGAGATGCAGAAATAGTTCATCATCTGTACCATTTATGTGTTAGATCTGTTCCTGTACTTGTTTTTGCTTAGACCAGTTCATCCTCTTCCATATTATTCAGAGAACGACTGTGGTTGGTTCCCACAGGAAGGGACGTGGCTAACCCACCTCTCTGTCACAACTTCTGTTTTGGAAGCAAAAAGATTTCAAAAGTTTGACATGTCCAACCACATTATATCAGTTGGCCTTAGTATTAAAAAGCCATCCCTGGCACTATTTAGTTTGTTATTAACCTCTCAATCAACCTCCTAGGAAAGCAAGACACCTATTCTTTGATATTTCTGAGACTTAATTAGGTATCTTTGTTCATCTGCTGTGATGCTTACTATTAATTATTTTCAAGCCTGTTCAGAGACAGCCACTGAAACAGCACCAGGGTTTTCTGACAAAGAGGTAGTGGTATAAGTAAATGGGTAACAGGTTAGCTGAACTCATTCATCACAGCAATAAAAAAGCACAGAAAGGAAAGGAAGCCCAGAGGAAGTATTGACCTATAAGAAGAAATAAAATTTTGAACCAGAAATAGTGAGTGGTATATCCAGATTTTAGCAATTTTTTTTTTTTATTTTTTGTTTTCATAAGTATTTGCACTTTCAGAACCAAAGTTTGGAATATCTAATTTTTGTAGACTACTGTATTCAGTAGAAGTAATAAAAAGTATAGGCGCTAAATTAGTCCTGTTTCTGCAATATTGACTTGTTACCTTAAAAGAGGAAGAAAAATCAATTAAAAAAAATTACAGTGAGCATTTGCACATATTTTGAGCCTTTTTTCAAAATATGACCAAGTTATATATAAATGTACAAAAACTAGATGATTTTAAATCTATGTAATAAAGTTTGAAAAGTCAAAATACAGACAGACTTCATGTTTCATCATAACAGAAAAGCATACTTCATCAATAATCTTTCACAGCAGAAAGCTGACAGCAGTTCGTAAAATAAATTAAAGATTTATTTTTAAGATATGCTACACATTCTAAGCTAGATTCTAGTTAGTGCCTGTATGGGCCCATAGAAAGTTATCTGCATTGTCCCAAGCAAGAAGAATTTAATTCCTAGGTGTTATAAAAGTTTCACATCATACATTAAATTTACTATAATTTATACTGTTTGGTTAGAATGGGTTTGTTTAAGTATACTCATGATACCTGAAGTTTTTAGTTTTTAGCTTTATATATTTAGGTATTAACTTCCAAAGAAATAAATACCATGATGGAAGTGCACTCAGTTCTGCAAGAACGTTATTTCATCTGACTTAAACAATTCTATAAGCATTTTATTTTTCCTCCTTCATTCTCCTCTTTCTTGGAAATACTTACTGTTCTTATTTTTATTATCAAATACTACAGTGCTAAACAAATGAGGCTGTTAACAGCTGATGTATGCAAATATGAATATGGAACTTGGTCCCTGATTCTCATCCAAATATTGTCACTAGAACCAAGGAAACACTATAATTTTGGAATACAAAATTAATATTTACTGCAATGCTTTATATATAATCTGAATATTTAAATTATTTCCTATATATTAAATAGATGAAGCAAATAAAACATCCCTTTTTTAATTATGTTAGGAAAAAAATGTGGTTTTCAATACAGCTTTTTTGTATCCTCCCTGACAATATTATATTCAGGATCTCATCTATCCTACAAACACATTAAGTTCAATCTTCCACTCTTGCCTAGGCATGTTCAGAGAAAAAAGTATACGGAGATCTCATAAAATGTTTACATATACTGCATCTTTGGTGGCTACCTAAAGATCTTTAATGAAGAGAAACAAACATTTATTTTCTGTACCACAACAGAATGAATTGAGTCTAGAGGAATTTATTTCTCTACCGTGATTACAAAAACATCCTTGATAACACCTCCACTGTGGATGCCTATACAAAAAATGACAAGTGTTTGGTGAGGTGAATCCCCTCTGGGAGATGAGAGAGATATCGATGTACAAAGTAAAAATGTAAACTTCTACAAAAGTCTTCATCTACAGAAATTTTAACCTTTCTACAGTTACTACAAAATGAAGTAGAATTATGGTTTTCCAACTTTGCAATCATTATTACTAATAAACCTCTGAAACATTGGTATATAAAAATGGGTCTGGAACAAGCTGAGAAGAAAATACTTAGTGTGTTCCACTATTATGTACAGTATTCTGTAATTTTACTTTCACGCATCAAGTTATAAGAAATATAAAATGGATAACTGAATATAGTTATATTAGAAGTCAGGCTTCTAAACTAGTTGGGGTAGAGAAAACCTTCTGAATGGAGACAGCTACACAAAGCCTAGGCAATACTTATTATATCCACTTTCTTTCTCTTTCCCTTCTATTGATATTAAATATGTCTATCACATATGTCTGGAATTCAACAAGGAATTATCTCTGTTAAAGCATGTCTTACAAATTAAGATTATTGCTGGTATCTGTAACACTGAATGTGAACAGATGCGGTTTTTTTCTGTGTTTTAAGTTTAGATAGACTATCCTTCTTTTGAGTAGGATCTTGTCTCAGTCTCATTTTAGTTGCAATTACTTTTATATGTCATAGATGTGTGACTCTTAAAGACTGTATTTTTAATTGGAAATATCTAAACAGAAACTGAATTTGTGCTGTTACATGAAAAACCTATGGTTGCTTCTGTGTTGAATTTTAATCTGGCCAAATTTGTTGCATAAATATACAGAAGGTATATAAAATGTCAGTTCTTTACATATGTAATTCCTACCCACTTTAGCTATTTTGTTCACATATGGTTAAGATTTATTTGCCAAAAAAAATAACTCAATTAACATCTTGTTGAAGACTACAGAACCTAGCACTCAACACTGGTGTAAATGGATTCCCAGATAAAAATAGAATAAAATTTCTGCAATAAAATCAGATAAATAAACAATATGTGGCTTAAAACTTGCATCACTTACAAACTCCAGTCTGTTGAAAAGTATAGTGTTCATTAATTTGTAGCAAAACTTTCACCATTGTGTTTAATTTTGTGCTGAGCATTGTTTCAAAGTTGAACTGTCCATAATTCTTTAAAAACTATATTGTCCTCTTTCAAGTTAATTGTCCATTTTCTGGTTTCAATCAATATTACTAAGTGAACACTTTCTTGAAATTTATATGCCTTAGTTTATCTTCTAGTTTAAGTTTCAGTGTGAAAATAGCACAAACATATATTAAAATCTGGTATTAAATTAGGGAATATGAGTCATTACAGTCCAAGAACACCCTTTTTAGTGCATATCAATATTTGTGTTTTCTCCAAATGAAAAAATAAAATATTAATACGCTGAAAAAAATCTAAAAAGAAAAAAATACCAAAGTTACCATCATGGACATTATTTACTTTTGTGATTGTAGAAGACATGAGAAAAAACAGAATGGGTACTTTACAGATTCTTTCATAGGGGCTTTTTTTTTTGCACAAGATTATCAGAATCTCACAATGAAAATAATGAAGTTTAGATTCTCATTATGCTAATAGTCCTACTCTATGCCTTATTTTAACATTCATAGAATCATAGAATCATAGAATCACAGAATCACCAGGTTGGAAGAGACCCATCGGATCATAGAGTCCAACCATTCCTATCAAACACTAAATCATGTCCCTCAGGACCTCATCTACCCATGCCCCCTAACACCTCCAGGGAAGGGTGAATCAACCACCTCCCTGGGCAGCCTATTCCAATGCCCAATGACCCTTTCTGTGAAAAACTTCCTCCTAATCTCCAGCCTAAATCTCCCCTGGTGGAACTTGAGGCTGTTCCCTCTTGTCCTGTCCCCTGTTACTTGCGAGAAGAGTCTAGTTCCGTCCTCTCTACAACCTCCTTTCAGGTAGTTGTAGAGAGCAATAAGGTCTCCTCTCAGCCTTCTCTTCTCCAGGCTAAACAACCCCAGCTCTCTCAGTCACTCCTCATAAGGCCTGTTCTCCAGTCCCTTTACCACCTTTGTTGCTCTTCTCTGGACTCACTCCAGAGCCTCAACATCCTTCTTGTGGTGCGGGACCAGAATTGCACACAGTAGTTTTAGGTCCCTTTTAGGTCCCTTTGCAGAGACTCCCTATCCTCCAGCAGATCGACACTTCCACCCAGCTTAGCGTCATCCGCAAACTTGCTAAGGGAAAGCAAGACTTCACTTAGTCTCACACTCATTAATATAAGCATAATTTGATACTTGTTGTAACTTCTTATATATCAATCTTCTATACCTTCTTTTTCATAATACCTATAACTAGCATATTCAAGGGATGTTTAGGTCTTGTTATACGAAGCTTTCCTTAATATGGACAACCTGTTTTATTGGTTCACTTTGATAGAAAGTATATGCTTTTGTGTCTAACTGCAAACAAGATGTCTCCCAGCTGTTTCAAGACCTCTTTCTTCAAGGCTCTTTCACAAGAACCTTTATTGTTTCTCTCTTTCCTTTTTTCTCCTTTTTTTTCAATTTACTGTTTCTGTTTTCCACCTTAAATTTATATTTAAAGCTTTATTGTCAGGGACTGTCTTTTTTCTTGCTTATACATTACTCACCTGAACTGTCATTATTAGAGCTTTCAGGTACTTAGAGATAATGTCACATTTTAGCTGCCATCAGAACATTTTATATAGCAAATATAATTTTTAGACACTAGATAACAGGAGGACTTCTCAGTTACATTTTGTTCTTCTAGCCTGTTATTAATGAGCAATTGTTCACTTGCTATAGGATACAAAAGATTGAATATTCATGCAGCAGACAAAAATTTTAAAGCATCTAATACCTAAAGAGGTCTGTCTTTATAGGAATTTAGGTCACAAATATCATGTTTGTGAGTTATAAAATTTTGAAGGTGTTTTTGTCTTTTATAAATCTACTTTTAGTAAATTGCATACATACTCCCCTTTCAAGTTTTTGGCCAAACTTGGAACTGACTTCCACAGTCCTGAAAAAGAACAGCTGCTTGAATCTGAAATAATTGTTCATATATGCCTCATGATAAGGATTGACCTTGTCCAGTTGAAGAACTGATACCTTTTCTTTCTGTAAATAATAATTCCTTGCACAAAAATAATCAGTATTGAATGCCTCACTTATAGAATTTATTTTGTTTTATCTTCAGCTGGCATTAATACTGTTTCTGGATCTGTATTACATTCTCCAGAAATGTAGCTAGAATGGACAGTCTTGGTTTGCGTTTTATATTCTGGATTTTTCAGGTAGAGACACCAGGCCATAAGATTTCTTGTGCTGTGTAATAAACGAAAATTAGATAAGTTTAACTCTTTTTAATTTCATTTTTCTTACATATCTCTCAGTGTTCATTGATATGACATTCTCATTCCTTGAATGAGAATGCTTATGACTGCTATCATGAGTTCAAGTTTAATGCAGGTGGGAATTTAAAGTTTAAATATTTGTTTGGTCATTTCCTTTCCCATTCTGGTGTTTTCATTTCCGTCATACAAGCACCTAGATATGAATTTTAACTATCAGAAAAAGAAATGCTTTCCACGCACCGCAAATATTGAAATTGAGACAAAAAATGTAAAACACAAAATTTCTTTGTGTTTTATTATGGAAATTACTGAATATGCTTTTAAATCTCACTGCTAGTGTTCTCCATCTCTCTGTCACTTTCTGTCTAGTTCTACTTCTGTTCAAAGGCAAAAACGTTATTTCACAATCTCAGAATGGATTTAATATTTTCCTCCAATTGTTTAAAGTTAACTAGCTGTTTAGTGGTTGTAAGTGAAGACTGAGGAGGAATTACATTTGATTAAGAATTTTTCTCCTAACAATAAAGCTAGTTTTCTTACTACATTTTTAAGTCTTTCGTCAAAATAAGTAATGGTTTTACTTTCATGACATATTACTGAGTCAATATTTTTATGGTAATAGAAAAATTGTATGAAGATAGAAAAATAATTAATATTTTGGAAGCAATTATAATAACAGCTTATTGGTGATATAGACTGCAGTTATATGAGTTTCTTGCTAGGCAACAAGCTACCCACAGAGCTCTAACTTATCAAAATTCCATAGAATACCTCTTGGTATTTTCAAATGCCTTATTGAAATGGAACTTTCTAACTACTTAAATGCCAAACATGTAAGAATGCATATAGTGAAAATAGATAGAAATAATACACTTGAGCAAGATCTTCTGATGCTTTGCACCTTGTTGCAATCATCTACTTCCTTGCAAACAGCATGTAAAATGCTGCCAGTCTGAATGGCTAAATCATTCTGCCTCATGCATGTCCATACACATCAAAACTACTGCATAAAAGAGCAAGATACTGGAAAATTCAGTTTCCAGTCATTTGTTGTTGACAGATTCTGCCCAGCAGAAAGAAAACCATTTCAGCAGGATTTAAGTATTGTATTCATGAACAGGGCTGGTGCTGAATCACAAATGTTAGTTCACACCTTAATATTGCAGCAAGTTCTCCACATTTTCTGTGGAAGCCTGAGAGTCAAAAACCAATCATTCCACTTCATGCTTATGTGATTCTTCATGGTAATATGTTGTGTATGCAGCCACTAGTTTACAGCACTTTTTGTAGGATGTTGCATGATTCACATTCTGATGTTGACCTGGAAACCATACTTGCTTATTGAACTATCCTCAATCAAATTTTTATTGTTACTGTTATTATAAATCTGATGACTAACATAAGTGAAATAGAACTCTGGTGAAGTTATATCTTGCATTCTGACTTTATTAGTACAGATACCAGAGGGTATACTCACTGATGAGCCAAGCTCCTCTGTCTCAGTTCCTTAAATGAAAATTGAACAGTTCCAAACCTTGTAAATTCCCATTATCTGCAAAGAACTAAAAAATTATCAAGGGGTAAAAAGAAAAAAAAGGATACTGCTCATTATTTGTACTTATGAACATCAAACTAGATCCTGTTACCTGGTCACTGAAGATCAGTGTCACAATTTTCCTATCCTAAATATATAATGTGTATGAAAGTGCTAGTTAACAGCAGAGATTACCATGGTAGCATCTTTTAGCCTTTTAGTATTAAGTGCTTGGTGTTTTCTACCAATTTTCTCCCTTAAGTCTGAAGAGATTTAAAGAAACACAACATTTCCTGTCATCTGTTATGTAGACAAACAATGTCCTGAATTTTCAAAGGGCAAAAGGAGAAATAAACCTTACATGTCTTAGTAGTTTTGCAGCCACTTTTACCTTGGTGCTTACCAAGTTAAAAAGGCAGTGTTAAAATAAGTTATATATGTCCTTCTATTGAAACTTAAAATTTAAAATATTAGATTTGTACTAGATTGTTTAGCAGATTAAATAAAACCATGTGTTTTCCGAAAAGAAACAAGAGTATTTTTGGAGAACTTTCTTAAAAAGACACATGTAAGTCTTCTATTAAACATCTCTTTGAGATTAAATATTTTCCAACATTTAAATAAATTGACCCCAAACCATCAACCAATGCATCAAGAAAGTACAAGTCTCTCAATATACAAATTTCTTTGATTTTTTTCCCCCCTTGTTAGGCAGTTAGAAACTATTGGTTCATAAAGCTGAGGTTTCATGCAGACATAGATGATATTCCAGTTTCTGGGGAATGATCTATGCAAAACAGAGATAACTTGGACTCAGTGTTCTTTTCATGTGCTTTAATCAGTCTTAATTGCAATTGTTAGACTAAACCTCAAAATGTCCAGCATAGACTAGAATAGATTTTCGATGGATTATTTAATGGCTTTTGAGCATCTGGGTTTTATGACAATGGGATGGCCTACGCAGTACCATGTTTACAGGTATCATCAGATGGAAGCCACTTTTTATCAAAGTTGGAGGAGAGTCATTGCTCTGAGGCTTGCAGGGCTCATTTTTAAGGCTTTAAACTAGATGTGAAGGAGCAGGGGGATAATATCAGGTTTGCCTATGAAAAACTGCAGGAGAGCGCAGAATGGTTGGAGGGATAGGGTGCTGGTGTGGACCATTCATCTGCTGCCCCAGGCATGTCGTGGGTGCTGTAGCACAACTAAAGTCCTGTGGAGATGAACAGGAGTCTCCTGAGCTAGTAGGTGCCAGGAAGGAAACCTCTGCAAAACACCATAAGGGAGATAAGTGGTCTTCCATTAAGGAGGTGGTGGGGCCAACAACCCAGATGAAGCATCTCTATACAAATGCATGAAGCTTGGAAAACAAACAAGAGGAGCTCGAAATTGCCATACTACTAGAAAGTTATGACCTGGTTGTCATTACTGAAACATGGTGCAATGAATTCCATGACTGGATTGTGGCTATTGATGGCTACAGGCTGTCCAGAAGAGACAGAATGGGAAGGAGGAATGGAGGTGCCTCCCTCTATAGCAGGAAATGGATAGAGTGTGAAGAGCTGTCCCTGATCAAGGGGAACCTACCGATGAAGCATTCTTCCTCCAGCTACAGGAGGCTTCATGTTTGCAAGCTGTCATGTTGTGGGACTTCAACCACTCTGACATATGGTGGAAGAGCAGCATGGCAAGCTGTAGGCAATCCAGGAGACTCCTAGGGTGCATTGAAGATAATTTCTTAACCAAGCTAATGAAGACCCCCACTCAAGGGGATGCAATACTACACCTGTTAATCACCAATACAAGTGAATTCATCAGTGACATCAAGATTGGAGACAACCTGGGCTGCAGTGATCATACACTGATGGAGTTCAAGGTCCTGAGGGATACAGAACAAGCAAGGAGTATAGACAGGACCTTCAATTTCAGGAAAGCAGACTTCAGGCTCTTCAAGGAGTTAGTCAGTAGGACCCCTTGGGTTATGATCCTTGGGGACAAGGAGCAGAACAAAGCTGGCAAGTATTTAATGATGCTTTCCATAAAGGACAAGAGTGCTCAGTCCCTAGATGTAGGAAATCAGACAAGAAAAGGAAGAGACCAGTGTGGTTGAGTTGAGACCTACTGGTAAAACTGAGGAGCAAGAAGGAACTGCACAGGCAGTGCAAACAGGGACAGAGCAGCTGAGGTGTGTATAGGGACACTGCCTGGTTGTGTAGGGTTGGCATCAGGAAGGTCATGATGCAGCAGGAGGTGAACTTGGCAAGGGAAGTGAAGTCATGTAATAAACAAAGTAAGCAAGAACATTTTCCTTTCAGCACTGCTGAGGAGCTCCCGGGTCTAAAGAAGATGACTAATAGCATAAGGAACACAAAGAGCTTGATTCCAGCAACCATGGAGATGTTATGTTGCAGAATAGAGCCCAGAGAAACTTTTGTTCTTATATTCCTCTTTATTATGTCTCTTTTTTAAAGTCAAAGTAAGTAAAGGAAATAAAAGACACACCTACATTTCATTGTATCCACTTCAGGTAAGCCATACATGATATAGAAGTGGCAGAGGGACAGTACAAATAGTTTTCTTCTAACAAAGAACTTACTGGTCTAAGAAATTTGCTAGAGTAGGATAAAGAATATTCTCCTAAAAGTTATATTTCCAGTCTTGTCCTCTACTAACACTAATTCCATAACTTTCAGGCTTCTTGTCTTCTACTCTAACAGATTTTTATTAGAATAGGAGAAACAGTATGTCTATGCTGAGACATCATGCAGACATATTTGGACTAACTGTAAACACGCTTCTCATTCAGAAGAAAATAAAAAGAAAGTAGCATGTGGAGTCCTACACTGCTGTGGTTAGACTATTTTCAGTGCTCAAACTAGTTTATCTAGACAGCCTAAGTCTGATGAAAGGGATGTTTATCCAAATAGTTACTAATTCAGATGGCATTTGCAAATGAAGTGGAGGCAAAGGCTACTGAAAAACCAATTACCAAATCATATGGAAGCCGGAAGCAAAAAGAAACTGGAAGTTACTAATATAATTAACAACTAGCAGAACTGCCCAGAATTTATTTACATGACTGGAAACATGGACACTTGAAAAGCTTAGGGACACTGAAGTCATGTTATGAACCAACTTTTACTTAAAAAAATTAAGCAGTGTTAAAAGGAAGACAGTGGGTACTGGAGAAATTGCATAAGTTGCTACTAACTTAGTAGTTGTCACGTAGGACAGACAACATGAAAAAATCCATCTCAAACAGAATCAGGAAGTTTTGTGTATTAATTGCTACATCTTATAATAAATTGTATTTTAAAAGTGTTGAGAGTGAATTTCCTGGAAAAGCTTTTAAAATTCCCATGTTATGATAAAGAAATAGATTCAATCTTGAACAATATTTGTATATTTCTAGTGAGTGGATGAGAGTAAATTTAGATTATTGCAGTAATAAAATTATTTCCTATATACTCTGTAAGTGAGATTACTTACTCTTCTTTCAGCAAAGTATAGTGCATAAGAAAGGCACAGTCAAAATGAACTTGCCAAACTGTTTGAAACCAGAAAGACTTATTTAGGACTTCTGTTTAAATCCAGACTAAACCTGAATTTCTGGGCAAAATAAACTGTTAGAACTACACAGCCTGTATAAGGAATTAGAATTAAGATCATAGAATATTACCTAATATTACCTGTACTCAGCACTGGTGAGGCCGCTCCTTGAATACTGTGTTCAGTTCTGGGCCCCTCACCACAAGAAGGATGTTGAGGCTCTGGAGTAACTCCAGAGAAGAGTGACGAGGCTGGTGAAGGTGTTGGAGAACAGGACCTATGAGTAGCGGCTGAGAGAGCTGGGGTTGTTTAGCCTGGAGAAGAGGAGGCTGAGAGGAGACCTCATTGCTCTCTACAAGTACCTGAAAGGAGGTTGTAGAGAGGAGGGAGCTGGCCTCTTCTCCCAAGTGACAGGGGACAGGACAAGAGACAATGGCCTCAAGCTCCGCCAGGGGAGATTTAGGCTGGAGATTAGGAGGAAGTTTTTCACAGAAAGGGTCATTGGGCATTGGAATAGGCTGCCCAGGGAGGTGGTTGATTCCCCTTCCCTGGAGGTGTTTAAGGCACGGGTGGATGAGGTCTTGAGGGACTTGGTTTAGTGTTTGATAGGAATGATTGGACTCGATGATCTGATAGGTCCCTTCCAACCTGGTTGTTCTATGATTCTAATGTTAGTGATGACTTTGACATCCTCATATGTGAGGCATTTGAATGCAGTATTAAAGAAGAAGATTCACAAGATTAAAAAGCAGAAATTAGAGCTGTTGATGTAGCTTTTGATTACTATCTTTTTCCCCAGAAATAGAGCTGAGAAAAATGTCGTTGAATCTGGACTGTGCTCCTAGAATGTTTCTTTGAAGCAGCTTCTTAATACACAAGATAGCAGTACAAAGGTAATTAATCACATTCTGAAAACCAGTCCAGCTATGTAACCTGTGTAACATTTGAACAACTTAATTACAATTAAAAAAATAATAAATCTCATATTAAGTAAATAATAATGCAGACTAAAGTAAACTTAGTCAATTGAAGGCAGCTACCTATTTCCACACTTAGCTGATGAACTCATTAAAGTGTCAGGACGGAAATATTTCAGTGGTTTGTTGCTGGCATTTACACTCCACAAGATTAAACTAACAACTGCAGGTGAAGAAAGAACTCCTTTTGTGACACCTACGGGGATTTCAGACGCAAGGAATCCCTTTGTGAGTCGTGGGTGCCTCAG
This sequence comes from Coccyzus lansbergi, assembly GCA_033558105.1. Lineage (NCBI taxonomy): Eukaryota > Metazoa > Chordata > Aves > Cuculiformes > Coccyzidae > Coccyzus > Coccyzus lansbergi. The sequence continues at coordinate 2,040,544 of JAUMJK010000168.1, forward strand.
GAATGTTTCAGCAGGTAGTAAAAAAAATGAGATTGAAAATAACTTCACAATTTAGACGACTTCATTTGTGACCATGAAAAACAGAAAGAACAACTTGTAGGAGTCACAAGGAATTCTAAAGTAAGGAAAATGCATATTGTTCTTTAAGAAGGTACTTCGACATTTTCAGATAAGATCTGATGAAGATGAGTTTTTCAAGCATCAGAAAGACAGTATTATGAGAGAATGCAAAAGACAAAGTGATCTGCAAGTTCTACAGATCTGTCTGAAAGTTTAAATTGCAGGCAAAAACTACGATATTTCCTAAAGACTTTGTCTAGATTAACATTTAGATCTTGTGTAGCACAGTGAGCTGTAGACAATCCAGGAGATTTCTAGAAAAAACTGAGAATAACTTCTTAATCCAGGTAATAGACAGCCCTACAGGAGGGGATGTCATATTGTTGGTCCCAAATGGAAATGTGGTGAACTGAAACATCAAGATTGGAGACAACCTAGACTGCAGTGATCACACAATGATGGAGTTCACAGTCCTGAGAGATATGGGTCAAGTGAAGAGTAGAATCATGACCTTGAATTCTGGGGAAGAAAAATTGCATCTGTTCAAGGGGTTACTTAATTGGGCTCCTTGGGAAATGCCTCCAGGAAAAAGGGAGCAGAACAATGCTGGTAGATCTTTAAGGGTGGTCTTAACAGATCACAAGAACCCTTGACGCATAGGTGTAAGAAGTCAGGTAAGGAAGGCAAGAGACCGGCATGACTGAGTAAAGGCCTGTTTATTAAACTAAAAGAAGAGAAGGAAATGTGCAGGCATTGGAAGAAGGGACAGGCATCCTGGGAAGTTGTAGTATAATAGATTTATTATGTCCTGTGAATGGTAAAATAAACCTGATTTTTGCAAAAGAGTGGCTGGCAAACAGAGTGGCCAGCAATGGAAAATGCATCTGGTAAAACAGATAGATTGGATGGTGGGTTGATGTTCATATCAACTAAGTGGCACCTGGAGTGAGTCAAAGGCCTCACAGCCTGGCATTACTTCAGGTAAAAGTCACAGACACCCCCAAAAACATGTACTGAGCTGCCTGCCTTGGAGGGGTGGTGAATGGTTGAGTCCTTTCCTCTGAAGACACAAGCTAAGGGCCAGTCAACACATACTAATTGACTTAGTTATGCTGCACCAAAAGGTGCCAAAACATTTTCAAAAGGTATGAAATTGATATCTATAAACCCTTTTTGGGGGGAAGAAAAAAAATGACCAATTTACATGACAGATGGTTCAACAGGCCTGGTCCTCTCTTCCATCACCAAGAAGAAATGTCTTGGTAAGAATTGTGCACCTCTGATTCTGCCAGATCTTTCCCCAGCAAAATAACTACTAACTTGAGTCTTTATATGTAATTGTTGACCAGTTATAAGTGTTTAAGAACTAATGCAGTAGTGAATTTGTTAAGGCAATACCAAGTTTGTTTTAATCTGTCACATGAATTAAGCTACCTACTGGCTCCAGCATTGTGAGATTGTCTTTCTGATGGGCTTTGCTGCAGCTGCAGCTGCTTGGGGACCACACACATTAACCCTGTGAGTACTAGTTTCTAAGGAGACTCTCACAGCTAACCAGATTCTGACTTGTGGCAAAAACATGTATAAACACACACACATAATCCTTTAGTCACAAGCCACTGACCAGTTCTGAGATTTTTATTCTCATGACTCAGTGGGAGGGTCTCCTTACTCACCTGTTAGAATCTCATCTGTTTAACATTACAGTAGACTATAAGAAAATTGCTTGGTTGTGTAGAGATGGTCTCAGTAAGACCAACGTATGTCTTGAGCTGAACTGGATGAAGGGTGCGAAGAATAATAAGAAAGGCTTCTACAGCTATATGAGCCAGAAAAGGTCAAAGAGAGTGTACCCCTACTGATGAAAAAGGCTGGCAAACTGGTAACAGTGGACAAGAAGAAGGCTTAAGTACTCAATAATTTTTTTGACTTGATTCTTACTGGCAACCTCTACCTGTACCTCTTGCGTGGATGAAACACAAGGCAAAGAGTTGGATAGAAAGGTTCCTCTCACTGTAAGATAAGATCAGGTTGACAACATAGGGAGATGCATCCCAGCATCTGGGCAATGATGCATCCCAGCAACTGGACAATGATGCATCCCAACATTCTGAGTGAATTGGCTGATGTAGTTACTAAGACATTTTCTGTGATATTTGAAAAAATCATGGCAATCAAGGGAAGTCCCTCATGCCTGTAAAAATGGAAATCATAGAATCATAGAATCACCAGGTTGGAAAAGACCCATCAGATCATCAAGTCCAACCATTCCTATAAATCATTAAACCGTGCTCTCAGCACCTTGTCCACTCATTCCTTAAACATCTCCAGGGAAAGTGACTCAACCACCTCCCTGAGCAGCCTGTTCCAGTGCCCAATGACCCTTTCCATGATTTTTTTTTTCCTAATGCCCAGCCTGAACCTCCCTTGGCAGAGCTTGAGTCCATTCCCTCTTGTTCTGTCTCCTGTCACTTGGGAGAAGAGGTCAGCACCCTCCTCTCTACAACCTCCCCTCAGGTAGTTAAAGAGAACAACGAGGTCTCCCCTCGGCCTCTTCTTTTACTAGTTTTACTCGTTTACTAGTTTTGCTAGTTTACTAGTTTTGCTAGTTTTTAAAAGGAGTAGAAAGAAGGACTCTGGAAATTACCAGCCTGTTAGTGTCACCTCTGTGCCCAGGAAGATCATGGAACAGATCCTCCTAGAAAGCATTCTAATACACATGTATGGATTTCACAGTTTGTTGAGTCCATACTGATGTATAATAGCTCCTTCTGAAGTAATTCTGCTATAGATTTTCTATTTTGCTGAATGTTCCATTCTTCTTCAGCTTGGCATGTAGGTAAGCAAAACAAGGTTGTTACAGTTCTCATTTGAGAGAGTGATAACATTCAAATGAGGCTTGTGAAACAGGAAGCAAGAACAGTGAAAAGACTTGGGCTACCTAAAGTATAAAAAAAATAAATCTAGGGAATTTTTAATCTGAAAAATAAAGTTCTTGCTGCTGGGAACAGTATGCTCAGCCATAACATCAAAGAGATATAGGCAGAATCCTCTAAACTAACCACAGAGTGTGAGGAGAGACCATCTAACACCTGTCTGTATTCCAGCTAATTGCATTGGAACGAATGCCAGGTCCTGCACTTGAGGCACAACAATCCCAAGCAGTGCTACAGACTGGGAGAATTCTGTCTAGAAAGCTGCCAGGAGGAGAGGGACCTGGGGGTGTGCCCAGGTGGCCAAGAAGGCCAATGGCGTCTTGGCTTGTATCAGAAACGGCTTGACCTGCAGATCCAACAAGGTTATTCTCCCTCTGTACTCAGCACTGGTGAGACCACTTCTTGAATCCTGTGTCCAGTTCTGGGCCCCTCCCCACAAGAAGGATGTTGAGGCTCTGGAGTGAGTCCAGAGAAGAGCCACGAAGCTGGTGAAGGGGTTGGAGAAAAGGCCCTATGAGGAGTGGCTGAGAGAGCTGGGATTGTTTAACCTGGAGAAGAGGAGGCTGAGAGGAGACCTCACTACTCTCTACAACTACCTGAAGGGAGGTTGTAGAGAGGAGGGAGCTGGCCTCTTCTCCCAAGTGACAGGGGACAGGACAAGAGGGAATGGTCTCATGCTCCACCAGGGGAGATTTAGGCTAGAGATTAGGAAAAAAATTTTCACAGAAAGGGTCATTGGTCACTGGAATAGGCTGTCCATGGAGGTGGTTGATTCACCTTCCCTGGAGGTGTTTTAAGGCACGGGTGGACTTGGTGCTGAGGGACATAGTTTAGTGTTTGATAGGAATGGTTGGACTCAATGATCCGGTGGGTCTCTCTCAACCTGGTTATTCTATGTTTCTATGATTCTATGAATGACAGATCACAACAATTTCTAAAGACTGTTTATGTGTTTCTAAAACCTGTCTATGTTTTTTCTGAAGCTTACTCATATGTTAATGAGTTTATGAGTGAATTTTGTAATCTTGTTAGCATTCTAAGCCCTGGTAATTCTCAAACAGACTGACATCATGAACTCCAAATGCAAAAAAGGTTAGTTGCAAATCAGTATTTGTTGATAGTACTGCCAAAAAAAATAAACGGAATATGCTCTAATATTCCCATCCTTGTCAAATGAGGAAAGCATATCTGTGTATTAGTTTTGTATCAGTGCCAGGTATTATATCTCCAAAAGACTATGATGTTTTACCACATATTTATGTACTGTCACCAGATTCATTTTCCATACAGACCTGGCATAAATTTCTTGGAAGAAGAGTGAAGTAGTACAACTTTTATAGTGCATATTCAGCTTTAGATTTTAAAGAGCATGGCCTCTTTTGGTGAAAGGTTAGGTATGAATTGCTTCAATATATTATCATACCAAGATACAGCGAATGTTCCAATGAATATTTAGGTCGTAGTATTTCAATAGCTTTGAATCCTTTTTTTTATCTTCTCTTAACCCACTATTGATCAATTTTAAGTTCTAGAAAATTGCAGCTGGACTTATCAAAGCAACCTCCTTAATTCTGGTCCAAAAGCTTCTGTCACCTTTAGAATTTGATGTAAAAATTTTCTTGCCCCTTAAAATGTCATTCTTCTCACTCCCCTCTGGGCCTTGCAGTAGCTCACTTGATTCACGTTAGAAGATTTCTGGGACATTTGTAATACCAAGTGGGAAGTCATAAGAGAAACATATTTAAAAGTGACATTTCTGAAAAAAAAAAATGCCAGCTTGATGCTCTGAGGGCAGAGCAGGACATAAGCAAATCATTGAAACCACTGTTGTATCTCAGAATAATAACACCACCAAGAAACTGGGATTCTCTGGTTTTAGTATTGGGGATTATTACACTTTCTCATCCTTATTGCCTAATGCACAAACACCAGTGAGCTCCCTAGAAGTTCAAAGGAACCACAGAGGAACCAGTACAACATGCAGCTTATATTTCATTAGAGTATCTATATTAGGTTCATTTACAGATATCAGGGTGCAAAGACAGGACCACTAAATCACAGTTAAAGCAAATATGCTTAATTTTTCAAATACACTATTATACCTCAAGCTATTACACCTATATGAAAAGTTATAAACTTACCAACCTGCCAGATGGTACCGGCTCACTGCGCAGGAGAATGGGGAGGAGCATGGTGCTTAGACATTCAGAGTTGATAAGTACTGCACCTGCCAAGGCATCCCCTTGGTAACAAGACATCCATGTGTTCCTTCTCAACTCAACCCATCCAGTCCAGCTCCTTTTATTCTCCTCTTGAGATCTACAAAAAGGGTTAGTAGCATCACCCACCTCCCTCTCGTGGCCAGCACATGAGCAGGTTGAGTGCCAACTTGTCATTTGTCCAACACTACTAGTGCTTCCAACAACATGCCCCATTCTCATAACACCTTTCCTGTCTGTGCACACTCCCTGGGCTCTGCTTCATGGTCTTGTAAATACCAGGCACTTCCAACTGCCTTTCTGCTTTTTCATCCAATTTCCTGCCTGTCATCTACCTAGATAAGTGACAGTTTCTTATTGCATGTTGGCTAAGAATTGTTGCTTAAGCTAACTCACAATTTTTCAATTTGACTGTACAATACTTTAACTATATATACATACATATTGTTTGTCTCTATATATATATCATGTCCAACAATGGACCATTATTTATTATCTCCAATACATGTATCTTTTATTATACCTTTCCTTCCCTACTGATAAAGTTCTCTGTTCTGACCTGTTACGCAGTTTATAAAATATAATATGCATATTTCTCCCACCAAAAAGCATTTCTATCCCTCCCTGATCTTTAGATTTCCCTAAATTCTTTATTTAGAGAGTCACATTTCTGCCAGCTATGTTTCTCACAAAAATGCACATTCTTCAGAAACTTCATGCATATATATCTGAGCAAATATTTAACATGGATTGTTTGGGTGTTTTTCTCCCCTCTTCTATTACTTTTACAGAAGCTTTATGCAAAACTGTTACTGAAGTAATTTATAAACCGTTATTTTAAAATAAAATCTTACTGCAAAGAAATACATAGCAAAGAAATTATTTTGTGGACATGAACTGTTGTACTCTATTCTTGTAGATGTACATAAGACTAAAAAGTCAGTTATACAAAATTATACATATTTAATTCTGCTTTCATAGACTTTTGAGCTTACGTAGTAAATATTAAATATCTTACAAAAATAATGCTTTTTTACATTATACATTATTGGATCTACCAAAGTAATGCCTTGAAATGACTGCTTAAGAAAATTACGTAGAATGTTTCTTCATTTTATTTATTTAGCTAGTTAGTTAGTTTGGGAAGTAGCCAGATGCTGGCTTACAGAACAGCTGGAGCTATTCAGCAGATGACAGCCCTGTAGCTTCTACTTATCACCCCTCACTTGAGATGTGATAACTGGATACATGAATACTGCTGGCCCATTTCAGGCCAAATAAAGCAGATTGTTTTAAGGAAGCAGAGTAAGTCATTTAGGCAAACTCAATTTACTTATACTGAACTGAACTAAGAATGAACTCAGAAATATACCCACATTTCTTCTGCTTAATTCCACTTCAGTGCCAACATAAAAAGCCCAGGACTCCTATGAGTTCTGAAGAGAAAGAGAGGCGCCTTCAGAAGGTGATTCTTTCCATCTAAACCACTGTGTAGAAGTACTTCATTCTCTCTATCTACTATCAAGAAAGTCTGAGCTATTAATTCAGAATAAACATCCCCTTAGGGCACAGAAGTTGATAGAATCATAGAGCAACCAGGTTGGAAGGGACCCATCGGATCTTCTAGTCCAACCATTCCTAGCTAACACAAGGTGAATCAACCACCTCCCTGGGCAGCCTATTCCAATGCCCAATCACCCTCTGTGTGAAAAACCTTCTCCTAATCTCCAGCCTAAATCTCCCCTGGCAGAGCTTGAGGCCATTCCCTCTTGTCCTGTCCCCTGTCACTTGGGAGAAGAGGACAGCTCCCTCCTCTCTACAACCTCCTTTCAGGTAGTTGTAGAGAGCAATGAGGTCTCCTCTCAGCCTCCTCTTCTCCAGGTTAAACAACCCTAACTCTCTCAGCCGCTCCTCATAGGTTCTGTTCTCCAGCCCCTTCACCAGCCTTGTCGCTCTTCTCTGGACTTGCTCCAGAACCTCAACAGATAGGATAAATCAAAATCTCAAAGACTGCTTCACATGTGTGGATGATATGCAAGGTTTTTATTGGATAAGGACAATTTACTTTAGAAGATTAAACAACAGCAACTGATTTGCAGACAATTTTTTTTTAACTAATATGTTACCTTTTCAGTAGACTTCTAAGATGAAGTCACATCATCACTGCTTGCAATCTATATTAAATATTCACAAAGAAGTCAATTCTTGCCCTCTACTCTGGTCAGAGAAGCTGTGGATACCCCATCCCTGTAGGTGGGAGAGGGAGAGGGAGAGGGAGAGGGAGAGGGAGAGGGAGAGGGAGAGGGAGAGGGAGAGGGAGAGGAGAGGAGAGGAGAGGAGAGGAGAGGAGAGGAGAGGAGAGGAGAGGAGAGGAGAGGAGAGGAGAGGAGAGGAGAGGAGAGGAGAGGAGAGGAGAGGAGAGGAGAGGAGAGGAGAGGAGAGGAGAGGAGAGGAACATGCTGAGCTTCTGCTGTATATAGAGGTAACTACAAGATTACTTTTAAACCCTCTTTTGTTTTTTGTTGGACTATACGTGGATTATATGGAAAAGAACCCTAGAAAAGTGTTAGCATAACACTGGAATTTCCACACTAGTTGTCTGTGTGTTAGTCTTTCAACTTTCCCTTTAAATACTCAGTAAATTCATAATATAAAACTCTCAGTAGAAGGATTTAACCTTAGCAGTCATTCATCTGTTCCAAAATAGGGAACACTGATGATCATTAACTTCTATGAAAATTATTTGAACATGAGAGAGTGAAAGTGTCGTGACTTCTCCTGTTTATTGACAGGAGTCTGAAAACAAGTCTGAAAACATATTATTTGTATTTGTAAAAGGAAACATAAATTTCAACCTTTCCTTCCTTCCTCAGATCAACCATTTCTGTTCTGTCGTGTAAGTGTCAACTCATGTAATTAGGTGTAAAGAGGCATGCGGTGCCACTATGCAATTCTGGCACAGAACGAAAAACGCCTGAAAAAAGTGACATTTGCGGGGTAATGCCAAGTGTCCACATAAACCTACCATTGCTTGATTTCAGCGCTGAATTGTGAGTAGGCAAAATGCCATCCAAACAGACTTTCAAGACTTCCGAGAGGCAAAATACAATGTATGTACACTGATGTATTTGCAGAGAGCTCAGTTCCCACCAAGAATGTCAACTCATCCATCTGTCATTACATCCCGACCCACAGTTATGGGAATAAGCCACAAATGACCCATCAATGATTTGGATTAGTTTCTTACAAGGCTCTTCCTCAACAGAGAGGAAAAATTTTTCCTAGTATTTCCTGTCTAGGTTTACAGATAATAATTTTAACAAAGTCTTTATTGTCTCTAGTGTCTGTAAAGTTATATATGATAGAGTATGGTGCCTATGCATCTGCTGCAATGCCATCTCAGCATGTTTTGTGTTTCACCTTTCATGCAAATTGGTTTCTGAAATGACTAATGGGATTCCACTGGAAAACACCATGTCTACAGAAAAAAAGCAGCAGCAGAAGTCACATATTTTAACCAGTTTAGGAGACACAAATCAGCCAAGTTTTGCAAGATGGTTGCTGAAACTCAGATTTCCGATGACAGAGAGGAGAATTTTACCCTGCCAAGTACAAGACTGTGCAGAGCACTTGTTGGCTCAAACACCATTGATCTGGAACCGAAGATAACATATCTCTTATGATGGAGCTTCGCCTAAGCTAATTAGTCCTGCTGAGAATTCAGCTAATTAGCTTAGGCAAAATGCCCTATTTAAGGAAAGGTATCATAATTGTGTGTGTTCTTGGATTACCATTCTCATTCACTGGGATGCATGGAACCTTCAAGAACCAAACCAAACCCCTAAGCCACAGCAAAACAAAACCAAAAAGAAGGAGGTAGAAATATGTGGATATTTTCAGGAGAGAGCCATCCCCGTGTTCTGTAAAAAAGGCCGGCAGGGGAAAAAACCAGTTTGGTTAAGTAGGGAAATCTTGAGAGAAATTAGAAAAAAAAGGAAGATTTATAGGCTCTGGAAGGGGGGACAGGCCTCTTGGAGGGACTACAGGAGAGAAGCGAGGCTATGTAGGGAAAAAATCAGAGGGGCTAAGGCTGAGCTAGAGATCAGATTAGCTAAGTCTGCAAAAGACAATAAAAAATCTTTTTATAAGTATATTAACAGTAAAAGGAGGACAAGGGAGACCATACAGTCCCACTGGACACCCACAAGTCTATGGGGCCAGATGGGATACATCCTAGGGTTTTGAGGGAGCTGGCGGATGTATTGGTCAAACCCCTTTCCATCATCTTCCAGCAGTCCTGGAAGACTGGGGAGGTACCTCTGGACTGGAGACTGGCTGATGTAGTTCCCATTTACAAGAAGGGTAGCAGGGAGGATCCGGGGAACTACAGGCCAGTCAGTCTGACCTCGATGCCAGGGAAAGTCATGGAACAGGTGATCTTGAGTGCTGTCATGAAGCCTTTACAAGAGAACTGGGTGATCAGGCCCAGTCAACATGGGTTTACCAGAGGCAGGTCCTGCCACACCAACCTGATTGCCTTCTATGACAAAGTGACTCAGCTGCTGGATGAGGGAAAGGCTGTGGATGTGGCCTTTCTGGACTTCAGTAAAGCCTTTGACACAGTTTCTCACAGCATTCTGCTACGGAAACTGTCAGCCTCTGGCCTGGATAAGCACACACTCTCCTGGGTAGAAAACTGGCTGGATGACCGGGCCCACAGAATGGTGGTAAATGGTGTTAAGTCCAGCTGGAGGCCAGTGACAAGTGGTGTCCCCCAGGGCTCAGTGCTGGGTCCAGTCCTGTTCAATATCTTCATCAATGACCTGGATGAGGGCATAGAGGGTACCTTTAGCAAGTTTGCAGATGACACAAAGCTGTGTGCAAGTGTCGATCTGCTGGAGGGTAGGGAGGCTTTGCAAAGGGACCAAAACAGGCTGGACCGCTGGGCTGAGTCTAATGGCATGAGGTTTAACACGGCCAAATGCCAGGTCCTGCACTTGGGGCACAACAACCCTATGCAGAACTACAGACTGAGAGAAGCCTGGCTGGAAAACTACCAGGAGGAGAGGGACCTGGGGATGTTCGTCGACAGCAAACTGAACATGAGGCAGCAGTGTGCCTAGGTGGCCAAGAAGGCCAATGGCATCCTGGCTTGTATCAGAAACGGTGTGACCAGCAGGTCCAGGGAGGTGATTCTCCCTCTGTATTCAGCACTGGTGCGGTCGCTTCTTGAATCCTGTGTTCATTTCTGGGCCCCTCAGCACAAGAAGGATGTTGAGGCTCTGGAGCAGGTCCAGATAAGAGCAACGAGGCTGGTGAAGGGGCTGGAGAACAGACACTATGAGGAGCGGCTGAGAGAGCTGGGGTTGTTTAGCCTGGAGAAGAGGAGGCTGAGAGGAGAACTCATTACTCTCTACAAGTACCTGAAAGGTGGTTGTAGAGAGGAGGGAGCTGGCCTCTTCTCCCAAACGCCAGGGGACAGGACAAGAGGGAATGGCCTCAAGCTCTGCCAGGGTAGATTTAGGCTGGAGATGAGGAGGAGGTTTTTCACACAGAGGGTCATTGGGCATTGGAATAGGTTGCCCAAGGAGGTAGTTGAGTCACCTTCCCTGGAGGAGTTTAAGGCACGAGTGGATGAGGTATTGAGGGACTTGGTTTAGTGTTAGATAGGAATAGTTGGACTAGAAGATCCGATGAGTCCCTTCCGACCTGGTTCTTCTGTGATTCTGTGATTCTGTGATAAGTTAACCGAGCATGCCCAAAAATATAAGTCTTGAAAGACTCATAGCACAAGGAAAGTAGTTTCTAATTCTTTCCCTGACCCTACATCCTGCTTTTAATTCTTCTTTTCCTAATAACTTTTACTACATTTGAACTGGCAAACAAAATGCTCCCAAAATTGTTATTCAGCATGGAATGGCCCATGACCATACTATTTTTTTTTAATAAAAAATTATACCCTCCTGGCTTCAAAACAGGGGGACTTGAATGCATGCTGCCTGTTGAGAAAGATGCTTGACTTGTGCAAAGTCTAAACTTTCCTAGGAGCCTGGTAGGGCATCTGCTTATTCTCTTAGACCAAAAGCATGCTAGAGACCTCTATGACAGTTTAATAGCACAGCTAATGAAGTTCCAGTGCCCAGAAGACCTTGCTGTCAATGTTTATTTTATTACTGCAAAGAAACTGTAGTTTTTTATTATTCAGAGATTTCTATACTCTAGTTTTCAGTCTACTAATAACAAAATTAAAGCTAGGTTTAAATATCAATCTGTCTCTGGACTGGAGAAAATCTAAAGAGGTTCACCTCAAAATCCTGTCTGACTTTGTTTCTTGTCACACTAAAGTAATACAATTATATTTATTTCATTACCTGCAAGTCAACAATCTAGTTGTGCAGCTGCTGATTTTTACAGGAATTTGGCTTTTACAATCATAGGACCCACTTTGATGATGGAGGACTGGAAGGGGAAGAGGAGATACACCTGACAAATTGAAACTAAGGTAATTTTTTTAAGAAGGCAGAGTAAACTGATGAAGAGAGCTTTAAACTAGGAACAACACAACTCACAGTAAAGTGCAGGAGGAGTCAACCATGCTGGAAAGCAAAGGTACAGGATGATGAGAACAAGGGAGACCTCAGAAATGATAAAACACGGCAAAAGGAAATTTATCGCAGGTATATGCAGCCTGGGAAACAAATATGAGGAAGGGAAAGTGTGCATGTGTTCACAAAGCTACATTCCTGAGATAACCGAGGTATCATGGGCAGCAATGACACAGATGTAGAGGCATCCATTTTTATCCATTGACTATAGAGGTAGCTCAGAAGTTATACCTCAGTTTAGATGGCTATTTTCAGAGATGAAACTCACTGTTAATTTTAGATGCTTTTTTTATTTTCCTCCAGAATCTGATTTTCAGAATGCTGAATATCTGGGTTCCTTAAAGTAGATTGATTTAAGTTCATAGAATCATAGAATCACCAGGTTGAACGAGACCCATCAGATCATCGAGTCCAACCATAAGTTGAGTGATATAAAAGTTTTTTTACTTCCGAAAAAAACAACTACTACATTTATATAAAAAATGTGAACTGATGTTAAGAAAAAATACTTTTCACCACAGAGCACATGCAAACACACAGGTGCAATGAATGTAGCTATTTATGCCAACAGCTATGGATGAGAAAAAATTCCTTCAAAACTGCATGTAGGTTTAGTCTTTATGAGGCAAGAGCTAATTTGTCTGTCTGTCTCTCTACATATCTGTTATTAAACTTGGTTGTCAGTCACATCTACACTGTTGAAAAGAGCAGCTGAGTTTAAATCCAGAAAGCAAACCCAACAAGACTAGGATCCAAAATGTTTTCGGCTTCTCTGGATTTTTTCGGTACTGTGAGCAATAAGCATAGCAAGTGAGAGAAATCTCTTGTATTTACACACAGAGAAAAATAATGGTAATATTGTAAGACTGTATAATTGGTGATTACACAATTGAGTTAAATCATAGGATGTAATGTATAGATTTGCATTTCTAAAATACCATGAGATATCCCAAACTCATCCATAAGAAGGCCTCAGAAAAAAGTTATCTCTTTAGTCTCTGACTTTGACTTAAGACACATGAAAATCAACAGATAAAAAAGAAGCAAATTGCTAGGGTACTATATTAAAACTTTTCAGAGAAAAGCATTTTGAGAATGTAAATGAAACCTTTAGTAGTAGTTCTTAACTTGGACATGGTGATTCAAGAAAGAGAGAGAGGCACTTTCTGATGTGCCTGAGACCAACTGTGTGACTGCATCTTGAGCTGCATGTGTAGGTGGAACCGGAAGAACTTCTGGCTTTAAAGGGCTGGAGTATATTCTCTGTTGCCAACTCTGTTAAATAAAGGAGTTCTGTGGCTTTTTTTATGTCAAACTGCATATGTGCATACTTGATATTGCTCAACATAAACGAAGAAGAGGGATTCAAGAAGATTTCATGTTGATGTAGAGTCAATATTTTCATAGGCTGTCAGACTTTTCCCAAACACTTTACATTCATGCATAGTTTCTGTGAAGAATCACTGTCAAGAGCAGACAAGAATAAGGGAATTCTTTACCTATCTGAAAACACAACATTTTAACATTCCTTTCCGTAAATGAGAGAAAACACTGGAAAAATAAAAATGTTTTCTAGTCTTTCAAATTGGATATTTTTTGCATTAAAGAAATAGATTAAAAAAATAAATAAAGACAAAAGCAAGCTGTTTATTTGCAAGACTTCAGTTATGTGTCTATTCAACCTGTAACTGTATTCTTGCCTACAAATGTATTCTTGGTCAATGCCAGGCTTCTGTATACTCAGATTCATAACTTCATCAGAAAAAAACAACACAATGAAACCCAGAAATGTACTGGATCATTAAATCTGCATGTCATTTGGGACTTACACTATTAGGCTATTGTGACTCAACAAAACTCAAGTGATGCTGTCTCATTTCTGTAACTTTTTGTAAATTTTTTTAGGAGAGACAAATCATCATAGATTTCTGCATTACATGATCATAGAATCATAGAATCACCAGGTTGGAAGAGACCTGTTGGATCATTGAGTCCAACCATTCCTATCAAACACTAAACCATGTCCCTCAGGACCTCATCGACCCGTGCCTTAAACACTTCCAGGGAAGGTGAATCAACCACCTATATTTTGAATCCTATTACCTGTAGCAATTCTAATGCTCTTTAGCTGGTGGGGATTTCATTAGAGAATACTGCAGCAGATATTCCTTTGTGTGTTTGTATGTACATGTGGATATGCAGGCATATAACACTGAAGAGAACTAAGAGAATAATACTATAAAAAGCAAGAAATGTATTTGCTATTCTTTCTGAATATAATACTAAGAAGACAAGAATATTTAGCTGCTAGATGTCGGAAGAGAGAAAAAAGGGCTATTGCTCTTGTACATTGCTTAACACAAGCAAATTTCAGTGGGGTGTCTTCAAGAACAAAAGTACACCACTCAGTGGCATGTAATCAAAAATATATTTGCTCAGCAGGATGAGTATAGTGTGTGGATGGCAATAATATTCTAAGATTTGCATTCTGAGATGCACATGCACACACACACATTTCACATTGATGCTGCTCAAGGTCCCAGCTCCTCTGGGATTTTTTATCATGAATCCATGATGGCCACTTCTGGCTGGCAGCCAGGGAAATCCCTACTGAGGACTCCTGTACAGGTACTATATACATACCATTGAGAAACAAATCCATTGTTCTTATATGCTGTGGTGTTGGGCTAGATGCATACCTTTAGCCATTAGCACAAGATGTAAGTATTACTCAGAAAGATTTTATTTGAGTCTAGAGAACATCTCTTATGAGGAGCATCAGAGGAAGCTGGGGTTGTTTAGTCTGGAGAAAAGGATGTTGAGGGGACACCTTATTGCTTTTTACAACTACCTGAAAGGTGATGGTAGCAAGGCAGGTGTTGGTCTCTTCTCTCAAGTTACTAGCAATAGAATGAGAGGAAATGGCCTGAAGATATGCTAAGGGAGTTTTAGAAGAGACATTACTTCACTGAAAAGATTATCAAGCATTGAAACAGGTTTCCTAGGGAAGTGGTTGTGCCACATCCCTGGAGATATTTAAGACGTGGCGCTTAGGGTCACTACTTAGTGATGGATTTTGCAGTATCAGGTTACCAGTTGGATCTGATTATCTTAAAGACCTTTTCCAACCTGAACAATTCTGTGATTCTGCTGAGTTTTATCAAATTCTGATGGGTATAGACCACATAGCCCCCAAGTTACTCTGACCTATTCCTTGATATTAAAGGTGAGCACTATCAACAATTTACTGTAGCTGTCGATGACCGTCATAAATAATTTTCAAACAGGAACAGCTTAAAGAAAATTTTAAAAATGTTTTATATAGTGGTGGCATGTCAATGTTGAGGGTGAAATTGAAAGCCTAGCCCAAGGGTACCAACATCAATGCAGGCAGCATCAGTAACAAAAAGAAGGAACTGGAAACCCTTGTGCAGCAGGATAACTATCACCTACTTGCTGTCATAGAAACATGCTAGGATGATTCTCATGCTGGAGTGCTGCAAGCTTGCTGCAAACACTTCAGAAGGGATAGGCAAGGAGGGAGAGGTGGTAGGGTAGCTCTTAATGTTTGGGAGAGTTTTGATTGTATTGAGCTCAGTGATTATGATGATAAGGTTGTCTGCTAATGGGTAAGGATGAGGAGGAAGATCAACAAGGCAGATATCCTGCACAGAGTCTTATAGACCATCCAACTAAGATGAGGAGGTAGATGAAGCATTCTACAAGCAGCTGACAGAAATGTCACAATTGCTAGCTCTTGTTCTTTTGGGAGACTTCAACTGCTGTAAATACAACACAGCACAGAGGAAACCATCTAGGAGGTTTCTGGAGTGTAAGACAGCTTCCTGATGCAGCTGGTAAGTGAGTATACCAGAGGACACATCTTACTTGACCTGCTGTTTACAAACAGAAGGACTGATGGCAGATGTGGTGGTCTGAGGTCATCTCAGGCTTAGTAACCACAAAATGATGGAGTTCTCAATTCTTGATGAAGTAAGGAGGGGCCATCAGCAAAACCACTACCATGGTCTTCTTGAGGGCAGACCTGTTCAGGACACTGGTTGAAAGAGTCACTTGGAAGTCAGTCCAGAAGGACAAAGGGGTCTAAGAAGGGTGAACATAAGACAGAAGTCTTAAAAGTACAGGAGCAAGCTGTCCCCAAGTGCTGCAAGATGAAAGGGAAAGGAAGATGATTGTCTTGTCTGAAAAGGGAGGTTTTGCTGAGACTCAGGAAAAATAGAAATTTACCATGTTTGGAAGAAGGAGCAGTCAACTCAAGGAGACTACAGGAATCTCACTGGGTCATGCAGAGAGAAAATCAGAAAGAACTCTGTCTAGTCACTGTTGTAAGAGATTAAAAACATCTGTTTTCACAAATACATTATCAGCAAAAAAAAAGAGCCAAGGAATATCTCTGTCACTTATTGGATGCTAGGGGAGGGATGTGTGAATATAACCACGTTGCCACCAGGGATGATGAAAAGGCTGAGGTATTGAATACCTTCTTTACCTCAGTCTTCAATAGTCAGATCGGTTATCCTGAGGGTATTCAGCCCCTTTAGCTGGAAGATAAGGATGGAGAATAGAATGAACAACCGTAATCCAGGAGGAAGCAGTTAACAGCCAGCTACATCACCTGGACACCCACAAGTCTATGGGGCCAGATGAGATCCATCCAAGAGCACTGAGGAAGCTGGTGGAGGAGCTTGCCAAGCACTCCATGTCATTTATCAACAATCCTGGTTAACAGGGGAAGTCCCAGATCACCGGAGCATTTCCACTGTGATGCCCATCTACAAGAAGGACCAGAAGGAGGATCTGGCTAAGTGCAAACCTGTCAGTCTGACCTCAGTACTGAGGAAGATTATGGACCCATTCATCCTGAGTGCATTTACTAGTCTTGTGCAGGACAAGCAGGAAGGAGATCAGGCTCAACCAGCACACATTCATGAAAACTAGGTCCTGCTTGACCAAGCTGATCTCCTTCTGTTACCAGGTTACATACCTAGTGGGTAAGGGAAAGGCTGTGGGTTTTATCTTCCTGAACTTTAGTAGTTCTTTTTTGACAATGCTTCCCACAGTGTTCACCTAGAGAATCTTGTAGTCTTGCTTTAGATAGATATCCTCTTCACTGGATAAAATTGCCTGAATGGCTGAGCCGAGAGAGTTGTGATGAACAGAGTTAAATCCAGCTGTGTAGTGTTCCCCAGGGCTCAATGTTGGGGTCAATACTGTTTAATATCTTTATTAATGATCTGTATGACGGGATTGAGTGCTCCCTCAGTAATTTTGCAGATGACACAAACCTGGGTAAAAGTGTCAATCTGCAGAGGGATCTGAACAAGGTGGATTAAAAGGTCAAGGCCAGGCACCTGAGGTTTAACTAGACCAAGTGCTGGGTCCTGCAGCTGGGCCAGAATAACCCTATGAAACAATACAGGTTTGGTGAAGAGTGACTGGAAAATTGTCTGGTGGGAAATAACCTGGGGGTGATGGTCAACAGTGGTCTGAACATGACCCAGCAGTGTGCTCACATGGCCAAGAACTCCAATAGCATCCTGACTTGTATTACACTTGGTTTGCCCAAGTGTTTGTATTCCTGTAACTTGTCACTGGTGAGGCCACACCTCAAACACTGTGTTCAGTTTTGGACCCTTCACTACAAGAAAGATATCAAGTTCCTGGAGTGTGTCCAGAGAGGGCTAGAAAGCTAGTGAAGGGTCTGGAAAGCAAGTCTATGAGGAGTGGTTGAAGGAACTGGAAGAGTTTAGTCTAGAGAAGAGGAGGCTGAGGGGACACCTTCTCTTTCTCTGCAACTACCTGAAAGGAGTTTGTAGCGATGTGGGTGTTGATCTCTTCTCCCAAGCAACTAACAATAGTACGTGAGGAAATGGCCTGAAGTTGCACCAGGGGAAGTTTAGATTGGAGAGCACAAACAATTTCTTTACTGAAAGAGTGATGAAGTGTTGGAACAGGCTGCCCAGGCAAGTGGTTGGGTCACCATCACTGGAGGTGTTGCAAAAACATATAGATGTGGTACTTCAAGACAAGTTGTAGTAGGCATTGGTGTTAGGCTAACAGTTGTACTTGGCAATCTCAGAAGTCTTATGCAACCTTAATTATTCTATGATTCTATAATTTTATATTTTAGCATGGAAATCTTTTTAATTAATACAATACAATTTTTATTTACTTGTTGGCTGTTTCTGTAATCACCAGGACCGGTGATGATTTGATGCACATTTTGGAGGAGATAAAGACCTGAACCATAACTGGGCCAAGAGCTCCTCTGGTTTCTACCTGTTCTCTGAAACCCCATAAAGGATCAGAGTGACATGCTGAGCATTGGGATGTATGAGTTTGGTACACTGCTCATGTGATTGACTTATGAATATTGGGTGGTTTTCCAAGACTCATTTATCAAGGGACAGAGGCAGTCTTAGGTACAGAGTCTCATGTCTACCCTTTTGATCATGTATAATTTGATTGCCAGCCAATAACTCAGTCCCATAAATATGGAAGACTAATTGACCCTTCCTTGAGGTTTCCCTTCTAGGCAAGACATTTTACCAAATGCAGATGCTTGGCAAGAAATGAATATTACGTGTAACCTTGTAGTAGAGTAACTTTGATTGCATGTTGAATAGATGCTAATGAAACATTACTAATCCATGTAGCTACTCAATATTAATTTTTCTAAACTTGTGTAGATAATTCCATTAAACATAAACTGTTGTCCAGTACTGAGACTGGGATTGAACTCAGCTGCACTTGGGCATTATAAGGATTTTAGAAAGCAAGAAGGTCCACTCTGCACCTCACGACTTAGTGGGAGTTCTCCCTTATGCTTTCTGTCTCTGGTCTCTATGTGAATCATTCTAACTTGATCCTAACTCACTTTTCCTTCGTGTTTCTTCCATGCAGTAATTAATCGAGCATTCCACTTATTCATGACACATATAATATGTACACAAATTAAATTCACCATAGTGATACTGTAGGATTTATAGACTTGTTTTTCACAGTGAGTTATGTAAAATCTTAGAATCTTAGAATCATAGAAGATTTGAGTTGGAAGAAACCATTAAACATCACCTAGTCCACCACCCCTCCCCACCCCCAGCATTGACAGGGATAACTTCCACTAGATCTGATTGCTCAAAGCCCCATTCAACTTAGCCTTAAATGATGGAGCATCCACAACTTCTCTGGACAGAGTGTGTCAGCACCTCACTACTCTCATAGTAAAGAACTGTGATTTCAAAACTAATCTAAATCTACTCTTTTAGCTTAGAACTGTTACCTACTGTCCTATCACTACAGGCCCTTGTAATAATTGTATTGGATCATTAATGTATTTCTAATAAATGGTAAAATGAGCTTAAAACTGAATGACTAAAATTACTGTTCTGCATAACTGTAAAATATTTTACTACCATTTATTTTCATTCCTTTTCCCTGAGAAAAGATTCTGATCTGAAATGGCTGGTATTTCAGTTTCCCAATACCCAGTAATTGCTGTATGGGAAAGCTATCTTACATCTTAATCTTTATTTTGTGTTTTCAGCACAGGTATGAACTCATGTCATTAATTTGATTAGATAGAGGCAATGTACCACTCTGCAATATTTTCACCAGGCTGCTATTTAATTTATTTATGGGTATTTTGGGGGTGATTGAAATCGATGCTGTCCCCTCCAGTCTACTCTGCGCTATATTTCTGACTATGTAGAGACAAAGAAGTTCAGTTACAGTGCTTCCTGTACTTACCCATTACTTTTACTCTTTGTAATTAATAATCCCATCCTGTAACTGTTTTATTCACCGAATTCTTCAGCTTGATCCCTGTGCAAATTGTTATAAGCTATGATGAGGTCCTTTGCCAATACATCAAATGCTTTTTTTGGTAGTTTAAAACTTAATTTCTGTTGTGGACAAATACGCAAAATAAGTTCTAAGGCTTAAAAGAGAAGATGTTAAAAACACTGCATTTCTAAATGTTATTTTCTGACTAAAAGTAAAATTAAATCCCTAAAAAATTAGGACTATATTTTGGCTGAAAATTAAAAAAAAACCAAACAAAAAACCCCAAAAACATTGACTAAAATAACAGATTCCTAAATACAGTCTATTATGCCCCAAGTCATCCTCTGGGTGAAAAAATATGCTTCACACTCAAACTGTTTATTTTTCATGTCTTATTATAAGTAAGCTCTAAGCATGGTTCACTGTGTGATAGAGTTCCTTCCATGAAGCTTAGCCTCCCTCAGTCCCAATTTGTTGGCAGAGTTCTTTTGAGAAATTTATCAGCAAGGGTCAATGACAGAAAGGTCGCAACTACTGATACATCTCATGTATTTTTACATAGAATAATTGCCCTCTGAAAAAGAAGATATCTACAAATATTCAGAAAACTCCAAGAAAATATTAATTTACATAAAGCAAAGACTAAATGCTGACAGCCATACAGGAGTTCTATCTCTTCAGTCAGAGTCAAATTCTTAAAAATGTATGTAAAAAGAAAGTTAGAAACTAATAATTTTAATGGAAGGTGATTGTATAAGATTTCGTAGAACTGCACTAACTTGTCTGGTGCAGGGAAAAATCAGTGAAATAACTTCTGCTGTACATCTGCATTAATACATCACTCATTTCACTGTCCCAACTAACATTCCTTTAATGGAAGGCCAGAGAGAGAAGAATTAAACAGAAAGATATACATTATGGGATGCTCTTCTGGATATCATCATTAATAGAGCAGTATTTTATTATATTTCCTAGAAAAATTATTAAACAAAAGCATACCTGAAACAAAGTTATTGGAGTATTGTTTCCAATATTTTTACTTCAAGAGACTGATTTAGGAATAGCTGTGTCTCTGATACTTGATTATGAATATCCAGGTTATTACTCATACAGCACTCCTCTTTGAAATCCCAGCAGAAGATCTTTCACATAACAAAATATATACCTGTTTATTGATCGAAGGAGTAATGTGTATTGAAGCACTGGCTGTTTACTTCCAACTGTGAAGGGTAGTTTGCTAGCATGGCAGTTAGCTCATATTTTTGTATTTTGATAAGTAATTGAAGCTCAGGAATTAAGAACTGAAATCAAAGTTATATGATCATATGTAACTGTTTGCTAAGTGAGTGTCTGCCTTTGAGCTGCTTCTTTCTCTCTGTCAGAATGACTAAATCAGATATAGCTGTCTAAACTTAAAATATAGTAAGATTCATTCCTTGGTACTCACAGAGTTGTTTTATGAACAAACAGCACTATGAGTGGGGAAACAGTGTAAACAACTTCATCTTTGAGTCAGGACAATGACATAAGTCTTTGAAGCCAAGAATTTAGTGTCCTATTTTAGTGTCCTCATCACTTAGTGTAACACACTGCTTGCGCCTTTTAGAAAATAAAGGATTATTTTAAGACAAATGTAAGCATATATATGTGTGTGCATGTGCACAATAATATGACAGACATATACAGAGTATATATACAAATATTTTTTAAAGCAGAGATCTGTCTGTAGTATGTATTGTTAGAGCAGGTAACAAAAAACTGGGATCTGGTCAAACATTTCTTTCTAAACTAAGCCATATGCTTAAATACCACAGGACTGAAAGCAAGAGATGGAGATAGAACTTACTACAAGGTGGATAGGTCACTCCTGCTTCACCATATCTCCTTCTGATGAAGCCTTCCTCGATTTTCAGTGGGAAGATGAAATGAGAAAGCAGGAGTATTTGGGAGGAAAGTGAGTTTCAAAAAAAGGTCCTATATTGACTCATGCAATAGTTAAAGGCTAGTACTTCCTGAATTATCCTAGTAACAGGTAAAAAAGTAGTAGCGTGCCAGAGTCAGCTTACATTTATTAAAAGGATAATTCATTATATCACTGTAATCTCTGCTGTAATCTCCTTGTTCACAGTGACTTAACTATGAAAGTGTCATGAAAGTGTCCTAAGATTAGACAGCTAGCTTTTAGGTATCTATCTAAGTTAGGGCAGCTGAATCCTATCTGTGGCTGGGAATCCCGGTTTCTTAGACAATAGAGAGAAACAGATATTTCCAGGATGAAGCACATCTTATCTAATTTAATTGGAGACAGCTGGGAAGAGCTGTCTGTTTTATATATCTATTTATAGAAAAAGTTAAACAACTAATTTAAGACAAGATGCACAACTACTAGGTGTTGCAACGATGCTATCCTTAAATTAATTTGTTTTCCCCTGGGTTCTATTATTTTAGCTATTCTTACATAAAAGAAACACTATACTGTTGTTCCATTTAGGCTCAATGATGGTAGTTCACATATCAACAGTAACCAGACTTGTGACTGATGGTAGTCATTAATATCTTCTAAGACAGCACTATATATACAGATACATTCACGTGTTATATTTAGGTTCATTAATCTAAGTGGTTCAAGGAGAGTGCTTCTTTATCAGGTTTTCATAAAACAATTAATTGATGCAAATTTACCTTCTGTTCTGCATCACATGGCTTTGAAGGTTCATAAAATTCAATACTGGAACTCAATAATGAAAGTTAATTTCACAATTTAATCATCTATAACTGGGGGTAGTATACTCATGAACCTAATTCTACAGTTTTTAGTAACTAATGCGGTATAAATCTTGCCTTTTCTTGAAAGAGATTGGAAAGCTAGAAATATTAGATTTAAATGTCCCATCTGCTTTGTATTCTAGTTTTTATATTCAGTACACAGTGGTTGACTGTTTGTCAGGCAGTTTACAAACCTACCGCATAGGTTTGTAAAGATCCACAGATGCTGCACTTGTCACTCCTCTCCTTCAAGCCTGTTCAAGCTTTAGGGTAGTTACAGTGTTGTGATTAATTTCACTTTCACAGAACAATTCTTCACCTTTATGTGCTCTACCAATACACCTCCCCAAAAGAGGCAAAGAACAGGGAACATACAAATATTTTAGGAAACACATTTGGAATACGATACAGTGATTTATTGTCTCAGAAAAGATACAGGTGGTTTTTTTTTTTTTTAAATGATTGCTATGAGCCAAAAGGGAAATGCACTGGGAACTTATCCCAGTGTTGATGACATTAAGATCCAGAGTTGTAATCTAATATGGAACAGACTACCAGCATCAGGTACAACACAGAAGTCTCACATGCTGGGACAAAGCATGGCATTACATAAATTTTAGATGTCACCACTGAATGTTTAAAAAAACACTGCAATTAAATACTTGATGAAAGAATTCCTTACTGATCCTACAATTGCTTGAAGTGCATTTGGTACATGGATTTTTCATGTGCAAGTCTGCAAAAGATCAAGAAAGACCAATCTCATCTATTTCTGCCATGTATTCCTTCATAATAATTTCTGGTCTCCTTATGCGAAGCTTCTAGGCAAAGATTATATTTTAAACAGCTTTACTTTAAAAATTTTCATACATGGAGATAACAAAACAAAACACCTTTTAAGGAATACTAAGATTTGCTGATACAGAGAAAAAATTCTTTCTGTTCTCCTGTTGCTAGGCTTTGCTGTACTGTTCACCATCTGAAATCTTCTAATTTCTGCAAAATGTGCAATCATATTGTATTTTCAAGAGTACTAAATGTGAACATGCATGTACCTACGCATCAACTAATATAAACTTCTATATTAAATATAAACTCACCTGTTTTCTATATGACCTTAACAATATGATCATTTAATAAATTTAACATTTATGAATCAATTATTTTTAGACTAAGCAAGAAGGACACACACTCATTTTACTGTGCAAATTACTCTCCCTTGTCAGGGGCTTTCATATTGCTGTTTACACCGCTGAGTTAGTCTTGAGGAAGGAAGATTTCAATTGATGGTTTCTAAAATTGACTGGCATTTTATGGAAGTGAAAACTCTTGATGAAGAGTATTCTTAATAATTCAATATATTTGTGTCCATAACCTGTTATTGTAGAAATCTGAGCAACCTGACAGCATTATATGAAAATATTTGCAATAACCACAACTATATGTTAGTCTTTGTCTAACAGATTAGTCCTTAATCTGGATAGGTACAGAAAGGCCTAGCATGACAATAGCAGTGTAAGGCTGACGGCTAAATTCTTTTTTTGGTTAAGATCAGAGAAACCACAAGTAAGATTATACAAACTGTAACACAAATTCACGTTCCAGAAATATTTTATGGCTTAGTATTACACAATGAATTTGACAAAACTATCATCTTCCCAAGCACAGAGGTAAGGCTGACATGAAGCAGTACTTCCCAGGGTCCTCCTTTCTATTCTTCTTAAAAACTGGTGCAATATTGTCCTTTTTCTAGTTATCAGGGAGTTTACCATGACTCCTCAGATATCACAGAGAGTGGCTTGGGCCACACCAACCAATTCCCTCAGTACTCTGGGATGCATCTTACCAGGTCCCATAGAGTTAACTATGTCTAGATTCCTTCAGGCGGTGATGAACCTGGTCTTTCATTACAATGGGAAGGACTTTCTCCCCTAGAACTTGCCTTGTGTTCCATCCACTCAAGAAGTGCGGGAAGAAAGGTTGCCAGGGAACACTGAGAAAAAAAATATTAAATACCTAGCCTTCGTGTCCAAGTGGGGTTCTCCAGGGCTCAGTGCTGGGTCCAGCCCTATTCAATGTCTTCATCAATGACCTGGATGAAGGCATCGAGTGTACCTTTAGCAAGTTTGCAGGTGACACCAAACTGGGTGGAAGTGTTCATCTGCTGGAGGGTAGGGAGGCTCTACAAAGGGATCTAAA
Organism: Coccyzus lansbergi; assembly: GCA_033558105.1. Taxonomy (NCBI): domain Eukaryota; kingdom Metazoa; phylum Chordata; class Aves; order Cuculiformes; family Coccyzidae; genus Coccyzus; species Coccyzus lansbergi. Next base: position 2,065,135 of record JAUMJK010000168.1, read on the forward strand.
CAGGCTGGACGGCTCGGCTGAGTCCAACGGCATGAGGTTTAACATGACCAAATGCCAGGTCCTGCACTTGGGGCACAACAACCCTATGCAGAGCTACAGACTGGAAGAAGTCTGTCTAGAAAGCTGCCAGGAGGAGAGGGACCTGGGGGTGTTGGTTGACAGCCGACTGAACATGAGCCAGTAGTGTGCCCAGGTGGCCAAGAAGGCCAATGGCATCCTGGTTTGGATCAGAAATGGTGTGCCCAGCAGGTCCAGGGAGGTTATTCTCCCTCTGTACACAGCACTGGTGAGGCCGCTCCTTGAATACTGTGTCCAGTTCTGGGCTCCTCAGCACAAGAAGGATGTTGAGGCTCTGGAGTGAGTCCAGAGAAGAGCAAGGAGGCTGGTGAAGGGGTTGGAGAACAGACCTTATGAGGAACGGCTGAGAGAGCTGATGTTGTTTATCCTGGAGAAGAGGAGGCTGAGGGGAGACCTCATTGCTTTCTACAAGTACCTGAAAGGAGGTTGTAGAGAGGAGGGAGCTGACCTCTTCTCCCAAGTGACAGGGGACAGGACAAGAGGGAATGGCCTCAAACTCCACCAGGGGAGATTTAGGTTAGACATTAGGAAAAACTTTTTCACAGAAAGGGTCATTGGGCACTGGAACAGGCTGCCCAGGGAGGTGGTTGATTCACCTTCCCTGGAGGTGTTTAAGGCATGGGTGGACGATGTGCTGAGGGCCATGGTTTAGTGCTTGATAGGAATGGTTGGACTCGATGATCCGATGGGTCTCTTCCAACCTGGTGATTCTATGATTCTATGATTCCATGATTTTTACTAGTTATCCAGTTGTGTTCTCTGGGGACAAATGCTGTCTTTGATCTTCCTTTTCTGGCTCACATACCTGTCAAAGCCTTCCTTATTATTCTTTGCATTCCTTGCCAAGCTAAGCTCCAGCTGCACTTGGACTTTCTGACCTCATCCCAGCACAACTGGACAGCTTCCCTATATTCTTCCCAGGATGCCTGTCCCTTCCCCTCTGCACATAACATTTCCTTCTTGACCTCTAGTTTGACCAGCAGGTGTCAACTCAGTCACGTTAGTCTCTTGCTTTCCTTTCCTGATTTCTTACACCAGGGGCTTGAGAGCTCTTGTGATCTATGGAATACAAGCTCTATATCTCATATTCCAAGCTTTATACAACACAGAACCAAAATATGTTGAATATCAATAAGAAATGGATTCCAAGGCTAACAATGTGGTTTTGTGGAGATGCAGCACTGCTCTCCCATAGGCAACAAGCTACTTCTTGATTGGGACTTTTTGATTAAATACATCCTAAAAAATTGCATCAGCAGAGAGTACTGGGGGACATGAAATCATACAAAGGGGTTGCTTTAAAGCTAACAATGGGCAGGCAGTCTGCATAAATTTGTGTCTATGCTACCACCCACAGTTCACTTGAAACTGACCATCATTATTTGGTTGGTAGAGGCTGTGTCTTCCCAGACCCAGTTTAATCAAAATAAATTGCGTTACTTTTAAATGTGCAAATAGCAAGTTTTCTTTATTCCAGGTCATTTTGACCAATGTGAAGTGCAGAGCACTTTTAACAGCACTTCTGTAAGCAGATCTAATGGGGAGAATAATCTCAGGTAGAAGGAAAAGGGACAGCAGGGCTAAACTGGCAATGGTAACCTCTTCTGTTAATATGGCTGAATCACACAAAAAACCTTTATCTACAGCACAGAGGTATCAATGGCAAGTATTCAACACCAGAAATGCACAAGTGATATTAATTGTGACAGGTTAGGAAAGAAACATCAGTATCAATGCAATCCAGAGATCGGCACTGTTATAAAGCTGAATAATGAGACTCAAGCAGAGGCAGATTCATGAAGAATTCCAGTATTTTTGCCAGAATCCACAGTGTCTTGCTATGAGCAGATATCACATTACAGCCAGCTCAGAGAGTTGTCAAGGGTGGAGAAAGTCTTTGTTGTGTTTAAGCGTAGGAGAGACAACCATAGGTTTCACTGTACCAGATGGGCAAACCTGTGGCATCTGAACAGTCTGAGTGAGGATCTGTTGCAAAAACTCTGAAATGAATAACTACAGGCAAGATTTCCTGGTGGAGAGCCTTCTGGATGTGCACCAGAAGTGAGGAAATGAGCCAGCACTAACTGGTGAGCCAACATCAGCAGGTCTCTCAGGACTCAGCTGTCTGCTCATCCCACTCTCAGTCCACCAAATACTGCACAAATAACTGCCTACGGAGTACAAATACCTTCTGTGTGTGGACTGGTCTTGACTCCTCTGCCATAGGTTATATGTGACTTTGGGCTATGGGAAGATTTTTCAAGAATGAGATCTTTGCAAGAAAAGATAATCCATGCCTGAATTATATAAGATATGTTGCTGACCATTAAAAAAATATAACAACATTTCTTATTGTCCTGCAATAAACAGAGTCCAACTGAAAGCAGAAATCAATAATACAGTTGCTTTAGTAGGGTCAGTGGTACAAATCTTGTTTCAGCAAACAGAGGTAGCAGTAGATATATAAATCACTTTCACACAAAGCTTTGTCAAAGAATTTCTTAAGAACGTCCTAATTTCCTTGTTACCTCCCTGTGTCTTCCTCTTAGAAATGAAGATGATCTCAGCAGTTAGTAGCTGCAGAACACAAGGCAGCACTGCATCCACCTCAGTGCAAATGACTGAAAATTTTGCATGCCACTGGAAGGGAAGAATCAAATCCAGATATCCCAGTTCTGCCTAGAATGTTTTTTCCTACTCTTCATGGAAAATATGTTTTTCCTTCTCTTTTTAAATTATTTAATGCTGAACTTTTATTTTTCATTGAAAAAAAACAAGAGAAAACAAAACCCAAGCCACTGGTTTTACTTTAAAATAAAGAAAAGCATAAAAGCACTGGTGAGTCAATTTGATAAGACACACAGTTGTTGCTGTTGTTGTCATTACAGAAGTATTCATCAATTTAAACTCAATTTTAAGTCAATATAAAGTACCAAGAAAAATTTCAGAACATCCTTATAACTCAAAACATTTACACATCCCAGCAAGACAGAAGACTGTGCATTGCATGTGCTTAAATGAGTGACTCATTGAACATCCTTGTTTTACCTGTTAGTGCTGGGTTCATTGTGTTTTAAATGGATGATGACCAAGGTTTATGTCTACTGATTCATTCTTTTTGTCCTCCTAGCAAGAAAGCATTGCCATGAGTTTGTAGCCAAATAAAGTCCATTTATTGCTACTTTTGCTCTAGTGAGGTTGAAGGCAACTGGATTATATCATCAAAATTTGTTTTCAGTCTCTGTCGTGGAAACTAGGTAGAAAAAGCAGCTGCACAGAATGACTAGAAATTATAGTTTGCACAAATTTTACTATTTAGTTTCTTTATTATCAGTAGGATTTAGTTTGGCTTTTATACTCTTCAGAGCTGCATACTATTAGCTGAACTTATTATTATTGTAAGAAAAATCTGTGAAACACAGTATAATTTTAAGGATCCTGGCTGGAGTTTGACTTTTTGTTGTTGTCGGTTTTAGAATTGTTTGTATTTGTAGTGGCCAAGAACCCAGCAAATTCTCAGACTAAACTGCATGGACCTCACTCCATCCAGTTGCTCATAGCTTAGGTGTGACAGTCTTTCACTGGCATCCATAGCTGCTAGAAAAGAATGACACAATGTCAGAATAATGTCCAGATGTTAGTAAACGTGAATTCAGTGCTGGATATAAAAGAATGTGGAGAGATGAGTGCCAGAGTCTCACCAGCTACATTGTGTGTGGTCAGAATTTTTCACATGTGCGCTGTGATACTGTTTGTGCACCTTCTGTCCAGATATATTTGAACACACTAGGGAGTAACTTCCTAATCAGCTGCTACCTGATGTACATCTGCTATCCCAAATACCATGCGTCCTCTGTAAAAGTTACTAATGTTTGCCTGTGACTCATTACTTTTATTGTATGTAGGATACTCTGTTTTGTTAAATAATAGATCCATTAGAGGTGGTATTTTTATCACCTAACCTTAGACTTCTGAAAGTCTGGTGTTTAGACTAGATTGCAATATAAATTCCCCCTACAGACAAATGAAATTTAGGCATCTCTAAAGGGAGTTTCATCCCTTTCTGAAGCAAATCTAGGAGATGGTGAACTGTTCTCTGAAGGCAATTTTCTCTTTCCTCTGAATATCCAGGGGACCCAATATCACTGTTTTAAGTGCTAAAGTTAGATTATACTGACCTATAAGAAAGATTAACACTAACCTTACTAAATGTAGTTGTCTATAACCTCAGGTTCTTCTTATAATCTTTCAAAAGACACGTGCAATGCATCTCATGCTACAGTTAGATGTCTGAAACTAGTGAGGTAAATCACATAATAGAGCTATAGTTTCCATTGTATTGAGTATGGTCTGGTACATAAAGTCACTACCAGAGATGTTGAGATGTACTCCACCACGATTAACATCCTTTATATGAGGCTTAATAATGACATCTTTGTATAAAGACCACATATCACTTCAACTTCTGTGTTGTTAATATAATTACTTTTACCTATGCTGGACAGTTATTACATGAAGAAATACTATTCACATGCATATATCTATTCCCTATATTATTATTATTGAATTTAAGACTTGAAGTTCAGGTCCTACTCAGCCTGAAAATCATTGACAACTACCATTGATTTAAATTAAGATAGGAAAGCAACATTAAGTGCTTAGTGGTTTTGGTTTGCTTGGTTTTCGCTTTTGGAAAAGAAGAAATACTTATTGCTATCAAGGTTCTTCAAATCCCAAATACATGAAGATCAAAGTCCAAGTCTTCTGGTAGATTGTAGCTTCCTTGCGTTTCCATAATAGTGCACCATTACCCCGAGCTTACGAACAGAAACAGGAGTAGGAATCAGATCAGGAAGGGAAAGCAATTCACAAGGTGGGGAGGGTGCTCTTTTTTCTGTTTTGGTTTTTAGGTTTTGTTTTTAAGAAATGATGTCTAACTTTAAAGGAGTAAATTCATATTTTGTCACTCAGTCAAACTGACTAATTTCTGGAAGTGGTCAGTACTCAGGAATTGTCACCACAAGTCAATGTTTCATAACAAATACTATCAAAAAAAAAGTAACCGTTACTTGTTCCCATGGAAATAAACATTTTTTTCCTGAGTGAGTCATGTTGTGAGTTTCTTACACCTCCTCTCTGTATGCATCCCCAGAGGATATGAACTTTTAGATCACACTAGCCACACCAATATCTATGCAGCTCAGTTTACTGCATCTGTTGCTTTTAGTCCTCAAAATCCTCAGGTAGAAAGCCCAGGGATTGTATCAGAGTCATAACAAATCAGTGAAAGATTCTCATTGTCTCTAAAGGTCATTGGATTAGATCCTGTATGATATCATCTATTAAAAATTATAAAACTTACAAAGATTGATACAAGTTTCCTTCTAAACTCATTGGAATAACATATTTGTTACTTATATTGACTGAAAATAAAATAAAAACATCTCTCAGTCTCCTGTGTCATTCTCTCTAACCTTACGTCCCTCCCCAAATCAAAGTGGAATAATATGAAGGGAGGTTTTCTGTAGACCAAAGATTAAAGGAGATAAAAGCTAATATGTCTGTCAGCTTGGTAAGTAATAGCGGCTGCACAAGAGACAGTTGACCACCAAATGGTATCCTAGCAACATACAGTAGCATCATTATACATAGTGTTATCAAGCCAAATTTATCCTTTTCAATACCTTAGTTTCAAGAGAGCAGGGACGAATACAGACCAAAAGATGAGAAAGACAATACAAGGGTTTAATTTAAGCAGAGGTTATACAGGACATGTGTGTTAAATGAGCAAAGAGCATAGCAGTTCTATGACAAAGACAGACACCTATCAGTGGTAAGGCACACCCAGACAATAACGATTCAATCTGCTTTCAGAGTTCTAATCCTGTCTATAAGCTAGTTTGGAATAAAATTTGCAGTAAAACTTCTCTTTAATTCCATTTAAATGTTTCCATTTAATTGGGGAAGGCCAAAAGAAATACATTTTAATTTCTCACAACTTCTGATTTTTAAAAAAAAACTCTAGGCAAATCCACCTATAAGTTTTGGCTTTCAAAAACAATTATAACTTTCATTGGTTTTAATATTAAATTGGATAATTACAGCTGTGTTGACAAACTTTGAAAACTGAATAGCTTCCTCTTCATTAATTGCCTTCTATTCTCGTTTTACATTTAGAACGATTGATCCTACACTGTCTATATGAGTTCTCAATGTGCATTATGATCACAACTATGAATAGCTTTGTCAAAGAGAGGACAAATGAAAGTATGTGCAGATTAATTACAGGATGTATCCTTTTTTCAGTTTTGAGCAAAGGCTCAAAGAATCCACTAAGAATCTTGACCTTGTGGACCAGAAGAGCTAGACTCTCCTGTCCAGTGTAAATTAGAATGATTTCACATTTCCAAGCTGAAATGAGGACACCTGGCCTCAAGCAGAGGTTTGGTTGGATGTTACAAGACTACTGATATTACAGACAGAATAAAAGGCAGGTAGGATAGTAGCTTTTTAGTAAAAGTTGCTCCTGTAAGCATGACCTTAACCAGAATGTAAAATTGTCTCCTTTCAGTAGCAGATGTACTGCCAAGTAAGCACTACATTGCAAATACCAGGACGGTGTGCCAAGGTACTGATCACTGATCATTTTTAACTTGTAGTCCAAATATTTTCCTTGCAAGAGGCACGTACCACAGGGAATGGATTTGCGAAGCTATGTTTTATGACTTACTAAGCATTTTTGTATGCATCAGAAAATCTATGTGAAAAAGGTTTCTACATGACACTGCAGTAGAGGGTTCTTTAGAGCCTTAGCTGGGGGAAAAAATAAAATCACTTTTAAATTATGCAACATTTTTAAATGGCTTAATTGAATTAAGTTTTTAATCCAAGATTCAGTCTCTCCCTTAATCTGTATTTTTAATCCTTTTCAATTATCTGTTTTGGAAAAGGCTATTTAGCTTCTTGTCCTTTGTTATTTATACAGAGGACAGAAATCCCCTTTCTTTTCCAACTATTCGGGCAATTCTAATGCTCAGTGGTAGTATTACCTCATCATATCAGCTGATATCTTCTTCAGCTTCTGAGGAAAGAGTCTGCCTATAGGCATATTCTAAAATAACAGAATAATTTATCCTGCTCTATCCAGTTCCAAGCTTACTTTCTACTCTGCTCCCAAATGTCCCTGCGTTCATGTAGGCAATCAGAAGGAAAAAAATACAATCACCTAAAAGTCAGATACATTTGCTTCTTGTAATCTGACTGCCACTATGCAGACTGTATGTTTCTGATTAGCATTCCCTGAGCAATATATCAAAAGGATACTGGACAAGAAAGAGCCTGAGAGATGACAGGAAAGTTGCCCTCTGTTAGCTGGCAGCCACGTTGATTGAGACCTGTAACATATGTGCTGAATAATCTGTGAAATAAATACATCTTCAGTAGCTTAGTCTACATCAGGAGGACAACAAGCAAGACCTCTTCTAAAAATACCTTAGGTATAGCCATAAGGCAAGCTATAAGTTTCATAGACACATGAATATGACTGAATTGATATTCAAAGTTACTGTGGTCTACCAAAGCATCTCAAAAGTCATGGATTTTCAGTGTATGTAATTTCTTCAGTGTTTAATTTCACTGGGAAGATTTTTGATAAGGGAGAAGATAAGGACACAGTAATCCTGTTCACAAGGAAGAGAATATCATCATCATTAAGAAGCTAAAACAATCCTGAGTTTTACCTCTTTCTTGAAAAAAAAAAAATTAAATAAAACAGACAAGGCTTTGGAACCACAGGGCAATACAAATGCAAAGCAATTAAACAGAATTCATAGAAAGGAAATGGAGCAAGCCTTTGAGCTTTTATGTGACACTAAATAATGTTCCTGGGATATTAGCAACTTGGCAGCTAAATGAGCAAAGCTACTTCAGAGAAACCATATCAAAACTGGGTTAGAACAATCTAGCTTGGTTGATCCGTGTAAGAATTTATGACGTAATTATAGGAAATGTTTTTGTGTAATAGTAAAAACTGAATATAGTGACTCAAGTGGTCATTTCCATTTCTACAATTCCATTTTCACCTATATTTATCTTAACTTGTAGGACATTTGTGACACAAGTGAAATTCATGTAAGAATTTGGTACCGATTCTTAGGCACTTTAAATCTGAGAATTTTTAAGTTAGAAGAGAAGTACATCTCCTTTAAGACAGTCTCTTATCTATATAATGTGTCAGGTGAATTCTGCACTTCATAAATCAGATACAATAAAGCAAGTGTCCTATATTTTGTGGGCAGAGGTGGTGGGGGCGGAGTTGGGGAGGTGGCAAGAAGGTCAAACAAAGCCAATACAATTTTAGATGCAATTCTAGTTTGCTTGGCAAAGGAAGTTCCACTCATCAACAGGCAGGCCTTGTGCCATCTGTATTAAGTGGGTGCATTGCAAGCACCTGGAGCTACAAGGAACACCTTTTAATTCTTTCTTGTAAAACAGATGGGGAAAAACACAGCTAGTAATGTTATGCTATGTTTAAATATGAGAAGAGCATCACCTAGTCTCACTTCCAGCTAGACATTCATGTATTTGGACTCCCAGGTTTTAATCAGCAGAAGCATGTCAGTACTCAGGACGCTACATTGCTGTGTGCTGCTAGCAAAGGGGAAAGAGGCCGCAGTGACCTACTACTTATGTAATGGTAGTATACTGATTAGAAGAGATTATAGTTTTCTGAATGTAAACCTCTAGTTTAATGAGCATTTTAAGAGCCATGCAAGAAATCATGTTATCTGTAAGCCCTATGAAGTTATGGGACAAATGGTAGGATTCACAGATGCACAAACTCAAATGTAAAAAAAGGGACAATTGTAGCCTTGAAAAGCTGTTTCTTGTACACGTGGCTGCAGGATTTCTCCTAAAAAAGAGATGAACCTTTATAAGGCTCCATTTTCACGAAGGCCTGAAGGAGAAAAAAATACCTTTGAAGTGGAATTAGGAAACTTAAACTGAAAGGAGTAGTCCAGGAAAATTCTGCCCCACACAATGAAGCATTCAAGATTCTGTGGGGGCTTAAGGGTTTCTGGCCAAATGTTTCTAATTCAGCTAAATGTGTGTAGGTAGAAGGATATGTGCTGCTTCTAATACAGCAATAAACAGTTTGGGACACAAAATATTGGCATTCTTAAGCTTAGCAGATTTGAATAGACAAAATAAATAGGTGTGTTGAAATCAAGCCTAATATTTGGAATATTGCAGCTTATCTTTTTGCAAAAGGGAGAGGTGACATAGGTGTGATCTAGAACTTTTTCAAGGAAGAAGAAGCCTGGTCTGGAAAGGATGGCTGGAGCATTCGACTGGGAGGAGAACTGTTCATTTTCCCTCAGTTATTTCTATTCTTGTTATCCAGTGATTGCCTAAAGTAAAGCACAGAAGAAGCACTGCCTATACTACAGATATACTGACTAAGGTATAATGCCGAGATGTGAAAACTGTAAATTTGAAATCTCCACAGTCTCATGATGGTTTAAATAAACCACAGTTCTTCTGGATAATCGCTCTACCAGTAAGTAATCTCACAAAAGATTCTATGGCAGATCAAAAGCCTTTGGGCTCTAAATTCTAGCTTCACAGAGGTATTTTGCTTCATCTCTGAGGCAATCGTTTACATTAATGCAAACAAGAGTATCAGATGTAGCTCACTATTGACATTTCCACGTGCACCCAATAAACTGGTTATTTTAAGTCCCATTGCAGGAGTAATGAGATTCCTCCTGTTCTACCCACATTGTGTTTTTTTAACTTCTGAAGTTGACCATACAAACTATTGGTCACAGCACTGAATACTGCAATATTTAAATCATTGTTTCTTTTTTTTTATGTCACTGATATGATGACTTCCCACCTCAAAGAAAGTTTTCTTCCATTATTTTATTTTCTTGGATTTGCTCACTGTTCACCCATTTCTTTGTAAGATGAATAAATTTAGTTCTGCAAATCTCAGTTTGATTTCTAACCTCTTATGTAGTCTAAGTATAGACATGAGTAGCAAAAACAGTATTCAAAAAGTTATTTATTAACATAGAATATTGAGCCAAATTACTTCTTCTATGTAAATGAGTTTTTGTAGGATTGTACTACTGGCTTTAACTGAAAGAAGCAATTAGTCTGATTTCTTGATTGACTGATACACCCCTTGCATCTGGCTGCATTAAGAACTGTTTTGTTGAATTACTGACATTAAAGTAAACAGTTTTGATCTCACTGTAATAGTACCCTGTACTCTGCTATTTAATCTCAGCAATTTTTGTACCTCTGCTCACTTCATCAGCCTGAGGCTTTATAGTTCATCTTAACAGATCCTAATGTGTAATCTGAAGACTACTCATGAACAACAGTGCTCTAGAGAACTGTACCTCTTTTTTAATACTGATTATTTAAAGTTGGTTGTGAAGAGTGCAGTATAGCTCAGAAGAAACATTGAAAAAAAAAAGAAAAAAAAAAGAAAAAAAAAGAAGACAAAGGACTCTTTTATGTTTCAGGGGTGACTTGCTGTTCAAAAGACTCTAGCCCAGGGTAACCACTGCAAGAAATCTCTGGGTGCACCAGTGCTATCAGGGGTGGTTTTGCCTCTCCAGCCCAGTTAAAGTGATTCAGCAGTTTTTGCTTACTCATAAGGCATGAAGATTCCTCCCTGCTCTGAACTGCACCTCCCAGATGCTAAGGTAGTAAGATTTTAAACTGCCCAAAGACTAAAGAACATGGATTTTCACATCATGACGAGTGTTTAAGACACACAAACATACGGTTTAACTGAAATAAAGAAATTGATCTTCGTGCTTAGTACTATAGGTGGGAATTCTATAGTAACAACTGAAATTTTAGAAGTTGTTGAACTTCTTACTCAAGAGATAAGAAAATCTGAGAAACCTGTTCTGTTTCCTTAAGCTTGTCTACAGGCTTGTAAAAGTATAATGTGCAAAGTATTACAGCCTATGTTTGGAAAAGACAAGAACTAAATCATGGATTTAAAAAGACATTATCTCGAAATGAACCAAATAATTTTTATAGCACAAGTAGACTAATTCGTAATTATAACATTATCTCAATGAGAAATTAACAGTATATATGTAGGAATATAGGGAAGCATTAAATAATAGAACTGTTATTTCTGGAGTTAATTAATAAAAAATAGTGTAGTAATCCACTAAAAGAAATTTAATCTTTTTCAAAGTGCTGAATTCAACTTTTAAGAGGTTATTTCATAATTGGTGTGGTCATGAAAGAATACATTAAAAATCATCAGAAGCATCTCTTTAAATCATTGTTTTTAAGTTTTATATCACATCTGGTTTTACATAGTTAAGAAAAAATGAGATTCACTATTTTTCCTGTGCAAAGAAGAGAGATTAATATTTATGAATTATGACTCAGATTAAGATTTATATATTCCTTCCACAAAAGTAAGCTTACTGAATCTCCATTTTCCCCCACCTGAATTGCAGGTACCTTTTCCTTGGAATGAAACTGAATTTATAAATATATATTGTGCAGTGAGCATACTAAGGTTTAAAACACACCTGCTGAAGGCTGAGTGAAAATGAATGGCAATTGTAAGTAGATATCTTATCAGGAATAATTTCCCCTTCAAAAACTGAAGTTGAAATAACAATGACAAGAAAATTTTAGAGTTTAATGCCTTTTAATAATTTTGCTTGTTCTTAAGGTCAGTGTGTCATCATCATCATCATCACTATCATTATTGCTGTTATTATTTTTACATTTGTTACTATTGCTATTAATGTATGTAAAATGTAGAACTAAAACCAGGGCACAAGATAAAATAATGGACTACTTAGTTCTCAGATAGCTTGGTACTTTGTTTTTCTGCTGATGATTTGAGTGATTTTCTGTGCATTCTACAGTGTTTCAAAGTCTCCAGCATTAGTGTCTATGTTAGTAAAAATGACTTAATAAAACACATTTGATTTCAAGAAGAATGTTAATGGGTAATACAAAACTCTTAAAAAAGTACATTTTGGTGCACAGTTTTTGAATTTATAAAGTTTGTTATATGTATTCCTGAGTTGTTTTCATTATTTACAATGCATTTGCACCCCTCAGCAAATCGGGAATCGGGTGACACCTGAAAAGCTCTGAGCATACAATAGCTGTGAAAATAAACACAGGTTAAAACAAGACAAAGACATGACTTTTGAGAATCTTCAAATCTACTGTGTCAATTATCACAGTACAGAACAGACCTGTGCAAAATATTGCTCTTTCCTTTGCTTTACTTTTTAGACAATGGAAATTGTAGCTTTGAGAATAATGATATCTTTTCATGCCGCACTACATGTTGCCATGGCCAGTTGGTAGTAATCAAGAGTAAGAAGGGAAATTGAAGTTGTCATCCTAAGTACCTTGTCAGTATTTCAATTAGCTCTGAAAAATTGTGAGTCAGGACGCATCTGTCCATAATTGGTAGTGCATGTAGAATATTTTGGTATAAAACTCTTTCAAAGTGTCACTATATGCAACATAGTTATTTGAAACAGTTTTTTGTCTTTGTATGAGAGGACTTTCTGGAAAGTTAGCATTTCAAATTTTTTAGTAAATATCTCTTCTTTTAGTTTAAAATATGTGTTAGATCACTGAATAATAAAAATGTAATTATCTTTTCAATGATTTTTCATAAATCGTGTTTATCTATTAGTTTTTTTCTTCCCTTCATCATTGAGATATTTTAATGATGTCAAATAAAATAATGCTATTGTCTTATAATGTACAATGAAAATGTGAAGAAAACTACAACTAACTTTAGAAAAAAAGAGGCACCAAATAATCTAAATATCTAAATAATTTGACTTGGTGACTAGAACAATAAGGCAAAGGATCTCTGAAATCTGTTATACACTAACTACTTGCTACATACTTTTCTAGTCAGCAGCAAATCATTGGCCCATGTGGAGAATATCTTATTTTGGAAGGGCTTGTGTGTGTACATAGATGTTCTAGAATGGGTTACCCAAATCCATGACCTGAAAGGATATTTCCTCCCACAGCAGAAAGCATCATTTAAAACGAAGAATCTTAGCCACTCTCAGTAGCTAAGATGTCACTTCACTTTTTGGCAGTCACAGCATTAAAACATAGTAAAAAAATGCACTCCTTGAAACAATAATTTGTTAAAGAAAAATCCACAAAATTAAACTCTCAAATGAAAAAACAAACAAAGATAAACATACATACAAGTAACCCTGAAAACAGATTTTCACTAGAATTTTCCTCATTAATACACATGACCTTTAGGCTTTTTCCGTCCCCATTCCTGATAAGATTAACAAGGAAACATTTGCATAATGGTTTTAAGGTTTCAGAGTTTAGTTTAATTTTGTATTTAAATAAAAATTAGACTTTCCAGATTGTACATGATTAAATATAAAAACGTGAACAGTTTAACCACATACTGTTCTGTAACAGTTTCACTTTGTAAAATAATATTACTTAAAAAATACTAGTAGATAAACTATCATATAAAATGTGGTAACTGAATTCTTGGTAACAACTTAAACATGGTTCTTTTGTACCCTGTTTTTTTTGTTGTTCAGTTAAACATTTTTCTTTTCTTCCCAAATCCAAACTAGATCTCAGCTTACAAGAAATTTATAAAAATAGTTGTGGTTTGGAGGAAAATATATTCTAAAGAGAAATATCGGTTTGAAAATGTTCCTCACTAAGGAACCTTAATTCCTGAGAAAGACTACATTCTTAAAATTCAAATCAAGTCACTTTCTAAAGTATGGATCTGAGATTGCAAGGCTAAGAGGAGAACCATTGGAGGATGCTATTTTGGGACTGAAAGCTGGCCAAAGTCTTATGGTAATCAGGTGAGTTGGCATAATTGTTTAAAAATAAAATCGGTTCATTTTAATCTGAAATTCTGCAGGACTGTTTCTGTGTGAATTTCATTTGCAATCAATTTCTTCTAAAAAATTCCTCTTCAGAATGTAGTCCCTAATAGTCGCAATCTCCCTTTGAATACATGAAATTACATAATAAGCGTGAGTTTTTAAACTATCTGGAAAACAAATTCAGACAGTCATATAATTTATTGCATTTGGAAAGCTATCTCTGACTGTCATAATAGACACTTTATGTCTTAATATTATTGATTATCTGATCAATATTTAGAAAATTAATCTTTTTTTTTTTTTCTCCACACACAGTTTTTTGCAATAAATTAAATGGACAATTCCCCTAGTAAGACAATAAGTAATCTATTTGCTGTTGTATAAAGTAAATATATGAATATTTGGGCTGCAACTTTCTCTGGCAGAGGAGAAAAATTGTGGTCACATAGAGCACACGTGAAATCCTAACCATTACAGTTACAAAAAAAAAAAAAATTATTATTATCCACTTTTTTCTGATTATGTTTGAAAAAGGAATTAAAAAAATAAACCAAAGGGAAAACAAAGAAAAGAAGAGCAACAGCAATAACATTTAGAGGATTCATGATGTAAGTATTCTCAGGAAGCCTAGCAGATATATTCAAAAGAGAATTTAGGCAGATAACTGAATAATTCTATGACATCAATGAACATATCACAGAATCACAGAACAACCAGGTTGGAAGGGACCCATCGGATCTTCTAGTCCAACCATTCCTATCTAACACTAAACCAAGTCCCTCAAGACCTCATCCACCCGTGCCTTAAACACCTCCAGGGAAGGTGAATCAACCACCTCCCTGGGCAGCCTATTCCAATGCCCAATGACCCTCTGTGTGAAAAACCTCCTCCTAATCTCCAGCCTAAATCTACCCTGGCAGAGCTTGAGGCCATTCCCTCTTGTCCTGTCCCCTGTCACTTGGGAGAAGAGGCCAGCTCCCTCCTCTCCACAACCTCCTTTCAGATACTTGTAGAGAGTAATGAGGTCTCCTCTCAGCCTCCTCTTCTCCAGGCTAAACAACCCCAGCTCTCTCAGCCGCTCCTCATAGGGTCTGTTCTCCAGCCCCTTCAACAGCCTCGTCGCTCTTCTCTGGACTTGTTCTAGAGCCTCAACATCCTTCTTGTGGTGAGGGGCCCAGAACTGGACACAATATTCAAGGAACGGCCTCACCAGTGCTGAATACAGAGGGAGAATCACCTCCCTGGACCTGCTGGTCACACTGTTTCTGATACAAGCCAGGATGCCATTGGCCTTCTTGGCCACCTGGGCACACTGCTGCTTCATGTTCAGTCAGCTGTTGACCAACACCCCAGGTCCCTCTCCTCCTGGCAGTTTTCCAGCCAGGCTTCTCCCAGTCTGTAGCTCTGCATAGGGTTGTTGTGCCCCAAGTGCAGGACCCAGCATTTGACCGTGTTAAACCTCATGCCGTTGGACGCTGCCCAGAGGTCCAGCCTGTCCAGGTCCCTTTGCAGAGCCTCTCTACCCTCCAGCAGATCAACACTTGCACACAGCTTTGTGTCATCTGCAAACTTGCTAAGGGTACCCTCAATGACCTCATCCAGGTCATTGATGAAGACATTGAACAGGACTGGACCTAGCACTGAGCCCTGGGGGACACCACTTGTCACTGGCCTCCAGCTGGACTTAACACCATTTACCACCACTGTCTGGGCCCAGCCATCCAGCCAGTTTTCTACCCAGGAGAGTGTGCGTCTGTCCAGGCCAGAGGCTGACAGTTTCCATAGCAGAATGCTGTGAGAAACTGTGTCAAAGGCTTTACTGAAGTCCAGAAAGACCACATCCACAGCCTTTCCTTCATCCAGCAGCCGAGTGACTTTGTCATAGAAGGCGATCAGGTTGGTTTGGCAGGACCTGCCTCTGGTAAACCCCATGTTGACTGGACCTGATCACCCGGTTTCTCCCTATATGAATAGGGCAATAAAAATTCTCAGTGTCACAACTAAAGTGTTTAGTGTCTTTTAATACTAATTGCTTCTAATTGCATTCCAAAGTCCTATCTTTAATATAACTTATAGAAATTTATTTTATAGTGACACAGTGTTTCAGTGTCACAGCTGGATCCACTTTTTTCCTACTCCTATGTATTATGACATAGAGGAGGAGAAACATGAACACAGATTTTTTTCACCATTTTCTCCTTAAAATGTCATGTTTCTTGCTATTATTGCTACTGTAATTTATATAATTGAAAGGCACAGTAAATAGCTGTGATTTCAGTTTTATTCTTAGATCACATCGTTGTACAACCTGTCCAGTTAGGACAAATTATTAATACATCCTTAAACCTCTTGAGGGATAAGATCTGAGAAAGTAAATATTTGTTCAAAAAGCCAGTGAACAGGCTGTAAATGTGGACCCATACTCTTAATCCTAAGTGGGTTTAACTTTGTGATAATTATTAAACTAGAGTATTTTTCTCTTAGATATTCATGTGTTTGTGGTAGTGAGTTGTAGAACTTGAATAGATTCATATGAATGCATTT
Organism: Coccyzus lansbergi; assembly: GCA_033558105.1. Lineage (NCBI taxonomy): Eukaryota > Metazoa > Chordata > Aves > Cuculiformes > Coccyzidae > Coccyzus > Coccyzus lansbergi. Next base: position 2,081,664 of record JAUMJK010000168.1, read on the forward strand.
TTTTTTTGTTGAATCCACACTATTCAAACATCCAAGGAGGAGTCAAATTATTCATAGATCTTTCTAGTAGTAATTGGGTATATCAACTGCTTAATGCAAACATACTTAACTGTATGAACTAGAAATAAATAGTCAAATGTTAATCAATTTTAAACCTGTCTAATGTTGAATTTCTCTTCTCTTTATACAATACAGGAGGTCAAAGAAAATCCACACTCTTACTAAGGAACCTGTCTATTAAATCTCTATACAAACATTTTTATTTAGCCTCTTTTTTTTAACTTCAATCTTATTAATAGGGTCATCACTCTTACTCTGTAAGCTTGTCCTGTCTTCAAACACAGTAAGGTTTACTTTTTTTCCAACACTTCAATTCTTATCCCATTTTTAGAATGAATAACTTCTTCATAGAAGAGTTAGACAATATCAAAAGAGTTGACAAATATCAAAGAGCTGACAATAACAAAAGCACACAACAGCTTTTGCAGAAGTTGTTAGACCTCACTATTTAAGTGATAAATAAGTAGATCCTGTTTTACCTTGCTGAACACTTCTTGCCCTGGAAATATGGGTGGAGCTTGATTCTGTAATATGCTGTTTTACAAGAGCCTTGTGAAAAATAAGATGGAGCTCTCATGTCACGTAAGTTATAAATATATAGCAGCATGGAGAATCTACAGAGCTGTGGACACCACACATTTCAGAGATGTCCATTTGCTTCACATAGTCTTTTATTTTGATATGCAAAATGCTGTGTGCTAATTTCATCTTCTTAAGAAAGTTTACCTATTGAAAACAAGATCCCAGATTCAGTTTTCACCTCTAGCCAGGTCTTTTGTAAAGACTATAAGCCATCACAGCTTACAAATATATCATAGCTCTCAAAAATTACTCTATTACCTATATTAAAGCCACTGGTATTGTTCCATACTAGCTAAAATTCCTATTATTCCTTATTTTCAGTGGACATGTACTATGGCTGAGTGCAAATGCTGTCTATTCCTCATTGACTTACCCCTCATTGGCTTCAAAATATAAGGACTATTCATATAACACATACCCATTATTTTTCTCCATCTTAGTGACCTGTCCAAAGTACAAATTGAGTAAAGGTTGGAATACAGCTGAGCCATATTTTACCAACTCAGGAACTGTATTTAGTGTTCTGGACATGCACCTTGACCATTACAATCCTAAATAAAGGACTAGTGCTCATTACTAGCTCTTGCAAAGTTTTTTAATTCAAAAGTAACTGGAGAACTGGTCTTTAAGTCAAGAAGATAGATTCGATGTCTGTTGTTTCCTTCAAATTAAACTCTAATAATTACTAGAAGTTATTCAGAGGCAGGCTGTCATATTGATCCCACTGCTTTATAGAAGTATTTTGCACTGACTGAAATCCACTGATCATAAGTAGTTTTCTATTTGTGAACATCTTGGGTTTTTTTAAATAACTGTAAACAATAAACACACATAAGAAAAAAAAAGAGAAAAAAAAAATTCTGAGTAGTATCATCAAAGAAAGATCAAATATGTGCAAAATGAGTATGAGTAGACATCAACATTTTAATGAATGTAAATATGCAACATAATGAAAAATGTACTTCTTCCACCAAGAAAACTTTGTCTCTACAAAACCAAGTAAACTTTTTTTCTGGCATCTCTTTACATTTAAATATTATTCCTTAACTAAACTAAGTCACATATTAGTGAAATCTTGTAGCCTCCAAGGATTATCCTGACAGATTCTTCCCAGAATAATCCTCAAAACTCAGTAGCCTAGTTTAGTTTTAGGCAGCTAATTAAAACAATTCATTTAAGTGTACACTCCTTCTATAGTTAGTAGAGACAACAAGATCATCATGGTGGTTCTGAATAGCCTCTGTAAGGGACATATTTTCTTTCTTTATTAAGCATAGTGGGCATAGGTTGAGAATGTTGCTTTGTTAAGCAGTTATTTTGAGAGGTTGATGTTAACTACAGAGTCTTCACAAAGGGAATAAACACAAGGAATAGACAGTGGGCATCGTATTCTATTAAACAATAATAATTTAATAATAATAATAATTTAATAATGTGATTGTGTTACATATATTTTACACTATATGAATGAGAAGCTCTTGCTACTTAAGTACCTACAGTTATTTTGATCAGAAAAGTTCAGAAAGTTCAGAAAAGTTTTCCAGATATCATGGTTCAGGCAAAAACTCCTTAACTGTTAGACTATTAAGAGATTTTAGTAGCAGGTTTTTTTTTTACTGTGTAATGTACGGTTAGAGTCCTTACTTGGGATGTCAAACCAGAACTCATTAGGTCCAGTTCTGACATAGAAGATTCATAATTTATGATTTTATGACACTGTATCTAAATGATAGCTTATAAAAAGAATGAGCAAAACACTTTGCAACACTTCTTGAATACCCTATTCTTTCCTGAAATTGCAGTACTGTTCAGTTAAGAAATTAGGCATATCAAACCACAAGTCAAGCCAGTAAAAGGGATTCTCAGTCTGTAACTCTTTTTCAACATATTTAGATGAGAACAGAGACCCAAAGTTTCCCTTGTATTTGGCTGTGCCTATGTTTCTGAGCAGTGTGGGCCAATAGAAGCAGACGTTCAGAGCAAAACAGCTGCACAAACTGTAAACATTTCAGTGGATTTTGCATCAGGTAGGATCTAGTAGAGTGGCATGAACTGAATATTTGTCAGCTATTCTCCAACAGCTCACCTTCTGCTCCAGTTTAATCCCAAAATTAATCTAGTTCATGAACTTAAGGACGCTGCACAATATGCCTCAAAGTGTTGCAATGAAGAAAACTAAAAAGCATTCCTTATCTGGATTAAAACAATAATGCAGAAGATTGTTTATATTTCCATAACAGTTAATGAATAAAAAAGAGAAACAACCTAAGGAACAAATGCCCGGGTATTTTTCAAAGACCTATTACAGAAAAGTGCTTCAGACTCTAAAACTGTTTCACAGAGATAATCACCTGTTACCCTGAGAGAGACGCATCCATGTAGCCCAGTATGAGCTACTATTTAACAGGTCACTAACTGTATAATCATTCTATAAGCTATATTGTACAGGGCTTGTGAAACTTAAGTGTCTAAACAACGTTGCAGTCCCAGCCTTCAACTAAATGTCCAATATTGGAGTATTTAAGAGCTGGACATCATAATACTTTAGTAAAATTTCTGCTTTAACACACTATACACTTGTGTGTATGAATGAAACACAAGTTCAGACATCCATGGACTAATCTCCTGCCAAAATTTCAGCCAGAGAAATTTGCAGGACCAGATCTCTGATGGCTAATAGTAAAGTACAATCAGTTAATAAGTACAGGCTTTTCTGTGGCTAAATACCCTGGCAAAATTATACCAAACAAGTTATGTGAAAATTAGTATCAGATAAAACATTTCTGTAATATAGCCTAGAGGTGACAATGGTATTGAATATGAACAGAGACTATTAGTTGAGGTGTCTTGTTTTTTAAATTATTCATATTTCAATTTTAAGAGATTTTTTTTAATGTTATTGAAATCTTCCTGCCCTGGAGCAAGTTTCATAATACCAAAAGTTAATATACTTGCCTGTGACTTTCATAGGTCCTGAGTTTAAATCTGGCTTGCGGCACAAAAGAAATTAACTTAATGGTCTCAGATCAGTCCTTAGTAGGTATTTGTCCATATCACAAAACTACTATTGTACATAATTTGGCAGTATATTGCAATTATAAAGTACTATTATGCCAGAAACTGAGAAATGGAATAGAAGGAACATTGCAAATCAGGTTTGACTTAGGCAATAATATTTATATAAAGTTAATTCAAACAATTCCTTACTTTCATAAGAATCATTATTCAGCAAATTATTAAACACGATGAAGTTGTCTGAATAAATGATCTGTGAATTTTCAAGAGATCAAATGACAGTAAAATAATATTTTACAGTGTCATGCCATTTTGGACACTGACAGTCAAAGATGTACTATAGTTCATTTTAGTTATGACAACAGAAAAATATTCTGTAAGTAGTGATTGTACGGGAAACCAACATTTTGTTTGTTTGTTTGTGTTGAAGTATACTGTATAATTAGTACACAAAACCACTAGACAAGCCATAATTAGAAGTGTAAGTGAAAACAATGCCATCCACATCATTCAACCATACGCAGTTAAATTCAATTAAATACTTTGCTGACTTTTACGTGATGAAGTTTAGCTACCATAATAATGAAAAGGAGAAAAGCAAAAAAAAAAAAGAAAGTGTCAAATAAATTAATTAGTGTAATTTATTCCATTAGTTATGCTAATAACATGGTAAGCGTCCAATAGCACAGTTCTTAAATTTTTTGAGACTATGACTTACTGGAATTCCACTAACTTAAAAGTAATAAAGAGGAAAAAAAATGCAGTATCTCTGCTTACATAAGCAAATGGATATTCTTAATTGAACTGAGCATTTTCAGGATAATAGCCTAGTTGTTCAGCAGTTCCACGAAAGATGTGTCAGTAAAACTTGTTTGTTAGTAGTGTAAGAAATAGAAGACAGTACAGGAATATGAAGTCATACTTGAGCTGGCAACCGCTTTGGAAAAGGCATTGCCTCTTCTTTAATAGTTGTCCCTACTTAGACACGTTGCTCTATAAAGGGTATTGAATAAGATCAGATCTTTCAGGCTGATATAGAAGTAAAACTGTAAGGTTTGCTCTACTGCTGTGCCTTAGAGATAAGTCCTGGTACTATCGATATGTATGTATATGTATGTATTCATACACACACATCATACAAATATGCAGAATTAAAGGCAGTTATTTGAGTGAGAATATACTTCTCCAATGAATATTTAGCAAATTATATATTTGAAATGTAGGATTTCAAGATCACAGTCTTGTCCTTTGTGTGGTAATAGATTGTTTTGTTTCAGGTTTAATATTTTGGTTTATTAAAGTTTTAAGAGGAAAAACCCCCCATAACAGTATAGTGGAACATAAAGAAGTAACCACAAGCACTGAATAATTAAGAAATCAATAAACAATTTAGCATTTCTTTGATGTTCAAATGACCTTCCTGGATTAAAAGTTAAGACAGTGCATGCAATATGAAATCCTTAGCTAGCTAATGTACCAAGTAAATGTGAGTAGGCTGGTAAATTTTGATTTAACTATCTTAGCTGCTTTGATATGTTAACTCTAAAGAACATTGAATCAGTCAGTTATTAATTCAGCAAAAGCCAAATAAATGACAGCACTTAGAAAGTAATACACATGCAGAGAAAATATCAGTGAGTTGTGGGAAGTAGGTGGTATGAAGATGCTCTGTAACAATCTGTAACAATGCTCCTTTTTTTCCAAAATCTGTGATATAACCTCTTTTGCCTGAAGTCAGGCAAAGCCTAAGGAAAGTCAACAATACTTTCCCTCCCCCCCCCCCCCCCACCCCCCCCCCCAAATAATAGAAATATCTTCTAGTTCAGAGTTCATGTGAATAGCTACAAAAATCTTACGAGTCTGGGCCCGAGGAAGGCAGGAAAGACTATGGCAACCCCACCTTTGCCCTATAGCAAGAACAGACCAACCTAACCAGAATGAGCTGGCCTTGTCAGGGTCTGAGAAGGACTCCAACAAGGAGTCGCCACTGGGGAGGTTAAAAGGGGATGTTTCAGGTTCTTTTTTCATGGCAAACCACCAGTCTTTTTATCAGAGGTGCTTTATATGCAGCCCTATGCTGTACTTGGATAAATATACAGCAGTTTAAAGCTGATATTGTAAGCGGTGTCAAAAATACCTGCCTCTGCTGAATGAATTTTCTCTTGTACCATCTACCTGCAGCAATCACGTTACGGTCACTCTTTAGAGAAGTTTAGTTGCCTTTTCACTTATTTCCTCCAGCCTAAATCCAGCCTGGCTACTCTTCTGTAGCTGGGCATAACATTAAAGATTCAGCTCAAGGACACAGAGTCTCTATAAATTGCTGAGTGCCTCTGGTGTGTAAGCACTCTAAGTTCTTCACGGAACAAATCCAGCTCCCCCAGGAGTATGAATGAAATCACCCCAAATGCTTCATCATGTATACAAAGCCTGTCATTCACTATAGGTATCAGCTCTTTAAATGAGTCAGTGCTCCTCATACACAAAAAATAATCTTTCTGAGATGGTGGCAATAGATTTTTCTAAGATAAAAGGTAGCACTGAGAATCAGTGTTCACCTTTTATCTGCCCTCTTCGTGCTGGTTGTGTTGATGAGGTCTACAAAGCAGCTTGAATTGAAAGTCAGCTTGATAATTTGTATCTTGCTCTCTTACCTGTCATTATAGTTCATCATTATCTTCTAAAAGATTTTTCCATTGCTTCTGAAACAACTGAAGTCAGCACTCTTTCTCTCTCTCTCTCTCTCCTTAGGAAGCAGTACAGCTGTCAGTATGCCAATCTACCCACAACATGTTACATCTATTTAGCAGTTTAGAGAAAGAACTGAGTGGATTTATTGTATTTGATCGAATTGAAATTTACTGTTGTGTTTTCTGAACTTGAACAATAAAGGAGTAAATAAAAATATAACTAAAAAGTGATGTTTTATAAAATTAATCATGAGGATTATCAGGATTTCTAAGAACATTACATTCATTATCAGCTCTAGCAGTACTAGAAATTATCCTAGGGATTTGCCTTCTCAAGTCAATCAAATATTTTTGCATATAAGATGGTTCAGACAACAGAATAAAGAGAAACAAAATAGATACCTACAATGTACCTGTTTGGCATAGGGATGTGAGTATAAACCATTTCTGCAAGCTACTCATTACTGAGAGCTCTCTAATATTTAATTGATTATGTAATTAATTTTAGTAGAGATCGATTGTATAAGTAACGTTCCCCCAAACCAACATGTCATTTACACCTTTAATTCAGTATATCTTAAAATTAAACCAAATATTAATATAAGCCATAAATCAAGAACTCAGAAGTCAATAAGATTTCCCTGCTCTTTTCAAAGAAATAGCTAGAAGGTCCTAGAAACCTAACAGTTATTTGCTTAATCTTTAAACAATTGTACCACCCTTAAACTTGCTTAAGATTTATTTTGAACTTATTTAAACTCAAGTTCAATACTGGGATCATTGGCCTTTTGTGGAATAAAAATCCTTTCATTCTTATATTTGTCCCCCAAATATGAGAATTTCAGCAACATATCACAATAAACTTGTGAGTAAATGGTAAAATCTGAGTCATGAATCAGATACAATAACCTAAGAGATATGGCGGTGAAAATTGGCCAGCAGTTATTTCCAACTATGCACGGAATGAAAAACCCAACAGTAGTTCAAACGTATGAGCTGTGTGCTCAGGCAGTCAGTTCATAGACAATCTGCTTTGTTGGCAGTATAAGTAAGAGCATAACAATAAAAAAAAGTATAACAAAGCCAGACTGCAGTGGAAGATGAGCTCCTAACTTAACAGCTTTTGTACAGAACAATGTAAACATCAACATTCCAGCCTCTGTTCACTGTCAGCGATTTCTGTCCTAGTCCCTGCCTTATATTTCCACCTTTTGACCATATAATAAAGTTGACTGGAGCAAATTACATTTGACAGAGAATTTTCTCTGACTTTGGAAAATACAGAAAAGGTTATATTATCCACTGTAACCCAAGAAATCTTTGATCCTGGCTTTTGACCTTAAGTTTTTGATACCAAAGAGTGATGTATTAGGAACTCTGGTGAATATGAAAATAGTCTTATAAGTTAGTACCGTTATTAAGTAAGATATTGGCTGGTGTTAACTAGATTTGTGATGACATTTTCTACACTGATAAGTTCCAATTGTTATGAAACCAATGTCCATGGATTTTGTTAAACTGTTCACATTTGGTGTCCAGCTTTCTCCCTTGGATTTCCAAGGGGTTCAACAAAACTTCTGACACAGTTCAGCTGTGTTCTTGTGAACAGGTCACTGTTTATTGCTTTCCCAACAAGTGACTGGACTCCAAATTGATAATTTCTTTGGATTTTGTCTATGACCTCCATCCTATTCACATGTTTTTAAGCCTTATTTTGCTCACTGTTATTCCATTACTTACTTTTCCAGGACAAATACCCAGATCGTAGTTCTCCATTAACAACTTCCACTCAACTGGTTTGGGTTCTAACTAAAATCTGGTTTTGTAATGTTTCTTTGTACTAAAGAAGAGTGAAACGTTAAAGGTTCAGATGTCCACTAAAGTATTCTTTTTTCCCTAAGTCACTCTTCTTCCTGCTTTAGTAAAAGTTTACATAAAGAAGTACCAGAAGCTTAGAAATGAAGTTAAAAAATGACAGAATCAATTTGCATTTTTAAAGATAAATCATTATGCAGATCGCTATTAACAATGTTACCACAGGTTTTAAGGAGATTTTAATATCTAGTAATATTTTTTCATGCAGTTTTCAATAGTTGTATTAATATTTTTGTTGTAAGTCTCAGCATGAAGGATCTGAAAGCAAAATAAAAACCCAGAAGGATGTTATACCTTCCTGAAGAAATAAAATGTGAGATACACTAGCAGAAATCCCAATGGCTGTGAAAAGGGTTGTGACTTTTTCAGATATTCCTTCTTGTAGCAGACAATATTTTTTTTATCAGATCTTTGAACTAAGACTTCTACCATACACCTAGAGTTGAATAGCCTGTTTGCCATAAGAGGATTAAAGACAGACATTTCTGTTCTTGTGGTAGTTGGCGCTTAGAGTACATGCAGCAAACTCCAGTACAGCAAAATGATACACATCTCTTATTAGGTGGCTCAATATTCCTAAGAGACAATAGTTAAATCTCAGTGAACTCACTGTTTATCGTTACATTAAGAATTTGGGCATAACTCACAACCACTTTTAGACGTAAGCCAGGGCTTAAATAATGAAAGGGCGCAGAAAAGCAAGACCTGTTAATAACAACAAAATGAATCTGCCAACTCTCTTCAGAAAATGAAGAAAAACTAAATTTTTTTTCTGATCTATTTAAGGAATTCATTACAATTAAATGTACTACTCACTTCTGGAAGGCAACAAGAAAGTCCAACAAAATATCATGCCGCACACAGACATAACTTTCATAGAAACCCAACAGAGAGAAGGGAGAGTGGAAGGACATCACTGATAGTTGTCAGGGCCACTGGTTCTTCCATAAGACGAGAGAACAAAGAGGAGCTGAGAAGCATTTCTGTCATCAGATGCTCATTTAACAATTTTAGCAAAGAGCAATTCTCATTCACGTCATCTGCTTCTGCTGTGAGAGTGGCTCTGAGAATGCAGCCATGGTGAGGCATGTTTTGATCAAGTCTGCTGCTTTCCCCTTCAAAGCGAATGAGATAATGTGGCTATGGAACGCCACCTTTTAATCAGATCAGTAGGATTCTATTGAAATGAAGTACAATGCAGCAGCAAGTTAGTATTTCCCTAAAACAGGTCTATACTTCTCCCTTTGAAATTGTGAACATAGCCCTTGTCCCTTTATCCCAAACTAGGCTTCATCAGAACTACGCTCAGCATTGCCTTTTTCAGTTTGCCCTTTTGTCACATTTTATTTCTATGCAAAGAAGATTTATGCATATACCAAAACCACCTTTAACTCGCGTAAGTCAAATGAGTTTGGGATATTTTTTGCAAAAGGGGAAAGCAGGTTGAAAGTTAAAACAATTCCTTGTCTCATTTGGCCTTAGAATTAATTTCAACTTTATGCCTGAACTTAAAAGACAGCAAGCTAGAGGTTTGTAGAAGATGATCAGAAATTGGTATTATGGAAAAAATAGATTGATGGGTTTACATTAACCCCTACACAGGCCTATACTGTCAGTTGCTAGTCACTAAAAACTTTACTCTTAGCAATGTTCCTCTCCTGCCTTTCATTTACACTGCATAACATTAAATAGTCGTAGCTGATGCAGTTGTGGACAGTAAAATGATCACAGTGTGTCATACACAGCTTCTGGAAGGCTGCCTAGGAATAAGAAATTAAGAGTTACTGATAGAAAAGAAAGTAAATTCCAGAGATGTCTGCCAGGCTTAACACAACCAGGGGAAAAGGAAGAATGGTCACAGTCTCTTAGTCTTTTAGACATGATTTTTGAGATGGACCTTTAGATGTTACGGGGTTAAAATCAGGTGGCAGGTGTACCTCTTCTGCCAATTTGTCTTCTACAAAGAAGATTCACATGATGCATTTCTCTGCATGTGCAGAGGATAACTTGCTGCACAGTTGGTGATTTCTGTAGTCCTTTAGGTATAAAAAATAAGACTAGTACCAGCAACACAGGCTGAGGCTTAAGACATAGAATCAAAGGAGTAAAAACCAGTGTATGCCACCGCCATATGAAGGGCAAATCAGTAATTTCTTATCTTAGTAAAATTAAAAACACCACACAGTAGCCTTGCCTGCATTTCACACCCTTAGCAGCAAAAATTGTTCTTTGCCTAAGGAATTCAGCTGCATGAGAATTTTATCTTGAGAGCTATCAACTCCAGTTGTGCTTCCACTTAAATTTATGGCTGAAAGTTTAGAGACTAGTAGAATGGAAAACATGAGTGTTTCAAACTTAAATTAGAGAACTGGACTTCATAGCTGGAAGTTCAGAAAAAAATCACTGTTTAACAAGCATAGCAATTGTACATACTATTGTATTGGGTGCTCATAATTTCATTAAATAGAAGCTTAAAATGAACAAGTTATTGCAAAAAAAAAAAAAAAAAAAAAAAGAAGGAAATAAGTCAATGGTGTGCAGTACTGAGATCATCTAGAAATAAGAAAGTAGGATACACTCTTGGAAAACATAACAGAGTTGAATGGTTGTTTCCTCCTTTCTTTTTCACTCCCAGGTGAAGAAACACTGGAGGTGTATCTTCTTGGGAAACAGGTGGATTATAAATTCTTTTGAGCTAGGCCATTCACTACTGCCATTAAAACTATGTTTTCAGTTAAATGGAAGGATCTGGTGAAAACATCTTATTAAAAGGAGTGAGGAGAGATGGGAGCAGGAGTGTATTAAAAATGAAGTAAATGGTCTCTAATAAAAAACATATCTTGGGACTTCCTTAAGGGAGCGTAAGAGCTTAGAAACTTGTATTACATAGTGGTTACTTGAGCCTACACTTGGGATCTTAGCCTCATCCTCATGTTCCATTAAGGGTGATAACCAGATTGAGTTACTGACAATATACCAAAAGGGCCACAGGTAGTAGCAGTGGGTTTTAAAATTTTGTCTGCCTTGAGGCAGGTTTTAGAGAACTTACTCTTTATAAAGCTTATATTGGAATTTTACACATTAAATTAAGATTATTCTTCAGGGATTTTTAAATTAATATCCTACATCCTCTATATATATTATTTTTTATTAGACTTCTAGTTTACTTTACATTCACTGCATATCTTAAGGTATAACCATTATTTGAATCTTCTCTCTGAATGTAAATTATTGTACAACATAAAAATAAGAAATAAAAAATATAAAAGTAGAAATACAAAATAAAAATTATTAGTAGGAGATCTCTAAAAGGCAACAGATGTGAAGAAAATAGGTAAAAATAAAAGGAAAAAATATGAGGCACCAAATTTGCCTTATTTCTGAAAAGCAATAAGTTTGGTTAACAAAAGGAACTGTTTATAATAAAAGAAAGGGAGAAAGATTTATCTGATTGAACTTCATATAAAAGTTTTGGGTAATAACACTAGTCTCTTACAGTTAATGGGAAGAAACAGGTAATTCTGAAAGGCATCTAACATATTCTAAATACATATCATGGAATCATAGAATGGTTTGAGTTGGAAGGGACCTTAAAGATCATCTAATTCTAAGACCCCTGCCACAGGCAGTGGCCCCTCCCACTCGATCAGGATGCTTCGGGCCTGATCCATCCTGGACTTGAACACTTCAAGGGAGGTGGCAGTCACAATGTCCCTGTTCAACCTGTTCCAGAGCCTCACTACCCTCAGTGTGAAGAATTTACTCCTAATGTTTAGTCTGAATCTTCCCTTCTCCAATCTATAGCCATTCTCCCTCACCCTATCACTACACACCCCTGTAATAAGTCCCTCACCAGCTTTCTTGTACACCCTCTTCAGGTACTGGTATCTACTGGCATCTGAAGGCTGGTATCTAATTTAAGTATCTAATTTTTAAGAACTTTCATTAGGACAGATAATTTTTGTCGAAGCCATTAAAATGTACATTAATGACAAAATTATGTGGAAAATTTCGTAGAAGGCACTTTCAGAATATGTTTTGGAGAAACAAAGAGTACAGTGGGCAGATACCTCTGTGAAAACACATTGACTCTGAGAATCTGATTCAAAACACATTATAAACAGTGAAAAGATCTGAAACAGCACTGGTTTGATGTAAATGACAAGTAAAACTACTGTCTATTTCAAAAGACATTTTGAAAGATCATTTTGACTCCCAGTAGAAATTTGCACCAAGTCCTTCTAGACTTAATCCTTCTCTAAGGACTTTTATTTCTACCATTTTGTTTCCTCCTCCCCATTCATGGATGCATTGTTTTATATTCCCTCTTGCGGTGCTGTGCTTTATGCATTTCGGCTGTTCCTACTCAACTATATCATACACTATTTTCTTGCCCCTTCCTTTCTTCTTTATTTTCTATTTAAAAATCCTTCTTCTGTTCCTATTTTTTTGGTCATTTCATTTACTAATTTGCAAGTCAATTTAGAGGAAGCCAATAATTTTACCTTGGATTTACTGCAACAGTTCCATCATTTCTTAATCACATAATTCCACTAAGGACTTTATCTCACTTTTTTATCTAAGCAGTAAACAGCCTTTGCATAGATGCATACACTGTGCAGGCATAGCTAGTTTTTAAATTCCGTCACTTATGCAGTCACTAAGTTATTGACTTTAAATAAGAAAACAACAGAAATTTCAAACATCTTTAAAAGTAAACTACATTCAGGAGTTATTTTAGTACCTCAAAGCCAATCCTAAAGCATCTAAACACCCTTTGCAGTCCAATTTTGAGAAGGACAAATTACCCACATACACAGACACAGAGGCACACACCTTTTCCTCCCTCCAGAAAACAAACCTGCAGTGTAATGGGAATAAGTGGACAAAGAAATAATGAAAAGTAATTTATTTTTAGGTGAGAGTCCAAAAGATGGGCAAACTTAAGTCTACTAGCCACATTGCAACAAATCATCTGCTTACTGCACTACAGCAAAGGAAATTTTCAAATACCTACTACTATTTTATATTTCACTATAGGGATTTCAGAAAGCACAGAGAAATCAATTTCCAATAAAATTCTATTTTCACCTTCTCCCTCTCCACTTTTTCTGCATAATTTCATTTCTTGAAAGAAAAAGGTGCTGACAGCTGAAAATCAGGCATTTCTTGTTAATTTGTAGAAAGCCTGTGATAACAGAGTGAAAAATAAAGATCCTTCCTACACATGTGCTCTAGCATATCTAACCTTTTTATATCAAATGGATTGGTCTCATTACCCTAACACATGGGGAACAAAGGGCAGATCCTCCAATATGCCACAGTTTCACATATCGGCAGCGTAAGTAAGATATGTCCATATAAGTGTATTTAGAATAATTATTGGTTAACAGATAAAGTTTAAGAATATAAAGTAGAGAAGCAGATTTTTGAAAAACAAATGTAGTGCTTAATAAAGTGAAAATTTACTGCCCTGTGACATTCTGTCTTTATTTACACAAAATCACAGCACCCAAACATCAAATGAAATTAAACTTACCATAAAAATAATAGTTCAACATTTGAGTGCAGCTATCCTAGATTACTTGACTGAGATTACCATAAGATATGTCAAATAGCAATAGCTGTAATGTTTCTTTTCATGATGCAGCAGCAGTGAATCACCAAGCTCAATTCACATGGACTAAAGCAACTCACTGCTCTCCAAGGTGTAGCTTGAAACAGTCATCTAGAAAAGCAGGATCTTATAGCCCATTGTGACACTGCTGAAAGCAGAGAAATTCAGTCAAGAAATTTTGCATTGAATTGTTACATCTAGCCAAAACCAGTTACTCATGGAGATAGAACAACAAAGTCTTCCAACGTAAGGAGTAAGACTCATAAATGACAGCACCTTGTCATTAATCGCTCTTACTCTGTTTTGACAATCTTGACAGCCTTTCATTTTTTCTGACTTTAAAGAGTAGTGATCACAAGGTCCTCATGAATTTATTAAATGTGGTACACATAGTAGGTCTAATTTATCCAATGAAACACTACTATTTGTAATTTTGTCCTGTAATTATAGTTCTATTCAGATAAACAACTTTCACTAATCTGCTAGTATGTGCTGTGTAATTAGTTTAATATCTGGTACCTATTGAACTAGGAAAACACAGAATCAAAGAATTGTTTAGATTGGAAAAGACCTTTAAGATCATAAAGCCCACCATAAATCTAACACTACTGAGTCCACCACAAACCATGTACCTAAGCATGACAACTACACGTCTTTTAAGTACCTCCAGGGATGGCAACTCAACCACTTCCCTGGCAACCTGTTCCGATGTTTGACAATCATTTCAGTGAAGAATTTTTTCCTAATATCCAGTCTATCTCTCCCCTGGCACAACCTGAGGCCAAGAAACCTCCCTCTTCAAGGGTGAGTTGGTAAGCATAAATATGAACATTCTTCTAATTTAACTCCATACAAACGTCCCAAGAGCTCAGAATTCCCAGTTCCTCAGTTTGCAGCTCCAAACTCAGTGCTAATGTCTGAAATATGGACATTTATACAATGTGCCTTGCAATGGCTTGCATGTTTTATCTTCACATGTATTTTAATACACATTTGGACCCTGAGTTCCAGAGCAGGATGATTTATTAATTAATTTAGTAACTCAATAAAACATTCAAAGGGCAAGTCTACACTTATCACAGATGGGCAGTTTGTAGAGATTGACATGATCCTAAGGCTTTCAATTCTCAAATTTACTTTGCGCTAACCACAGGTGTATAAGAACTGTGATTCATGTAACCCCCAAGAGAACTAATTACTTGTTAAGAAGAATGCACATTTTACTGTGTAGCATACAATACAGAAAAATTACCATGAATGAGGCTTCTGAGAGATGGAAGAAATTTAGACAGGTAATAGGCATAGTTGTGCGTGGTTCTATTCTAAAGAAAACTCACTTGAAGTCTTATCAAAACTAATGCCTTTGCTGTCCCTCCCCATTTAAGTATAACTTTTGCATAGTTTAAAATTTTACCTCTGAAAATGTTTTCAATCAAGCTATAATATGAATGTCTTTTATAAAATCTCAAGCTTCAACAAACAATTTCATTTATTCCTTTTTACTAGCAATGATAGGTAAAGGTTAATTTTGCAAGAAGTCAACAGCACTTTACCACAAAGCCAGTGTCCAATAACACTAAGAGAGACTAAACTGCTGTTTGGAATATCCTCATGTACCAAATTAGTACAAAATTCCATATTACAGTAATAAATGAGATGAAAACTTGAATTAACAATGTCCACACTCGTGTCTATCACTGCTATAAATAAGTAAATCTTAAATCTATCACAAATATGACTTCAGGAACTAATACTGCAAACCACTGAAATTGTTAGGTAGTTTTCTTCCATTGTCTTTTGCTTGTATTTCGCATTCACATGTTATGCAAAGTTGTATTTTTTACTTGCATAGAAAATCTGAATTCCAAATGTTAGAAAGATTTGGCTATCACCAAAAGTTTGCAAATGATATGGAAGTGGCATATAAAAGCATAGTCTGGAAGAAAAAATGTAAAATGTGGTCCATGGTAAAGGAGTTACATGAAGAAATAAAACACATCAATTTAAAAAGAATGTCTGTCAGAAAATGTTTTCGTGGAAACTGATTCAGAACAAGAGTGTTTTTCCCTTATCTCACTTATTCTCCACAAGAATGCTTGACTACAGCATGGCCAGGTAGTTCATCTTTGATGCTGAAAACACATCCCCAAGTCAGTGATTAATGCTCTGAGAGAGCAGACAGAACCCTGGATCTGTCATACAATAGGAAAATGGTCTATGGTTTTAGAAATGCGTATTAGGAAGGAGCAAGGAAGGAGAAATCTGAATGTAGTGCTTGTGGTTCAAGAAATGCTAAAATATTTTAATGTTATTCAAACATGTTCTTAAATTCACATCAAAGCATTCTTGCTTTCCATCTGAAAGGCTACAATGGCTTTCTCATTCTAGTGTATAAAAGTCTATGGCATACTTTGAGCCTAAGTCTTCTACAAAATACCATCCCTAAAGGATCTATACTTTGTCTATACATTTCTAGTGAAGAAATACTCTAGGTTCATTTATTAACTAATCTAGCTCAGATATTCTTTCTAGGAAGTTGTTGTAGTTTGAGGTAAATTGGAGTCAGTTTTGTGACTGACTCAGTTGCTGTAAGTAACTTCATTCTCTGAAAACTAACTGCATGTTTTTGAGACTATGTTCTTCTGTAAAGTCATAACATAGAGCATTTTTATGCGAAAGGGCCAATGCTTATACTTAAACAAAGCCATCTTCAAGTTGTAAAAAAGGAGCCACACCTACAAGGAGAGACCAGTAGGATAAGTGACCCTAAACTAACCAACAGAGTATTCTATCCCATATTTGTCATAGTATAAACCTGAGAGATCATGAGTGTTGTTTCTTATTCTATATTTCCTGACATCCAGTGAGGACCTCATCTGCCTGGTTGTTCCTAATCCCAGATCTATGCGTTCCTGAATCAAGTGTATGAGTACACCTCCTTCCTAGCTGTGGACCCATTCCCTCATGTCTGCTCTGCTGCATTTGTGGTTACCTATAGTCATCGAGAGGCACAATGGGCACTCAATCTCATATATTTGTATATATATCATTACTTTCTAATTATTCTTGTTATTATCATTATCATTTCCTTAAAGCTGTAGTTTTAGTTTCCAGCCCATAAGTCTTTTTCCTCTCATTTCACTCTCCCTCTTCATCGAGGGAGGAAAGGGGAAAGGATTTTGGAAGCTCAGCTCCACAGATTTTTAGCTGCTGAATTTTAACCGGGTGGGGCTAAACCGTGATAGAAGTTTTGAGTGTACTGAGAAACAATGAATTATAACATGTAGCCTATGCAAATAGGCTTACTTGTGGCTGCCGCTGAATGGAAATCGGTCATTCTTATGCTTGTCCTAAAATCAGGAGCTGAAGCTATGAAAGTTCACTTCGGAAGGTATTCTGATTAAGGACTGACGTTAAGATCAGGCTGTACATAGCTGATAATGTTGTTGGTGATGATGCCTAGAAATTATTTCGAATACCAGGTCTTTAATACAGAGATAAATCTACCACCTAAAAAACTCCATTCAGAAACCTAAGGAAGTGAAATCCTTAATTTCACATGCCTTTACCTGAATATACCTTGTTCTGAATATACCAAATTCATGTGTGAAACTGAAATATTTCCTAGGAGTAAAAGAAAGCTGGTCATGTGTTCGAGTAATATGACAATAATGTTCCTCGCCATTTTCTTGGGCTGTAGCTCTATCTCATTTTCTTTACCTGTCAGGATGTGTATATAGAGAACAAATGTACCTGCGGCTTATCACAGCCCTGCTCTCTCTTCTGGAACATCCTGAAACACAATTTATCATCAGCCTGTAACTCCATGAAGTCCTGGTGTTTGGAAATTATGTAACTGAAAAGATTCCAGACCTTTGCACTAAGATCCTATTTAGTCTACAGAAACACAGACTATCACCTTTGTGCTACTCCATCTGGAAGGGATGCCTGTACCTCCACCACTAGTCCTAGTAGGTTATTGCCTCTTGACAAATGGTAGCTTCAGATGCTCAAGGTGAATACTAGGGTACAACAGTAGCTAGGGCTATAGTAGCCTTAGGGGCATTTATTACAACAATTTCCTGGAGTTAAATTTACTCTGCCTTAAGGAAGCAAACCATAAGGTCCTTTAACTCAATCCCAGGTGTGAACAATGCTCCTGCAAGATAGGAAACCATTTCTTCATCCACAAAGTCAGTCATTCAAGAGTTTTTGTCACTGACAAATTTTCAAGTCACTGAATTAATTCACTGTCTTTTTACCACCGTTATTAAACAAGGACCCTCACCTGGGTTTATATATGTGTCTAAAGAGGCTGATTTTTGGCAAGCCTAGCCCCTAGTTCATCAGCAGATGCTAGGAATATACTCTTCTGTGATTCTGCAATTTCTGCTCTCACCTAGTTCCACTTCTACAATACATATTTGAATCAGATCCTTGCTCTGCCAGTACAAGAAACAAATGCCTTCAGAGAAAACCTAAAACATCTTCTGACTCTTTTGAGGTTTAGAAAGACTACTAAAATGACATTTTATTTGTGTTTAACCCCCATAAGTGATTTTGACCTTTCATGGTCGATTTGATTAAGTGAACCTGAGTCATATCTCGAGCTGTACATCATTCTGCCATTTCACAGTGTGAGGATTGATGCAAACATTTTCTTCACCTTCAGTGTACACATATTTTCATCTACAGTCTTTCACTCTTGAGTGCCAGGCTAAAACAAAACCAAATGTCTGAAAAAGGAATACATAGATCTGAGTTACCAAGGATTCCTGATACCAAGCTGCCTATTTTGGTGCAAAAGCAAACAACTAAAAAGCACCTATAGGTGAGTCACTTAATATGTGGGCTAATCTCACAGTTTGGCCAACACGATACGATTAAGAACACAGGGACTGGAATATTATAGGTTTTATGGCAAAAGCAGTAATGTTCATCTTATCAGAGGTAAAGCTGAGGTCACAATTCCCATCAATAATTCTCTCAGAAGAGTTCTTCACTTTTCTGTTTATGAGTTAATTAAGAGCTCTATGTAATTTTCTCCATATATCTTTAGGTAGTGATGTGACATATGGTTTCTAAGAGCAATTACTTGTGAGCCATTTGCTGAGTACTTGAAATTCAAAACAGGAATCATATTGAATTGAAGTTATGTTGACACTGCTGGATTTGCCTGATTGGAAATGTGAATTACGTTAGTGAACTCACTTTACATGACTATTCTCTTCTATTTTCTTAGTATTATCTATTTCTACAAAAAAAAAAAAAAAAAAAAAAAAAAAAGTCCTGCCAGAAATTGTCATACTTACAGATAGTGAAGACACGTTACAAAGGGAAAACCCAGAAACTGTTGAAGTAAATCTGCTTCGTAATGGAGGCATGTGTGACTGTCCCAAAGTTCTGTTTTATATTTTCAGTTGCAGTTTCACACACAGGTCACACAATTCTAGTTACAGATGTAGGATTCCAAACACATTGGAAAATAAAGAGAAAATGGTATAGTCAACAATAGAAAATATTTTCCTAACAACTTGCATATCAACATTTCATTCCAGCATTGTAAAATTATAATTCATATCTTATGTCTAATTTGACATGTTTTAAATGTGTCTTTGAAATTGTCTTCACATTTCAAGAAAGTAGTTTCTCAGCAAATAGACTCTTCTGAATGAAAACTGTTATTAGTTCCCCTTCTATATCCTTTCTGGGATTGAAAGATGGACTTCAGTCACTCTTTTCAGTTCCAGACTTCTGACTTTGCAAGGATATCACACTTCTTTTTGTAATATGATATTGATGACATTCATACTGTAATCTATTAAAGGCTGAGATGAACCGTCAAATTCATATTGATTGTAATCCCAAACACTTCAAATCCAGTTCTTCATAAGGGAAATCTAAATACATTAATTCAGTAAAGATGTACAGTTCTTCATGTTATTAAGAGACTTCAAAAAAATAAGAGCAAACATACGAAATTATTACTAGGTAAAAATTATTTTGAAAGTTTGTGAAAAGATGATTGAAATGCATTACTACTATTTCATAAGTTTTTCTGCATCTTCACTTTACAAAACATACAATAAACATTCAGCATTTTTTTTATTGTTTGCTACTATTGATTTTTTTTCTGCAAATACGCAGGCTCTTGATTCATATTTGACATTAGAATCCCTAATTGCACTGTTCTGATCAGCATGTAATTATTCTATGTATAAATGCAAATATGGTTTTCTGACATTTAACTTTGTGCAGTAGTGATGTTAAAGCAGCTATTTATTTACAATAGCAAGGCATACATTATGCCAGAAAATCTCAATCATGCTCAAGTTCAAATGTTAACAACGGATTAGAAATAGTCATTAAGTGTGCAGGAATAGAGGGTGATTCAAGGTGGTACTCTACACTCCTTCAAAAGCAAATGCAGGAAGTATTGCTTAATGATTGTCAGACAGTCATTTAGACATAATTTAAACGTCCAAACTAAAGATCTCCCAAGACATAAGAACCCGAATGGTTAATAGGGCGAGTATTATTAAGAGCTTGCTATTACAAATGCTGGAGGATCATTTAGAACATGTGAAGGTCATTCAAATCCAGAACCACATATCCTTGCTAAAATAGGGGATTTTTCGCTATACCATTTTTTATCCTACTCCCAAATGCCTACCAGTACTAGATTTATGATCTGGAAGTTCCAGGATTCTCAAAGCTGAAATAAAAAGAAAGAGTTTAAGCAGAAATCACCTGTAAGTCAGCAGCATATTTGTGTTTATGTTTTTCCTGTTCCTTTGTATTTATGATTCTGCTGAAAACAAGGGCCATTATCCTGTTAGAGTAATTCCTCCATACTCTATTCTTACTGGGAAAACAAATAAAGAAACAAGTGAAAACCCAGGCAAAACCCAGTGCAAACAAAAAACTTCCTGGTGATTTCATATGTAAGAAAACTTAGAGCACTTTTCTAGCCTATCTTGAGTGGATGTTCAAGATGAAGCAGAGAGGTGCAAAGGGGATGAGTCACTGCATTGTGTGGGATATTGTTATGCTAATTTTCTGCCTTCATATACCAGAAATTTGACTGAGAAGTTAGCTCCAGTGACACCAACTACTCCAAAAAGAAGAAAAGTACATTTAATTCCTCCTTTCTTCTCTCATCTTTACAATAATAACAAGAAGAGAGCATGTATTAAAATTATGTTCAAAAGTAGCATCTACAGCCCTCATGTCCCTGAGGTTCAACAAAGGTTCTCAGAACTCTTAGTTTAATAGAAATTTGCACAAATAAAGTAATTCACTCATATTTCAAACTGGAAAACAGTCTTTAATGTATAACTTCCTAAGGAGGTTCCCCTTTTCCAGTCTCCCAGCTTCCGTGGCACGATGAAAAGGTCTGGTGCTTTAAGAAAGATCATAATTTCTTTTGTACAATTCTTTAGAGCTAACTGTGTCAGTTGGTTTTTCACAAGGATTAGCCTGAGCCATATAAAGAAATAGCAGCACTTGTGCCTATACTGATGAATTAAAAGAATCCACAGAACTTCCCCTTGTTCTGGAATCCAATCATGTCTTCCATTCAAACTGAGAATGTAGTGGGGGCACCCTGGGACATTTCTGTTAGATCCACATTTAGGAGCTGGCAGAGACCTGGAGTTACTCTCCATAAGCAGCTTGGCCAACCTGTTTTAGGAAATGGAATCACAGAATCACAGAATCACAGAACAACCAGGTTGGAAGGGACCCATCGGATCTTCTAGTCCAACCATTCCTATCTAACACTAAAGCAAGTCCCTCAAGACCTCATCCACCCATGCCTTAAACACCTCCAGGGAAGGGGAATCAACCACCTCCCTGGGCAGCCTATTCCAATGCCCAATCACCCTCTGTGTGAAAAACCTCCTCCTAATCTCCAGCCTAAATCTACCCTGGCGGAGCTTGAGGCCATTCCCTCTCGTCCTGTCCCCTATCACTTGGGAGAAGAGGCCAGCTCCCTCCTCTCTACAACCTCCTTTCAGATACTTGTAGAGAGTAATGAGGTCTCCTCTCAGCCTCCTCTTCTCCAGGCTAAACAACCCCAGCTCTCTCAGCTGTTCCTCATAGGGTCTGTTCTCCAGCCCCTTCACCAGCCTCCTTGCTCTTCTCTGGACTTGCTCCAGAGCCTCAACATCCTTCTTGCGGTAAGGGGCCCAGAACTGGACACAATATTCAAGGAGCAGCCTCACCAGTGCTGAATACAGAGGGAGAAGAACCTCCCTGGACCTGCTGGTCACACTGTTTCTGATACAAGCCAGGATGCCATTGGCCTTCTTGGCCACCTGGGCACACTGCTGCCTCATGTTCAGTTGGCTGTCGACCAACACCCCCAGGTCCCTCTCCTCCTGGCAGTTTTCCAGCCAGGCTTCTCCCAGTCTGTAGTTCTGCATAGGGTTGTTGTGCCCCAAGTGCAGGACCCGGCATTTGGCCATGTTAAACCTCATGCCATTGGACACTGCCCAGCGGTCCAGCCTGTTTAGGTCCCTTTGCAAAGCCTCCGTACCCTCCAGCAGATCGACACTTACACACAGCTTTGTGTCATCTGCAAACTTGCTAAATACAAGCTTAGCAGTTTAGATTCAAGCATTTCCAAGATTTTTTTCCCGAGAACAACTGAACACAGCTTTAATTTACTAGCAGAGTTACAGCTTCTTTTGGGCTGTGACACTCCGGGTCAGATGAAGTGCTCTGAGAAGAAGGGGGATGTCTCTTCCCAAGGACCAATATGACACGTTCAGTTCAGGACAGACTATGGAGAACAAGGAGAACCCAAAATAGACAATGAAAACCAAACATGGTCCATCAAGTATGAGTATGGTTATGAAGAGGAGCAGAGAAAAAGCATCTGGCAAAGACTTGGAAATGGGAGAATGGGATTTCTTGGAGTGCTGTCTTTAAGGAAAACATGGAAGAAGATTAGCGTTATAACTATCTTCACCTTGGGAATTCCACCTCTTATGAATGAGTAGTAATTCTTTCTACAGATATAATTTGTTTGTTTCTTTTTAATCTCTTAGAGTGTAAAGCAATCAAACTAGTAATATTAATTGTAGCATTAGGTGACTCTCATTCTCAAAACTGTCATTTCAATGACATAACTTAAATTAAGAACTTTATTACCTTAATATTTCTCATTTAGTGCAGACTGCGATACAAATGTATAAAATAGGGAAGGCAGAAACAAATCATGACAAAGAATTCTTCAAAGATCTTTTCCCAAGGCTGATATATTTTCCTTTCCCAAAAAACCCAAGCAAATTAGTTGAAATTGCTGAAAATCTGCATGAGACTTTCCCACTTCAATATTTAACAGGAGAACAAAATCATTCTTTTATAACCCTGCTCAGAAAAGTTTCAAGAGATACTAGATACAGAGTTATTTTTGGAAGGCAAGAATCTGAAACTTTTTCTCATGGTAAGGTGTAATTTTAGGGTCAGATTTTTCAATTGCAGTATATATTTTCAAGGTATTTGGAATCCATCTGCTCTGCCTACAGGGTTAAACAGCAACATAAGGAACATTAGAAGAGTAATCCAAAAAAACAACATTCTGAGCTAGCTGATGATGATAAAGAAATATTTTAGGCCAAGACAAGGATAAAAGTTAAGATCTATCTTCTTTGTGGAAAAGAGTTTCAGGATTTAAGGCTCAGAAGCCTCTTCAGAAGTTGCTGCACAGTGACTGGAGCAAAGAATAACCTGGTGGCCTACTAAGAGTGCCTGTTAGGAAATAAGTCTTCTATATTCTGCTTCCGGGATTGTTTTATTACTTTTATAATTAAAAATAAATTTATAAAATGCTGAATCATTTTTGGTAGCTGGAGGCAAACCCCAGAACTTTAAGGCTGACTTTTAAGTTTTAAGACTTTGATTTCTCATGATACTTGTAATTTTTTTTTCCTGTCTCATACAATGAATCTTTTAAAATGTCTTTGCATTTTGCAGAATGGCATTATTCCATCACTTTTATATATTCCTGTTTCCAGACCTTGCAGCATACTACATTTTGTACTGAGGATACTTCTTAGGTAGCTGGAGTATACAGTTTTACAGTCATTCTGACTGAAGAAAATATCATCCATTACATAAGAGCTGGGAGCAATAACAACAATTATGTTTCCTTTTCTTTGAAAGAAATGGCCTCTAGATTTCTAGATCAACTCAACAGATCAGCTTAAACAAATCTTGAGAGTGACTTTGGGCCTTCTTGGGGTTTTTTTATTTTGTTGTTTTTCCCTGATTTATGTTTAAGCAGCTGTACATCACAGGCTTCCTCATACATCTCCACAGTGTGAATATCTACATCTGTAAGAGGGGCAAATTGTGATGCTGGCTTGTGGATCTTGCTCTTCAGGATGAAGATGCCAAATGGAAAGGCTTGGGTGTGTGCAAAAGCAGAGCTGTAGCAATTTGTAGAGCAAAGCCCAGAGAAATCTATAATTCAGGCAACAATTGACCCTGATGATTATTGACAGTTCATGATTTCTACATTAGGGAACCTCAGACACAGAGTCTTTCACTGCCTGTCAATGCATGTATCCTGTATACACTCCCATAAAACCTGATCACAGAACCCATAAATGTTATTTTTAAGTACTAGATGGGAGTACAACTGATTTTGTATCAAATCCCTCCGCCAGACTTACATTTTTGTGGAAATTCTTTCATATGTTTGTTTAAAGCTGCACTTCTGTTCCTTTGCAAGACAATATGAATTATTCTCCTCTCCAAAAAAAAAAAAAAAAAACCAGGAAGATAGAAGCCTTTTAGGATTTAGGATTTTCCAAGCCAGTACTCGCTTTTAAATTTATTATTTGCAGACCATGAAATCAGCAGATGTTGACAACTTTGTCAGAGCCATTAGAGGAAATCATGCAAAATTATAGAAGTTCGAAGTGGTTTCACTGAAAGGAATAAATATACAATTAGAGTGTTATTAAAATTCAGATGTTCTGATTTTTTATTCCACGGCTATTATGACCTAACTGTTTCTGGTTTACTTAGAGATACTTGAGTTCACATAACACTGACCAAATGGCCTGCAACAGCCACTCAGAAATCATTATGGTCTTTCATGTTAAACTAGTTTCCACAGAAAGGCATTAAGATACATTTGGAATTGCAACAGGGCCAGCTAGGACCAGCAAAGATGGCTGAGATATGTGGCAGAGTTTACATGTAATAAAAACATGAGAAAATGTTGAAATGTTTAGTCAAGAAAAGAGAAATATTGAAAGGGAACTCAATCAGATTATTAATACCATATAAAACACTGGGAAAAAAAACAAGGTAAACCCAAAACCAGTATCATAAAATGAATTAAAAAGAAGATAAACAGCCAGTATTTTGTAAAAGATGTTTCTACACCAAATAGTCTCAGCAAATAGAGTTAATACTGCAGAAAATCACAAGAGAATATATTTCAACTAGGTCTTAAAAAAAAAGACTGATATTTTTATATCCACTAATAACATTTGTAACTATGGTAGCTAAGATAAAGATAAGGCTAATCAGATCTCCTGTTGTAGGATATACTCTCATACCATGCTGCAGTCAGGAAGGAATTGTGTCCTATGTAAACACTAATTCAATGCATCTGTTTATACGTCCTGTAGAGGCAGTTTCTGCTAAAAACAGCAGGTGAGGTCAGTACTAGAATCATTTCTTTGTACAGTGACTGTGATGGAGAATAACCAGTCTTAGAAAAGACATCTAAATTCAGTTATGGGTGCGACTGTTAAACGCATTAGTGTGTATAACAGTGTAGATTAGTTTTCCTTGAAAAACGTACTATTTTACTCATGAAGTTGTTAAGAGGAATTGTTTTAATTTTAGTTCACCTGACTTCTATATCTTAAATTTAGTCTTTTGCGTAAAATTTGTAGACAAACAATATAATGCAAAGTAGCTTTATAGAAGCCACATAAACCAGGAAAGATTTCAATCCTATGCACATTTTTTTTACCTCATACTCATTGTAAAACCATGGTTTCATAGGGTTTCTTATAAATATGGTGGCAGCAATAGCAGCATAAAAAAAAATGCCATGTTGACAATGTGCAAAAATCTAGAAATTGAACTGAT
The DNA here is from genome assembly GCA_033558105.1 of Coccyzus lansbergi. NCBI lineage: Eukaryota > Metazoa > Chordata > Aves > Cuculiformes > Coccyzidae > Coccyzus > Coccyzus lansbergi. The sequence continues at coordinate 2,107,623 of JAUMJK010000168.1, forward strand.
AGTGGTAGGATATCTACACACATCTTTGTCGATTAAATTAAGTTGCAAGCCAGATTCTAGAAATCCAGTTAAATTATCCTTTTCACATGATCACAGAATCATAGAATGGTAAGGGTTGGAAGGGACCTCTGGACATTATCAGTCCAAACCTCTTTTAGAGCAGGTTCACCTCAGGCAGGTTGCATAAGAACAGGCAGGTTATAAAAATCTCCAGAGAAGGAGACTACACAATCTCCCAGTGTAGCTTGCTCCAGTGCTCCATCACCTTCACAGTAAAGTAGTTTTTCATCATGTTCAGGTGGAACTTCCTGTCTTCCAGGTTATACCCCTTTCCCCTTGATCTATCACTGGACATCATTGAGAAGAGTTTGGCCCTGTCCTCTTGACACCTGATCCTCAGGTATTTATAAGCAGTGGTAAAATCCCTTCTCAGTCTTCTCTTTTCCAGATTAATCAGACCGTAGTCTTCCAGACCCTCTTCATAACAGAGAGTCTCCAGTCCCTAATCATCTTTGAGGCTCTCCACTGAACTCTCTCCGGTAGTTCTTTGTATTTCTTGAGCTGGGAAACCCAGAACTGGGCACAAGAGTCCAGATGTGGCCTCACTGGGCAAAGCAGAGAGGTAGAATAACCTCTCTTGACCTGCTGGTCACACCCTTCATAATGCATCCCACAAAATCATTGACCTCCTTGGCCACAAAGGCACATTGCTGGCTCATCATCAACTTGTGGTCTATCGTGGCTTTCAGTTCCTTCTCCACAGAACTGCTTTCCACTCAATCAACCCCTAACCTGTACTGGTTTGAGATATTTTTCCTCAAAAGGTGCAGAATCCTGCAACCTGCCTTTGTTGAACTTCACTAGGTTCCTCTCCACTCAGCTCCCTGGCCTGTCCAGGTCATGCTGAATGGCAGCACAGCTCATATCAAAGCAATCAAAAAACGTCAATCAGAAGTCCATCAGAGTGCAACCATCTGAGCTCTACCACCTAACCAGTTCTCAAACCACTGTCTACTCAGGTAACCCACACTTCCTAAGCTTACCTCTGAGGATATTGTGGGAGGTACTGTCTAAAGCCTTGCTAAAGTCAAGGCATACGATATCCACCATTCTCCCCTCATTTACCCAGCAAGTCATTCAGGCTGTCAGACTGCTCCAGCATGATTTCCTCTTGCTGAATCAATGTGACCACTCCTGATAAACTACTCTTCCTTCAGAGGCTTGAAGATGACAACCAGAAGAAACTGTTCCATCATCTTTCAGGGGATGCAGGTGAGGCTGACTGACCTGTAGTTTCATGGGTCATCCTTCTTGTTCTGGGAGTAGACTGGAGTGATATTAGCTTTTCTCCAGTCCTTAGGAATCTCTCCTGTTCTCCATGATTTTTCAAAGATGATGGAGAGTAGTTTAGCAATAATATCTGACAGTTCCTGCAGTGCTCATGGGTGCATCCGATCAGGGCCCCTGGATTTCTAAGTGTCTAGTTTGCCTACATGATCTCTAACACATTCCCCCTCAATAAAGGGAGAGTTTCTTTCTCCAGAATTTCTCTCTTTCCTCCTAGGTCTGAGGTAGGTGAGGGCTGGCATTAGCTGTAATGAGTGAAGCAAAGAAGGCATTGAGCAACTTTGCCTTCTCAGCATCCTATCTCACCAGGGCACCCACCTCACTCAGCAGTGGGCCCACATTTTCTATAGTCTTCCTTTTGCTGCTGATGTACTTGAAGAAACCCATGCTGTTGTCCTTCATATCCTTTGCCAGATTAAATTGTAAATGGGTCTTAATCTTACTCGTTGTATCCCTACATGTTCTGACAGTGTTCCTGTATTCCTCCTTAGTGGCCCCAGGACTTTATAGTCTTCCTTGATTGTGCTGCTTGCACCCATGTGGAAAATAACAGTGGATAGAAATTGGTGTTCTTCATGAGATGTAGCACCCTGTCAGTAACATCTCCATCTTAGCTCCTGGAAGGCAGCATACCTCTTGTGACATCCTGTCATACTGACAGATGTGTGCCTGAGTGTCCTGTAACACTCAGTAAAAGCCCTGGTTTCTTTTTTGTTGTATTCACTGTGTGCTACTGGTACAGTTTCCCCTTGTGGACCTTACTGGTGAGTATCAGTGGCTGTTAAAGCTTCATATCTGTTTTCGGTTGTGATGGTCAAGGATAAAGACTAAAGTGGAATCCTGCTTTTGCAGGTCAGCAGGGTCTAAAATGCCTCATTCTCAGTAGTAGTAACTGCAGGAACATAGTTCTGAAATCCCTTCTCTGTCTCAGTTTTTATCAGTTCCCTGCAGTTTGGTGACTTGACATAGCAGGTCATGAACCTGTGCATATCTTTTACAGGTACTTATTTTTCCTTCTGGAGAAGCATCTGGGCATTTGTTGCAACTTACTGCCTTTACTGAAGTCTCCTTTTTCACTCTTTCCATCTGAGTGGATGCATAAGACATCTTAGGGGTTCTCTCTTTAGAAACACTGCTTTTAGTTCTGAGCTGACTGCTCACTATTTTGGTAGAGACTTAGAGCACTTCCTCGGACTGTAGACCTACAAGCCTGTTGCAGAGCCTTTCCCATGCACCCATCTGCACAATCTGCTCTAAAAATACATGTGCCATATCCTGGCTGATGCACCATGCCATTTGCCTTCTCTGTTCGCTGTGCACCTTATCACTGGTGCTCCTGAGGGCCTTTTAAACCGCTCGCAGTTCCTCCTGGAAATGCCCAAGACACACCAGCCTCTCTTGTGAGAGTTGCTATGTCCTGGTGGGTCCTTCTGCTCTTCCATTGACTTCCCTGTCTCCAGGAACCCTCTGTCCACTTCCATCTAATGTTCAGTCCCAGCAATTACTGTTGCTGCTGCAGTATGTGTCACCAACTTTCAAGTGACAGTCTTTCACATTGTCAAGCTTACAACTATTCTTGTTAATTAGTTTGCTTTCCTTTTCACTGCTGAGAAATAAGTTATTTTTGCCATATACAGAGTAGAAGAAAAAAAACAGAGATACCATTTTTTTCAAAATTCGGTATCACAAACTGTACATTTATAAATGCTTTGAAAAAGCTTAATACCTTTCTGTGGTGCATATAAGACTAATCATGACATGCTACTGGACTGCAGAATAACAAAAGTTAACACTTTTAATAAAGTTTTCAACAAAAATGGACAGGGTGGTGAAATTACTTGCTGAGGCATCTAGACAGAGATGGCAGAAAAGTGTCCAGAAATCAGATCTCTTGAGTTCCACTCCTCTGGAGGACTTAAAAATTTTTCTCTGCTCAGAAGTTAAAGTCCTATCAAACACATAATTTCAACCATGTGTTGTAAGAAAACATTTTTAAAGAAACGAGCTATTGCTATTTCTTTGCAGTTCAGTAATGATAGGGTTACACCGGAAAGGTTAGAATCATAGAATCATAGAACAACCAGGTTGGAAGAGACCCACTGGATCATCGAGTCCAACCGTTCCTATTAAACACTAAACCATGTCCCTCAGCACCTCATCCACCCGTGCCTTAAACAGCTCCAGGGAAGGTGACCCCCTCCCTGGGCAGCCTCTGCCAGTGTCCAATGACCCTTTCTGTAAAAATTTTTTTCCTAATGTCTAACATAAATCTCCCCTGGCGGAGCTTGAGGCCATTCCCTTTTGTCCCGTCCCCTGTCACTTGGGAGAAGAGGCCAGCACCCACCTCTTGTTCAGGCTAAACAACCCCAGCTCTCTCAGCCATTCCTCATAAGACCTGTTCTCCAGCCCCTTCAATGGCTTCGTTGCTCTTCTCTTGACTCTGGTTTGGTGCCTCCCACCACATCTCTCCCAACAGGTGGCACGACTGGGGACTCCCCACTTCTATGTGGAGCTGGATAATGATCAGAGAAGGTAAAATTAGGTACCTAGAGGCAGTTTTATGGTCTCTGAGGAAGATGAAGTTGGAACAGGTGTTTAGGTAGGTATGTAAGAATCTTTGCTTTACAAAGTCAGTCATTACTATGCTTGTAAATATTCTGTGTCACTTAGGCAAAATATGCAGAAAACATGATGAGTCAAACTGGGATTTCTCCTTTGCAAAGATAAACACGAGAAACAGAATATATGTACAAAACATATTGCTTTTTCTGAATAGCTCCATAAATATGGATCTATTTAAAACCATGGGGAGAAAGCTTAGCCCAAACCAGCGCCAACTCAGAGTTACATGCCACGTACTGAGAATTTGGGAAGAAAATGTTCCTGTGGAAGAAGCTGTTCTACCTCAACCATAAGAGTCTTAGCTACAAAACATTTTCTGTTTTCTCCTGGGAGGAAGGGGCAGCAGGCTGTGTGTGTGGGAAGTTCTGTTTTCTTCCATACATACTAAAATCATTTGGCAGTAGTAAATCTACATGAAAACAGGTGGAGCTGACTTAATGCAGCTTGCATTTTGTGACTAGTGATCACAGTAGGATCACAGTGGGACCTAATGTGACATTACAATCAATCATCTCTACAGCACACAAATGTAACATTATGAGTGTACACAGCCAGAACAGGGGAAAAGCAGAAATAGTCAAATCCATCATAAAATAAATTCACTAATCACGTAAGAACAATATTGACGTAAAAGAAAAAACGTCATCTGAAATTCTGAATGGATGAGGAGATACAGGAGTCTGAACAAAGGTGCTTGATGCTATTTCAGACACCCTAGATTATTTGATCTGCCCTCCTGATGGCTCTCCATAAGACAAGAGTCAATGTTTGGTCTTGTGTTATACATGTCAGTCCTGTGTGGAAGTTTGACTACAGTATATAGCGTCTAAAAAGACACCAGACACCCATGTTAGGCACATGAATTACTTCTCAAATTTTTGTTCAGTGCTCTTGAGAACATGCACTCAAAATATATAGAACAAAAAAAATCTATCTACATTTAATGTGGAGCTCAGAAAGTAAGGCTGCATCTAAAATTGCTTGGTATGTGTCTCTATGGCAGGCAGGAAGTTCCAGTTCCCTTATCATTCAAATCAGAGTCCTGTTAGGAGTGAAGAGGGGCAGCTTTCCAGCCTGCACACTCGAGTTTCCTTTCTATGAAAGAAACTGTTCATTTTTTACAAAGGAATGAGTTACTAAATTTAAGCTCTTGCCAGGAAAGGTTTGGGCAAAAAAGTCTTTTTACTCCATACTAAGAATGTGGCAGCTGAAGTAGACTTCATAATCCAGTCTGATTTTCAAGAAAACTGTAGGAAAAGGTGAGCAATAAGACTTGCCTGTGTGTAACATGCATGAAATTGGTATTCATTATCCCAGGCTGTCTGTTGCACAAAAAGACACTGATCTAATATGTGTCAGGTCATAATATAGAGAATGGAAGGTTGCTTGCACTTTCCTCTTCATGGCTGCTTTCTTGGTACCTTCAATCAGATTTTCTGGCAGCAATTTAAGTAGTAATAATAGCATAACACAAATTTCTCTTAATTTCAAACTTTTGCATAGTAGACAAAAATTCCATACTTTGTCAGCAGTCAAATAAAACACATAAACCTAAGTAGTGTGAAAACATTGCAAGGCATGTGAACATTGGACTGAAGAAACTAAAAAATACATAATCTAAATAAAGGTAATTAATCGGTTAACTCTACCATGCTTGCTATGCAGTCATTAACTTGAGGTTGTTTAGATAAACTACAACCATCTCTATCTGTTTGCAATTTTAAAAGAAATAAGAAATTGCAGAAATTAAATGAAAGCTACTATATATTGACTGTAAAATTCAATTGATGGATTTACCATGTAATGCTAAAATGAAAAAGAACTCATAAATCAAAGAACAATGAATCTAATTCATATTGTTAGGTGTAACAGATATTCTAAATCCTGATGCAGTTAATCTTGAACCCTAACAGAAAATTGTGCACCCTCTGCATGACTTACAGGCCTTATGAGGAACAGTTGGGAGTGCTGGGGTTGTTTAGCCTGGAGAAGAGGAGATTGAGAGGAGACCTCATGGTTCTCTACAACTACCTGAAAGGACATTGTAGAGAGGAGGGCCTCTTCTCCCAAGTGACAGGGGAAAGGACAAGAGGGAATGGCCTTAAGCTCTGCCAGGGGAAATTTAGGTTGGACATTAGGAATTTTTTTTTTCCCCAGAAAGGGTCACTGGGCACTGGAACAGGTTGCCCAGGGACGTAGTTGATTCACCTTCCCTGGAGGTGTTTAAGGGACATGTGGATGGGGTGCTGAGGGTTATGGTTTAGTGTCTGACAGGAATGGTTGGACTTGATGATCCAGTGGGTCTCTTCTAACCTGGTTATTTTATGATTCTATGACTTTGTTAATCAGTAAATCCGTATTTGTGCTCATCAAAGTAATCAAAGAACATCCATCAGAAGTCCATCAGAATGCAATCATCAGTAAGACAGGAATATAAACAACTACTGAATTACTTAAATGTCAATTATCTTAAAAGTTACTTTCCTATATGTTGATATTATGCTCTTTAAATTTTTAAGTTTTTTTCCATATGCAGTCATAAAATATCACAGGAAAGCAATTTAAAAAAAAAGAAAAAACACCTGTTTAAAACTAAACTTCTAGTTTATATTGAAGTCTCCTGGTTGTGTAAATACAGATTATGTGGAATCTTCTTGATATCCAATCAATTTTTATATTAACTTAGCAAAATAATAAAATAATAATGCTTACTGTACCCTTTAAAAAATACCATTATTTTCTCTGTGAAAGTTTTTGTCTTGTGGGCTGCAAAAAATAATACACTCTGGAAAACTTTATTCTTGGCATGCTTACATGCTTTCTTAGGGCATGTTTCCAGTTGAAATAGTTGAACAAATTTTCCAATCTCATTGACAGGGCAAGCTGGAGAACAACAATTCTGCTTTGTAAGAGCTTGAATGTTTAACATATTTATATAACTATACTGGACTAAAACCTGGATATTTTTGGGGAGGGTACAAAAGAAAAAAATGTCAAAATGCATATTTTAAAGGAGAAGGGATCAGTTCAGCTTCACCTCCTTGCTCTTTCTCAAAAGCACTTAATGTAACATAAACAAATTATCACTTGAGAACAAGAAAATAAATTCTTTTTTACTTATCCACTGAAACCATTGATTTGGTAAATATTTTAGTTCTTTTGGAAGTTGACTGTACCTGACCACTTAGTCGAAATAAAATTTCAGATTTGCAATATTACATGACTCATTCTTGTCTTTTCCTGGGGATTAAAACCTCAAGATTGAGCAGTTTATCTACATGATTTCTTAAATATAATAGCAAGTAGGACCAGTACAGAATGGGAAACCATCTAGCTCTTCTAGTCCATTCTGAGACCTGGCAGCAGTTTGCACTGAGTCTCTCTCTTGATGTTTACACAGAAGTTTTTCATTAACTTCAGTAGTTTGTTTCTGACAGGGTAACACGTGAATCCCTTCATTTGCTTCAGAACTGAGATCATCCACAGGTGATTATTTCCTTTAGAAGGAAGAACTTCCATGACATCAGTGTCTCAAGGCCAGTGCAGAAAGGCAGCATTTTCAGGCTATCTATGTGTAATACAAAGGGATTTTTTTTTATATTTCTTTTCTCTGCATTTGTATCCAAAATTAGCAGAAGGATTCATTTTTATCAAGATGCTTCCCAAGGTGTTTATGCAGCAAGAGTTAATAAGCTATTTCTTTTTTTCTGCATTTTGAAATTCTAGAGCATTTATAATCATATCTCAGCTTTTCCTTTGAAATTTCAGAAGCTTGTTTTTGTTTATGATCTGTCTCTAGTCTGCATAACAGACTGTCCAGGCTGTACAACAGTTTGTTTTCCAGTCTGTTTAGATGATGTAGTGTTATCTGCAGTTGTTTGTTTATTTGTATTTCATCTTTAGGAGAATCTGGTATGCACCAGACAGCTTTGTCCTGATAAAACCGTCTTATTAGAGCTTGGTATTCCTGTCTGAGTTTCTCTTTATGCTTTCATTTTCTATCTTCTGTAGAAAACTGAAGTAAGGTGGCCTTGCCTTAACATTGCTTCAGTGTTATGCATGCTATGTTTCTTACTGTTTACAAGCTTGTTATTTTAGAATATTGTTACAGAGAATACTATTAAAATGTTATGTATTTCCTCCAGCACCTCACTTGTAGCATATATATAAAGCTTTGGTTTATATTTAAAATAAAACATTGTTCAACTGTTAGCAATATTCTTACTATTAATCAAGCATATAAACATCTGTTTTACTAAAAAAAAAAAATAAGAATCAAACAGTAAACCATCCTTCTTTCAGGCTTATTTTAGCTTTCATCTTTTCTTGCTGTTGTGCAATGACAGTATTTACATTAAAGAAAAAAAAATCTTAGAAACTCTGTTTATCTAAAACAGCCACAAATGATGTTCAAATATTTAAGAAATTAAAGTTATATTCTACTGGTCTGTAAATTACTTGTTTAGACCTGGAGAAATTTAACCTGGTGTACTTAGACTTCAACTAGGCGAAGCAATAGAAAACATTTGGGTAGGACAGTTAAGTTCAAGATTATTAAGAGTACAAACATAAAGCCTATATATAAGAAAAAAAAAAAAAGACAGAATATTATAGGGCTGTCATCATACTTTAAAACTCAAAAAAAAAATCACCAGGAAAGATCCCCTGCTGTTAAGAATACAGGAGATTGCAAGAGGCTAAGAAACAGTCAACACAGATTTGTTAAGAGTGAATTACATCTTCCATCCATAGTAAGGCAGAAGAAGATTTGTTGCCATACACCATAATATAAGTAATGTATGTGACGCGGCCACACATCATGTTCTCACTACAAGATAAATGAAAACTCATCTAGATCAAAATAATGTCAGTTATATATACAATTAGCCAAAGATCTATACTGAAAAATTACATATAGTTCTGTAGTGTCAAAATAGAAAGCTGTGTCAAGTCATGTTCCACAGAAGTCTGTTCTGAAACTGACAGTATTTAATATTTTGATCAATTACGTATACAGTGGAATAGAGATAATATTTATAAAATTTCAGATGATACCAAAGTCAGAGCAGATGGAAGCACATTGAAGCACAGGATTAGGATTCAAAATTATTTACAGAAGAAAATACCAATAAATAACTAGAGCGCAATTCAAAGCAGACTATCACTTTAAAGTAGGTACAAATATTCACAAGTACAACATTGACATCAACAAGTTAGACAGCAGTGCTGCTGAAAAATATTGAAATTCTGGCTTAGTAACACACAGTGGGCATCTAGCAGTGTTTGATATACCCTATGGTATTGTGCCTGCCCTCCAGCAGCTCCTCCAGAAAAGCATGTCACTGTTGTCATTGTGTCATACCTTGGGGTCACATCGGCATGTATCATCTAGGCTAGGGCATCTCAAATGGCCCTTGGTATCTGTGTGTGTGTGTGCATAAATGAACTGACTCTTAAATAAATACAGCCAATGGAACCCAGAGGTATATTTAGCTCATCTGAAAGCAGGCATATACATGTTGTCAAATGAATAGCGCTCCAGGCTACACTGGGCTTGATTCAGTAACCTCCAGATGCCATTTCAGGAAAGCACAGGTTTTTTACTGGTGGTACGTCATATCTGGCAGTCCCATCTGGATCTCTGAGACACATTGAGTACTTCACATGACATTATGCACCTATTTACAGGCAGTTAAATCAGACCTTACATTTCCAGTGGCTGTTGTGGATTCATAGACCCCTGCAGACATGGTTTCGCCTCTGTCAACAAAAAAGAACCAACCGGACTTTCTCTCACTCCTCCCCACCAGCAGTGGGGTGGGAAGGAGAACTGGAAACAAAGAAGATAAAACTTGTGGGTTGAGATAAAAAGAGTTTAAGAGGTCAATAAAGGAAGAGAATTAATACAACAATAATAACAATAAAAATATATGCAAAACAGGTGATACACAATGCAAATTGTTCACCATCTAGAAACTGACACTTGTAGTGTTCCTGATCCAGAATCCTTGACTGTGCTTACAGAACAGTGCTTACTGAACTGCACTTACTAAGATGTGATTACAGAGCCATGAATCACGTCGTTAATTGTACCACAAACTATGTTGCCAGCTGTGCTCTCTGGCCAACTACCCCAATTACAAACTGAGCATCTTGTCATAGTATAACCCTATGGCCAGTTTGGGTCCACTGTGCTGGCTGTCTCCTCCCAGCTTCTTTTGCAAATTAAGTTTAATCCAGCCAAATCTGGGACATGTGTATACATTTAAGTGCATCCTCTTTGCACTGTGCATTAAAGACCTGAGAGACACATTCAGACATGCAGGCTTACACTGTCTGAGATTAATTCCATCTTGACTGGAAGTTGGCAAATGTTATGCCCATTTACAGGAAGGGCTGGAGGGAGGATCTGGGGAACTACAGGCCTGACCTTGGTGCCAGGGAAGGCCGTGGAGCAGTTCATTTTGAGTGCTATTACACAGCATACATAAGATAACTGGGTGATCAGGCGCGGTCAACATCATTTCACACAATATTCTGTTTGAGAAAATGGCTACCATATGCCTAAACAGGCATACCCTCACCTGGGTAAAAACCTGGCCAGATGGCCAGACCCAAAGAGTGGAGTTAAATCAAACTGGTGGTCAGTCACAAGTGATATTCCCCAAGGCTCAGTGCTGGTTTTCATTCTGGTCAATATCTTTATCAATGATCTGGATGAGGGGATGACACTAAGCTGGGAGAAAGCATCAATCTGCTTGTGGGTGGGGAGGCTCTACCAAGGGAGTTGAACAGGCTGGGTCAGTGGGCAAAGTCCAAAAGGATGAGGTTTAACAAGTTAAAGTGCTGAGTCCTGCACTTCTGACACAATACCTCATGAAAAAATTACAGGATTTGGGAAGTGTGGCTGGAAAGCTCCTGTGCAAAGAAGGACCTGAGGATGTTGGTTGACAGTAAAACTGAACATGAGTTAGCAGTGTGCCCAAGGTCAATGGCATCTCGGTGTGTATCAGAAACAGTGTGGCCAGCAGGACCAGGGAAGTGAATATGTCTGCACTCAGTATTGGTGAGGCTGCTCCTTGAATAGTGTGTTCAGTTCCAGGCCCCTCACCACAAGAAGGACATTGAGGTGTTGGAGCATGTCCAGAGAAGAGCAACAAAGCTGGTGAAGAGGTTGAAGAACAAATCTTATGAGAAGTGGCCCAGGGAACTGGGATTGTTTAGCCTAGAGAAAAGGAGGCTGAGGGGAGACCTTATCACTGTCTACAACTCCCTGAAAGGAGGTGGTAGCTATGTGAGTGCTGCTTTCTTCTCCCAAGTGACAGGCAATAGGATGAGAGGAAAGGCCTCAAGTTGCTCCAAGGGAGATTCAGATCAAACATCAGGAAAAATTTCTTCAACTTAGGGGTTATAAGGCACTGAAACAGGCTGCCTAGGGAGGTGGTTGACTCACCAACTCTGAAGTTATTTAAAAGACAGGTAGACGGAATGCTCAGGGATATGATTTAATAGTGGACAGGTACAGTTGGACTTCACGATATCAAAGGTCTTTTCCAACCAAATGATTCTATGATTCTATGATTGGATGAGAAGGCTCCATTTGGTTACATCATCAGGACTGAGTTACCGACTGTGTAAAGAAGAATCTAGAGAAAATTATTACATTTGGATTTTTTCAGCCCCAAAATATAGGAAAGGTTTCTGATGAAGACTTAATTCCTTTTCCACGCAGGACATGAAGTACAGCTCCTAAATTGTAGGAAGTTTAGTGTAGCTTAGGCACAATTAAAAACTTGTGCTCTGTAGAAATGGTGAAGTTTGTTTTGGAATATTGAGGAATTTCTATTGATGGAAGTTTCCAAAAACAAGTGAGACAAAGAGCTACCATGAATGATTTAAATCTAGTTTATCCGTTCCTAAGGACAAACTATTAGATCTCTCAAAATGTTTTTCAATCTGCTTCTGTGAGTCTATAATCTTAAAGTGTAATTAAGATAATTTTTCTTCCTTCTTTTATGCTGTGGTCTTGATATTGTTGACATTTAAATTATCATCATTCAGGTTTTGTGTTAGCATTCTAACTAAAATATGACAGCTGCATCTCATACCTCTTACAGCTATGCTTATAGGATGGCCATAGCCAGACAAATAGCACTTCACAACTATCTGCTTTTGTAGATGTCTTTGAGGAGAGACGGGAGGGTGCAGGGGACAGGAGTAATTACATCTGCACAGAGATTTTCAAACCATGCAAAACAATAAATAACAAAATTTAAGTCTATAAAAAATAGACCTTTTTAAGGTGAACTTAACTTAGGCTTTCAAGATTAATGTCAGAGTGTGAATAACTGCAAAACTAGTTTTTATTACTGGGATAAATTCACAGGAATACAACTGTAAATGTGAGACTACAATATCATTCTGAAAACATTAAGGATAAGAGATCTGAATAATAGGCACAGACAGAGGAAAAAAAGAAAGCACAAAAAAATTTCCTCTTTAAATTTTGTTTACAAGCATTTATATTAGTCAGTGCTCAAGTTAGGAAAGTCATTAGCTTTTACTCACTTCCTGTTTAGTTATTTTATGGTCCACCATTATTTCTCCTTTTCATTGGGTCCACAAGGATCTTTTGGAATACTGCAAAACTAATGTCTTCCACAGGGTACCAGGGGCATATTTCTGTATATGGAAACTCATGGGACATTACTGTTCTGCACTGGGATGATAACTTTGAATAACTACAGGGATTTATTCCCTTGTTTGCCACAGCATAGTAGAGCAAACTTATCATCATTGCATATGAAGAAGTCTGATTTGGAGGCCACATAAGTCTATTCTTATACCCTGGGGAACATATTTAGGGCACTATGTACTCTGCTCCAGCAGAAATAAATTTCATTCAACAAATAACTGCTGCACTTCAGGCCAAGTTCTGTGACCTGATGGATTCTTGCTGTTTTTCATATTTTGGTCTTGGCGGACAGACTTAATCACTGTTTTCCTTTGATTAGTTACTCTTCTCCAGTTTCTTCTCCACCAAGTGTCTTTCCCAGTCCTCCCTCAGGTGCCTCAAACAGGATTCTTAAGAGGATCACAAATCACTTCTGAGTCTCTCAAGTTATTTTTTCCTTTTCCTCAAATAAAATATTCAACTCCCTTTTCTAGGCTGAGTCCAAAAAGTTGTCTGTTCTGGGAAAAAAAACAGTTGAAACACTAGTTGACATCCTGGAGAACAGCCTGGCATCATTGCCAAGGAACAGCTGGCTGCTTAAAAAATAATCCTGGACTGGATGTAAAAATGTCATGTGCAGTACAGTAACAGCTCGTTATAACTTCTGTATTACACAGACAAGAACTGAAACTGTAGCTCCAACTTATATGACTTTGTAGCATTTTTCAAAATTCTATTTCTAACAGGGCAATATTCCTACAGTTTAGGTAGGATTGAGGAGTATCCATGTATTTTTAGAGGACTTGTTCCTCCTTCTGAAATATAGTCTTGAGAATTCACTCTGGGATCATGTTTTTGAGAGCAATATCATTGTTTGTGACTAATTAGTTGCCCCTTACGTCAAAGATTAGCATGGTCTGCACTAGACTGCCTTTACTTGTTTGAACCTGTAACTGTCATTTATTTTCTTTATGGAATCATCATCTACCTCTGAAGCAGGATCCTTTCTGAACCAGCAGCTTCACAGCCTGTCCCCGTCTCTTACAAGTATTTGCTAAACTGTAGCTGCTAAGGAATGTAGGCTTACTGAGCTGAGCATCTGCCAGGAGCTATTTGGCATACGGTCTGGATGAGACTGCAACAGAGGCAACATCAACAGACAAACCGTCTTCTGCAGTAAATGTGCAGCCCTTGCCTTATTTATACATTGTGTCTCTCTATGTGAATTTTACATGCAATCTGGCCAGAGAAGCTTTTCCCTACTGTCTGACTCTTTGATGAGATTCTTTCTCCAGCAGATCTTGGCAGATCTTCCCACAGACTTTGTTGTAAGTACCAAGTCTATGTCCTCCTGTGCAGATAAAAGGGGAAACTTCAATGTACTGACCTCTAAAGACATTATAGAGCACTCCAGTTAAGTCCAAAGGTAGTTCTCGCCTCTGGATAAGCACAACCCAAGATGCTGTGGAGCATTTCCAGCAAGTTTACACTGTTAGTGAACATATCTTGCTGCCATGCTGCCTTTAAAATAGATTAGAGAAAAAGGAGTTTTAACAGTACATTTAAATTCTGTAGCTGAGTTCAGTCACTGAGTGTATTCTTTTCTCATGATTAATATGAAATGGGTGTTTATTCTAATATTGATCTTTATGCACCATCAAAGTTTAACTTTGCACAATCCAAAATATCTGGGAAACGCGTCTCTTCTGTAATCATGGCGACCATTATTAATGTCTTCATTTTAACACTTCTTCAACTTTCAGTATTTTCTGGAAATTTCATCTCATTTGATCCAAGAAAAAATGTATGAGATTAACATCAATATTGAATATACATACTGAATGAAATATTGAATATAATTTCTGCTGTAAAAATATAGCAGTAATTACCTGGTTATTGTTTCTGCCCCAGGTATAGTTAGTTATCTTCTAGGAATATCTTCTTTCCTAGACTGTAGTTTCTCTACTTACTAGTCTTTAACAGTCAGACCAGTTATCCCCACGGTATTCAGCCTCCTGAGTTGGAAGATGGGGATACACATCAGAATATACTCCCTTAGTCCAGGAAGAAGCAGTCAAAAACATGCCATACCACCTGGACACTCACAGGTGTAGGAGACTGGATGGGATCCACCTGAGAGTAAAAAGCTAGGCTGGCAGAGGAGCTTGTCAAGCCACTCTCCATCATTTACAAGCAGTCCTGCTCAACAAGGGAGGTCCCATGTCACTGAAGTCTTGCCAATGTGGCACTCCACTATAAGAAGGGCTGGAAGGAGGATCCGGGGAACTACAGGCCTTTCAGCCTGACCTCAGTACCATGAAAGACTATGGAATAGTTCATCTTGAATGTGCTCACCAGGCAAGTGCAAGTCAATCATGGGATCAGGCTCAGCCAGTATGGTTTCACAAAAGGTAGGTCTTGTTTTTTGACCAACCCGATCTCCTTTTATGATCAGGTGGCCAGTCTAATGGATGAAGGAATGAGTGTGGTTTTTACCTACCTAGACTTCAATAAAGCCTTTGGTACTGTCTCCTAAAGCATTTTCCCAGAGAAGCTGGCAGCTCATGGCTGAGATATGCATACTCTTCACTGGGTAAAAACCTAGCTGGATGGTTAAGCCCAGAGATTTTTGGTGAATGGAGTTAAATCCAGTTGGCAGCCTGCCACAAGTGGTGTCCCCCAGGACTCAGTGCTGGGGCTAGTCTTGCTTAAAGTTTTTACCAACTACCTGGATGAGCAAATTGAGTGTTCTCAGTAAGTTTGCAGCTGACACCAAATTAGGTGGGAGCGTTTATCTACTCAAGGGCAGGAAGGCTCTGCAGAGGAGCCTGGACAGTCTGGATCAATGGGCCAAGGCCAGCTGCATGAGATTCAATAAGGCTAAATGCTGGATCCTGCACTTCAGTCACACCAATCCCATGCAGCACTACAGGCTTGGGGAAGAGTGGTTGGAAAGCTGCACAGTGGAAAATGTCCTGGGGATGCTGGACAACAGATGACTGAACATGAGCTTGGAGTGTGCCCAGGTGGCCAAGAAGGCCAATGGCAACCTGGCTTGTATCAGAAAGAGCATGTCTAGCAGGAGAAGAGAAGTGATTGTACCCCTGTATTTGTAGCTGGTAAAGCCGCACCTCAAATACTGTTGCTAAAACATGTCCAGAGGAGGGCAACTAAGCTTGTGAAGAGTCTGGAGAGCAAGTCTTGTGGGGAGCAGCTGAGGGAACTGGGGTTATTGAGCCTACAGGAAAGAAGTCTGAAGAGAGACCTTATTACTCTCTACATCTACATGGAAGAAGGTATTAGGGAGGTGTGTGTGGTCTCTTCTCCAAAATAACAAGAGATAGGGCAAGAGGAAATGGCCATAAGTTACCCTACTAAAAAGCAAGTAGACATGGCACTTTGGGACATAGTTTAGTAGGCACAGTGGTGTTGGTCTGATGACTGCACTTAATGATCTTGGAAGTCTTTTCCAATCATAATGATTCTATGATGCTATACTATAAACATCTGAATAAGATTAAGGAGTTGATGTCAGATCTTTCCCATGAAATGCAGAGAGCAAAAGTAAGTAGTCATAGAGAAGCCTGGCATCTCTTTCTTTACTCAAGATGAAGACTGAATTTAAAAAAAAAAAAAAAAGAAGAAGAAAACTAGAAATAAAGTGCGGAGATTTTCCTTTGTCTTTCTCTTGACTGAAACATTAATTTTTATCTTAGAAATTACTTCTATGAAAGTATCAAGACTATTATTTGACACTAAGAAACAATAAATCAGCATGATACCTTGCTATTTTCAAATCAACTCTTGGCCCATTGCACACTTCTGAAACCCTTTCTGCAAAGTCCACTTAGACACCTATGTCCTTTCCCCCATCTGCTCAGGACTTCACCACTACTTCCAAAATTTGTGTGTCTAACTGTATGACTGGATTTTCTATGTGTAGCAACATTTCAGTATCTCAAACCTCCTACTTAGATGCTTATTTTATTTTATTTTTAAATGCACTTATTGACTTGTAAAGAAATTCAAGATGCTTAAGTTCTGAAAGTCTAGTTTTTATGCTTTAATGAAATCTTAGATATCTGCACCTTGAAAGATGTGAGCCTTCACAGATATTGGTTTGATGGGCAACTGTCAGCTGAACAAATCTTAGTCCTAAATGTAATTAGTAGAGGGCAAGGTTCATTCTGCTAATAAGAGATAATGGAGTCTCATGCCCTCAAATACGCTCATAAATTACAAGAAAATATGGTATTTTATTTTCTTACAAGTTCTTTTGGTAGCTTAGTGGTATGAAAGTGAGACTAAGTATGTGCTATGAAAGCAATTGTAATAATTCTGGAAAAAATCTGAAACTAAAATGTCTACATACAATTGTATCTGTTTTTCTCCTAAAAATATGCAGGGACACTTTCTATTAGTGGCTTGCCCTGAAGGTTACAGTATATTGAATTACATTCTTTTTCAAAAATGAGGTAGGGAAGTTGGGAGAAAAATATAAATAGCAAGGTAAGGACCAAGTAATGCAAAAATCTTAATTCGACCTTACAGACAGGCCCAGAAGTTTAAGTTGGCAAACTCCTTGTATTAAAGTCTTTGTTGAACGAGCAAAACTGAAAATCCAAACAAGTCATGGGAACAAACATCCAAGTTGATGCAGACACAGACTGGCCATCAGTGAATGAAGAACTGGTATGTGAACTATTACAGGAGCTTGACCTGTACAAATTAGGGACAGGTGGATGAGGTGCTCAGAGGTACAGTTCAGTATTTGATAGGAATAGTTGGACTCAATCTGATGGGTCTTTTCTGACCTGGTGATTCTATGATTCTATGATAAATTGGTGGACTTAGATGCTACTCACCTGAAAGTGCTGAGAGAGATGGCTGATGTCATTGTGAGGCCACTCTTCATGATCACTGAGAAGTTGTAGAGATCCAGGGATATCCTCAAAGACTGGAAGAAGGTTAATGTCACCCTCATTCACAAGAAAGGCTCCAAGACCCATCAGCATTCAATCCCTGGGAAGGATATGGAAGGAACAGTAGCAGCTGTCACAAGTAAAGTGAGGCATGAGACTGGGAAAAGCCAACATGGATTCACTAGGAGGAATTCATGATTAACAAATATGATAGCCTTCTATGACAAAGTGACCTAATTGATTGATGCAGGCCAAGCAGTGGACATTTTCTACCTGGAATTCTCCAAGGCTTTTGACACAGTTCCTCACAGCCTCCTCCTAGAGAAACTGATGCAGTATGGTTTATACAAGTGGTCTGTGTGGTGAGGGAGGACCTGGCTGACAGACCATACCCAGAGCATGGTGATAAATAGCTCTTTCTCAAATTGGCAACCAGTCACAAGCAAGGTCCCCCAGATAGTGATATTGGGCCAGACACTGTTTAATATGACCTTATGGGATCAAGATCACCCTGATGAAGTTTGCGGATGACACCAAGTTGAGTAGGGAGGTTTACACCCCACAGGAAAGAGCTACCCTCCAGGAAGACCTGGGCAGGCCAGTAGAGTAGGCCAATCGGAACATCATGGGTAGATGAGGTCCTGAGGGACATGGTTTAGTGTTTGACAGGAATGGTTGGACTCGATGATCCGATGGGTCTCTTCCAACCTGATTGTTCTATGATTCTATGATTATGAATGGAGATAAGTGTAATGTCTTGCACCTGGAAATACATAACCCTGGAGTGCAGCTTGGACTGGGTTCCACGTAGCTGGAGAGCAGCACTGTGGAGAAGGATCTGGGGGTCTTGGTAGACAACAAACTCAATAACAGTTAAGAGTGTGCTGCAGCAGCAAAGAAGGCCAATAGGGTGATGGGGTGCAACAAGAACGGCATCACCAGCAGAGATGAAGAAATCATTATCCCACTCTACTCAGCACTTGTCAGGTCATGCCTGGAGTACTGTGTTGAGTTTTGGTCCTGACTATAAAATTAAAATGCAGACAAGCTGGAGAGAGTCCAGAGAAGGGCCACAAAGTTGATCAGAGGACTAGGAAACCTACCATATGAAGTAGGGCTGAGAGAAGTGTGTTTGCTCAGCCTTGAGAAGGGAAGGCTTAGGGTAGACCTTATTGCCATATACCAGTACATAAAAGGTATCTACGAAGAGGATGCAGACTTCCTTTATACAAGGAGTTACATGGAAAAGACAAGGGGTAATGGGTATAAGTTTCTTCTGAGGAGATTCTGATTGGATTCCAGAAGAAAAAAATTCACCATGGGAATAGTTAAACATTGAAATAATCTCCTTAGGGAAATGGTAGATTCCTCTACTCCAGACACTTCTAAGGCTCAGCTTGACAGAGTACTGAACCATCTCATTTAAAATATATATCACCTAAAAGGTTGGACCTGATGATCCCTGAGGTCCCTCCCAACCTGGTATTCTATGATTCTATGAAGCTATGATTCTAAACGCACAACTAATTGTCTCGGGTTCCATTTTAATAAGTTGTGTAGGATAGGAAGGCAGAACTGGAATAGGGCAATACAGTATATTAGGAAATAGAGAAGTAGAACAGAGTGAAAATACAGCCAAAGGAACATGATGGTGCAAAGATAAGTACTGCGTGAATGCTGGAGCTGACCCATTGCTTCATCAGCTAACAGTGCACTCCCAGAGTCACTCCTGGCACTCCCAGGATCACTGTGGAAAGCAATGCAGCAACAACAAAGATGGAAAGGGCAGGTTACTGTATTTCTTCATGTTTCCTGAAATATCTACAGATTTCTGGTCATAGTGGGCCTGAGCAAGAAAGAGCTGCTATCACAGTCCTGAAGCGGAAAAAGGGACTCCTACCCCACAGCAATCTATGCCAAAGTCAGGGAAAACTGTAAGGGAAAGATAAGAGGAGAACAGATGTTTGAGACTCAGTACGAGAGAGGAAATCTATAGTGTGGCTGATGAAATGGAGAGATCCCCTGTGAGAACCACATCTCAGAAAGAAGCTGCCAAGTCAAATAGCTATTAAATCTCAGCAGAAACAAACATCATTGTACTATGATGTGTCTCTTTAGTAGACACAACAGCAGTTCACACTGAGCTAGTATCAATTGTACAGTACTAAGCCTGAACAAAAATACAGGTCAGAGCAACAAAATCATGTGCTTTTAATTAAGCAGTTTGAATTCAAATGAAAAATGTACTGGAAAAAACATGAATGAAAATCTGGAAAGCTAGTTTGTGAATTGAGCCTGTGCTCCTTGCTATGGTGTAAAACATGATTTCCATATTCCTCTGAGGAGCATTTAAACAACACTGTATCTTTACGAGTGCAAAGCATATTTTCCAGTTTGGGATAGTGGAGATTTTTGCCATCCCTGGTCCCTTCTCAGTTCTCCTGAATACCTGTGCAAGAGGGTATGATTGCACAGACCTGGTCATTCTCTGTGGGTGGAGGAAACCTCCCAAAAACATAGGGAAATGAGAAATTCACAGCAATTCATTCCACAAGAGGCACCTGTCATTGGCTCAGAGATAGGAAATGGCTAGTTACCCCAAGGCACACAGGTGTCTAATTTCAGTCTGATAAGTAGCAACCAGTACAGAGTAGTAAGAATACAATAGACTACTAAATCAATCCAGCTGATACCTTGCAAAACAAAAGTAGCTATGTAAACGTGGACAATTTTCTCATCTGTCAGAACAGAAAGGCTAAAACCAAGTGAAAACTGAAAGAAAATGCTCAGATTTTGGTCTGTGCAGTTAAGCAAGGAGAAAATGGAAGATAGATGTAATAGTAAAAAGGGATATACAGCTGATACTATAATATGTCTTCTAAGATTGTTCAGCTTAGAAATGCAAAATGCATTGTCCAATTACAAAAAACTCAATACTTAAACAAACAAACAAACAAACAAAATCACCACCAAAAACAAAACCCCAAATCTACCCTTTCCTCTAGGATCTTCATACTTCCTGCCGGCATTGATCAGCCTTCTAACTAGTACCTCCCACTATTCAGCTGTTGGAAAGATATCATAGGATAGGGTCACACTGATAGAGTCCTATGGACCACAGTTCTGCGCTGCTATTGCGAAAAAAAACAACCCTTTTTCTTGTCTGGTTAGTAAGTGTAGGTATTACATTCCTTTTCTCCAGGAAAAAACAGGAAGGAGATAAAGTGTACTTCTTGAGATGCCATAATCATGACGGTGGACAATCATAGCAGATACCTTGATGTGGGTCATTTATTCCTTCTGCTTTCTGATAAACTGTCCTAGAGAAAGTTGTATAAGGAGATCCAGGGTAAAGACACTAACTAAACCATACTGTGATGACTGGACATGTAGAAAGTCTAATAACTCTGTGATTGATAGATTTGAGGGAAATAGTTCTAGCAGTAAGAGACAATGGAATTAGAGAAATGTTAATAAAAGAGTATAGAAATGATATCTCCTTTGAGACAGAAACAAGAAACTAGTGAATTGTTGAAGATGGACAGGAAAAAGTTGACAGTCCTTGGAGAGAAGAGATATACTAAGGAACTTATAGATATCCTTTGGGTACGTATTGTGTTGAAGGGAAATCATGTATTGCGGATTGAGGCTACACTCATTTTAAGGACTTAATGCACTACTTGTTTAGAATAAAAAGGACATATTCTAAGAAAAAGATTGCATGAATAGCGTATAATATAAAAAGTAATTGTAATTCAAGAGCAAGCAAGGAAAATGTAAAGACCCAGATCCAACAAAATGTTTATGCTTTCATCTTCTGACTGCTAATACTAGATGGTAAAAGCTTTCACAGCAGGTAATATCATAAATAATTTGCTGAATCTAAGCCTATGTCTTTTACATGTTAATCAAATTATTTTAGAAGTAAGATTTGCCAGTCATATTTACAAATTTTCAACATATAGTTAATAACATCAAACATATATAGACTAAGGGAACTGTGCTTGTTTATCTTGGAGTAGCAACAGTTTTGAGGAGAGCTAGCAGCTCACTTCCCTCCCTTAGCCATGAGGATGTTAATGAAGAACATGGAGTCAGGCTTTTCACAGCTGTGCAAGGTGAGGGACAAGAGAGAGTGGATATAAGCTGAAAAAAGGGCTTCATGCAATGTGCTAGGAATAGCTTTTTCATGATAGAGACAGTCAAATGGGGAAACAGGCTGTCCAAAGAAGTCATACATCTATTCTTGGAGTTCTTCAAAACTGAACTAACCAAAGTCCTGAGTAACCTGGTCTGATCTCAGAACTAACTCTGCTTTGAGCAGGAGGTTGGAATAAATGACTTCATGAAGTCCTTTCCAAATTTAGTTATCATATGATCCTGTGTTTCCATGAAAAGTTTTTCACCAATTCAATATCCAATTGCTTCCCTTTTTTACCTGGGAAAAATGCTAATGCTATCTTTTTGGTATCCTTAAGGTACGTGGTTAAGTGTATTTGCCCCTACTTAGGTGTGTGCTTTCATGAGATATCCTATACAGTGCAATAATTGCAGAAGTAAGGAAAGGTCAGAATGGTTTAAAAAAGAAGTTAATAATAAAGTGGAATGAAGCTCCAGATTTATTACATTTTCCACATTCGTGTGAAGAACATATAAGATTGCAGAATTAAATTGATATGTATTGCAGTAATAGCAATGTTAATGTCTAAGTAATCTCTTAGCAAAAATATAAGCCTCTATGATGTTGGAATGCAAAGATCCCTAAAGGGACCTGGGTTATTGAGGAGGAATTTTCATGGCCATCTAAAATCCATCTAACCTGCGCATTAAAAGAGATGATATGACTTCTGCAAGTTGACAACATGGATTTTATATGGTATAAATTTAAAAAAATGTAGAAAGTAACAATTTCAGACAATGATTGTGTCAGTATAAGAAATAGCTGGTGTCATGAATAAAATATTAGGTATTTCATGCATGTAATAACTGAAAATGGACATAAATATCCTGAATAGACCTACCAAGATGTTTTTCTGATATTGACATTTTTTCTTTTGTATTGATGCATTGTAAGTTAGTAAAGACTCCCAGAGTGCGCAACAGCTCTTTAGGAGCCATTAAAGCATATTGAACTAATGACCCATGGATAATCAAAGTGTCTCATTCACCTTAAGATGATATTTCATTCTAGTTTCTTTGAACACATTATATTTGCTTTCCTTTTTGGTAATAAAGACTGGACATTAATTATGTCACAAATACTATAAAAATTCTATTGAACATCTGCATTATAAAAGTAGTCATTTTATTTCATTTTAATTTTTTCGGAAGATTTTGATAAAATAAAATGCCTTTTTTTCTTTTTCATAGAGGAAGCTATTTCTTTGTTCTGGTATACTTCACTATTAAACACTTCAGTTGTAATTTATATCTCATTTCAGTTCACAGACATCATCGTTAATGAATCAGCAATCTTATGTCCTGAATTCAAAGCCAAACAGACCCATGTCAGTAGAGATGTAAGGCAAATAAAGGTGCTGCACTTTGTTCCTATCACTTTTTCTGTTGTTATGTTCACTCTTGCCCTGCTTCTTGGGATCTTAGGGTCAATGCTTTATCTTTTGGAGAACGTATGGCAGTGTTGTTACAGTGAATTGTCAGCATCTAGACTCCTTCATCAGGAGGAATATGATGCCTATACTGATGGTTTCTTCTTCACTCAAAGGTTCATTTAGGGTAATTCTTATGGTCTCTTGTTTACTTTCAAACTTCTGCTGTGTTTTTTCTGGTCTACAACCTACATTAGATCCAAATTTCCTATATATATGTTACTCTTTACAGATGGATAGATATAAATTCTTTGTTCTCTTTTCTATCCCTAAAACCATTTTTTCTCCCATATCTGCATTTCTGTAACTGGCCATGGGTGACTTGTAAACAGAGTCTGAAGTTTCATCCTGTAATCGATCTTTCCATCACGACCTGTACCCCATTTCTCAACACCAAGAGCACTAAATTTGCTGGTCTTAAAATCATGCCTATCTGTGTATACAGCCTTTCTCCAAGGAGGATGTATAAAAGAAAGTCATAGAATCATAGAATCACCAGGTTGGAAGAGACCCGTTGGATCATCGAGTCCAACTGTTCCTGTCAAACACTAAACCATGCACCTCAGGACCTCATCTACCGGTGCCTTAAACACCTCCAGGAAAGGTGAATCAACCACCTCCCTGGGCAGCCTGTTCCAAGGCCTAATGACCCTTTCCGTGAAAAACTTCCTCGTAATCTCTAACCTAAATCTCCCCTGGCAGAGCTTGAGGCCATTCCCTCTTCTCCTGTCCCCTGTCACTTGGGAGAAGAGGCCAGCTCCCTCCTC
Source organism: Coccyzus lansbergi (assembly GCA_033558105.1). Taxonomy (NCBI): domain Eukaryota; kingdom Metazoa; phylum Chordata; class Aves; order Cuculiformes; family Coccyzidae; genus Coccyzus; species Coccyzus lansbergi. The sequence goes on from JAUMJK010000168.1 coordinate 2,131,564, forward strand.
TCTACAACCTCCCTTCAGGTAGTTGTAGAGAGCAATGAGGTCTCCTCTCAGCCTCCTCTTCTCCAGGCTAAACAACCCCAGCTCTCTCAGCTGTTCCTCATAAGGCCTGTTCTCCAGCCCCTTCACAAGCTTGGCTACTCTTCTCTGGACTTGCTGCAGAACCTCAACATCCTTCTTGTGGTGACGGGCCCAGAACCAAACAGTGTTCAAGGAGCGGCCTCACCAGTGCTGAGTACATAGGGAGAATCACCTCCCTGGACCTGCTGGTCACACCATTTCTGATATAATCACACCATTTCCTTTATACTGTTAAATTTCTGATCTTTACCACTGGACCAATATTCTTGTATTTCTGCTCAAAATTATGAAAATTAATCTGTTTCAATGAAAAGAGAAAGAGTACTTTTCTTCTTACAAGGATAATTTTCTTAATTTTATCATTGTTAAATATTTTTTTTTCCCAAGAAAATTTCTAACCCTGCTTCTATTGCCTAATAGTTGTGAAAAAGTAGGAACACCAGTTCCAGTCCCAGATCTAAAATCATATGTGTGTGTTTTATTAACCAGCTATTAGAAAAGGAATAGCTTTCTCTCTTAATACCGTGAACAACAGTGCACCCATGTAAGGGTGGAAATAAGAACTCAGCCCTCCAAATCAGCATCCTTGTATCCCACCTGAATATAAACATATGCAAAACCTTTTATTTCAGTTCTTACAGGGTCCTAGTCATTATGTTAAACATGAAGACACATTGCATGGATCCCAAATTTCTGCAGATAGAAGATAAGAAGCCAAATAACTTCCTATGGAGATCCTCTGGATCCTGCTAAATTGTGATAAAATTGTCTTATTGGGGTACTTAAACCCTTATTTTTTTAACTTAGACATAAAAAATTAAAAATATTATGTATGAATAATACATAAATGGGAATTACACTGCATAATCCTGATTTTTTTTTCTTTCCTTCATGAAAGTAGAGTGGAAAGTTCCATACCTCTATGTCTGTGGATCTGTTTTCTTTAGAATGACCCTCAACCCATGTCTAATTTTCCACATAAATATTTGTTCTATCTGAAGCTTGAAAAATAATGTTACTGTGCCTTTACCCATCCTATCTAAATGAAAATTGTTAACTTCTTAGCCTAGAAGAAAGACCTAGTAACGTAAAAGAAAGTTCTAGTAATTTATTTCAACCAAGTTATTGAAGAACTCAGGTTTGCAAAGGAAAAACATAATTTAAACTGGAAAAATGCACACCCTTCCTCTAAAAAAGATTTCTATTTTCTAGCTGTACAAGCTACTACAACAAGCAACTAGACCTGAAAAATAAAATATTGTACATCATTTCAGAACTTTTATACTGTGATTGTAAAATATCTGGGAGGTTTGCCAGACTCAGTCAAAAGAAGAAGACAGCATTTTCTCATCGCTAATAACAATGACCTGAAGGCACGTTGAAGATTGTAAGGTCAATTTGCCTCTTAAATAGAAAAAAAAAAAAAAAAAAAATGAAAATAGGAGAACAGATGTAGGTAGTTGCTTCTGTATTTATAAATTGCAGGACAACTACAGTTTAAGGTTTTTTGTTTTATCATTCATATCAATCAGATAAAGGTGTCAAGGTATATTTTTAAAATGTGATACAACACAGGTGATGTAGCCAGTTTCATAGTGAATATTTAAAACGGAACATTTTTCTTCATCAAGTATTTGCAGGTATGTTTACTAGGTGAAATGCAGATATCAAGAAGAATTTTCCAGGTTTGAATGATCGGTTTTGAAATGACGGAACATACAGGCATGTGAAGAAAAAAAATGATAGATTTTAAATAGAAGTTTAGACTATACAAAATATTAATTAAAACTACTACAACCAGATGTTTGTTTATTTGGTGGGTTTTGGTGTTTGGGTTTCTCCACTTATTTTTCAATTGCAACAGTAGCTTCTAGCTCTAGAAACAGGAAATTTTACACACAGAGAAATTCTCACTCTGTTTTATTTCATATATTAAACTGACGATTTTGTCAGATGCATCATTTCTTTTACTGACTCATGTCTATGTGCTGGAACACAATCGGCACAGGCTACACGCTAATGTTTTTGGTTTCTATTTCTTTACATTAAAATGCCAACCATCTGCTTGTGGATAACAGTATCCAGACAACTTTTTCCTTAAATCCTAAGATCTTATTTGTAAAACTTTATTGAGAGACGTATGTAAATCATGTTCCACCTCTTTATACTGTGCAATTAATTTTAATATTAGACATAGTATCCTACTAAGCATAGATTTATGAGAAGAAAAAGGTACCGCATGACAGTAGTTTACCTGAACCATCTTAAATATCCACCACAGAATGAGAGAATCTTTGATGATGCCCTTTGCCTCCACAACTCAAGGAGAGACTTGGTGAATAGTTAGATTTGGAGGATTAACTTCTGACACTTAACACTGGAGTACCAACCAAAAGCTTAGAAGAAAGATCTCAACTATCTAAGACTGAGAGCTAGACCATTTTCTAATCTTCAGGAAGCACAGCCAACCATTTGATCCACAGTTGTTTCTCTAACCTATGTTGTGTATACATCAATTATTTCAGAAAAAAATATTTTGGTGAATACAATAAAACACTGTAATAATGACCAAACAGCAATGGACAGATATTTTGATGGTTGATCAGAAAGAGTAAAGAGAAAAATAAAGGAAGTAGAATGAATGAGTTTTAGCATATACTATTCTCTCTTCCCCCAAATTTTAGAAAAATTAATGAGATAATTTAAAGCAGCCGTCAGGCAGCTCAGACTTGTGCAATCAGCCTTTACACAGCAGGTTGTCCTAAGTCTCTCTGACCTTGGAAATTTTGCAAGGGTTACATTTACATGTGGATGATCTGCTTCTGAATGACAATGGAAACGCTTAGAATTTAGACAAAAAAACCCAACCAAACAAACATATATTTGTTTTCGCAGAATTACAAACAATATAGTACTTTTCTTTTATAAGGTCCATTTCACTAGTGAGCGCTTATTTTATTATGGACTGTGCAAGGAAAAGAATCACATGACATTGAGAAAGTTCACATGTACAGCACCATAAGCACAGAGCCCTCGAGCCTACCAAGGGTGATAACTTTGCTCCCTTACTCAATGTCAGTAGTTGCAGCCTCTACAGGAGATGCAGGGCAACGAGAGATCCCTGGGTTCCTTGGTAAGACTAGCAGTGGCATTTCCTCCTACTGCAGCCCTGTCAGCCTCCCAGCTGTGCTGTGTCAGCTCAGTGTTCTTACTAGGGCCTCTGGGCACTACAATAAATAGTGAGCATTAAGGGATATAACATGCTGCAAAGTCTAACAGTGTTCATGCGTCACTAATTACCATAATGAGAAACTTGCGACACATCAGCCAAGTAGAATTTGCATTGATTGTTTTTCTCCTGTTCTCCAGCTAGAATAGCAAGAATTCCCGTGACTCTGCACTTGACCTTGAGGACTTCTTTTCCTCTTTCTGTATTTAGATATTCCTTACAGATGCATGTAAAGTGGATGAAGAGACAGGGTTTTAAACTTATAAATTCTTTGATTTCTAAAACACCTTTCTAGTGTGTGTGTGTGTGTGTGTGTGTGTATATATATATATATATATATACACACACACATAAAATTTCTAGTTGTGACTACCAGAGAAATAAATGTTGAAATTTCATCTGATCTCAGCTGGCAGAGTCAAATTTAATAGCAACTGCCATTTTCACACTCTGCCCCTAATTTAATGCAAGGCCCTGCTGCATGTTAGCTATTGATTGTAGACACTTCTGCTGTTGATTACAAATAGTGACTCATGAACCCTGGATTACTACTCCACTAATACAAGGTTAATATTAGAATTACTTGAAGATTGAATGCTCCTGAAGTACCAGTATTAGCTAGAACGGCTTATAAACAGTAGGGTGTTTTGTTGAATTTGTCTTCTGTGCTGAGCCTATGTTTACCAGAGACAAAGCAATACAGAACATTTCTGGAGCACAAGATATTATACTAAAAGGCCTCCCAGGTCATTGATTCCTATTCGTGGCTCCAACAGGCGTTTCCTGTATCCTATAATCCCATTCAAAAATGAATTAAGCCCCATTTTAAAACTACTTATGACGTTTCTCTCTGTTACTCTTATTGGAAGGCAGTTTCAGACAGGTGGAAGGTGGCTAGACAGTTGTATTGATCTCTAAATTCCCAGGAAATTCTATTTATAAAATGTTAAGCATTTTGTTAAGGATTTCCAAGTGGGTGTTTCTGACTGCTCAATACATTGCAATTGTTCTGCTGATAACAATCCTCTGTGTGTTTCATTTATAATGATCCTTTTTATTTTCCTTGTAATAATAGCATATTGCCATTTCATGCAGCTGTTACATGCACTTTATGCATGTTTCATCTTTTTTTAACATAATTGACTCAGACCTCTGAGTTGCCAAGCACTTTATCTCTAATTTCAGCAAGGAGCCTTAAGCAATACCCTAAGGTAAGCACTGTATCCAAGGACCTTTTTTTCAGGTAGGCAGGTTTCTTTTTTTTTTAAGTCATGTATTTGAAAGGCTCTGTCTCTGTGCATAGTTCTGATTAATACAAAGAACTCAGTACAGCAATTCTAACACCATCGTGTGTTTGGTTTTACTCTATCTCTAATGCTTATAGCACACTTTTTAAAAGTTTAACCCTTAACTATGAAGGACACAGTCTGGTTTCAAGTTGTCTGAGTTTAAATCTGGAGTAAAAAGTGAAAAATAAATTACTCTGGATTATGTTTAAAGAAAAGTAAAATTTAACCATTTTTATTTAAGCTCCTGGACATAACAGGGAAACTAAATGCTACAGCAGTGAGTTCCCGTCCTGTAGTCACACTTACTGTCAGGACATATTTGACTTTGCTTATTGACTTTAAAGCACGGTAACAACAATGACACGTAATCAAAAGAGATGATTGCAGCATACCTGTGAAAGTAGGTTTTTACTGCTCTGTTGCATCTTAGCTTTAAGGGTCAAAACTGATCCAACACTGGGCTTGACCTCATCTTTAAAGGAAGCAATACTCTTATATATATATATAAGACTTTTAAATAGAAAAGGGAAATTAAGAATGTTATTGGGAAACGATTAAACCTACTTATAAAGCTTCCATGTAGGTATATTCCATATCTTGTTGGTGGACTGTTTCCTTTCTATAACTGTCTCTGACACCATTATGCATTATTAAGTGAAAATTTGACCCCTTTGAAGTTAATGGAAAAAAGTCTTCCTAATTTTAATGTGAGTTATTAACTTTCAGTAGGGTTACAACATGGATCGAATCTTTGTGCTACCAGCAAGCACTCCCCCTTGACTTGAAAAGGACTGCAAACACGTAGATATTCTAGCTATTACATTTTGCTGAAGGATGTGAACATTTTACTTTAAAAACAGTCTTAAAGAAATAACAGCTAGTAATATATCTCCTTGGACTACTGTGAGATCATTATTATAGTACAAATTAATATTTGTGCTGCGAAGCACCTTTGAATCTTTGGATGAAAGATGACGTGTTTAAATGTAAAGTATTAAAATTCATCTCTGCATGGAATTTTTCAAGGAAAAAAAAAAGGTGAGCAATTCAGTTTAATTAGTCACCTAATAAAAAATTAAAAATGCTTACCAATCTGTAATTTACATTTCTCAGTGGATATCAATATTATGCTTAGATTACAGTCAGGATAATATTATTAGTTGAATGACTGACTCAAATTAATCATGACTGAAAATCTGATTATCACAAGGGATCATGCTGCTATTATAGACTTCACATACCTTTCCTTTTATCTTCCTATTAGAGCACCAAAATTTTCTCTGTGCAGAGGATGTACAAAATTTTCAGTTTCTAGTGTCTTAAACTGCTGCTTTGATATTATAATGTACATTTAGTGAATGATGGGTCTCAAATTAATTTTATTCTTACAAAGAAGAAATTACAGACAACTGTTTTATTTATTAATTTATTATAATAAATTAATATATTATTAGACTAGACTAGAATAATAAATTACTATTTGGTGACTGTTTCACAAAAAAACTCCCAAAATACCACAACAAAAAACCTCAAACCCCAAAGACCAAAATCACAAAACCCCACAACAAATCAGTGAAAAATAATATGAAAAAAAAAACAATCAAGAGGTGAGGCACAGAAGGAAGTGGAAGAGAAGGTTCACATCACTTTTTTGTTCTGGAAACACAGATACTACCTTTCATACTTTTCAGATTACAGAATATTAGGGGATGCAAAACAAGAAAGGTAAATCACCACATCAGCTGCTGAGATGTGGTCAACATGCAGCCAAGATTAAAAGTGTCACAGGTGAAGAAAAAAAGGGGAGGGGATATCTGATATTGCAGTTTAAAGGCCAGAGCATAGACCTGAAGGCAGTAACTGTAAAACCTGATCTTGGATTTTTTTTTAATGAATTTTGCATTAGATCTCATGGATCACATGCTGATGCAGTCCAGAAATTAAAGAAATTTAAGAAATTAAAAGACAAGATTATCCTCACAGTGTTGTGTCCTCCTACACATAGTACTATGTGTTCAAATTGCTGTGAAACTACCTCAGGGCTTGCAAATCATTGCATGTAACTTCTCAGAATCATTTACTGTTTTTAACTACTTTTATTGCTCTTTTGTTCCAGATCTACCTGTGCTTTTTCTAATTCTCCAATTTATGTTGGCCTAGTCTCATTCCAAGTAAATTTATTATACTTAAAGTTACTTACATTAATATCTGTTTAAAGCACACTGGAGACATTCAAAGCCACACAATCATTTTATATATGATGCACTATGCAAATGAAGACAAGCAAGAGACCATAGCATTTATAAACAAGATTCCAAGGAGTGTATCCCAAATGTATGTTAAAGAGTATAAGGTTTTATATTAGAAAAAAAAGAGAGAGAGAGAGTGAAAAAATGAAAAAAACATTCTGTTTCCAAGTAGTCTGTATATACTGACTCACTGTGACACTCTGGAGTGAAAATGATCTGCATTTCCAAGGTGAAAGGTCACTTGAAAAACTTTTACATAATATCACTCAGTACTTTACTGCAGTGCCTTTTAAAGAAAAATCTCCTTTATGTTAACTGGTGGAATCTAGAAAAAAAAAATACATGGTTACATTTCCCTGTCTTCTACTTTTTTCAGGAAAATAGTACTTTCATGACATAAAAGAACCCAGCTTTTCCTTTACATTTCACCAGTTTCTCTGTTGCAACTTACAAGATGAATTTCTCACTTGCAATAATATTGCTAACACAAAATCACTGTAGGACACTAAAATACAATCACTGACACATTAGCTGTATTTTACCATACAATTTCTACTACATAATTTCAAAGGTTATGTTTAAAAAAACTAAGAAAACATTGGCACCTCTATGCAGAGACAGAACTCTAACCTGAAAGAGATTTAATCCTTTTACAGGTGTTATCATTTTAGTCTTCCAGAAGGAAATGCTAGTTAACCTGACTGCAGTTCAGGTCCCCTCCCTCCGATAATGACCATGGATGATAATATCCTGGAATCCTAACACACTGATGCTCCACTGAGACATGATACGCTGCAAAATGTGGGACACTGTAGAGCTGAAGTGGGAGCAAAGGTCATGGATTAGAATGAATTAAGCAAACATGGATTAAGAAAGATCAATGAATAGGGACACAAACTCATCGAGCTCTGTTTAGATAATCTGCTTTCTCCTGCTAACATTTTCTTCCACTGTTGCAGCTGAAGAAAATATACTTGAAACTTGCTCTTGTCAGCTTCTGAGAAACTATCAGTAAGTCATGCAGACAAGATAGTACCCTGAAATGTAAAAACTCTGCCAAAGACTGATACTGATCCTGATCCCCAGATACCAAGTACCATGACTGAGAAGACAGGTCTGCAATCCCAGATGATGAAACCATCAGGTCAGTTGCTCTGGCTCAGTTAGTGCATTACTGAGGAAGAACACGGAGAAGCAACAAATGATACTGTAATAAACTGTGTAAAAGGGCAACAGGAAAAATCAGAAGGGCATTCTCCAACATCATGCATTACCAGCGATGACAGAAATGTTGGCAGAAGAGATCTATCTTTTCAGAAGAAATATCTTGTAGAAAAATATAATCCTACAAACTGATCTGAGAAGTCTCTCAGTGTCACAAAAGCTGTGGGAGAATGTTGAAATGAGTGAAATTCCCATAAGCCACATGGTAAACAGGGACATGAAAAGTGTAAGCTTGTACTAGGATGTACTAGGACATTTACTGACTTAGAAAAGAACTGTCATAAAGAACTGAATCTGTCAGTTAGTATTAAAAACACTGTCCTGACTCATGTGTGTAAGGTCAAAGATGTTAGAAATATAACAAGGAATTGCTACCAAACCTCCCACACTGAGACCTATTTTTTATTGGTATATATTCTACTAACTTGGAAAGTTAAAAAACAGAAAAGAAAACTTTGCCAATGAGATGAAAAGAAAATATAGTAAACATCATGCTACAGGAACCACCTCAGAAGTGATGGCATCTCTGCTGAATGTATCTCTCCCCATAAGACCTCATAAGAGCTCAGGTCCTAACTTCAACCCACTTCTGCTTCCTTAAGTGACACTGAAAGAATGATTATTCTGTAGAGTTTAGAAACAGAAGAAACTTGTATAATCACATTGCTTTTTTCTCTGTCACTGCAGGAGTTTTCTTAGTGGTGTATTTTAACTGATTTGCAACACTAGCTGTATCATAAAGATGCTGAAGTATATTACAGATAAATCAGTAAGATTTTTTTTCTTAAGTAACAATGTACATCTGGAAACACTATCAATAAAATTAGGAGTAGAGTTGACTTTTCACAAAGTCACTGATCAAAAGTACTTCCTGTTGGGGAAGAAGATCTTAGAAATGTCAAAGATGAGGAAAAAAAACCAAACCAAACTTCAAGTTATTTGTTTGCAATTCCATAGGACAGGGACAGTTCCAGAACACAAATGAACTGTAGAATGTATGAAGAAGATATTAAAATGAGAAAACTATGTCAAAACAATCCTTTATTTATATAATGAACTGAATTTGTCCCTTATAGCCTGTCAGAATAGAAAGTGACTTGCTTATCTCTTAAAAACTCACCCATTCCAAGAAGAACAAATAATACAATGATTCACATTTGCCGCACACTCAGCTTGTTTTTGTGTTTATCCAGAGAGAAAAGAAAAGTAAAAATAAAACCAAACTAAACTCCCAATGCAGCATATGTATTTTATTTCCTTGGTTTCCCATATCTTGGTATCCAATGAAAGACCCAGGAAATGGTGGAGTAACTCAGCGCTGGATCTCAATTCATCCAATGTAAATACTTCCATAAAATGGCAAATCGAATCAGAACAACTATTCATCTGTCCCGGCATCCTTCCTTCAGCAGACATGAGTATGGGGAACAAGTATTGCCTAAAGTCATCCTTTCTTCCCACATGTCCTTGTAGCAGTATGAATCTGAGGGATTTGCTGAGATGAAGGCTCCAGACTCCTGTGTTCAATAGAGAATATGAGTCTGTCCTCAGTCCTTTAAAGAACCTAATTACACTTCTGGCTCTGCAAGATTTTGCTGCAATGAGTTCCACAGTTTAATTACGGGCATGGTAAAACAAAGTACTCCTTTTGTTTAGTTCAAAACTGCTGCATGAAACTTATGTTGAGTGCTCTCTAGATTTTGCATTGTGAGAAATAATGAACAGTTAAACAATTTACCATACATCTGCGATAAAGAGCAAATTATCATCCTTCAAACAACTTGAGCTAGCCAATTTCTCATCAGGATAACCTAGATCACAGAAAAATACATAAATATGTGAAAGCTGTATTTGTGTGAAAATCACAGTATCTTAAAAGAGGAGGGAGAGAGAAATTATAGCAGTTATTTGTTCAAAGCTTGAGAGGTATTTTTTGTTTTACAATGACTAAGAAAGCCTTGCTTTAACCATTTGCACAAGTAGATTTTAAATTATCCAGTCCTGGGAATGTTGTAAGTAATATGCATTTTTAAAGGGTATTCTGTTAATGGAAGGGTAGAACGAATCCTGAAAGTACAAAGTTCATGATGTATATGATCACAAATTCCTTTTACAATCTGTGTTCTGCCTTATTCACTCCCTGATATTTAAGGGCACTTACTGAGGCAATGTAAGTGTTATTACAGTGAGTGGCACACCATATGGCAAGCAGGATAAGCTGCAGCTTTGCACACTGTTGTCATTTTTCCCCTTGTAGTAGAGTTTTACATGATGTAATGTTTTCCCATGATTGTTGAACATTCTACCATTTAAGCCTGCCATATATAAAATGTCACTGTAGGGGGTTGCACCTGAACCTGTTCATCATCAGTCTGCATTTATTTCACAGATGTCTATAATACTGTCATCCCACAGGTGCACTCAAACTAAAATTTTCCCATGCCTCAGCTTCTGATGTAAGAAAAATTTATTATACAAGATGAGGGAATGGCAGCCAGAAAAAGTAATGCTGCTAAAGGTCACTTTATAATACAACATGGGATGCAAATGCAAGTAACCTGATAGAGTGCTAATATTTGTACTCATGGAATCATAGAATAGTTAGGGTTGGAAGGGACCTTAAAGATCATCTAAATCCAACCCCCCTGCCATGGGCAGGGACACCTCCCACAAGATCAGGTTACTCAAGGCCCCATCTAACCTAGCCTTGAACAACTCAAGGCAAGGGGTAGCCACAACTTCCTGGGGCAACGTGTTCCACTGTCTCACCACTCTCATGGTGAAGAAATTCTTCCTAATGTCTAGTCTAAATCTGCCCCTTTCCACTTTATACCCTTTCCCCCTTGTTCTATCACCACAAGCCCTTGTAAACAGTACGGACCCCTGAGGTACACTCGTCATGGGTCTCCATCTGGACTTTAAGCCATTGACCACTATTCTTTAAATACAACCATCCAACCAGTTTCTTATCCACTGTATCACCCACACATCAAATCCATAATTCTCCAACTTAGAGAGAAGGATGTTGTGGGGGACTGTGTCAAAGGCTTTATAGCCCAGGCTGCCTCCGATCCTAATGTCACTGATGAGTTCACTTGTATTAGCGACTATCAGATCCAGTATTGCATCTCCTCAGGTGGGGGCTCTGTCAGCTGGGCTAAGAAGTTATCCTCAATGCACTCCAGGAGTCTCCTGGATTGCCTACAGCTTGTTGTGCTACTTTTCGAGCATATGTTGGGGTGGTTGAAGTCCTCAAGTAGGATGAGAGCTGGCGATCATGAAGCCTCCTGTAGCTGGCATAAGAAGGCTTCATTAGTTGGTTCTCCTTGAGCAGGTGGTATGTAGTATACACCAACCACAAGGTTCCTGTTGGTTCCTCTGTCTCTGACTCTGACCCACAATCTTTCAACTTGTTCGTGGCTAGTCTTCAATGAAAGCTCTTCACATTCTATCCCTTCCCTGACACAGAGGACAACACCTCCTACTTGGTCTGTCCCTTCTGAAAAGCCTGTAGCCATTGATAGCCACACTCCTGTCATGGGATAGGAATGGTTGGATTAGAAGATCCGATGGGTCCCTTCCAACCTGGTTGTTCTGTGATTCTGTGGGATTCATCCCACCTCATTTCTGTGATGGCAACTAGATGGTAGTTTTCTAGTAGTACAGTAGCTTCCAGCTCCTCCTGCTTGTTACCCAAGCTTTGTGTATTTGTGTAAAGGCACTTCAGCTGGGCTGCTGGTCACTTCACTTTCCTAGTGGACCCCTTATTACCTCTAAGGTGTTTTAGAGATGTGTCCTCCCTAACATCTGACCCCTGATGCCTGTCCTCCCACTGCTTGTTACAGGCTAGCTTGATGTCGTCCTCCTCCCGCTTCACATCTAGTGTAAAGCTGGATCTACAAGCCCTGGTCTCAGTAAAATGAGATGTGCAAATGATAGTGTAAGGGCCCAGTCCTGAAAAGTAAAGACTCTCTCCAGGGTACAAATAAGAAATATAAATGGGAAAATGATCTGTGGGATGCTTTGAACACTGGCAGCATTGTATCCAGCTGTGTGTTAACCCTGAAAGGAGCTATTTTGAAGGTAATGATAGTTGATTTTCTTAATTTGTTAAATAGAGTTACAGACAGTCTCTTCTTTTCTTTTGTGTCAGACCTTGTATACTGTGATTTGCCACAAACCTTCAGAAAAATCATATTTTTCATTTTGCCTTGGTACTTTCAAAACAAGTTTCTTCTTTTTCTAGGTGATTATTAATAAATATATCTCATAATGTTTTACTCTATTGAAAATAAAAGAAATTCAACATTTTTGTAGCAATTTTCTGTTAATAAGTAGTTTCTTAAATCTATATTTGCTCTTCTTCCAGCTCTTAAGACGGGATTTACTATTATATAAAATTAATATTTTCTTACTGGTCATTAAATTGAAAAAATATATTTTGATATTAAAAAAAGTATTTTATATAGTTTGTATTTTGCTGCACACAATAATGCAAACTATTACAAGTTTAAATATATTTTACTAACTAATGTGATTGAGCCATAAAAATAACTGTTTTAGTGGAAAGACCAAATAGTTCTGACATGTAACCTTATAAAGTACAGAGTATAACAGATACATATTTTATACAGAGTCAAACTATTGCAGGAAAATAACTAGTAATAAAAAAATTCAGTAATATAATCTCTTTGTACCACAGCATTTAATGAAGTTTAGAAGCCATCTCACCTAGCTTTGGAAGTTTATAAGACATCTCCATATTTACTAGTAATTTTCAATTTTTTTTTTATATCCAATGGAGGTCAATAGGCAGTAGAGGATGAAGTTTATGTGATCAGCTATAGAAATCTACTTTAGAACTACATGAATCATGAGCTGAGTTCCTGTATCTCTCCATTAATAAAAGAAGCCTGCACAAATACCTCAGTTGTGTTTGCTTAAAAAAGATCTAAAGGTAAATTAAAAGAAATACCCGTGTTTACTATTTTCTTTACTCTCTCTGATTCATAAATTCAGATAGTGGATTACTTCCGGGGAAGAACATATTTCATATTTATGCAGCAATATAAATTAAATTTTTCTGTATGAACTTTGGCTACAGAGAAAATATACATCATACAAAACTTACTAGTATAAAAATCATAGCATTAGAAGTCTCATTGTACAGACATTCTTAATGTTAATTTGAAATGGTGTTTTGCAAGAAAATACACACAAGAAAAGCTAGAATTTATTATGACTTTCCAGAAACGCCAAATGCTTTTGGAAAGTTACTTGCTACTAAATTTGTAATGAAATTTTGATTGTGTTAAGATATATACAAGATTGGATACACAATGTCACATACAAGTGTGGTCCATATTGGGACCGCTGCTGTTTAATATCTTCATCAGTGATACTGACAGTGAGATTGAGTGCACCCTCAGCAAGTCTCCAGATAACACCAAGCTGAGTGGTGTAGTTGCCACACCAGAAGAATGCAATGTCATCCAGAGGGACATGGACAGGCTGGAGGAGTAGGCCTGGGCAAACTTTGTGAGGTTCATCAGGGCCAAGTGCAAGGTACTACACCTGGGTTGGGCCAAACCCCATTTTCAGTACACAGTCGGGGATGATGTGATTGAGAGCTGCCCTACAGAGAAGAACCTGTGGGTACTTGGTAGATGAGGAGCTCGATAGGAGCCGGCAGTGTGCGCTCGCAGCCCAGAAGGCCAACCGTATCCTAGACTGCATCAAAAGAAGTATGGCCAGCATGTCGAGGGAGGTGATTCTGCCCCTCTATTCCTCTCTTGTGAGACCTCATCTGGAGTACTGTGTCCAATTCTGGCATCCTCAACATAAGAAGGACATGGAGCTGTTGGAACAAGTCCAGAAGAAGTCTACAAAGATGATTCAAGGGATAGACTACCTTCTGTGCAAGGACAGGTTGAGAGAGTTGGACTTGTTCACCTGGAGAAGAGATTTATAGCAACCTTACAGTACCTGAAAGGGGCCTACAAGAAAGCTGGAGAGGGACTGTTTACAAGGTCTTGTGGTGACAGGATGAGGGTGAAAAGGTATAAACTGGAGAGGGGCAGATTTAGACTAGACATTTGGAAGAATTGCTTCACCATGACAGTGGTGAGACACTGGAATGGGTTGCCCAAGGAAGTCATGGATGCCTCATGCCTGGAGGTGTTCAAGGCCAGGTTGAGTACCCTGATCTAGTGGGATGTCCTTGCTCATGGCAGGGGTCGTGGATTTAGATGATCTTTAAGGTCCCTTCCAACCCTAATTATTCTATGATTCTTTGGTCATTTAACAACCATTATTCATGGAAAAACTACGCTCCCCACTGTATCAGAAATTTAGGCAGTTCAGAATGGAAGTTTTATGAAGATTATCTTCAGCTGCAATTATTGCAGACACAATAAACAGTAACACTTAAACACAAGGCTGTCATTATTAAAAATGCAGTGTTGTCTTTTCTGATAAGCAGCAGGAAGGGTAAGGCAAATCAGTTGAAAGAATAAAATCAGGAAATAAATCAGTAAATATGAAGAGGTGACACTAAACAGAATTGGAACAGTAATAGAATAAATTAATTCAAAAAATGTAGTGGTGGATATGGGGAGAACTTTTTTATATAAAAATATATTGCTAATCTGGATTAAGCAGATCAGCATATAACAGCACATTGTGGCAAAGAAGTCACATAGACCCTTCTATAGGGTCATATATTTTCCCTCAGAAAACCATATGATGATAAGTTTGTATGCAATCACATCACATGCATGGCCAAAAGAAAAGGAAAAGCTCCTACTCATACTTTTAAACTACAAATGATTGATGATAAGTTTGGGGAAATGATGAGTAAGTAAAGGGAACAAAAAAAACCCATTAAAAGGTACAAGAAAAAAGTAAAATATATATTACCGATATGATAAAATTTGACAAAGAAAACATAAAATCCCAGACAGATTTTTCTGTGGGCTTGTATTAGTTGAACACTAGTTAGATATGAGTGCTGTTTTAAATTAAGAATTCCTTCTAAAATCAGGAAATATTTTTATCATCAAGAATTTCTTTTCATAGCAGGGCTAATAAGTGATAGGAAAAACATTTGAGAAAGCTGAAATATTCATAATTTTATGGAGGTTTTATATTTTATATTTTTCTTTTTCACAAAAGAAAGTAATTGAACACTGTTCTTCAGCGAGTATTTTAGATTACGGTTCTGTATTCAAGTGTCCAGGATGTCTGGCTATGGATTGCAAAGTCCCAGTGAGTCCCAGACATAGTGTCTGTATCTCATATTCAGCACTATCTGGAGAATAATCGAAGAATACCAATATATAAGTGCCAATTTACTCAGGCTGGTAGTAGTTTATACTGCCATTTCTCTTTCCTCTTGACGCTAAAAAGGATTGTGCAGGAAAAACTTCTCACTTCTGGATCACAATCACAAGCAAGTTCAGCCTCAATCTCAGTGTCAACGTGTTTGGTTCTGGATGGCCACAGTATACACATCTCCAGCTACTCAAAGAACCTGAGAAGAAGCAGTTTTGTGAGGATTTAAATACTTTAAACATGAACTAAGGCATCTATATCACTGAAGACATTTAAATCTTCTCATCCTTTTTGCTCTCTAGTTTCTTCCTGTTCTACTCAAGCAGAACATTGTTTCCAACTGGTAATTTGTGAAAGAACGTATCTGGGCCAGAGCTCAATGAGGAATCATAGAATCATGGAATTACCAGGCTGAAAAGAACCCACTGGATCGAGTCCAACCATACCTATCATAGAATCATAGAATCATAGAAGCACGAGGCTGGAAGAAACCCACTGGATCATCGAGTCCAACCATTGCCACCAATCTCCAAACCATGCCCCTCAGCACCTCGGAAACCTGACATTCCCTTTTGAAGATGCATACAGTCATATGTACATATTCACAAATCTGTTCTGTGAAAAGAGAGAGCTTATTACAGAAACTGTAATTTGTCTCAGACAAAAAATTCTTTTCTCCAAAAAGAATCCACATTGAAGCAATAAGTGAACAAAGCATCAACATAAAGCCGATGAAAAGACATAAAGCCTAAAACATGCCCCTCAGCACCTCATACACCTGTCTTTAAAAAACATCCAAGGATGGTGACTCAACCACCTCCCTGGGCAGCCTGTTCCAATGCAAAATGACCCTTTATGTGAAATATTTTTTCCTAATGTTCAGCCTGAACCTCCCCTGACAGAGCTTGAGTCCATTGCCCCTTGTCCTGTTCCCTGTCACTTGGGAGAAGAGGCCAACTCATTCCTCTCCACAATCTCCTTTCGTATAGTTGCAGAGAGCAATAAGACCTCTCCTCAGCCTCCTCTTCTCCAGGCTAAAAAACCCCAACTCTCTCAGCTGTTCCTCATAAGACTTGTTCTCCAGGCCCCTCACCAGCTTCATCACTCTTCTCTGGACTTGCTCTAAGCCTCAGCATCCTTCTTGCGGTGAGAGGCCCAGAACTGAACACAGGATTCAAGGAGTGGTCTCATCGGTGCCAAGTACAGAGGGAGAATAACCTCCCTGGACCTGCTGGTCACGCCATTTCTGATACAAGCCAAGATGCCATTGGCCTTCTTGGCCACCTGGGCACCTGGGCACACTGCTGGCTCACATTCAGTTACTGTCAACCAACACCCCCAGGTCCCTCTCCTCCAGGCAGCTTTCTAGACAGACTTCTAGTCTGCAGCACTGCTTGGGGTTATTGTGCCCCAAGTGCAGGACCCGACATTTGACCTTGTTGAACCTCATGCCACTGGACTCTACCCAATGATCCAGCCTGTTCAGATCCCTTTGCTGAGCCTCCCTACTCTCCAGCAGATAAAGAGTAACAGAAAAATGTAAGGTAAAATCAACCGACTGTCAGCCTGCTTTAGTCAGTTATCTTCTTCTTATAATTTATTCTGATGTGCAAAAAGTAACTGTAAAAGCATTACTTCTTTTCGTATCTAAATACTAACATAAAATATAATTTAAAAATCTTTTAGTGACTTTCTATTATGCCTCATAATTGAGGTAATAGTTACTCAACAGTGCATCTACTGTGCTAGTCACATTAAGCAAACATTAGCAAAACCAGACCATTTTTAATAGAGGAACAGTGTTATACACTGATATTTATTTTTTTCAGCGTTATTTTTCAGCCCTAGAACAGTACTGAATATTCTTCAAATTCTCACTGGTCCTGAAAGATGTCACAAGAATTTTCTAGCCTGGTGAAAAAACTTACACTGCTTTATCTTCCAGCACCATGTCCCAGCATCCTTGCCCTCAATTTTGATGACCCATTGCTACACAAGCACAACTCCAAGCGCGTTTTCAAAAAAAATCCCATGGCTGACCTTAACTATATCTCTTCAATACATCAGTTTCTGCTCACGCACTTCTCCTACCTCAGGCAACTCTTCCCTCATGAAGCTTCTTTCCAGCATACAACCTTCTCCTATTCAGTCTTGCAGGAACTACTTTCTGTACAGTAACCTTCCCATACCCTGAGAAAACATCAGTGTTGCCAAGATGTTTTGGATGCACTGGGTACTTCCATGTGTGGCATTAGCTCCATCTCATCCCTGCTGGTACTCCTTCTGTCTTCTATGTAGATTATCCCTTACTGATAATTTGCTCCCTTCCTCCTGCCAATTTTTTGCTCCACCTGATAACAATGAGTGTCCATTAGTGGCGCTGAAATTACCTCTGGGTAAAGAAGAGGTGGCTTTTGTATTAAATAAGCTTGAGTTGGAACAGATATATAAGCATGTACCTAACTTCATCCATTCACACAGACTTGCTACCTTACTGGGATTTCTTATGTGTGTAAACTATACTCATTACTACTTAAGGTTGGTCTAATTGTACTCAAAAAGCATCAACCACAGCCATGTGAACTGCATTAGCAAAATAGTATATCCAGTTTAGGGGGGTCGCCACAGACTTTCCATTCCACGTTCCCTTTTCAGCCAACAAATAATGCTGCAATACTCTTAGAAGTTTTGCTTACAGACATATTTCCAAAATTTAGCATTAACAGCTTCTTATTCTTTTTTTCTCTCATCTCCCTTGAGAAAAAGTGTACTGAGAAGAGCATGTGGTAAAGAAGTAGTTTCCAGTATCTTTCCAGCGTGTTTTACACTAAGGAGAGTCAGGGTGGTGAAATAATAGCTGCTGTTTTATCTCTGAAGACAGAAAGCAAAGGGAAAAGGCTTTTTTTTCCAGCCTTTGAAACTGTATATAGAAACAACATTGAAATTAGAAGATCAGAAATGTGATTCTCTGCCCTCTAAACTGAAGGAGTCAATGGAAGTTTAAAACTGGAGTTAAGCCCCCTAAGTACAGGCTCATAATAAACTGTTTAGAGAACACTGAAGAAAAGACATTCACAAAAAAAATGGACATTGATTCTATGAAAACTTTTAAATAACATATTTTATTTAAATAAAGAACAAAATGCAGGTTTGGGAAACACTCATGAAAATTTCTTCTGAAAATTACATGGTACAAATACCCAAATATTATCATTGTGGTAGGTTGACCTTAGCTGGCTGTCAGGTACCCACCCAGCCACTCTCTCATTACCCCTCCCAAACAGGATTGGGGAGAAAATAAGATGAAAAGGTACATGGGTTGATCACTCACTAATAACCATCACAGGTAAATAGACTCAACTTCAGGGCGATTAATTTCATTTGTTGCCAATTAAAAATAGAGTAGGATAGTCAGAAACTTAACTAGCTTAACTTGCTGCGTCATTCCTGAATCCTCTATCTCTCCATGCTGAACAGAGAGGAGAATGGAGAACGGGGATTTGGAAGAACTCCATAACAGCTCCTCATTGCTGCTTCTTTCTCCTAACACCTTTTCCCTGCTCCAGCATGGCCTTTCTACCACCTAGAGCTTTCTCCAGGGCATATCCAGCTGCTCTGGTGTGGGGTCCCACTACAGTGTGGGCCTGCACTGAGGATATCTGTTCCACTCTGGTCCCCCACAGGCTGCAGGTAGACAGCCTGTCTCACCATGGTCTTCATCAGGGGCTGCAGGGGAATTCTCTTCTTCGCTGATCTCAGTGTCTGTAGGAGTGTTTCTCATGCTCCTCTCTCACTTCTCTCTCTTCTCTTGCACTCCTCTCTTTCTTAAATATGCTTTGCCTGAGGTGTCACCATCTTGGCAAACAAGCTCAGTTGTGTCCTCTGGTGGGTCTGATGAAGCCAGCTGGAACCAGCTGCGTCTAGCATGGTGCAGCCCTGGCCTCTCCACCCCTTGTAGTCCCCCACTACAAACACTGTGCCACTGACACCCAATAAATTAATTCATATAGAAAACAATTCTATTTTAATTTGCTTTGGTTTTAAAACAAAGGAAATAAAGCTTGAGATTAGCTTTCTCCTGCTGTATGCTGTGACCATAGATTCCAATCAATTCAATTAAAACAGACATTTTCTCACCAATTCTATTGATTTGGATGAACTCCCATTTCTCCATGAAGTACTTTTCTCATTAAAAAATATCAACCAGCCAATTATTATTAAAGTTTTAAGCCAACCTCAGCAGGCTGACTAAGCTTCTTTAATAACAGAGAAGGTTTAGAAAACAATCTGCCATGGAAATTTTAAAATTCAAATCAACCCAAAAAATTCCATGTGAGTTTTGGTATTTAAATTCAATTGAGAAAGACACTTAGTAGCTCTACACTGTAGTCTTTCCCATAGTATATTCAGCAATTGTAGCCTTCCTAAATTACATGTGAAAGCGGATAAGAACATTTTCTCCATAGTTCAGACAGAGATGAGTCCTAGGATAAATATTTTGATGATGCTGCTAAAGGTAGGCAAAAATGAGAGAAGTCCTGGGTTTGGAATTGTGAAGGTAACAATAAGGGGATTGTATCCCCTCTCTCAGCAAATCTTCATGAGTACTCCTCGAAGAGGCAGACAAAGAACCGAGTCCTCTGCCTTTGTGCAAGTGGACTCCTTTAAGGAAAAGGTTAATAATTTTTTTGCCTTTTGACAAATAATAATAGTACATATTACAATTAATAATGATGATTTTCTGAATAACTTACAGCTTCAAGGCACTGTGAAGCCATCAAGTAATTAATGTTTACTTAATGAAATTAACATAATTCAGTATACAAAGACACTGGAACAAAAGAATAGTTTTAAAATGCACAAGGCAAATCATAGACCCCACCTGAGAAGCTACTCAACCTTGTAGTCAGGTTGTACACAGTCCTCAGTGTGTGGTGTATGCACAATATCCAATGGCAGCAGAATAGATCAGCAGAATAAGTCACTTGGAAAACAATAAAGTCTCAGAGGAGATTAAAGCTTTTAGATGGCTCTCCAGAGACTCAAAATCATATACCTTGATGTTCAAGCTACTCATGCTACTAATAGACAGGAAGGAATTGAGCAGATAAAGCTGTGGTGGTTTTGTGGGGTTTTGCAGGATTTTTTTTTTTTGTAAATAATATAACAACTTTATTGTTAATTGATTCTTAAAACTTTTTAGCTGTATGATTCTGGGGTTTTATATACTTAGAAGTTCCATTGACTTAAATATGAGTAGTGAGTGCACAAGGAATGGAGAATAAGGCCTTTGAGTTCAGTATCATTATTTAGATTTCAGGCATGCCTGGAGACAGCACTCTAGATTAATAAAACGCTTTGCTTCAATTAGCTCTGTGTCTCCTGCATCTCTCCCCAATTCCCTCTGCCCTTGTTTAACATACTCCCTTATCCCTTTGCATTATCCAGACAGGTGCTCTCTGCTACCACAGACTACTAGAAGTTTCACAGAGGAGATTCAGTGTGGGGAGGAGGAGGGCGTATATTGGTTTCTTGGCTCTGATGTAGAAAAGAAGAGTGTGAGTCTGTTTATGAGCCTGATCTGTTCTCCTTGAGTATTGTTTCAGAGATGTTTTTAAAAAAATCTATTAAAAAAAAAAAATCTTAGATCCCTTAAATGGATTTGATCACTTCTATGTATGGCAAGAATATTTTCACAAAAATATTTTACAGCAAATGTAAATCAAAAGGAGTATTGATTCTAGTTGATTAATTTCTGTGGAAAGGGAAACCAATATGAAAGAAAAAAAATATATTCTTTTGTATATATCAAAGAAATCTTTCTTGTAGTGGAACTCAGATTTCTACCATGATTTTCTGTGGTTTTCCACCATCCCCTCATTTCAGATTTCCTTGAAAGAGGCTTAGGAGCATAAAGCAATGGCCACTGAAAACTGGTGCATCCTGCAAAGTGGGGGCAGGAAATTGTAAGTTTCACATTGAGTTCAATGGGAAAGTCAGAAGGCCCTGCTCCTTCTCCCTTGGGGTATTTTCCTGTTTTATTGTCAGTGCTATAATGGGCAATCAGCTCCTGAAATGGTGCCCTGCTGTCTAGATGAAGCATTTATAGGTTTTTTTAAGCAGTCCATTTGAACCCTGCAGAATGAAAAAGTCACTCCTTCCAAGTTCAGATTTTAGGGCCCTGAGCCTGCACTGAACTATGTGTCGGCAAAACTCCTGCCCATTTAGAATTCAGTGCAGGATCAGGGTCTCGATTTCTGCAATTTCTGCTGCAATTCAGACCTTTATTTATCACAGCTGGAAACAGCATTCCAAATAAAAATGCTTCTAAAAACCAAACTGTCTGTCCCTTTTAAAAGTTAACTTTCTTAGATTTATGTACATATATTTACACAGCAATCCTCTGAATGGAGACATTGCTTCTAATGAATTAGGGAATTAAATCATAATAGATATTAAATCATAATCGATATTTTCCATGCAGAAATACATTTGAAAAATAAAACAACCCCCCAAAAAACCAACAACAAAACTACCAAACCACAAACAAACCTGTATGAAACTCAAAGGAACAAAAGTCTTTTTGAGGGCCTAACATCACAAACAAGATCCAAGAAAGACCTTATAGGCCAAATCCAATGTAAGATTTAGGCCTAAAATAAAACTAAAAACTTAAGGTCAGTCTAAATGGGGATTTAGAAGCCTGAACTTGACAGCAGCCCAGATCATTAACTAGGTCAGCTCTTTTCAGCACTGCCTAATCCTTATGGCCATTGCCCAGAAAAATTCTAGGTTTTATTAGAGGGTAGTAAGTTAGTGATCTACCTGCTTCTCCAGAAAAGCCTGAAAATATTGCTATGTATTTCTCACACCTTATCAATGCTCAGAACTGTTCTTCACAGAAGCTGATGGTCCATTACTAGTCCTGAGCCAGCACTGGCCATAACTTAAACGTCAGCCACCTGCTGAGATGGGACCTCTATAAAGCAGGAATCACTGTACTAGAAGGGATAACAAGTTACTCTCTCCTAGTTGTTATGGAACGCAGTGAAATAGAGGTAAATGTAATATTTTTTTTCAGGTCTTAGTAAAATAGTCACCCAGGACTATTATCCTTGTAACCAAACAACACAGGAGGTACACATCTGTTCTGAGATGGAGCAAGAATAAAACTACTGTCCCACTCAAAGGGCAGTTGGAGAACTCTTTCTGTGCTCATTTGACTTTTCTGGATACAGTGGCTTAATTTCTAGAACAGAGGCAAACATTTATCAGCAGCTTTTCTCACCAATTTGTGGCTCATGTCCCAGGAGGGCACAGAGTTGGTGACTAAGGTCCCCACTGTATAGGGGTACAGGAGGCATCAATTGCTTCAAGATCTGAAAATCTGCTTACTGTAGAAATGGTTTAACTGCCAATCTGCAGTTCAAAAGACACGGAGTGCAATTTATTACCACTTTTCAAACTCATTCCCTTTAGTGCCTATTCCCCCAAGGTGTGTAGGCTCTCAAAATCAGCATCTCACTCTTTTAATCTGAATTCTTTCACATCAGAGCAAGAATTTATTCATGGTAACTAGCTACTTGCTCACAGCTGAGTGACAGATATCTGAGTTTACCATACTGTTTTCATTCTTGGGCTCAATTAACCTTGTCTCATGTAAAATGAAAAAGGATGATAGCATGAGTAGGACTGAATTTTCTGTTGAGGCTTTTTTAACCTTCATTTTTCTTTTTCTTTTTTTAATCTCTTTTTAAGATACATTGAAAGACTGAGAATGTGGCTCCATAGATAGATGTGGGGATTTATATGGCAACCCATCCTAAATTTCAACTGGCCTGTAAACTGACCTGAGTTCCAAGGCTGAGTAGTAGTGCTTAACAGGGCACTAAGCCCAAGATCATCAAGCATCAGGAGACTCCTGAGAAAACGAAAGCATTGGAAACTTCGTAATTTTGAAAGGCTTGAGACTGTGTTTTAGTCACTCCCTCAGCTTCAACGAATAGTCCTATTCAGTAGTAGGTTATTATCCTTAAGAGCAGAACCTATATGCTCTTTATCTCTGATAAAGAGCTAGTAGAGACATCCTACTGTGACTGTTTTTCTGGCAAGCCTCACCAGAGACTTTGGCAGCCTCTCTTCCTCTAAAGTGCTACTGTGCTTTTGCATGGTTGTATTCTTCATGCAAACAAATATCAATGCCAACCCTAAGAACATGAAGAACTGATAATAATTATTGTTGTCACTGCTGGATAGCAGAGAACAACTGCAACATCAAGAAATGTCATGCTTTCTGAGCAGTTTTTTAAAAAATATATCTATTTCCTTTAGCTTAATAAAATCCAGTTATCTGAAAAAAAAATTGAATTGTGCTTTCATTATACATGTATTTTTTGCAATGGATTACAATTTTTAATTAAGGCCCCATGTGGTTATAAAAATAATTAGTAACTTCCAATAATAATTTTTGTTAATTTTTGTGAAATAATATATTAGACAATTTTAGAACAAAATTAAATAAATTAAAATGTGAAATATCTTAAAGATCACATCACTTAAGCCCTCAAAAATGTTTCTTTTACTCAATTTTTATTACTTCGTTCCACATTAGACAATGTATTATTAGTATATATATGTTCATGTTATTTCCTTACTGGAAAATACTTGCCTGGACTGAAAATATCTCTTTACAGTATTTCTAATGCTTACTTAACCTTGCCTCCTTTGGACTACTTTGTGAAGTTTTAATTCTGGGAAGAAGGGCAAAGCAAGGTCCACAAAAAATGTGATAAAGAGATGAATGGGAAAAATATGCAAATGGGAAGAGACATGAAAGTGCAAATGTTTTTAGGAATGGAATAGGAACAATACATCATCTATTCATAATGTTAGCGGTAAAAATTACTTCCAGTTTTTGTAGCGATGTTCTATTATTTGCATGAAACATAATATTCAGTCTAGAAAAACCACTTAGGCCAGGTGTTAACAGCTGGTAAGGTGGGGATAAGCAGAGTTTTATTGCTTGTTCACTGACCTACAGGCTACAGCTTTTTGCAATACATTCTCTTCATGAACCTTGCTGGCCAAAGTCAGGTAAAATTAAGGCCTGTTCACAAGGGGGAAAGTCCCCTACGTCTGAAAAAGATAAAATGTTCCTGTCAAGATGACCCCAAAGGTTTCCCTGAAACACAGAAAATTTGTGTTGGCCTGAAGGCTTTGTTCTGCCAAGCAAGCACAAAGTATTCTGTCTTGTGAGGAATGCCACAGGGAGTGTGCAGGGTGCAGAGAAGTTTCTGCTAGACAATTTCCTATCTCCTAGAGCTCTGGGTTGTGATACAGGAACAGTTTAGATTGCCAGAAATATGTATGTTAATGCCTCATCTTGCTTCCAAGATCTCAACAGTAGATGACTCATCACAGTACCTCCTCTTGATACAAGATAGATGCTAGACTAGAAACCTATTGGAGAAAAAATTTATTACAGAGCTCTGAATTATGCCATATCCTAAGTGCGCCAAGGCTGAAAAGTCTGTATAGGTGGAAGATTTCACTCCTGTATACATCTTCGTTACTGATATTCCCACACCAGTTATTTTTGAGTCCAAGTCTTCTGTTTCCAAATGAAAAAATAGGGTCTCTAATTTGATAATAAATCCTTATATGAAGTATTTTTGATTGTGTCATGTGTTTACTTATAGTTGGCATGCAGGCTTTCTGGTCTAAGGGCCAAGACACAAAAGATAAGCAAGGAATGTAGTAAGACTTAACCACTATTTACGTTCATTTTTTGTAGCTATCTTTTGCATGTAACCAGCATATGTATGTTCTTTATTAGTACAGTTCTAAATTATCTGAGCCAGCAGCTGGAAGGCAAAGGAGGATACTGATAATTTCTATCATTGTCTCTCTTGTAAACTCTTTGACACTAGCTCAAGGTCTATGGGGTTTATTTTTCTTGAACAATCTACTGGATCTACTCCTCCTAGATCTCTTATCCTGATGGAAGAATGTTTTTGGTGTTTCCATAGGAAATTCTACTTCTTCATAAGGAATAGAAGACAAATGTTTTCATTATCCCAATGGTAGGATGTATAATATTAAAACGTCCTGTATATTCACACCCTCTCCCCCACAATCTCTCCAAATACCTTTTATCTCATATGGCATAAGTGACTAATGACACAAAAATAACTGAATGCTGTTGTCTCTGTTATCTTCAAACTAATATAAGTTTGAATGTTAATATTTTTATTACAACACTGTAGAAAGTTTATGTGTGTACCTTTAAGCTTACTGGTTATGAATTAATCTATTGCAAGGCAACATTTTCTGCATATCTAGTATCACTTACTCAGCAAGCGTTCTTATCTTCTTTGTATCATCAGGAGCTTTGGAGAAGACGCTATCTAACACTGGCAAAAATATTAGAAGTAAAGGAATAGAAACGAACCAGACCTGAAAAGTTGTGTCTGACAAGTCTCCTAAGACTCCATGTCATCTCCTTCGTAGAAAAATGAATCTGACAAAATGTGCAAGTCTTAGAACAGTGGAATATTTTCAACAATTTGCAAGATTTCAATAAAAATATAAATCTCAAACTTAGCATTCCTTGCATGCAGACGTTATTATTTCTCTGTTTCTATCAGTTTTGATGGAGTAATTTTACCTGATACATACTAGAGTTGTAATTGCTTTTTGAGGGAGCTGCTTCATGAGGGAGTGTTGCTCCCTGATAGACTATTACAGCTAGTTCTTGCTTATTTTTTTTCACTCCCATCTGATTTAGCTCCCAGTTTATTGCTCTCTAAGATAATGATGCTGCAGTAGACATAGGTATGTTTCATTCTCCTTCTAGAGTAGAGTCATCTATGTCATTAATTTTTTCTCATATCATGATCTTCCATTCCTCCCAAAGCTCTGTAGTTCATTTAATTTATACCTAAGTCATCAATGAAATATCTACATACTCCTATCTATGATGTTCCTGGATCTTCATATATTTCCTTCTAACACAAACCGTTTTCTCTAAGGAATGAACCCTTGTTAGTTTTGTTCGAAGTATTTTTAGATGTTACCAGACAATGGTCCAAATTGCAGTAGAGATTATCTTGAGGGGAAAAGTTCTCTTAAAACATACAAACAGGTGACAGATCTGATGTCACTGCCTGGATGTCACCAGAAAATGTAACCTTGGGTAGTTTTTATTAAAAAAAAAATCCAAAAGCAGAAGCACCCTATGACCAATACTTGAAAATTTAATTGCTTTAGAATACTCTGATGGAAGACTTCGGGATTAGAAGGTATGTATACATTAGAGAGCATTATAGTGCTATAGGGGTGAATCACTGGAGTGAAACCATTCAAGCGATCTGTTCTTTGCAGTAGAAATATTTTTGATGGGATGCTTAAGAAAAGCTCCAGCCTTGTCTCATGCTGAAGTGCAGGAAGTGTGTTCCTATGAAACAATTCTACACCTGTCTTTCAGGTAGGCCATATAAAGCATTAAAAGGCAATATTCAGTCATCCTTTAAATAATTACAAAGACTGGCAGAAATATAGGGTGAAAAATCTCCCTAGAGATAAAGTGACTTATTGTGTATTGACTTTGACATGTAATAAGAGACATTAAAGTAAAGCTACATGTAAGAACTCTCCATTTTTACCAAAGATATACCAGTTACACCCACAACTCTTATGACATCCTGAAAAAAAGAATTGTCTTTGGATTTGTTTTAGCTACTTATATAAGTTAGGAGAACTAAGGTATCTCTTTCTTTTCACAGTCTTATATAAATTTGAATTTTGAATGTTTTTTATTTGACATCTTTCATATAATTACTATCTTGTTTAAATATCACTGTGCCATTGCCTGAGGTAAATGCAGTAGAAAATCACTATGTTCAATGTTACTGCCTTATAGTTTCATCCTCTCTGTCAAACTGAGAACTTTTTTTTTTTAATTCTGCAGGGGAATTTTTACTTCATTTGCTTGTTCATTCCTAATATGGATGAATAAGTTGCTGGCTATCTGCTCATAGATATAGAACATTTCTTATGTCAGTTAGCCAAGCTTAAAATGGATCTGTGCACTTTTGTCATTGTCACAGATAGGGATGTTTTTTCCTTGTTGCACAAAAATGAGATGGAGAAAAAATACACATTAACTTTAAAAAACATATTGAAATGATTGATAGTCAAATCAATTGCTGTTAGTTCGAAGTCATATTTTCAAACTTAATACAGAAAAACTTTAGGAAAGAACTGACCATGTGGTTAAATCAAACTTTTGCTTCAGAAGAGCTTGGAGTGAATTCAAAGTTGGATACTGAGTAGGAATTCTACATTCAGATGCAACAGCTTAACAATAACAGCACAGTGCTTGAAGTACTCAACAGAAGGGGAACTGGGTACTGGTTTCCCTACCCAGATGACATTAAACTGTTATTAGATAAATAACTTATGGTGATAGCAAAAGTATGGACCAGAATACAAATCTAGCTCTTTTCTACTTAGAGCAGCACCTTATGACGTAGGAAAAATAGGCTGCATTCCAAATCTCCAATTTCTGTGGCAACTGCTCCAAGCACTAAGCTACTGTTTGAAAGGTAGACTCCTAAATGTGGTCTAGTCTCATTCAGGCAGCTAATTCTCTGTGTAAAGACTCTCAAAGCGGAAAAGAAAGGGTGTGTAAAGACTTATTTTTATCATTTCTAGTTGACTGACCTTGAAAACACCCTGCACAGTACTCTCTTCTTAGGTGACTAGTTCAGCAAAATTCATCTGCTGGGACACAGCAAATAACCGACACTAGCACACAAGCTTTCCTTTGGAGCTGGTCCTCAGGCAACAGCTACCACTTTAGGTATCTACATCTGAAGGTTTTGTACCAGTGACATTTGCAAATCTCTGATATCATTTAGGAAGTGACTAACATTTCCACCGGTAATATCCCCACTCTAACTAAGCTATTGCCAGAGGCCATGCATACGAACACTGAACTTCAGACAGCATTAAATTGGTAGGTATCTAGATCATTAGATTCAAAACTCATAAGGCAGACTTACTCAGTGCACTCCATAACAAAGCCTGAAATACATTCCGAGTATTTCAGCTATACTGAAATAACTACAAGAGCTTTGACAGAACCTCAGATCAGACAAATATTTGAGGTGGACCCTTCCCTAGAGTGACCCCACTAAAGAAGACTGAAAACTCAGAAAACCTGAAGTCACATAGTGATAGGTGAATAAACAATTAATTAATTACATTTTAAAACATTTTCCCCACCCCAGTTCCTTAATAATCTTAAAGTAGGTCCTTGCTTTTGTGCTTTAGTTCCATCAAACTGGCAGCTGCTCAGCTAGAACAAATGGCACAGAACTCTGCAGATACTAGGGACCTTGGTTCTATTATCCCTGAAGCTTCTAATGAGGCTTTCAGTTTACCCAAGAACTGCAGGATCCCAATTCACTGCTATACTTGTCACTGCCTCCTACCCCCCACACCCTTGGCAATCCCCAGAAATTCCTGTGTCTGTGCTTACTCAGATGTTCTCCAGAAAAGATCGAAGTCCAAGCTTCCCTACAAAGGGAATCCACACGGTCCGTTCATATTCATTTTGAACAGTGAGTTAAAAGATGTCAAAATAAAAAAAAAAAAAAAAAAAAAAAACGAAACGAAAATTCTGTTAAGGATTTACAGTTGTGAAACTTACCCTAAGAAAGTGTTCTTTAGCGCATACAAGTAAGTATCTAGGTCATCGTATTTCTTCACAGCCCTCTTAGTCACTATCTATTTGCACAAAGTGCTGATGGTTTTGTATCCGAGACCTATGAACCCAACACACCTTTACACTACTAAGCAAGGATAACATCTAGCTCTGTAACACTGCAGCAAAGTCAGGGGTTGCTAATTTGTAACACCACTGCTATCTTAAGAATGATGCCCAGAAGCCTGGAGTACCTAACGAAAAACTGACATCATGCCTACAGAAATTGTTTGATACACAAAGTATGCAAAGCTCAAATCTGAACCGGTATTCAAACAATTTTGGGTTTTTGTTTGTTGGGTTTTGGGGTGTTTTTTTCCAAATTCAGTACTGCCAAAAACATGTACAGTATTGGTTGCATAAAGGGAGTTTAAAACCATTTATTTCATATGGGCATTAATTTGTCTCACAGGAGCAATGAGAAAAATAAAAATGATTCTATGCAGAAATGTTTATTCATTGGTATTCATCTCAAAGTTTTCTGTACCCTGTGATAACGTGACCTTTGTATTTTCTAGTGACCGCCAGACTTGCATTCAATATAATACTGTATTTAAATATTAATGTGTTAAAGCATATAACGCTATCATAAGTTACTTTTTGTTCCACTTCTTTCTTAACTTATACTAGAAGGTTTAGATTTTACAAAGAACATGAAATATGTCCTTGAAAACTTGTAACTAGATCTTTATAAATATTACAAAAACAATAATTTTGCATCAGTATGGTGAGCAAGCAGCAAAGCGCCTGAAGAATATAAATTGAATATTCTCTTGAAGAATCAGTAAAGGTTAAAATTCATCATTTTAACTGATAGGTTTTCTTTGGGAAATAACTGATGCACTGAATACAAAATACTATGACAATTTTGTGTTTCACCTCAGTATTTTTTATTGAAAAACAAAATCTCTTTAATAATAGCCTACCTTTTCCCATTCATTCCAGAATTAAAGCTTCTTACAATGTTTGTCTTCATGCACAATTGCTATTTTTTTTTTCACTTTAAATGGAAACTTTTTATCTGAATGAACACTTCTGACCATTTCAAGAGAGACTGCACTCCTATATGTAATACACTGAGACTTAGTTTTTTTTAGGAAAAGATTTAATCTAGGCATGACATGAAGACTAGTTGCTAAATACCACATTTACTACCACAGTTTCCATGGTGATTTTCAGACTGTAGCAGACTGGAGACTGAAGTAGAAAAATCGGCATAAATACAATTTATGCTAGAAATAACAGCATTATTTAGAAGCACCTGCTTGTCCCAGGCACTGCACCAATGCCAGTAACAGAGATCTTTTCTTTTCAAGGTATTATTGCCTACTTAGTGAAACAGAAAAGTACTGCCATCTTTCTATAGTTAGAAAATGGAATTACAGAGAAATCAGATGACATTTTTTTCAGTCATAGAGGAAGACTGTTGCAGAAATGAACACAGGATTGTTGAGTTTCAGTCTAGTTTATAAACCAGACTTCAGTTTTCAATCAAGTAATTTTACTCCCTTTCACTTTAAATTCAAACTGCAAATTGACCTCCTGTACTGATGGCCTGAAGCAGTTGACTTGCTTGTAAATCAGGTATCAATTTGTGGAGATTAGCTAATTCCAAGTAATATTATTTCTTTCTACCATGTCAATACTTCTACCCACTAAAGACTCTCAGTAAAATGTGCTTTGTTAATTTGGCATGTGAAATAAGCTTTTAATTGTCAATTTATAACTTACTACTATCATCAGATTGTGGTAAGACAGGGGCATACAGGGTCCAGTTGTTTTTTTACCATTGCTGGCAATCTGACTATCATTAGTTCAAATACTTCCAAACTTTCTCCATGAGATAATCAGTACTCACCCTCCAGTGTCAGGCATCCCATGATCCCCAAGAACAAGCTCTATGACAGACCAGCCACTTCGCATGGAGCACCATTTTAGTAAGCTAAGAAAGGAGCTGCAGGTACATGTAGCCAAGCCCCATGTGAAGAAACTGCACTGTAGCGCTGCAGGGTAGACACAGATTTCTCTTTCTTAATTCACCTTCAGACAGACATATCTCTCTGCTAAAGTCTCTCTAAAAGTTCACCACAAAAGGCATGAGTGAAGAATCGAGTGTGTGTTTGTGTGAAGTTCACCCCTAATCTTTACATGAGCTAAGAATTATTCTTGCTGCCATTATATCTTTTTTTTTCCTTTTCTTTCTGCAGACTATTCAGATAAGGATTTTCATTATCAATGTTCCCACTTTACTCTGAATAAGTGGAGTGCATTAAAAAGCAAAACTTACAAAAGCATGACTCGCAAACACTGAAGCCACCATTGGACCTGAATTTAAAGCTATCACACAAGGACACTGTTAACATTTATCCTCCTCTCTGTAGGCCAACAAATTAAAACATTACTTGAAGTCTTGGATCAGTTTCTGCTACGTTTCATTTTGATTGATGTCCTCTATTAATATCAGTGATGCTAGTTAGCTTTAAAAGACCCCAAAGGGTTGTCAACTAGTTAAAACTGCAAATGAACCTCATACCAGTTGTTTAGCCCCTCGAAAGTTTTGCTGAACATTGACAGATGATCTTATCAATCATTACAATTAAGTGCTTTCATACTGTTCCTTCTAAGGGGAGCCAGTTGAAGTACCATATGCTATTTTCCCATCCAAATTCTCTGGTCTCCCTCTCTAAGGCAGCTGTTTCACTTTTGAAATTAAGTTCCTTTTGCAGGAGACTGATGGGCCGATGAAGAAAAATTTTGTTTTAATAATCAGCAGTTTCTATGACGGGACATAATTTTTTCAGTGCTCAAGGCTTTTTACAAATCAAAAGGAATCCAACTAAAACAGTAATTAATGTCAAATGACTAGTCACATATGGCCTTATTTAATTAAAAAGTTCTAATCTTTGATTAAACCTCACTCGTTCTTGTGACTGCAAACAGTTGTCTGAAAAGAGAAGTAATTGGATACATAATCTATTGTGTCTTCTAACTGACACCTGCTAATTGTCCCAGCAGCAAATACCAACAATCTAATTCAGAGAGTTAAAAAAACATATCTTAAATATTCAACAATTTTTTTTCTGTATTACGTATTCCTTTACTACAATGGGAAGATCTCTTCCTGAATGTATCCCTTTAAAAATTTCTACTCTCCAAGAAAATTATTCAATTGTTTTTCAACAACATGCTTTCCTATAGTAAATACAAACCACATTATTTACTGGTCCATTCTTTTAATGCACAATTAATGTTTTAAATGCTACTATTCATCTCTAATTTTTTTTTCTGAATATTGACTAATCTACACGGCAGCCATTGTAAACAGGTTTCTATACCCATACTTGACAGGAAGAAAAGCAGGAGGATGGAGCTATAGGAATTACCTCCACAGGAATTCTAACAATTTCAGCTGGGGAAAAACTGGCAGCTATAACCACCTTCAGAGTTACAGTGAAGGATCTCTCTTCCTCACCCTCTTGTTTTCTTAGAGCAGTACAAAGAGGACTGTTAGGGTTTTTTGATTTTTGTTTTTTTATTTTTACTCATAAGTGCAGAGTCTAAGTCTGTGATATAGCACAAATTATAGTCACTATTTTGTCTGTGTTTGCTTCTGGGGTGCTCTTCCTTCCTAGGCTTATGGCTAATCTACTAGATACATATTTTTTTTCCTATCTTCTATGACACAATCATTTGTTCTTTGCAGTTTTTCTCCGCTATAATTATGACACTCCAAGTATATTAGTACTCCCAGCTAAAATTCCCAACAAGCATTTTGTCTGCTTTATGTCTTATTTTACCAATATTTTAAGAAGCCCTTTGGTGCGTTGAATGAAGCATTCTCGGGGAAGAATACTACCACTGTCTTTTGAGTCTTTTGTAGCCACGCATCATTCCGCGGATAGTTGAGAATTGTATGCAAATATTTTTTGGTTATGACAGTTTCAGACATAGTTGAGTTCTTACATCTCCAGTCAAAACTACCTACCTGGGTGTAGTAATTTTCAACTTTCTTGCAATTCAAACCCATCTGGACCCACCCCAGTGTCTGGAACAGATTTGCTGCCATTATAAAGGGACCATCACATGCCAGCTGTAGTTGTGAAGGTACTCATGTCGGATGTCCCAGGGTGTGACTTCTAATTGGACACTACAGAGAATTCTATGTCCACTGAACAATATCTACCCTTTTTCACCTATAAATGTACAAAGAGAGGAAAAAATAGCTTTCACTGTTTTACAGACACAGAAACTGTAGCACCACAAACAGAAATCATAGAATCATAGAATCACCAGGTTGGAAAAAACCCATTGGATCATCGAGTCCAACCATTTCTATAAATCACTAAACCATGCCCCTCAGCACCTCATCCACCTGTCCCTTAAACACCTCCAGGGAGGGTGAATCAACTACCTCCCTGGGCAGCCTCTGCCAGTGACCAATGACCCTTCCTGTGAAATATTTTTTCTTAATGTTCAGCCTGAGCCTCCCCTGGCGGATCTTGAGGCCATTCCTTCTCGTCCCGTCCTCTTTCACTTGGGAGAAGAGGCCAGCACCTTCCTCTCCACAATTTCCTTTTAGGCAGTTGTAGAGGGCAATGAGGTCTCCTCTCAGCCTCCTCTTCTCCAGGCTAAACAACCCCAGCTCTCTCAGCCGCTCCTCATAAGGCCTGTTCAGGGACAATCAGTGGTAGAATCACCAAAATAAACCTGTGTCACCTGATTTCCTTATTGCTGCTCTACAGTCTAAATATTAAAATAGCTATCTATCAGTAGATGTGAATGAGTAGATATAAATATAGTTGATTTAGATAATTTTTTGAATTTTATTAGAGCAAATTTGCCACAGCATGCCAATAGAATAGTGATTGAACACAATGGAAGCCTTGAATATATTCTTTAATATAATCATTGACTTTCAAATGTTCAATTTGGGTTCCCTAGTCAAATCATATCTTTTCTCCATCTACATTATCTTTAACTGTGCATCCTTTTTCTTCTCTCTGCTTCATGCTTTCATTATCTCTGACCTGATGTGACCTTTTAGCCACTATAACCTTTTTCCCTCTAATCTCCCTCCTCCAGTCCACTCCAAACACTGCTGCCAAGGTTATCTCCCTTGCTCACCACTCTGATCATGTCAAGTTATGTCTCAGTCCCTTAGGTGGCTTTCTGTCTCATTACACTACAAGGCCAAATTTCTCTTCTTCAATTTCAAATCTTTGTAAAAGTCTAGTTTAACCTACCTCTGGAATGAGTTCGTGCTCTTTCCTGGCTCAGATACAGTTCTACCTACTGTGTGTATCCATATCTCATGCATGACTTCCTATTTCTAATCCCAAAACTGTTTTCTGTGCCTAAAATATCCTTTTCACTCTACTGTGCTAATCAAACTCACCTTCCACCTTCAGAAGTCTTTATACATTCTGTACAAATTTGGTTACAAGTGCTTTGGGGTAAGAATCCTGCTTCTGAAAATATGAGACATTTGTGAAGTTGCAGATATAACAAAGACATTGAAGAAATAATAATAATGAAAATTACTTTTTCTTTCACCACACTGTAAATAAATACAAAGTAGCATTTTAATATATTCTAACCAAGTAAACAACATAAATACCTCCAATTCTCTTTTCCTCCAGATTTACAAAGCAAAGGAAAAGCAATAGTGGTTACTATGTCTGAGTCAGATATACCTGACAAATTTGATTTCCTCACCAGATTGCCTTTCCTTTGAAGGCTGACCATAATCAGGTAATACATATTTAAACCACAACTTGGACTATATAATGGACTAAAGAATACTTTTGATTCTTATTTAGATCCCTGACTTCATGCTATAAGCTCTGTGACTTTCTCAAAAAAGGCTTGAGCCATAGTTGATTCTGAAATAAATATACTGCCTTTCAACCAAACAGCTCCTATTGCAAAAAGGCTGCTATATCTACATCTGTAAAACAAGAAAAGAGGAAAGTGAATCACTGAAAGAAACTATAAGCAAATTTTATATCAATTAAAAATGTTGGGGAAAATGTTGTAGCATCAGTTCAATCTCTCTTCTCTCTCAAAAAAAAAAAAGGAGAAGTTGTGAAAGAAAAAATAATCACAGACACAACAGGAAATTTTATTTCCAGGATTTCCCTCAGACAAAGAACATTTCAGCTTGTTTATTCTAAAAACCTTTCTCATAATTCAGCTGTTACGCAACAAGATTCTATAATTTATGATTCTATAATTTATTGTCAGTTAAATTAATGTCTATAATTTTTTACCTCTGATGACATTATAATATCAGAAGCATCTACGGGCAACCACTTTCAGTTTAATTGACAGAAACAGTGCGAAAGGGAAGCAAAATCTTCCAGTAGCAAATCAGTAACTCTAAAGCAAATATGGTGTATGTAATCCACTTCTAGCTTAGTTATGAAAACAACTAATAGAAGAAAAAAAATTAAAAAAGCATGGCCATACAAGGTTTGCATCTTGATACATAATTAACTTGTTTAATTAGTAGTACATAACATGCAAATGAGTTCAGTGAGAAAAAAAAAAAATCCACTAAAAAATTCTGTATCTGATAGTACTGTGGGCAAACAGCCCCCCCCCCCCAATTTATCAAAATAATTGAAACAGCAAAAGAGATAAAAGTGATATAGAAATTAATCTGCTTGAGAGCTTAATAAGTTACATTGATTGCTAGCTGACTAAATTCAAACATTCGTTCACACACTCCATACATCTGGAGATGCAGGTTATAATGCATATCACCTCTCAATCTATCTGCTCTAACAATGTTGATAGAAGCTCAATTATGATTATTTTTTTGAACTATAGCAACAATGCTAGAATCACTGATATCCAGAATTAAAATAGATAGAATCATAGAATCACCAAGTTGGAAGAGACCCATCAGATCATCGAGTCCAACTGTTCCTGTCAAACACTAAACCATGCCCCTCAGAACCTCATCCACCTGTGCCTTAAACACCTCCAGGGAAGGTGAATCAACCACCTCCCTGGGCAGCCTGTTCCAATGCCCAATGACCCTTTCCGTGAAAAACTTCGTCCTAATCTCTAGTCTAAATCTACCCTGGCAGAGCTTGAGGTCATTCCCTCTTGTCCTGTCCCCTGTCACTTGGGAGAAGAGGACAGCTCCCTCCTTTCTGCAACATCCTTTCAGGTAGTTGTACAGAGCAATGAGGTCTCCGCTCAGCCTCCTCTTCTCCAGGATAAACAACCCCAGCCCTCTCAGCCGTTCCTCATAGGGCCTGTGCTCCAGCTCCTTCACCAGCTTTATTGCTCTTCTCTGGACTCGCTCCAGAGCCTCAACATCCTTCTTGTGGTGAGGGGCCCACAACTGAACACAGGATTCAAGGAGTGGCCTCAGCAGTGCTGAGTACAGAGGGAGAAT
Organism: Coccyzus lansbergi; assembly: GCA_033558105.1. NCBI lineage: Eukaryota > Metazoa > Chordata > Aves > Cuculiformes > Coccyzidae > Coccyzus > Coccyzus lansbergi. The sequence continues at coordinate 2,168,141 of JAUMJK010000168.1, forward strand.
AACCTCCCTGGACCTGTTGGTCACACCATTTCTGATACAAGCCAAGATGCCATTGGCCTTCTTGGCCACCTGGGCACACTGCTGGCTCATGTTCAATCGGCTGACGACTAACACCCCTAGGTCTCTCTCCTCCAGGCAGCTTTCTAGACAGAACTCTCCTAGTCTGTAGCTCTGCATAGGATTGTTGTGCCCCAAGTGCAGGACCTGGCATTTGGCCGTGTTAAACCTCATGCCGTTGGTCTAAGCCCAGGGGTCCAGCCTGTTCAGATCCTTTTGCAGAGCCTCCCTACCCTCCAGCAGATCAACACTTGCACCCAGCTTAGTGTCATCTGCAAACTTGCTAAGGGTGCACTCAATGCCTTCATCCAGGTCACTGATGAAGACATTGAACAGGGCTGGACCCAGCACTGAGCCCTGGGGAACCCTACTTGTAACTGGCCTCCAGCTGGATTTAACACCATTTACCACCACTCTCTGGGCACAGCCATCCAACCAGTTTTCTACCCAGGAGAGTATGCGTCTGTCCAGGCCAGAGGCTGACAGTTTCCATAGCAGAATGCTGTGAGAAACTGTGTCAAAGGCTTTACTGAAGTCCAGTATTATTAAATGCAATCACACCTGTTAATATTAGATGTGCTTGCACTGGTCCTAGTAAAAATGTACCAAAGCTTTTACTCTCCACTTTGCAGAGGAAGGAAGGAAGGAAGGAAGGAAGGAAGGAAGGAAGGAAGGAAGGAAGGAAGGAAGGAAGGAAGGAAGGAAGGAAGGAAGGAAGGAAGGAAGGAAGGAAGGAAGGAAGGAAGGAAGGAAGGAAGGAAGGAAGGAAGGAAGGAAGGAAGGAAGGAAGGAAGGAAGGAAGGAAGGAAGGAAGGAAGGAAGGAAGGAAGGAAGGAAGGAAGGAAGGAAGGAAGGAAGGAAGGAAGGAAGGAAGGAAGGAAGTTTCTTAATAGGAACTATATACTTAGTGCATGTGGACATTTCATGATGTACTGCTTAGGTCTGCCTACTGTAACTTTGTATTATTTTTTATTAAATTCTTTGAATTAGAGAGCATAGGCAACAATCTAGTCTCTTTGAAGTATTTCAAAATCCTCCTGTGAATCTACTCTGTCTTTTTTACAATTTTTCTTTTATGCACTTACTGTATGATAAGTGGCTTTTCAGAGGTTTGTGCCCAATTCCCAGGCTACTACAGCCACTTATGTGAGACAGTTGCTGTTTACTACCAGACAATAAACCATGTCTCCTGTTTGTGAATTTTTTTCTCATAAAGTTTGAAAACAAAAGAACTTACTATATGAAACACATGAAACTAATTACAAGCTAAAATTTAGAATTCTCTTCACTCATTGGTTAAAACAAACAAAAACCCTAAAAGAAGTTTGGTTCAAAGTTCATTAATTAATTAACTAAATGTGTTTCTATATAACTCCAGTTGCTTGGGACTTCTTTGATTTTTGCATCATGCAGATGAAATTATAACAAAATAATCATGTAGGTGATGGCTTAAACCTGGCTGTGCTTTGGTGAGCCTTTAGTAGGAAAACTCAAGAAGCAATTACTTGGTAAAGTTCTATGAGAGCATCAAATCAAGATTACAGTCATAATACCATAGAGACAATTTACGTCTGCTGAAGAATGACTTCTATAGTAACATGACTACAGCCTTTAAAGATCACAGAGAATGATCAGGAATGCCACTTTCTCTCTGAGAAGAAAATAGCAAAGCAATTTAAAATGCAGTTCTTCAGCAGTTTTCTTTATGATTATGTCCTATAATAAGAGCTCAGTAATGTCTAAATTCAGACAGTTTTGTAACCTAATGTATTTCATACAACTTAGGTCCCTTGCATCATCTATTAACAATGATTTTACTTTTCTTTTGGTCATATGTGTTCTCTTCTCGATATATTTTTTGATAGACATTCATCACTGTAGTATGAGAACATCTAATGTTAGTTTATCAAGCAGTACAAATTAACGCATTTTAATTTTGCTCTGGCATCCTTGCTTCAAAGAGAAAAGTGTGAGCTGTTTTGTCTTAATAAATTAATGTTACCTACATATAAATTTTGATATACATTTCCATTAAAACAAGCTAAGAGAAAAGCATTTTACATAAAGCAGAAACTTGCCGACATGAAAAATAGTCATTATTCCTTCTAGGATTACATTCTACTGTACCGTGCCTGTCCACCAAAGGCATCAGGTCCTTCTCCACATAAACTATATTTATATCAGACTGTTCTGCTAGGATAAAAAAGCAAAATTGTCAACTACAATCTTCACAAAGGACTTGGTCTTTTTGATACACTGAATCATTAAGTACCTTCAGGTAAGAGTGAAATATTGAACTTAATTGATACACCCTAAGACAGGCCTCATGCTCTCACAATTAGGCAGTAGTCAGAGTTACAGAAGACTGGCATTGCAGTACCCTGTCAGCCAGTTTCTCACACAGTGAGTGTACAGCCTCGCCACTGCAGAAATGAGGACATAGCTGATGACAGGTCACCATTCACTGTAACAAAATGGCATGTTCTTGCACCCTAGAGGTGCCTAAAAACCCTTGTTTTGGCATGTAAATTAAGTAGTTAATTATTAGAAGAAGTAAATTTTGCTTTTTCAGTAAAACTTCAAATAGCAATCCTCCAAAAAGCATTTAAGAGTCGTTACTACACATGAAACAGGAACATTATTAAGAAAACAGAATTTAAAAAAGAATAAAAGTCAATTATGTAGTTCCAATAACTGAATAAATATATCTAAAAAACATCACCCTGTTTTAGTAATGTAACTGACTCACTTGATCCAAATTAAACATCTGTAATGTAAGCTAGATCTTAATTTAAAATATTACCCATCTTATAATAGTAAACTCCCCTTTACACACCACAGTGGACACATTTAGTGGAATAGGCAAACGGTAGAAGCTAGTCATTTAAACACTTAATGGTTGTGCACATTAAATAAAAACTGTCTGCAACATATATTTTGTAGTGATTTATTTGCAATTCAGATGTTATCTCTAGATGTATGTGAAGTAGTTAAGTCTGCTAACAATTTAAGATATTAAACTCAAACAGAAAATTGTAGCAATTCATTTGTCAATTTATTGACACTATAAATTCCTCAGGGTAGCAGCCATGAATACACTTTCCTGTACAAAACTAAAAACTGTTTTGGTATCAAATGGATAAAACTTAACAATAGAAATACTAATTAGAACTTATTTATTTTTGAGTCTTTCCCAGTAATAAGTGATTTTACATACATAGCAATAAGATGCCTTAAAGGACTTAATTTCCAGGACATGAACACTTTGCAATTTTAAAAAATCAAGATTGTTCAATATGCCTTTCACAAAGACAGATAAATTCACTAAGCATTTCTCGTGGTCTCAAGGATACTGTATTTCATACTTTAATTTTAGATTCTGGTTTTGGGTTTGCAGCAGGTTATAGCATTTTTTTTTATTTTGCATCTTGGTTATTCCACTTGGTTCTGTTTTTTTCATAGCACTAAATTCTGACTAATTGCCTATGACAACACTGTAAGACAGGGATGTTTGCCTGCAGAAACAGGGATGCATAGCAGCACTATCCCAGAAGCAAACAGAGAAAGGAATTGTGACTTTTAGAAACACAACTTCCTCTCTTGCTTGCCCCTAGCTCTAAGAGGGGCAAAAAAATCCTACTGTTCTATGCTGGCAGCCAACTGTCAGGTCAGCTCATCTCAGATGATCAATGTGTTGAGGGGATGAAACCAAAGCCCTGCATATCTCTGAGCATCGGCTGCCCCTGGCATCAGTATGGGGATCAGTGGCCCAACACAGGCTGCTGTCATCATTCTCCAGCTTTCGCTATGACCTGCAGTCCCACTAACCCATGCCAAGAAGTAAGCCCTCAGGTTTCCCTTATTTTCCTGCACACTAGGTATAAATGTTTGGCAATTATGCCACTGAAACCAGCACCAAGGCCTCAGTCTGGCAGGCAAAATAAGGCAAAGTGATCATCTCCTACCCCACTATCCAACAGTAGTTATACTGGACACATCAGCCAAAGAACCTCATGTCAAGATTCCTATGGGCACTTGTTAATTAAACGGAGGTGAGACCCTCCCTGGATCCTCAGTCACCATCAGAAAAAGAAAGGGAGGTTCATAAAAATGAATGGGTTGTGTTGTATCTATAATGTCAAACTTGGAAAACCTCATGCTCTAGACAGCTTTGCATTGCTGCTAATTGGTATGTTTTTCTCTAAAAAGTGAAGATTCTAACCTTTTACTTGACAGATATGTGGGTAAAATGCCACATAACATTTTGAAAGCTTATCTATAGTCTGCTGTTTACGAGTCTTGTTTATGGTGGAGCCCACACAGGAGTATACAAATGAAAAGGGTTAGCAGCAACAAAACTGAGTGGTTGGTTTCAAACAGATATGTAAGATAACAAAGAATGTTTATCACCTATGGAAAGTCTAAAGACATTCCTCCCTTTTAAAATACAACCATACAAATGTGACACTGGACTCAACTGATTTTTTTTTACTATTGTTATTTATTCCTAGCTGTGTCCCTGGATCTTTAGTATGGAGAGTAGAGACGGTTTCACTACTTGTTTTGGTTTTGGTTTTTTTTTTTTTTCTTCCTAATCTTATACATTTGCGGATAGGAGAAAGTAAATGGGATTCCATTTCTCTGCGAGATTTAGCAACAGAATTGTTTACAGTGTTACAATCAGTCATGTTTAAAGCAGAGCTACTAAATGCATGACTGAATAAGAGAATACTTTGGAAACAAAAGTGTTGCATAACAGACAAATTGAGCTTGCAGAGTTTTTAGTATGCAATGTACAAGAAATTTTATAAACTCTAGGGAGAATCTGCAATTTTGTCGGTGGGTGCAAAATGCTAAATTAGAAAAACTAAATTGACAAAAATATGGATATAACTGACAACAAAAAGCTGGCTTAATTCCCTTTTTCTTGTTATTTTTAGTTTTCTTTCCAGTAAGTACTTTATCTCCAGTAAATTTGTACTTTGCACTTACAGTTCAGGCTTATTCTTCTCAGGAAACTAAGCACTGCACTTGGAAAACAAAAGTTTCAGAGACAATGGTATCTCCGTCCCACCTGGAGAGTAACTGTAAGAACACCAGCAGAGGTGAATTTCTGTAGTACTCTACATCTAAATTATTACGGAGTCTTCCTCAATCCTCTGCTTCCTGCCACTACTTGGAGGAAGCACCAACTCGTGAATTTCCACAAAGACGTTGGTCCTGCTTCCACAAACAAACGAGTGCCCTGCTTGATTGATGTTACAGCCTTCAACATCGAAGCAGTGCTCTGAGAGGAAAAGTGACTCATTGAACTCTAACACAATTCCTTGGTTACTATCAGTAAACTTCAACTCTGAAGCAACTGTAATATTGCAATACTAGAAAAATCCAATACAACAGACATAACAATAACCTATATATGGAAGGGTTAAATCATGTTTTGGAAAACTACTTTTGGATACTTGAAATGTTTGTTTACTGGAAGCTGTAGTCTGACATCAATCAAAATGACAATAACAGGACACATCTCAAACCCAACTTTTTAAAAATACTTATTAATCATGAACATAGTACAACATTATTCAGGCTTTTTTGGGGGAAATGTTCATGATGAAATCTAGTAGTTTATTATTTTGTCCTTAGCAAAGCCAGGCAAACCTTTCCACTTTCAAAAAGAAAGAAATAAATAAGAAATATCCACAATCAGAAGCGTTGAAATAAAAATCCTTAGTCCCAGCATGGTGGCTACTTAAGCATAGCAAAAAAGTCTCGAAACAGTTGTCTCTAAACAAATAAAAAAATAGACAGGCAAGGAAAAGATCAATATAGTTAAATGTCAAGGTTCAATATTTAAGTTATTTGAGCCTAAAATGTATCATTGGGGAAGCCTCTTAAAAACAACAGAAAGAAGTAAAATTAGAAAGGCCAAGGAGGGAATTTGAGGAATGAAGAATCCATATATAAAAGAAAGAATTACCTGGTGAAAAACAAACATATGCTTTACCAAACGAGGAAGCCACGACAGAACTGGTGAGCCTATTAGCAGGCCAGCTTCTGTAGAGAAATAAAATTTTTCTACTCTGGTACTCATAGCACAAATGTCAAAAAGATATTTCACTAGGTCAAATCTTTTTAGTAACAAAGATGAATTGTGTGTGTGTGCTGAAGTGCCAAAAGAAAGATCTTTAAAGAGCAAAAAGCATCTAACTAAATGGTAATCATCAAGGGTTCTTACCTACTCTAAAAATGAAGTAAATGAACTGTTAGAAATATGCAGTAATTAAGATCAGTTATTATGTGTGAAGATTAAAAGGTAAAAAAAAATGTGTTTTAGAAGGACTAAAAGGATACACAAGGAGCTACACTGTGGTCAGTTTTACTTTTAGTACTAGGAAAATTAGTTAAAATGGCAATTAAAAGTAGATATTATATGGCATCTAAAAAACTCTTAAGAGTCCAGTCTTGTCCAGAAACTCAATTAAATCAGTGGAAATGTTTGCACTGGTCTGATTCATCCCATAATAGAAAAGCAGCACAACTGACATAGATTAAAAGGACATTTCTTCAATTTATTAGCATTATAGTCTCTCTGTGTGTAAGAAGTTTTATGTCAATTTAAATGTGAGTCCACATCAGTAGCACTGGTAGACGAGAGGACAGCTGCTGAGAAAGGGAACAAGATATGACAGTGCAGCATGTAAAGGCAAGAGAAGGTAAATCTTGGCATATGACGTTAGTGGACTAACGGAAGGGCAGGAGCCAACAATAGAAACGGGAAAGCGTGCTGAAGTGTAGCAGAGGGACATTTAAAAATACTTCAGGCAAAAGAATTAGCAAGTACAAGATAAACCCAATATTGTCACTGAAACAACTGAGACCTACTTCTATCAAGCCGAGAAGTATTACATTTACAATTGTTCTTGTATCATTTTGGAAACAAACAAACACAAAGATTCATTAGGCTTACAGAAAGAGTGACTTGTTAGGCCATGGATAAGTGGCTGAGGACTTGGATTCTCACGCAGTTTTCAGGCCTGTTATCTGATGGCTTAGCACACAAAACAGAAACTTTTTTTTTTTTGTTTAATTCTAGTGAAAACAGGACGCACTTTGAGATCAAGCCCAACATATTTCAAACAGACAAAGCAGAAATGTTGTCAATGATTTCAAAAAATAAAACAATCTGTTCAAGAGCAACTGAACTAATGAAAAACGCTTTTCTACAAGCATGTTTCTTCATTTTCCCACTGTCACTACTACTAGCTCCCTCCTTTGTCTTTAGTGATGGTTACCCTGCAGATGTGAGTGGCTGGTTGAGTGGCAAGTGCTGCTGGGCCAGGCAGCAGCTGCCTGGAAAGGTATAATAGCTAATTTTCTTTCTCTCAGGTAGGGTATCAATTTATTGCCTATACATACCCACAAACTGAAATGAAACTTAACTATGATCACCTCTGAAATGGCTACCCCACTCTGAAATTTGATTGAAATTGGCCAGTAGTCACAAAGTTGCTGGGCAGAATGACAGACTCCTGTAATGGCCAAGTGGGCTGTTTGTTTACTTGCACAGCTGCCTTTAAAAAAGCCTAGAATGTTAAAAGAATAAAACATTATAGTCACTTTGTTATAATACAATGGTATTCCTGGAGGTATGATATGATACAGTAACATGATGACATGACATGACATGACATGACATGACATGACATGACATGACATGACATGACATGACATGACATGACATGACACAATCCAGGCACTGGAATTACCAGTGAGATAGGAACATACTGTGTTAATACAGATAGTAGATTTTGTATCATAGAATAGAAAATAGTTACATTTAGAAATAAAGGACATGCTCTGATACATTTAGAAACTTTTCTGAAGCAAATATTTTATGGATTTTCCTTAAAACTGGGAATTATTGTTGACATGGTAAATTGCATTAAAACCTATAGAATTCAGCAATACAGCCTGACACAAAAACACGAGAGCAACTCTATAGCTCAGGAACCAAGAATGGAAGGGGAGAGGTAAAGAGATAGTTATGGAACATGTTCTAACCTGTTGCAGTGAGAAAAATCTCAACTGGATTGCTTCACGCAGTACAAGTGGACACATGTCCAAATATAGACATTTTCTTACTCTTTGTCAGAAAATGTTGGTGTGCAAGACTGAACAGTGAGTTAAAGTCAAGTTTCTTATGGAAACCAAAGAAATCCAGACAGAAACTTTTCCATTACTGAGTGAAGCTTACGATGAATCCCAAACATCAAGTCAGTGCTCAAAGGAATTATTTTTATGTTGGCAGAATATGTGAAAGCAAAAGCAACAGAGATCCTCAACAGCTGTAGTGTCCTGGTCCTGAAGGGAAGGTAATCTTTAGAGTGTTTGTGCGGTAGTGATGAGAGTGATGACAATCACTCCAGAGGTTCAGCAAAAATGCAACGTTTTACTTTTGAACTCCGTCCAAATTACAATATCAGCAGCAAGAACTTAGCAAAAGGTTGATTCTAACAAATAACAGCAATTCATAACTTGGCAGAAAGTTGAATTCATAACTATATACAAACAATATCACCCAAAAGTGTATTTTGTCTATGCATTAGACTCCACAGTTCAGTTTTCTTACCAATCTGTTATTACACATTTTTTAATTTTGCTTTTGTTTCATTTTTTCCCCAATTAAACATACACTGTACATTCAATATGCAGAGACATACCACAGCATATAGGTAATACTGACACTCATTTGTATTACTTTTAAACGCTTTATTTCTGACTTTTCTGTGTGAAAAACACAGCAACTTCCTGATGAATGTATAGAAAGTTTATGACATTAGTCTAAGGAATCAAATATGTACTGTGTGTTACAAATTTGACAGAAAAAGCACTTTAGATATACTGTAAAATCATCGAACAAATAAAATATTCATTACTTGCACAGGTGGATTAAAATCAATAAATGCCATTTCGTTGTTATAAACTGTCTGATGTTACAAACATCACCCTGGAAGAGGCATATATTCTTATGCAAGCATGATTTTGTATCAGGTTTTTTCCACTTAGGCACCTAAGTCTCCATCAGTTTTAAGAGTCACAATTTATTTAAAGACGTCAAGATGATACGATTTTGAATAAATAATTAGAAATTGCTAATAATCAGCCATACATGAAAATGATTATTGAAAAGCAGCTCTGTTGAAGTTAACATGAAAAAGCACAATCACTTGTAGAGCAAGGGGTAAGCATTTCATTTATGATCATCGCCAGGTAGTCAGTCACAGGTTTGAGGATCTAGTGCTAGTGATTCAGATTTTATTTTTCTTGTAAGTATTCCATGCATGTCATTGGTATCAATGGGATGTTGTAAGCTGCAAGATGTTTGATAAAAAAGGCAGATTTTACAAGCGGCGCCTTGGATAAAGGGTTATACCGTTTTTGCCTTAATTCAGAGTTCCAAGTACTTGTTTTACAAACTGCAGAGTGCCCTCAAATGTATTGACTTCATTGTGGAGTCAGAGTATTTATTGTGTAATGCTGAGTCATATAAAGAAAGAAAAGCATTCACTGGGCTGGAGAAAAACTGATGGAGATACCATCCTCCTCCAAGAACAAGTTGAATTCATCTTGGGGCTTTGTGGGTTGTTGTTGTGTCTTGGTTTTTTGGACAAGAGAAAACCATGAGAAACAGAAATCTATCACGTAGTATACGCCTCTATGATGGTGAGATTATTGATTTATCCTGCTGGTGTTCTTCTGGCCCCTTCGAGAGGAAACTGGAGTTTCCATGTGTGTACAAGTGTGTGTATGCACATGCCCCAGATGCAGCAGCCTCTCGAGCACGCTAGAGGGAGCCCTTACACAATTGCAATGACCCTTTCTCCCCCTCCAACGAGCAGAACTTGCTCTCTGGACACTCTGAGACATCCTGCAAGGTGTGACATGACGGAATAAGGACATGACGAATAAGGAAAGCACAGAGCTCAAGCTACAGCGCAAGGAGGTCTCCCTGATAGCTCAGGGGCGTTTGTTCCATTTTTTTTTTTTTTTTTTTAAATTGTGCTGCTTCTGTAGGGGACTTCTCCAAATAAGTGACATAGCTGAATACGCCGACTTTCCGTCAGCCAATCTGAAACAGTCATTCAGAAAGCAAAGCCTATTTTGTAAACATGTTCTTTATTTCGTCTGTCTGTCGCTCTCACACGGAAAGTTGGCACGTCTGAGAGCAGGGATTTTACGCTGCCACTAATGTATGCACAGTTTATTTATATACTGCATTTTAACATAGCATTAGCTTTATAATGGTTACTAGTAGGCTCGTTCTGCATGGCAAACTATCTGTTTCAAAGCTACAAAAAAAAAAAAAAAAAAAAAAAACCCAAACCTCTCCAGGCCGGCAAAATGGGTCTAGAAAGAACACTTATTTGAATTTATAAATTCGCAAGGCTTTATCGCAGCCAAATGATATTTATGTACCTAATAACTCAGAAGGGGCTGAAGGTGATCTAGCTGAGCAAGGCAAAAGAGCAGAATCCAGAGCCACTCCTAGAATAATTGTCAGGAGTGTCTTATAATTCCTGCGGAGTTGATTTTTTTTTTCTCTTTTTTTTCTTTTCCTTTTTTCTCCCCTTTATTTTTGATTTTTTTTTGTTGTCTTTTTCCTTTTTTTTCTCTTTTGTTCTTTTTTATCTTTTTTCTTTTTATATTTTTTCTTTTCTTTTTCTTTTCCCTTTCCCCTCTTTTTTTATTTCTCTTTTTTCCTCCTTGTTTTCCTTTTTTCTTTTTTCCTCCTTGTTTTCCTTTTTTTCCTCTTTTTTCTCCTTGTTTTCCTTTTTTCTCTTTTTTCTCCTTGTTTTCCTTTTTTCTCTTTTTTTCCTCCTTGTTTTCCTTTTTTTCCTCTTTTTTCTCCTTGTTTTCCTTTTTTCTCTTTTTTCTCCTTGTTTTCCTTTTTTCTCTCTTTTTTCCTCCTTGTTTTCCTTTTTTCTCTTTTTTCCTCCTTGTTTTCCTTCTTTATCTCTTTTTTCCTCCTTATTTTCCTTTTTCTCTCTTTTTTTTCCTCCTTGTTTTCCTTTTTTCTCTCTTTTTCCTCCTCGTTTTCCTTTTTTTCTCTCTCTCTCTTTTTTTTTTTTTTTTCCCTCCTTTTTCCCTCTAAGTGATCCACGCTACTTACACGCTCGTCACTCCCAGCTCCCAAAACGGCAGCTCCATTTCAACGGGCGCTGGGGAGGTCGAGGCAGGAGCTCCCGGAAATCCGACCACTCACCTTTTCCAGCCTCCCCTTTCCCCGCACCCAGGAGCCTCCTAGCACGGCTTGGGGGGAGGGGGGGGCGGGCGAGGAAAGGGAGGGCTCCTCCGCAGCCCCCGAGCCCCTGCCCCTAAGGGAAGGGCGAGACCCGCTCGGGGGGCGCCTTCTGCAGGGCTGCCGAGGGCCAAGGTGGGGGTCCCCATCCACTCCCAGGGGTGGGGGGGATTCGGGGAGTCGAAGCCCTCACGGTGCGAGCGCGGGGGGGGGCGTCGCGCGTCCCTTCTCCTTTCCCGCGCGTCCTGCGCGGAAATAGTGATTAAGGCGCCTTAATAAATAAGTAAATAAGGGGGAAGGGATGGATGGATAGGCAGGTAGGTAGGTAGGTAGGTAGGTAGGTAGGTAGGTAGGTAGGCAGGCAGGCAGACAGGCAGGTAGGTAGGTAGGTAGGTAGGTAAGTAGATAGATAGATAGATAGATAGATAGATAGATAGATAGATAGATAGATAGATAGATAGATAGATAGATAGATAGATAGATAGATAGATAGATAGATAGATAGATAGATAGATAGATAGATAGATAGATAGATAGATAGGAACTGTGGTGCGTCGCCCGTCCCTTCTCCTTTCCCACGCGTCCTCCGCGGAAATAGTGATTAAGGCGCCTTAATAAATAAGTAAATAAGGGGGAAGGGAGGGATGGGTAGGTAGGTAGGTAGATAGATAGATAGATAGATAGATAGATGGATAGAACGGAACTGTGGTGCGTCGCCCGTCCCTTCTCCTTTCCCACCCGTCCCCGCGGAAGTACTTATTGATGCGCCTTAATAAATGAATAAATAAATAAATAAATAAAAAGGGGAAGGGGGGGGGGTATATAAATGAATAAATGACGCGGAGGGAGGGGTTGGGGGGAGGTGGAGTGGGGGGAGGTGTGGAGGGGCGCGGCGCTGCGGTTGGCGGCGACCAGACGCCGCAGGTCGCTCGCCCGCTCGCCCGCCGGCCCCCGAGCCCCCTTCGCGCGCTGCGCGCCTCCCGGCGAAGCGATCTAATCAATGACACCCAGCGCCCGCCGCGGCCCCGCCCCCTCCCCTCCTCCTCCTCCTCCTCCTCCTCCTCCTCTCCCCCCCAAACCCACTTCCCTCCGCCGGCCCTCCCGCCCCTTCCCATTGGCCGCCGGGGGCCGGGGGCCGCCGCCGCCGCCGCCGCCCATTGGCTGGCGAGGAATCCGTCTCAATGTTTAAGCCGCGGCGTGAGGTGAATAGAGGCAGTCGGCGAGCGGCGCTGGGCGAGCGCGGCGCGGAGCGGCGGCCCCGCCACTGCTGCAGTGAGGGAGAGGAGGGGGGAGACAGACAGACAGAGAGAGAGAGAGAGGCGGAGAGCGGCTCCAACTGTTGAATTTTCCCCGAATTCTCCACTTCCCTGCGGGCGGCTGCCGGAATGGATCTGGTTTATCGGGAAGCGGCGTTCCTTTCGCGTGCCGGCTGGCTAAGACTGGCGACCGTCTGTTTGAGAGGGGCCACCCGTCAATGAGGCGCAGAAGAACATTTTTCTTTTTTTTTTTCTCCTTTTTCTTTTGAAAGCCTCTCTACCACAGGTTGCAGAATTCACTGTGTACTTTGGGTCTGGACTCAAATAAAGGAGAAAAAAAAACAGTGCGGGACTGAGACTCGGAACTAGATCTGTGAGCAATGTATTGGGAACCTATGTTTTGGTTTGGTTTGGGTTTTTTTTTTATATTTTTTTCTTTTAATATGAAAGATCTCTGATTTATCTCACACATAACACTGAGGAAAGGTGGTTAAAAACACTCAGCAAAGCAGGAGACAGACGCGCCTCTGTGCCAGTGAGTGGATAACAGCCTTGTTTTCCTGATCCTCAGTCTCCCGGAGAAAGAGGTATAGTAAAAGTGTAGTTGAATCCGACCCCCCCACTCCCCTTCTTTTTTTTTTTTTTTTTTTTTTTTTAGTTATTATTTTTCTTTTCCCTCCTCCCCCTCTAAAATATAAATCTGGGGGGTTTTTTTAATTTTTTTTTTCCTGTCTATATAGTGAGTCAGTGAGTGTTAGGGAGAAGCTGCAACTAATGTCTGTGAAGGGAGGAACATGAGGCGATAGTGAATGTGATTTGTTCTGCTGGATCTGACTCATCCAGAAGATTGAAAACACCTGAATTTCTGGATGTGCCATTCAATTATTTCTGGTGGTTAAAAAAAAAAAAAAAAAAAGCAACAAACAAACAGAAAAAAACCCAAACACCCAAATAAAATTTAGTTACCCTTCCCCAATATTTACCTAGACACCCTATGGCTGGGAAAGGTAAATTAAGAGGGGGGTTAGCTCATCTGGCGTTGCCACCGCTCTTCTCCCCTCGAGCAGGATGCTCAGAGTTACTGCTAAAGATTGAAAGGACTGCAAAAAAAATGCATCACACCAGTCGCAGAACTGCATAGGCTTTAATATAAGGGAATTAGTCGATTAAAAGATCTCCCACTTTATTCATCGCCAGGATTGTTTTTTTTTTCCTCCTCTCCTCCCCTCCCCTAAATGAAGAGGACTAGGCAGCAGTGTCATTGGAAGGAGACGCTGAACAGAAAGAAAAGAGGCACTTGACAGCACAGCCCTGTGAATACAGAGACTGTTTCCCTTTTAGCGAGAGACAGAGTGTGTGTGTGTGTGTGTGTGTGTGTGGTGGCTTTTCTTTCTCCCCCCCACCTCCCCCCCCCCCCTCCCTTCTCTCGCTATTTTTTTTTTTTTTTTTTTCTCTCTCTCAGTCTATGCGTCCAGCCACGGGGGTTGCCTGTTGATTTCCTCCCGGCTGGAGAGAAAAGCAAAGTGGAATGAAAGTGCATGGAGAAAAGTGCAGCTCCTCAGACACGCACAGGCACACACGCACACACACACGGGCAGAAGGGATGTGGTGGTAGCGGCGGCTACTGGCCTCTCTTAAAGAAACCCAAGTGTGCAACTGCTAGAGCACAGCCTCTGATTTCTCTTCAAAATACATATTTAGTGCTAATGATGACGGTCGGCACGCGAGATCCTTAATTTATTTTTTTTTTTCTCTCCACAAAAGGACGAGTGGGAGGCTGGTAGTAGAGGGAGGGAAAGGAAACTGCAAATTCGGACACTGGTTCTCGGTGGGGGATTTTTTTTTTTTTTTTAGTGTGTTTTGTTTTCCTCCTCTTGCCCTGCAAATCCTCTTTCTGATTCGGGAAGGAAAGAGTGAGGGTGTAGGAGACAGAGAGGGGGGAAATACCGAGGGCAGCGAGATGCAGCTCTCTGCCGCAAGCAATGCAAGATTAGATCGCTAAATGCAGCAAAACACTCCCTGAAAACCAACAGCCCCGCGGTGCAATCAGACATTTCACTGCCTCTCGCTGCACACGAAGAGAGCTTCAACAACAAGCTGAGACTTTTTTTTTTTTTCCCCCTCTTCTGTCTTGCTCTCCCCCCACCACCCCCCGCCACTCCATCAATAGCATCACAAGCTATGAGTAGCAAATAAGGTTTTCAACCCCTGCTTACAGACCTGTGGCCATCCCCTCTTTTCCTATGTATATATAAATACACGTATTAAGAGATATATATCTTTTTTTTTTTATTATTTTTAGATAAACATCCACTGCCGCGATTTTTTATTATTGTTATTATTTTTATTATCCTTTGTACACCTGCGAGGGATTCAAGGATTGGGAATGCTTCGCCTGCCCGGAGGAGAAGATCTTTGGCAAATTTTCTGATTTTTCAAGTCCTCCCACCGCCGAAGTTGGAGAGCTGAAGTAACTGCGAGGGGATTTGCAAGCAGGGCGAACGCTTACCGAAAGGCTGCTGAAGCTCATTCCCCCCTTCCCCACCCCCTGGCTCCGACCCTCCCGGTTGCTCCCTCCCTCGGAGCTACATGGTCCATTTGCTGCTTCTCATCCTGTGTCTCTGCAGATGTTTTAGAGCAACAGGTTCAGCAACTTAAAATACAGGGGTGGGGAGAGAGAAAAAAGGAGAAAAAATAAAAAGAAGAAAAAGACAGCTGACGGATTAGGAGGAAGAGCAAACCCATCGCAGGAGGCAGAGAAGACGGGGACAACCGACAACCTTGGTTGCCACTGTAGCTGCTGCCACCCTCACCCCTGCTCGGGGATGTACCTTCCCATTTGTTGCTTCTTCCTCTGCTGGGCTCCCGCCCTGTCGCTAAAGAACCTGAATTACTCAGTGCCAGAGGAGCAGGGAGCGGGCACGGTCATTGGGAACATCGGTCGCGATGCACGACTGGCAGCGGGCACGACAGGAGGTGGGATGCTGCCCGCAGAGCGTGGTGGCCCCGGTGGTGGCCGAGGCCCCAAGTCCACCTTCCGAGTGCTGGAGAACTCGGCCCCTCACCTCCTGGATGTGGACGGGGAGAGCGGTCTGCTCTACACCAAGCAGCGCATCGACCGTGAGGCACTATGCCGGCGCAGCACCAAGTGCCAGCTGTCCCTCGAGGTGTTCGCCAATGACCAGGAGATCTGCATGATCAAGGTGGAAATCCAGGACCTGAATGACAATGCGCCGGCATTCCCCTCTGACCAGGTGGACATGGACATCTCAGAAAATGCCGCACCCGGCACTCGCTTCCCCCTCACCAGTGCCCACGACCCGGATGCTGGGGACAACGGGCTACGCACCTACCTGCTGACTCGTGATGACTACGGTCTCTTCTCACTTGATGTGAAGTCCCGTGGTGATGGCACGAAGTTTCCTGAGCTGGTCATCCAGAAACCTTTAGATCGTGAGGAGCAGAGTCACCACACTCTGGTGTTGACAGCACTGGATGGCGGTGACCCACCACGCTCTGGCACAGTGCAGATCAATGTGCGCCTCATTGACTCCAATGACAACAGCCCTGTCTTTGAGGCAGCCTCCTATGTGGTAGAGCTGCCGGAGAACGCACCACTGGGCACTGCCGTCATCGACCTTAATGCCACTGACGCTGATGAGGGTACCAATGGAGAGGTGCTCTACTCTTTCAGTGGCTATGCACCCGAGCGTGTCCGTGACTTGTTTAGCATCGACCCACAGAGTGGCCTCATCCGTGTCAAGGGTAACCTGGACTATGAGGAGAACAACCTCATTGAGATTGATGTCCAGGCCCGAGACCTGGGGCCCAATCCCATCCCTGCTCACTGCAAGGTCACTGTCCGCCTCATTGACCGCAATGACAATGCACCCACCATTGGCTTTGTCTCCGTTCGCCAGGGAGCACTGAGTGAGGCTGCCCCACCAGGCACTGTCATTGCCCTGGTGCGAGTCACTGACCGTGACTCGGGCAAGAACGGACAGCTGCAGTGCCGGGTGCTGGGTGGTGGCGGTGGGCCCGGAGCTGTCCCTTTCACCCTTGAGGAGAACTATGACAACTTTTACACTGTGGTGACTGACCGGCCCCTGGATCGAGAGGCACAGGACGAGTACAATGTGACTATTGTGGCACGTGATGGGGGTAACCCCCCACTCAACTCCACCAAGTCATTTTCTGTCCGAATCCTTGACGAGAATGACAACCCACCTCGCTTCAGCAAGAACCTGTATGTGTTACAGGTGCCTGAGAACAACATCCCTGGAGAGTACCTGGGCTCCGTCTTGGCCCAGGACCCTGACCTGGGCCAAAATGGGACAGTCTCTTACTCCATTCTGCCTGGGCACGTGGGTGATGTCTCCATCTACACCTACGTCTCTGTCAATCCCACCAATGGTGCTATCTATGCTCTGAGGAGCTTCAACTATGAACAGACAAAGCACTTTGAGTTTCGCGTGCTGGCCAAAGACTCGGGTTCACCCCACCGTGAAAGCAACGCCACGGTGCGTGTCACTGTGCTTGATGTCAATGACAATGCGCCCCTCATTGTACTGCCTGCTCTCATCAATGACACCGCTGAGCTGCAGGTGCCACGCAATGCTGGGGTGGGCTACCCTGTGGGCACCGTCCGCGCCTTGGACAGTGACTTTGGGGAGAGTGGGCGCCTCACGTATGAGATTGTAGAAGGCAATGAGGAGCACCTCTTTGAGATGGACCCCACTAGTGGTGAGATACGCACTTTGCATCCTTACTGGGAGGAGCTCAGCCCTGTGGCTGAACTGGTGGTAAAAGTCAGTGACCATGGCAAGCCCAGCCTCTCTGCAGTGGCCAAGCTCATTGTCAGGGCCTTGGCAGGGCCCCTGCCCGAGGCTGGTGAGCCACAGGTGAATGGCGAGCAGCACCGGCGACCACACTGGGACTTGTCGCTGCCCCTGATCGTGACGCTGAGCACTGTCTCCATCATCTTGCTGGCTGCCATGATCACTATTGCCGTGAAGTGCAAGCGAGAGAACAAGGAGATCCGCACCTATAATTGTCGCATTGCCGAGTATAGCCACCCTCAGCTGGGAGGAGGGGGAGGCAGTGGCGGGGGAGGAGGAGGCAGTGGCAGTGGAGGGGGCAAGGGCAAGAAGAAGAAGATCAGCAAGAATGACATTATGCTGGTGCCCAGTGAGGGCGAGGACAGCCGGGGCCCCCTCAATGTCATGAACGTGGTGAGCAGCCCATCCCTGGCCACCTCACCCATGTACTTTGACTACCAGACCCGCCTGCCCCTCAGCTCTCCCAGGTCTGAGGTGATGTACCTGAAGCCTGCCTCCAACAACCTGACTGTACCCCAGGGACATGTGGGCTGCCACACCAGCTTCACAGGGCAAGGGACTAACGCCAGCGAGGCTCCCCCGAGCCGGATGTCCATAATTCAGGTAGGAGACTTTTAGAATACCCTGGAACTCACTTTAGACGCTGGTTTAACTTTACCTTTTATCTGCAGTGAAATCTGCTGTAAGGCACCACTGAAGGGACCAGTGCAAGTCACTTAATGAAAGTAGAACCAGACCACATCTGGTGGGTCTGGTTCTGCTGTCACACTGGTGTTTCCTGTGTGATTCAAAAGTGAATGCCCACTGAAACAGTTACGGCAGTGCAAAAAAAAAAAGGTGCATATGAGAGTGCAGTCAGGCATTCAATATATTTGGGGCACGCTGGGCTATTTTCCTAGAAAGTCGTCAGACAGAGGTGGGTGCTTCCACAGGTTTTACTTTGCTTTGGTTTGGTATGGGGTGGAGAAGGGAGAGAGTGTTTCTGAAGAAGTCATATCATCTGCAGTAACTAACAGGACATGGGAGAAACTCTACACACTGAGGACATCTATTGCAACAGTTTATTATAGCCCTCCAGTCCTGTATGTAAATGCGATCTTTCCGAGATATATGTTTCTATTTTTTTTATTTCCTTCCTTAGAATATATATACAGAAATATTTATTTTTTTGACACAGAAAAGTACCATTGGGACCGCATTGCCTCCTCCTCTTCCCAAAAGCAACCAAAATTTCAGTGTTGAAAATTCTGATTAGTCAAATAGGAAGAAATGTTTGTGGTGATTCATTTTGATCCCAAAATGTTAACAAAAGTCACATACTGTCATAAACCAGCAAAACAACTAGTCACATTTCCAGTAGCCTGAGTCAATATTGATGATTGCTTTATAGTGAAAGACTTAGATGCTCTGTCTTCTACCAAAGCTCATTTAGAAACTGCAGCTGGGCTGCATTCTGCTGCCAGTTATATCCACACTGTCGTCTACCGACTTTTGTAAATGTGAGAAACAGCAGAATCTGGATCATTGGATATGGGGTGCTAATGAAATAACAATGTAATTTTTGGCAGGTAGTTTAAAGTCCAAACTCACAAGATACATTCCAGATCAGTGACTCTTACAGTGAAGGCAAGGGCAGAATTTGGCTCTAGTTGACTTAATTTAAAATATTGCTTCATGATTAATGCAGCTTAATGTTCAAATACTACAGGTATGTTCCAAAGTGATTTTTAACTTTTGGATTGATAGCAGGCTCTGGATAATGACTATTAAATATATTTGAAATGTCATATCTGTTTTATCTTGTGGTTCTCCTAATATGTTGTTCTGAGTCATAGGGGAATGAGCTGAGTGTATCAGAAGTGACAAAGACTCATTTTATGTATGCAGCTAGTGGGAAAGAAAGTTGGATCGTAGGCACGTAATGAACAGAAAGAAAATTAATAACACCTTCAAGTTATCATACCCTGTGGTCTGTGAAAACCCAAATGTTCTAGTTGGTAGCTGCATCTAATGTTTCAAACTAAAGTGGCCATTGGTAATTGATAGGTTAAGTAACCAAAATTCCTAACTGATAGCCTATGAAATGTGTAACTGGGAATAACCTGGGGAAAAGAAAAAGGAAAAAAAAAAAGGAAAAGATCTGTCTGTACAAGGTCACTGTGAACTAATCCTCAACATACTATTGGGTTGTGTCACAAAAACAATTTCGTTTTATGCCTGTCATGATTTGTGTTGCTATCAATTAGGTGAGTGGAGTCTGAAATTGATTTTAACAAAAAGTGGCACTTCAAGAAAGAGTTTAGGTTAGGGCACAACCAGAGATAATTTGATTTATAATTCATGTTTTAAAAAACAAATAACTTTCAATGACACTTGTTTAAGTAATGTCAAGTTTTATACTGTAAAATGGAGCTGTCAGAGTACTGAAGAAAAAAACCAGTTTTTTTTTTCCTTACTGACAACTGTAATAGTTGCTAAAAGACAGAAAATTATACTTTCCTACAACTGTGTAATGTCTACACAAAGCAATTAATTCATGTATCGATGCTAGTAGTAACGATTCCATTGTAGTATAAAATCCCTATGGAAAATACGAGTCCTTTTTTTCACAGTGTATCAATCATGATTTTTTTTCTGACATCTATATAAAGCTAAATGAGGAATTTCCTCCCTTAAAAAGGTGTGTTGTGGTTTCTATAATAGTTTTCATTATGACAACTGTGGGAAATGTTAACTGCAACTCCTCATAGCACATACTGATGTATCTGATATTCTTGTGCTTTCCCTGAGTGTCTACACGAGTGGTTTGGATATTTAGATGGTCCAGCCAGTAGATAGGAAACATTCATTTTTCCCTAATGAACAACCTGTTCAAACATAATATTGATAATATTGCAGTTGTATTGATAAAACAAATACACATTAAGAAATAGAGTGGTTGACTTCTATATAGGAAAGGCCTAGACTTAAAATAGCCAGATGGGAAATGTGATCTTCAGTATAATTTTCTATTACTAAAATACATTTTGTATTCTCCATCTCCACATCCCTGGAGTAAGCTTCATATAAAATTTGCATTTGGAATGTAGGCACTACTTTGTGTCTGGTCTTGTACTTCTGCCTCATGTGAAATTCAAAATGCAAACTTAAGGGGAAATAGTAAAGGATCAATTCTCTCTCTCTGGATCTACTATATCCTTAATCACTCCAGGAAACCTGTATCTGGAAAAGCAAATTGCAGTTAGGAATCAAAGGCATAGCCCGTGGAAAAAGATACAGAATCCAAGCAGCTGTTTTATCATCTCCTTTCATTAGGCAGTTCACAAAAGCAGTTTTCTTCATTACCTTGGTAAGGGAAAGGCAAAGGATTGTGTAAGTGTTCTCTAGCTAATATTCACTTTATTTTTTTTTTCCTAGATATATTACTAAGCTATGATAATACCACACTGTATAATTCATACAATGGGATTGTTTTTCTTCACTCTCACTTTCTCGGCAAGAGTTTAATGGCAGAATGCTCCAGCAGGAGCCTGTTATTAAAACTTTATATTTGTATATTGTATGTACAGACTTATATATGACTATGGATATATATCTACACGCACACTAAATATTCTATTATTACTTAGTACATCCAATTCAGTCTATAAATATTTTAGATCAAATAAATAATTACTTTCTTACTAAGATCCAATTTTTCTCACTCTTATTAGGAGGGCACGATGCTTGTTTTTCATGTGCAGTAAGAGCTAGTAAAGCAAAAAGGCTTTAGAATTCCCTTATTTCTCAAGAAAACTATTTTATTCTACATATAGCCCAATTTATATCAATTAATACCTGTGGAGTAAAGTGTTACTTGGTGACTATGGGTTTCAGACTGACCTCAGAATGGGCAGTAGCTGAATAAAATCCTGCCTGATATGTGTAAGAGTGGTATAAGCTTTCCTCTCTTTAAGTGACTTCTGTTATATGTTAGTCATGGTTTAACAACCTGTGTGCTTACTCACTCCTTTGTAGCATCCAGCTGTGTGCCGTGGTTGCATGTGTTATTTACATGAATCAATGAACTTCTTCAGTAACATAAAATTTAAAGAATTTAAACATGCATACATATGTATATATGTAAAATTTTGGTGGATATCCAAAGGTGCAGTATACCTCAAGATTTTGTTGGTGCAGGAGATGTGCAAGTGCTCTGAAAAGAGGCTATTTGTAATATGATGCACACATGAGCTTGATGTGTATGAAGAACAATGTTTGGTAACATACTGGAAAGTCAGAGTAACTACCCTTCACCATGTTTCATTACTTTTAACTTCAGCAGTCATATTCTAAATCCACTTTAGAATCAGTGTTTCCAAAGGACAAATCAGTTAAAAATACTGAAATACAGGCCAGTGCTATACAGTTCTCATTGATGGATTCAAAGTTCTGTGCAACCTTGGAATCATTTAAGGTCCAAACTATTCATTTTTATTGAGGAGAAAATGGAAGTTCTGTATGTCTGAAAGAGGATTTCTGTACTAGGCAAATTCTGTTTGCCTCATTCTAGTAAGCAAATCAAGCTGACCTACTCACCTGACTAAGAGAAACAGGATTTTTCTTTATTTTGAAGAGCAGATATTCGAAAAAGAAACATGTGCAGGCATACATATGTATGTTCATTATCTCCCCCACCAAAAAGTTCTGTGTTAATCAGTTCACCTTTCCCTCTGTGAACAAGTCACAATTTCTTCTTGCAGGTTTCCAATAAATAAAGGACTGGATGGATAAGGGGGAAAAAAAAAGTTTCTCTAAACAAGTATGATGTGAAAATAGGTTTCTTGAAGGGACATAACTGTATTGTAGAAAACTGTCTACATAGGCAAGAAGCGTTGATCATCCTAGAGATTATTTATAACCAGAGGTTTATAAATATATCAGGAATGACATGGGAGTGAAGGAAGAAAACGGTGGTCACAGCTTTTGCTGAAAGATAGCTGAAAATGAATGGTTGTGTTGCAAGTAGCTCTCAAGCTGGGAAACGTCGTAGCTGCTGTACTAGGCAGTCCTGTAGCATTTTAAGATAAGGTACAGATCATTCTTAATACTTCAGGCACCTGATGTTTGTGATGTGTCAACAGATTACTGTCAAGTCCCACTGCAGCTTCATCGCCAGGTGTCTCATAGTACATAGGAAGACGGTCTTCAGGGGAAATGAAAAACATAAGCTATATTAGTGCTGTTCTGTCTTTAGATAGAATAGTCCATGCTTTACTTTGGGAAACTTCAGCTCAGAAATTTCAAGACTGCAAAAAAGAAGCCTGCAGCTGATGTAGTACAAGTAGAAGCAGGTTTCCTCACACAAGTTGGATCTATTCTCAGGGGTTTAAATTCCTATCTGAAAACAAAGGTATTAGTTTTTTACTTTTATATATTCTGCTGCAAGTGAGGAGTGTTAGTCTCTCTCATTAGAACTTTTAGCTAATAGAACTTAACATCTTGCACCACAAGGATACTGGGGCAGTTCTACAGATTAGCAAATTTGCAGGTTCATACTCTCTTAATTCCTGATTTTGTTTTTGCTGCATACTCTGTTTAGGGCTGTATCTAAGGACACTAAATTGTCATCAGGTGAAGCTTCAGAACTAACTACCTGGCTAAAATGCAATGTTTTACTAGGTTTATATCTTGCAGAATAACTCCTGTGAACATTTGCATTGTGTAACTATAGTCTGCAGTTAGTATGATTTTGTCCTAATGTTGTTCTGTAGCTTTAGTTTTACCTGTTCAGTGAGGTCAATACGGGGACTGGCTGTGTAAGAATTTCAGGAGTATCTTTTCTATATTTTCTTAAAGCATTGTTTCATTTTTCATCAGGATACACTGCATAGTACTGTGACACAAACTACGTATATTTTTGCACCACATCTGGCAACATACCATTCACTGTGTCACCTGCCCCAGAGGAAGCAGAATTGGGCTCCTGTTTTGTGTTACATCTGCTCTGGTCTTGATCTTGAACTCCTGACAGTATTGTTTATAGCTATATTATTTCAAAAGGATCATTCCTAATATGAGATCTAAAGAACTTTCTGAGCTGAAATGCTATAATATGTAGTAATAAACATAATAGAGAAAAAGACATTTTAAGAGTCTGAAGTAGAATATTGATATAATGAGAAAGAAAATTATATTGCTAGAACAGTAATTCTTATTAACCTATAAATTAGGAGTAATAAAGTCTCCATGTAACTTGCTGTTTTATAAAGTATAAGAGTTGAAGAAAGTTAGCACAGTTAAAATAAAATGACGTGAACCGAATCACACATGATTTACTGGATCACAGCTATCAATGGCTCTTAAAGTTTTCTGAGCATTCTCCATCTTAGTGTTCACTGTCACTGCCTAATATTACATGGGAAAATCCACACAGATTTGTGATTACCAGTGCAATTTTGATGACTGGTATTTTGAAGATTAATTTTTTAAGTTTAGATTTGGTCAGGTTTCTGTAATCCTTACCCACACTGATGGTTCAGGCTCGACATAAGGAAAAAATACTTCACTGAAAGGAAGATGGAAAGGCAATGGAATGGTCTACCCAGGGAGGTGGTTGACTTTCCTTCCCTGAAGGTGTTTAAGGTGCTGGTGGATGAGGTACTGAGGGGCATGGTTTAGAGTTTGGTGGCAATGGTTGGACTCAGTGATCCGATGGGTATTTTCCAACCTGGTGATTCTATGATTCTATATTTCAGTCAATAGAATTATTTTGATTTCATCAGTCATTTCGGTGGTTCAGTACTAAGACTTAAGAGCCATACAGGCTGAAGCTAAGAATAGTATAATTCGGTCCTTTATTTTTAGATTTTGACTTTTTGTGGTGTTCTCTTGCAGCCTCATTAGAAACAATAAAGGAGGCTGAAATATAGAAGATTTTTCAACTATGATATGAACTTTAAGATAATCATTGTGCAGCTGAAAGAAGAGATCAGAGTTTCCATAGAACACATTGTGGAACACATAATTTCATATTTTCATATATTTTTGGAAGCATACATAATATAGCATAATTCTTATTGTCCAGCAAATATTGCTACAAGGAAAATTGTCATTAAGTATGTGTGAAATATTTGCAAATATCACCTGGTATTAAGAAGGCATAGACATAACCTGGATTCTCTGATGAGGAAAGAGATGTCATCAAAAAAAAAAATTTCTTCCTGAGTCACAACATTTGGCTCTGTACCAATTGGGATTTTATTTCCAAATAATAATATTTCCCCCAGTGTTTCTCCTTCCTTTTCACTACCTTCCAGGAAATATTAATTTACTGGGTAATATTTACACACATGTTTTGATTTCTCTTTCTTTTGTTGTTTCTACAAAGGTTAAAGGGCCTTGTTAAATATCTTAGATTTCACTACGCAAGGCATTCATTCTACATATTAAAAAGTGTATGTATATGGGTCATTCTCGAGGTATCTCTTTCAGGCTGAGGAGTGCCTGTGTGTATAAAGAAAAGATGTTTTGACACTAGGACTAGTATTTTCCAACAGGAAAGAGTTTTCTGTGGAAAGAACTTAAACAATGATTTGTTGACTGGAGCAGAAACACAGCTCTGTTTTTATCTTTAAAAGTGTAGAAGCAATCCTTTCATCTCAAAAGGTCAGAGTAGAGCAGTTGGGACAAATTTTTGCAGTAGATAACCTGAGAGCTTTATACTTTCAATTGTATCACTTCAACTGTAAGAAGAGAAGTGAAATTTATTCTAAAGGGTTAAAAAATATGGGAAACAAGTGAATCTCTCAGGAGATTGCAGGTTATTACCTTTATAGAAAAAAAGGTACTAGAAAGAGAGTGGTAAAATGATTTTGTGGAAAAGTTCCTTGAGTTTAAGCGGTTCATTTTTTAGAGGTGTCATAAGGACATTAACCAGTTGTTGCTGATTTTGCCGATATGTTGTGATGGAGTATTGTACAGCTTGTTATGATTTTTACTTAGAGTGCATTCCAAGCCCTAGTAATACATTTGTCATGATCTTTTTAGTACAACCTTTGCTTTTCAGTCTGCTATAGCCGTATATATTTTTTTTTTTTAAATGGAAGATTCTAGATTGATTAGTATGAGAAAGAAAAAATTAGATAAATTATTAAGCCTTTTTGATAAAATGCCCAGTATTAAGTACTACATTCAAGAACAAGCAAATTCATATGAATGTCCCTGTTAATTAGGATATGACGCAGTGCTTTAAATAACCTCCTTTAGCAGTAATATATTGTGTAGCTAAATCCCAAAGGCTGATCTTACAATTCCTGCTTATTAAGGTCACACAAGAAGCATCTTGTTCTTCTACTGAATTGCTTTCAATAGTTAGTGTTGTTACCTGTACAGAAAGGGAAGCCTAGGGTCAGCTCTCACTTGCTTGAGAAGAGAGCTCCTTTTTTTGTCTGGTGACGTGTCATTCTACCTCTAAAGATATTGTTGCATGATTTCAGCCACTAATACATTACTTGTACAGAAGAGCATAAAGATCAATCTGCTTACTTCTGTGCTGCAGTTGGATATCTCCTCTTTCAGCCCTCAAGACAGTGATATGCAGAAGTGTTTTCAATTTAGCATGCCATAAGCAATATAGCCAAGTAAAATCATTCAAGTGAATAGCATTTTATTTTAGCCACTAACATTTCTACTGGCTTTGTGATGTAAGTATCAGATCAGAGTTCCTCTGCTTCATAAAATACTTCTGGCCATAACAGAAAAGTTTCTAATTTCATCTTATTCCCTGCTGGCTGGGTTGTGTGCTGCAGTCTCCCTGGCATGCCAAAGGAGGACTCTAACGGGGAAAGGTAAAGTTTCGTTACAAGATATAAATGCATAATTTCAGCTGCGTGAGTGGGGCCTCTGATCAATGCATTGTAAGTTCTTGCAGTGATAGACATGCCAAATTAGTTTCAGGCAGTATTTCTAGACCATCTATTGATGTATGTGTGACATGCTTGTATTTGCCTGTGCTAGTTCTAGTGACACTATGATTACTGGTATTTGCAGTCCTTGCCCTGGAACACTTCCAGGCAGTTTTATTGTATTGAAATGGCTCTTACAGTTCATTGAGCATCCAGCATAACACTGCTGAATATGATTGGCGCGTTTGCATATATTTATTCAAAAAAAAAATCAAGCAGTTAAACTGCATAATTATGGGAAAACGAATCATAACAATAAAAGACCATTTAAGTTAACAAGCTTTGTGATCAAAGGATAAATACAGGTTGGATAAATGAGACTCTAGATGTAACTAATCTACATAAAGAGGCTTTGGTCTGATTAGAAGACAGGAATTTATTAAAAATAGTCTAAAGGTGTTAAAAAAGCATTTTAATTCAGTACCTTTATTACCTCTACTTTAATTTCATCATATTTTTAACATTTCTGTTCAATGAAAATAGCTGTGTTGAGTGATAAGCTACTTTCATGTGTTTTTATTTCTTGATTAACAATGTTTGCAGTGCAAAGAAAGTCTAAACTAACACAAGCAAACAAAACCAACATCTTACGTTTTCATTTTTGTTTGAATAAGTCTTGTCAAAAACCTTAAATATTTTCTAATGTCTTAATTTTAGAATTTTTAATGTTGCAATGTTTTTGATAGATTTTTAATTAAAGAAAAACATTAAAGGGAACATTAAAAGGACAATTTCTTGTTTACTGTCTTTATCAGCAGAGAGCAGCCTTTGTAGTGTTTGAAAGCTGGTGCATTAAAAATCAATTTCAGGTCTTCAAAGCTATAAACTCTTGCTTACTTTGTAGACATATACTGTTTTTAAAATCATTGGAAGCTCACTTGACAATTGAATTAAAAAGAAAAACTAAATAATGGCTTCATCAAAATTTGAAGGATTTTAATGTATTTTTAATAATAGCTGAAGGATTTTTATACAGAGCAGGCATATGAATCACAATTTGTAACTTTTAAATGCATAATTTATTCCTAAATAGAGTTATATGTGTTCCTTTATTAACAGTTTTGTTTTAAACTTCTGTTGGTGGTATTCTGTTGTTTTTAATGGATGTCATGATTCAAACACAGAACATGTCAGTCAGTTTCTTTACTTTATTTCTGTCTTGTTCTTCGCTGATTGCTAAGCAACCACTTATGGTTTAGCTACAACTTACTTAAAAAAAAGTGAACTGGAGTAAGCTAAACAAATGTACATTAATTCCTAATGAAAATATTTTCAATCTATAAAAATTTAAAGGTGACAAAGAAAAAAACTTTGTTTTAATAACATACCTTAGGTTCAGCACTTGGGCTTTGTTCCTACCATTATTGAGGAAAAGACTTTTTCCTGTAAGTCTAGGAAAAGCAGGATAACATCCTTAATCAGTGGAGAAGTAATTTTGAGGCCTATGGAAACTAACTCACATATGTGTAATTATATTAGTATCATGTCTTTGAAGGCATGATCCTTAAAACATTTATTCAGTGACTATTTTAATTTGTATCAATAGAACCATTGAATTAAATAGATTGCTTGTGAGAGTGGAGTTGCTGATATGCGTAAACATGTGTAGAATTCAGCCTAGAGTCTTTGAGTGTGTCGTAGCTGAACTGCTCCCTGTTGCTTCTCTCCGTTTCTTTAAAAACATTGCAAAGCTCCATAAGCTGTTCGTTTCACTTAGCCTCCAACTGCATTTTCTACTACTCTATTGAGATAGTCCTGATGTCTGGATATTTGATATTTTTGCTTTTTTTTGCATAGGCTTGTGTAATTTGATATGCAGATTTGAAGATCACAAAAACAATTCTTCTTTGATGATCATGAGCAAGATTATCAAGCCACAGCTGTAAAGTTCCAAGTGGTTTTTTTTCTGATCTCTTCGTCATTTCTGTGGATCAAGTGAAAATAAGAATGTAGGGGAATTTAGAGTTCTTGGGAAATAATAGATTTAAAAGCCTTTTATAAATGGCAACCATTAAACATTGGCATCTATTTAAATTTCTAAACTATATATCAGGTAATGTAGCTGTCATGTGTATGAATGTGTATGTGGAGATATATATATATATGAGAGCAGCTTTCTAGGTAGATAAAAAGAATTATTATTGACCAATGTGCCTTTTTTTTAGTATAAATATTGTATGTGATCTGTGCATAACTGTGTGGCAGTGTTTTGGAAGATGCTGTCAGTCCACACCTTTTGTTACAACCTAGAAAGCATGAAGTTTAGAGACAAATGCTGCTGTCATTTTTTTTTCCCCCAGGCAGGAGTATGGGTAAGGAAGGACCTAATTTTCCACTTCATGGTGGAAGTTACACATCTTGCTTAAAACTGTGTATCCTGCTCTCAGACTTTGAGATTGAGAATAATGATGAAAGGAGGTATGACATGTGAGGAAATCAGTACTCAGTTGTTTCCATCAACTGTGTTAGGTATTAAAAAGCATATCATAATTTGCATTTGGTAGCTAGGAAGCAAGGAATGTATCAGTCAGCTTTGTAGCCACTGGCTAAATAAAAGGAAAAACCAAAATGTTTTATGTTACTTCTTTCAATGCAGAGTCTTCATTTTGTCTGAATCTGTAAATATATTCTGTCTGTTTAAAAGATGCGTAGCTTCTTTTTGCACCTACCAGAATATAGTAGTGCAAGGGGCAGAAGTAACTGGATGAGTTTATTTTGTTATTTATTCATTGGCCACCTTATATATGATTTTTTTCCCAACAGTGTACTCCACATCATCGCAATAATATATTGGTAATGAAATAACAATTCTTTCAAGCATGAAATAACTCACTTTAAGTACTTTTCTGTGCTCATTTGTTTCAAATAGACCTCCAGAATTTTGAAGAAAACTTGAATTTTTAGTTCAGTCAAAATATATGTAGACTACACAAACTCCTTTCTTTATCCTCTGTTACTGTCAAAGGAACCTTAGGAACAAATCCAGATTTTGACCTACTTGTTAAGCCTACTTTACTTAAATGGAAGTAAAGCAAGAGAAAGCTGTTTCTGTAAGCACATGTAAGCTTCATGTATTTTGGTTAGCATTGGAAAAGATCTTTAAATAAAGATAAAATATTTGCAGTCATCTTGGTCTTGCTGATACCAGTGAATGAAGAAATAGGCATAGGAGTTGAATAGCAGTGGGAGGAGAAGACTGTGTAAGGGAAAACTTTGTTCTGAGTTAAATTTTGAGCCATAGGTTTACTATAGTATTTAATAATAAAGACAATTACAAAGTAATTTGGGTTAGGATGCGTGCCCAGTTTCTCATCACAAAACTCAATTTGTTACTACCTGTGGCTATTTCTATTAAAAAAAGAAACATAATTACTATGAGTCTCAGCAGTCTAAAAGTAAATTTTTGAAATTACAATACCTCCCTTGGGCAGATGTGTGAAAAACGGCAGATTAATTCCTGCCAGTATCTGTCTATTCCTTGCACATTCTTAAGGTTGCTGGTAGCCTGGATTATCATTATATTGGTACTGTTTGTTATTCTGTGGTTAAGGTTAAAGCATCAATCCTATTATAAGTCTTTCGGAATAGATCTCTGTACCCTTACCTGATAAAGTTTCTGCGCTGAAGTTTGATACATAAAGTCCTACGAGTAAGATCCCAATTCTATTTTCGTGGAAAGTGAATGAGTTTGAGTTCGATCTTGATCTTAGCATATTTCAGAAGGGCATTTTGTGTTTTATTATTTTTATGCCTGAGAAGACTTAAGCAAAACCAACCAAGAAACACAAGTTTACTCATTCTCAGGAATTTACAGGTAGGTTAATACAGCTGTGTGTGAACTGAAGACCATATAGTAATCTCTTAGTATAGTATTGCTTTTGTCTTATTCCCAATGGCACAATGGTTTGTTGATTCAGAAAGAAGCACATTTAGTAGCAAGTTAAAACGACCCTGATGTTATGTAAATTAATAACTTTACTTGCAAATAATCCCATTCATTTCCTAGTGAGCTTTTCTACCTGAAAACAAGCTCTGAGAGCATATGTGTAAAAGAACTGCATGCAAACATTCCCCTCCTGAAGATCTCTTTCTGCAGCTAAAGGCCTAACTCCATGTTGAATTCTGGTGAAGCTGGAAGTTGGTGTGACTTCATGTGGGATCATGATACACCTGCAGGGAGCAGCATTAGTCTGTTGCACATTACTTGTTTTGAGTATTCAGGAAGAGCAGTATGAGCTGAATGTTGACTTGGGGATTTTTGTGATGTGGTTATTATTTAAAGTTTATGTTAACTGTTCATGACTAACTAACTAACTAACTAACTAAAAGCATGTGTGCATCCTTCAGCTACAGTTCCATGCATTTTCTTGAAATAAAGTGCTCATATACTGGGCAAGCATCTTGCTAATTAGATGCAGAAGAAAATCCATCATTGAATTATTGTATTCTGTCTAGCCCCTCAGTCAAATATTAGCATTCATGTTCAGTCTCTCTGTCCCTGGTGAAACTTGCGGCAGTGTCCTAGATGGTAACAAACCGACACTGGTTTGGAACAATTAGAAGACTTTTCCTAATCCTGGAATCTTTGCAGAGAACTATTATTTTATGGATTCTGTTTATTTTAACTGTAAAATCTGAAGTCAGTCTTAATACAATAAGCTGTGATTAGAAGGGTAATCCACAAGACTTTTTTGTTTCCAGGTTGTTAAGGATTTATTGGTCAAAGTCAGCTCTTAAATACCTATGAGTTTACTTGTGGCAATCCCTACATAAGTGAGTATTGTATTCTAGATGAGATGATTATACTAAGAAAGATGACTAATCCTTTTTGCTTGTTCTGAATCAACAGTCTTGTATGAAGACATAACAGTAGGCTAGAGTGACAGAACTGTGAATGGTTGTACAAAACCCTCTGGCTGAAAAGCTTTATTTTTTCTGTCCATGCTTTCTGGACAACTGCTCCACTATTGATGGTATATTTGATCAAACTTTCCATGTCATGAGGTACCTCATCACAGGTACACATCTGTTATGGCTTTAAAATACATTTAGGGACTGAGCCTCTTGCTACATTTATGCAAACCTAAATTATTTATCTTACGTCACAAATAATAAATCAACTCATCACTACTTTGCAGCTGAAAATGTCCCTGCACAGGCATGTGAGGCTGTAAAGTTTGATAATATACTATTTTGTCATGAATTCATTATTTTTGCATGATATTTTTTCAGCTTATTTAGTGATATATCTTTCTCTAGTGCTAAGAGGAAATAATTATGTCAAGGTATTTGTGTGAAAGTAAGTCTTTGTATTCTGTTACAAAATGTTTATAGAACACCTTGATGGGGATTTTTAACAAAACATTGAAATGAAGAGTTGCATAACCTAAATAAGAACTTAAACAGAAAGTAATAATCTAAGTTTTAATATCTATGATTTTCTTCCTAGTTCCTAAGGAAATTAAGAGAGTCATTGCTTTTCTGGTGAAGGATTTTAAGAAGATAAAGAGGATAAGTTTGCAGCTTTAAAGGAAAAAAAGATGATCTAGATTCACCTTTGTTCTGCTGATTGTCACCTAGGAAAAAATGCTTCAGTGTTCCTCTTTATTTGTGTTTTCTGCGCAAGCAGTGTGTCTTCAGAACTAAGTCCTGCTTTATACTTGTGGCTAATTTTTTTCACTCTGTAGGGAAGAAATACAGAATTGGAGTCTTGTGCCACATCCAGTGCCTGCAGCCTAGCCAATCATCTTTCCATGTCACTACTATTACAAATCTGTTTCAATGTCATCCGTAGAGAAGACCATATGCTGGGATAAAGAAATATTATATTTTGGAATTTCTTCTCATTTTCTATCACTATTGTAATCTTCCTGCTCCTTTGCAGCTTTCTTCAGCATACAACATATGTATCTGTGGGAATGTAGCACACTATGTAAAAGCTTATACTGTAATTGAAGTAAGCAGACCGATCCAAGGGCTATTGAAACCAATTTGAAAACATCCATTGATTTCAATGGACCTCAGGTCACGGCTTGTGGGAGTTTCATTGTTGCCTTTAGTGAGAGTATGGGTTGGACAGAAGAAAGTAAACATAGTAGAGAGATGTTAACACAAACCTAGCAGATTTAAAATATCCAGTGTCTCTGCTTCCTCTCACTAAATATTATGAAGTACAAAACAGTTTCTTAGTGTTAAAGGGCTGTAATTTGCTCTTCTCCTCCACTACATTGCACTGTAGTGTTTATAAGCTTTTATCTGTTCAGAAAAGATTTGCATTATGTTGCTCTTAGAAACAGGAAAATAGCAGTGGTAAGAGTAGGACAAATTCTAGAACAATTACTGGCTTCACTGGGAATTCTTGCTGAGTAAGAGCTTTCAGATATGTCTCAAAATTAAAAATAAAATCCCAGGAGCTCACAATTGCATTGTAGAATCTGTGTGCATGAAAGAAAGATAGAAAAGATAAGATTTTTTTCATACAGAAAAAAAGTTTCTAAGCAGAAGGAGAGAATAGTAATTTTGGAATTATAACAAATATTTGATAATCTCCTTCAAACTGAAGTTGCTACTTTTTAAAATTTCCCTCTAATGTTAATTTCTTAATTCCTACACTTCATATTTAACATGTAGATTGGAATGAAAAATCAAAACCTCCACCAACACTATCAAAAATACGTACCCAAATGTACTTTTATTAGATCATGGTACGATAGTCTTTGAATAAGCTGGATATTGTGATAAGTGTGGATTACATTCTAGTTGGCTAATTGTACTTGAACCTTTTATGCAGTAAACATAATATCTTTTAGGAATACTAAGGTAGACTCAACATGGTGGGAGCCATAGATAAAAGGTGCATTAAAGCGTTTCAAATTCAATCATTAAGTTTCATTGCACCCATCTGCTACCAGAAAATATAATTGGCAACTTGATTCATTGACCTTTAACTGTCATTTTAGACCATGAGGTTTTTTTTTAGATCCATATTTTGAAGTTAGACCTAGAGAGTTAATTTGTTAAGAGAATACCCAGTACATTTTAATGCAATTACCTTTTTTCTTTTTCTTTTTTTTAAAGCCAGAGATTTTTTTTTAATATAATTGTGTTTAATGGTCTGTTGTATATTCTGCTAATCCAGTCAAAGTAGTTATTTGATACTGGAAGTGGTAAAAAGAGACGAATGTTCAACTTCGTTAAGGTTTCTATTAAATAGGAGGCTTGCTGAACTTCTACTGTTTTTTATGCACAAACTACTATCTCTTATTAATTATTTCCAGGGGCTTATCCTATGCTGGAATTATATTTTTAAGCTTCATTTCCACCAAGATTATACAGCATGGTGCAAGGGCTAAATAAGCTTTGAAATTGTGGAGTGCCTCATACGTTGTTCTGAAGATTTTAGCTCCTTCGTTTCGTTTAATGAAGCAGATATTATCTTGTGCAGGTGGGGTGGAGTGCATGCTTCTTTTAGCAGTTCTGTATGTGTGGCACACAAATAAACTGTCTTATGCAATAACAGTGTTACTTAGAGCAAGCAGGAAACATAACGTGATAAATTAGGATGATTTAATGTTTTCTCAGCAATGGTAAACAATTACGCTATGCTGTCACCTGAAGTTTATATAATGGAAAAAAGTGATTACACATGTTTCTTTACACAACTGGATACAGTTCCTGAAATATTTATATAATACAGAGACAGATGTATGTAACATAACCTTATAATCCCATTTCACAGCTTTCCCAAATACTGGGAAGCTCGATAAATAGAAAGCCAATTTTATTGGCAATATAACTCCATTAACAGGATTTGGATTTTTCTTATTGACAAGCCAGTACTGTTAATATGAACCAGTATATTAAGTTGACAGGAAAACTGGAGTAATAGAATCTATCTGCAGCCTAATTGACAGGGAAGCTCTTTCAAAAGATTCTTAATGTGGTTTTTATTGACAGAGTAGCTCCAGTAAGTACGTATCATTGGTGAACAGTGTAAACATATTGGATACAGCTGTACTAGGACATCCAGGTGAAGCAGTTATTGTTCTGTTTTCCCATACTTCTATCTTTACTTTGATATAAGTCATATCAAACTCCTTTGTAAGATCTGCACAGATGCCTCTTAAGGCACCAGTCTAACTGCACTGCTCAGACATTTGACAAGTTGGGAATTATTTTATGTGTTCATAATTTTTAAATGAGTAGAAGCAATACAGAGCAATGCAATAATGTGTCATGAATTTAATTATGT
Organism: Coccyzus lansbergi; assembly: GCA_033558105.1. Taxonomy (NCBI): domain Eukaryota; kingdom Metazoa; phylum Chordata; class Aves; order Cuculiformes; family Coccyzidae; genus Coccyzus; species Coccyzus lansbergi. The sequence continues at coordinate 2,202,787 of JAUMJK010000168.1, forward strand.
TTATATATTGATATTGTGATAGCAGAAACAGAGCTATTGTACTTTTCGGCTCAAGCTCTTTATGCGCTGTGATGTTTGTCACCTCTTTCTATGTTCTGATCTTGCAACTTCTCCAAAAAGTAGTTAATCTTATGAGCTCATATTACAACTATTTGTTCCTAGTCTCATTTGACAGCTTTCCACATGATTTTCCCAGACGATGCTAATTTCATTAGAGGCTTACATTTCGTGTTTCTCCAGTGCAAAATAAAATTAAGCTTAGAAACCTGAAACCATTGTGAAACAAACAGCAATTTGAGTTTAGTCCGGAAACATCTTCATGGTTCACTTTTCAGTAGAAGGAAGTTTTGGATTCAACTTCTATGCTTTTTCCTAGTCCTACCTTTCTCAAAGAGAGCAGATTAATGTGCCCTGTATCTGCTTTGACAGGGGAGTTGAAGGCTTTTTTTAAACTGGCTTCCCTGCTGACAGAGAGGTGAACTTGTCCTGAAAAATTTCAGTTTTCTATTTCATATTAAAAAAAAAAATCTGATAAGGATCTGATCTCAACCCATCTTTTGAGTGTCTTTCCAGTCTTTTTTTTTTTTTTTTACCTGTGTCAATTCAAAATATGTTTCTCTTTAGCAAACTTTCGCTTCTTCAGCCTTTATACTTGGTGGAACCATCAATGAAGTAAGAGAAAGCTTGACTAAGCCTTGCGATTTCTGAAGGAAAGGAGTAGTCTCTGTCCCCAGAGTTTAACTTCTCAGAAATCATTCTGCATTTGACTGAAAAACTCAGGACCTCTTTCTCTCACCATTTTGCTTTTCTCATTCTAAAGAAAGAGAAAACACAAGCCATAAAGACTCTTCAGTAACAAATGCAGCAGCCTAGTGAGTGACATTGCCCTGTGTATCTGACTGGTTTTGCAGACCTATGTTTTTAATGTATTTTTGAAGAAGGTTGCACATGTCAGAAATTCACATAAACACACTGTAGATCTTTTAACAACAACATACACATTTTGCAGCAAGTGTGAAACTTCCCAAGTATATACATGTGACATAAATTGTATCTCTGAAATATTTTTGAAAGAATGAGAATAGGAAGCATATATTAGGACTTTGATTAAAACAGCCTTTTAATTGTATCCTTTACAAAGGTAGAATAACTTAGTAGAAGTTAATGCCTTTTGGTTTTACTTTTTTTTTTTTTTTAATAAAAGTCTCACTGGCAGTCTTACAAGGAGTCTTTGTGAAAAATTGTACTATGTTGAACCCAAACTGGTCCTAACAAAATGAATACAGTTGTCTATTCTTTCAAAACTAGATTTAGCAGAATACAATTCTTTTTTCTTCAAAAGTGATTGCCATTATACAAGATCTTTGTTTTGTAGGGGAAGGGTGAATACTTGGAATCAAGCTTTTCAGGAAAAGACACAGAAGATGCTCGAGTTAACTATTAAGTGGCAGTCTGATAAAGGGGATAGATGTTTTATTTCATTTTTGCATTTAATGTTTAATTAAAAAGAAGTTAGAATCAGCAAAGACTTTTTTCTTTATTGTAGTTCCATGTATGAGCACGACATAAAATGGAGTTGTATTGAATAATTTCAGAAAATGTGATACATGTTCTTGTAATTCTGAGACAAAAAATTATGAATATTCTAGTAGTCTATTATTAATAAATCTGATTAATGTTTAAGTCTTTTTTTTACATTTTAAAATACATTTTTCCTAATATGACAGTTATTTCTGGGCATAATTTGTCAAGAATACCCAAGTATTGCATTTCTCCCTCTCATTGCCTGTTTCTCACTCTCACTTTCTCAGTCTTTATAGTCACATTGATGTTCTTTGTTATTTTTTTTTTAATGAGAGAGGCCTGTCAATTTAAAATTTTTTCTTTTATTTTTCTCTAATTTTATACAAACAGTATGGCATATACCAAAGATTGCTGGAAACTTCAGAACTGTGGTGTAACAAATATTTTGATTAAAAAGGGGGGAAAATAGCTAGGAACATCTAAGTCTTAATACACAGACTTCTTCCTATAGTAGTTCTTGAAACTGAAACCCTTGTGAAATCCTCTGTCATTGTCTTACTGAGCAATAGCAGAATCTCTGAAATTTGATTGATTAATATGGTGCTGTAATTTTAATCCTCTTTTTTTTTAATAAGAACATAAATGTATGTAGAGCCACAGGTGAACTACTTTTTAGTTATAAAAATATCAAAATATTTTACCAGAAGTAAAGACTTAAAGCTTGGGAACAAGCATTTATAAAAACACCCAACCAACCAACCCCCCCCCCCCCCCCATAATAATGCTTCTCATAGAATGGTTCAAACTATTTCCAGCTATGAAACTTTCGCTGTTTTCTTTCTTATTATATTATTTCAGGTTAATGGATCCTATGAGTAATTTGCTTCCAGTATTCTGGTTTTGGACATTTTTTTTTCATTTTCCTTTCTCTAAATGAAGCTTCTGGAAATCATAGGCATTCTAGAATTAATTAGTAAAACCTTAACAGTTGACTTTCAAGTTTCTGAATGGTTTTATTTTGAGTTTAAGAAATTCAGTATTACAAGTTCACTATATGACAGCAATACCTAGCAATTATTTTAGTTTGTTTAGGTCCTTGTGTGGTCTTAATATGCAAGACCTAACACATGTAATAGAGTGAATGGGTTACAGACAGTCGATGATACAAAAAGTGGCCAGTAGATGATTCTCCAAGTCACATTATTAGAGTATCTGAAAATCCATATCAATACAAGTGTATTTTTCCACAATTTATTTTGTTTATTCTCTACTTTCCTTCTCCTCAATCGCCTGAAGAAAAAGGTATCATAATCAAAGATATTTCCTGAGAGGTAGTAACCCTTGGTTTTTTTTTTTTTTTAAATTTCGTCAGCCTTTAAAAGGTTCATGTGCATTTTAGCCCATTTCAAAATTGCATTTTTTAATGGATTTCATCATTCTGAGAAAGCTATATTAACTGTATATACAAAAATCCTCAGGAATTTTTCTGCAACATAGAAGTAATGTCAGTGTTCCTAAAATTTCAGACTTACTCTAGGGTAACATATTAGGACAAGCAGTAGGAAGAAAGTATTTTCAAGGGATCATTGTACCAACCATGAAGAAGTGTATCTGCTGAATAGTTTAACGGCAAACTCTCATTGGAAATGAACTGGTTCCACTCATCTGAAAATAAACCATTAAACCAGTATCTCTTCTGTAGTGGAGCTATGGACAGCTAGTCTGGCTTTTAAGTTTTCTGGTATCTAATCACAGCAATGGACAGTTCTGCTTTTGCTTTAGTTTTAAAGCCCATTATTCCTAGTAAGTTTTCTCATTGCTGAAAAACTTGTATCTTAGGCACTAATTGATACTTCAGCCCTCAACCTTGACTCACAGAGACAGAAAACAAGCCTTTAGTATTTAACTCTGATGATTTTTAGAGATTATTTTTTTAGTGGGGGCTTTCTCTGGGCAGGATAAGAGTGGAGTTTGTGTTATTTTGTTCTTTAGGAAGTTAATGGTGCCAGCATTTGAGTAATTTTTGGCTATTTATCAGGAGATTGTAATTCCACATAATTCACTTCTGATATGATGCATCTTACTTAGTTTTAGTTGTTACAATGAATAGCTTGCTGTTCATCTAGATTTCCCTATAGTTATTGGTGAAAGTAATATCCAGGAGCAGTATGTACCCGAATTGGATGCTCCAAATGGGATGAATGAACTGTATGTCTGTAATGCTTATACAGGGATCATAACTGATTGGCTTAGAGTAGGTGATTAGCTTTAGATGATTATCTGCAAGTGAACCGAAACCTGGCTTAAAAACTGGAGGTAAAGAGAGAGCCGTGGTAGTTTTGTTTTCCTAGAAAGACCTGGACACCCAAAGAAGAAAAAAGAATTTATTTACTGTTGATAGATTTTAAAACTAGTACTCATTTCTTAGAGCTAGAGTTATACAGCATAAGAAGATATGATTAATGCGTGAGCTGAAATGTGTAATATCACTTCCATAGATGTTAAAGTGTAAAAATTTTAAATACATGACGTCTTGCTTCAACTGGGATTAAAAAAAAAACCAAACAAACTACAAAAAAAGTCTTTAAGGGAGTTAGACGTTCATTTCTCTCTGTGATCTGTTGTGAAGTTGATGTATACTTATCTAAGGTTCCTCTAAACTGCCTAACCTTAAAATTAGATGTTTATTATCCCAATTTTTGTGTGTGTGTAATCATACATGAAGCAATTATCTCTTTGCTACCTGTGTCTGAGAGTGCTCTGTTACATCTCAACATAAGCATCGTACTTTTATAGTTCATAGGAGATGGTCTAATGCTTTTAGAGCATAAGGAAAGGAATTCAGCTCTGCTCTGTCTGGCTGTATATGGTTGTCAAGTATTCACATTTATTCTTTTGCAGCAATGAACTTACTGTAATGTAGCACCCAACTCTTTGTATTGCTACAAAATAGAGTATGAAGGAAATTGGTCAAATTATTATTTAGTTAAAGGTCATTAATTATTATCTTAAAAATTGACTTCCGCATAAGCAGCTCCCATTTTAAGGATGGCAGCTAAGATTTTATTGCTATGAAAAATCAGAAACAAAAACTATGACCAGTTCTTACTGTGGTGCAGCTTATAGATATGATTTTAGCACCATCTTTAAGCAGGTGCTATAATTAATTCCAGGGCAAAAGTCCGACTTTTCTAATGGCAGAGAACTGATGAAAAGGCAGCTTACAGGAAGCATTTTGCCTGACGATGACATGAAAAATAGCAATACTGATTATAGTAGCATCTGGTTTAGGAGGAGGCAGATTTCTTTTAGAAGTGAAAACATAAGGTCAGTTTTCCTGGGCATCTTTAGTTGAGATATTATACCCAGAAAATAGACATGAATACTGCAGTTGTAAGGATTTATTTGAGTTTAGAAATACTGGGCTCTGTGAGTGTCATAATGATGATGCAAGCGTATATATGAGGTAGATGCTGCACACAAAAGAGATACACCTTATAATTCGTGGCAAGAAAAGAGTAATCAGAAGAATTAATGCTGCTTCCAAAATATTATATGCTACATTTAAGAAATTACATGAAAGAAAGCCAAAATATTTTATCTTTTCACCTCCATTTCTTGTTTTTTCTTTTTTTTTTTTGTTTTTTTTTTTGTTTTCAGTGTTTGTTTTTGTAACTTGAAACATATTAAGACAAGCTTTTATTCTAATTGCATATATTAAAACCAGGATCTTGTCTGGTTTTAAGTCCACAGTGCTAAACTGTCTCCCTGTTGAACTGAGGAGATTTTAAGAAGTTTGTTCACCCGTAGCTGAAATAATCAGCTTCTGAAACACTAACTTTGAAAAGCAGTGATACAGCTCTGAGTTTGATGTCCCACATATTCAGAATTTTTCTATTGTAATGTAGAATATTATTTCATTTCTTAGGCAGTATCTAAGAATTTGTATAAGACTGTCTTTTAATAATGCTGCTGAAGAACAAGTCTCAAGTTGGATATAAACACCCAGATTTCCAAATTATGTGTAATTTTGATATGATAAAAAATTATATAGAACTACAAGTATAGATGATGAATGCTGTATTTTGAAAACTGCTATGTAAAAACTGTTACACAGTTTTTCATAAAAGAAAATTCCCTGTTAAAACATCAAATTATTTTTGTAATGACATGTAGACTGTTATGAACTTCACAGCTTAAATTAGAAATAGCTTCAAAACATGAACACAATGTGTGTTAGAATCCTAACTTTTGAACCAAAGTATTTAAATAGAAACAAGAAGAAAGTACAGTGTAAATTGACTTCATACATGCTGCGGAGAAGATAATAATCTTCTGTCCTTTCCTCGAATTACACAAGCTATCCATGGTATATAAACACGTTTATTTCACTTATATCTTGTGCATGGCAGGTGGCTACCTGTTTCCTGCTGCAAACAGCAGTGACTGTTAAATTTGAGATGTAACTTCATGAATGCTTTCCAAGCTTCAATATTCCAAGCACACAAGAAATAAAAAACCTTTTTAATTACCACATACCTATAAAACCAAAACAAATCTAAAAAAACAGAGTGGAGAGTGGCAGAGAAAACCAGATATCTAAGAGACTAGTCACTTGTGTAAACGCTTGTTGTGCAACATTAAACCTTACCTCGGGTCTTCTGCTCCATTAATTGACCATTTCTTGTGTCACCGATACTGATATGGTAGATGCTATTGCAAAACTCATATCTGCTGCAAAGCATAGTGTTGTGATATGAAATGATGCAGAAAACAGTAGAAGCTCTGTCTCTAGGTCAGCTGCAAGAAGAAGTAACGTGTGTGAATATACAGTATATGGAGTTTTGTGAAAGATGCAGTATCTCTTTCTCCCAAAGAACTTCAGCTGATGAAACAAGGGGAATTCAGTTCCCTTTGGCAGAACTCCATGTTGGTCTGGATGCTGTAAATACTTCTGCTTCTACAGTTACTTAGCTCACGCTGCTAAAAATATACTCATGGCAGACTTAATGAAAGCATCTTCTTTTAAAAACTACTTATCTACAACAATCATTTAATATTCTTGCTTGCATGTAGGGTTCTCATTATTTTGACATAGCTATTAATACTGATGAAAACTAAAGAGAGAAAAAAATCCAAATATTTTCATACTTACAGTTTTCCAGCAGCATTTAAGAAACCCCACAGCTAACAGCTGTAAATTTTCTTGATTTAGTTGTTTATTTTTTTCAGTTTAAAAGTAAAGGAGCAATATATGAATTATATTACAACAGTAAGTGCTTCAGAATCCCAGTAGATGATGTAATTATGATTAAAAATTACTATTATTTAATAATTCACTTTTGTAATATGCAAAAGTAATTTTTTCTCTCATTTGCAATAACCATCAGTCTTAATATCTAACTAATGAAAAAAATAAATAGTGTCATCTGTCAGGTTACTAACAGAGAACGTCACTTATTGGAGCCTCATTGTTTACTTTAGCAGGTAATTTATGGACTGGAATCATTTAATTGTTCTGAGCACATAATTACATGCCAGCATTTTCCAATTTAATTAAAATGTACAAATCTGAAGATTAAGGGAATTTTTGAATTATTAATCATTTCTCCTCTAGGAAATCTTGTTGCTCTGCAGGAGATTTGTCCAGTGTACAACTATACGTATTTTTTTCCTTCTCTTTCACAGACAGACAATTTTCCCGCAGAGCCCAATTACATGGGCAGCAGGCAGCAGTTTGTTCAAAGGTAAGGCCTATTAAATAACTTTCTCAGCTTCCCCATTTGCATTCTTGTCAAAATTGCTTTGCCAGAGAGTACAATTCAACTTAGAACAAGTAAATACAACACTCTCTCTTTTTTTTCTTTTCTTTTTTTTTTTTTTCTTTTAAATATGTATTTCAGTAGCTCCACATTCAAGGATCCAGAAAGAGCCAGCTTGAGGGACAGCGGGCATGGGGACAGTGATCAGGCTGACAGTGACCAAGACACTAACAAAGGCTCCTGCTGTGACATGTCTGTTAGGGAGGCACTCAAGATGAAAACTACTTCAACTAAAAGCCAGCCAATTGAACAAGGTGAGTGAAGCCTCCAGTACTTATAAAAGTGTAATGTTTAAGCCATCATTACAAACCTATTAGTACTGCAGCTGTGGTTTATCAAGGTGGAATAGTCCACTGATAATACTATCAGAGAGAACAGTTAAATCTTGTAGCTAGCCAGAGCAAAGAACACTCAGTATCTTTCAGAATGAACATGAAATGAACCCACGAGTATCCAAAGTAGATTAAAGAAAAAAAACATTAGTACTTTTCTGAAACTATTAGAATATATTTTATCTCCACGGGCATTGCCTGTGATGTATTCTATACATTCCTTCTACCAAAGTGTAATTTGGAAATTCAAAGTAGACATGACTGCAACTGATAAAAGAACACCAGTCATTTACATTCCTCATGAATGTTGGAGAAAAGGAAAAGAGGTTTGTGATATCAGACAAAGTTAAAAAGGATCAGAAGACTTTTTTTTCATTTCATGGATGTATTTTCTTATTTGTAATGTTGATTTCACAATTAATACTAGTATGAGAAGTGTCAAATAATATCATCTGATTTTCAGTGTAACTGCATTCACATCCTTTGAAGGTACGAAAGATGAGTGTCTGCGAAACAGTTTAAATTACTTATATTAGTATCATGGCAGAGTTTTCTGCAAGCATTCGTCTTGACAAACAAGCATGTTTATTTCCTGAAGCTCTGTGTCCAATTTTTTTTTCCAGATGTGTTTTATATAATCATGAGGTCTTTTATTTCATCTTTTATTTTTTTAAAGCATTAGATAGATAAATATTCCAGCATTGTGTGTGTTTATGTTTTGCTTTTAGGCTGTAAACAATAAGGAAGTGCACCTCTGAATTACTTTTAAATGTTTTGTATGTTTTCTATTTTAGTTTGTTGTACTGAGGATGATTCAGTATTAAAGGCAGTTAAAGGATTATTAAATAAGTCAGTCTTAATGAGAAGCTGTATTTATAATTAAGCAGAAATATATTACAAGGTTTCTATTAATTGTTAATTAATTTGAACTAGATTTTTTGCTCTTAGCCTTGTCCGATCTGTGGTACAGTCATCAGAAAATACATGTTCAACTTCATTTTTCTGATTCTGTTGAGATTGCAATATATTTTTTGCTGTGCAGAATATTTAGAATGCTGCAGTATAATTTATTCTGTATGTATTTGAAGATTGACCTCATACATGACCTTATTTTCCAAGTAATAAGTGCCAGAAAGATTATTTTTTCCTGACCTTTTGCCACAGCAGCTCGCTGCTTATAATTGGACATTGATCTGTATAAGGATGTAGTACTGGACTTTTTTTTTTTTTCAAGAATCTGTTTGAATGTGTGTTTGATTTTCTCAGTTTTCTGTAAGAAAAGGATGATGTCTCTAGATTTCTGTCTGTCACGCATAGCCGTGAAAGATTTTTTAAAGAAGTTAAAGTTTCATTATTTACTGCTTAAACTAAAATGTGTGGGGTTTTTTATAAAAGGTCTATATAGCAAGAGTTCATAGTGTTACATTTTCTTGGACAGTGTCAAGCACAATACTGGTCAAAATATAGAAACTTTAGTAAGCAGATTGGCTCAACTATTCCTGTTGCTTATTTTCATTAGAATGCAAAGAGTTATACATAGTTTTGCACTTGTCATTATATCTAGGTGAGGGGCCCTGTTACTGAAGAAACAACACATTCCAGGGGCTTATGTAAATTCTTCACATTCTTATTAAGTATATCTTGAACTGTGGATGTTAAGTCTTGTCAGTCACTGAAGTGCAGCTGCAGGTGTTTATGTGAATCTTCTTACTGAGAGAAAAAAAATAACAAGGATAGAAAGGCAAACTACCTTCCCCCCCCCTTTTTTCTTCTTCCTTCAAATATAATTACAAATGGTTATAATGTCCATGTGTTTACCTGCACGAACTTTTCCACCTCAAGTGTGCTGTAATAAAATCATCAGCATATTATGAAACCTGAACCTGTAGCAAGTGCCTTCTGGGGTTACAGATCATTGCAGTAACAAATGTGGTGCAATGTGGTGTTCCCAATGAAAGCAACGATTACTTGTTATTGAGCTCAGTCTGACTAGGGCTTTTAGCCTGAAGTAACTTTTATCTTTTGGAAGAAAATAAAATTTCTATCTCTTGTCATAAGCCAGGTTGAAGGAGGGTGAAAAATATGATATATGTGATTAAGGTAGAAAAAGGATTGCATTTTCTTTAGGAAAAAAAAAATCTAGGAAAAGAAGAGGGACAGCTTGCTAGAAACAACGGTCTAAGGCAGTGCCTGAATCGATATAAAAAGTTGTGGTTCTGCCATCATTCTGGATTGTGCTCAGGGTGAAAATACATTAGTCTGTAACAAAGTTTCACACTTGATTATTGTTGCTCAAAGATCTAAAATACTTTAACTTCTGCTCTTAGAATAGTACTAATTATTGAATCTTTTGGCATTTTTGAAAAATGATCAAAATGTGAATTCAGGATCTTGTCTTGAGAATGCTAATTTAAAAATGAGTTAAGTCTGAGTTTGACATTCTCTGGATGTAATTTTAAACACTGTTGTCACAGGTCCAAATCTACCCATGGCAGAATGCTAGCAGTACCATTGATTTCACTACAGTTTTGAATAAATCTCATCTAGGCTGCTTGAAAGTGAAATGGTTATAGATAGACAAAAGTTATACCAATAGTACAACAGCAATTGTGCTTCTGTCAGTAACAGAGAAGTAGGGAGTGTTATAAAAAATGATTTTTGTAGACAAGACATCTGATTTCAGCATAGAGTGAGAGGCAGTCAAGCTTACTTTGCAATTTACATTAAAAGTCCATGGGAAAACCCAACTAAGTCTGCTGGTAAAATATTTGATTTCAAAGAAAATATCTACAGACTATCTCATATATATCAATATATATCAATATCTTTGTCTGGTGGTAATTGTAAACATTTGCACAAATGGGAAAGATAATGCAAATTGGGTATCATGAAAAGTTTCTGAAAGCTTATCACTTGGCCTTAAAGGAAAGAAATGGGGAAAAAACCCAACCCAATAAAAGTTATCAGGACAGTAAGTCTTGTGTTAAAATAAGCATGTCCCATTTTAGTTATCTCAAACTTAGGTACTCTTGCTGTGAATTCCAAGCCACTTTCTGCCTTCTCTTAACCTTACTTATGCTGTTTGAATCAGCCATCTTACTTAGAAAAGTGCTCCATATGACTGCTGCTCATCCAATAGAATGGGTTTAGATAGATTGGTTTTGTTTACCTCTCTTTTCTCACTTCCGTTGCTGAGACTTTAAACCCCGTGACTAGTTTGGACAGTTTGAGATTACCTTTTTTAGATGTTTTGCAAGAGTTAGTAGTTTTGAATACACCTGTCAAGTTACCTGTGTGTTCCACTTGAAGAAACAGATATTATTCACATTTTATATTTAAATAACAGAATAATCCTTTTTTTTATGGTTTAAGTATAACAGCAAAAATCTGTATTTCTTGGAAAAATATCCAAACCTGAAAATGATACTGGAAACCATAAATTATATCTGCAAGGAAGCAGTAGAACAGTAAGATGTCCATTTTATACTTTTCTTAGTGAATCATGGATGTGTTTGCATTATAATCATAAAAAAAGTCTTGTATTTTCCCAGGAGCATCTCCCCTCCCCCTTCCCTGACTCTGTATTCTTCTTTTAACATCTTCATGTCACTATCGACAAAATCAAAAGGGTCAATTATCTCTAAACTCAGTGACTATGTTGTTGAGATTTTGCATTATCACTGTGCACTGCATCCTTTTTTCAACACGTTTGTTTGCCATTTGCACTTGCATCCCATAGAGGGGATATTTCTGCATGTGCTGTTGCCTCCTTAACAGTACCATGGATCCTGAGAATAAAGGAAACATGGAGGCACTTTCTTGGAGCAAGTATAAAGGAAAACTCTTCAGCACTGGTGTCTGAGACTCCTGAGACTAACTCCTCTAAGACCTATTTGGCTCATCAGGATTCTCTATAGAACAGCATCATTTTAATCTAAGGTATAGGTGGCTAGTGTAAAAGAATTAAGAATTTCTCTGCAGGAAATAGGGAACAAAAAAATAAAAATAAATTAAACATAGCTTCAAAATATAATATTTCTTTCTTCATCGTTACAACAAAAATATATATGCAGCACAACTGTTCCAGTCCTGCATGCAACAGTGTTAGGAATAAAAACAATTTAAGTTTTATAGAATCTTTATTAATACTGTTAACTTTTGAGTTTGTCAGCTGAACACATTCACAGAACTAGTCTATGGCAACTTTTACATTTCTGTTCTCAATTTCTAAACAAGAATGATCCCTGAAGCCATGTATCCTGCATGTCCATCTACAGCAGAGTATAAATTATCAGAATTTTTACAAAGATTTTTTTTTTCTGAACTACCCATTGATTTTCTTGCCATAATCTTACTTGAGTCTGTAGGATAATTAAAATTCATTCTGTTTAACTGAGTGAGAATCAGTCTAGACTGAGAAATGCAGAAAGTTCATCAAACAAATTTCTGCTGTCTGACATCATCAGCTATGCTTTCCATGCCATTGGGGATGATGGGTCCTTTTATGAGTACATCAGCTTAACGAGATAATGGAAAAAGAAGATCGTGGAGAAATATTTCTTTTCAAAGTTCTCTGAGTTTGTGATGCTTTCTGCTGAGAAATTGATAGAGGCTGGGAATCTTCCCAGACCTGACACATCCTGTGAAATATTTATTTCAACATTGCTTTCTCCCATATTTTTTTCTCCTGGACGAAACATCTCCTATGATGTTCTCTCTGTGCTCAGAATTTACACAGCTGTCAGATTACAGTACTTGTTCCGATGCCACCTAAGAGTCTTTATGTCCAGGACTATCACCCCTTCCAACTCACCTACCCATAATATGGTCAGGTAAGATGCTAACTTGCTATTGTATGTCAGGACTTGCATGCAATACCCGTTTCACTTCCATCTCATCGTTATACAGGCAAGCTGCAAGAGCAACTTCATTGGCTGTGTCTTTCCTTTCCTTTCCTTAGCATGACTTACTAGCATCTATTTCTAGAACTGTAAAATCTGGAAATGGTTAGGTGAAAGTCACTCAAAATGAGATGAGATTCCCCCCCCTTCCACCTCCTTTTGTTTGTTCTTTTCCAGATATTCTCTCTCCTTTTTTATTTTTTTATTTTTTTTATTCTTGTGCTTTATGCGAACATGTGTGTGATTCTAGATGAAGACTAGTGTAGGATAAAACCCAGCTTAGCTGTTCTGTAACTGCTTCTGATTAACCAAACTTGTTACCAGTGCCCTGGATGTATTTGATTTTTTCCTCATTCTGATAATGTGATTTATAACTTAAAACTGAAAAAAAATATGTAGACTTGCAGACTTCTATGAAGAATAAGACCATGTTTATATTTGTTCAATGCCCACTCCAGCGCGCTTAACAAATACATTATGACATTTAAGCCATGCCAGCATTTTCTTCCTACTTTTCTTCTGTGAATACATTGTTCAATGAAGCAGATTTCTGAATTTAAGAGAATTAGCAACCTTATTATCATCTCATCCTTCTTGTGAACTCCTTGGTGAATGAGAATATTAAAACTCCTATTGGTATTAAACTTTTAAATAAATAGACTTCAGTTTTAGTGAGAGAAGTGAATTCATAAAAGTTTCAGATGTTCTAAGTGTCTTGATCCCAAATACTCATTTAAAGACAATCTAGGTAACACCTTTTGCCAGACTTCCTTGCCTAAAGTGAGCTAAGCTATGCAAATATTCTGTAATACCTTTTCTGAGAGATCAGAATAATATCCTCCCTTTTAACCTTAATGAACTAGACAGAGTAATACATGTTAGTTATCTTTGCTGTACAGATAATTGTCGTAACATTCCTCATGTTAATACTCAGTAATCTGTGATACCTGTTGCTGTAATATATATATTAGGCAAATTATACGACGTATCTGGGCAAAATAAACCCCAAACTCTTCTATCTACCAACTTTTATATACTTAGAGTATTAAAGGCTTTTTTCTCTGTTGCAGTTATGTTGAATCTCTTCCTGCTTTTAAGCCTAATTTTAGACCGCCTACTAGTCTACCAGTCAATTTAAGTTCGTCTTTTACATTTTAATTATTTCAGTACTGACTCTAGATTCGTGAGCGTCACTGTGTGATGTAAGCTGACTGATAATCAAGTGTGCTTTGAAACAGTCTAGTTTGTTTTGTACTTCCTCATTATAGATGAGAGTATTCCCAGGCATAGCCTCCCTTGGTAGTGTGCTCCTTGCATAAGTAAATGAGCAGCTTTGGATTTCAGGCGAGGTGAGGAAGGAGAAATTTGAGGAAGCAGATGTTTATCCTAAAAGAAGTTAGAAAAGGAAGTGAAGTGGCATCCTAATGGAGAAGGGACGGATTAGCTTAATACCTCAACTACTTATCTGCCTTCATTGATACAAAATAGAAAAGCAGTGCAAACATTCTGAGAGCTGAAGTGACAGTGAATATACTTTGCATCAGAGTATCTCAGCCTGTTATTGCTGCCTGTTATTGCCTATTATCCTGCTTTTCAACTGGAGCTGAGTTCTGTGAAACAGGTTTTTAATCAACTGCATGTTTCAGCATCTGGAAGATTATTATCATCATTTATCTAGTAGTAGTGAAGTTTTGTGAATAGCATATCCCACATTTAATTAATGTATTTAGCTACAAATTGGGGGGGAGGGAATTTCTGTAACTGACTTTCAAAACATGCAGAAAGAACTTTCTGCATCTGTACACACACAAAACATGTCACTGTGATACAAAGAAGAGATTATAGCCAGTCAGCACAGATTTATCAATGCACCATTTGGTGCATTCTGCTACATTTTTCAGGTAATTTCATTTCTTCCCTCATTTTTCTATTTATTTTACATTCAAAATTAATTCTGTTGTTGAAAATTATCCATATTTTTTAACTTTTATTTTGTTTTTATTGGAAACTTCACCACCACGTTGGTTTAGATATATCACTACTAACAAAAGGTTTACATTATAGCAATTTGGGACTGTATTAATAAATGTTAGAGTTTTCTTTGACAGATTTATTTGCAAATTAATGCCCAATGCACTTGAAGGTCACATGTCTTTTACCAGTAGTCTCATGTCTGAAATGTGAGAGCAAACTCTAACAGTTAAGTGCTGTGGCTCTCGGTACTTATTCTTTCGTGCTTTACTTTAGAGGCAACAAAGGAGAATATCCCTCCCCTGTCACTAGCGTAGATCTCATTACTTCCTTTCCTTTTCCTGTCCGAAATCAGGACACCACCTTTGCCAGGGCTGAGCACAGTCAGAGGACTGCAATTCGTTCTTGGAAGGCTTAGAATCAGTAAGTTATCTTTCTGCTTTATTCCCACAAGAAGAACAAGAAAAGGATTTGCAGTTCTCAGTAAGATGAGGCCCTTCTGTGTCAAAATCATTATCTTCTGCTAACATTTCTTCTTTCCAGATTCCTTTTATAAATTGAAAGAAAAGTGGGGGCATAGAAAGATCAACAACTTTTGAAAAGAGGAAATCAGAAAATAGATAGTTTTCATTGTTTCAGACTTTACGCATTTCCCTGGGGGCTAAATGGATGTTCTCTGTCATGCTTACTTTTGTTAATGAAAATTTTAGGATGTATATTCATGTACTTGATGCGTACTTAATATCGTGGAAGTTATTGTAACAGGACTAGATTGTCTATTTGTGCCTGTTAATCTGTGTCTTAAAACATTCTTGTATAGTGTATTTACATTTTTCTTTTAATTAGGCTTAGGTAGATTTCTGGTTTAAATAATGTATATAAATGAGAGAGTCTACGTTCACAGAGTTGTGTAAAGGGGACAATTAAATATATCTTCTCTTTCTTATTGGATTAATTAAAATCAATGTTTTATAATTTTATCTCTTCTTCTTGAGTTAGCAGAAAATGCAGATGTAATATATTATAACACAAGTCACGTTTTGACACAATCTTATTCCAGCTATGTTCTTGTTGCCAAAAGGAGGGAGGGTTCCGCAGACAGACTTACTGTAAAACTGATGTGTATTAGTTGGAAACATAAACTTGGATTGTAGTTGTCAATAGTTTTATGTCTATCTGAGAAAGAAGTTTCTTAAATAAGAGGTGTGAGTTAATGATTCCATTCATGAGTGCTTCAGATGGTATAGCAGTAATTGTGTTTTATTCTTCTAGAACAAAAGAGTGTCTCCTAATTTCTATATACAGTAATCCAGACTGTACTTTTCCTGGCCCTTTGTCTGTGTATATACTACTTTTCTCCTACGCCCTGATTTTCAGAAGGAGAAAAATGTTATAATTTAATTTGGGCCAGAGTTGCAGCATGTTGTAATTAGAGAAACAGCCACTGTACTCAGTTTGTAGGGATATTTCTAAGGATGATCTGGACAAATTCAGGATCAACAAAGAGGTAGAATAACAACAGAAAATGGAGGATTACAAAACATGACCTGTGGACGAAGTCTAAAAGAAGTATTTGTTTAGCATTTATGCTTGTTTAAATGAAAAAAAGCTGGGGGAAAACATAATAAAACTCGTTGTGAACACAAAAAGTTGTTACAAATAGGATAGTGATTTTCTTTCTTTCCTTTTCTTTCTGTTTTAATTGCTGGGGGAGCTGTTTAGGTTAGATATGAGGGAAAACTTCCCTATAAAGATAGCTAGGCACTGGAGCAGGCTACCTACCTGAGTTAAAGAATACTCCGTCCTGGCTGTTTTTCAAACAGGCTAAAGACACTTTTGTCCATGGTAATCTAGATTTATTTTAACCTGTCCAGGCCCGGAGGATCCACTCTAGCCCTGCTTTTTATGATGCCACAATTAAAAGTGAGAATGTAATATACTGTCTGGTTCTGGGTAAAACACGCTGAAAGAGAATACTTGCACTGACCTGTTCTGCAGCTTTTTGTCTGCAGACATCTTCTGTCGTGGGAAGAGCTCACTATCTTAGAGAACTGCAGGGAATGTGAATTATGTAGTGCTTCACAATCAGAATCCCTGAAAAAATATAATAGTACTTAGCATTTAACATGAACTTTGCTCAGAGGCAGAGCCGCAGCATGATCAACTAATTACTACTCAGTTAAACTTTGTCTACTCTCTGTATATCAGTGATATACACATGCCATCTATCAGCCTCTACACACCTACTGCCCATCTTGATTTCCAAAATGTCAGAACAGCTGGTTTCCATTCCCTGCTGCTGCTTTCTCCTGTTCCAGCTGCCATACTCAAATAACCTCCCTTCCCCGAGTGGGCTTCATATGGTTTGAAAGGGACTTAATGTAACTCAGCGCATAGGGAACTTCTGATGCATATTTCATCATGTTTCAGTTCTTTCTACAGGGAACGCTGCATGTATAACAGATGTTCCTTCACTATGACCCTTTCCTGAAGGTGACATGCCCTTTTTTGTGTTTCATTCCTAATGTATATGGAGCTGGTAGTGCCTGCATGTTACTGAAATATACCGCTCCATGGCTGCTCTCGTGCTGCATGCCAGGCTATATTTAATTCCATCTGCTCTCCTCTGTAGCATGAAATGGAGAGAAGCATATGCCCACTATAACCAAGTCATGATGTGGCACAGAAAAAAACAACTTTGTTTAAGACAAGTAAATGTATTTTTAAATTTAGGACCATGATCTTCAAGCTTTTATATTACACTGCCATTTATAATTCAGAGGGGATGTCAGTGGGGATGTTAATATGACTATTTGTGAAAAAATCCTTCATATCTTCGTATTTCTTTTAATATTAATAGTGTGTATGCACATGTAGTATGTGTGTGTGTTTGTATTTATGCACACACACATGCACATGGACAGAAAGAAATTATTACATACTAATATGCCTGAAATTTTGATTTTGAAATCTGGATAAATATGTGTCTCAATAACAGGGAGAGTAGAAAGATTTAAAACATTGTAAACTTTTTTGAAAAAAATATGCAAATATTAGAACTAGATCTTAGAACTTTCTAATATTAGAAATATGCAAATATTAGGTTAGAGATTAGGAGGAAGTTTTTCACAAAGAGGGTCATTGGGCATTGGAATAGGCTGCCCAGGGAGGTGGTTGATTCACCTTCCCTGGAGGTGTTTAAGGCACGGGTGAGGTCCTGAGGGACATGGTTTAGTGTTTGATAGGAGTGGTTGGACTCAATGATCCGATGGGTCTCTTCCAACCTGGTTGTTCTATGATTCTATGAACAATTCACAAATTCTTTTAAATAAAACACTGTATTTTCATCATAAAGCTTATTTTGGGAAAATATTGTAATACTAAAGCAAAAACTGTCTATTTAAAATATAGTATACAGATGAACAACAGAATGTATAAAATGTTTTTTATTGTTAATTATAGTACTCTACATATAATGTACCTTTATATATGGTATTTCTCCTATACTTTATTTGATCTGATATGAGGATTCTGTAATTTATCTGTATTGTATTTTGTTGTTGTATGCAAAGTTCACATAGAGGCAAGATAGGTCTGTACGTCTATCCAAAATTACTTCTATTTTAGATAAGAAGTAAATTTTCTTTTTGCTATATTTTTTTTTTCTCCCTAAGATATATAAATTGCATACTGCACCTTGTCATAGATGAGGTTTTAGATAAAAGCACGACTTAACAGAGATCAATGTCCTAGAGGAGTTCTTGGTCCAGCCATTGCTCATGCCTTTAGCTCCTTTGGATCCTGAACCAAACTACTGCCGGTTTGATTCACGCGGCTTGAGTGCATCCAACACACATCTTTATAATAATTTCAGAAAGTACCAGCTTCATATCTCTTTTATAGGACTATTTTACTTAGACTAGAAATTTTGCACATGTAGTGTGGGAAACCATAAGGAACACCTTAACAGTGTGTTCTTTTTCACTCCTAAAAAGTGCAAGCAATTTTTTCCTCTATGAAAGTCTGCAAAATAGTCTTTTAAATCAATTTCTGTTAAATTATCAGCCCAATTTGTTTTTTAAATGTAGTAATTGCCCATAGCCAAATAATGTTAAAAAAGGGAGATTGGAACAGTTTAAGTAAAACATTCCCAAGATTTGTGTCTGTGTTATAAATCACAAAATTTGAATGTGACCCTCAGTTATATCAGGTACTATTTTCTTTTCTCTTTTTTTTTTTTTTTTTAGTTCAGAGTTTGATGACCCAACAATATCTGGCTACTACCCATATAGGAATACAAATACTAGGATAGCAGGTACATGTGTATTACAAGAATTCTGACACAAGAGAAGGGTTTGTCAAGGGTTATATGGTGAAAATTAGGAACCCACCTTCCTCTTTTTTTTGAGAAATCTCGCCTTATCACTAATTCACTTTTTTTTTTTTTTTTTTTTTTTGTGGTAAGCTCAGATATGTAACCTGTTAAAGTAAGACAAAATAAATTACTATTTAAAGACTAAAACTTTATTTTCTATTTAATGCCTAAGTATATCTTTAAAGACGTTAGCTTCAAGTGTCAGTAGAAATCCGGATCATTGTAAATTTATTATATCTGTGCAGCTTTTCACAGGTGTACATGACAACAGTAGCTTGCTCATCATTTATTAAAAATTGACTCTTATATTTAAAATTTTTACAAGCACATTTGAAAGCTATGTACCATACAGGTACTTTCCTTATTGCAAATTTGATTCTTTTTCTGACATGCAGAAGCATGGGAAGACAGAGAGAGAAACAGATATAGGAGGAAGAAGGAGGGGAAAAAAAATGGAAGTTAAGGAAACAAGAACTTTTAACAGAGGAGAAAAAAAGCAGTTATCAAAACACATTCAGATTTCTTCAGAAACAAGAAACTGCCTTTCTGTTAGAGACAGTGTGCTTTTGTTAACTGTAATTCATGTGATCAAAATTTGTATTTTTCCTAGACACTATATGCAATTAAATAATCCTAAACTGAAATATATTCCATGTCAGACAGGTGGTTATGTTTTGCAATGGAAGTTTATCAGAGACAGCAGAGTTGTAACACCTTGCCGGTTTTGAACGAACATAGTATGATATTTATTTATTGTTATGCATCAACAAAATGTAAGTTCTTATTTTTTACTCCAGTGTCAGGGAGTATCGTTCTTTTTTGTAAGTGTTTTTAACTGAAAAAAAAAAAAAATTCCTCATAATACAGAAAATGATATTTTTACTTAGGGTTTTACTGCCTTTGTTCAGTTTACCAGCAAGATTTGGGAACAGAGTACTCTGGAAAATATAACAAAGATAAACAAGTTGTTAAGTTCAAGGCAGATAAAAGTATAGATGAAATCCAGGAAATACAAGTTTATGGCACCTTCATTTAGACTAAATTTCATCTTTTCGAAATAGATTCAAAACGAAGGCTCAGATTTTCTCCTAGATATTTAGTCCTTTATAAGTACAAAGAAACTGGAAAACCTAGACCTTAAGGTTTTGTTAGCTAAGAGGAGAAAAAGAAATTTTAACGTACCACACCTCTATCTTTCCAACCCTATTGAAGGAAAGAAGAGTCCACAAGTTCTCAGGAACCTCATCTCTACCATTCAATCTACCATCTTGCCTCAGAGATAGTTACCTCGATTCTTTATAATTAGTTGATGAGCACTTTAGAATTAACAAGCAGAGTAATAGGTATTTCTGACACATGATTAATTTGACCTATTTTAGATTAATCACTCTCAAATGCTCATTCCTCTCTACTGTCTGTAAAAGATGACTAACTTAGATGTAGTTCAGTAATTGTAGATACCTAAAATTATGAAAGATTAATTGCAAATCATTTTTTTTGCAAGAACCAGCTTTTTATACACTGACCATTACTTATTCTAACTTTTTGGCTTCCATGTCTGTTATTCATGTTATAGATGCTATAGATGCCCAAGTTTATTCTGGAGTCATCACCATTAATTTATTCAGCAAAGCTTTCCTATTTCATCAGAATCTCTTTCCATGTGAGAAATATGATTTCTGTTTGCACAACCTTTGTTCCCTCTTCCATATATTTGCAGTTGGGAACTATTACTTCACTCACAAAATTGGATACCCATGTGAGATTTACAGTTTTCGATGTCTCACTTGAATGTCTATCTATTTGGCTTTTTTAAAATTCTTATGGCCAAATTGTGGATGCCAGAAGCAGTAAAGATTAGTATGTTGGAAGTTAAAATTAGAATCTGAGATCAACCTGTACTTAAGCCCTATGTGCTGAAATGCTTTACTGAAATGATTCACAGAAAAAGAAAGGAATAATCTTGGATTACGTGGACCCCTACTTAATATCAAAATAACATTTCTATCTGGCCACTGGTAATTAAATTAATTAAATACCAAGGAATGAATAAAAAATATTAATTTAGAGACTATCTTCTATATGTGATATCTACACCTTACCTACAATCTTCAGTAAATTTTTATCATTTGGTGAGTTGAAGTAATTCATGATCAAATTAGACCTAATTTCTTACTACATCTAAGGCAGTTCTTGTCTGTTCATTAAACAGCAGTGGATTCTGGAATAGCTGTTAATCCCTAGCAAATACACTGAAGAATCAACTGGCATTTCATAAACATACAGTTATAATCCTATTAAATCTATGTAAATATTTAAATGAGATACTTGGGGTCTGTCCTGTTGTAGCACACCCCCTATAATAGATGCCATTATTGGTGGTAAGGTGAGATTTATCTGCAGCAGTACACCTGCCTCTCTCATTGCAAGTCCATCACCAGATCCAGCTGCTGGAGATGTTAGACATGCTGACACAGAGAGCCGTCCTTCTAACCATTCTGCACCATTTCACTGGAAGAGATAATATATATTCATATAGCTGTCTGAATATCTGAATGTCGGAGGCTTTTGCCAAACAGCTGCTAGAACTGGGGTGTCTTTTTTTTTTTTTCTTCACACTTTTAGAAGACAGTTTTGGCAGCAATACTTCACAATATAGATCTAGTCTCACAGGTTGCTATTGAGCATCAGTGTTATTAACAGTGGACACAGTCTGCTTTCTTACAGGACTCACACAGATAAAAACTGAACTGCATTTTTGGCAAATTGAATGGGATTGTCAAGAATGTGTCATGTACTTTCTCAAGTCCAGAAGAACCTTAAAAACAACTATTTAACTCTGTAAGCGCCTCTTGTAACTATTTCAGAGAGTAAATC
Organism: Coccyzus lansbergi; assembly: GCA_033558105.1. Taxonomy (NCBI): domain Eukaryota; kingdom Metazoa; phylum Chordata; class Aves; order Cuculiformes; family Coccyzidae; genus Coccyzus; species Coccyzus lansbergi. The sequence continues at coordinate 2,224,589 of JAUMJK010000168.1, forward strand.
TTAGGTGTTGTACATCCGTCAAATACCTTTGACTGCTGCTGATTTTTGCTTCTGTTTTTGCTCTTTCAACTTTTGTTAACTGATAGAAGTAGAGGAGCAAACATCTGGATTTATTTTCTTTTTCTTATTCCCCTGAAGGTAGTCGGTTTACTTTGGGAAATATGATTCCTTTCTTCTGACGATTTAGTTTTCTTTTTTCTTATTTACCATACAGTCTTTACTTTTTTTAGGAAAAAAAACCCAACACACAAACAATCCTCAGAATTTTACAAAGGAAGAGAAGATGGAGAATACATTTATAACAGATACAAAAAAAACCAAACAAATCCCACCTGTTTTGCAACTGAAAACCCCACTATTATTGTGAAACTCTGAAGTTGGTAGCTTTTAATGACTATAAATTTCTACTTCAGAAATTCTGGGAAATGTAGTTCAGATTAAGATCCTATTATACTAATTTATACTTTAGCTATTCATAGTTAAATTTATAGTTCTCAAAATATCCAATTCTATCTAGTTTACAGAATGGGAAGCAAAACTGGTAGATACTACTGGAACCAGAATCAAACTTTCTTTAATTTAAAGCTTTACGTGGCTTTTCATGTATATAAATGTTCTCTGGCACCATTATACATCAATAGGAGAAGTTCAACTTAAAATGATGATTTAGTTATAATAGTGATAGTACTAAAACTGTTGAAGGGGTAGCCAAATTTTCTGCAGGAAATTTGAAATTTTTAAAGAAATGCTTCCTGTGATAATTCATTATCCTAGTCCCATCTGCCTTTTTTACTATCACTGTGCTAGTGTAAACTGTAAAATATATCTCCTGTAAAACTTATCTTGTCTGGAGCAGTCATACAGTTAGCTACTTGTGCATTTGATTTTATGAAACTAAATTCTTAATAAGGAATTCTTTTAATTATTCTAGTGCATGTATTTTAATATCTTTTATTAAACTGAGCTAAGCTAGTACTTAAAAATAGCTCCCTGACATTCAGAATAATGGATATAAAAGCAAAAGTAATGAAAATTTCTGGGCAGGTGCAGTGCAATCACTGATTCAATGACTACTACTCTAATTTAAACATTTTCTTTAGTATGTCAGATACCCATCTGTAGAAATTTAAAAAAAACATATGAAAACAAACCTGTCTGTTGAGGGGTGATAGTGAGTAAGATGCTGATGTTACTGTGAGGTAACAAACTACAACTCATCATACAGTCTTGGCCAACAGTATGTATACCCTTCACTTATATCACCTGACGGTAATTCAATCATCCATCTCAATGTAACATCCAAGTCACCTTGTGGAATTTCCTGTCACTCACCAGTGACTGCACAAAGACTTTAGGACAATTACAGCCCTGTACTATTCAAGATCAGAAGAAAAGAATGCAAGAAAATGAAAAGGACGTTTTTTCATCAAACCTGAGTAGTGTTTTGTTCCACAAATATGTCTAATTGTGTTACGTACCCTTAGTATCCATTAAGTCCTGTGCAATGATTTCCACAACTCACTTTAGTGTGTGCCATCTGATAAATTTCATTGGCAGTGTCTAGTTCTTGCTTTAGGATAAGCAGTAAATATTTATTTCCTATTAGTATTCTCAGTGACAATCACAATTCTAAACCTTTTTGATATTTTCCCTTTGTTGTGTTTTCTTTAAGCTAAAAAGTCTTAGTCTATTTAATCTCTTCTCTTACGAAAGCCTTCCCATAACTTTGATCATCTTTGCTGCCCTTTTTTATCTCTTGAGTTCTATTATATTCCTTTGAACATTGCATGAGCAGAACTGCATATAGAAGCATAGACACAGCAGCTGTGGATTAAAACAAAATAATGTTTTGTATTATAATCTCTATTCCTTTTCCAAGATTTCTTCTATTCTAACTGATCTCTTGATGAGCTATGAACTGACATCTTTATTTCACTCACCAGAATAAAGTTAAGATCTGGTTTAGAGTCCATAGTTTATATATTGAGAGGTTTTACTGTCTTTCATCATGTACATTACCTGATTTTTTTGACACTGAATCTCATGTGCTATTTCCTTGCTGTCATTCAGTAGCATGATATCTGCAGGTCTTCACAATCACTCTCAGATTTAACTACTTACATCTGTTTGGTACCAAAGCTAATTTAGTTGATAGTTTTACAGTGTGTTTGGGTTCCATATGCTCTGCTGATTTGTTAGGAGTAATTTTACCAATTTCTCTAAAATTTAGTCTATTAATATTTCACTTGCAGGTAGATTTTATGACTCATTTCTATCCCCGAAATAACTGCATTGTGGGAATCCCCCAAGGCTTTTTCTTTTAAAAACTTTTTATTCTTTATTTTATTTTTTTGTGAGGAGTAGATACTTGTGACACCTTCTTTGGTGTTTTATTTTATGCTGATTTTCTGTCAACACCACTGATAAACTGAATTTCTGGCAGAAATTCTCCTTCTTACTCGATATCTCATGAAAAAATCTTCAAAACCTTTTCAATCCTTTCCTACAATATTGTGACAATTTATTTGTTTGACTTCATGCATTTTGCTCTTCCTAATTTGCACACATTTCTCCCTTTTTAGAGAGTATCGTTTTACTTCTAATGGCCTCCTTTACTGTTTCACCATGCTGGGCGATTTTCTGTCCTTTGAAAGTGTTTTTGATAAGTGCTATACTGTTACTCTGAACTCCCAATATAGTATCTAAGCAGTGTCATGCTATCTGCAAACATTTAGTCTTTTAGTTGCCCTTTTCAATTTCTATTTAAAAAGCTTTGTCATGTTCAGGTAGTTCCCATTTTTTAAGTTAAATGTTACTGAAGGTTTGGGGATTTTTTCCTTTTTCTTTTCTACAGAGACATTGAATTTGAATGCTTTATGGCCAGTATTACAGAGTAGTATATACATAATTACATTTTCAACCTGGCCTGTAGAATGCTAAAAATGAAATCAAGTAAGCGATGTTTATCCTCTTATGAACTCTTCTACTAGCTGTTTTAAGCACAATGTACTTCATCCTTCCTAGATATTTGTATCTTGGCATTATAATTACACCGACTTCCTCTGGGTATTTTACTTCTACTGCCTCTATGAGGTATCTATTATATCACGTTTCTCACTTAGAACCATCTCCTACAGTTCTGACTTTTGAGACTTAAAAAATATACAGACTCAAGAAAATATTTGGGTTTGGTCTGGTTATCGATTTTTACATGCCCCGTTCAACTGGAATCTTATTTGCTGAAGTTTTGTTCCTTTTCCAAACATGGTTAACAGAGTTAACTTTTTCTCCAGTTTGTAACCTGACTCTAGTTAGCATGCTGTCTGAGATTACATGCTCTTCTATGCTTGTCGCTTCTATTTAATTTAAAAATACTCTCTTATAACAAATTCAAATGTCACCAGCTTTTTTTCTGTGCTGACTTGGATGATGCCTACCCTTCTTGGATTCTTTCCATTCATTATAAAATTTTCCCTCGGTTAATAATTAAAATATGCCCTCATGTTATCTAAGTCAATATTCAGCCCAAAGAAGTATATGAGTTCTAAAATGTCTAAAATCAGAAAGCAGAAACAGAGTCTCTGCAGAAATGTTGCAGAAATGTGATGTCATTTTCCATTCTCTCACAGGCCACAACTGAAAGATAGAAAAAAAAAAGACATTTATTCCAAATCAATTATGAGAGATCCATAGCTGTTGCATTTTCATCTTGAATTTTATCTTTCACTTGTGATTCAATTGACTTATGTCTGCCTCTTCATAATGAATTTTTATGAGAGACTTGCAAATTTTACTTGTTACTAATGTTCCAGTAAAAAACCAATGTTTTGCTTATTTTCTAGGAAAAAAACCCCATTATATTGGTAGTCTCTAGTGACTGCCATCAATTTCTCATTTTCAGGTACTTCTGACTTATTTTCATGCTTCCTAGGAGTTTTGGCAAACAGGAAAAAACATTTTTAAGTACATCTAGTAGCAATGTTCATTTTAGCTGGCTATATAAGTAATCATGCATATCAAAGACAATGTTTTAATGAATTTTTTACTGTTGCTTTGTTACAGAATTTGCTAAATGCCTGTTTTTGGGCTCGTTCTTTACTCTGTTGTCATTTTGATTTTGGAAAAATACTTGAAGGATCTTTCATAAGTTATTGTTGCAGAATTCCTCTTAGGAATGAAAACATCCATTATTATCACTATTTTTCTCATTCTAGCACAACTATTGATGTTTTTTTTCTTTTTCTACACTGGAGCAGTGTGAAAATTTGTCCATATTAACATTACAGATGCATTAGTCAAATCATTTTAAATCTCTGTATAGACACATTTATTTGTGCTTCAAATGTATTTACATTCACTGAGCTTAAATCAGTTCCAAAGAGAATGAGAGTAAAGTGAATCAGGAGTATTTTATTTCTGAACAGGAATATGAATACAAATAAAGAAAAGAATAAGAATATAACAATAAGAATATAAGAATATACACATAGTGGTTTAATGCGATTGAACAAATCTTTAAATTCGTCTGCTTAATTGATAAGGATTAATTTTCCAGAGTGTTTCAGTGTAGCCTTACAACTAAGTACATGTGATCTTAGTGCTCTGGCATTCACTGGTGCACTGTGGAGGTCTTTGATCAAAACAATATCTTAGGCTGCTTTCCCACCCGACATCCACTCCTTCTTTATGGTATGTGATGGGATCCATTTGGTTTGCTGTGGCTCCTAACAAGGCTACCATAGCTTCAGGTTTTATGCTTGAGCTTCATGGCTTGTTCTGGCAAAGGGGGAGTCAGAAAGCACAAAGGAAGCATATTGGTAGTATATCTTTATTCACCGTAGCTCAGATCCTGTCAGGTATCACCCTCATGGCCTCACTATGTACGTATAAACCATAGGTACTCTGAATATAAGGGTTGTCTGACCCCAGAACCAAATTCCATGACCTGGTCACAGAAATACTTGTAGTCTCTTTTGCCTTGCAGTACAGAAAAGGCAACTGCTTTTGTAATCACTCTTCACGCAGAATTTTTGTGAAGGTCTGAGGTAAAATTCAGGAAGAGCGTTATGCTAAGCAGAAGGATCACACAGCTGAGATTCCTTACTATTCTGACTATTGAATCATGCCTGAGACAGCCTGGTGGAATGGTAGCTATCCTAGCCCATAGGTATGACTGGTATCATTCCAGCCATATGTACATCATAGGCAGAGCAGTTACAGAGTATAGACAGTTCCTTGCTGTGTCATATTTACATTACTAACGCAGATCTAGTCAAAGAACTAGAAAAAATAGAAAAAGAAATAATATTCTGAATTCCATGGAGCATCAATTGCATCTCCTTAGGCAAAGATAGGATTCTTTCAGTTTATCTGAGAGGTTTTACTTTTCTTAGATTCTTCTTCAATTACAATATATATTTATTTTAAATTTCTCAGTCTGGAACCTTAGGAAAAGCAAATTTCTTCATATTTCTCTTTTCAGAAGGGGTTACAATAAAACCTGAGACTTGTGGAATATTTGACCCAGTCATGCCCTGTTAACAGCTTGCTTGCTGATTCAACCAGCAGTGCCATCTATCCTGTATTCAGGATTTCCTTAGTGAAAAGAACAAAATAAGTCTGAATGTAAAGCTATGGTACACTGCACTGTCAAGTTGAACAGCTCAAAGGTAGACAAGGATACCTGCGACTCTGTTCAGCTGAGCTTGAATTCCACTCTGATGCCTGCTGAGAATTAGCATTATATTCTTTATCCTCAGTGGTAACTGCCAGCCATGTAACTCCTCAAGCATATCCTGCCATTTGTTCTATCCAGCAGAAATGGTTTTGATTCCAAAGCAGCTAATCCAGCTATTTCACAGGAATAGTGTGCAAGGAAAGTGAACTGGGGAAAATAATATTTAAAGTTGACAATAGAGTTGTATGAAAGGCCACAAAATTACTGTTGTTTTCTTGTATTAATAAAATGCGTTAGGCAGAAGAAATAAAAAAAAAAATTCGTACTTCTAGTGAAAAAAAAAACCACCAGAAATAGCACATTCAATTGCTTACATACAGTAGGCAAAAGTCTATAGGATTCAGACCTTACGTACCCTTTAATCACATTTTCAGGTTGCTCTTATCAGAGCTTGTGAGGACTAACATCTTCAGTCATTTAGATATTGACATGACCAAATCATAAGACCAGTTTATACTCAACTGCTTTTTGGGACAAAATGCAGCATGGGAACTCACACCTCTGTTTAATTAATTTTTACCTCATTACAGTTTGGTTTCCATTAAAAGAACAAGAATTGGGTATGTGCATGAGAATCCAGGGGCAATATGTATATTCCAGTAGATCCACATCATGTAAATTCGATGTAGCCACGAAGGTGTTAATGACAGGCTCGACTTTCCAACCCTTAGCTTACAGACATGACATTTTTTTATTTTCTGCTCTTGAGCCTCTGGTTTAGTTTATTTTCATTAATAATCTTGGTTTTGATTACTTTCTCAGTGTAGGAGAATCTTACTGAAGGCCCTGTTTAATTCTTCAGACGGAACATTTTATTTCTAGTCTTGAAAGCTTATCACTCGTGAGAGTGTCCTAGAGCACACAGCTGTCTCCTTGTGCAATGAAGAGAAAATTATTCTCACATACATCCTGCACAGCGAAAGCCTTAAGTATTATGACCAGGTTCTAGAGCTGATGTTGGCAGTAAATTGAGAACCAATAGAAAAAATGGAGAAATTCCTGTTCAGTATGTCTGTTAAGATCTTGAGGCTTTGTACTACCCACGTAAGCATACAGTATATAATTTAAGGAAACAGAAGACATTTCTAGCATATAGATATTCATAATGTCCTTTTTTCCTTCCATCATAACATCCTTCTTCAGCTGGCTGACCTTGAATCAGATTTCTTTTTCCCCTTTAGATTTTCTGACACGCTTGTGATGATATTACTTCAGAAGCAAATGTAAGACTAGGTTCTGTCACTCTGTAGCTTATAACAGCTATATTTACACTGTCTTTTTAATGCATGTGACAAGCTTTGGACTTGTGGTCCCAGTTTACATGGGGAAATTTGTGTCCCCGCTGTGAAGAATTCACATCCTAGAAGTGTCTTCCATAAACAGCTTTCTTTGGCAGTGGAAACAGCTGGTGCCTAGGAAGGACAAGAATTCATTAATGGAATGCATTAATGTGTTTAAAACGAGAAGGAAACTTTTAGCATCAAGAGGAAGGATAAAAATGTAAGCAGCTGTCCATGACAAGTATTACCTCCTGATGAGCTCATTCTCTGTCATGGCCTCTCCACTATTAGAAAATTACTTTCACAGTTTTAACTGGTCTAAGTCAGTTAAATAATCCTGGTTTCATCAACTTGGCATGTTCCTCTTTCTCGAGCTGGGGATTTTCAGGAAGAGGAGGTTGATGTTGTCCTGCAGCATGCCAGTTCAAAAAGGTGCAATAACAGAAAACTCTATGACTGTTCTTTTAGTTACTGGAATCTACTCACCCTAACATTAAAACAGGATGTAAACACTATCAGAGTGGGTGCCAGGCAGGACAAGTCTGGCTTGGCTTTACATATTGTGAAAGCGCAGCCTAAAGAAAGGAGAAGCATGCTTCTGTCAGAATTGTGCCTTTTCCAATGATGTTTACTAGCCTGAAAGGTCAGGAATCTACACTGCAAAGTTGCTTAAAGCAAAACAAATATATAGCAACTACCATGGGGATTTTTTACACCTCAAGCTGAAAAACTTGTTTTTGGCCAAATGGAGAAGTGGATAGTTCCTTTAACCTGTTGCAGTTTATACCGTTTTCTGAAATTAGGCACTTCCTAGCAGAGAATTTTTTTTACACATTTTCACAGATGCTGCAACAGAAAAAAAAAATCTTTATTCATCTTCTGAAAGAATCATATCTTTTGAAAAAAGTTCCTACTAGATATAGGCAAGATGTTGCATGATAGTCTCAAACTATTTACAGCATCGCTTCCTGCAATTTTATCTTATTTTAGCTTTTTAAAATAATCTACTTGATGTGCAGTCTGCATGAATGAATAACCATTTTGACTATGCAAGAAATGTACATATTAAAGTTTAAGCAGTAAGTTAGGTTTTCAAATTACCAAACAAGTTACAGCAAGTTGGAAGTTGGCATTGTATGAAATATGAGACATAAACTCCTAAGCAATGCATTCATATTATATTATATTTTAAAGGAGAATTCTTAATTATAAACCATATTTACATATAAGAGCTTAAAAGTTCCATTGTCGTTCATGTTTAAATGTTTTATGTGTGTATTACAAGCTTAATTAGATTACAAGTCCTGTTTCACTAGTAACTACCCAAGCAAATGTATACTTTCATCATTCTAAACTGAGCAGATGGTACAGAGTTGTGTTTAGCTTTTTCTGCTGTTTGGAGTACAGACTCTGTGACCTGGACAGTTATAAGAAGTATATCATAGAACAATGTATTTTTTCTTGCAGACTGAATAGCTACTGTAAATAATTCCTTTCCCAACAGAAAATCCAAACTAGTAGGACAGGAAAAAAAAAATCAAATAGTAGAACATTTATAGCAGCCAGAATTTGGAAATGTAGTATAAATACAGATACGATGTACCTAGTTAAATGTGTTAAAAATCCCAAGGTGCTAATAGCAAACTTTAACATCATTCTAATTTAATTAACCCAGATAAATAAAATAGGCAGTCGTCTTCTAGAGCATGAAGTTTCTCAATATCTGTAGTATAAGAGGAGATGTTTTATGAAAAAAAGTATATATGGAAATATTCACTGGAGAGATTTTATTGTTCTGACAGGGTTGCAAGACTGAATTTTCCCATGAGCAGAACAAGAAGGAAAAATCGGGCATGAGAACTGCCAGTACTCACATGTGTTTATATTCTTCCCACATCTCCTCTTGATTGACATCTTCAATAAGCTGTTAATGATCCACTCCATTTGGTTTAAATGAGCCTTAAATTTTTAGATCTTGTGTAGTTTTGTAGGAAGTGGGAATTAAGTAGATATATTTGCCTTTTTTAGGGTTTTTGGGGTTTTTTTGTAATTCATTATTCAAAGTAACAGTATGTTTTGCCATTGCAATAAAGTTTCTCAGTAGTCTTTTCTTTTAATTGAGTTCTAGATACAAACAGTGTACTAGCTGTAATGAATCACTATTCTTATCTAAGCTAGGCTGTTTGTTAGGTACCACTTATTCATAAAATAAGAGGTTTTCTCCGACTGGCTTTCCGTATTTTAAAGTAATGATATAACAGGTGTCTTGGATAGAGCTCTGAGCACATTGAATATCAAAGGTGACTCTGGTTCTGTTCATAGGTGGGTTGGTACTGCATTTTTATTAGTATATTTGCTTTCCTTGTACTTTGGTAGTTTTAATCCCTGGGGCACAGAGCTGAGAAATATAGATTGTAACTATCATCCTAGAAAGGAAAACAACATAAGTGTTAGTGCAAAATGTATTGTCTCTGACAGTGAACAAGCACAGACTGGCTTGTGTAGAACAAATTTTTACAGTCTGACTGTGATGGGCTATTCTCACCACAGTGATACCCGCTGTGTTATATTTAGTTGCATTGTAATAACTTTTCTTTCAAGAAATGAATTACATGTGTGTAGAGAACTGATAGTACAGGCAACCATGGCTGTTAATATGCAGTAGGCATTTTATATTCAGGCATAAACATCTGTACTGGTGCCAGACAAAAGCTAATGTGTGATTGTGATAGAAAAAACATATTGACAAAAGGACCATGAAGTAGGAAGCTGGACATCAAAGTGCCCATCACCATAAGACTTTATTTCTTAAAAATGAGTAGCATGCAATCTTTCCCCAGTAGGGAATGAATAAAAACTTAGAAGACGTGATAATTAGAGAGCTGTTCTACTTCTGTTCATGTTGAACATGCATATGGGCAGTGATTCACAATGTGAAATCTGCACTCGAGTCTTCTAATGCAGGGCTTATTAATAGTATAGTCACTGAATCCATACACAATTGATTTTCCTCAAATATTTATGCTAGATCATATTTGTATCAGGTGGAGTGTGTACAAACCCAAATTTTATATATGGGACATGGAATATGGGGAATGTAGACCATACATTCTCTTGAGCAGAGAAGAGAACCCCTCTGCCTGCCTGCACAACCTCTACTGTCTTATCCTCCCTTCAGAAGGAGGATAGCCATGGATTGCATTTATCTGGTAGACCACACTTTTGCCACTGCGCTTTGGAGAGAAGGGAGTATGCTATTAGCTGAGTTAAAATGAAATACAATATCTGGTATAGAGTAGTCATTCTGCTCTTTGTGACCTCATCCCTGCAAGGCAGCAACTAATCAGCATTATCTGGTGGGGTCTTTCTACTATGTCTCCTCTCCTACAATTCCTTTCTGCTCAACAAATGACATATGATCTCTCATTCGCCTTTGTGCCTCCGATAAGCATAAAGTCTAATGGGGGACAGGAGGAGAAGGAGACTAACCTTTTCAGTTCGATTACAGAGAACAATTTGTTTTTGTAATTAGAGCTCAGCAGTGATATCTGTTTATTTCTCTGATACTCAACTCAGTGTAAACAGAACTCATTTTTGACAACTGTTTAGCTCACGGCACAGTTTGAAAGTATTAAAGGATAATGGAAGACTTATTAGATTAGCTTTTGCCATGATCTTTTAGTGTCCCAGATAATTATTATTTGTGATACAGCTGAATGGTTTAGGCTTGTATTATTATTATGCATACGTTTCTGTGTAATACTTTATGTACTGTTGATGGGCACTAAAATATGCATTAGGAAGTTACACATTTAGTCAGATTGCATAGATATTAGAGATGTTTTCAAGTGGCTCAGATTGTTCTTTTTCTGATTTTTATTTCATTTCTTTCATAAGAGTTCTTAGTTCCTGTCTTTCCTATTTTAAAACAAGTCAGTTCAAACATCTTCATCTCTAAATGTACTCTTATTCAGTCTCAGTAACACCTGTGAAACTTGTGTTACTCCTTTGATCCAATCATTGCATTACATTTGTCCCCCAACATTTTACTTTTAACATTCCCTTTATTTCATGGGGGGGTTTTGTGTTCTTGCATATTTTTCTTCCATTTTCACTTTTTTCTATCTTTTTTATTTAGAATTTTTGGTAATTCCTATTAGTCACATTTTTTTTCAACTTCCTATTTTTTCTCTTATTAGCTCTTAATTATGGTATATTTCTGATCTTATGATTAGCCTTTTACCTTTTGATCACTTTTTTCCTTTTTCTTATAAGGCATGTGTCTTTGCTATCTTTTCACCACTTCTTCCTACATATTTTTCCTTTATTTTTTTTTGTTAAACTTCTTATATTAATTTGACTCCCTCTGATCAGGCACATTGTTTCTAATGTAGTGTTTTACTTCTAGCAAGAATCTGTGTACTGTTTTGTCTTTGTTTACAGCTATGTAATGTTCTTTATTATAGAACTTTATGTTTGCAACTTCTTCAAATTTCTCTGTACTTTAGGGCAACACATTGGAAGGTAATTACATGATCATCTTGGACATCCAGTCTAACTAATTGGAATATACGAGCAAGAAAAATATAGTGAGTTTTCACATTTGAATAGTAGCACTTTCTCCGCATTGAGAAAATGAGTCTGTGTCATTGACTAAGTGGACGCATTTAACGAAACATGAGTACTAGTTCATGAGTGAAATACAGTTGTGTTTTCATGTCTGTCTCCAAATGAACATTGGTGGCTCATGTTATGAAAGCAGAAAGAGCTTAGGGCAAAGCATGTTCTGTCAAGGATAATGGCCCCAAATCCTTCCTGCCTGAAGCATCTTCTGGGGGGGGACACAGGACAGAGAGGGGGGCAGAGGGTATTCAGACTTTTTTTTAAAAAAACTGACTCTTCAAAACAAGAGTCCAACAAGAAAAAATGTGTAATAGTAGCTACACTGGGTGATCTAGCTCACTTTTTATCTTTAATAAATTAGTCTTTTTGCTGCACTCATTCGAGTGTGCTACCATCCAGCAGGATGGCTTGTTGCTAGTTTTGTTCATGTTAGTCATTTTATGCTTATGATTAATATTCTTGTTTGTTCAGGCAAAATGTAGTAACTTAAAAGCATTCAGGCCTTTAAGCCATATTTTCAATTTTGAAGTGAAAGGCATGTATCTCTTTTTGAAGAAATCAGGCTTGTCAAATGGGCATAGCGCAAAAGAGGAGATTGCTATCACCACTGTGCAGTAGGAAAAAAAGGATTATAAATATATATGCATGTCTTGCACATATGCTACCAAGTTATCATGAAAAGAGCAGGTAGTTCTCTGAAAGTCAACCCTTTCCCGCATTTCTTTTACTATATATTTGATATTCTTATTAATTCTGTTGATACTCATCACAGCAGTATCTGAGTACCTCCCAGTGGTGTATTAAGCTCTTGGCTTAAGATCTCTTATTTTGTCTCCAGAAGGAAAAAACAGCTGAGTGCCTCAACTTTAAATTAATGCATTTTTGGTAATCTGTGCCCCAAAGGACTCAAATTCTAGTTAAAATTCTGGTTGAACTATGAAATGTCATATTGAGATATATGACATTTCATCTGAGAAGTAAAGACTTGAGTAAGAGCAGATCACTTTCTGTTTGGCAGAGACAGTTTTATAGTCAACCCCCATATCGCAGGCAGGGACTCATCATTCTTGCTGTACAAATTTTCTTCCATATATCTACTCTAAATCTACCATCTTTCAGTTTAAAACTGTTGTCCTTTGTCCTGTTACTACAGGCCCTTGTAAATTGTGTCCCTCCATCTTCCTTGTAAGCCCCCTATATGTATTGGTGTGATACAGTAAGGTCTCCCCAGATACTTTTCTTTTCTAGGCTGAACAACCCCAACTCTTTCATCCTTTCCTCATAGGAGAGGTGTTCCAGCCCCCTGATCATTTTTGTGGCCCTCCTTTAGACCCTCTATAGTAGGTCGATATCTATCTGGTGCCGAGGTTGCCAGAGGAGAACTGGGCACAGTACACTAGGCAGGTTTTCACCAGAGCAGAATAGAGTGGGGATATCACCTTCCTCAGCTTGCTTTCCACGTTTCTTTTGATGCAGTCCAAGTGAGCTTTCTGAGCTGCTAGCACACATTGCCAACTCGTGACCAATGTTTCGTCCATCAGTATCTCCAAATCCTTCTCTGAAGGTTTATTCTCAATACATTTATCTCTCAGACCTTGTACTTGGCCTTGTTGAACTTCATGAGGTTACTGATTCATCTTCCTCATTTTCGTTTGCCAAACAAGAGTAATAGCCTACTCCAAAAGAATTTTAGTCTCTTTTTGTTAAGAATTTAAAGTGAATTTTGCTCTGAGCCTCTCTTTTTCCATTGAGTCAACAAGGACGATAAAAAATCTAACTTCTTAGTTTACATATCTAAGCAATGTAATGTTTAGCCCCATGTTATGTTGTGAATTATATCACCTAATGTATATGATACATCATCTAATAATTATATATAGATAGGACCTGAAGGTGCACTGATAATTGTACTATTCACAAATGCAGGTCTTAGTCATGGATGATAGGTTATATCATTGCTCATTTCTGGCAAAAAAATATAGCACATTCTCATATAGCACAAACCAGACAGATTAAAATGCAAAGATATGAGGATATTGCTTTCTTCTGAGAGCTATCGTGTCTTGGTAAAAACTTGAGGTGGTGGTATATTTTTATAGTAGTCATAACTTTACTGCAGCACATGAAAAGTTACTTAACAGCAATTACAAAATCTGGTGAACAGTATTAAAAAATCTTTAGTTTCATGTATAGAAAGGATTTGTTCTTATAAGAAATAACTTCTCTCTCTTCTTGTACTTTAAATTTAAGAAGAACTAGTTTTTCATAAAATTAATTCCCCAGAATTATCCTAAAGTATATGCAAAGAGTATGTAAATTTTAACAAGTGAACATCCACTGTCAGGAACAGTGTTATTTATTGCTCCTCCTGATTTCATGAAGTCATGTCCTTATTATGTCTTAAAGTCATGATTCTGGTGTTATAAGTCATTTCAACAAGATATAATTGCACATCTTTTATAGATCAGTGTACTGAGCTGTGGGCCCAATATCATAAAACTGGAAATTAAATTCTTGTACGGACTTGCTATAGTACTCTATTTAGTAGGTTTCCTACCAGGAAATCCTGAAACTGAAAAAAGTTGTATGATGCTTGGAAGATGTTATGTGAAGCTGACTGAGGGGAATGTAATTTTCAGTGCAAGAATACAATATTGCGTTACTTTTTTTTCCATATGAACTAATGATGATGTGCAGAAAAACTACCACAAACCATAGCACAGTCAAATCAATCCTGTATAAAAGAGCTTTTGGCATTTGTATTGAAGATGCTATTGTACTCTGTTGGGTTTTTTATTATTATTTTTTCCACTCCTCCTTATCCCTGATAATATGATAAACTTCACTTTAAATTGCAGTCTGGCTGGGTCAATTCCAAGAATCCTAATTTTCTAGGCACACATCAGTGCACAGTAGGTAGAACACACTACATGGCAGGTAGTTCTAAGCAGGCTTCCAAGGCAATTTCAAGTCACACCAGATGCAAGATGTGCCAGGTGTCTTTCAGTTTCTTCTCACATTCTTTAGCATATCTTGCCTGCTTCCAAATTGTCTCTTCTGCATTGAATCCATTGCTTGGAGCAGGTGAAGACAGTGTGAAAATAAGTTTCTGTAACTTTGAAAATTTAAAAGTGAAACTATAAAGATAGTCGTTTCAAGCATACGCTGAAGAACTCCTTTGTGGAAATATTATTTTTTTGCAAAGTAAAATTTTGCATTACAAAAGAATTTTTTTGTTATGTATGCACATATTTATGGCTAACTTCACTGGGCACATTACAAAAGCTATCCATGTAATCTTTCATTATTAAAGCAGCTTCTAGTGTTAGATACTATGTAAAAAAATCAAATACTTTTTATTTCCTTATCACAAAAGTTGAATTTAAATTGGAATTTGGTGTTGGTGATGGTGGGGTTTTTTACTTGAAAATGATTTTTAACCTTCTGCCAGGAAAGCAGACAGCTTTCAGAAGAACAGATGAAAATGAAATATTCTCATAACCTGTAACTATCCTACATGGTTTTTTGCTCAAAGAAAAGATAGTTATCTCGTGGATTTCAAAAAAAAATCTGTTAAGGAACATTCTTTTATTCGTGTTTCAAACTTAACTTTACTATTTAAACCCTGAAGATTAGAAGCTGCAGTTTTGTGACCCTCTTAAAGAACAAATGTTTTATAGGCAAACTGCAAATTTACATGTGCCTTCTGTGCTAATTTTTAACTATTTAGTTCCTCTTGTGAGACAAATGAAAACAGATAATACTTTTCCTCCAGCAGGAGCCATCAGATTATGTGATGTCTCATTAATAAAAGGTAGTATGTCATCCAGCTGTACCATAATAAATATATAAGTGAAACTCCAAATAAATATAAATAAATCATGCCGAGGGCAGGCTAGGAAAATATTAAAATACAATATTCTTATGGAATTCTGCCAGAAAATATGGAACAAAGGCAACAGTTTTCTCAAAAAACAAGAATATAAAGGTAAATCGGTAACAGTATGACACTCTTGCCTGCAGCTCCCCGCCCAGTCCTCAGAAGGCAAATATAAAGAGTTATTCATTACTAAATCTGTGGGGAAAACATTCACCTTTATCAGGCTTGTTTGGGTTCTTCTTCTATAAACCAGTTCAACATTCATGGTGTAATTGCAGTTAAGTATTTATGCTAACATAAATATAGAATCTTCTAATTACAATTGGTTGCTCATGCAGCTACACCCACTATGCTTTTTTGTTTACATATATCACAAAAATGCAATCCATTCTATTTCTACCTAATTTTGTCTTTTGAAACTTTTACTGTCCTTTTGTTCTGATGTGGACTAAAGTAAAGGTTTCCAAGACTTTTAGTGTTTTTTCCTGTTAGATCTGATGGCTTAGAACATTTTTTTTCCAGACTAATTAGGATCCTTTATTTATCTTAATCTGTGAACAATTTGGGAATTCAGGGGAAACCAGCATCTTGTACATGTTTCTGCATGAAGGGATTCTTATATTTTATTGGACCTTTGAACATCTGTCAGTATAACATTTTTCCATCTTTTTCTGGCTAAATGTCAAGTGCTAATTACTGATATGAAGTATTTCAAAAAGAGGAGTATTTATCATGGAGCCAGGATTACTTTTGAGATGTATAGTAAGTTTATATCAAATACAGAAAAGCAAAGTGAACCTTTCCTGTGCAAAAGAAAACATATACATAGGCATATACTGAAAGATTGTCAACGTGTGTACAGAGTATCTTTAAGAGCTCTGGAAAACTCTCTGGAGTGTTTGTGGTGAGAAACTATCTCAATAAAATTCCTTCTTCTTTAACTGGACAAACTGTGAATTTCACTCTCACTCTTTAACCTGTCACTGTGAGAGTCTTAGGAAAGTGTGCTTTTCCCAGACTCATTTTCAGGTGCTTCCGTATGTTGCGAGAGCATGCTTCAAAACCAGGAAAGAAACATATAAAAATGAAATGAGAAGCCAAAGGAAAAACAAAAAGAAGGAAGCATCTGCAGGGCATTCATGTGAAAAAATGTTTAAGCTGCTTGTTATTAACTGCTCAACCTGTTTTATGCTGGATTTCTGCATAATTACGTTACAGAGGAGGGAGGGGAACAACAGATGTTGAATAAAGATTGAAAATAAGAAAATGAGACTTAAAAAAATAAGTAGTATGGTTACTCTCAGCTAGACATTTTTTGGCAACCCTTTTAGACAGCAATCTATTTCTCAAATTCATTGCCCATTTCTGGAAGATTAATGTAAAACAAAATGTATCTTTTAAAGTCTGATCAGCTGAACAATTATACAGATCCAATAATCCCCTAGTCAGTCTTTCAGAAAGCAGCTGAATATTTCCTCAAGCAGTTTCATAAATTAGATTAAATGAATATGATATCAGGTCAGGAACCTTATAAGCTCTTTGCATGGGAAGTTGTTGATAGCTTATGTAATTAGCTGTTTTCTTCATGCTTTGCAAATATCCAAATAATCCATTGAAGATACTTTTTTTCACAGCCTTTATGGAATAAATTCCACTAAATGGTACTTGTGTGTATTTCTGTCCCCTTTTCTCACACTTGAATCATGCTTAAATGAAACTGAGCTATCATTTTTTTCTTAAAAATTTCTCTTTTTTTCAACTTAGTTGATATTTTCTGGCAATGAGTTTCAAAGTATTATGAAATTACTGTCGTGATAGAGCTATCCAAAAAAGGGGGCTGAAACTATGTACAGAGTTACTACATCAAACGATGTGCATCGCCACTCCATTGTATACTGCCCAAGTAAACCATTTACCTAAAGGGGAGTTATTCCTGCATATGCTCTGTAGTGACCCTTTAATGAATCATGTGCTTATATACACTTTTTCATAGATGACTATTCACAAGATTAAGATAAAATCAGAGACCATTTTGATAGAAATTCAGATGCAAAATGAATCCTTTGCCCAAGGTTTTACTTTTCTTCTTTTTAGCAAAAAAATATTTTATTTTTCAAGCCTTCCCAACTTTGCTTTCCTTTGCTATCCTCACCCTACATATCATCACAAGTAGACTCCAGCTTGTTGAATGCTTCTTCCAGGTGAACAAGTACTTCATCTGTTAGCTGCCTTCTCTTGTGATCCAAACTTTACAGGCGAGATTATAAAGCTATGTAGGTTTTGGTTTTTAAGTAGCCACAGCTTAAAAAAATACAACTCAGAACTGGATAGACCGATATCTTTTGGAGAGTTTATGAGTAATTTGATGAAGAAACCTTATATTTGTATGCATTTTGTAGTCAAAGGATGTGGACTGAAAGTTCCTCAGGAAAAAAAGTACTCAGAATCATAGTGCTGTCTTATGCTATTTGCTTTTGTTCTGATGGAGCTTCTAAAAGAAAGTGTGCCATTTGGAAGAAGTAGCTATGTGGAAAAAATGACCATGTGAACCTGTATTACTTCAGATGTATGGTGTGTGCATGAACATTTTCTAGATACATTCTTATTGCAGATCCTCAGTGTAATTGCAAGTGAATAGCAGTAGCTCAATGTTGTGGTATGTTTAATACTGCAACTGTGTCACCACCACCAATCTCTATAAGAAAGCATTGTCCACAGGTACCAGTAGGTTGACAGATATATCTGTGGAATCAGAACAAATCTTTCTTATGATTCATTTTTCCCATAGATAAGCCATAAAATGAAGACAGAAGATTTATGGAGATTTAGTTTTTCTGCTTTTGTTTTAAACAGCAGATGTAGAACAGGTTCTTCAATTTTATAGCCTGAAGCTGAACTGTCAACATGAAAGATTCACGGACTTAATACCTTGGAACTGGGCAGAAGAATTTCTTCCCACTTTTTTAGACTAGAGTAAGCATCACACAATGTTGCTCATTACCGCCTAGTGTAAATTTATTGAAAAGGCAGCTTTTGCTAAAGTGTGAAATACTTTGTCTTATTACTTGCTTTATTTCTAGACACAGGTTATAGCTGCGAATGAAAAAAGTTTTTCATTTACAATCTACCTGTCCATATTGTCAGAACTTCTGTGCCTGACCAAAACTATGAAGCTTAAAACATTATTTTTTAGTTTTGCCTGTGTGATGGTGTGTGGCTGACTCTATGTCTCACTTAGGGTCATGTAACTGCAGTTAGGATACATTTCTAAGTCTATTAAAGCCATACTTCGTGAGGAAAAAGCCAAAATAATTATAATATTTAAAGTAAAATAGCCAAAGGCAATTTCTGCTTTGGAGCTTAATTCTGTGGGTTATTTTTAGTTCTAAATATTTTTATTCAATGAAAAAATAAAACTCTGGATACCTCTGAAAACTACATGTCGGAATCAAAAGAACAATTTCTTGTTGTTTCGAAGGAGGAACAGGAGAAGAGAAACATGAACAAATAAACCCAAAACCAAGATGAGAAATAAAATACTGAAAAAAACCCCAAAGTAGAATTGTTAAATAATACATTGCTTTTCACATATTTGCTAGTAGTTTATAGCTCATGAAATCAAACATACAAAAGATATTTCTCCTGTTCATTACTGCAGATATGCATACATGTATCTAAAAGGAAATCCTCCAGATGTGTATAGGATAAAAATTCTCACTCTGCTCATTTCAACTCTCCTCCTTTTGGATAAAAACCTAAAGGCATGGAAGAGCCTAAGATAGAGCTTAGCTAGAGGTCAGTTTTAGCCATCTTTCAAAATCAATTATTTCATTTATTTTTCCCACAAAGCAAGAGTAATTCTTAATTTTAGGTTATAGAACTCGTTGCAGTTACTTATTTTTGCTGTATATTTATAACAGAAGCAATAATGTTACTCAATTAAAAATGTGTTGAAATGCATTCTAGTTGAAAGCTTGCTGAAGATAAAACTTCTTTTGTGTTTCTTTTTTCCAGTTTTGTCTAATATCAGTTAAAACAAAAGCAAGCAAAGAAAACCATAAAACCATACTTAATACAGCTGGGCCTAACCACAGCTATTAAAAATGCTAAAAATTCGGCTTGAAGGGATTTGTAACTTCATAAGGAAAAGAAACTGTTCTAAAAGGTGGACTGGGAGTTTTTTTATAAATCACAGATTTTATTTTTTATTGGTTTTAATAGGATTTTGCCTTTGAGCAAAGCAGGTATATACTAGATGTTCTTTGCATGTTTGCCAATATACATTAAATGCATTCCTGTAATTCTTTTTTTTTTTGTGCTTTAAATTCTTCAGAATGACCTATTGATGTATATTCCATTTTAAAACAGATTTTTTTTTCCTACTCATGTAGAAAATGACATGCTTAGTTTTTCTAGGTTTAAAGTCTGTTGACCCTAAAGTTGAAACTCATAAATTTCCCAACCTTGTTTGAAATTATCTTGGATGCTCCTTACAACTGTATTCAAATAAGTGATATCTATTGTGCACTGAAGGTTTTAAAATATAGTGTGTGCTGAAGAATGGTAACTCTTAGCTTTAGCTTTTTGTCGTCCTCTCCTGCCCCCTCCCCCCTGCTTTTTGCCACCCCTCACCCCCCAGATCTTTATACTCTGATCAAAGTATGTTGTCCTTTGGTTAATTTTGTTCTGTAATCTATTGAAACCTTTACTTTCTTGTCCTTTGCTCAAAGTGAAAAAAGGTAATGTGCTACTTTTTTTTTTTTTTTTTTTTAAGTAGCACTAGGAGTATGTTATCCTTATAGAAGGGGTAGGAATATAAGCAAGTTAATTTATATTAGTTTTCTTGACTGGTGTAGGATGATAAGGTTTTCATTAATCATGTGTGAATGTGTTGCTGTGTGATGTAACACAGCTGGGGACAACAAGCTGGAGCGTTTCTTCGAAGAAATTTCAAAACAGCTTTCTTGAAAACCGCTGTGAAAGAAATAGCACATTTTTGTAGCAAGACTGATTAATCAAAATAGGCCTTTCCTAACACAGAAATAAAAAGAATCCAATTAGATGCCAGTTCTGCTGCTCTTCTCATAATCACTGCCAAGATTCTGTGCAAACTGTCTTGTTACAGAAGACAAATAATGCTATATTTAGTGTAGGAAACCAAGTATTTTTAAATATTTCTGCCTAAAGATGGTAACCTCCATCTATATTTAGACATTGGGAATGGAACTTTTGTCAACATTCACATAGTGAGTTACCAATGAGATTCGGAACAACTGTAAATATCGACACCAGAGTGAACATTATGTTAATTCTTCTAAGGACATCTCCATGTACTATAATGGGAAGTTAGACACCTATCTGGTATATGGACTCCTTACTTGGAGGTATGCAGGGAACCTGGGGCTGTGCCCCACATGCTGTCCTTAGTTAGGTGTAAATGAATGTACCTGTCTGTGTGAAAAGCACAAAGAAGTACTGCAAAGTAAGGGGAAGTGTCTGTATTAGTTCAGTGTCACAATCAATCTGTGCACAACAGTGAATCCTTTCAATCAGGCTAATCTTGTCCTCAATCAGATGTCATTTCAACATATTTTGCATTGATCTGGCCAGAAAGTGATATTTGAAAAACAGTAGCCCATGGTAACATTCATGATCGCCTAGGTGCCTTAGAGATATTCAAGGAGAAAAAAAAATCCTGTGTAGGGAGATCAGTCTTAAAACAACAGTTATGGAAAAATAATTTAATATTTGAATACATTTTCAGGGCTTTCTTAGAAATAATTCCATGAAATTGCAATCTGTCTGCTTGTTTCCCTGATTACCCATATCTTCTGAATTGGTATCTATGAAATGACATAGGCTGCAAAAACAAATTACCACAGATTTTGTGGTTATAGACAGTTGAAATAGACAATGTAAGTGCCCAATATAAGTGGAAAAACAATGTCACAGATTATTAGACACTGAAGACTCTTGACTGAAGAAAGTCATTGATAATGCCTTAGTTACTGAGAAAACTTCAAGCACACTGTACATTCCAAGATATGCTAGTCAACACTAATACAAAAATTGCAGAAAATAAGCTGTAATTAGTTTTCCTGGTCATGGAACAAGATGTTAGCATTGTATTAGCATGTTATCTTTATCAGCAGTGTAACAGAGATAGTTTGAACGAACAAAATTTTACACAGGGAGACTAGCAGCACTGTAGAGAAGCTCAAGGAGGACAAAGGGGCCTCTCAAGGGGCTGGAGAACAGGCCTTACGAGGAGTGACTGAGAGAGCTGGGTTTGTTTAGCCTGGAGAAGAGGAGGCTGAGAGGAGACCTCATTACTCTCTACAACTACCTGAAAGGAGGTTGTAGAGAGGAGTGAGCTGTCCTCTTCTCCCAAGTGGCAGGGGACAGGACAAGAGGGAATGGCCTCAAACTCCACCAGGGGAGATTTAGGCTAGAGATTAGGAGGAGGTTTTTCACGGAAAGAGTCATTGGGCATTGGAACAGGCTGCCCAGGGAGGTGGTTGATTCACCTTCCCTGGAGGTGTTTAAGGCACAGGTAGATGAGGTCCTGAGGGACATGGTTTAGTGTTTGATAGGAATGGTTGGACTCAATGATCCGATGGGTCTCTTCCACCTGGTGATTCTATGATTCTATGAAATCTGTCATAACCAGGAATATTAGTGCAACAAAGATGATGGAAGACCAGTGGATGTACAAAACTACTCATAGTTTTGAAAAAGTTTAATTTTACTTTAGTGGCAGATGGAAAGAAGATGAACCTGTCAGTGAAATGACACTCCAAAAACTGGACACAAGCAATCTGACTTCTGGGGCTCTTGAGAGGCTGGCAAGACACTTGATTTGCAAATACTGAAAAAATATACACACATTTAATGGGGGGTGGAGGGGGTGGGGTGTCTTTTTTCTTTCCCTTCTCATATTCTTTAAGCAGAACAAATTAGGCACTACTAAAATCTCCACAGTTTCTCCTGATCTGCTCACAGATTCTTTTCACTGAGCATACCTCTGGGACTGAAAATGTAAATAACACCAATGTATTTTGAGAAAGCTAAAGACTTTTCTCTGTGCGTGTGACATAAGCAGGTGGTTCTTGGTGTAATTATTAATTACTCACAGTTATCACCAGTTGCATTCATGAGACAGGATATAATTTCTAGGTAGAATAAGATTATAATACATGTCCTTTCTAATTCCTTGTAGTATCTTGTTAGATTATCCTCTGTGATTCTTTACCTGTTTCTACTCAAGTATCTCTAAAGCTGCTTGATATGAGAAAACTTTTTAACAGATGTCCTTGCACTGAATGAATGTATTATGGATATAGAATTGTCTTCACACTTCTCACAATTACCTCTTATCACCTCTTCATGCAGTGAACACCTCCAGCGTGTTGTCACTGTAGTTGATTGCAGTATAAAAGGTTTACAGGGTCAAAGCTAGTCTTGTATCTTCTGTTCTGTCATACAAGTCTTGTGAGCCTTACTATAATACTTCTGATTTTAACATGTCTTTATTGCACCTTTATAATTTCTTCTGTAATTATTAATAGGGTAATTAAGCATTTTCACAGATTTGTGTGATAATCATATGAAAATGTATGTGTTGTATACACAACTTTGTCTCAATATATATTCAACAATGTCCTTGTGAACATTCATGTTTATTTATGTATAGAAAGGTGCTCTCCTACAAAGTGTCAGTGGGATACAATAAATTTTCTTAAGCAGATTCAGGTGTACCAACCTACTAGTTTCTTTTTCAAGAATCTGTTCTACCATTCCCAGCTTATATGTACATCAAAGATACACATTTTTAAAAAGCAAAAATGAGTTAAGTTGGGCAAGGTTGAATTTTCATAGACAAAATTAATGTCTACATTAATAATAGCCTTACTGTGTAAGCATATGTCACTATTATACGCCCTACTTCAGGAAGACGATGCATTAATTGTTAATATTAATCATGCATGATCCCACTGAAAATGAGGGAAATTGAGTATTCTTACTGAAAGTCTCTAAAAGATGAAAGATTAATATATCATAGAATCACCTGAATTGGAAGGGACCCACAAGGATCATCAAGTCCAACTCCTATCTGTGCATAGGACAACCCCCAAATTTACATCAGGTTTCTCTATGCATTGTCCAAATGCTTGCTGAATATTTTTAGGCTTGACTGCTTCCCTGGGGAGCCTGTTCCAGTGCTCCAAATGCTTTACATGTAAACAACTGAACAACAAATTTTACACAACTTGTCCTAATGAGCACCAAGTGTAGCTGAAGGCATTGAAAGAGAGCACAGTATAAGTAAGATGTTGAGTTTGGGGATTTTTTCTTTTCTTTGTGTGTGTGTTCTTCCTATCCCAAAATTTACATAATTCTGGTAGGCAGAGAAAGGCTTTAGACAGGCAAAAGAAAAATCTTAAATTCAGGTGAGTTTTAGCACCCAGACTGTTGCTACATTTTAAGATAATCACATGGCATGAGTTAAGGATTTTATCTATATTACAGATCTGTTCTCAGAAGGCTTTACATTCCCCATTGCAGCTTTTGATAACTCAATTAGTCTCTCAAAAAGTTGGGAGTAGCTGATAAATTCACTTTAATGTTAGATCAAGCACCTCAGCAGATTTCTCTTAATATGACAACTTCTCAGGGAGATTAGCTCTAGAGGTGATACCTCCCAAATGCATCTTTCTTCAAGGAATACATGGGCCTTTGGAGCAGATTAAAAGAACTCTCTGTACCAACATAGATTCTTACCATTAATAAATTACTTCACGTCATGACAGTGATCTCATTCACTTGGATGACTGTCCGTCTAGTTCAATCTAATTTAATTGGCAGCCTTAGGTTTCTCCATGGAACGGATTCCATGAATATGATGGATGATCCACAGAACAAAGGGTGTCATTAAAGAAGAGGATTTTAACCCTTCCCTTTAAACACTCTCTTCTGGGATTCCCAAATCCTATTGGCAGACACTGATTGCTGAATAATAAGTAGGAGGGGATTAGCTAGATAGTCATTGACTGTGCCTTTGGAGAATGCTAACAACACCACCAGTTCTGTTTGTCTGCGTCTAGGAAATGAGCGAAGAATGTGTTAGACACAAAAGATGAACAACAGGATTTAGGGTGGTAAATAGATGAATATCCCTGCAGAAATCAGATAGCAGAAGAGAGAGAAAAAATTCTAACAAGAAAATGCTGCTTACTACTTAAAAGCAGTTGGCCTTAATAGGCAGATTGTCATTGACCTTCTGTACAGAATTACAGTTTTGCTAGAAGGGAGGCTTGAATTTTAGATGTATTTATCCACATCATCAAAGATGCATGTTGTCATCATAGAACAGGCTACCTATGACCCTGAAAGCTTATAGAGAATGCTGTAAAAAATTAAAAGTGACAGAAATGCTCATGTCCATGTCTGTGAAACGCTTTATTCTATATTTTTATTCTACTTAGATTTCCTGTTTGAAATTAGATAGGCAATTATATTCAAGGATAAAATTTGCTGGTTTATAAAACATATTCTCACTGTAAGCAAAATAAATATATTTCTTTAGATATGATTTTTTCCAAGAAAGACTGCAAACAAATTAATTTTTAATTAATTAATACTAGGAAGACTTAGGGAAGACATTTTAAATAAACATTTAGATTTAACATATTATTTCCTTTTTTTCTTTGATGTGAAAATCAAACTTGTATAATAACTTCTTTTATTTTTACTGTAGTAATGCCTTTTATTTTCCTGTACCAGTTTTATATTGCTTTTATGGATCTTTTATGATTATTTTCTTTTTAATAGCCCTTAGCTTTTTTCTGCCAAAAAAAATCACGATCTAAACCTGAAAATATCTACCCCAAAATATGCTGTGAACATTAGCTTTACTATTCTGTCCAGTATGTCTCTGAAATACTTGAAGTTATGCAGGTGCAGATGAAAATCATAGAATCACCAGGTTGGAAGAGACCCATTGGATCTTCTAGTCCAACCATTCCTATCAAACACTAAACCATGTCCCTCAGGACCTCATCTACCCATGTCTTAAACACATCCAGGGAAGGTGAATCAACCACCTCCCTGGGCAGCCTATTCCAATGCCCAATGACCCTCTGTGTGAAAAACTTCCTCCTAATCTCCAGCCTAAATCTCCCCTGGCAGAGTTTGAGGCCATTCCCTCTTGTCCTGTTCCCTGTCACTTGGGAGAAGAGCCCAGCTCCCCCCTCTCCACAACCTCTTTTCAGGTAGTTATAGAGAGCAATGAGGTCTCCTCTC
Organism: Coccyzus lansbergi; assembly: GCA_033558105.1. NCBI lineage: Eukaryota > Metazoa > Chordata > Aves > Cuculiformes > Coccyzidae > Coccyzus > Coccyzus lansbergi. Next base: position 2,250,411 of record JAUMJK010000168.1, read on the forward strand.
AACCTCCTCTTCTCCAGCCTAAACAACCCCAGTTCTCTCAGCTGTTCCTCATAAGGCCTGTTCTCCAGACCCCTCACCAGCCTCGTTGCTCTTCTCTGGACTCTTGTGGTGAGGGGCCCAGAACTGCACACAGTATTCAAGGAGCGGCCTCACCAGTGAGAATACAGAGAGTACACAGGAAGAATAACCTCCCTGGACCTGGGGAGGCCTGTTGAAGGCAGTTTGTAACATCAATGCACAATTGAATTTACTTCTATGTCTTATAGACCAGTAGGCTACTGCGGCTAAAAGCAGCTGAGGTAATATGACAAAGGAACATTTGATAATGAGGATGCACTCTACATGATTACCATCATTGGTTTTCCACTTGATTATGTTTAAAGAAAAGTTAACTGCTAAATAAACATGTCAGCTTTTCAGAGGACTTTGAATTATGTTTTATGGACAAAGTTGTTGACGGTTTGGGAAATCTTGTTTATCATCCCAGTTTGACTCTGAGAAATACCAATTTAACATTGCTGAATCAAAAAGCACTTGGCATATTTAAACAGAGGAATTATTTAAAGAAGGAATATTTGGGTTGATGTTGAAAGACATGGAATTAATGAATGGAAGAGCTCAGTTCTTCTCAGTCTTTAATACATGCATTTTGAGATCAGAATTGTTTGAGAATGGAATCAGTGACTGGTGGGAATTCTAAGTACAATGCTCTATATCAATAAATTTTATTTTATCCTTGGAAAGGAGAGAAGTGACAAACTATGATTTAATTCAAAGCATTTCAGGTAACTTAAAAGTCCAACTTTAAAATGACAGAGCTGGGGCTGTTTAACGTGGAGAAGAGGAGGCTGAGAGGAGACCTCATTACTCTCTACAACTACCTGAAAGGAGGTTGTAGAGAGGAGGGAACTGGGCTCTTCTCCCAAGTGACAGGGGACAGGACAAGAGGGAATGGCCTCAAACTCCTCCAGGGGAGATTTAGGCTGGAGATTAGGAGGAAGTTTTTCACACAGAGGGTCATTGGGCATTGGAATAGGCTGCCCAGGGAGGTGGTTGATTCACCTTCCCTGGAGGTGTTTAAGGCACGGGTGGATGAGGTCCTGAGGGACATGGTTTAGTGTCTGATAGGAATGGTTGCACTCGATGATCCGACAGGTCCCTTCCAACCTGGTTGTTCTATGATTCTATGATTCTATGAAAATCCAAGGCTAAAAATTTTGCATTCTTAGGACAGGTAGGTAGGCATGAAAAATCTCGTACATAAATATGGGCAATGATTCATGAAGCTTCCTTATTTTTTATTTTCCTTGTTAAACAAAAGCCAAATGTATGCTTTGGTAAAAATATTGCAGAAGATCTGTAGGTCTGAACTGCAGATGAAAGGGAAAACTGGAATGTAACATCTTTGCAAGGTATCTGGTACTCTGCTCAGCCAACGGAATCTGGGCTGCAAAAGCAAAGTACGGCTGGACAGAAAATTTGGCAAGAAGGAGGTTGGCTCTCATCCACATCTGACCCTTAATTCCAGCAGGAGCTAGGATGATGTCCTCATCATACCTTACATCCCTACTTGCTCTGTATATAAAATACAGTTGATCAGCAGAACAAGATTTCTCTTGCTAAATTTCTGAAAGTAAAACACAATAAAGTAAAAGAAAATAATAATAATAGTGGACACTTCACATCTTGCATGTGTAAAGGTTGCAGCATCTGTATATCAACAAAGCCACTTCCTGCTATGAGTCTAATTAGAATTTCATGTTGCCAGAGCTGCAGCTGCAAAAAGGGAGTCCATCAGCTATCATTTCCCTCAATTAAGAGTAGCACATCTCAGTGGGTTTTTTCAGGTATTCAAAATCCAGCACTTGGGAAAAAAAATTAATTGTGTCAAGAAGGTAGTAACTTGCTATAAGCATGGTAACACACTATTAGGAGTGAAGGAAAGGTGCTTTATTTTGCAAGAAAATACCAGAAATGTTGATCTAACTAGATGCTGAGTGAATATTCTGCAGAAATTCCAGAAGTGCATGTGTCATAAAATCCCTAGGTTGGAAAAGACCTTTGAAATCATAAAGTCCAACCATACCTTTCCACTACTAAATCATATCCCTAAGCACTTCATCTATACATCTTTTAAATACTTCCAGGGATGGCGACTCAAACACCTCCCAGGGAAACCTGTTTCAGTGCCTGATAACCCTTTCAGTCAAAAAGTCTTTCCTAATGTCCAATCCGGACCTCCCATGGCATAGCCTGAGACCGTTCCATCTTGTCCTATCACCTCTCACTTGGTCAAAGAGACCAGCACCCACCTCTCTACAACCTCCTTTCAGGTAGTTTTAGACAGTGAGAAGGTCTCCCCACAGCTTCTTTTTCTCTAGGCTAAACAACCCCAGTTCCCTCAGCTGCTCCTCATAAGACTTGTACTCCAACCCCTTCACCAGTTTTGTTGCTCTAATTTGGACATTCTCCAGGACCTCAGTGTCTCATAGTGAAGGGCACAAAACTGAACACAGTATTCAAAGTGCAGCCTCATCAGTGCTGTGTACAGAATAACTCCCTTGGTCCTGATGGCCATGTGGATTCTGATGCAAGACAAGATGATATTGGTCTTCTTGAATGAGATTATTCTCTCTCCTATAGCTGCTGTGAGGTATCTGATGAAACTAACACTCAGCATCTGATTTTACTTCCTGTATAGGTGGTTTTCAGTCTTTTGATTGACAAGAACCTTCCCTTAAACAGCAGATTAGATGGAAGCTCTCTCTGGTTTGCTTCATTGATATAGGATAGGAAACAGGTTGAAAAGTCTGTGTGCTGTCTTACTGCTCACTAGGATTTAGTGTACACAGTAGGAGGAAATCAAGGTCTTTAGAAAACCTCCACTGCAGGAATATCTTTTCTCTGAATCCTAGTAGAGTTACGGTTGCCATAGGAAAGACAATGCTTTATAGCCTTGCTCAGAGAAATAAATCCTAGTAAAACAAGCATCTTGAGCATCTTTCTTTTTTTTCTGTCATGAATGATGTCAAATGTCAAAACACCAGCAATATTTTTTTCTTTTCTTACTTTACAGAAAGAATTAATTTCTGTGTGTTTTCCCAATTAGAAGCATCTTCTTATTTTGCTGGGATTGACATGCCCACTGACACAAAGCTCAAAATAACTTCAAAAGACCTTCAGTTTAGTATTAGTTCTATGCAGCTGCCTCCATCTTTTAGAGTATTACTGTTCTGCATGGTCTGCATAACCAAAGAACAGAATTTGCTGTGCTCTTTGATCTTTACAAAATATATTGAAATCTGAACTCAAGTGCTTTGCCTCAGTCTTGGCTCTTCTGGCAACAGTGAGCTGAATAGTGTACTAACATGTAAAATTCCCCTAATATTATTGGGGAAAAAAGAGAACTATCTTTAGAATGAGTCCAACTATGCCTGGCAAATGATTAAGTGCTCTGAAGTATGATATGGATAAAAGAGGGAGGGTGGACAATCAAGAAAGGAAAAAAATAAAAAGGAAAATAAATGGAAAAATGAATTCCAGCTAAAAGAACCCCATTTGATGAAGAGGCTGTACAAAGTGCCAAATGTCATGCTAAGAAAATAGCACGATCTCTATTTAAAGTCATTCAGAAGGCATAGCTAAAATATTTTGCTGGTAGTCTTAGTGCAGAACTCTTTGCTGATCTTACCAGTAACACAAAAATAATTCTACAAAATTACTTACATCCTTTCATTTATTTCTTTTGCATTAACCATCTAGGTAAGGGGGGTTTTACATAGCAATACTAGGGACAATTAAGTCTGCTTAGCACAGAGACAGATGCCAGATGTATGCATGTAACAGTTACAGAAGAAGCATATGCATAGTATCAACTCTACAAATAGTCAGGCTCCCTAGACACTCAACAGTTTTGAAGCTAAGGGAGGGAATGTTTTCATGTTATAACATTTTCCCTTGGTGGTAGCAAATTAGCTGCCTTGTATCCATCTTCAGCTAGAACTACAGAGAGTCACTTGAGAGCTTATAAATAAGTTTAAAGCTCTACTGAACTGTTTCTTATATACCTAAGAAGTGGGATATATACCATGCATGTGGTGTAACAAGTGGATTTTTTTCCCCCATAAGACAATCTTTTCTTACCTTAATTCCTTACAGAATTTGTTAAAGGTCAGACTCCTTTCAGATATGGTACTTCACACACAATATCTTCCTCCTTGGGAATTAAAGCAATTCTTTTCCTTAAAAAAATAAACAAAGCAAAACTATGTTTTTATTTGGAAACCCTGATACTGTTTTTGAAAAAGTGTGCAGCAGATATCTGGGCTCAGTTTTCTCTGTTTCTGTTTCTATGTGATGCTAGCACTTCAAACCAGTAGTAACTGTACAAGTCTCTTGCCTTTTCTTTCCAATAGAACAAAAAGGCTGAAAAGAGGGGTACCCATTAAAATCAAGTCATGGCAGAAAGCTTACATGAAACTGTAAATTAAGTAAATATTATAGGTTTCACTAAATGAAAAGGTCTTTAAATGTCCTCAGAAAGTTGATCATGATCCATGTCTAGAATAGGTTTTAGTGCATTCTATGTCTGCCCCATTTCTAAGGGTGTAATATCTTCATCATCTCTACAGAGCAAAGATTTTCTTAAAGGGAATCAATAGCTTTACTGTGACTAACATATTCTGAATCCTTCAGGAGCTTTAAAGGTAGCAGCTGCATCTTATACTTGCTTTGCCAGAAGTGTTTAACTTATCTAATGTCTCACTATTGGATTTCCTTTGTAGGGAGCTCAGATAAGTGAGCTGAAGGCACAGCCAGGAGAAATTACCCTGACTGCATCTTACTTGGTGATTTTTGTAACAAGCCTTTAGGTTTATCTGCAGGGCTAAAATGCACTTTTCTACAAGAACACAGCTCAGATGAGGGGTTGCTAGACACCAGAAAGATTGCTTCTAACAGTTAGCAAGCTTTAAAAGTGAAGACATTAGTGAAAACAATGAACACGTAACAACATCGTGTTTGGAAATAGTTCCCAAATTACCAAGTTTTCTTAAAGATATGCTTTGTTACATCACAGTACTCTGACATCAATACAAAAGCTGAAGCTATAACAAATGCAAAGATGACAAGTAAAAAGTTGTCTCTCAGTTGAATAGATCAACTCCTACAAATAAATGTAACTAGCTGGAGAGATTTTCTGTATCAGTGTTGTTAATATCTATAATCCCCTGAATCTTTGAAATACAAAAAAACCCAATCTGGAACTTAAGGTCCTTGATCAAAGATCTGAGGAAAGGAAGATGTGAATTTTCTGTAGCCATCTTCAGTAAATGTCTTTCAGAAATTACAGCTCATGAAGAAAGTGAAAATATGGTATTTAATCTGTTTACATGTACAATTCTTTTGCCAAACTAATTATACTTAGGGAGGCAAATTTCAAAAAGGCATCATTAATTATTCTTTCTAATTGATGTAATTGGAACACTTTCCAGGCGGAAAGCTAAGTAGGGTAGCATTATGAAACTAAAATTCCTAAGAGAATGTGGGTGCTTCATAAATTGTCATAAGGGTAATGCTATTCTGCAAATCTCTTTTGAAGGTGGTAATAAAGCACAATACCAGTAATCTGCTAAACAATAGTCTAGGGCACTATCTAATCAAACAATAATGAATATGCTACTTATCATAACATAGGGGAGAAGACTCTATATAAAACTCTTAAATCATTTCCTTTTTACTTGGAAGATACTTCTGTATTTGTATGTCCAAGTAAGAGTTCCTTAAGATGCCTGGACAACTTACGGGTTTTTCTGAGAGCAGCATCATAAGAAGGGTTTTTCCTTCTCTTCTGTCAGGTGGATTGTTCCTCCCATGAAGTACAAAGCATATGACCTGTATATGACATCAACTTTTTGAAGCAGAGATTTGTACCCAGTGGACTTTTCCATTTATCAGTAAAAACTAGACATGGTCTTATTGTGTCTGGTAAAGGAGATTTTGAACGACAATCCAGGCATGCTGGCAGGAATGTGGAAGAAACTGCTCTTTCACCAAAGTGGCCAGATTTTGAATGGTTCGACATCCATATACCCTTTAGAGAGACTTTAGAGTAAAGGAAAATGTATAGCATTTGAAAAGCTTTACTGCATTAATTCTCTTCTGGAAAAAACTATGCTCCTACACAGAACCTGACAGACATCCGTTCAAGGGAAACTCCCTATAATCAGTATGTAAACAAAGATATCATAGAAATAGATTTCTTCAGAAGCCAGTCTTGTCTCTCTCCTCCGTGGTATCCTCATCAATCATTGTCTGTGAACAAGTTGTCATATCCAAATTTGAGACAAGCTTACAAAGCAAAAAACTTGGTGCCTTCTAATTAAGGATTTGTATACTGAGATAATTGGCAACCGCTGAGGAAGGCTCAGTGGTGTAATATATAGCTAATCGTCACTGGCTTGATGGTGTGACAGATGGGGTTAGCTTCTTTAAATTATGGAGCTTTTATATTGGCATTTTCAGGAAATGTCAACAGCATGATTATATTTTCATTAATGTTGTCTTTCCTTCCCATTCATTGCTTTTCTTAATCATAATCACCGGTTAGTTCTTGATTCTAACGGTACAGTCTGATAACATTTGTATAGGATACTGTGCTATGGGCCTGGTTAATGGCTGAATTCCTAAACATTGCCATAGTACAATACACAGTACTAGAAATTAGAAATGGAAATTATTGATATTACAACTATGACTAGCTCACAATACAGTTAGTGAAAAAGAATATAAATATCATGCAAATTCTGAAAATTATTACATAAATTTTGCTAAGTTTAGGCTTTAACCTAAGCTTTAGGTGTCAGTTCTGAAACAATTCCAGCGTAACATCTATGGAACTTCCTTGATTAAGAGCAGGAAAACATGATATATTAAAAATTTTCTTTTATAGCAGATCCACAAGCCTGTTCTCATCTGTTAATTGCTGCAGTTTTGTTCGTCTTCTTTTCCAGGAAACAGCTCTTGTGCTCTAGACAAAGACTTACTTTTTTAAACTAGTAGTATGTCAAATTATTGAAGTTTCCCTGAAACTTCTCAGCTAAGTCCAGGGCTGGCATAGCTAGCCCTTGTACATTTTTTTCCCTGCAGCCTTGGGCTAGGAAGTGTTATATGGTGGTGTGGGAAAGAGGTCAAAATATCTTTTCATGACTGTCTCATGGTTTTTTTACTGCAAATTAGAGTAGGTGCCAGCCTAACTTACAGGCAAATGTTGGAAATCAAAACTGTGTGTCCATTTCCAGTCTCTACACTCTGTCCTCTGAAAACAAGAAATGAGATTCTCCTTTTTTTTTTTTTTTAATCAGGCATTTTCTGTTCACTGCCAATTATAAAATTATGTGTCTGCACCTTTGAGAAGCATAGTGAAAAATGTCAAGGACTGTGAGCTGTGCTTGGGCCACAGATAGAGATTGTTTTTCTGTCTGTGGAAGTTTTGACATTGTTGTGAATTTTGGAAGCAGAGCCTATCCCTGTCTGTGACTCACAGGTCTGATTTGCCTTCAGAACAGCAAGGCAGAGGCCAAAGACCCATTGTTGGGATCTGTGGACCAGCCCGCTGTGAGGATGGAAAATTTTCAGGTAATAATTTTATTTTCTTTCTCTTGCACTGTCTTTAAATAAAAATATGTGATTGTCATTAAATAAGAAGCATGAATTTAAAGTATAATTATCTAAAAAAAGTTAAATGTTCTGTTGTGCCACATGTAATACTGCAATATTACTCAAATATTTATGGTTTGGGGCAAATATGAACTAGAATTAAATCCATAGGCCCACCGGTGTTTTATTGCTTTTGAAGTGTTTTTTGCCATGTAAATATTATAAATATGTTCTCTTTATCTTATGTCCAGGAAAAATAAACTAACAAACAACTCCAAACAAAATATTTTAAACAAAACCCCAAACCCCAACAATAGGGAAACTGTATATAAGGATCATAGACCTCAGAAGCTTGTAGTTATAATTTAGAATCATGGAATCATTTGGGTCAGAAAAGACTTTGAAGTTTATCAAATCTAATCTAAACCTAACACTGACAAATCTCTACAAGTACCTGAAAGGAGGTTGTGGAGAGGAGGGAGCTGGCCTGTTCTCCCAAGTGACAGGGGACAGGACGAGAGGGAATGGCCTCAAGCTCCACCAGGGTAGGTTTAGGCTGGAGATTAGGAGGAGGTTTTTCACAGAAAGGGTCATTGGGCATTGGAATAGGCTGCCCAGGGAGGTGGTTGATTCCCCTTCCCTGAAGGTGTTTAAGGCACGGGTGGATGAGGTCTTGAGGGACTTGGTTTAGTGTTAGATAGGAATGGTTGGACTAGAAGATCCGATGGGTCCCTTCCAACCTGGTTGTTCTGTGATTCTGTGGTTCTGTGAGTCCACCACGAAACTATGTCCCTAAGTGCCACATTTGCATATCTTTTAAATACCTCCATGGATGGTGACTCAACTACTCCCCTGGTCAACGTTTTCCAATGCTTTACAACCCTTTAATTGAAGAATTTCTTCCTGATATCCAGTCTAAACACCCCCTTATCTGGAAGAGACCACTAGATCCAAGAGGTTTGAAAAAGTGGCAGTCCATTCTCATTTTACTGCCAGTCGTTTTGCTAATCTGAGCTACATAATTGCTTTGCCTAACTCAAAGGAGCCTTTAAACAGACAAGCCAATATAAATACTCAGATTGGAGACAGCTCTGTTTAATAACAACAAGCATGTGTATAAATGTATTTGTTTACCTCTGCTCATTTATGTCAAAATCAATTGTAATTAAACAGGAATGCAGCCACAGAAGTAGTACTTTGGCTGATTGTTCTCATCAGATGCGTCATATAGCCCCAGTGTTTAGGACATATCAAAGCAGCCCATTATTTTTTTCCCCATAATAAATACCTACTTATAATATTTTTCAGTTCTTTAGTAAAAGTAATTACCTTTCTGAAATAAAAAAGTAAGACAGGATTTCATATAAATTCTGGGATATTTCTTATCATATTGGAGGAGTTATTAATATTTCAGAACACATAGAATCATAGAATCACCAGGTTGGAAGAGACCCATCGGATCATCGAGTCCAACCATTCTCATCAAACACTAACCCATGTCCCTCAGGACCTCGTCCACTCATACCTTATATTCTCTATTATACAATAGATGCCATTTACACATATGTACATAAAATACACATATTTTCCTATCTGTTCAGGGTAATATGATATATAAAACATACCTTAATTTATTAGTCTAAAGCAAGTACTGGTGGTGTTTTTATGTAATGTGTTTAGACCAAAGAAATAAAAGCTACAGAGAATTTTACGTCTTGTTTCATTATTGAGCGAGTTCTGAATGGAAATATTTTCAATAATGAATGCATGTTCACAACATCCAGGGTGAAATGAGTCTAAGTCCTAGGGAAGTCAGTGACAATTCCATGCATGCACTCAAATGCAGATTGTTTTCTATGTAATGTGAAATAAGGGTCAGAAAACCTGTGTATTACTGTTTATTCTCTAAGGCAATGAACAACAGAGCACTTAAAGACTGAAGGTAGTTTGTATCATAGAATCTTAGAATGGTTTTGGTTGGAAAAGACCTTAAAGATCATATAGTTACATACTCTTTGCCGTAAGCAGGGACACCTTCCACTAGATCAGGTTGCTCAAAGCCCCATCCAACCCAGCCTTGAGCACCTCCAGGAATGAGGCTTCCATGACTTCTCTGGGAAACCTGTTCCGATGTCTCACCACTCTCACAGTAAAAGGAAAAAAGTCATCCTAATATCTTATCTAAATCTCCCCTTTTTCAGCTTAAAACCATTACCCCCAGTCCTGTCACTACACTTCCTGATAAAGAGCTCCTCCCCGTCTTTCCTGTAAGCCCCTTCAAAATATTGGAAGGCTGCTATGGAAGCTTCCCTGGAATAGCTTTCTCTTCTCTAGGCTGAACAACCCCAAATAACTCAACCTGTCTTCATAGGGTAGGTGCTCCAGCCGATCCATACAGATCTATGTCCTTCCAGCACTGAATGCAGTACTCCAGCTGAGATCTCAGGAGAGCTGAGTAGAGGGGGAGAATCATCTCCCTTGACCTGTTGGTCACACTTCTTTTGACACAGCCTGGGATATGATGGGCTTCCTGGGCTGCAAACATGCATTGCCAGCTCATATCAGCATTCTCATCCACCAACATCCTTCTTTTGAGGGCTATTATCAAACCATTCTCCATCCAGCTTGTAAATGCATTTATCGTTGCCCTGATCCAGATGCAGGACCTCTTTATTTAAAATGTGCCTCAGCAGAGTTTCCAGGGTGACCTGCTCCATGATCTTGCAGAGCACAGAGGTGAGACTGACCAGCCTGTAGTTTCCCAGCCTTTTTTAAATTTTGTAGTTCTGTTTCCAGTCAGCGAGAACTTCACAGGTCTGACACAACACTGTATCAGCTGTGTGAAACTCTGTGCTTCAAAAAGAAAACATACATTTTAGAATGGGTTGTCCGAGTTGGTGGTTTTGTTTGGCTTTTTTTTTTTTTTTTTTCTTTTAGAGCTGTTATTTTATAGCCATTCCAAACAACTGAGTCATCCAGTGAGCCATTCATGACAGTTAATGAATTTGATTTAGTTCCTGTATTATAGGAAAAGTTTAAAAAAGTAAATTTGAAGATGTTTACATGATTGGAACACTAGGTACCACCTGTTTAAAGAGGAAAAAAGAGTAAGATATCTGAACGACAGGCTAGAAATTCCTAGGAAGGTGAAAAATAACTACTTCAAATACAATTTCATGACATCACTTACAGGTTTTGGAAGTAATATGATTGCTTAGGTCTAGGTGTATGTCCAGATTTATGCACAGGGGAAATGCATATATGCATATTTATATTCAGAGTCTGATTCCCCTATTAAAAAGCGCAGACATTTGCAATTACATCATATGGAGTACAGTGTTCTTCATTTTGTAAACACAGTAAATGAAATATTTCTTGAAAATTTTTACAGTCTGATGTTTTAGGTTTATTGGTTGTTTACTTTTCATTTGCTTTTCTTCTTTGTGTGTGTATGTGTGATTTAAATAATTAAGGTCCAATTAAATTATGAAAACATATTTATTAACTCAGTTTGGCTACATTGAGTCACTGTTTAAAAAAAAATTCTCGTGTTTCTTCTTTGTCATCATTATGCAAATTTCATATAATTAATGATTCAAACTGAGTTATCACAATTTTAGCCATTGAAAGGAACCAGCTATCTAAAGCATTAATTAATTAACTTTACAGTACAAAATAGTTAGAGTGAAATCAGTACCAATATTTAATTCTGTTCAAAATATTTATGAGGAAATCATGGGAAATTCAAGAGAGCACAACGGAAGTACCTTTTGCTTTAAACTTTCTACAGAAGGCAGGTGTTAAATATAGCTCCTTTGATAATACAGAATAAAATATATAAGATATGTCTTATGTTGCACCAAAATACCTGCCTTGCGTTGCATTTTATCTTACCAACATAACTTTCATCCTACACCACCTTAAATTTCTATCCAGTATCCATTTCTTATCTAGGTTGGTTTTTTTTCCAGATACCTTATTTCCCTTTTTTCCTAGGACTGGTAATTTTGCAGTACTATTTTAGCTTATGCTCTCTCCTAAGCATATAAAGTACTTCTGACTGTTTACCCTTAAAGCTCCAGAGAGTTAGGAAAACCTTTAGGCTGCCTCTGTTTATTGTACACACTAGAACTGTTAAAGGTTTATTTTCAGCAAGAGGGAGACAAATAAAGAGATATAGACTGATGGCGCATATCACTTTACCAGCACATCTTGTTTTTCAGCACAGTGTATGACCTATTTTTTATGTGTGTTTATATGTATATCTATATACATATTTAACTTTAAACAGGCAGATTTTCAAGACTAGAACACCAAAACTCATGTGATGTTTTTCACTTCAAGATCATTCAGTATTTGTTTCTTCTTCTTTTTTTGGCTTCATATTTAATTCAATCACTGCTAGGATGCCCAGGGAGCAGAAATGGAAAGTTAGTCAATACTGTGAGTATTAACACAGTATAAAAACTACTTTAGCAAATGCAGGAAATGAGAAAGTGAAGAAAGATATGGTATGAAATACATGTAATACGCATATGGTATATGATATGCATCTCTTTTACTTAGAGATTGCCAGTATGTGTATATTTTTATTCGCAATAATGAATGATATAAATACTAAGTAAGAATTATCATATCTAGTGTATGTGCACGTGTGTGCATAAGAGCTTAAAATATAAAATCTTTGAACATAATGTCTTTACAACAAAATTATTCTAATCAGTCTTGAAAATTTCAGAACCTAGTTTCTGGCTCAGTTCTGAGTATCTAGCATAGTACTAGTGGGGAAGAACCTCTCTGATGTTTACTTTCCATCTAAAGTTTTTATGTCAATGTCAGTTTATGGAATAATTTTATTTATTTACTTTTTAAACACGTACAGTTCAATCAAGCTTTCAAATAAGAGACAATGTCAAAAGAGAATTTCCCAGTTTTATATTTCATATGCATATGTATTGTGTCAGTGTAGGGAGCAGAGAATTGTGTATAAATATATCAACATTTATTTAATGTATTCAAAAATAATATGAACTACTACATGAAAGACACAAAGAGTTTCCTGTCTGCAGATGGCCCTTTTTTGGCTTAATGAAATCTTCACAGTTGTGTCCACTGATGTTCTCCCAGTACACTGAGAACTGTTGACACATTGAATATGATTTGAAAGTTTTACAGGAAGTGCTACTTTTTTTTTCTATATTAAAAAAAAAGGATTAAAAAGGAGTCCTGCTTTAATGGAATGATTGAAAAGAGAGCAATCAGCAAAGAATAGTGTTGGTCCATTAATTCTGCAGTACTGAGCATTTTGTGTTAGCTAACATGCAGCATGTTTTTTTGCTAAAAAAAGACCAATATTATTTTCAAAAAATCATGCAAAGTATAGTTAAGTTCACAAAATAGAACAGTTTGAAAGTTGATTAATTGCTTAGTGAAACAGTTAAAACTGCCAGAAAACTTTTACTTAATGTTGTCATGAATTACATGTAAGAGAAAAACAGTTAGAAAAAGTCCTAAACAAAACACCGTTATTCCTCCTTACTGTGTAGGTTTACTATTAAAGCTAGAAGCTGAGCTCACCAAAAATCTATTCTATAGGATTAAGAGGAAGAGGAAAAGAACAAAATGAATTAATTGCAAGGATTTGCGAAATTTGAATTTCTAGAATTAACATGAAAGTGTTGTACTTGGGGTATTTTTTTGTCTTTTTGTTTCTGTTGGATTTCTGTGACAAAATGTAATCAAACCTAGCTAGTATTAACTATTGTCCATTCTATGGAAGCTTGGAGTCTTCCTTTCCAATCCTTTTGCCTCATTTGCCTTTTAAAATATTTTGATTTAGTTTATTTTGTATAATTTGGTTGGGGGCTGGGTTTTGGGGTTTTTTTGAGAGAGAGATAGAGTAGCAATTTCACTTGGCTGTTTTAAGCAGCTGCTGTTTGGTGCCGTAGAATCTCTGGAAAACTAGATACAGAACTTTACTGGAGGTGAACTAATGGGTGGAATGAGGTGCATAGTAATGTCCTTTATTAGTCTGACTCATTTTTGATTAAGCAATTGTCACCACATAGATCCTGTTTATTGTTATGCATACCAACTCCAACTCATTCAAGAGAAATAAAATCAAACACTACAAATTTAAATGTAATTCTTAAAATCACTGAAGTTCTGTCACTGTGTTACAGTCCCAGAGTTGGGATTGTCTTTTACTTTTGCTTTTCATTATGATAACTATAATTTTTACAGGACACTAAAACCAGTGTGCAGCTAATTTTCTTCAGATGTCATACACTCACAGAATGATTTGGGTTGGAAGGGACCTTGAAAGATCCAATTCCCTGCCAGAGGCAGGAATATGTTTCAGTTAATCAGGTTGCTCAAAGCCCCATCCAATCTGACTTTGAATTCTTCCAGGGATGAGGTATCCACAAATTCTCTGACAAACCTCTTCCAGTGTCTCACCACCCTCAGATGAAAGAGTTTCTTCCTCATGTACAATCTAAATCTATCCTCTTTCCATCTATGCAGCGCAAAATACGTATCGCTTTCTGGGCTGTGGCAACACATTGTCGGCTCATGTCCAATTTTTCATCCACCAGCATCCCAAACTCCTTCTCCACAGCACTGCTCTCAGTCCATTCATCCCCCATCCTGTACTAACACTGGTGATTTCCCCAACCCAGGTGCAGGACCTTGCACTTATTGAAATCCATGGCTTTTATGTTGAACTTCATGAGATTTGCATAGCCTCACTCCTCAAGCCTATCAAGGCCCCTCTGAATGGCATCCTTTTTTTTCTTTAGCAAATGAACTGCACCACTCGGCTTGGTGTAATCTGCAAACTTGCTGAAAGTGTACTCAATTCTAATGTCTGAGTAATTGATGCAGATCTTAAATAACATTGGTCCCAGTGTGGTCCATTAAAGGACACGATTTGTTATTGATTTCCACTTGGACATTGCGCAGTTCACTGCAACTCTTTGGATGTGAACATCCAGACAATTCCTTATCCATCTAACAGTCCACCCATCAAATCCATATCTCTCCAATTCAGCAGCAAGAATATTGTGTGCAGCAGGATCAAATACCTTACAAAAGTCTAAGTAGATGACATCTGTTGCTCTTCTCTTGTCCACTGATGCAGTCACTCCATCATACAAGGCTGCTGCATTAGTTAGGCACAACCTGTCCTTGATGAAGCCACAGTGACTGCCGCTAATCAACTCTCTGTCCTCTTCTTCCAGGAAGATCTGTTCCATGATCATCTTAGGCACAGAGTCGAGGCTGACTCACCTCTCAGTATTTTATATTTAAAGCCTTTCTGTTACATTCTTTCCCTCAAAAATAACTATCTGCGCTCCTCTCCCTGTATCTCATTCTCTCTTGCTTTTATTATTTTTTGTAGAGCTTACACCAGTCTCAGGTTTTAACTTCTCAGAAGAATGGAGCATGTTTACATAATGACACATTTTCACAGAACTGTATCATTAACAATTATCAATTCTGAGTAAATTACCTCACCCTGATTTAGTTGATCATTCTGACATAGCACAATCGTATTTAATTTTAAGTAACATTTATTCACATCTTTTTAGAAAAGTAAACAGACAAAGCTGTTTATGCTGTTGGATTCCCATAGATTACCTTTGGAGTTTCTTCTGTGTCAGGTTTCTGCAGTACAAACTGTCCATGAATCTAGTGATGATATTATAAGATTACTAGAAATTTAGTTTCTAACTTAGAAAGATGACGATTGCTTAAATTTTCCCTATCTTCGGATCAAGAAGGCTGCTCTGCTTTTCTGAAGATGTGTAGTGCATATCTATGTGTGTATGTTTCATCATTACATTTAAAGGTATAGGCATAGCTTTTTGTCTAACTGGAATTCAAGGCATACTTTAAATACAAAATTCCTAAAATAAAATTAATATTTGATACTATCTACCCATTTTGTGGAAGAAAGTGCTTAAAAGCTAAATACCTGTTTATATCTGATTGAAGCCTAGAGTTGATAAAAGGATTTATTCTATCAGTACTGGCTGAGAACACTGAGAAGAAAAAGAAAAAGAAAACAATGTAGATCTGAGTTGTGTTTTTCTAAAAAAAAAATAAAAATTAAGGGATATTTCCAGAATTTTCCTTATCCCTGAGTCAGAAATGTGTACAGTTGCACAATGGTAAGTGATAGCCATGTAAACTGACAGACAAGCTAAGATTTTTAAAGCAGAGATCTTCTTTACATCTTTGAATTGTAGAACAGGAAATATCAAAATTTAAGTCCTAAAAATGTAGTGAATAAAAAAATGTTATTTAACTACATTATTTGAAAGAAATAATAATATAGAAATTCTACTTAAAAACATTATCAGTTCAAATACTGTGTCAAAGTTTGTCATTTTTACAAATTGTATGTATTGAGCAAATCCATTTTCACTTGATTGCATCAAAACAAAAAAAAGGAAGACTGCCTAAAACTGCATGATCCATACTTACGTCTAATAAAATTGCAGTATGTACTTTTTGACAAGCTTATATTTAATGCATACTGATAGAAAATACTCGTTCTCTATTCTCAGCATGAAAAGTAGGCTTTTTAAGAAAACCTTTTTTTTTTTTTTGTGACTGTCACACAACATAAGAATTCTAAGTGAAATGCAGGTGACAAAAATGTAAAGCCAGCTTGCTGATTTTTATGAAGTGTTTGTATTTCCAGAAAGGCAGTCATTGCTCAGTTATTTGATTTGAAAAATTAATCCTGATAATGTCTTTTGAGTTCCTTAAGTACTGTTCACTCTTTTCTAGGATGTTTTACAGAACAAAGCCTAACGGATTTCTACAGCAGATTAGTTTACAGATGAAGTTCAATTCCACTGAGAATGATTCTCTAATGACCCCTTTATACTTCCATTGGGCTGTGTGAATGCTTTAATACCTAGAGAAGAGAGTTAAATAAATCTATTGCCTCAACTAGCAGGTTTATGCAATCCTTCTGAAATATTTTAATTATAGCTTCTTCTTTTTCTCCATAATTAAGAAACCAGTTATCAAGTAAATCCTATCACGTGTTGATCATAGTCTATCCATTAGCTTAAAGAAACCCACTCTTTTTCTCTTTCCCTTTTGTTTTACAGAGCAAGAAGAATGTGTTAACTGCACAGATGAATGCAGAGTTCTTGGTCATTCTGACAGGTGTTGGATGCCACAGTTCCCTGCAGCCAGTCAGGCTGAGAATGCAGATTATCGCACAAATCTCTTTGTACCCACAGTTGAAGCTAATGTTGAGACTGAGACATATGAAACTGTGAATCCCACTGGGAAAAAGACTTTTTGTACATTTGGGAAAGACAAGAGAGAGCACACTATTCTCATTGCCAATGTTAAACCTTACTTAAAAGCCAAACGTGCCCTGAGTCCTCTGCTTCAGGAGGTTCCCTCAGCATCGAGCAGCCCAACCAAGACATGCATTGAGCCTTGCACCTCAACAAAAGGACCACTGGATGGTTGTGAAGTGAAATCAGGAGCCTTGGCTGAACCAAACAGCCAGTATTTGTCAACTGACAGTCAGTATCTATCGCCTAGTAAACAGTCGAAAGACACTCCCTTCATTGCATCAGATCAGATGGCTAGGGCCTTTGCAGATGTACATTCCCGAGTAAGCCGAGACTCGAGTGAGATGGACTCTGTTCTGGAGCAGTTAGACCGCTCAGCCCGGGATCTAGGCAGGGAGTCGGTGGATGCCGAGGAAGTTGTAAGAGAAATAGACAAGCTCTTGCAGGACTGTCGGGGAAGTGATCCTGTGACCGTCAGAAAGTGAGGGGGGAAAAAAAGGACAGGCTGGCAGTTACATTCGTCTTCTGCTGATTAAAATTAAATAAATATATACCCCCCTCTTTGTAACAGATTTGCAGGAATGAAGGAAGACCAATGCTGCTTTAAGGCTTTTAGTGAACATCTGAAGTGCCCACAAATATGTTCTTTTCACTGCTCTTTCTTTTTGACAAATAACACTGGTTTCATTTTGACCAAACTTTCATTAGGACAGAGTCAAGTACACTAAGAACAAAAGAAAAGAAGGAAAAATGGTGCCATTTTGACAATCTGATAGGAAGGTTTGAGAAAGGTGGAATGGAAATACGTCTGATACTTTAAGACTGTCCTCAACAGCTGATGCTGACTTTACTGTTTATGTATAAACCCCAAGAAAAACAGGGTTGAATTATTCTGATCTGTGGTGGATTTCCAGCAGTGACCACAGGCTTCTACTGAAAGTCCTAAAAAGAGTTCTTGTAGTAGTCCAAGAGACACCAAACATTAACATTTATTTGTGGTAAACATTTATGTACAAAGTTATCTATCTGCCACAAGTATGAAAAAAGTAAAAAAAAAAGGAACAAGAAAACAAAAAACCACATTCCAGATCATTATTCAAAAAAACCATATCCTACCCATTAGTAAAACACTTCGTATCATATTAAGGTTAAATGTAAAATTAAATAGTCCATTATGTCCTGCACATACATAAGCTAATTCACTTGATAAAAAAGTAAAGAAGATTTTACTATCTATTTAGCATTTTAGTGTCCAACAAAATTATAAATAGCTAGCAGTAAGTTTAAAAATTGAAGGAAAATAAAGGTTGAAGAACAAAGTTGCCTTTAAGGGTAATGCACAAAAGAAATTAACATTATTAACACTTTTTTATTCATTTGTGGACACTAAAATAGCTCAGGAAAGTGAAAATGTCGTAGACATCCACACAAATCACATGATCATTTAAATGTGCAAATGTAAGAAGATTCAGTGTGTTTACATCAAATGACATATTTTTATTGATTTATTGCAGATTCAGTGCATATGAGCCAAATTGTTGAGTGTATAAGAGCTATATTGTGTATTTTATTAAATTAATATATAGTTGTGTTGCAAAAATATTTGGGCTTATATTGTAAATGGCAAGTGTTGCCTCAGTAGCTGTCGAACTCTATGAGTTTTGTTTTTTCCTGCTTCCTTTTCCCCATGGATAGTGGGAAGCAGCGCCTCAGAGCAAAGTCTCTTGTTTAATGTATGGTCTACGAAGTACTGCAGTACATAATCTGTTCAAAATGTGTTTGAGTGAGCTGATGGAGCTAACTGAATGGCTTACAAATACATCCATCAGTCATGGTTATGTGCAAGTCCTTGTAGAAGCTTCTATTGCAAACCCATTCTTAATAACAAAAATTACACTCGAAATAACATCTGGAACCTCTTTTCTTTTTTCCCCAAACACATGCAGCCAGCCTGTTTACTGTAGGATATTTGATTAACTTCTTAAGAGGTGTGACCGTTTTCAAAGTTTTGCTATTAAGTTCATAGTGCTGAAAACCATGTCAACCCCAGTGGGGCATGGAAAATATTTTATTGGATTCTTGACAATGTGTAACTGTTCACTGAAGTTCTAGATATACACTGTTTATCTATTGGGGGATGACATGTTTTTAGTTTGATTTCAATTGTTCTTAAAAGTATTTGCAGAATAACCTGGGATATGATTTCTACTTTTTTATCATTTTTTCTAAGGGTGTCTTATTGCATTTGGAAAAAAAAAATTGTCTTCAGATGAAAGCTAAAAAACAACCTACATTCAAAACAAACTTGCGCAGAACAAGAAGCAGAAGAATAAAATATTTAGCTCAGGATTTCTCCCTTACATACTTGAGATACTCTGTTGGAAATACCACTATGGTGCATTGTTTAAAAATAATGTTTGTTAAATTTAATCTGTACTATATGAGCATATGTAAAAGAGGTTGGCAATCTTAAATCCCACAAAGCCATAGTTTTCATCAGTTCAAGACAGAAAGTTAACTCAATACCCTGTTTTGATATTAAGACTGCTGTTAAATTGTGATTTTAGATAGTCTGTCCTACAATGAATTGTATTTGGGAGACAACCATTTTGACAGTTTGCTTTTAGCTCCTGCTATTGAAAAATGCTACAATTACATGCAAAAAAGGGATCTTGTACATGTTTTATCAAGCTGCTCTCCATGTTTTGGACAATTTATGTATCTAAAATGTGGTGTTGTCTGTGTTATATATACTTTTTTTTTCTTTTTGGCCAGGAGACCCAAGATTGGTTTTGCTTGATAGCTTGAAATTCCATAGTGAAGAGGATTTCTTATTGTTTGATCAGTCTCTTATACGTATTTCCGTGGTGCCCATCACTCAGTGTCTGTGCACCAAGTCTTTAGTTCTGCCAGTGAGATCCATTATTCAGCAAAATCTAAGCCAGTATGTAAATGCAGTCAAGTGATGGAGATTTGCGTGTTTTATAAATGATTTTAACACTGAGTAACCAATTGTACAATTCATTGTATGTTTCTAAAGACATAAAACCACAACATTCTCAGAAAGGGCTGTGCCAATGTAAGAGGAATTTACCTTAAGGCTCTCTGTCACTAGTGATTTACTAGCTTTAGCTGTTTAACACATTATCTGTATTTAGTAGTGATTATTTATTTACCACTCTGAGGTAATTCAGAATTCATGACTCATAGCTTTATAGAAAAGTTTAGGAAATTTTTCTTTTATTTAATTTGGCTGACAGCTGCCTTGTGTTGTAGATCTCTGGCATCCTACTTCCAATAAGGAAATCCCAGGTTAACAAATCTGTTTCACAATTTAGAACAGATACATAATGAATGAATAAACCAACAGAGCTTAAGCGGTATGGGTTTTGCTGGTTCAGTCAAAATTAATCCAGCTATGTGAAGGAAATGCTACACACAAAGGAATATAAAAAGTATTTTTTCTCAGTGATATCTCTGCTATCTGGAAAAAGAGGCAGCAACGAAAGATAGAGTTTATGAGTTATTTCTTTCATTCTTTACATACATGTTTTATAAAACTGTAAGAAAATATCTGCCACAGGTCTATGACTGAGTTAAAAGAGGAAAGTTGAGTAACTAATAAAATTGTACTGTACACTGTGAATAGCGAATAAGACATTCTATATCTTCCTTTTTTTGTTTTAATTAATGAAAGCCAGCAACTGGGAATTCCTTAAACAATTGGCCAATTGAATCAGGAATCAAATTAGAACTTTTTTTTCTCCTGTTTTTTTTTTTTCCCCTAGGCACATTTATCAGGAAAGAGATTCTCCTGAGCTGTGATTGCCACTTGAAAATATAGGTTTCCCAGTCCAGTTTACCTCTAGAAGTCAAACTCTGATCATAGTGGAGCAGGGTACATCATTCAAAGAATCTTTCAAGCTGTTTGCTGTCCAATGAGAGGGCAATTGCTGAAGTCCAGGAGGAGTCTGAAGCCTAGCATAATATACACCCACTCATTATTATTTATTTTTAATTTTTTTTACATCAGGCAGTGGCTATTATTACATTAATTCAAATGAGAGTATTGTCTATCAAGATTTGTTGATTTGAAGTGTCATTGAATGAAACTTGACTAAGGTTTTGACTTCTCTGGCCCAATTGTGATACAGGTTGGCATTTGCATTTATCAGCCCCTGTCTCCCCATATGGCTCAAAGTTGCACCAATGACTGGTGAACAACACAAAACACCAAACAAAAGCAGCATACATTGTATGGATTATCTCAACCGCTATTGTTTAATGGCTGTGTTTAATGTGACCTATCTGGAAAATGAGGACTACGAATAAAAAGCAATTACTAATAGTAGTGTTGCCTGCTTTTGCATTCATTAACACAAAAGAAATGTGTTAAACTCTGCATACCACAGGGAGCCTGATGGTAATTACTTCGGAAAAGCAACTTGTGGCAATGCGGCTGTTACTGCTAGTTATAAGTTTGCCAAAAAAATGACAATTCTTGCCTCATTTATTAGAAATGTGTAACCGTTTTCTCTCAACAGGAAGGTGGTGAAAAGATTTCATCAAGCTGGGTAGGTTTATCTTTTCAGTGGCTGATGCGCTGAATCCCTACAGGCTGTTATTTGCTCATAGAAACATGGAGCTGAATAAAGGATAGTTTGGTTTAGTACACTGGTGTGAATTTACCAAAAGCATTATAAATGAGGGGATAAGCTCTCAAAGACTGTGAGACCAACATGAAAGATCAGAACATTGCTTAAGTATGAGTGGAGGGAAAAAAAATAATTTAAAGATGTAAAGTGTTGAGGGTTTTTTTTTCAATGTATCTTTCTTAAGAACTTGGCTAATAGAGGTAAATAATTTTATTCCTGTTGCTGTAAACAATATGACAAGATGGTGGGAAAAAATATGGCTATGTTTCATGTCTGCCTGTACGAGTTTGTTGTTATAATTTAACATTTTCTTTAACCTCTTTTTTATTTTTTGTTTGGTTTTTTATTCTGTTTGAGCATCGTAATCAGTCCCTCGACTATGTGTCCCTTTCTGTCTGCTCTTATGTGACTGTAGCAATGACATACCAAATGGTGTAAAGTCTCCACAGTGCAATTTTTTATTTTTGAGTATTTGCAGGGTGGGGCTTGTTTCTTTAGGTTTTCTTTGCCAATACTTGAGTAAATAGGCATTGTTTTTGACCGATAAATATAATTTTAGGTTTTCTGAGACTACTGTAGGTATTATGAAGTTATGTACTAGTTCTGCCAGTAGAATTACCTTTTACTCATTGCATGTTTTCTGCAAGTCTTTTTTGTCAGAAGTAAAACCAGCCTGCATTTAGTTATCTGGACATAGAACCTCCTACATGTATTTATCTTCCAACAGGCTGAATTCCAAAATGTAACAAGCCACTCGCTATGCAGTCCTGCCAGAATGTATCTTATGTTGTTGAAGGCCTCACTGGACATGGGGTGTTGCTCTTAAGTCTTCAATTGTGTGTAATTCAGAACTTGGCTGGATCCACAGTTTATGTAGAACAAGTCATAAACCATTCTGGCTTTTCTGTACCCAGAATACAGAATCATCGATTTCTCATTTGGAAAGTGGCTAGTCTGTCAAACAGAGATTCTTAGATCTCCTTTAAGCCTACCATGGATAACTGCTTCAGGGTGTTCACTCATGGGATAAATAACCTATCCTTATCCTTTATTGAGTGTAAGACACGAAAGCAGCTGAAAGCTTATTTCTTCAGTTAGTAATGTTTCTCTAAAAATGAAATTGCTCCAGTAGAAAGAAGAGATGGCTCTCTGCTGTATGTATAGCTTGATTTTTGAAAGGTCACCTTAGTATCGATAGTGCATGCACAAATGGATCAGGGAATTAATGAGCCAACTAAGAATTTTCCGAGATGCATATTCTATAATACAGATGTTATTATTCAGAGAAGAGAACATAGTTATTGTTTTATTTATTGTGAATGGTTACCAATAATGCCTGGCTCTGAAAAAGATTTAGATCAAATTCTGGGGGAACGGTTTTCTCTTACTGGGAGGTCAATTCCTTTTTATGCTTTGTAAGTTTATTTTTGGGGGGGGTCAACTTTTTTGGGGTTTTGTTGGTTTGTTAGTTTTTTCCCCTAAATATATGCTTGTCAAATTGTGACTTTTTGTTAGTTTTAAAAATGAAGAGTGTTCTAATATGGTTCCCTTCTCTAGGTTCTTTAGATGAAATATAATACCTTTCCCTTTGGACAAGATTCCAAAATGTCCATAAAATTCAGATTTTTTTTGGTAAGAAGCAAGACTATAGACATGGCTTAAAACATAGATAATTGGACAACAGATTTAGATTTTTGACCTACTGAGAAATGAAATAATTAAAATAATGAAATATTTTATTAAAATAATGAAATTATAAAATAAAATCATTAAAATTTCATTTCTGAAAACATGTCATATTCAGTACCTTTAACACTCTCTCTTTGGAAATCTTATTAAAGTGCATGTACTGAGCTGCTGCCAGAGAACTAGAAAATCAGTCAGTCAGTTTCATTCAACTTTTTCCAAGTCAAAAGCAACACTGAAGGAGCTTCAGGAAATCAATTGATTGGTAGTGCAGTACAGAAAACATATTTATACTGTGTTTGCTAGAAATGCTCCTTAACAAATTTGCAATTACATTTTGTAGTAGCTTCAAATTTCCCATCATTTTAGGGGCAATAAACATACAGAACTCCTTTCAATGTTTTGTTTTGAGAGTAATAAAAAAGTAGATCTCTGTGCTGGCATCAACATTAAAATAGGTATAGCATATCTGTCTCACTGGCAGAAAATTACATTTAACTACTTCTGTTACTACTGTCTTTATGAAAACATTTCATGCATCTATGTTTTTAACTCATTTACAACAGGAATCTTTTATGATGCCACACACTATAATTCCTGCAAGTGCTCATATTATTAGTTATCGCTTCTTCCCTTTCATATGTCTATTTAAGATACTTTACATTGCAAATTTTCTCATGTAGAGAATTTAAAGCAGTTTCCTAAAATGTCTTCAAGGATGTTTCACACTTCATACCATATAATTAAAAATATTAGTCATAATATTAGTAGATAAGGCTTCCATTTATTTCCTAAAATTCTGTGTGTTAAACTTTGATTATATTAAATTTGCTAAAATGCATTAACATAATATTTTTATTTTCAGCTCTTCTTTTATTTTTCAACTCTAAATAAGGATATTTCCTTGATAAATAAACACACAGCTAATTTGTATTTAGTGAAAATTATTTATTTTTAGATTTTTCAACTGAAATTGTGAGAAAAAAGTAAACTGAAATATATGTTCTGAATAATTAACTAGTGCATTTGATATATTCTAACTATAACATGGATCATAACAATTAATTTCATTCTGAGTGCATATTTAGGGATTGTCTTTGACCAGATGAGAAATTGTATTTAGTCTGAATATCCTTTGAGTTTCTATGTTTAAAACTGTACTGGCTATAAGAAAAAATTTTTAATTCCCTTGTATGTCATTCTAAATTGAGAATGAAATTATTATAAGCCACTGCTATATCATTTCATAATGATGTAACATTTGTGTATATCACCAAGTGTTATATAACACTTCTGTTACAACACTGAATGAATATAGTGAATAGAGCAAAAAAGAATACATGTGAAACTATTTTAATATCATTATGGTACTGTTGTGTTAAAAGAGATTTAGAATAGAGATTAGCAACTGTTAATAAGCTTTTATCTTTGACCACAAGATAAGCTTCTTAAACATTGAGGCTTTGCTCACAGCTCAGATTCTACAGTAGTGGAAAACTCCAGAATAGAGGTGCTGTCCAGACTCCAGACTACTTTATTTTTTGTGAAGAGACTCCAGAGGTTGTTAATTATGCTTCCATAATAACTTTTGCAACTCCATGCACCAGCATAAGTAAATAAACCCAGCTCCCTGATATGTACCAGCTCAATGCCACTCAGCACTCCAATGTTACCTCAGCAGTCTGCTAACTTGATTCATTTAGGATGCAATATGGATAGAATATTTACTTAGTTGACTTAAAACTTTTGTACATGTCAAAGTAAGACAAAACAATCCCTTAAAAGAAAAAGCAAACTTACCTTTTGTAAAAGTAGCAGTTTTTGAAATGTAGTCTCCAGAATTCAAAAGGAAAACTAACAACCAACCGAAAAACAAACAGGAAAATCACCTAAAATAACCTTGTTCGTGGCACTTTTCTTTACAACTAATTTGAGTAACACTGTTAATCACTATAAATCCACCAGTATTTTTTTCTGAATACACCTGTTCCAGCAGACTAAAATAGGAGGGAGAGGAGTGGAAGATCTAGGAACTCCGGTAAAGCCTGTGTAATGCAAGTAAATACACTCAGTGCTTTAGTACATTCCAAAGAATTCACCTTTTTTTAAAGATTAATTCTCTAGAACTTGTAAATGATCTTCCCTGGACTGCAAACTCTTTAAAACACTGCAACTGCAAAAGTTATTGTGGCTGAAGGCAGAAATCAAGACAGCAGGAAAAGGAATATGATGCTTTGGGCAGCCTTTCAGTTCTTATTATCCTCTTAACAAAGGTGAAGTGTCAGGGACCCACCACATTACAGCAACAGCAGGAAAAGTAGGAACAATCAGAGGATATCTGAGTGCTTGGTAAAAAAAGATTCTATGGAGATTTGCCAAGTTTCCTGTGGGGATCAAGAGTGTAAACCTGAGACAACTTTGCTGATAATGTGTAATTCCTATAGTCTAAGGTGCTACTAACATCATCTTCTATCTGGAAGAAATTCAAGCTTCTATAGACAATGACAACACTCAACTGCAAGGAGCCACCAGATGCTGCTGCCAAATCTGGAATCACGTAGTTTCTTGTAACTGGATGCCACTTCTCCTCATTTACTTTCTTTATTTCGCAACCTGAGTGTCTGTAAGGCATACTAGCAAATGCTACTCCACTTTTCCAAGCCTTGCAGGGTGGTCTGGAGAAATACCAATCTGTTCAATGCATGTGTTTGCACAGAATGCACTTTTGCAGCCAGATAAAATTGAGATAGGACTGTATTTGAAGAACCACCTGTTTGTTCAGTTTGGAAATCTCTTCCTTTATTATTTGTATTTAATTTTATAAATAGTCTAGAAATCTTCAACACCAGTGAAGCTAAAAGCCTGCTCATTTTTTAACAGCAGCATAAATATTAATCATGATCACCAGTACAGACAGAGGATTTCATTTGGCATAATATTGACAAACATGCAACAATTATGTAAAAATGGAAATTATTACAAACTGTCATTAGTATACTTTGTTACCAGTTGACTCAATGCACTTCACTCAGCATCATTAGCTTTAAAGATTGCATTAGAGTGGTGGTAAAATACATACTAGATTCAGTAAAGCACACCAGCAGCCTTAAAATTTCTCTTTTAATGGTGACTGGGTGACTGGCTTTACCATATACAGTATGTTGCAAACTTGTTGGAATTTATTTGTACTGGAATCCTACTATTTAAAAAGAAAAGAACCCCAGTATAATAGCTGATTTACCACCAGCGGTTAATCTAATTCAGTTCTTAATGGTCCATTTGCATAGCTGAATTTGCGTTTTATTTCATAGAAAATGTTATGACTCCACCTGTCTTAGTTCATATAATATATCAGAAAGAGGAAACAATGGTATAAGCAAAGGAATGATAAATCACTCACCTTTACTAAAACAACTTAAATATTGAAGGGGAATGAAATACAGATGTACTGCCTTTGCTGGTGATCAAAAGGTACATCAACCCTCCCATCACCCTCAGTTTCATCCCTTAGTTTCTGTTTTATTGGGTTTCCACTGCTCAAAGAAATGATTTACAAATGTACAGCTATCACATGCCACTATTCTCGTAAAATTTTATTCATTGTAAAGACTGTGACATAGAATGTACAAAGATGTATGAAAGACTATAGCGCCTTATCAAATTGTAACATTACCAAACATATTTTCCTATTGACTTGGACCTGATCCAGATGCTAGAGACACGCTGCCCACAGTAAGGTGATCAAACTAATAATAAATTAAGGGGGTTTTTTTGATCAGCTGCTTATATGAATTTCATTATAATTTTGCACTTCCTTTAAGTCTTCAATTCTACAGGTGACAGCTGTATTTTTAAAGGTGACTCATTACATTCATTTACAGTGTCCCCTAGCAGATGGAAAGGTCTTTGTTTTCCAGGGAACACTGACAGGTTATGATTTGCAGAGCTTTTAATCATTTTAACAAAACCTAAACACATCTGTCAATTACTCTATTCAGTAATGTTAATAATACAGCAATCTGAGAATGACAAAGAACATTTTCCTTTTCTTTTAACCACAACTTTTCCATCAAAACTAGAAAAGTAGAACAAAAATACTACTGAAGAGCTGTTTTATTCCAGAAAAAAAATAAATATAAGTACCACTATTTATAATAACGGTAAAGTTTTTTTTTCATGGTACTTGTCCACAGAGTCTTTTTTCTCTCCTCCTAAGCTACAGCGAAGCTATAAATCATTAAAACATACAACAGATAAAACATAACAAGCTGGAATCACATGAATAATTAAAACTGAAGTCACTGTGCAGAACTGATAATTTTGGTCAGGTACAGAATAACAGCCTTCACTGCGGTGCACTTCCTGGTCCTGATAGCAGCACTTCAACCTCTCAAGGCTTCAGAAAAGAGGCAGCAGATGTATGTGTAACAGTAGATGTAGTGGCTGTGCCTCTTGACTAAAACACAGCTCATTCATTCATGATAGACCTGAGGTCACAGTCTTATGTAAACTAGATTTTTTATTTTTGCAATAATATTACAGGACATGCACGTAGCAGTTACATAGTCTTTACAGAGAGCAATGACATAGGGTTTCTTTTTGAGATCTGCAATATTTAATATCACCAGAAACCTGAGCATCTCAATGCAAAAATTTAGGAAAAAAAACCCAAAACATTTTTGTAAAAATACTTTCACAATGTTTTATACTTTTATATCTTTTAGAATTAGAGAGGTTTTGTTTATTCCAGTACCTATTACAGAACCTAAAATAGCCATAATCTTTTGCAATGTAACCACAACTTAACTACACCTTTTAGAACCCTTCTAGCTTTCAAAGAAGCTACATGTTCAAGATCTCTCAATTGAAGACTTTTGTGTCGTCAGGTAGTTCTTAGCATTATTTAATATTATTACACTAGAATTTGAAGACCCTGAAGAAGGAGTCACAACATTTTTTTAAGTACTACTGCTAAGTATTGAAATATTTAATATTGCAAAGGTATTAGAGAAGCAATGCAAGACAAAACCTAACAAAACAATTCAATGTTTTGGACAGAGAAAATGTTATTATCTCCAGACCTGTCACAGTTGGAGTAATAAGACTGGGAATTTATATGTTATAGTCAAGTAATATGCACTCTAGCCAGGATTTTAACTCCTATTTCCCTAGAAGTCTAATCCAGACCTTGAACTACTTCAACCACCTTTTTATCTTCTTCTAGAAGCTCAGATAGGTTATGGATCACAAAGACAGTTGCTGGAATTTAACCATGTCCCGTAACAGTTTAACTGCAGCCTTTAACCTCTTCTCTGTATACTCTACATGATTTCTCTGCCACTCTTCCTTTGACAAAGTAGTCAGGTAGGGTGTTTCCTAACATTTTCTTAGGGGCTGTGGACTCCTAAGGTCCTTGACATCTCTCTATATGTACCCTGGAAAGAGTATGGACTACATTAAAATGCTATTCTGTAAAGTAAAATAAGTGGCAGCTGGCACCATACAGCTTTGTTATAATGAAGACATGAGGTGGTTGCCATTAGACAGTCCTGCACTAATGAGAACAGTAGGAGTCTAGCATTACAATGGTCTAATGAAAACAGGAAATGGCTGACATTAGATTGGTATAATGAAAACAGGAGGTGGCTGGCATCACACTTATACAATAAATAAATTAAGATTTTTTGGCCCTACCAATCTCATCTTTTCTTTTATATTATTCCAATGTGCAATAAAGAGGCTTAAGCAAAGTCAGCGCCAGTGGCAGTAAAGGATATTCTTTGTTCCAACACTTCAGAAGCATAGAGATGTCACACACTTGCAATTATTTTATTTCTTTTTGATTGCTATGCAATCAAAATACAGATATGGTTTTAAAAATTGATATCTAATCTACACAAATTCTTGCTTTCATTTAAAAAATAATGAAAAGCAGTGTGTATATATATATATATATGTATATATATACGTAATGAAAAATATGAAAGGCTACAAATAGCCTCTTGAAAATGACTTTCAATAAGACAGGACTTTTTAATTAGCCTCCTGTTTACCCCTCCCCAGTTTGGCCGCAGTATCTAATGGCTAAAAATATGTCAGCATTTTTCATGTAATTTAAGAGAATGAGACCAAGAGACGAAGTACATGCCAAGCAAAAAAAAGAAGAAAAAGAAAAAAGTTAAGCACAAAATCAATCATTCAGCTAATGGGCTTTCTTCTAGGAACAGAAAGGTCAGGTGTTTTTGTTCCTTGTTTTTCAAGCTAACCTCTCTAGTTGAGACTTTTTAATTATTATTGCACACGAGGGTCTTCTGTGTAGCTCTTAGGCAATAAATACACAACCATCCTCCCTTTTGTTGTAACTTCTGGTGCCATCAGAAACTGATTGATTCCCACTCTCCTCAATCTAGCTGAATTCACCACCAAGTTCATATAGTTCAAGGCCAGTGCATTAAGACACTGCATTAATCCACTCATATAGTACCTTTCAATCCCTCAGTCTCTCATTTCTCATCTTGAAGCTCAACCACAACGTTTCTGGACATTTTCCATCAAACGAAGAGATGAAATGAAGCAAGAAAAAAAATTTAGAGTATGATTTTCAAAGCAGCAATTAGCGTGCTGCAATGTTCCAACATAAAACGCTGTGCTTCCTGCAGCCTGGTATTCTGCCGATAGCTTCAGTTTCCATGCTCAGATTGCAGTGAAAATATTCCAGTCAGGTAGCTCTGAGTGAAACAGCAGTGTGGTGCAAATAAGGAAAAGATAATCAAATCAAACTTTCTAATCGAGTTTTGCTATGCTGACTCTCTCTAGCCTGCAGTTTGCATGTTGTTTTACAACACTGCAGAATTAGTTTAAAGAGTAAATACTTGTGAGTTTATAGAATCCTGTCATGTCTCACATATACCGAAGAACAAATGAAGGGAAATAATCTTCCTGTGCTGATTCTGTTATTACTTTAATTTATTTGTGTCTTTGGTGTGGTACAGATTGAATCCTTTGGAAGGAGGGAAATAGGAGAAAAAGAAGAAGCCAGAGGGGCAAAATGGGGTGAGTGCTGTTAAAATTTTTCTTTCCTTTCCTTTTCATTTGTTTTTATTTCTTCATCAAACAGCTGAACAAAAATAAAAGAAAAGAAATAATCATACCTTGTGGACCAGATTTTTAAACTGAGACGTATGGCACTGGAAGCGGCATATGTCTTAGAAAATCTGCTGTTATACATTTTGTGTGCAAGCCACAGACATGGCTTAATTGAGATAGGAGGCGACACGTGCCATGCATCTAAGATTAGTGTCTGGCCCTCAGCCATTAATGCTGGCATCCCAGGAACCAATTCAGTCCTCTGCCAAACTTCTGCTGGGATTTGGATTCACTGAATCCGACTCACAGTCTTTAATCCCCCCAAGCAGTATCTCTTTGAGTTGTCAAGCTTGCAAAACATCCAGGTGGTGGTCCAGCCATGACAGTGCCTGTATGAGCTCAAGAAGCAGTCTACTCTGTTTAAGTGTTTTACTACACAGAAAGCTTCTAGAAAGCTGTGCAAATCTGAGTACAAGAGCTTCCCCCCTCTTCTTTTCTTGTGTCCATTGTATTTCAGAGACAGTAGTCATATTGCCAGTTGCATAAACCTTCCAATCTTTTTGAATATTTGAGATCTTACAAACACCTTATGCTATAAATCTACTTATTGGATCGCGCCATTTTCTGATAAGTATTTTTCATTATCTTTGCAATAAAATGGAATTTTCCTCGGTTTTCAAACTAAAAATTTTTTTCAGGGTTGGCAACTTTATTACATTATCAAATCAGTCAATATTTCCTGTTGTGATTGAGTCTTGTTATATGTAATTTTGGATTCAGATTCAGATAAACTATGGAATTTATAAAGTTACGTTTTCTAGCAGAAAATATATTGTTTTAATAAAATTTTAGACAAATAGTGTATCACTGTAACTACTAGTCTTAATTTAAGATAACATATTGAGCCCTTTGTCTATAATATACAAAATAATTTATAATTGTGTTACACCAAAAGTGCCATTTGATTATAGTGGATTCTGTGTCATACTGCATGCCACAACTAGCACCTGACACTCACAGTAGTGCATGAATGAATGTGACAGTGAAGTCCCTACAGGAGTCAAGGTTTTTAAGTTGTTTTAAATAATAATATGGAATGTACTCCCTTCTGGTTTCTAAGCAAGTAAGGAAAACAGCATCATCAAAAAGGTGCCTACCTTTTAATGGAATGCAGAAATTAAAATTTAAAAAGTCTGGAAACGCACACACACAAGGTCAAGAATCATGGGAAAGTAAAAATTTAAAACTGAGCCACAAAGATGCAGCTAAACTACTTTCTGAGAGAAACATCTTTCCTAGACGTATTCTCTTATAAGAAAGGAGTAATTCTAAATTGCTACACAGTTAGCTAAATAAATGGTTTTCATTTTCACATGCATCTCTAATCTCATTTTGGATAGTACATTAAAGTACAAATATTGAAATGATCCCTAGATTTTATTGATTGCCCTGTGATTTTTTTTTCTGCGTATACTCACAGATTGAAGGAACACGTGTAATCTATATAAGCAGTTAGAATGACCTCACCTTATCCAAATATAAAGACTGGATTATAATCCAGTCTACATAAACAGAACACTTTCTGTCTTTTTCCACTTTACTAAATTTAATTTATTTTGTAAATTGTTCTTGCACATTACTGTCTTCTAACTTTCCTGCCATTCCCAAGGCATATAAATGATTCCTTAATTTAGTGCACTGTAGTGTCTTTGATAATAGATGTTAAAAGTTTGTAAACTATATATGACCACAAGAGCGTCCCAGCTTAGATACAGCCTAAATTTACTTTGTACACAAAAACTATTTTACTACAGTATGTAGTTGTGCCAGATCCAATCAATGAACTGGAGCTAACCCTAGACAATTCTTGGGAAATCTCCAAGGAAAGCTTAGTGAGAAATACTAAGTAAACTGGACTGTTTACCAGATGATATCATCCTTTTCTTCTAAGCCAACATTAAACTAATGAGTATTAATCTGTATTATTTCACCTGATGAGTTCCCTGCCTTTTGAGAGCTTATGAGAGGACCTCTGCTCTCATTATTCCCCTTCTTCTTCTACGATAAACTTAATTTTTTGCATTAAGTTTATAGGGACTATTACCAATTATTCTGTCATATGTGGCCCTGAACACCTATTTTATAGCTGTAACAGAAACTGAAATGGGTGCTCCAAGTGGGCTTGTCCAAAGCCACATCTCTACTGTCAACCTGGTCTGGGGAAGAATGGACAGCTTGTCTTGTCCTGAGATTCTTTCCTGATTAGAGGTAAAGAGCATGGCATTTAATATTAAAAGCTCAATGGCAGTTCTTGCAGATAAACTGAATTTACTCATGGAGATTTTTGGACCAAATTTCAGTTTGGATTATTATATTAGCCAAGTAAATAGCTTTTATATCCTCAGGAAATAGTTAAAGCTCTCATTGAATGGTGCAACTCAACTTATACCATTGTTTAAAGGAAGTAAAAAATCACATAGTTGGATCTAGGATTATATGATAATAGCAAAATTTACTGGTTCTGTTCATGCAGCTAGTTTCATTAGAACTAATATTTGTGCAGTTCATAGAATCATAGAATCATTGAATAACCAGGTTGGAAGAGACCCACTGAGTCCAACCATTCCCACCAATCTCTAAACGATGCCCCTCAGCACCTCATCCACCTGCACCTTAAACACCTCCAGGGAAGGCAAGTCAACCACCTCCCTGGGCAGCCTGGTCCAGTGCCCAATGAACCTTCTGGTGAAGAATCTTTTCCTTACGTCGAGCCTGAACCTCCCCTGGTGGAGGTTGAGGCCATTCCCTCTTGTCCTGTCCCCTGTGGCTTGGGAGAAGGGGCCAGCTCCCACCTCTCCACACCTCCTTTCAGGTAGTTGTAGAGACCAATAAGGTCTCCTCTCAGCCTCCTCTTCTCCAGGCTAAACAACCCCAGCTCTCTCAGTCGCTCTTCGTAAGACCTGTTCTCAAGCACCTTCATCCAGCTTCATTGCTCTTCTCTGGACTCGCTCCAGAGCCTCAATATCTTTCTTATCATGAGGGACCCAGAACTGAACACAGTATTTAAGGAGTGGTCTCACCAGTGCTGAGTACAGAGGGAGAATAACCTCCCTGGACCTACTGGTCACACTGTTTCTGATACAAACCAGGACGTCATTGGCCTTCTTGACCACCTGGGCACACTGCTGCCTCATGTTCAGTCAGCTATCGACCAACACTCCCAGGTCCTTCTCCTCCAGGCAGCTTTCTAGACAGACTTCTCCTAGTCTGTAGCTCTGCATAGGGTTGTTGTACCCCAAGTGCAGGACCCGGCATTTGGCCATGTTAAACCTCATCCCATTGGTCTCTGCTCAGCAGTCCAGCCTGGACCTTCATCCAGGTCATTGATGAAGACATTGAACAATTGCTACATGAATGATTTTTTTTTTTTTTTGCTTAATATTACAAATCAGGAGTAGTTTTTTTCTAGAATTTCCTTAATGCAAACACTGCTTTGTGTCAGACATAATTGGCAGGTAAATATTTTCCTTGTATCTGGGAATTAAATCTACTTTTAGGATCTTACATAATAGAGAATAAGGGCACATTTTAACCATCTAAATTTTTCTTTCCCACTAAACATGTATTGTTATTAGATGTAATACAATTATTAGATTAGTAAAGTTTTTATATTCTCTAGGAAAAATTGAAGCTTTCTAGGAATGTTGTAATTTTACTTCCACCAAAGAAGCTAGCAGTAGATAAGCTAGCAGTACTCCCTGTTCCCAAATGAGGCAAACTACAATATAGACTGAGCTATGATAAGAGAGACTATCCACAAGATGAAGGAAAAGCCTTCTTGCCTTCTACTCAGCACCAGTGAGGTTGTATGTAAAATACTGCACCCAGTTTAAGATGTAACAATTTAAGAGAGATAAGAAGAAATCATAGAGGGTCCAGTCAAGAACTACAAATATAACCAGGACTGCAAAGTATTTACTATGAATGGCACCTGGGGAAACTGAGGTTATATAGCTTGGTGAATAAGAATCTAAAGGGCTTCTCTCTGCATCTGTTTAAAGGGTAATGCAAAGATGATGCAGCCAAAGTCACTTTGATAGTGCTAGATGATGTAATGAAGGGAAATGTACACAAGTGTTCACTTGGGAAAATGCAATTGTACATGAAGAAACAATTTTGGATGAAGGTAGTGCCACACATTGTAAGGCTGACCAAGGAGATAGGGCATTTGTGTCCATGCAGATGCTCAAAACTTGACTAGACAAAAGGAAGGTTGATTGACTCAATATTAGTCCTTGCACCAAGAATTGGGTTTTACTGGACAGCCACCTGAGATCCCCTCCCACCAGCATTTCTGTGGTTTTATGCAATATCCTATGCATTACAAAGAAGAGCTGGCTGAAACATGAGTGTTGGTAAAGTAAGTCTAACAAAACGTTTGATCAAGAGGAGAGACTTGAAGCTAGAAGTGTAATATATTGTCAGATAATAGTTATGATATGAGTATCAGCCTATGATTCGCATTCAGTGAGGGCAGTGAGATGGGCCATGTTTGGTAGTGCACTGCTCTGTAAATCCCTGTGGTCTCTGATGTCTCACTGGGTCACAATGCTCTTAGGATCCATCTCAGATGCATCAAAAGGCTCAAAGGCGTAATATATTTTCTACTTACTTGTCAGCAAAATCACTGTTGGGTTGCATTCTCTTGGACAGAACAGTTGAGAGCCTTTGGATCTGTTTTCCTACTCTTATATCTGTGTGGGAATCATGTGTGCAAATTAGTGTCAGTTTGTCTCCAATCACAACAAGTAAATGGCTACTGGATTTATTTCTTTTGTTCTGCATTTCTGTCATAAGCTTTTTATTTTGTCATAGATTTCATTTTCATAAAACAGTGCGTTGTAGACTGGGCACAACAACATTAAACTCTCATTTTCAACAAAGGAAAAGAAAGAATAGCTGACAGTATAAACTTTCTGATCCTTCCAGTTCCTCTCAAAAAAAAAAAAAAAAAAAAAAAACTCAGACAAAAAATTAGACATAAAGATTCATTCTAAACCAGAAATGACTAAACATCCTTATTTCTGTTTTATATTGTCATCACTCTCAATGATTTATTCATTAGATCAAGTACATTTGAATCTAATATTTTTTTCTCTCTCTTTGCATTCCAAAGGTGCCCTTGCTAAGTCAGAATTCTGAGCATACACTTTAATTTCTACTACAGGTCTCACTGACTGCATCTGATATTTACAAATTTGTGTATTTAATTAAATACACATGTGGATCCAGCACTAAATTGGAGGTCCTGTAGTGTTGTCTCACAGTTACCTTTTTCTCTCTCATCTAATGTGATGCGCATTAGGTTTTTTTAAGACAATAGGAAGAATAACGGGAGGTTCCAGGGAAAAAGAATGCCAGATTTTCTTTCCCAAATATATATATTGTGGCAAAAGTTCTGCCTGATATTTCTAGTTTCAAAAGTTTCACAACTCAACCAACTCAATAATTTAACAAACCGTGTCAACTGCAAAGGGAAAAAAAAAGAAAAAGGTATGTGGGAGGCCTTGAATTTTTATCTGTGTAGGACAAAACCTTTCAATATTTTTTCTGAAGTCATTTGTCTCCTTTGCTGAGAGAATGAAATAGGAAACAATTTTCCCTCAGAGTATATCAAAGTGGATCTCCATGTCTATTATGCTTTCCCAAGATTTATCGAAATCACCTGAAAATACTTGTCTACACTCAACCTATGTAGCTAAGAAATGGAATTTACATTCAGTGTAACAGAGAGTTCCATACATATTTTTACAAATAATTTTCACCATGTATGTACTTTCCCAGGATGTCTCCTATATAATATCTTTCAGGAATTATTATCATCTGCTTCTTAGCCCCACTCAGCTGTACTGCTTTGGAACCATGTACAGTAGAGTACATAGACAAGCAACTACAAGAAGGGGAGGAGAGAGAGGATAATTCTTTACATAACCATCACTGAATCATAGAACCATAGACTCATAGAATGGTTTGGGTTGGAATGTGCCATAAAGATCACTTAGTTGCAAAACCCCTCCCATGGGCAGGGACATCTCCCATACCAGGCTATTCAAGCCTCCATCCAACCTGACCTTGAACACTTCCAGAGAGGGGCTATCCGCAGCTTCCCTGGGCAAGCTCTTCCAGTGTCTCACCACCCTCTTCAAGAACTTCTTCCTTATGACCAATCTAAATCTTCTGCCTTCCACTATGAAGCCATTCCTCCTTCTCCTATCTTTACATGCCTTTGTAAAAAGTCCTTCCCCTGCCTTATTATAGGCCCCCTTCAGGAAGACTGCTATAAGATTTGCCTGGAACTTCCTCTTTTCCAGACTGAACA
The DNA here is from genome assembly GCA_033558105.1 of Coccyzus lansbergi. Classification (NCBI taxonomy): domain Eukaryota; kingdom Metazoa; phylum Chordata; class Aves; order Cuculiformes; family Coccyzidae; genus Coccyzus; species Coccyzus lansbergi. Next base: position 2,287,199 of record JAUMJK010000168.1, read on the forward strand.
ACCCCAACTCGCTCAGCCTGTCCTCATATGGGAGGTGCTCCAGCCCTTTGATCCTCTTTGTAGCCCTCCTCTGGACTCATTCCAACATTTCCATATCCTTCTTAGGTTGAGGATTCCAGAACTGGATGCTATACTCCAGGTGGGGTCTCACAAGAGTGGAATAGAGGGGCAGAATCACCTCCCTCAGCCTACTGCCCATGCTTCTTTTGATGCAGCCCAGGATATGTCTGGCCTTCCAGGCTGTGAGCACACATTGCTAGTTCATGTTGAGCTTTACATCAACCAGCACCCTCAAGTCCTTCTCCGCAGGGCTGATCTCAATCAGATTGTCCCCCAACCTGTACTGAAACTACAGATTGCCCCAACCCTATTGTAGGACCATGCACTTGGAATTGTTGAACCTCATGAAGTTCAGACAGGTCCACCTCTCTAGCACGTCCAAGTCCCCTTGGATGACATCCCATGAGTTTTTAGAAACAAGATATCTCACTCTTTACTTTCCATGGATACCAAAGAAGGAACTGGAGAGTGGACTTCAGTGATCAAGCCCTTATAATCTTGGTTACTATGCAAAAAGAGAGATGAGATGCATCTTCAACCACTTGGGACTTCAGTAGCAAAAATTATCTGGTTCCAAGCACACTGGAATACTTGCAAACATGGAGTGCAATATTCAAAGGAACAACACACAATTCATTGACTATGTGGGTGAGTTGATACCTTTATTATGGCAAGAGGAGGACAAGCAGGTTTTATAGCTAGAATGGTGACTGAATATTGCAAGTCCAGGGGATGATGTTCCAGCTAAAGGATGATACAAAAATTGTAAGTTGCTAATGTGTCTGGTTAGTACCAAAGGGAAACTTTTTTCCGTTTCTTAAATTGCATTGGATAAGACTGAACTGGGAAGAAAGTGAAACTTCCAAAGCAGATAGTTGTTCTATGATGGTGTTTCTACTAGCTCTACAGCATATACATATGTTGACAAACAAAGAACAGCTGCTTTATTGTCAACATTCAATGTTAAGACATAGATGCTCTGCCTTACAAAGGGAACTCTTCTCGTAGCAAAGTATAGTTAAATTAAATATCCCATCTTGCCTGAATCCTAAAGGAAATGAAGCAGGTATACACACTGCATTTTAAATTATCAAACTGAAGTACAAGAGCAGCATATATTAAAGGTTTTAGCACAATGCTGCATCCAAAGCAATCTGCTTTTTTATTATTATTATTATTTTAAACTACATTAGGTTTCTCTAAAAAAAAAATCACTGCACTTGTACAGCACAAACATACTAATAGACAGGTTAGAACTAGCAACTCCTATATGAACCTGTGCATTCTTCTAGCTTGGCAAAATTCCTAACAAGGATGTACTAAGAGTCATGAAGTGCCTTGTTCTCACCTTGATGAGCACTTAAAATGTAATTTACTGTTGCTTTCAATTATTGTAGATTCCACAGGTGTTTACTGTTTTTGGCATCCTGGAACCTCACAGTCAAATGATGATAAATGAATGTAATGATTTGTTCTGTTTTAACAGAAATCTGGTAGTAAGGCAAAATAAGATATTTTGGCCAATCTGCATGACTACTTCTTGAAACTTTAATAAACTGTCAAAAAGATGTGCTAACATTATGGTGAAAAAGATGCTCCAGAATGACAGACTCTTTTTCAAGGAATAAGTTATTTCTTTCAAAAAAAAAAAAGAACGATAAAGTAAAATATTTTGCAAATGTGTTATTTGTGTTAATTATGTAGAAGGTACTCTTTGGCTGTGTAATTTCATTCCCATCTAGCACCCAAAGAAGGTGTTCAAGTGCTTAGGAATTTGACATCTGCTCTCTGAGTTATCCATTCTTCTGCAGGCAAAAGCTATGGAAAACCTTCAGTAACTTTTTACCAACCTTTTAAATGTCCTAGGTTTTTATTCTTTCCTTTTCTTCCGTACTCCTTTGTATTTTACTTTTTGGCCACAAAGGAAGCAGCTAGTATGAAATAAAGTGTTTACTAAATCCTTTCTGTAGTCCCTTTCTTGTGTATTAAATCTTCCGGGATTGTACCAGATCGAGAGTGTGGCTAAATATGCACTTAATGGGTTCCTGCAGGGTAATATTTGGTTCTGATGCAAACCAGAAAACATATGATTTACAGAACAAACAAATTCTGTGTTTGAAAGGCATATTTATTAAGGTTTGTATTAGGTTCTTTCAAGCCTCTATACTCTATTTCACCTTGTGAATAATTAGTGTTAGACCTAGTGTCACTTGCAGTCATGCTGCCAGTCAGGTTGCTCTTCTTAAGCAATATTGATAGCACATGTTTCTCTGTGCCTTGACCAACTATGACAAAACTTATCAAAGGGTTTCTATTCTGGAGATTTGAGGGAATGCAGTCTCCATGCCTGTCTCATGGAAGTCTTTGATCTGTCTGCTAAAAGTGCTCATTAGTGATGATGGACATTGGTTCAGAAGAAACCTGACCATCATCCCTTTCCTTTGATGATATATGAAGTATAGATGAGTATTTTTGTTTTAAAAAGTTCATTTCTGTGAAACATTTATCTTTAACAGCCACAAGTCCTTGAAGGGGTGAACTGTATTCCAGGACATCCACTAGACTGTTGGAAAAACTTGGAAACTGCAAGATCTGTGGGAGCTGCAAGCTCCAGCACAGCTGAATTACCGAATCTCAAAAGAAAGTCTTTAAAAGATAATCACAACCGTGAGAGTCAGGGATCTGAAAAGAGACCTTTTACCCAAAATCTTCAGATAAGAAAAGTCATGAGAAACTGATCATCTGAGTTTCTCTGATTGTTATGGCTTGCTATGTTATGCTGTTTCAAGATAGCAAGCAGCTGTCTCAAGAGAAGTGCTTCAGATCAGAGAAAAGCTCAGCCTCTGGAGATGCAAGTTATTGGATATCACTCAGGTTTTGAAAGTTCAGTTTTATAAATACTTCTCTGGGGAAAATACCCTCTATGGTAATTGTAAAACGATGAGTATCATGTACAGGGGGACAACCACTTCCCTAGTTCTGCTTTTACCAGGATGATCACCTTCCCTGGAGGTGTTTAAGGCACGGGTAGATGAGGTCCTGAGGGACATGGTTTAGTGTTTGATAGGAATGGTTGGACTCGATGATCTGGTGGGTCTCTTCCAACCTGATGATTCTATGATTCTATGATACTGGCTTTTTTGGACCCCTAGTCACACTGCTGGCTGATATGCAGCTTGTTGTCAACCAATACTCTTAGATTCTTTTTCCACCAGGCATCTTCTTGTAGAACCTTCCTACCCTCAAGGAGACCAACACTTTTGCCTGCCTTCGTGCCATCTGCAACCTCACTGAGGGTACACTTGATCCTCTCATCCAGATAATTGCTAACGATATTAATCAGAACTGCCCCAAAAATGATTCCTGGGGAATGCCACTTTTGATCAGACACACAATGGATTTAACTCAATTGACTGTCACTCTTTAAGCCTGGCTATTTAGCCAGTTTATTACTCAACAAAGTGTATGCTCATCCAAGTCATAGGTAGACAGTTTCTCCAAAAGACTGCTTTAGGAAATGATGTCACAGGCTTTACTAAAATCTGGGGAGTCTTTACTAGTCCCTCATCCATTAAGCAGGTTACCTTGTCATAGAAGGAGATTACACCTGCCTTTCCTAAACCTGTGAAAACTGGGCCTGACCCACTGTTTATCCTGTAAATGCTTCATAATATCACTCCACAAACTTTCCTGACACTGAGATCAGGTTAAGAGACCAGTAGTTCCCCAGATCATCCTTCCAACTCATCTTGTAGATGAGTGTCACATTTGCTAATCTTCTATCAGGTGGGACTTCCCCAGTTAGCCAGGACTGCTGATAAATAATTGAAAGTGGCTTGGTAAGCACTACTGCCAATTCCTTCAGTATTCTTGGGTGGAACTCACCCAGCCCCATAGACTTGTATGTAACTGGGTGGAGAAGAAGGTCACTAGCTATTTCTTCTTGGATTATGGGGGCTGCATTCTTCTTCATGTGCCTGTCTTCTAGCCCAGGGGACCGAGTACTCAGAGAACAATTTGTCTTACTCTTAAACGCTTAGGCAGAGAAAGCATTAAGTACTTCAACCCCTTCCTTCTCTTTTACCACTAAGCTGCCTCCCATATTAAATAAAGACTGGAGAGTCTCCTTAGACTTTCTTTGGCCACTAATATATTTATAGAAGCATTTTTTATTGTCCTATACCAGAGTTGCTAGATTAAATTTTAGTTGAGCTTTGGCCCTCCTGATTTTCTCACTTCATAACCTCATGAAATCTTTGCAGTCCTCCTGAGTTACCTGTCTCTTCTTCCAAAGGCTATAAACTCCTTTTTTTCCCCCTGAGTTCCAGCCAGAGCTTTCTGTTCAGCTAGACTAATTTTCTTCCCTGCCGGCTTGTCTTTTGACACATGGGAACTGCCTGATCCTGTGTAATTAAGACTTTCTCCCTGAGGAACGTCCAGCCTTCCTGGACTCCTTAAATAAACAAATAGATAAATATATATATACTTTTGTGATTAGTACATCTGTCTATATAAAACCAAAATATATTTTGTCATAAATCAAACACAATGAATGTTGTTATCTTTTTTGTTTATACATTGCCATTATCCTAATCTAACCCCATTTACTCTAACTTCTTAAGTCCAATTTATCAGTAAAATTCTCACCTTAACATATTATGGACTTATCTAGCTGTGTGTTGGACATTTTGTGTGGAATGATATAATGAGGAAAAAAAAGTGAAAAAGTGAGTATACTTCAGTCAGTGTAGTAAAGCCAAAGGGACTAGTTGAATCCTGCCAGTCTGGTGATGACTAGAGTGATACCCACAGAGATTTATTGTCTACCTTGCACAGTAATGAGCATTCAAAGATTCAGCTTTTAACAGAAGCATCTAAACCCTAAAATCTGCAATTAAGAGTGAGGTTTCCATGGAGATAGCTGTGAAAGACTCAATGGAGTTGGAAAATAAACAACTTGTAGAGTGTCAGACACATAAACTAACCTAAAAGTTAAAGAAAATCCTAGAAGAAAACAAGGTATGGAATATTTTCTGTGCTGTTACTCCTCACATGACCTTAATGTTTTGCTATAAATATAAGTGATTCAGAAAAAGCAACCATGACAGATCATATTTACAGGTATTTTTACATTTCATCTAGAGATGAACATATGAAGCTAGAAAAGAAAAAAATATCTAATGCCTTATGTGATGGATATTAGCAATGGCCTATATTCATCCTTACTGTAAAATAATAGGAAAATTAAATCATTACACATTGAATATGTTGTAGGAAAAAAAAATCTGAAGGATAATTAGTAAGGATGTAAAAATCAAACAATACAAAGTTACAAAATGCTAGTAATAAGGATGATCTAATTCAGTTTTATATTTAGATGTCTAAACTTAAGTGGAATGAATCTTTCCTTGAACGTCCTCAAGGACACTGGATTTATCCATTTATAAAACACTGATTTCGAGAGAACTGAAACACTAAACACTTTAGGCTAAAGCACTAGCTTTATCTGTCATTTACAACAACTGGAATACATCCTGTGACAGTTTTCATTGACATAATAAACCTTGTCAACTTAATAGCTAGATGGGGAGTCTGCTTATTTAGAATTCTCGTGATTCAAAATGTGTGATGTAAAGCCTTATTTTGTTCACACTTTTCAAACCCTTCTCTGGACTCAGTGTTTTTCATTTTATCGCAGACTTTTTCATCACTGCAGCCTCAGACACTAAAAAAAAAAATCAACTTTTCCTCACCCTTGCCAGGCAATGTTAATGGATTACTGTTTTACAGGTGAAAACCAGCTGAAAAAGGCATGTTATAGTCAAATGCCCAATTAAAGACAGCTAGCATCTGATTATTCAATGTACTTGGCATTTAACTGCTGTTTTATGTGTTCAGAGCACGACTTCAAGCACTTCTGCAAATCAGGCGCACAGATCTTGAATCAGATATGTAGAAGAGAGGCAAGAAATGCTAGTCTAGGATGATTGAGTTTTACCCAGGTTAATTTCAGGGTTTTATTCAGTGGCTGTGATGTGAAATGCAGAAGTAGGCTGATGTCACAATCCATGTCTCTTACTCAAAACATTACTTTAATAAGAAGTTAAAACCTTCACTTTCCATTTGTTAAATGCCACAGAGTTCACCTTCAATAGATATTGAAAAGTAACTTTCTTTTTTATGAACTGTAAGAATAGTTCAAATTCTTCTCCTTTGCTTGAGATAGGGATAAATACTTTCTTTTGTTCCAGCGTGAGTAGCAACACTATTATGAGGAAAGCAGTAATCAACAGTTCATTTTTAAATGAAAGTATCTGTATTTTTTACAGACCTCATTGCTATACATGTACATTAGGTATTTTCAGGACACATTTGGAAGAGTTGTATATACTTAGTACTCATTTTTGTATTCTAAATGGATGTAGGATAGAGCTACCTGTATGCTCATGTCAGCCAAAACAGTGGCAGTTCCAGATGTTTTCCATAGGAGGACTTCAGGTGAACAGCTGCATTTTGCAGAATAAATTGGGACTCTCAGGTTAGCTCTGCTATTTTAAAGTTAGACGTCCAAAGATGCACTTTCCAGCTGAAAAAGGAACTGCAACAGGAGACTGCTCCTTGAGGTGATACTAACAGGGTGACTCCAAAGTAGTCAATGCTGTCACTGCTGTGAAAGATTCCTACAGGCCTACAGAGTGGAGCATTCAGGTGAAGCTGCTCCAGGCTATTCAAACCTCTTTATGCACCTATGACACAAATTTAATATGTAAGATGATTCTGTGCTGGTTTTGGATCTTATCTTTCTTCTAGCAAACTTACTTTTTCCACTATGCTTTATGCAAGATTTTTTTCTGAGTTCTAGTTATTGTTACCTTTCTTCTACACGCTTTCATCCTGAAATAATCTTTCTGAAGGATAATAATTTGCACAGTACTCACTAGACAAGGTCACATTACTGATTATTGGAAAGGCTTTTACAATATTAATTATTTTATACACTATCCCTCCAGCACTTTGGCAACATTTCCTATCAAAGTAGTTGTAACTAGAGGCCAGTGACAAGTGGGGTTCCCCAGGGCTCAGTGCTGGGTCCAGCCCTGTTCAATGTCTTCATCAATGACCTGGGCGAAAGCATTGAGAGTACCCTTAGCAAGTTTGCAGATGACGCTAAGATGGGTGGAAGTGTCTATCTGCTGGAGGGCAGGGAGGCTCTACAAAGGGATCAAAATGGGGTGGACTGCTGGGCTGAGTCCAACGGCATGAGGTTTAACACGGCCAAATACCGGGTCCTGCACTTGGGGCACAACAACTCTATGCAGAGCTACAGTCTAGGAGAAGTCTGTCTAGAAAGCTGCCTGGAGGAGAAGGACATGGAGGTGCTGATTGACAGTGACTGAACATGAGCCAGTAGTGTGCCCAGGTGGCCAAGAAGGCCAATGGCATCCTGCCTTGTATCAGAAACGGTGTGACCAGCAGGTCCAGGGAGGTGATTCTCCCTCTGTACTCAGCACTGGTGAGTCCGCTCCATAAATCCTGTGTTCAATTGTGGGCCCCTCACAACAAGAAGGATGTTGAGGCTCTGGAGCGAGTCCAGAGAAGAGTGACAAAGCTGGTGAAGGGGTTGGAGAACAGGCCCTATGAGGAACGGCTGAGAGAGCTGGGGTTGTTTAGCCTGGAGAAGAGGAGGCTGAGGGGAGACCTCATTGCTCTCTATAACTACCTGAAAGGAGGTTGTAGACAGGAGGGTAATGGCCTCTTCTCCCAAGTGACAGGGGGCAGGACAAGAAGGAATGGCCTCAAGCTCCAACCAGTGGAGGTTTAGGCTAGAGATTAGGAGGAAGTTTTTCACAGAAAGGGTCATTGGGCATAGGAACAGGCTGCCCGGGGAGGAGGTTGATTCACCTTCCATGGAGGTGTTTAAAGCATGGTGGACAAGGTGGTAAGGGGCATGGTTTAGTGTTTGAAAGGAATGGATGGACTCAATGATCCGATGGGTCTCTTCCAACCTGCTGATTTTATGATTCTATGATTCTGTGAAAGTATCTTATCATCTTATTTACAAAGACACCTAGGAATTCCTGAGTTCTAGCTGTGATCCAAACAGATCCTAAACCAGAGAAAATGTGCCCACTGCTTTACATGATGTTATCTGAGGCCTCCAGGAGTGCTCTGTTCAAAACAACTTGAGAATTGACTTACATAGTTTTGAAACAATTATCACCAGAAACTCCAACACCTATAAAACTGGGTAGCAGGTGGTTTTCTGTTTCTAATGTTCTTTACAGCATTTAATGATCTTGATTGACAACTTGTGTAGACTTTCCACTTCACTGCATAATCCTCTCTTCCAGATCATTAATAAAATGTAATAAAAAGCATGGAGTCTCATGTAAAATCTGGAGAATCTCTCTGTTAATATACTAGCATTTTTAAAATGCTTCTGTTTTCTGTTTCTTAGCCAGTTCTGTCAGTTTTATATCCCTTATTCTATCTTTAACATTAAAAATATTTTGTACTATACCTACCACCTATAATTTTGTAAGTTTTACTTTTTTCTCTTTAAAATCTCTTTCCCCTGGTTCAACAGAGACAGTTACAATAGTCTAGATGCTGATATTGATCTAATCAATGAGAAGATGCTAAGCAGTCTCATATTACTGATGCCTTGTGTTGGAGAAAATTGTATGAAAAGAGGTGGATTAAGTGTAAGTGACATATAATAAATACTGTCTGTGCCAATGAATCTTGAATTTCTTCCTGATCAGTGTGAACAGTAAGAATGTCTGTACCAATATTTCAGATAGACTATATCCCATTAGTTAAGGACTTTGTGGTGGATCGTGATGATATTGTGTTAGAAAGCTAGCAGACATGAAAAAAAATGAGCCCAGATCACTTGCTTGTAGAGAAAGGAAGTGTGCTACTGTTCAGCCAGTTATAAAATAGGACTGTGTGTCTGATACTACCTTTTGGGACAAAATCAGTCCTGATGGGATGTGTTACGTGTACTCTGTAGAAAGTTTCTAAATTGAATCCTTTTTGGAATGTAATTAGAAAGACATCTAACATCTAAATCTCAACTTTGAGGTGTGATGAGTTTTTTCACTTGCATTAGAACTATTTTAATGCAGAGAATCTAAAACTTAGGAGTCTGATCTGGTTTCTGTGGGTATCCATATCTCCCAAGCTTATAAATGGGATACCTAAGATGGGTAGAGGATGAAGTTTGGTGTTGGGGTAGGCAGGATGAACTTGTCCCTAGATAAACAGGCAAGTGGAAGTGGAGTATTTATGGATGCTGGATTACCTCTGAAATCACATACAAGATGAATTGTGACGGCATTTTTATGCCTAAACCTTCATCATTTTAGGAACTTGTATTCACGTTTGGATTTGGACAGTTGAGATTATAAAACAAAACCTAAGATTAAGTGAACTATTGCAACCATATCAGATAATGGAGATAACCCTGGTTCTTGTAGCAACTGAAAGTTAAATCTGTGGTTTACAGATTCCTGACTCTGTTCTCTACACAACTAGTAGTGCATCAAAAGCATCCTGAATACAGAAAAGGAAACCCAAGTTTCTCAGAAGACTGGTTGGCAAAGTCTCCTGGGAGACAGTACTTAAGGGCAAGGGAGCCCACGAGGGCTGGGAGCTCTTCAAAAAGGAGATTCTAGCAGCTCAGGAGAAAGACATCCCCGTGTTCTAGAAAAAAAAGCCATCAGGGTTAAAAAGCAGCTTGATTGAACAGAGAGATCATGAGTGATATCAAGAAGAATAGAAATGGGCTCTGGAGGAGGGGACAGGCCTCTTGGGTTGACTACAGGAGGGAAGTGAGGTTGTGTAGAGAAAAAAACAGAGGGGCTAAGGCTCAACTAGAAATCAGGTTGGCTAAGTCTGTGAAAGATAACAAAAAATCTTTCTATAAATATATAAATAATAAAAGGAGAACTAGGGAGACCATACAGTCCCTATTGGATGCAGAAGGAACAACAGTGACAGGGGATGAGGGAAAGGCTGAGGTACTTAATGCCTTCTTTGCTTCAGTTTTTAATTGTAAAGAAAGCTGTTCCCTCTGTGTACAAACCCCAGAACTAGAGGAGGAAAACAAAGCTCCCATGGTCCAAGAGGTGGGGTCAGAGCCTTGCTTGCCCAACTGGACACCCAGAAGTCTATGGGGCCATATGGAATTCACCCAAGGGTATTGATGGAGCTGGCAGATGTACTGGCCAAACCCCTTTCTATCATATTCCAACAGTCCTGGAAGACTGGGGAAGTTCCACTGGACTGGAGGCTGCCTGATCTAGTGCCCATCTACAAGAATGATCAAAGGGAGGATCTGGGGAACTACAGGCCTGTCAGTCTGACCTCAGTGACAGGGAAAGTCATGGAACAGGTGATCTTGAGTGCTATCATGAAGCACATACAAGAGAACTGGGTGATCAGGCCCAGTCAACATGGGTTCACAAAAGGCAAGTCTTTCCAAGCTAACCAGATCACCTTCTATGACAAAGTGACTCAGCTACTGGATGAGGGAAAGGCTGTGGATGTGGTCTTCCTGGACTTCAGTAAAGCCCTTGACACAGTTTTTCACAGCATTCTGCTGCGGAAACAGTCAGCCTCTGGCCTGGACAGGCACACACACCCCTGGGTGGAAAACTGGTTGGCTAGTCGGGTCCAGAGAGTGGTGGGAAATGGTGTTAAATCCAGCTGGAGGCCAGTGACAAATGGGGTTCCCCAGGGCTCAGTGCTGGGACCAGCTCTGTTCAATGTCTTTATCAATGACCTGGATGAAGGCATCGAGTGCACCCTTAGCAAGTTTGCACATGACACTAAGCTGTGTGCAAGTGTTGATCTTCTGGAGGGTAAGGAGGCTCTGCAAAGGGACCTAAACAGGCTGGACCACTGGGCTGAGTCCAACAGCATGAGGTTTAACACGGCCAAATGCTGCGTCCTGCCCTTGGGGCACAACAACACTGTGCAGTGCTACAGTCTAGGAAAAGTCTGTCTGGAGAGCTACCTGGAGCAGTAGGACCTGGGGGTGTTGGTTGACAGCCAACTGAACATGAGCCAGCAGTGTGTCCAGGTGGCCAAGAAGGCCAATGGCATCCTGGCTTGTATCAGAAACGGTGTGACCAGCAGGTCCAGGGAGGTTATTCTCCCTCTTTACTCGTCACTGGTGAGACCACATCTCGAATCCTATATTCAGTTCTGGGCCCCTCACCACAGGAAGGATGTTGAGGCTCTGGAGTGAGTCCAGAGAAGAGCGACAAAGCTGGTGAAGGCCCTGGAGAACAGGTCTTACGAGGAGCGACTGAGAGAGCTGGGGTTGTTTAGGCTGGAGAAGAGGAGGCTGAGAGGACACCTTATTGGTCTCTACAACTACCTGAAAGGAGGTTGTAGAGGGGAAGATGATGACCTCTTCTCTCAAGAGAGGGGGTACAGGATGAGAGGGAATGGCCTCAACCTCCACCAGGGGAGATTTAGACTAGACATTAGGATAAAAATATCACAGAAGGGGTTATTGGGCACTGGACCAGGCTACCCAGGGAGGTCGTTGATTCACCTTCCCTGGAGGTGTTTAAGGCACGGGTGGATGAGGTCCTGAGGGACATGGTTTAATGTTTGATAGGAACAGTTGGACTCAATGATCCAGTGGGTCTCTTCCAACCTGGTGATTCTATGATTCTATGATTCTGTGATTCTATGTTGACCCCAATGCTGTCAAGGAGGTTTGCAGAGGCTCTCACTGTAATGCTTTCTTTCCCATAGGTTTCTTCAATTGTCCTGCAAGGTCTCCTTCCAATATCACTTTGCAAACTACCTCCCTTTCTGACACGTAAATGATATATATCAAGACATAACTGAATACATTCCTAGCAGGTTTTAAAAGGCACTTTTAGTCAAGATTCTAAACCCTCAGAATCCTTCCTCCTTGTCTGTTGTATTCTCCTTTTAATGTGATCTCCCAGACTGCTTGGTGCCTTCAAGACCATAAATTTGTTTTCTTTGATGACATCATTCTTCTTTAAAAAAAGGTTAAGAAGTACATTGACACATCAATTCTTCTGGTAGTTTACAAACAGTCCTAAGCAGTTTTTTAAAAAAGCAGTAATAGTTCAGATGAACAATTTTGAGGACCTCTATGTTATTAAGTTGTAGAATTCATTAAATGTAACAATTCTTCTAAATCCAAACCTACAGTCTTATATTTATGAACGGTTTTGACTGACTGGAGTGTGCATGTCACTATTTGTCTTTCTCATCCCTGACTTATGTATAGCCTCAAACATTTGGGTTTATTTCAGTCGTAAAGATTGGTTTAGTTGTCTCCTCAATGAAGGCAAAAAGAGAAAAAGAGCAACATAGCATGATATAATCTTATTCATTTATTTAGTGAATTAATGTCAACAGAAGAAGTTAACTGAAACCAAAGGTTAAATTAGCTTTATTATGTTCTCTCAGAACATTTGCTTTTTTATCTCAATTAAATAGATTATATTGTAGTACCTCTAATGATTCTCAGGATTAGTTTTGTATGAAATTAAGATGCCTATATATTTTTGTGAGTTGAGCCATAATCTCTTGCAAGATCTTTTTGCTTTGCTGCAAGAAAAAAGCATAAAAGGCATGAGTATTATTTCTTGATGTTGCTAAGTTCATATGCTGTTCTTTTTTACAACATCAGAGGTGTCTTCTCTGCCTGGGCTCATGATGACTACATATCCTATATGAACTTGTGTAGCTGCACACTCAGAAGTTGCTAGCAGTTTGTCAGTGTAATAGCTTAAGGTAAAAACATATTCTGTTAGAAGTATATACAAAAATATATCAGTGGTAGATGACGCCAACTATTTGCCTACATATTATAGAACATTGAATACCCTATTGTTAGTTCTTTTTTTTTTTTTCATGACAGTGTTAAAAATATTTAGGCACAGAGATCAGTTTGTGTTCTCCTTTGTAGAACTAATTTCACATTCACTGGATCCTGTAGCAGAGTACTCATTCCCCATCTTTCCACCTCACAGATAAAAACAGTTCAAATTCTAAGAATTGTTTTAGCCCAGGCTCTTTAAATCAGAAGACTTAGAAAAGATAATATAGAGTAGTGTACAATGAACATCTAATCATTGTGAGAGGTACATGTTCAAATCTAGCCTCTTAGTTATCTTCTCATATGTTATGTTAACAACTTACATCGTTGAAGAGGTGGTCTACTTTCATCAAGAAATGTCCATGATTACTGTTAAAGAGAAAAACAGAAATCAGATTACTTGACTTGTGAAAGTAATTTTTGTGCTCTGTTATACAAATTGAGATTTTTTTTTGGTGTCGTGGATTTTTACTGTGAACATAATTGTCCTTTTAATTGTCTTAGTTCAAAATTACAATTTACCCTGACAGTTATTTAACTGATATGATAACTTGGCAGAAATAATTATTCATTTATTTTGTTTTGCTTTGTTTTAGGCATGCAACTGGCTGAACACCTATGTAATCGTTTGGTCAAAATGCAAACACTAAAAAGAAAAAAAAAAATCTGCGTTGAATTAATGACAGATTTGAGCAAATAATCTGGTTGTATGTTTCCTTTTAGCTAAATCTAGATTTCAAAGCAATCACAGAGGTCAACCCAACTCATAATAATTTTAGAGACAGTTCTTTGCTGTGTGGAGATTTGAGACTGTCTCTTTGAAATATGAAGTTGGGAAAAAAAAAGTTGTTAAATGTTCAAAAGCCATAAACTGTAAAGACAGAAGTTCATATTTAATTTAGGAGGTTTGGCAAATGTTGTATTTGTTGATTTTATGATTATTTTCTGTCCTTTTTTTTGACGTTAAAATGTCACAAGGAGATCTGTAAAGCATAACACGAGTTCTTTCCATTTGCTGGTGTGGATGTATTCTGCTTTCTGGTCATCCTTTCACTGTCAATACTTACATCTGTTGCTCTAAAATGCTATTCCTGGTACAATTGTTTTTTAAATACAAACCCATATGTATGTTCTCAAGAGAAACTTGTAAATTTTACCAAATGGGCATCCCTAAATTACATGCCATCTGCAGCTAGTGATGAGAGGACTAAACCCAGTCAGCTGTGATCTTCCACCACTGCATCTATCATTTTGATTGGCTCGAGGGAAATCAACAGCTTTTGGCTTGAACTTTTCCCACCCCAGTAGGTTATTATGGACTGGTTGAGATGCATCGGGTACAGAATGATCTCTTTTATCTGCAGCTAGGCCTCAAACTCTTTTCTTGAGGAAATCAGCAATAAAATTGCAAAATTCAGCAAAGCAAAAGAAGGCACATAGTCTAGCACTGATTCAGATTTTATGAGTTTGCAGCCTTATTAACTCAGAACGACTGCTGAAATGTGTAAAATATGGAAAAAAATTAAGAAACATTATTATTGCGTATGTAATTGTAAATTAATAGTTCTAAAAAAACCAATGAACTTTTCAGAACAGCATGTTCACATTCTGAAGGGATAATTGCCATAGTGGGAATTGCTATATTAAAGCATGAGACTTTAGGATTATATTAGAGAAAGAGAAGAAAAAAGTAGGAAATTATTAGATAGATGCTACCTCACTGAGGAAAAAGGCCTCTGAAATCCCATTTACATCACTGATCTTCCACTATTAAGTGCCACTCCTTCATGACTACCTTATAACAAATTCCTTTAATGTAATAAAATTTATTGTGCACTAATTAAAACTGCAGTTTAAAAATTTAGCTGGAAATATACTTAGATGCACCTTGTTCTTTCTAAAAAAAGGCTTGGCAAATGTACACGCTTAAATCTCATGACAGTCATGATTTTTTTAATTTACTTCCTAACTGGATGAACTAGTAAAGCCAGAAAACAAGATTTAAGGGCCAGCCCTGAAAAAAACCTAAAAAAACCAAAACCCAAAATACTCCAAAAAACAAAAAAACCCAACCCTAAAACTAACTTTGTTCCTCATCTACAGAGTTTCACATGTTAAATATACTGTGGATTCACTTTCAACTGTAAATTTGCTGTATCATTTAAAAGTTTAGGTTTGTAGGAATGGAAGTCACAGCATCCAACATACATGCCAGGAAGCAGAATTAATTAGGCACATCCTGAGAGACACTGAAAGAAAGGAATGTCTAATATCCCACCTCTCTTCTGGTCTGAGAGATTACGTGTGTCACTGAGATTGAAGATTCAGAACCCCTTTTGAAAGGCATTTGTAGGTATCAGAGTGCAGAAGAGCAACCTGGTCACCTGTACGGACAGACACCTCCTCAGAGCCATGCAAGTGATCACGTCTTTGTAACAGGTGGAATGACAAATCCTCTTGTTTATCTGTTGGCTGTTTCCATGTAACACTATATTAGACAAACAAGCTGCTGCTAGAAAGATTGTACTCCATCTGACAGCAGTTTGGATACCTCTACATGTATCAGGCATCAAAAATTTAAGGCATCCAAATTCCCAGTGTTTAAATTATTCTTTTGGTCTTTCAGCTATATTTGTTTTCAAGTTCTGTCCTCTATGCTAGAATTTTAATATGAACATTTGGCATGCCATGAGAGTGTCTGTAAGATCGAATCCCCTGAGGAATTTAAGCAAAGAATGGCTGAGGTCTCTAAGTAGCTTTATTTAATGGCTAGCTGCTCTGTTGCTCAAAACTGTTAGAATTTAGATGCCCATAGTAGATACACTACAGTTCATCTCCAGTTACCTAAGGAGATATTTTTAAGGTCATGAGTTAAAGGATCATAGGAATTTGGGAATTTCTAAGATACACTGAATGGGAATCAGTATAGCAATTCTGGGATTTTGAATTACATGTATATTTAAAGTCAGCCTGAGTTATAATTTTGTTCTATTAGTTAGGTTATCAATACTTTAGTTTCCAGTTTAGAAAGGTAAAGTATGTGTATCTTCCATAACACAGTGCTGTGAAAGAAAATACGTTAAAGATTGTATATCCTATAGGAGACTAGTTCCTAGGATTTTTGATAAATATTTCAAGTTTGAGGTAAGATAATGTTTAAGATTTTATGGAAGAAATATATGATAAAAGAAAAACTGAATATAGATAAATGGCCTGGTAGATAAAGCATCCTGGAAAGATTTTTCTTCCTGTTTTTTTTTTTTTTTTCTGTCCTTTTGTTCACTAATTTTCATAAAAGCCTCTGCACAAAGACTTAAAAGTAGTTCAGCACTAATCACCATTCCACTTGATGTCTTAGGTAATTACACGCATAGAAATCTTCAAAGTATTTTTTTTCTACTCTTAAGTGGCTAAAACTTCAAGATTGAGAAGTTTTGAACTTGCTTTTGTAAGACACTTGCATGACACTTTACCACTGGAGTCAGTTCACAACCCTACTTGACTAAGTTCACCTGATTGGTCAGTGGTCAATGGCTCAATGTCCAAGTGGAGACCAGAGATGAGTGGCATACTTGATAGATCAGTATTAGAACGGTGTTGTTCAATATCTTTGTCAGACTTGGACAGTGAGATTGAATGCACACTCAGCAAGTTTGCTGATGACATCAAACTGTGTGGTGCAGTTGACATGCTGGACGGAAAGGACGTCATTCAGAGGGACCTTGACAGACTTGAGAGGCTTGCAAACATCATGAAGCTAAACAGGGTTAACTGCAAGGTCCTGCACCTGGGTTGAGGCAATCCCAAGCACAAATACAGGCTGGCCAGAGTGGATTGAGAGTAGCCCTGAAGAGAAGAATGTAGGGATACTGGTGGATGAGAAGCTCAAAATGAGTCAACAATGTGTACTTGCAGCCCAGAAAGCCCACCTATCCTTGGCTGCATCAAAAGAAGTGTAACCAGCATGTTGAGGGAGGTGGTTCTCCTGAGACCTCAGTTGGAGTATTGCATTCAGCACGGGAAGGACATGGATCTGTTTGAGCAAGTCCAGAGGAGAGCCACAAAGGTGATCAGAGGGCTGGAACATTTCCTTTATGAGGACAGGCTGAGGCAGTTGGAACTGTTTAGCTTAGAGAAGAGAAGGCTCTATGGATACCTTTCAGCAGCCTTCCAGTATTCAAGAAAAGCCTACAGGAAAACTGGAGAGAGGCTCTTTATCAGGAAGTGTAGTGGAAAGATGAGGGGTAACAATTTTAAGCTGAAAAAAGAAAGATTTAGATTAGATATTAGGATTAAATTTAGGGGATTTGGAATTGAATGATCTTTAAGGTCTCTTCCAGCCCAAGGTATTCTATGTGTCTATGATTCTATGATCAGTCTTGGTATCATTGCAAGAATTATTATTTTAACAAATATTTAATTTTTGAGGATAAAGGAAAATCAATTACAGCCAAAATAAAAGAAGCACATAAATTGAGTTACTATGCTAGGTTAACCTACTGTATTAACGCCTTGTACTACTGTAACAATTAGAGCCAAAACAAAACTACAGAATTAGTATTTTGAGGCAAGAGAAAACAGTCTCATTTGCTGAGAGCAATAAACTCATTTGTAATAGTTCATATGCACTCAGCTCTCAGCAATGTACTCTACTAAAAATATATGAACTGATGGCAGTCTCAGACTGAAAAATGCGTCAAGAATTTGCTGTTAAATGAGTAAACGTGATTCTGAAAGCAGAAGAAAACAAGAAAACACCTTTGGATTTTGAAAAATCTGCTGTAAAATAAAGTATTTTGCTTTACTTCCCCACTTGAAAGAACTACAGGACTGTCACAGTGCCTTTTCCAAATTATGTACTTTCTCTCCAAAGTATTGCTCACTTAGATGTCTGAAGAGAGGCAAAACCTTTCTATTGATTTTTTCAAGTGTTTTCTTGCTGGTGTGCATTTCTCAGGACTAATGCTGAGACCCTTTCACAGCTTTGCACCATTACCTTTATTTATTACATTTACCAGAAATGTTTCCTCTTTGATGTCCAGTATCCAGAACTCGGAATAGCTGCAACAGCTGGAAAAAGATTAACAGTCTAGCGCTATCAACTAAAGCTTGCAATAGGTGCCATGGAATCATTCTCTAAGTCAATGCTAGGAAATGTTTATTGGTATCTATTTTTATACGAAGAAGAGAGTTGATTGGTAGAAATGTCAAGTGATTTTCAAACAGTTTTGTACTGTCAATGGACAAAATCATCCCCTTATGATGTCAACAAGGATTTTCGTTGTTGACTTTGGTGAAGACAGGATTTAGCTCAAAACACTTGCTTCATAAGGAGACATGGATGGAAAAGAATGTGGAGAGAGTCTTTCAATTTTATTTTACTTAAACTCTCCTCTCTTGTCAAATCTTTAAAACTTGCCTATACATGCCAAGGATGAAGTCTCGTTCCTCACTCAACAGGAGATGACATTTAATCTATCAGAGAAGATTGGTAGGTTGGTAAGTTTTAGCTAAATGAAAAGTTTTTGCTTGTGAAAAATCCTTTTGTATCCCTGTTGTTCATGCAGAGAAGCCAGGAGTTGTTCTGGTTTCATATCATATCCCTGTAACCAAATGCTACATGAAACTCAGTTATGCTTGAGAGGGATGATGGACAAATTGACACTGCAAGAACTTGAACAATGATCTTGAAGGAATGTGAGTATTTTAAACTCTGATTCATTGCATCATTATTCTGCCTTACAATTCTAACTGTACTTAGGATAAGTATTTACTCTTCAGCTTGTTGAGCTAAATTACAGTCAGTAACTCAGTTGCTCTAAGTAACTTTATTCTCTGAAAACTAACAACATATTATTGAGAAGTGGTAACACAGAATATTGGTATACAAAAAGTCCAATGCTTATACTTATTCCTATGGCACACAAGGCTGTTAACGAACTTGTGGTAAAGGGCCGCACCTGCAAGGAGGAGCAGACAGAATCAGAGAATCATAGAATCATAGAACAACCAGGTTGGAAGAGACCCACCGGATCATCGAGTCCAACCGTTCCTATCAAATACTAAACCATGTCCCTCAGCACCTTTTCCACTCGTGTCTTAAACACCTCCAGGGAAGGTGAATCAATCACCTCCCTGGGTAGCCTCTGCCAGTTGTCAATGAACCTTTCTCTGAATTTTTTTTTTCCTAATGTCCAGCCTAAACCTCCCCTGGTGGAGGTGACCCTAAACTTACCAACAGTATTCTATCTCATATACATCATACTAGTTGTAAAACTGAAAGACTGCAAGGGTCTTGTCCTCTTCTGTGATGGCCAACATCCAGTGAGGATCTCATCTACCAGGTTGCTCCCAGACTCAGATCAATGTGTCCCCGAATTCAGTTCCTGAGCTCAGCTACCTCCTAGCTGTGAACCCATTCCCTTGTGTCTGCTCTAGACTATTTATGGTGATGTGTAGTAATAGAGGAGTGGGGACATGATCTCATATATTTGTATGTATTTTATTGCTTTCTAGTTATTAACATCATTATTATTGCTATTGTTATGATTTCATTAAAACTGCAGTTTAATTTCAAACCCACAAATCTTTATCCTCTCATTTTCCTCTCTGCTTTCCCTGGGGCTTGCAGGGAAGGGACTTGGGAGTCCAACAGCATCATTCTACCTGACAAAATCAGCTGGGCTGGGGCTAAACCTTGGCATGGCTTCTATTAGAAGGTAATTCAGCAAATCTACATTTTTTTTTTATAGGTAAACAGTAACAACTACAAAACAGTGCTCTCAAGATTGTATGTAAATGCACTTCGTGGCCCTAGGCTCTTCCTGTCACTATGAATAACCTGGTTCTGGGATTTTATAGTATTTTATTGTGACAACATACTGTGAAATCTTTCCTTTTTTGGTATTTTTGAAAACAGATAGTGAGGGAGAACAATAGTTTTCTCAATGTACCTGTTTCATTTCTCTTCTTAAAACTTGGGAAAGAAAGGGAGTTGCTTTCACTAAAGCAAAAAAAAAAATCTGTTCTTTTTCCTTAAAACTTTGAAGCAAGAATATGATTTTCTGAAAATTACGATTATGAATTTTTGTGTTTGTTTATCTCTGAAGTTTTTTAATTCTTTCTTGTGGTAGCACATCAGGTAAAATCTAACTTGCACAGTTTATTACATTTGTACATCAGAAACATATACACAGCCTCTTTTTGTTTCCATACTTACGATGCACTGCGCATGGGCTGCTCCACTGAAACAAGGAAAAATTGCCTTGTCTCCCTATCCTACTGTCAAAGAGGACATCACTATGCAGGCCCTGTGGTACACTGATCTTTGTTTGGGGCGCACACAGAAGGGATGCAGTGTGAGATATGAAGTGTGGAAATCCTTTTCCACTAACTTCTATACAAAAGCTCAACAATAGAGTTCCCTTTAGAGAGTGGCTGAAGTGAAAAGCTAGCAGAGTGAATACATAGCACAGAGAATATAAGAGAGAAAACTGCAAGGAGGACTGGGGCGGAGCAGGGGTAGGAGAAGAGGGGGAGACACTGATTACCAACTCCCACCGCTTTGTCTTCACTCTCTCAACTTTGCCCACTATAGTCTGGATCTTGCCTTTATTCTTGTCATTGAATATGCCCTTTTGAGTGACTCATTTGCACCGACACTTTTGCAGTCTGCAAGCACAGCAGATGCTAACTTGTGCTGTGGAATAGAAGGATATGTTGCCATTGTTGCATTCCAAAGAGACTGCTCTTGCTGGTTGAAATAATATGACAATCAAGTATTGCCTTCACCTAAGCTTCCATCCAAATGAAATAACACTGTCATTATTTGTAAAGTGTAGTTTTCCATAATGTAGCCCCAACTGTGATGCTTATGGTTATCTGTAATCGTAAACTGAGTTCAGGTGCATTTGTAGATGCTGCAGGCAAATCAGTTATGAATTGTTCAGCAAAAGCACTAGACGGAGAAGACTAAACTCACATCAGATAACATTTTAAAATTTAGTACCATAGATGATAATGACCAGCACTTAGACATATTACCATAGAGACACAACACTGCTGGCATGCAGGTCTCATCTGTGATGAGATGTTACTTCCCTCTTACATCTAAGTATCAACTCTAAATATGAAATTTTTGATCTTTTTCCCTGCCCAGATATAATGGGTGAGGTACCATGTCAGCAAGATCTAAAAATAAAGGAACAGTTTTTGCCTCAATTAACTTTTGGTCTTGACGCACTTTATAGCTTCAAAATATTTGCAGTAGGAATCACCTTACCCACCTTTAGATACCTATAATATGAATTTGTGCGTATGAGCTACTATCTGCTAATTCTTCAGTAATAAAGGAGAGAAATATGTATACTCTTTAGTTATGTTTTAACAGGTTACTTTTTTGCTGTCTACTGTAGGCCAACTGGGCTCAAACCCAAAAAGTCTGGGTTTTGTCACTGACACGAGGGTAGACGGTTTCAGACTCAGCATCAAGCTAAGATGCAATTTACTGATTGAAGAGACAGATACAACTGAAGCACAATTTGATTGACTCTCTCATCTTTCGTGTTTGAACAAAAGGCTTATTGAACAGTAAGAATCTAACCCAGGTGAAGAAATCTACCTTTGCTCGGATGAGTCCTACTCAATAGGATTGGAATGCATGATTTCTTCTAAAAACACAAAACCAAAAAAACCCTAAACAAGGTCACAATTTTTATACTCTAAGTAGGTAACTTCCTTTCAACAGTGATTTCACAGAGTTCACGCTGTGGGATTTCCATGTGGATTTGACTGTGATTGCGCTTTCCACACTCACTGGAGCAGAATGAAGCAGTTTTTGTCCTTATTTAGTCCAAATTGCATTTGTTCATACAGTCTAGTCATGTTGTCCTGTTTTTTTTTTCCCCCCAAACATTTTAGTTCCATCTGGAAACGTCTCTCCCAACATTTTTGCAACTCTTTTTAGAAACCTCAGGGGGATACTTACAGGTCTCTTGGAGTTCTGTTAAGCTTCAGATGTTCTAATTCCTTGATCACCTGTTCTGGCTGAATCTTACCTCCTTCTATATTTTTTCTTGCTCTCCTGGGAAATTTATGTCTGTTTCTGACATCTGTCCCCAAACCTTTTGTGTGAACACAGAGACAAAGAAATCATTTGATTGTGCTTTAGTTATGTCTGTCTCTTCAGTCAGTAAATTACCCAAGCTGGTTCTTAGAATTTCCACTGTCTCTTCCAATGACCTCTTGCCCAATATGTTCTTGAAAGAAAGAAAACTTCTTTATTTATCTTATCCTCTTCTGTAATTTTCCTTTCATTTCATATCTTTACTATTTCTAGCAGATTGCTGTGGTTTTTTTACTGTGTTGTGTCATCTTTTCAGTTATCCTCATTCTTTTAATACCTTGCATTGTCCTCTGTAGTCTTTGAATAATTTTTGTGCCAAGTCCTTCAAGTTCTCGTTTCAGAGGCTGATCTATTGGTGGGAAAACTCTGGTAATGAAAGAATTCACAGACTGAGACCTGGGTGTAGTTCCGGAAGTTAGAAATTAAGGATATGAAGGTCTGAGTGCTTCTAGAGGAGGACAAGAAAGCTGATGAAATGGAATAGGAGTGTCCTATGAGGAGTGACTACGGACTTCAAGCTTGTCTAGTTTGGAGAAAAGGAGGCTGTGGGGTGAAGTCACTGCTCTTTACAGCTTCCTGAGAAGGGGAAATGGAGATGGAGGTGCTGATCTCCCTCATATCCAGAGGCAGGATGAGCAGAAATGGATCAAAGTTGCATTAAGGAAGGTTTAGACTGGACACTAGGAAACATCCCTTTACCAAGAGGGTGGTCAAACACTGGAACAGGCTTCCTAGTCAGATGGTCTATACCAAGCCTGTCAGTGTTTAAGAGGCATTTGGACTATGACCTTAAGAATATGATTTAACTTTCATCATTCGTGAACTAGTCAGGCAGTTAGACTAGATGGTAGTTGTAGAAGTCTTCCAACTGAAATATTCTATTCTAATATGTTCTGTTCTATTTTATTCTAATATGTTCTGTTCTGTTCTATTACATAATTTATTCAGTAGTGCTTTCTACCTCTGAAATTTTTGGGTTTTGGGGTTTTTTTATTGTTTTATTTCACAAAATATTTTTTTGCACAAAACACACTAGAAATCTTAAAATGTACATGGTAGAAACAGTAAAATGTGTATATCTAGTATTTAAGCATACAGGAGGCTATTTCCAGCTTCAACACTGTTATCTTCGAAAGGAAAAAAATCCTCTGGGCCAGACTATACATTAGTGAGTGTCAAAGTGATGAAAAATAAAAGAGTGGGCTGGAAGCCCTTAGTCACACAAAACTGAACTTTGAATTGCACTTCATTCTCTCAGAGCCACAGGAAGGGCTATAATCCTCAACAAAGAAGCATCTGTAGTATATTTTCTTAAACTGTCTTGCTTTTCTTAAGGATGGTCCCCAGACATTCTAGGTACTTAGGGTGAGTTACTGTAATCCTAATAACCACTACCACTGATCTCCAACTATAAAACTATAAGGAATTTTTCCAATAATTTAAGTAACTATCTGGAAGTTGTGCTTATAAGAAAGAGAGAAATGCTTCTGAGTATGAAATAGTGGTTCCACTTCTAGTTTATCACTTCTGTTCTCATGCAGCATAGTCAGAGAAGCCCAAGAGCCTCCTTCATTCCAATGAGGGAAGAGACTTAGAGCACCATGGAAGATACAGATTGAACAGAAAGTGCAGTTCACAGAAGACAACCGGAGAATGAGGAATTGCAGATATGACTCCCTCCAAAATCTACAGTAATATTTCTGAATGTGTAGTTTTTGTTTGAAGCCAAAAGTTTTTAGTCAGGAGTTCTTTCAGGTTTTAATTTTTCAGAGAGAAGTCAACATTTTCCACAGGGAAAGAAACTAAATAACATAACCTTCCAACTACTTTTGGTTGTAACAAATGTATGTTTTTGTAAAGTGCTTTTAGACCATCAGATAAAGGTCACTAGGGAAGTGGAAAGTGTCATTAAGAAATTCACTGAGTTGATTTTCCACAGGTTTAGGCTTCATTTACCAGCTAAATACTATACTTATTTGTCTACAGTGCAGCCTGTACAAGATTCAAAATGAAATTAGATTGCATATTCTAGTTCTCTGTTGGTATTAAGGTCACACCAAACTACATCTATAAATTACCCAGGCACAGTCAGTTCTTAATGCAGTCCCTAAGGACACTTCAGTGCAGTGGCGTGAAGAGAGGATTTCTCTGGCTTAGCATTAGACATAATCGTTCCAGGCCATGCTTTCCCCCAAGCAGTTTTACAATACCCCCAAATTTAAAGATAATCCACTTGATGCAATCCCTCCTAGACTTGCAACTCTTGACAACCACGGCCTGCTTCCCTGCCCTTGCCATGATTGTTCTCAGGCTGTTTGTACCCACTCAACCCTCTGAAGCTCCTCTGAAACAAATTGTTTATACTGGTTTTCCTCTTTTCAATGTTGGACATAAAACCCACCTGCTGAATATGGGAGGTATAGATCACTAGTACCCACTAAGGAGTGAACAAGTATAAAATTTATAGTATTACATAGTTTCTGAAGGTCCAGCAAGTATAATCAATCCCTATTAAATATGGAGGGATTCTGTTTTAGGGGACCTGCTCTCAGGGGTATCAGCTAAATGAGACCTTGCACAGGGAATTAACTAAAACCAGGCTGGAGGGCATTCTGACACTGACAGTAAAAAGATGAGGTCATTTTGATCTTGAAGCTACCCTGAGAAGCTCTGAATAGCATAGTAAATGGATCTAGAAAGGTTGGATTTAGGAGTCAGCGCATAAATACTTCTTAAGAGCTTTTCTGAGAAACTAACTGCTGATAATATATGAAGTAGAGTAGTAATCTGAAACCCAAGCTAGTGCTGTAAATGCTGAGTTATTCCACTAACAACTGATGTGTTCTTTATGAATAGTCCTTGACACTGCAGTCACATGTTCTTGATTAATTCTCTAACGATAAATACATTAGGAATTTCACAGTGAAAAAGTCTTTCATTAGGAAATGTCAATTCATTAAACTCTTTCAGTGCGAGCTGGATTTCATGATGAAATAGACATTCACCTTAAAATTTCCAGTAATCAAAGTATCTGAGCAGTTATCTGCAATCTGGGAATTCCAAGATAAAGCTATTTTTTTCTGCAATTTGTCCACAGCCCAGTGAGCACTTCAGCCAGATATTTATAACTTTTTTTTGGTAACTATTCTTCCTTCATTTGTAGGAGTTTGTTCCTTTTTTGTATGGGTAATTAAATAACAATTGGAATGGAACTACAGTTTTGGCAATACAGAGCTTTCTGAAAAATCACTGACAAATTCCACACTTCTCTAACAAATAGTTCCAGGCTATTAAACTGTTCAATTCTTAAAGCTCAAGTACAAATATGGACCAGGATGGGGCCCTTTTTCTGTTGTTTCTAGTGAGTATTGGAGTGGATGATAATCAATTTCTTAGATGTTTTCATCTTTGAACTCTGGGATTTTCCCGATTACTTAATTTATTTTACAGTTCAGGAAGTCATCTAATTTTTATGCTCTTTGCTTAATTCAGAGTCTGACATAATTCTTCACTGGGATAATCAATAGTAAATTTATAACTCCATTTTTCTCCCTTCCTTATCTTCAGAATGCTTCATTGTAAGCAGATCAGATTTAAACCTGCTTCATCTCTACTTAGGTCTTCCATGTCTCTTCCTTTTTACCACCTGGGGAAAATGCCAAGATCTCCTAAGTACTGCATTCACTTGGAAATTACTTCACAGGCCTTTGTCTGGAAACACAGAAGAGACAAAATGTATTTGACCCATAAAGGTGAAAATAAGACTGGTGTAATGCAAAATATATTTTTATGGTAAAAAATTGGAAATGTCAAACACATTGTAAGACAGGAGAAGGAACAATATGATTTTGCAAGACTAAGACTGATATTTAAATACTAGAGAATTACAAAAATCAAAATGATTGGTGGCAGCTGCTTTCCTGTTGTTCCTTAGATAAAGTCTTCAACACACCCTACATGATTTGAAGAGTTACAGTGCTTGAAGCTTAATAATGGAAAGAGGTTAAATGTATACTTCTGTAAATAATTAATACACAACTTGTCTTACAAAGTCCAGAGGCACTGTCATAATCATTATTCCTCCGGCCTTGTGAATGCATTAAAACAACAGTGCCTGTTGCAATCAAGAGGCAGAATGTTCTTACAAAATCTAAGTTTATTAATTTAACTGAAGACTTATAGATGACTGTTAGAGCACAGATCATGCAGTGGCTCTCTAGGACCCATAGCTGCCAGCTAACAAGGCAAGAATGACACAAGGGAGGGACCACAATTGTGCATAAAGGTCACTAAAGCATATGAAGAGGACAGGAATCCTTATTATAAGGAAACAACAGCATTTTAGCACTGCACAAGAGACAAAGTGGATGGTAATACTAACAAGATGGAGTGAAAAAATACATGACATTTGCTCATTCACCATTTTAAGTATTTTTGACAGTACAGTGGTAAACATCAATTTTCAGTAGCAAATCACAGAATCACAGAACAACCAGGTTGGAAGGGACCCATCGGATCTTCTAGTCCAACCATTCCTATCTAACACTAAACCAAGTCCCTCAAGACCTCATCCACCCGTGCCTTAAACACCTCCAGGGAAGGTGAACCAACCACCCCCCTGGGCAACCCATTCCAATGCCCAATGACCCAAATCCCCCAAATCTAATTCTTCATTTATTTTTTCTTTATTTTTTCTCCCCCCCCCCCCCCATTTTTTTTTTGTTCCACTAACTTAAGGATAGTTGTATTGTGTGTTGAGGATAAAGTGTTACTAGTGTAGGGACTGCAAGGGCAGCCTCTGTGAGGAGAAACTGGGCTGTTCCATGCAGGACTTGGCTGGGAGTCTACAACAAAATAAACTTCAGTACCAGCAATCCCACGCTTCACCAAGGGAAGAAGGAAGAGAGAGCAATTTGGCTTTGGGTTTTTTTTTCTGGGGTTTTTTAGGCCAAAGTCCTTAGTCACTCCTTATAAGACATTACTTCTATCCTCTTTTGCCAACTTTCTTTCCCTCCTCTGGAAACATTCAAGTACCTTTACATCCTTCTTAAACTGTGTGCCCTGGAACCGGACACAGCATACCATGTAATGCTTCACCAATACTGTGTACAGTGGGACAATCACCACCTTTGACAGGCTGGTTATGCTGTGTTTATTATATTCTTCTATGTCCTAGATCAAAAAAAAAAAAAAAACAAACCCACCTACAATGTTTTCAGGAAAAGGCAGAGCAGACAAATATAATTTTTTGCTATCTGTAGTAGACTAAGTACATGAAATTCTGCATCTTGCACAGGGATGAGAGACTAAATGTTTTTCTTGCAAAAGTATTCCTAATTAAAATATGAGCAAATTGGGTTGGAGGAAAGGAGACTGAGTGAGGACCTAATCACACTCTACCACTACCTGAAAAGAGCTTTTAGCTAAATGACTGTCGGTCTCCTTTTTCTAAGTAAAAAGTGAAAAGATGAGAGGAAATAGCCTCAAGTTATGCCAACTGAGATTTAGGCTGGGTATTAGGAAAAAATTCTTCACTGAAAGGGCTGTGAAGAATTGGAACAGCCTGTCCATGGAAGCAGCTAGGTCACTATTCCTGAAGGTATTTAAAAGACATGTAGATGTGGTGCTTAGGGTCATAGTTTAGTGGTGGACTTGGTAGTGTTAGGTTATCAGTTGGACTTGAGACTCTTAAGGATCTTTTACAACCAAAATGGATTCTATGGTTCTAAATCACACTTCAGGCACTTTGCCTTCTCCTTCTACTGGAAATTGTTAAAACTTCTACTGTTACGCAAAGTATTACACCAATGTTAAACTACAAATATGGTATTTTCTTCTCTTTCATACATAAAAATGTGCATTAGGATGAGTTTTAAATTAGTGCGCTTCTCTAGATACCACTGACCATGCTTGATTGACAAGTCTGTGGATTTACAGCTCTGGTGGAAACAGTATCAGTGCATACAGTAGTTTTCAGAGCTGCCTCAGATACATGTGTGTCAGATTCCACACAAAGTATCTGTCCTCTGATTATATCCTTGCCCTTTCTGACTTTGTTGTGGTTATAAAAGCCTGTAGAACAAATCAAATAGACCTCCAGGCAAGATGGCAAGAAGGAAGGCAGGAATACTTTGAGATTAGCAACCACAGAGCTACTCAAAGAAGAAAGGAAATGAAAAAAAATTTTTCAGAATATACTCTACTGTAGAAATAAAATTAAATATAGTGCTCTAGTACAGCTTCCTCACAAGGGAGGGAGGAAGAGCAGGCACAGATCTTTCTGTGACTAACGATAGGACCCAAAGGAAGATGCACCAGGGGAGATTTAGGTTGGATATTAGGAAAATGTTCTTCAATCAGAAGGTGGTGAAGGACTGGAACAGGCTCCCCAGGGAAGGAGTCATGGCACTAAGCCTAACAAAATTCAGGAAGCATTTGGGCAATGCACTTAAGACACTGGTGTAAATTTTGGGGTTGTCCTATGCAGGGATAGGAGTTGGACTCAATGATCCTTGAGGGTCCTTTCCAACTCGGGTCATTCTCTGTTTCTGTGATGTTGGCCACAATGACCAATGCACTACATGAGAGTCTTCTTCCATTTACCCAGGATGAAGATTCTTTGACTGAAGTGACATAGATGTAACTGAGGACAACTTTTTGTCCAATAACTCCTGTAAAATATATGCTGCCACAAAATACAGTAATACTTAAATAAGGTCTAGAAAATGGTAACATACTGGGTTACAAATGAATGGATATGATTACAAATGACCTGATATGTGTTGACTGTGGAATAGGACTTTGAATGAAAGTGATTTGCAATTTATTGTTCCTTTGCTACTCACTTAATATTGAATTAGACAGAAAAGACCAGCATTTTAAATTGAAATACAATATTTGGATAACAGTTTGTTGTTACAAACACATCTGTAGTCATAAGTGCAGCCTTTCTAACTGTTCAATGCGAAGATTTTGAAAAAAGTGATATCTATATGTAACTCTTTTAACATACATTTAAATTTCTTTCATTAGTTGTCCATAAGATATATTTGATACTTTCTTTCCTATTTTTTAAATCATTGTATTTACAGGTGGTGTGCTGCATAAGGCTTGAGCTCTCAGGGATAGACCCTGAGGCTAGAGTTTGCAGAGCCAGCATGAAGAAGGTACAATGATAAAAACACATCAGGCATGCTCTGCATGCACCACACAGCTGGTCTGAGCATGCACCAAGAAATTCTTCATCATTCTCACTGCAGTTGTTTCAGTGTTCTGCCTGTTGCTTACTAATCCCTTGCAATGGGCTTTCAGGATAAATTTTCTGCTTATTTTAAGTTTGTTTTTTTTTTTTTTCACTGTAATCAACCTCTGGCAAATCCATAGCAAGATCATAAGGGAATTTTCCTGAAATACAGCTCTGCACTGCTTCATGAAATCCACCTTATTTTAGGAGTGTGTGAGTTTAAATGATAACTCCTTCCTTAGGATAGAAGGACATGTCATGTGTTCCTGTGCTTTCATACTTCTGCTTTCATACAGTGCACAACCTATAGCTCCAGGGCTTGATCCCATGAGCTCATTCATGCCTTGGGCAGAACCAGCCTCACGAACCTAGTGTCTAGTTTAGAGAGCTAATTTGACAAGGCTCCCTACAGTACCAGTGAAGCAAGATTAGTTCCTCCAGAGCAACTGAACTAGACTACTATTCTGATTTTTCCTCGGGAGAAGCTAATTTTCAACTGTAAGAGAATCATTATTGCATTTTCCTTGAATTACTTAGAGTTACAGATATATTATACTATATGTATTATGTTATGTATTGTAAAATTATATTATTATATTATACTTAAGGTTACCATTGCATTTACTTGTATTCTGAACATGCTGAGTCTCTAAAGATGTAAAATCACTAAGAGACAGTAATGAAATGTAGATTTGGTGACTTAGGTTCCCTAAAAGCACGCTAAAATGTTTTTAAATAAACACTCAGGAAAAAAATGTGTTCTAAAGCATATTTATCCAGAGAGTTGCACAGTCACTTAAGCCTTTTTATTTTTTTAATCTATTTCTTCATGTAGTTTATTTTTCAGGAAACACAGAAGAATTAATAGGAGGAAAAGAAATTGCATTTTGATTCCGCTTTTCTAACTCTAAAGAAAAAAACAAAAACAAAAGATATTGAGAAAGTGAAGAGGGGAGCAAAGATTAGATGGTGAAGATTCAGGATATGGGAAGCAAGGAAAGAAAAGGAAACAGAGCAGATGGGAGTGAGAGATTAAACAATGAACATAATCAGACAATATGACTAACTTGTTCCATAAGGACAAAACTCTTATTATAGCTCAATTGCGTATGAACTTGGTTAACATGCTCTATATCTATAAGCAATTTCTGTAGTTGTTGTACGGTTGTTATTGATCCTACTTAAGGAAAATGTCCTTTAGACAATCACCTTTTGAAAGTATGGTCTACATGTTGGGAAAATTTGAAGACCCTTGCTACTGATAATATAATGGGCTCAGAAACTACACTACAGTGAACAAACCAGAAATATCTGTAAATAAAAAGTAGCACAGATGGCTGTGCTGGAGATGGAGGTCTCTGCAAGAATCTCATCACCGGGTTTTCTCTGAAGCAGTCTGTCATGAGTATGGGCAAGTTGTATTTTTTCTCTATCATATTTTTCTCAACATCTCCATCCTTTCCCAGAAATAAATGACCAAGCTTTTGATCACTAGATCTACAGGTTTAGCATGCCTGTCAGCAGTCATAGACTTTTTGTACTCAGATTTTTTGTTGTGAATGCTCTTATCTCGATGATACAGAATTTATTGGAATTAGACAGTTAGGATGTGCTTTTACTAGAGCCTTCTCTTGGAGTGGTGAGAAGGAACAACATCAAGAAAACTGTGTGCATGCAAAACTTCTGCAAATTTAAATTTAAGCCCAAATATAATGACTGAGACATAAGGATTTCCAAAATATTTTAAAAAGCAAATTAAGATTAAAGAAAATAGCAGATTTTACAATGCTTTATTTCTTATTAGAAATACGTATTCTCTATATGCCTTTGGCTCTTGCTACATGAAGGAAAAAGAAATCGCTACATCCATTGAGGGATAACTGGGGAGTCTCCCTTTGAATGTGGGGTGTCCCTTTGACATCAAAAGTCATGTCCTGCATCCCCTTCTGCCCCAGAACACTGAGAAATAGTTCACATCAGGGCCATAGCCTGCCAGGCAACAGCCTGAGTCAGAGAGAACAACAGTCTTAAAGACCCTTACAAATGATTTGCTCAAAGGTCTGCCATCAAAAACAAAGATAAAACTAATCAACTGTATTTTACTCTGGAGTAGACTAGTAGAGGACAAAAACAAACTGATTTCACTCATTGATTTTTATTAATATCATTATATTTTATTTCCATGAAGACTTATTATTTTTCTCTTTGTCACAATTATTTATTCTTTGCTTTTTTTGTTGTTTACTGGTGTGATTAGATCAGTGGCTTTTCTTTTATTGCTTGTCAGATTGCTAGTATGTTTAGATCTTCAATATGAAAATAACACTGATCAAGTAAAATCTCTTCCAATGACATTTTAAACTGTGGAGGGCAAGTAAAATTTGATGCAAACCCAACTTTAAATAAGTAGTGAATTTTGTTTGGAGTTTTTTTGGGTTTTGGTTTATGTTGTTTCTATTTATCTTTTAGAAAAACATTTTCAGTTCTGTATCTCCTTATTGAATTTTGGGAAGATCTCTTGACAATTTACTTATTTATGATAAGTGTGTTATATATATATAAAAATATATACAAGGCACATTTCTGTATTGCTATATAGTGAATCCCCGTTTGTAGAATAAGCATTTGCAAGTACTAGCAGTGATCCTCTGCCTAAGTAATTGTGAATCTAAATGCAGCGTTCGCTTTTCTAGATTGTGTTTCTCAGCCTGGAAAAAACTCGGATATTGAGAAACTAGAAACTAGAAACTAGTTTCTGTTCATAGAAACTAGTGGCAAGTCTGACAAACTGTGAAAATAAACTTATACCCAAAGACAGAAAACTGATATTTGCTTGTCTAAGGATTTGTAACCAGGTGAGAGAAAACCCAGTCAATAAGCATGAAGGGTCACTGTTCAAGTTTCTGTGGAAAATTCTGTTCTCTGTTTCCTTTGGATTTAAGTTTTCCCCCTCTGGTAAGGCTAGATTGAATAAAGATTCAAAATGATAGTAGGAAATAAAGTTGATTTTGTCCCTATCAATGTGCAGGACACTGATGTGCATATATGGAACAAAGAAGATTTGGATAAGCTGAGGGACAGAACTGAGGATAATAGCTTCAGACATTTCTAAAATCTAGAACCATTTGTTGTTTTGTAAATGCTTGAACATTTAACTCAAAAGATTTTTCAAGCCTCTCTGCACACATAAAAGAATTGTCTCCTGCTCTGGTACATTTGACTCAACATGCATTCTCAATTTTGCTGCAGTTGTTATATAAACAACTTCCATTTTGTTTTTCTCTCTCTATGGCTTTGCCTAACACACTTATTTTAGCTTATTTTTTATGGTGAACTATTAAAAAAATAAACTATCATAAAAGCATTACACTAAAATCCAGAGGAAAAAAACCCATTATTTCTGTGATGCTGTGACATTCATTTTTCTGATCAGTTACTGTCAGTTGAAATACAAGTGTCTCAAGGCATCACATGCTCCTGGTTTTGTTGCACCTTCAGTTTTATTTATCTCACCTTTGCCTTTTGCTAGCATAGCTTTATACAATAAAGTAGCCATGGAAAAGCAATGAAGCAGTAGAGGCAAGACAAAATAGGAAAGTGCAGCTTTGTTATATCTAAATTATTTTGATGGCTCAAAACTGGATCAATGTTAAATATCTTTGAATGAAGTACTTCAATCTGCCAATCATTTCCCTTTTTTGTGGGTTTTAATTTCAAAAATTAAAATTTTCAGCACCACATTTGACTTGACATGTTTCTGGTATTCTATCTGAGCTGTAAGAGATGAGACTGACTACTGAAGGTACATAACAATTCTGCTCTGGGATCCTAATATAACACTGATATCTGCTGCAGCTCTGCATTAAAAGGACTTTAGGACACTCTGGAACTTGGTTTGGAATCATCTGCATGGCACTTAGTGGCATGCTATAGCCAAGCTGTGTTATCTTATGCTGGATTTTTTTAATACAAAAGTATTACAAAGTTTTACTTCAAATTCAGATGTGTGAATCTTAGTCAGAAATACATTGTCCTTCGTATTGCATTATGCTGTTAACAGTTGGACAGCATTGTCTGGTAAGAATCAAGATAAAATCCCTGTGTATTTTCAGTCTTTCCAAAGTCCACGGGAGGTCTCTTTATATACAGCATGTGTATTATTTGTTTTGTTGAGGCTTATTTTTTTATTTCTGTGTTCTTTGAGGTTGTCGGTCTCAAGCTAGTAGAAACCTACCACTTCCTTTCATCCTTCTCAGTGCTCAGAAAAAAAGCACAGCTCTCTGTAGAGCTCCCATATAAAGACATCTAAAATAGAGTTGATAAAAAATAACAGGAGGCAAAATCCCTATCAACCATAATTTTTTTAAAGACAATATTAGCAATGGCCTGTTCAAGAAGGAAGTTTTTTCTTCTTCTTGTTCAGTGTCCATTTTTAGTTTTTTGGGTTTTTTTTAACTGTAATTTATACATGTTCACATTAGAAAATCTATAGCTTTTGACAATTGATTCCTAGTGCAGCTATCACCACAAAATCGGATGTATTGTACAAAAGAATTGAGAGTGATATTATCACAGTCCAGTTTCAACTATGGCCTGTCCTTCTTCCTATAATAAAATGTATTCTTTGTAAGTTCATTTCTTCATGTATGTTATAGAAAAAATTGCACTTAAACTTTTGTATTATATTCAGAAATAGAAAGAAAAAATATGACAAAGATGTATAAGTGAAAAGTACAGCTATACCAGAAATTAATCTCATTTCTATTAGCTAATTCTTAATAACATCAGGACCAAACTTTTAAGCTTTTAATACAAAAGCTCAGGGTCTCCCCAGAGGCCCCTGGGGAGTCTAGTTAGGCTTGTAACATAATATAAAAAAAATCTCGTTGTGTACAATAGTGTAAGAATGGAAAAAGTAACTTCTGCTTCTGAATTATGGTTTATAATTTACACCAGTGCAAGTTCATTAATCTGTGACAAATATTCATATTTGTAGAGGAGAAATTTTTAACCTGTCTTTCAAAACTCTTTAAATAAGTATATAGATATACATCTTTGTCTAGTTAGGACTCTAATCACAGTTTATGTGATCACAGTTAACTTGAACTATGAAGTGGTTAGGTATTTAGTCAAAACTAGTGATCTGGTTTGCTACAGCCAGTGAAAAGAGATAGATGTCTTTCTAATCTCTTAGATGCCACTTATTTGGGGAATTTTTTTCTGCAGAAGTTTTAAGAAAAATAACTATTCATGCACAGATATATACATGCATGTATTTTGACAAAGAGATATTTTTATGTATACACACATTCACATGCACTCAAAGAGAAGACTATAAATTGACACATACATTCTAACATTTTTTCCAACCTGACAGTGCCACCTTAAAAGTCAGGAATATTGGGAGAATTGCTGTAGTAGCGTATAGAGGGAAGTCTATTTAGATACCTCACATCGATGTGATGCCTAAAATTTTGTGGACCAGACTCTCCCTCTGGGTGTCCTTGTTCTTCTGTTTCTTTCCTCTTAGTTGTCTTTCTTCCTTTTGTGTATCTACCTGTCCCCTTTCTCCAGGTGCCTTTTTCTTTTATCTTGAACATTCATAAGAACAACAAGACAAAATACATTGTTACCCAGTTGGATATTGCTCACTAGATCATGCACTTCCTTTCCACTGTTGGAATCAACAACACAATGTAAAACCTGAGGAGAGATAGAACTACAGCACTGAAGTTACAAGAAGCTGACAATGTATTTATTACCCATTTACAGGGAAATGAACGTGTTTAAAGGGGTTTCCTCCTCCCCTAATATAATCTGCCTTTCACTCAGCTTGAGCTGAGCAGGACAGTACTTATTCCCAGGCTGCATAATTTAATGAAGGCTGCATAGATGTACCAATGTAGATTGGAGTATCAGCTTAGTGTTAACAGCTCCCATAGTTCATGAATCAGAACCACCATATCATGAAATTTTCCAGAAGCAAAACCAATTAAGAATTACCAAAAAAAAAAAAATTCAAGACTTGGTAATGCTGCAGAAAGCGGTGCAATGAGTATGTATGTGTGCTGGCACTAATGAGTATGTATGTACGTGTTGCACTAACACAAGTGAAAAGGTTTTTGTTAGTCTGTAATGACTTGACAATGTCTTTGTGGTTAATACTGAGCCTGCGGTAAGGAGATATACGAATATTCTTAAAATGTTATTCATAGGTTGAATTCAATCTTAGCAGCTTGACTGAAATCGTATATGCTATTTCAAATCATTGTTAAACAGAGATTTCTCAGTATCGGTATGGTAGTATTTTGCATTGTCCCACTGAAAACATTATACTGAACATACTTTTCCTTCTGTGCAAGTGTAATACAAGGGTCAGAATTTTCTCTTCTGCTGGGAGTTATATTCATAAGCTTTCATATTGAGATTACATTCGATTTGTTAGTATAATGATATGATCTGATTTACATGTTGCCCTCTATAACCTCTGTTCAAATTCTTATTTCTTCGATCTTGCAATACTTCTGAGTTATCTATTTACTGTTGCATTTTTATTACATTGAGTGTTATGGCTTTGAACATTTACCTTCTCATGGAGCTTTATGGACAGACAGATTCCACTGCTTTAGGTGAAACTATAAAGGTTTACGTGTGAGAAAGATAACACTTTACTAGCTGGTGAAACACTGTTCTTAGAACAGTTCTCTGTATATGACTGCAAATATTTGTTCTTCTGACCACAGCACTTGCTAGCATCCTAATAAAATTAGCCTAACGCTTTAGCAAAAAGAGGTTTCTCAAATTTATATAATTTCAGTAAGACCACAGGTAATATTTCACTTTGTTAAAAACAGAAAAAGTTTATATAATACTCAAAGCAAGAAGAAAATGCTTTTTGAATTCAGAATATGAATGTAATCATTCAAAACCCACTGAAACTAAAATTGTTAACCCCTGAGGGAAGTGATTGAATGGATGAAGACTACTTGGCACAGCAATTGGATACATGAAGCATGAAAACATGACATGGTATTAATTAGAGGGACAACACCAACTAGTCAAAAGCATAACAGTGGTCTTGAATTGCTGATTTGTTATCTCGCGTCTATTACATTTAATTAGCATTGCAAAACGTTCAGGATTTTCCGTTGCTTTTTTTTTCTTTTAATTATGTTAAAAAAAAAAGCAAGATATGCTTAAAAGCATTGGCTTTACAGAATAAAAGACTGCCTGTGCTCTAGCTCTGACATTCATGCCCCTAGGAATACATTAGTGCTGGATTTAGGCACTATTTGTTGACATGGTTGTAAACTACCATATTATTGTTGCAGATAATTTGATGTGTAACATATTTTTCTTGGAGGTGGTGAGTCAGACATAATACATATTAACATTTTCACATACAGGAAAACCATGCAAACTGTGTAAGAAATACCAGACACAGCAGCACTTAATCCTAATTTTTTTTAACAAATCTATCTAAATATATATATATATCTTCCTGTATATGGCAGAAGATATCAGTGCCTTTTTAATGAACATCTGTAGCAAATTTGTCTGTAATAGTAATGAGAATATCACTAATCAATAGCAGTATCAGTAGTTTTCATAAACCATTATCTTGCCCCAGTACATCTTCATAAAGGAAATACAAAAGAAGTTTTCAAAAAACCATAATAAATACTAAAAAGGAAAAAAAAAACCCAAAACATCCTTATAAAGCACCCTAAAAGGATGGAAGGGCACATTATTAAAAAGAAATAGGGGCAGAATAGAAGTAGTAAGCATTTAGGTCAACAGTAGGTGTTCTAAAAATGTTTATTAGGAAAAAAATTGGAAAGATAGGGTAAATAAATATAGAGAAAACAAAAAGTATCTAATGACCTTCTCAGCTGAAGTACACCAATGAAATGATAAGAAACAATTACTAACTGCTCACAAAAACCTCCCCATAAAGACCTGTCAAAAGAAAACTCAAGTCAGAGGACTCAGCAGATATCAATCAGAGGGGGAAAAGTGCAAGATGCATCTTTTTTGCAGACAAAACTCTGACTAATTCATTAAACAAACAGGTCACACTAACTTTATCTTTGAATGACTGAAATATTTTGCACTTACATGCCAATAAGCTCTATTAAGTACACCTGGAATTTTGTATCACAGGTCATGCAAGAAATGGCCCAATAGTCTCACCAAGTCTTTCACCATGAAAAGAGAAATGCTAAAACATTCTTGTCTTGTAAAGTTAAAAGTTATTATTCAGGCAATTTGCATGATTGGTATTCTCTAAATCTTAAATACATTGCATAATCAAATATTTGTTTTGATTTATTAAGTGGAGAACATTCTCTTTGTTATGTGCTGCTGCATTCAGAGATAATGGGAGGAATTCCAAAGAAGAATCGAACCTTTATTTGTCCTTCAAACACAACACAATTTAGAACATTTATTATAAACAATAAACTTCCATGTGAGGATTTTAGTAACATCAGTACTAAGACTTTGAGGGAGCATTGGAGGTCACCAGAAAGAAACCAGATACAGATTTTGTGCTTGAAATTTTATTTTTCTTTGATGTAATAGTGAATTTCTGGCAATCTACATTGAGCAGAAGAGATGGAATACAGACTTTTACTAGGCAGGTATAAGTTGTATTGGGAAGCTTGCAATAGGAGCTTGTACAGTGCCTGCTTTCATTATACCTGTCTCTAGCCTGCACTCCTCTTTCTACAGAATTTTTAAGCATGAGTTTTCTGGTATTTCATCCAAAGTCCAATGTCTGTCCTTAGAAAAGTGAGATAAGTGATTCTAGAAAGCAGCAGACCATAGGTTTATTGCAGCTTCTGAGTTGCAGTTGATCTAGGAGACCAGTTTCTAATCTTTCACACTCACTGTAAACAGTCAGCCAAGGTTCACAGAATACTGTGTAGCAGATCACCTCTTCTCTGACCAGTGTTGCTGGCCATGAACACCCTTTCCTTAAGGTGAGAAATCACATACTGTGAGTGGTTTTCCTGTTCCACTTCTGTCTTTTTCTCTCCTTGCTAATCTGTACTGACCTACAGGAACTATGAATTTAGCTTTCAACCATTTGCTGGATGACCTACAAAATTATTTCAAAAAATGGAAATTAGGTTATAAACTCTGGTTCTTATCACAGTGTGTCATGCTGGCAATTTACTACAACATGTAACAAGCAGTATACTGGAATATCTCTTTGGAAATATCTTCATGGTTTTCAGTCCTCCGTCCAAACTTCAGCTTTGTCATTATTGGGTCTCTGAAGAATTTTTCATTTAAAATTGAGAAAATTTTCCTTTCCCAAAACCAAAACCAATAACAGCAATAATAATAATAATACTTGAGATTTCTTGCTTAAAGTGCTGAAATAGGATTCGAGCTTATGATTTAAAACTATAGAACTGCATTGATTTGCTGCACTAATTTGTCTGTGACAGTGAGCAAATTAATTGTTAATTTTGTTCCTCAGTTTGCTCATTTGTAAAACAAGGATAATAAAACTATTTACTTCATAGGAACTTTTTGGAAGGTTTAATTATGAATTTCAATGGTCCTTAGGTGCATTGGATGTTAGATGCTGTGCAAGTTGCAACATGCTATTGTTCCCATTTGTCTTCTCTGTCATGGGATTTTCTCTGCTTTCAAAGTCTTACAAATGGGAATTATCCTTAATATTAACCAGGCCTTTACTATGCGGTCTGAGGAAATATACTGTAGGAGTTTTTTCCAAGAGCTATATTTTATGTCACTGGATAGATTTAGATCTAGAAACCTGGAACAAACCCAAAAGTTTTCTTCATAACAGAATAAGATGGTGAATACTGTATTTTATTTCTGCAGGTGTGAGAAACTGACCCTGTAATAATTCAACATTCTGTGGCATAGCCATATACTCATAGAAACGGAAGAATATAATTTTTTAGTATTTAGCTCAAGATAAAGTATCATCTAGATATGTAATTGAGATGATTTTTTACAAAAAAAAAGAAAGGTTTTATTTTAAATATTTTGAAGGCCAAAGCTATAAAATCTGCAACCTTAATTACCTTGTCCAGCTCTGGTGTAGATATCTTCTAGGATCATTAACTGGTGTTTATAATATACTATTGAGTATTAGAAACAGTTTTCTTTTTCAAGGGATGATTCATTTTCCCTCTTTTTTCATGAATGAATAACCTTGCAAATTCTGTATATTTGTTCGTTAGGAGACACATTAAATGGGCATATCGGTGCAGTGAGTTTCCTCTGTAATATTAGGAAAAAATAGCAATCCTAACAAATCATTTTCATGTGTTGCAGGTGCTGCCTATTAGAAGAGAAGATGCTCTTTAATTAAAGTTTCAATTTCTTTAATTGTTATTACAAAAAGAACTGAAATAGAAATTCTGCTATTGAGTGTTTTGTGAAGTCAGAAACTACCGATGGCCACCAAGTCAATGCTACCAATATATGTGCAAGCACGCATGATACAAGATTGTCATGTGCTGTGTTGTAAGTCAAACCTCCTCGTTTACAAGGCTCAAGTCTTCCTCCTCACCAGAGAACATCTTCTTTAAGTAATCCTTTTCTTCTCTTTCTGCTTAATCTTCTTTCATTCCCTTGTTGAGTCTATCTTGCTTTGTGCATCATGAGCTATTTCAATAGACTGAAATGACCTCAGTGAGAAGAACCTTAAACTGGATAAACACTTCCACAGACAGCAGCAAGCTCAATTTTGTGTCCCTCTTCTGAAGAATTAAATTTGTATTTTAACACCACCTTGTTCATGTATTAAAATTTCACTTAAAATTTCAGTGCCAAAAATAAACAAAAGGAACACCTTCATAGCAATTATGGAAATGTATCAGCATTACAGAAAGTTATATTGATGAACATTCATACTGGTAAAAAAATGTTATAGGTAAATAGCTTATAATAATTCATGGTTATCCTGAAAACCATTTTTACATTTGTGACTTATTAGTACCTAAGTCTTTGTACATCAATGTGGTTTCCATACTAGTTTCTAATTCATACAATATCTCAAGCTGGAGGGGAACCAAAAGGGTCATTGATTCTACACCCCTGCTTCTCACAGGAAACTACCTGAAAATAAATCATATGGCTAAGAACATCACCTAGTCACTCTTTAAATTCTTGGTACTGTGACAACTTCCCTGAGGAGCCTATTTCAGTGACCACTGACTCTCTCAGGGAAGAATCTTTTCCTGAGTTTCAACCTGAACTTCCCTTGCAGCAGCTTCATTCTGTTTCCTTGTATCCTATCACTGGTCACCACAGAGAGGAGACCAGCAACTGCACCCTACTGTCCTCCTTGAGAAAGCTCTAGTCTGCAATGAAGTTAACCTCAGCCTTCTCTCCTCCAAACTGAACAAACCGAGCAACCTCATCCGTTTCTTGTACATCTTGTTTTCGAGGCGTTTCACCATCCTGGTCCCTCTCCTTTGTATTCACTCTAGTAGTCTGGTGTCCTTTATATATTTAGGTGCCCAAAACTGCACATGGTACTCAAGGTGGAACTGCACCAAGTCATTATATGCAACAGTAACCTCCTTCAGTCAGCTAGTTATGCTATGTTTGATGCACCCCAAGACATGCTTGGTAATTTTGACTGTTAGGACACATTGTTCACTCACATTCAACTTGCCATCAACCCAAAGGCCCAGTTCTGTTTCAGCAGGACTGCTCTCCATCCTCTCATCCTCTCTAATTTTTACTTATAAACAGAATTGTGCAATCCCAGGTGCAGAATCCTGCACTTGCAATTATTAAATTTCATGTGATTGGTGATTGCTCAACTCTCTTGTTTACCTAGATCTCTCTGTAAGGCCTCTTTATGATTGAGGGAGTCCACGACTCCTTCTAATTTAACGTCATCAGAAAATTTTACATGTATTCAATTCCTATGTCCAGATCATTCATAAAAACATTGAAGAACTCTGACCCTAAAATCAAACCTTTGGGCACCCCACTGGTGACTGACCACCAGCCTGTTCTAACCTCATTTGCTCTTTAAGCCCAGCCTGTCAACCAATTGTTCATCCAACGTATTACAAATTTATCTAGGTGTATGCTGAAAATTTTGTCCAGAAGGATTGTTAGAGACAGTATCAAAAGCTTTGCTAAAATAAAAATATAATAAAGTTGCCTATGTGGGACTTTCCATTTCTGAACCTGTGTTGGCCATGACCAATGACTGTATTGTCTCTGCAAAAAAAATGCAAGTTTTTTCAATAATTTCCAGGATAACTTTCTCCATAATTTTACCAGGTATTGTGAGATTGACAGATTTTTAATTATCAGGGTCTTCCTTCTTACCCTTCTTCAAAACTGGGACTACATTTGTCATCTTCCAGTCAACTTGGGCAGCGCCAGGCTCACAAGAACATTGAAAAATAATGGAGAGAGTTCCTACAATAACAACAGACATCTCTTTTGGTACCCAGGTATGAATCCCATAATGCCCCATAGACGTATATGCAACCAGCTGGATCAGCAAGTCTCAAACAAGGTCAGGGCTACCTGGAAGTTTATCATCCCTCCACTCATAGTCTTTCAAAAGAGGGCTATGGAGGTCCCAGGACCCACCACTGATGTTAAAGACACATATCTGCTTTTTGTACAACCATACTCATGAAGTAACTGACTTCAGAAGCAATAGATCAACTTGCCTCTGATCCTCCTTGAGCTGTTAAAATATTTAAGAATTCTTGAAAGAAAACAGGAAATTAGATTAGTTTCCATTATTGCTTCATCAATTGGGTTCTGCAAATATTCATATTAAAATGTTAATTCAGTGAAGAGATTTAGGGGTTTGCTTGTTCTTTTGTGAGCCAAAGTCCAGCCCATAGGGACATCTGACAGACCCATAACCTCTGTGCAGATATAGTACAACCTCCAGTTCAGCTGTGTCCACTTCTCTTCTCTTAGTGCAGAAAATCTTTTTATTTTCAAGATCTTGTTCTGCAGCAGGTCTGTGGAAACTAGAAGGTTCTTGTTCTGTCAGGGAAGCTGGGGTTGAAATGTAGGTCCTGGGCCATGGGCAGGGACAGGAAAAAACCCCAAGGGTTTAAGCATGGACGGTAAGACCTGTGAGTGCCTTCAAGACCCCAACAATACCTTTGCTATCAAATTGACAGAATGTCTCGGGAATGTGTTTGACCAGTTGACAAATGTCCGCGTGTTATCAGGAGGCCAGTGAATTAGAGCAGGCAAATGGTTGCAGGTTGTTGCGTGTGGCCAGCTCATTCAGAAAACAACACTGTAGTTATATAGACAATAGTGTAAAAACTAGAGTTGTCTCATGCCAGTTGCCTCTGTGGTGTGGAATAGAGTCAGAGACATTTAACTTATCAGAGCAGATAAAGCACAGCTGTGTTAGGACACATTTGAACCAGTGATGGTAGCACTCTGTACAGGCAATGGTGCTCATTCAGGTGTTGAAAGCAATTCAGCTGAAACATTGTGGAGCCAACTAACTCTTAACACAGATTTAGCAGAGTACAGACCTTTATCTCTCTCCTTCCCGTGAAAACCATCCAGTGCAGAGTGAATAATTCTGATTTTGTGGTGTTTTAGCGGTCTCACAAGAGTTATCTTTACCCACAGCTTCCCCTGCAGTGAAGCCTACCAGTTAAACGTGCTGATAGGTTGACCATGTGGATGAGGTTCATCTGGCCTGGTGAATATGTCTCCTTCCAGACCAATCACTTTCAACTTCATTTGTAGTTGCTAGAAGGAAAAAAAACCAAACCAAAACTATTGGATGCTGTTAATCTCCTAGTAAAGTAATTGTCTAAAGTAGGTTAGGAAAACAGTCCTCAACAGATTATTTCCCCACTCTCTTGATATATACATAT
This sequence comes from Coccyzus lansbergi, assembly GCA_033558105.1. Classification (NCBI taxonomy): domain Eukaryota; kingdom Metazoa; phylum Chordata; class Aves; order Cuculiformes; family Coccyzidae; genus Coccyzus; species Coccyzus lansbergi. Next base: position 2,330,386 of record JAUMJK010000168.1, read on the forward strand.
AAAAAAAAGACCCAAACAGGAAGAGTTCAGAAGTATATGTATTAGTCCAGCTATCTAAACTTTGGTTAGATGCCTTTCAATTTTTTTTCCCTGCTGGTTTACTCTTAAGTCTTTATTTTTAAATGTAATTAATATTATCTGATGAGTTCCAAAGCAGATCTGCATTCCTGTAGTAAATATCATTATTATGATAATTATTTGCAATCTCCAATAAAGTTAGAATGCTGAATAATAGTGCAGGAGGTCACCACCTGTCTTTGCTTCTGAAAACAGGAAGAACTCACTCACTGCTATGCTAAAGGATCTTCCAGAGTATTACAAAACCATAGCTGTAACTGAATTATATTCTGGGCTGTTTCTCTGCACCAAGAGTCCATTATCATCATCATTTAACACCTGTATCCCTTTCTTTTTGATAGTGCAACCTGTAATCAGAATCTGAAATGATCCCTGAAGCAGTTATAATTTATATTATAGTTTAATATACAACAGTATTAGTTCTGAGTATTTGGATCACAGAATGTGGAACACCTTACTAAGCAATTATTGCAATAAGCAGGATTTAACATAAAGGAGGCTAATATCATGACTCTAAAGTCCTGAAATGTAGCCAGGCTTGACTGAGCTTGTATCTTGAGCAGGACAGGCCATATTTTTGGCAGTGTGATACCATACAGGATGCTTTTGTAGAACATCTTTCTGGTAGTTTTATTTAGAATAGTCTCAGTAGACACCACTAATTTACCTTCAGGCCATGGTTTTGAAGGGCAGTCAGTATAACTCAGGAAACAGAGTAGTCCTGTGAAAAGAAAGTATTATCAATGAGACATCCCAGGTATTACATGTGGGAAAAAATAACACAGCCAAGCAGAGCTGTCAACACTCTGCTGTGTATCTTCCACCTGTACTGTCTCTCCAATACTGACAAAGTCTGGAGTACACTGCAAACAGTATAGATGCCCATAAAGCTTTCTGTCATGAAAAATAAGCAGGGAGAAGGCTTAAACTATTCTCCTTTCTTATTCTATTGGAGATGGTTAGGAAAGGAAAATTAAGTCTTATCTCCCAAAGTGATTATTTGTTTCTGTGCTGACAATGTTAGTAGCACTGTAGGTTTTGGTACTGCTGTAATGTGATCAGCACACAAACACTTCAGTTTTGGTGTGGTATTTTTTGGCTTTTCTCCTGAATGAAACTGCTCCCTATACAAATGGGGCAGGCCCATAAAGCCATGGGACTGGCTAAGGGGGTGATAGCTGAACTACGAGTTAAGTTCAAGTGAAAAAGTGTTGACCATTGCACTGATTCATTGTGATAGATTCCAGGCCAACCATCGTGCCATATATCTACCTCAAGATAACACAAGAGGAAAGGTAAATAGATCTTGGCTTGTTTGTTTTGTTTTTTATTTGGTTTATTTATTTGTTTGTTTGTTTGGGGTTTTGTTTTGTTTTGGCTTTGTGTTTGTGGTTTGTTTTTTTTTTTCTGAACAGGATTGAATGCTTGAAATGGAAACACTGTATGAAATTTGATTTATTTTGACCTTCTTGTTTTTTATGTCAAGCCTGAACCTCCCATGGTGGAACTGGAGGCCATTTCCTCTTGCCCAGTCCTCTGTCACTTGGGAGAAGAGGCTGTCACCCTCCTATCTACAACCTCCCCTCAGGTAGTTATAGAGAGCAATGAGGTCTTCTCTCACACTCCTCTTCTCCAGCCTAAACAACCCCAGCTCTCTCAGCTGCTCCTCATAAGGGCGGTTCTCCAGCCCCTTCACCAGCTTCATTGCTCTTCTCTGGACTCACTCCAGAGCCTCAACATCCTTCTTATCATGAGGGGCCCAGAACTGTACACAGTATTCAAGGAGCGGTCTCACCAGTGCTGAGTACAGAGGGAGAATAACCTCCCTGCACCTGCTGGTCAAAGCGTTTCTGATACAAGCCAAGATGACATTGGCCTTCTTGGCCACCTGGTCATACTGCTGGTTCATGTTCGGTCGGCTGTCAACCAATGCCCCCAGGTCCTTCTCCTCCAGACAGCTTTCTAGACAGACTTTTCCCAGTCTGTAGCACTGTATAGGGTTGTTGCGCCCTAAGTGCAGGGCCCAGCATATGGTTTTTGACTTTTGAACAGCTTAGGAAAAGATAAGGAAAGTAGCCACATTTCTGTATTCCTGGTACTCAGATTTCCTGGTGAAGGTTTAAGGCATCATTGTCTTTGTTCAAAGCTGGTTCTGCCACATTGCAGATCCTTCAGCCTACCTGACACATGACTCCTGCTGAGACAAATGCATCCAGATACCTAAATAATAAAAGGGTTCTGGAACTTCATGACTTGTCTTAGTCTTCTTCCATTGCTGATTGAAGTCAGTGGAAAACTGTCACTGAAATTTATTAACAGTTCACATACATTCTTGAGTAGGAAGTTCTAATCTTAACTGGCTGGACAAAGACCTAACACTTATTGTGGAGAGGGACCTCAGAGGCATATCAGATCTTTACAGTAGGGTCATATTGTTGGATTTCTTTAAGTAGGACATAAAATGCAGTAGTAATAAACTTTGTAGTACATTCTTATAATTTCATCAGTTATAGTTAAAACATTTCAGTCACCTCTGTCAACAAAATTCCTGTTCACCTACAACTAAAGTCAAGCCGAAATGGCTTATTGTCTGTCTTTCTAGTGGTAAGACTCACTGCCAGCCAAAGTTTGTGCTAAAGTTGTCAAGAAACAGCTTGCCAAGTCCTGAAATTATTGAGTCATTCTGAGATGAAGTTCATACAGCATTTCTTAGGCAATTTTCATGCTAATTATTTTGCTTCTAATAGAGCCTGCTGTGATCGATTTTCTGAAAGAAAAGACTGCATTCTCTGTAAGGTTTCATGCAAAAGCTCTCAAAAGGAGGCATGTTGAGTATTCATTTGGGTCATGAGAGTCCCAAGATTAAATCTCTCTATCAAACCCTGATACTTTCAATGACTGAGGTTCTTGTGGAAGCTGTATTGAAATCATAACCCTAAATGATACAGCCTAGGAATGTTCTAAGCATTTCTAAAGGCTGGATCACTGGATGTGGAAATAGTGCTTTTGTTGGTCCTACATGAATTTTCAGAACTCATCCAGTCAATCAGCCTAGCAAGCTTCTCTGAACTGTGTCAGTCCCACTGTGGTCTAAACACTCAATGCTTTTCTTTATGTTAGAAGCCTGGCAATAATTTTTACTGACAAAAAATAAACGAGACAGCTTAAACGATTCCAAAATTAAGTGGCAACTGATAAGAGTTCAGTAAATTATTAATAGTCTGAACGAAGGTCCCTAAAGTCCTACAGTCTGTGAATCTGGCATACTACATGTTTCACTCCTGTAGACCTTTTTTGCTGAACAGTTGCCATGTCATTCTAAAGAAGAAAAAAACAGAAGCAACAATGGTTTCATACAGATTTTGTTGTTTGTACATTGCTAGGTAGTAGTGTCTTGCCCAGTCAGGAGAAGCACTCCTTTTGCAGTTTCTACTGATAAGCAGCTTGAAAACATCTCTGATGAATACAGTGCTGTTTTCTGTGTAAATTTATCAGTAAAGTAGTAAATAGGCTAATGTTATTTTATTTTTTTCAGGCTTTTCCAAATCAATCCCAAAATAAATATTTTGGAGTTTGAAATGACTTCAGCAAGCCTTGACATGGTAATAATGGTCCACACTTGTGCTAGCTATTCCCTAACCGGGCCCTTAGCCATATGATTTGCATTTTTTCTTTGCTCACAACTATCCTTCTTATGTTCTTGTCAAAGCTATTACACTTGCTGTTGCAAAGAAAGGAGGCTATCTGTATTCCCAACATTCTGGGACAGAATAAAGGAGCTAACACTTCTGCACAAAGCTCCTTTGAGCTATTTAATTTACTTTCTTACAAAAGGAGAGATGACATTGAGCACTCAAGAAAGAACAAAAATTATTTCTTTAAACATGAAATGCAAATGATAATTCAATAACTGGGTAAAATTCTATTGCATTCAGGAAAATTCCATTATGCCTTCTTCATTATAGATAGTGAACTAACCCCGGTTGTACTGGAGTGCAAAAGTTACATTTAATTTTTGTTTTGTTTTTTATTTGCCTACTAACAAAAAAAAATCTGCTTAAAAATGTAGATGAAACTTCTTTCTTCTGTCTTATTAATAATAATTAGAAAAAGCCCTTGGCTCAAGAACAAATGAGAAATTTTCAGTGGGAATAAACCAGAATAAAACCTAAACACTTATATCCTTCCTTTATTTATATATATTAATAATCCATTACTTCCTTAATTATAAAGATGATACTTTGTTGAAATAAAGTAAGTTAAATCTGTAAGTGACAACTAAAAATAGTCCAGAGGCTTCAAATACGAATCTTTATAAATGCAGCTAAACTTGATGACATTTGTTGGAAAAAAAAAATGTAGCTGTAGGTTTTAGCCATCTGGAAGTCTGAGGATGGACAGTCTGGATTTACAATAATAATAATAAGACCAAGCAGATCATACAAAGGCATATTCCAACAGGTAGGCTTAGATATGGCCTTTACATTTGCAGTTATTTGACATTTGAAGTATAGATTTATAAGATGCGAAGATGAAATATTCTAGTAACATTTTTATACTGATTACATTTAGGTTCAAAGCAAGCTTTTGGAGACTCTCAGTTATCAGTTCCTTACCCAAGCAGGAAAGATCACAAGTAAAAGTGAGCAGTCCTCATTCACATGACAAGTATGTCTTCTTTGTCCTGGTGATTGTGGCACACTCACAAAATCACAACCTCCTGTTACAAAGTTTCTAAGAAATACTTCCGATCTTTCACTGCAAAACAGTTCTGTCTTGAGATAATTTTGGAGACATAGCATTTGGTATATGACAATTATACACCAACTAAAACATTATTCTGATGAATGTCCTTTGCTTTGCAATAGTTGTACAATCTGTTCATCTGGCATGACATTTATTTAAATAATGCATACTATGAGTCAACAGTAAATGTAATTAAAATGTTTAGACTAGGTGACTAGGGTCGTGAGAATATTCTCTATTGACAGGTCTTTGAGGCAAAAGTGCAGGTGAAGAGGAGCTGAGAGAGAGGGACTAGAAGGAGGGAGCATGTGTGTTAATGAAGGTGTCTAGAAGACTATGCAGTAAGGCAGATGACATGCTGTAGGGGAAAGAATCAGTAAGTTTCATCATCCTTTGCATTTCAGGATTTCACATCTTCCTGTCTTGAGAAATGAGTTCCTCAATCTTATGTTCCATGTGAATTTATTAGTAATATTTTAAGTACATTATTAACCTAGAAACTAAAGATTTCTTTTCTGTCTGAGTGTCTTTTCCAACTTGATGGCAAGGCTTTTTCAGGTTTTTTCTTTTCTTTGTCTTTTGCAGAATGAGTTGCTGGCATTTCTGAAGGTAATGTGATTTTAATTCTTGCAGCAGTGAGTTCCACAGACTAAGTGCAATAACTGAGGCAGTTATTTCTGGTGTACTCATAAACTATCCTCTTTTGGCTAGCACAGAAGGCTTAAATTCCATCTTCCATACGAATATGTCTGTCATAACACACTAAGTCATGAAAATTACAGTAAAATGTGAAAGAGGGACTGACACAGGATGAGGAAAAAACCAGCTTGGTTGAGCAGAGAGATCTTGAGTGATATTAAGAAGAAAAGGAATGTTTATAGGCTCTGGAAGACAGGACAGGCCTCTTGGGTAGACTACAGGAGGGAAGTGAGGTTGTGTAGAGAAAAAAACAGAGGGGTTAAGGCTCAACTAGAAATCAGATTGGCAATATCTGTGAAAGATAACAAAAATTTTGTATAAATCTATAAATAACAAAAGGAGAACTAGGGAGACCATACAGTCCCTTTTGGACACAGAAGGAACAACAGTGACAGGGGATGAGGAGAAGGCTGAGGTACTTAAATGCCTTCTTTGCCTCAGTCTTTAATTGTAAAGAAAGTTGTCCCCTCCATGTACAAACCACATTGCTAGAGGAGCAAAATGAGGCTCGCATGGTCCAAGAGGAGGTGGTCAGAGCCTTACTTGCCCAACTAGACACCCACAAGTCCATGGGGCCAGACGGGATTCACCCAAGAGTATTGAAGGAGCTGACAGATGTACTGGCCAAACCCATTCCATCATCTTCCAACAGTCCTGGAAGACTGGAGAAGTTCCACTGGACTGGAGGTTGGCTGATGTTGTGCCCATCGACAAGAAGGGTCACACGGAGGATCCAAAAGGCAGGTCTTGCCAAACTAACCTGTTTGCCTTCTATGACAAAGAGACTCGGCTGCTGGACGAGGGGAAGGCTGTGGATGTGGTCTTCTTGGACTTCAGTAAAGTCTTTGACAGAATTTCTCGCAGCATTCTGCTACGGAAACTGTCAGTCTCTGGCCTGGACAGGCGCACGCTCTCCTGAGTGGAAAACTGGTTGGATGGCTGGGCCCAGAGAGTGGTGGGAAATGGTGTTAAATGCAGCTGTAGGCCAGTTAGAGGTGGGGTTCGCCAGGGCTCAGTGCTGGGTCCAGCCCTGTTGAATGTCTTTATCAGTGACCTGGATGAAGGCATCAACTGCACCCTTAGCAAGTGATTGTGGCCAATGGAATGAGGTTTAACAATGCCAAGTGCTGGATCCTGCATTTGAGGTACAACAACCCTATGCAGGGCTACAGACTAGGAGAGTTCTGTCTAGACAGCTGCCTGGAGGAGAAGGACCTGGGGGTGTTCGTTGACAGCCAACTGAACATGAGCCAGCAGTGTGCCCAGGTGGCCAAGAAGGCCAATGGCATCCTGGCTTGTATCAGAAATGGTGTGACCAGCAGGTCCAGGGAGGTGATTCTCCCTCTGTACTCAGCACTGGTGAGGTCGCTCCTTGAATACTGTGTCCAGTTCTGGGCCCCTCACCACAAGAAGGATGTTGAGGCTCTGGAGCAGGTCCAGAGAAGAGCAACGAGGCTAGTGAAGGGTCTGGAAAACAGGCCTTATGAGGAACAGCTGAGAGAGCTGGGGTTGTTTAGCCTGTAGAAGAGGAGGCTGAGAGGAGACCTCATTACTCTCTACAAGTACCTGAAAGGAGGTTGTAGAGAGGAGGGAGCTGACCTCTTCTCCCAAGTGACAGGGGACAGGACGAGAGGGAATGGCCTCAAGCTCCGCCAGGGTAGATTTAGACTGGAGATTAGGAGGAAGTTTTTCACGCAGAGGGTCATTGGGCATTGGAACAGGCTGCCTAGGGAGGTGGTTGATTCCCCTTCCCTGGAGGTGTTTAAGGCACAGGTGGATGAGGTCTTGAGGGACTTGGTTTAGTGTTAGATAGGAATGGTTGGACTAGAAGATCCGATGGGTCCCTTCCAACCTGGTTGTTCTGTGATTCTGTGAATGGCTGAGAGAGCTGGTGTTGTTTAGGCTGGAGAAGAAGAGTCTGAGAGAAGACCTCATTGCTCTCTATAACTACCTGAGGGGAGGTTGTGGATAGGAGGATGCTTGCCTCTTCTCCCAAGTGACACAGGACAGGACAAAGGGAAATGTCCTCAAACTCTGCCAGGGGAGAGTAAGAATCATAGAACATCCAGGTTGGAAAAGACCCACCGGATCATGGAGTCCAACCATTCTTATCAAATACTAAACCATGTCCCTCAGCACCTTGTCCACCCGTGCCTTAAACACCTCCAGGGAAGGTGACTCAACCACCTCCCTGGGCAGCTTGTTCTTGTGCCTAATGACCCTTTCTGTGGAATTTTTTTTCCTAATATCCAACCTTTCATAGAAAGGTTCATTCGGCAGTGGAACAGGCTACCCAGGGAGGTGATTGATTCACCTTCCCTGGAGGTGTTTAAGGCACGAGTAGACGAGGCCCTGAGGGACATGATTTAGTGTTTGATAGGAATGGTTGGATTCAATGATCCGATGGGTCTCTTCCAACCTGATTATTCTATGGTTCAACAAGACAGAACAACTGTATTTGAGACTATTTACTTAATGATCTGAAAATGCATTATTTTAAAATGTATCCTTTTAAAAATGCATTATTTTAAAATTTTACTAAGTCTTATAAATATTTCAATTGTTTTAAGTATAAGGACCAGGACAGTGATATCAATTGCCAGTACTATGGTATTGTAAACTCGGCACTTACTTCAGTGACATAACAAGTTACATCTTATAAATAAAAGTGTTCTCCATTCTTATGATTAATTCTGATCCAGAAAGCATAGAATAAGTGTTTTAAACAGCATTCCTATTGAAAATCAGTAATATGTTAACTTATTATGAGCACAGCATGCAACACAAAAATAGAATAAAATTTGCAGCACTTTTTATTCAAGGACACTTTAAGGAGTCACTAAACGCAGAATGGTTTTCTCTCCTGCATCTTTTGTGAACAACATGAAAGGTGTAAGTGTTACAAATGCATGTCCATACACCAGCTGCATAAATTTTGTATTTATTTTTACTGTGATGGTGTGGGAAACAGTGATAAAGAAGCAAGTACAAGATTTGTAACTGGGCCGATTAAATTGTAATTGCTACATCTTTTTCTTTCTTTAATATAAGACTGTGATCTTATTTAATGTTCTACAAGAAGGGCTATATTGGATATTGTCAGCCTTTTAAAAGTCTGTTTAGGACCTATATTAAGAAGATGGAGGGGAGACTGACAGTGAAAGAACTACCTTCTTTTTATACTAGGTTTTAGATTGTATTTAACCTTTTCAAATGCTAGATGCTATTTTGACTAGCACTGCTATTTATGTGCATCTTGATTGTGCTCAGAAGGAATTCATTAAAGAGTTTGGATTATTTTTTTCTTTAGAAATTTTGTTATCAAAACAGATCTTAATGACAAAATAAATTATTTCTTTTATCAAAAATATTCTGTTCTTCTACTGATTATTTTCTACACCCCACTGTTCAAATGAACTTCAACAAGCTGGCTTATAGGGACCTGTCAATTTTGGTCACAGTATTAATAAGGCACTGTCCTCTAGATAGTTAACAGAGGCATTCATCAATGGTTCCCATTCAGAGGACTGTTGCTGCATCAAGGGAAAATGTCAATTGCGTCAATTTGTGGACCAAAATTATTCCCATATTAACTTCAGTAACATGACCGAAGTAGTGAATTTTGCAAAGCATTTTGAATACACTTCTCTATTTCACAGCCTTTTCTGGTTTTCTGATGTATATTTTATCAATTTGAAAACTTAGTGAATTGTTATTGTTTAAAATATATGTTTGTTGTGGTAATTGATTATTATTAGACCTTGGTTGACCATAAACAGACTACGTACAGTTTATAAACAGCTGAACTGCAGAAGTATAATATTTTTTGTAAACGACCTTAGATTGCGGAATAAAACCATATCTCACTGTGAAATACCCTTCCTTTTGAGAAGGGATGGGAAGGGGACATGTATATGGTCCACATATACAAACCAAAACCAAAAAAACCCCAACAACTTAAATGAAACTACCACCCTGAAAAAAAAACCCAAACCAAACAAAGAAAGAAGAAAAATAATTCTACCTCACTGTTAAAGCATTATATGAGTAAAATAAAACCTTATATGAATAGGATGATAATGACAACTGTTTATTGATTTTTTCCATTATGTGAAAGAAAGCATTCACTTTGATAAAACCTCTGATGTGTACTCCTACATGACAAGATTTTTTTATGTGTTATTTCTGTATACTTGAGGAACTTTAGTCTTTAAGATAAGTGATTCATTTTCCTACTTCCAGTCTCACTGAATATATTTCTATATTGACAGAAACCCATGGCATTCATCCTTTACAGCAGTCTTTTGAGAGAGTTATTATAAAGAATACCATTGTGATGGCTCTTGCTCTGGCTATGAAGAAGAATTACATCACTATTTTATGTTTGTTGACTTTTGCCTACAGCAGAATAGATTTCACAAACTTCAGGGATGGCTAGAGATTTGGGAACCCTGAGTAAAATCTAAAACATTAGGAAACCCACATAAGGCATCTGTGAAGAAACTGAACAGTAAGACTTGTACTTGTCAGTACAATTCTCACTTATGGTGAGATTTTTCTTGTCTAATTAAAAACACATTGGTGAAAACTGTCTATGCAATGCTCCACCTCCCCATGAAGGGGGAAAATGTAAAGGTATAATAGCATCTCATCTTGAATCAGCTCGGTGTTTTACTAGCTGATCTGTCTAGAACCAAAGAACATCAAATGCAATCCCCAGACACGTGGATTGTATTAAAGATGGAATAAGAAGCCTTAACTCTGTAGTTCCTGGCTTTTGTTGGATTATTTTTACACAGCTTTTGTATTTAGGGAGGATTATGGCACACGGTCAATAAGATCACACAGTTTTTTAGACCCTTACATTACTTCAAGGTGCAATAAAATGAATTAAATATGGAGAGAAAAGCCAGTCTGAATCTCAGGGCTTTTGGAGTTTTAAATGAAAACTTGTTGCACATTTTAGCAAGAATTTTTCCATATTTTTTAACATTAACAAGGAAAAAAATTGTAAAAGGTAATAAAGACCACCTCATACTAAAAGGATGTGGTCTGATTACAATGACAATTACCCTCCATTTCATTCTTGGTGATCATAGGAGACCCTTTAGGGTTATGATGATTTTAGTTGAAGTGCATGGATAGCTGCTACTAAATTTCCATGCAATTTTAATGTAACTGTTATGATTTCTGCATCAAAAGCATAATCATACTTTCTATGGTTGTCACAGTGTATTGTGCCAATAAATACTACTAAGGAAATTCTTCATGCACAGCTCATTGACATAATAGACTATAATGGTTTTTTTTAGAGCTGCTATGGTCTGCTGTATCAATGCCTACTGAGGGAGACTTTAAAGCACTCATCCAAGCACAGAGGGTAACTATACATAATAAAAATCTTTATGAAGTTTTTGGAAATAAGCAATTATTCTGCACTGCACTGTTCATTTTATTTATAAGTGCCAAAATCATTAGGATACACGAGGGACAGATGTGGTATTCAAATTTTTCTTAAAGATTCAACTAACTTCACTTTCACAGGCTTCAAGAAACTTCATGAAAAGTTTTGCGTTGTCTTTCTTTTTTCCTAATGTCAAAGTGCAAAAAGCACAAAGGAAAATCTTAAGTCTCTCACTTAATGAATTCATGATTCTCTATAATTTTGTAAGAACAGGTCATAGCTGCTTCATCTTCTTATCTGAAGCTATCACAGAATCATAGAATCATAGAACAACCAGGTTGGAAGGGACCCATCAGATCTTCCAGTCCAACCATTCCTATCTAACACTAAACCAAGTCCCTCAAGACCTTGTCCACCTGTACCTTAAACACCTCCAGGGAAGGTGAATCAACCACCCCCCTGGGCAGCCTATTCCAATGCCCAATGACCCTTTCTGGGAAAAACTTCCTCCTAATCTCTAGCCTAAATCTCCCCTGGCAGAACATGAGGCCATTCCCTCTTGTCCCGTCCCCTGGCACTTGGGAGAAGAGGACAGCTCCCTCCTCTCTACAACCTCCATTCAGATAGTTGTAGAGAGCAATGAGGTCTCTTCTCAGCCTCCTCTTCTACAGGCTAAACAACCCCAGCTCTCTCAGCTGCTCCTCATAGGGCTTGTTCTCCTGCCCCTTCACCAGCTTCATGGCTCTTCTCTGGACTCGCTCCAGAGCCTCAACATCCTTCTTGTTGTGAGGAGCCCAGAACTGGACACAGTATTCAAGGAGTGGCCTCACCAGTGCTGAGTACAGAGGGAGAATCACCTCCCTGGACCTGCTGGTCACACCATTTCTGATACAAGCCAGGATACCATTGGCCTTCTTGGCCACCTGGGCACACTGCTGGCTCATGTTCAGTCGGTTGTCGACCAACACCCCCAGGTCCCTCTCCTCCTGTCACTTTTCCAGCCAGGCTTCTCCTAGTCTGTAGGTCTGCATAGGGTTGTTGTGCCCCAAGTGCACGACCCTATGTCTTTAATGTAAAACTCGTCTAATTTTTTCTTTATGAAATGGACAGAGAGGAGTTCCTCCAGAGAACAACTTTGAAGAACATTGATAAACTAGACACCTGAAAAAAGCGGGATGAGTGACTCACTGAACAGTTTAGCTTACCCTTCTAGAAAATACACACAACATAAAATATATCCCATATTTATGGAATAAATACAGACTATGTATTTTCAGAATTTCAACTAATCTAGATGAGAAGGGATTAGTTTAGGACAACAGAAAGGACCTTTCACCCTAAGTAGGGTGCAGTAGTAATAACTCTCTCTTTCTGATGCTAGTATCAAGTGACACAAGAGGAAGTACAAGAAACCATGCAGCTGTCACTAATATACTAAATTTTCTAAAAGGCAGTGAGGAAAATTTAACCACTCCCCAAAGATGTGCTACAGTATGCTCCAGGTGATCAGAAAACTCTTTTTTTCCCTGTATTTTTTATGGAATATTGTGGCCTTGGCTTCCTTGACGTGCCCACCAAGGCACTATATCACTCCCCCTCCATCCATAGGATATGGGAAGAAAAATATGATGAAAAGGTTGTGTGTTGAGGTAAGGATGGGGAGGTAACTAAGAAATTACTGTCATGGATAAACCAGACTCAACTTGGAGAATTACCAGCTAAACAGGGATGGATAATAAAAAATAAGAACAAATCTAAAAACATCTTCCCCATCAGCTCTCTCTTCTTCCCAGGTACAACTTCACTTCCAATTCTTCTACCCCCTCACCTTGAGTAACATAGGCAGATGGGAAATGAGGATTACGGTCAGTCCATTACATTTTGTCTCTATTGCTCCTTACTTCTCATGCTCTTCCTCTACTACAGCGTCAGTTCTATCCCACAGGATAAAGTCCTCCACAAACTTCTCTAATATGGTTCTTTCTCACAGGTTGCAGTTCTTTAAGAACTGCTCCAGTATGAGTCCTTTCCATGTTGGTGCAGTCCTTCAGGATCTGGACTGCTGAGCAGAGTCCAATGGCATGAGGTTTAGCACGGTCAAATGCCAGGTCCTGCACTTGGGGTACAACAACCCTGTGCAGTGCTACAGATTAGGAAAAGTCTGGCTTGAGAGCTGCATGGAGGAGAAAGACCTGGGGGTGTTGGTTGACAGTCAATTGAACTTAAGACAGCACTGTGCCCAGGTGACATCCTGGTTTGTATCAGAAATGGTGCGACCAGTAGGTCCAGGGAGATTATTCTCCCTCTGTACTCGGCACTGGTGAGACTACTCCTTGAATCCTGTGTTCATTTCTGGGCCCCTCACCACAGGAAGGATTTTGAGGCCCTGGAGCTACTCCAGAGAAAAGCAATGTAGCTCGTGAAGGGGTTGGAGAACAAGTCTTATGAGGAGCGGCTGAGAGAACTGGGGTTGTTTAACATTTAGAAGGGAAGGCTGAGGGGAGACCTCATTGCTCTCTACAACTACCTGAAAGAAGGTGGTAGAGAGGAGGGTGCTGGCCTCTTCTCCCAAGAGACAGGGGACAGGACAAGGGGGAAAGGACTCAAGCTACACCAGGGGAGGTTCAGACTAGATATCAGAAAGAAATTTTTCCCAGAAAGGGTCATTGGGCACTGGAACAGACTGCCTAGGGAGGTGGTTGAATCACCTTCTCTGGGGGTGTTTAAAGGACAGGTAGACAAGTTGTTCAGGGCATGGTTCAGTGGCAGATAGGAATGGTTGGACTCAATGACCCAAGAAGTCTTTTCCAACTTGATGATTATATGATTCTGTATGATACAGTCTGTTAAGTTTGGAACTTGTAACTTAACAGCAAACATTGGTGTGATGCATATTTGAAACTGTCTTGACTGGTAAAATTTAAGTTCATAAGAATTCACCAATGGTAAATGGAAAAAGTATGCAAAATTTGCCAAAATAATAGTACAAGTTGAGGCAAGTATTAATAGAGAATATTTACTTTATTTATAATGGATTGAGAAATTTACCTTGGCATAATACTTAGCACGTCCAAACCTGGAAAAAGACCTGTAATAAAAATCTGGGCAGTTTCTTAAGTAGTTTGTTACAGAGTTTGTAATGAATATAAAATAAATCAACATATGATTCTATGGCTGATTTTTGAGCAATGGTCAAGAATTATTTTTGCATTTCATGTACTTGGGGGAAGCTTATAAAAAAGATGGGTCCTAACTCTAGTAGGACTTGTTGCAATAGGAAAAGTTATAATGGTTTTAAACTAAAATAGTGATGATCCAGAGTAGATGGAATGAAGAATATTTTTTTTTTGCTCTTGAATGTGGTGAAATGCTGGAACATATTGCCCAGAGAGGTGGGAGATTCCTCATTCCTAGAAATAGTCAATGTTAGCAACCTGATCTGGTTGAAGATGTCCCTGCTTGCTGAAGCAGCATGGTTGGACTAGATCACCTTTAAGGGTTCCCTCCAACCCAAACTGTCCTATGACTTTATGATTCTATGATTAGACAGAGTTATGATTAACTGATCTCCATGGTTATGTGGTCCATCAGAATAGCATTATCTGTACTCAGGCTGTCCAGCAACCCTTTTTGAAATTGTCTAACATAAACTAATAATGTAAAAGAAAGTGAAGTATAAGACTACAAAATACAGGGGTTTCAATACAACCAATAACAATCCACTCTTATTTTTAAAACTCCTGAATATATGCCTCTCATTTTCCTTACTGTTTTGCTGCATTCTGCAATCACATTTCAGATTTTAGCCCTTGGTTCTTGTGGCAAATCTCTGCATCATTCCAAATCTTATTCTTCTGTGAAAATTTTAGTGATGATATTGACCTCTTTTCTATACAGATTTGGGTGTCAAAATAATTCCTTTCATCCATGTTTCTGTATGAAATAGTCATCTTTGGTACCAGCTGCTGTCAGAGAGGACACATGGGCACTTTTAGAGCAAGATTCAGCTGGCTTCTTTTAAAATACGTTTTAAAACCATATTACAAGTATTTATTTAATATTATTTATTTTAAAATTAATGTATCGCTTTATCATGCTGGCTTTGATGTCTCTGCTTTTGAGCTGACCTCACAATTCCCTACTGCAATAATTCCCTGAATTTGGCTGTTATCTACACTGGTGCTTTATATACTATCTGATATGGAGAAAAAGTATACAAGCTACGCATGTTGACATTTGAACCTAACTCCCTTAAGCACTTGCTGAGTGGAGCTTTACTGTGAACTGTATTTTTGGATGAGACATGGAATTGTATTGAGCCTCGTTCACTTCTCATTCCTTAGTTTCTCTGAAAAGGAGTTGACATACATAGACTAGGACCTGTGAGTGCTTAGCAAGCAGATGACTGCTCATATAGACACAGCTAAGGAGAATGTCACATGAAAAACTAAGACTCTGATGTACTTCTGTTTACTTAGACTGGGGAAGTATTTGAATCAGATTTTTTTTTCTCTACAGAATGTTTCAGAGGAGAAGGAGTACTTAAAGTCCATCTTTCCTGATAGAGAAGGGTTTTCTACCAATGGTTTCCTATTAACAATGTAGATTAAGTCTCCTTGTGAAATCTTCCTTGGTGAGAAAGGGATTTCCACTGTTGCAGTATATAGTGCAGTTAGAAGCTAAGGTAGAGCAATATTGGTGCAGGTCATGTTTTAAACCAAGCAAATATACTATACATTAGCGCAACCATGTCTGTATAAAAATAAATCCATAATTTAGACAAACCCTTTGCTTTTCTTGATTATTTGCTGCATAAAGACTATGCTTTAATCAAACCCTTTGGTTCAATAACGATACTAGCAGGGAATAGGGACAGTTGTATACTTGAAACAATATTTCAGCTTCTGTGTAAAGTTGGACATATGGATTATCTTCACACATTATTTTAGATGTAGTAAAATGTACAGCAATTAACATATAAATGCATACAGGATACAAAAGATCCAGACTAGGTCAGAGTCTGGGAAAAAAAAAAAAACCTTGCACCTAGTGAAAACTAAAGTTTAAAATAGAATAATGCTTTTGAAAATACTTTTTGCCCTTAAAAGATTCTAAATAAAAATAGTAACAGTTTTAAAATATGCAATGAATCATATTGTTATATGTGAAAAATTATTACTTAAAATTATAACTTATGTGTAGTATATTCCATGTAATGGTATGTCAAAATTTTTATAATGTATTTTACTGTATGATATATCTATTAAACTTCATTCACTTCATAATGTATATTAGATAAAATTTCTTTGGAAATGTCAGCTGATGGCATAAGTAGTATTTTTGTTATGGAAGTGTATAAAAATCTGATCACTCTTTCTAAGTGATGCAATGAGTATATTCAAGATCAATAGTAGCTGCCCAGCTGTTAAGTCCTCCTCTTTACCAAGTATAGTAATCCTTTCCCATAAACCAAACAAAGCTGCAGTAAATTCAACCAAAGCATCAAACAAAAACATTGACCGAAAGCCTAACCACATAAATGATGTATACACACACTGAAGCGAAACAGATGTAGATCAGAGTTTACTAGGCACACTCTGGAGACTGAAAGACAAAGACATCATCTGGAAACTCCTATAACTGACAAGGAGGATTCATTCACTGAGTTTGAGCTCTGTGCTGATATGTTTACCTCTTATAACTTCCAAATTACTTAGAAGTCAGTTTAGGTGTGCTGATAGTCTAGAGTACTAACAAATGATGGCATAAATTATCTGAAGAAATTCCTACTTTTTTTCTTGTTCTACCTAAATATTTTCAGTCACCTTCCAGTCTTGTTGCATAGGTCTGATATGATTCTTACCTGATGCTTTAAAGATATGCAGGAATAGGCTGATCTGCATGTTGTAGGTGACATGGAGATAATGCAGAGATTTACACGCCAGTACTATTTGAACATGTCTGTTCTTAGTACTGAGGAAATCTATAGCTGTTCATGCTGAAATTTTCAGCCTTCACTTGTAGCCTGAGGAGGAACAATTGCAACACTGTGGTGTTTTAAAAATCATAGAATCGTAGAATACCTAGGTTGGAAAAGACCTTGGAGATCATCAGCTCCAACTGTACTTGTCTTCTACTGAATCACATCCCCGAGCACCTCATCTATCTGCCTTTTAAACACCTGTGGGGATGGTCACTCAACCACTGTCCTGGGCAGCCTGTTCCAGTGCTTGATAGTGCTTTCTGTGAATATATTTTTCATAGTGTCCAATCTAAACTTCCTCTGATGCAGCTTGATGGCATTCCCTCTTGTCCTATCAGGTATCACTTGTGGGAAGAGAAGAACATCTACCCCTCTGTAACCTCCTTTTAGGTAGTTGTAGACGGCAATAAGGTCTCCACTCAGCCTTTTCTTTTCCAGGTTAAACAAACCCAGTTCCTTCAGCCACTGCTCCCAAGATTGGTCCTTAACCAGTTTCGTTGCTCTTCCCTGGACAAGCTCCAGGACCTTAATGTCTTTCTTATAGCGAGGGGTCCAAAACTGAACACAGTACTCAAAGTGTATCTTCACCAGTGCAGAGTACAGAATATGGCTGCAAGTTCTATTTATTTTATTTATGTTTATTTCTTTTCTAACCCAAACTTAAACATAATTTCAAAGCAATATCTTCCAAATTACCAAGAGCATGTCCTATTCAGTTACATGTAGGCATGAACATGCACAAACACTCACACAGAAATTTACATAGTGATATGATGTTTTTTCATGTACACAGAAATGTAGGTGGCCCCTCCTTACTTCCTCTTGCATGCTCTTAGTTTCACATGACAAAATATCATTGGCAGACTGATTTGCATTGATATTTTTAATGGCTATCTCTGAAAGCAAAGATAGGATTAATCAAAGTTTGGATATTTCAGATCCAAGGTCTTACAAAGACCTCACCAATAATCTATTCTAATAGATTTTTAACACCAAACCTATGGAATGCTATTTCTAGGAAATTATCAACAGACGCTATAAAGAAAATATTTGATCCATTTGTAGTTTACAGACAGAGTGATATAAATTAAATATATGGCACCCATATATAACTAAGTCTGATTCCTACACTTCTAAGTTTGTAAGGCTTAAGAGACTAAGCTCTGCTAGGAGGATTGATTGATCAGATTAGAATTGTCTGTGGAATTTGGATCTGTCAGGGTTCCGAGTATAAAAAGTGACAACACAAACTCTTCTTAGAGTTTGTTGGGTTTTTTTTTAATTTAAAAGGGTCAAAACCAGAGGAATCATGTTTATTTATACCAAACACTTATTATGGGACCACTGGTATTTTCTAAAACAATATAAATACACTAGACTCTAATTTTAGCCCAATGCTTCATTTAACATCTGCATATATCTCTCATTGGCATTGATTTTCACGTGTTGTTATAGTTATGCATTCTTAATATTTTATTAATTTTTATTGCTTCTGTAAATATGTAGTCAATCAAACAGATACCACAGAAAACACTCCATATTATAACAGACCATCTTCACGACAATGAAAACATCAATGGGAAAACAACAGATGAATGAAATGGTAAAATGGCAATTTCAGTGAACGGATGACTCAATTATAAAACTGTTCACTCAGGAGCTTGAGAATAGTAGAAATTTTGAGATCTTATGGATATTACTAAAACAAATAATGTTTTAACTGCCACAGAACCTCTTGCAAGGGGAAAACTGATTATAGCCCATATTTTACATATGGATAAAATATTGTGGAGTAATTTTATATTCCTCCATCTTGATGTGCCAAAACTAAAGCACTTGTGCTTTTATTTCAAAGCTGATGAACACCTGGAGGTCTATGTGAAGTTAATCATGAAACACATTATAGTATCTGGAAGCACTAAGAATATAGTTTTTTCAGTAAATACTGAAAAGGTGAATTTTATTTTTATTTTAAAATGTTTAAATTCTTCTTCATTCACTTTTACATTTCCAAGATTATATCTTTGCTTTTGTACTGAAAGTTACTTTTTGTCATATTATGTTTGGTATTTCATAGTTTTCAGTATACCACCTGGCAGAACAGTCAGCCTGAAAGTCTTTATTTAGTCTTTTGTCAGTCTCTCACTAACAACTTGCTTTTTGTGTCTTTCTTTCTATTATGATTAATAGTTTACATTTATATTTTGAATGCTTCAAGCCACAGTCGTGACAATCCTTTTCACAATTTCCTTCTGTGTCTTCTGACACTGCATGAATATTTGTGCCTGATAATTTTTTCTTATGATTATGCAGTGGAGATAGAATGTAGGAGTAGTTTCTCAGTGTATTTTATAGCAAATGCTTTTCTTTTTTCAGGGGCGTGGAAGCCTCTACCTACATAGTACAGTTTGCTGGACCCACTCTTTAGTAATACATTCAGACCTCAGATACAGGAAATCACTTGGGGTGTTGGGGGAGGGAAGTGGGGAAGGGGAGAAAAATTTGGATTCTCCTTTAGACAGACTTTTTTTAGTACTAGATGTATCATGTGGATATTTCCACAGAACCACAGAACAGTGGGTGTTGGAAGGGACCTCTAGACGTCATCTAGTCCAGACATTCTGCTAAAACAGGTTTATCTACAGCAGGCTGCACAGGAATGCATCCAGGTGGGTTTTGAAGAAGACCACATAAGCTCTTCCAGTGCTGAGTCACCCTCAAAGTAAAGTCATTTTTCCTCATGTTCAGGTGGAACTTCCTGTGTTCCTCTTCTGTGGCCCCTCACCACAAGAAGGATGTTGAGGCTCTGGAGCGAGTCCAGAGAAGAGCCATGAAGCTGGTGAAGGGGCAGGAGAACAAGCCCTATGAGGAACAGCTGAGAGAGCTGGGGTTGTTTAGCCTGGAGAAGAGGAGGCTGAAAGGAGACCTCATTACTCTCTACAACTACCTGAAAGGAGGTTGTGGAGAGGAGGGAGCTGGCTTCTCCTCCCAAGTGACAGGAGACAGTACAAGAGGGAATGGCCTCATGATCTGCCAGGGGAGATTTAGGCTAGAGATTAGGAGGAAGTTTTTCATGGAAAGGGTCATTGGGCATTGGAATAGGCTGCCCGGGAAGGTGGTTGATTCACCTTCCCTGGAGGTGTTTAAGGTACGGGTAGATGAGGTCCTGAGTGACATGGTTTAGTGTTTGATAGAAATGGTTGGACTCGATGATCTGATGGGTCTCTTCCAACCTGGTTGTTCTATGATTCTATGATTCTATGATTCCAGTTTGTGCCGTCTGCCCCTTGTCCTGTCGCTGGGCATCACTGAAAAGAGTCTAACACCATCCTCTTGATACTTGCCCTTTACGTATTTATAAGCATTGATAAGGTCCCCCCTCAGTCTTCTCCAGACTAAACAGACCCAGGTCTCTTAGCTTTTCCTCATAAGAGAGATGCTTCAGTCTCTTCATCACCTTCTTAGGTCTCTACTGGGTTGTCTCTCATAGTTCCTTGTCTTTCTTCAGCTGCAGAGCCCAGGACTGGGCATAGTACTCCAGATCAGGTCTCACTAGGGCAGAGTAGAGGGGCAGGATAATCTCTGACCTGCTAGCCACACTCATTTTAATGCACCCCTGCATATCATTAGCCTGCTTGGACACAAAAGCACATTGCTGGCTCATGGTCAGTTTGTTGACCACCAGGGCTCCCAAATTTGCAGCAGGCCAACCTCTAATCTATACTGATGCATTAGGTTATTCCTCCCTAGATTCAGGACTTTGCACTTGCCTTTGTTGAATTTTGTCAAGTTTCTCACTGCCCAGCTCTCTGGCCTGTCCTGCTCTGGCTGAATGGTAGCACAGTCTTCTGGTGTATTAGTCACTTCTCCTAGTTTTGTGTCATCAGCAAACTTCCTGAGAGTACACTCTGTCCCCTCATCTAAGTCATTGATGAATATGTTGAAAAAGACTATTCCCTCTGGCGAGCAATGCTAGCTACAGGCTTCTAAATAAACTCTACACCATCAATCATAACCCTCTAACCTCTGACATCTAGTCAGTTCTCAGTCCATCTTACTGTCCACTCAGCTAAACTGCACTTTCTAGACTTATCCATGAGAAAGTTATGGGAGAGCGCGCGAAAAGCCTTGTTGAAGTCAAGGTGAACAACCCCACTGCTCTTGTCTAATCTACCCTGCCAGAAGTACCAGCAGGGAACACTATAAGACTGGTCAAGCATGATTTCCCCTTGGCAAATCAATGTTGACCACTCCTGATAACCTTCTTTTCCTTCAAATGCTTGAGGATGACATCCAGGAGGAGGCGTTCAGCTGTCTTACCTGACATGGAGGTGAGGTTGACCAGGTTGTAGATTCCTGGGTCAATTATGATTGATCATATCTGATTGGCCCACTAATTACCTGGTTACTCTTTGACACAAGTACATCCTTTTGGTCATAATTAATCTCTCAGAGCTAATAAAAAGCAAGGGTTCAGAGGCAATGAGGCACTAGAATGGAGATAAAATCCTTCTCTCTAACAATATGCTACATTAGCCTATCTCACACATGACTTCTCTATGAGAGTTTTCTGTTTTGCTCACTGACACTGAAATGTGATCAAGTTTAATACTTAAAATATAAAAGAATTCATTTAATTAAGAGATTTTTTAAAATGAAACTTAAAAATATATTTGTAAAACAATGATAACTCTGGAAAAGTATTTATATACACTGTTAAAAATATAAACAGCACCTTAGAAAAGCCAGTATTTGTACCAAACACCAAATAGAACATTATCAGTGACTGTAGTTTTACAGTGCCTCTGAAACATAATATACCTTGAGAACATCCTTAATGGGATGAGTGACTCCCCAACTGAACTTCCAAATAGAATTCTCAGCATAGTATGAAATTCTTTATACCTGCATGATGATATCTCTGTTTCTATGAATATACCTGTGACCAGGCTTTTTAAAGCATTTAGAGACTAAACTCACATTAAATTCCTTTGCCTAGTCAAAAGCAATAGGGAGTCCTTTGAAGAGATTTCTGAAGAGCAATACATAGAGCCTTAGAAAGAGGCTCACTGAGGATTTACCAGGAACCAGGAAATGGATTTGAGTTAGCACAGTGCTAGATGCAAGTTAAACTACCTAATAGGGTAATTTCCTAAAGCTTCTAACACATACAGAGTTTTTCCCCTATGGGATTTCAGATTTCCTGATAAATAATGTGAAAAATAACTCTTCTTCCTCCTAACATCAGGAACTCTGAAGGTTTATCATTACAATTAGACAAAGCAATTGGAAAAAGAAAGTAGTGAACATGTAACTTCTATGAAAAAAAATATTCTTAGGGGCATAATGTAATTCACCAAACCTATTTGCAGCTCCTCTGTTTTGTCTACTTATATACAGATGAATAATTCACAGAATCATACGCACAAAGAATTATTAAGGTTGGAAAGGATCTTTAAAATAGGGTCCAACTGTAAACCTAACATTGCTAAGTCCACAACTAAACCATGTCTCTAAGCACTACATGTATTTTAAATACCTCCATGGAAGGTAACTAACCCACTTCCCTGGGCAGCCTGTTCTAATTCTTGACAATCCTTTCAGTGAAGTAATATTTTCTAATATTTTGTCTAAACCTCCCCTGCCATAGTTTGAAGATGTTTCTTCTCATCCTATCACTTTTTACCTGCTTATGGATCAAAAAACCCAACATTTGCTTATGAGTCAAGAAAAGGGGAGATTGCTCACCAGTTTCTATCATGTGCAGAACAGGCTCAACTGGGAAAAAATCATTTAATGTTATTAGTTTTATTATATTAAAAATGGAGTTACATGTTGAAAACCAAAGACAAAAGTTAAAACAACATTTCCCACTCTCCCATTTCAAGGCTCAACTTGACTCCTGCAATTCCACTACCCTCCTCCAACTGAGGCTTCACAAGCTATGTGGCAGGGTGGGGAATGGAGGCCAGGGTCAGTCCATACCAGTTCCTATATGCTGCTCCTTTTTATTCACATCTTTCTTCTGGTCCTGACCAGGCTCTTCACAGGTTACAGTTTCATTTAGGTAATATCTACCTGCTCTGTTGTAGGATTCTCCATGGGCTGCAGTATGGATATCTGTACGACCATAATCCTACATGGGCTGCAGGAAGACAACCTCCATCACCATGATCTTGTCTATGAGTTGCAGAGGAATATCTGGTCCAGAGCTTGGAGCAGCTCCTCCTCCTTCTCTCACCTTGCTGTCTGCAGGGCCATTTTGTCACACTTTGTTCCTCTCTTCACTGCTTGTGTAGTGTTTTTTCCTCTTTCTTAAATATATTTTTCCAAAAATGGCACCATCTTGGCTGAGGTGCTCTGCTGTGTCCTGTGGAGGGACTGCTGCAGCTAGCTAGTACCAGACTCTCTTTGCAGAGGCCACCCTTCCAGTCACCCCTAACGAGGAGTTTTCATTTATTCCTAACAGTTATCCAGGGATAATTTAGTACAAGTAATATATTGAACTCAAAGTTGTTGAGGGTTTTTTGTTGCTTTCATGAATTAACAACAAATAATAAGTTGAGATTTTCATTGACCTGTGGTTTGTCATTACCTAAAGTCTATTTTATGGTAGGACATTACTTTAAATTCATAACTTTCCTTGAGCTAGGGCTGGTTTTTTACTTATATAAGTTGTATGTTTGTAAGTCATAAGACAGTATTTCTCATGAGTGATTGCAAGACTTAAGTTTTTAAACACTAATAGTCTTTTCTGCCTCTGAATGTGTGTTAGTAAATCTAAGAATAATGAAATTACATGTATGTAAAAAAGCATCATAACCAGTAATAGATAGCTATAGTAGAGCTGCATAGTCAAGCTTTCATTATGTTTTCACTATGAATTCTGTCTTCAGTTGTTTATAGATTTTCTAAATTCTTAGTATTGGAAGACCAGAGAACTTGTACAGAGAGGTTATATACCCAAAAGCTTGCTATTTTTATATTAGTTCCATCGGTTGGTCTAATGAAAATATTAATTTCCCCTAACAAGTATACTTGGTTTCTATTTTTATACCACTGTCATGGTATACATGACATGCTAATTCACTCTGTTTTATTTCCGCTATTTCTGGATAGGGCATGGGATGCAGAAACCTTCTTTCTAGACTGCTCTCTCAGCAAAACTCTGAACTGCTCTAAAACTGCCCCGTACTGTCCAGTGCAAGTCGGATTCATTGATTAGTATCTGAGACTGGCAGAGATCTGCTATCTGAGCTTGTTAAAGCATTCTCACTATCCATTATACGGTAATTTTCACTTAACAATAGAAAACAGATGTTTTGAGTAGATAATGGAATTACAGTGCTGAAGTAAATAAGTGCAACATTTTTCAGCTTCACTGAAGTGAGGTACTGCGAATGGATTTATCTCACCTAATGTATATATCCAAAAGTTAAAATGAGATATCTTGTTTGCTGGCAATAAAATATTCCCTGCCCCTATAGACTCATTTATTTTTTTCCCCCAGTCTGTATTACACTCTTTACACCCTCAACCCCACCCCAATTTACAGAAAAAGCAACTGGATTGAGAAACTGTGTAAATCAACAAATAACTACAATCTTCTGAAATCACAGAAAAAGTGTGAATGAACGTCATTGATTTAGGTCTACTTCGTAGTTAAATGATGGAAATAAGTATCCCTGAAAGATCTTGAGGTGTCTCTTTTCCTCTGTGATACAAAAGATCCAGCTCTGACTTAGAGAAGTAACTTTTAGACAGCTCAAGCTGGATGAGATGAATCACATGCTGCATGAGCATAGCTTTAAGTATTGAAAATAAATCTAAGTTTTGCTATAGAAACAGTTAGCTTACCACTTACTTGACCTTAATTGTTTTATAAATTGATTTGCAAGATCTATTAAAAATCCCAGATTAGGTAAAAGTTGGGGTATTGGAAAACCCAGTTTGCAGGAATCATAAATTATTATAAATTCCAAAGCCCTATTTGACTGTCAGAATTCTTACTTTTTGAATGTGATGGGTTTTTCCTTCTGGTACCTGATACTACTACCTGGACTGAGCTTGGAACATAGGTTTATCTGTCTTCTAGCTTTCCTTTGCTATTCTTGCCATAAGTGAACCACCTAGTTCAGCTGTTCTGTGGCCTGTATTTCTTATAAGGACAGCATCCCATAAAGAAAGGAGGAGATAGTTCACTCTTCTTGGAAATTTGCATGTGAACAGCAAGTAAATGCACATTCACCATGAGCACAGTTCTTGGAGTGATGAGGACACAAAGAGTCTCAGAGGGAATGATTGTTTCACAACAAGGAGCTCATACATTTCAAATTGCTCAGCACCTGGGCTTGAAATGAGTCCATGCTCCTGTTGCTTAATACTGTTGCACAGTAGTTTTGGCAACAAGACTGACAGCTTGAAGGGTTATTCTCAAAATCATACAACATGTTAAATTCTGGTAATGTATTTTTTTCTTTTCCCTGGCAAGACTACAAGAGAAAATTGGCTGGGTCCTTATAGATGTGCATCTGGCTGAATAGCAAAGCCTGGCTATTGATTTTATTGCTATTAAGTTATATTTCCTGGGTATTGCACTTTACTTAGCTGCTATAAAACTTTCAATCCCATTGTTGCATTAAGAAAATAACTTTCCCAACACCTAAGGGATGAATGCATGTGTTCATGATTTTCAGACATTGTCTCAATTAACTTTTGTCTCCTTTGGTGGCATTTAGAATCTAAAATGTGTATAAATATGACAGTTAATAGCTACCTGCAAAGTCAGATGCTCTCTGTATAAATGTCTATAGAAGGTTGGAGTGCGTTTAGCCAATGCCTCTTTGCTGTAAATGATTTATGGTGGATACATAGAGAAAGAATAAGCAAATAGGAAGTGTAGTATTGTTCTGTCTTGTCTTTAGCTTGAGAAATTTCTTAACCATTTGACACTGCAGAAGAATAGGGAAAAGGTTCAGAGTGGTAGGGTGAATCAGATGGGTCTTTCGTTAACTAAGAGAGTTTCAACATGAAGTCTGATCACAAATTCCTGATTGGAACTGTCATACTACTATACTTGTCATGTTACACTCATGTATGTAGCCACCATTGAATCCTCTCAGAAACAGGATACTGAAAGAAGTAATTAATTAGTCTGACCAGTAAGGAGCTTATAAAAATAAGCTTATAAAAATAAGAACAATAATAGAATCACAGAATCATAAAACATTGCAGGCTGGAAGGTAATTTGGGCAGTCTCTAGTTCAACTTCTAATCAGCTTCAGTTGTGAGATCAGACAAGGTTGCTCAAGTCTTTATCCAGCTGGTTCTTGAAAACCTTCAAGGATGGAAACTGCAGTCTCTCTGGGAAACTGTCCCACTGCTTGACTGTCCTCATAGTAAAAATGATTCTCCTTATAACCAATATGTCATATTCAACTTATGTGTTTTATTCAATCTTTACCCTTGTTTCTTGCTGTCCCACCTTGCATCACTATGATGAATCTAGCTCCACCTTCTTGATCATAGAATCATAGAATCACCAGGTTGGAAGAGACCCATCGGATCATCGAATGCAACCATTTCTATCAAACACTAAACCATGTCCCTCAGGATCTCTTCTACCCGTGCCTTAAACACCTCCAGGGAAGGTGAATCAACAGCCTCCCTGGGCAGCCTATTCCAATGCCCAATGGCCCTTTCTGGGAAAAACTTCCTCCTAATCTCTAGCCTAAATCTCCCCTGGCAGAGCATGAGGCCATTCCCTCTTGTCCCGTCCCCTGTCACTTGGGAGAAGAGACCAGCTCCCTCTTCTCTACAACCTCCTTTCAGATAGTTGTAGAGAGCAATGAGGTCTCCTCTCAGCCTCCTCTTCTCCAGGCTAAACAACCCCAGCTCTCTCAGTTGCTCTTAAGACCTCTTCTCCAGCCCCTTCACCAGTTTTGTCGCTCTTCTCTGGACTCGCTCCAGAGCCTCAACATCCTTCTTGTGGTGAGGGGCCCAGAACTGAACACAGGATTCAAGGAGCGGTCTTCCAGGACAGTTGGAAGATGATGGAAAGGGGTTTGGCCAGCACATCCGTCAGGTCCTTCAATACCCTAGGGTGAATCCCATCTGGCCCCATAGACTTGTGGGTGTCGAACTGGGCTAGCAATGCTCTGACCACCCCCTCTTGGACCATGCGAGCCTCATTTTGCTCCTCTTGCTCTGTGGTTTGTACACAGAGGGAACAACTTTCTTTACAATTAAAGACTGAGGCAAAGAAGGCATTAAGTACCTCAGCCTTTTCCTCATCCCCTGTCACTGTTGTTCCTTCTGTGTCCAATAGGGACTGTATGGTCTCCCTAGTTCTCCTTTTATTATTTATATATTTATAGAAGGAATTTTTGTTATCTTTCACAGACTTTGCCAACCTGATTTCTAGTTGAGTCTTAGCCCTTCTGATTTTTTTTCTCTACACAACCTCACTTCCCTCCTGTAGTCCACCCAAGAGACCTGTCCCCTCTTCCAGAGCCCATAAACATTCCTCTTCTTCTTACTATCACTCTAGATCTCTCTCTTCAAGCAAGCTGCTTTTTTCCCTTGTTTTTTTTTTTTCCCGGAACATGCGGATGGCTTTCTTCTGAGCCGCTAAGTTTTCCTTTTTGAAGAGCTCCCAGCCCTCATGTGCTCCCTTGGCCTTAAATACTGTCTCCCAGGAGACTTTGCCAACCAGCCTTCTAAAGAATTCAAAGTCTGTCCTCTGGAAATTTAATGCAACTGTCCTGCTAAGCACCCTCTACACTTTGCCTAGAACAGAAAACCCTATCATCTCGTGATCACTTAGCCCTAGGCATCCTCCTACTGCCACATCCCCCACAAGGCCTTCTCTGTTCACAAACAGTAGGTCCAGGAGGGCACCTTTCCTTGTTGGTTCATTCACCAGCTGTGCGAGGAAGTTGTCTTCCACACACTCCAGACTCCTAGACTGCTTCCTTTCTGCTCTATTCTACTTCCAGCAGATATCAAGAAGATTGAAGTCCCCCACAAGAACAAGAGGCATTGATCTAGAGATTAACCCCAGCTGTTTATAGAAGAGCTCATCAGCTGCTTCTCCTTGGCTGGGTGGCCTGTAACAGACTCCCAGCACAAAATCTACCTTCTTATGGGTTCCTCTGATTTTAACCCACAGGCACTCAATCTCCTCATCACCACAACCTATCTCAATGGTGTCCAAGTCCTCCCTTACAAAGAGGGCTACCCCGCTTCCTCTCCTTCCCTTCCTATCTTACCTGAAGATTTTGTACCCCACCATAACTGTACTCCAGTTATATGAGTTGTCTCACCACATTTCCCTGATGGCAACGACATTATAGTCTCCTTGCCCTATGACAGCTTCCAGCTCTTCCTTCTGATTCCCCATACCGTGTGCATTGGTGTAAATGCACTTCAGCTGAGCTGCGGAGCCTTCAGCCCTCTTAGAGGGAACAGAGTTTGTTCCCAATTGCCTGGTAACTGGAGTAGCTTGCACCAGAGTACCCTTAGCTCCCTTACCACCCCCAGGTGTGTTCTCTCCCACTTCCTGTGTGGTGATGCGCTGGTGGTCCTCACCAGCACACCCTCTCTGAAACCCTAGTGCCCCACATCCAGGCTTGCTCCTGTCTAGCCTGGTCTCAATTCCCTCCCCCATCACATCTAGTTTAAACCTCAATTTATGAGCTTAGCTAGGTTTTTAGCAAGAGCTTTAGCCCTCCTAGGAGACCCACATGTCCCATCCTTAGTAACAAAGTCTGGGGGTGTGTGAGCCACCTCATGATCAAAGAAGCCAAAGCCCCTTTCCTCATACCAGGTTTGGAGCCAAGCATTAATTGAGTTGTTCTTCCTGACTTCCAGTTCCTTTCTATTTAGCCTTGGGATGGAGCAGAATACTACTTGTGCCCCAGAGCCCTCCATCATTTTCCCAGTGGCCCTGAAGTCTTTCTTGATGACTTTGGTCTTTCTGCATATTAAATCATCGTTACCAGTTTGGACTACAATCAGAGGATTGTAGTCTGTCTCGTGGACCAGGGAAGGAAGTTTTCTAGCTACCTCCTTCACTGATGCCCCTGGTAAGCAGCAGACGTCTCTGTGGAGCAGGTCCGGTCTGCAAATTGGTCCCTCCATTCCTTTTAGAAGGGAGTCCTCTACAACAATCACCCTCCTCTTCTTCTTAATGGAGGATGTTTTTATCTTTTTCTGAGGATGGTGTGGCCTAGGGAAAGATTCTAGGCTGTGGGAGACGACATCCTCAGGATTGGATTCCATCTGTTATGTATAGTATCCTCTTTTTTAGTGATGTTGAAAACGACACAAAGTATAAAAGAAAGATTAATAAAATTAGTATTGTTCTTTATTTGAAGACCAGATCAGTTTCTTCTAAGCATTAGGAGTGTCTAATAAGAAACAAAATGTGTTTTATTGGGCTGAGTATAGAACTATGAGTAGCACTCTAGTGATGGTTTTGAGTACATCATTTGAATTTTTTAAATTTTTTTTATTATTATTATTATCTGAATGAGAGAAATACTATTTTATATATATATTTGTAAAAGACACAAAATACTTGCTTAAAAATCACAAAAATTGAAGATACTGATTAACTATTTATTATTATTGCTATTTCTTATTTATTTATTATAAACTGCTTGCAGGCCAGAAAAGTGCCTCAGCACTGTTCAGTATTTTGTACTAAATTATTAATATATTTTCTTTCAAGTATCTATAGATTTAAAAAACACTGCATTTTGTGAAAGTATTTTTTTTTAAGAAGAAGAAAGCTGAAAGCATTGCAATACTCTTATCTCAAATTGTGATTAGAACAGAAAAAAATGTTATTGAGATATATGACTTTGATATCTCTTTGTTGTTATTTAGGATGGAGGACTCCTGTTTTTTTCTGAGTGCCTGTGTTTTGCTAGATTCTTGATAGCTATCTGGGCTTTGGTCTTTCAGTTTTGAGGTCAGAGCATTAACACATTTGCATTATAAAAAGAAAGAAAACTTGTTGGGGATCCCAATATATATTTCATCTGGTTTAAAGCCTTAATCCTGGATTCTGAGTGCTGTGTGGTTTTAAGAGTATTAGTACAGATTTATACAAAATGGCTCGATACTGCATGTGTAAGCACTTTTCACTGACATCAGAAAGTTAAATAAAAAAAATAAACCTAGATCAGGGTTAACAGGGTCTAACTGCTGGAGCACTAGGAAGACCAGATGGTTGTATGAAATAACTATATTGTTTTCTTACTGTTGTTCTAGAGATACCTTTTCAATCAAGAATCTTTTATCTTTATTTTTTAATAAAAAGAATACAAAAAGAATCTGTGTCAAAATCTGTTTTGGGTTTAGTTTTTTTAAAAAAATCTTTCCATAGCAGTTGATTCACCCTGAACAGGAGCCACACTCTTACTTTTGTCCTTAAAGTCTACTTCTGCTACATACCTATTTTAGGGCTTATGGGAATATTTGGCACAGTAATTGGCCAGCCTTCAGATACTATATTATGTGTAATAAAACATACATAATGATATTTCTATATTTGGTATTGAACCAAATTATGCAGAAACCAAATTTGCTAAATTTCCCATGAACAGGAATTCTGAACAAGAAAGCAAGATCTTTTTTCCCCATATTGCTCTCTGCTCCTTTCAAGTGAAATAAATGTGTTGGAACCTGCAACTGCTAAGCAAAAATCACATTCCTGAGGGGATCAGGAGGATAGGGACACAGGAGTTGACACAGGAGTCAGGACATCTTAGAATCTTTGGCCTAAGGACAATCTGCCCAATGGGTTTTCCTATGGTCATGTGCCATTGATCTCTAGCAGCTACTAGAGTGGAATCAACATTCCTGTCAGACTGAGTGCTGATGTCAGCCATGTGAAATTGTCACAACTGTTAATTTCAATATTTCCATGCCAAGAAGCCTAAAAACTCAGGAGCCCAGACTTGGTATAAAGTTCTCAAGGCTGCCAGGTTCTTTTTGTAGACCTAAGAGGTGAACCATGTTTAGAGCTGGAGCTTAGCAACTGGAATCTTAAAACCTTTCCCCAACAAACTGCCTTAGCATAATGGATAATAAGATTTCATTCACAGAGAAAAACTCATCATATCTAAACTATTATATTCTTCATATTCTTGGATTTTCAGTCACTAACAGTAGGTAAGAATTCTGCCAGTTTTTCTCCATAGAGTCCTTTCTTTGATTTGGTAGGAATTCATTGAATTCAAAATCTTTAAAAGAAATATTTTGGTACAATAAAGAGGTTTTGTTTCTGATAAAGTTTCAATTTACTGAATATTTCTCAGTAGTCAAATTTGGTCTTTATTTATATTAGAAGTTATTGCAAAAAAAGGTAATTTTCTGCACTTATATTTTGGATGGCATCCAGTGTCCATCCTTTGTTATATTTTGCTTTACTTCATAAGTTATTTGATGCTCCCAACTATAAGTTATCCTCAAAACAAGCAAACTGGATGGCAAGGTGCCTAAGTTGAGTTTTAGGAAAATACTAAGAACAAACTGACTGTTATCACTCACCTTGCTGGATTATGACCCATTCCAACAAAATAACAGTTTAATGCTCAATATGGTTGAAAACCAAAACAAGGCAAAAATCTGTTACAACTGGAATAAGGAATTAAATTAAGATCATAATTGTGCTACTATTTCTATCTATTGTTGATATCTTAAACACTCTGTATTTCTTGTCTTTCCATCCCAGAAGAGTTATGGAAGGCCATAAAAGGTTCAGAAAGCAACAAAGATGATCAAAGATATGATGTGGGTTTTAATAAAAGCTCTTCCTGAATAAGCTCCTGTGCATGCCCCAATTTGAGAACTCTGACAGCAAGACATCCCTCATGTACTAATGGAGCATGCACTTGCCTTATAAAGAGTGCTGATGAAAAAAGGCACAGTGTATGTGTTCCCACTACTCCACAGAGTCGGTCTGAGGAAGGACTGCCTTGCTGGCCCTAAGAACTGCCAGACTACGTGTTCCTGAAGAATTACTCCTGGAGGAGTTGCTGCTGGATGGAGATATTTTCCTGAGGAACTACTGTGCCCCGTGGGAGTGGTGACTATTTTTCTTTTCCCCCTGCTACTTCTTTCCCACTTTTTCTTATTTTACTACTGTGTCTACTTTTTTTCTTGAAGCAACGGCATATTAGATTGAATCCAAGTTGTGTTGCAGTTTCTTTAGTGACCCTGGCGGTGTTCAGGGCATCAGATTTTGATCTGAACAGGCTAGGATGTTAACTTTGAGAAATTGCGGCTCAAGTGTGCACCTAAGTATGTTTTGTGATTTTGGCTGTCTCCAAAATAATACTGCTTTTGAATTTACCCTGAGAGATTTGCCTGTCTCTGAGTTGCTGCACGGATATCAAAAGAATCCGTTTTCACTCTCCCTCTTTGACTGTGTAGATCAGGGTGGGCCCTGACATGCCTGGTGTGAGGATCAGGCTGTAACAACCATAGTTACAATTGCCATCTGGAAGAGAGAAATTATCTGTCCTGGAACCTTTTTAAGGTGTGCAGCCTTGAGACTTACACTCTAGATCTCCACTCTTGAGTACTGTGCACACTCATTACTCAACATCAGCTGCATATCTACAGTGAAGTTATTTTGCACATTTGTTTAAGAACTGAAAGACCTACTAAATTCTAAAACCGAACAAGTGAGATCGTGTCCCTGAAGCCATAGCAAAGTAATAAATACAGGTCTCCTGCATGCCTTAATTTCTGAACTGTAACATAAAAGGAGTAAGAACCCATAATATTTTGGTTTTTGAACAAGCATTAGCAAGGTCAAAGTCTTTCCAGAAAAGAGATTGAGTGTGATTTGGGGTTATTTTTATCACTATTTGAAATTTAAGAATGACATCTGAAAAACATACAAACAAAGCAGTTCTTTCTCTGTTCTGTGTAGCACCCTGGAGAAAAAAATAAAAGAAAAAAAATTGTACCCATGAAATCAAATAATTTTTTGCTACTGAAGAGACTTATCTTAAACACATTGCTGAAATTAAAAAAATAAGAGCTGCATATTTACTTTAAGAACAGGCCCCAATATTTTATATGAACAAAGAGCCAAAGGATCATGATAATGCAAGCAACCATGAAACAAGTTTTAATTAAAATTAAATATGCTAACCCAAATATTGATACCGCATGATTTCTACATTTTTGGTCTCTCTCTTCTTACCTTATGAAAAAATCTAAAATTTAACAGATCTGTGATCATGAAGTACAAACACATGCAAGAGATTTCACCAGGATTCCTCCTTAGCACAAAGCCTTACTACTGGAAAAAACAACGTAATTTTCAGATCTGAACTTTGACTTTCATGGCTTTCTTAACAACAAACCATTAAAATCACTTTGGAGTTGCACATGTAAAAACTTCTGAAGTATTGTCTATATGATATTTTAGGGTTTTTTATCTGTGGATTGCATCATCTATAAACCCTTTTCTTGCAATAATCCATTTTCTTACATCTTTACTTTCTTAAAACATAAGTTTCATTAGTATTTTCATTAAAAGCTAATTTGCTTCAGGAATTCAGTATTTTTTTATGACTGGTGGACAAAATCAACATATATATCATAAACAATGGTGTTACTCCGGTTGAAGAAATATGGGATTTTAATTGCATTGTAGAGAAGAAACTTAATATTTCCTGTCATCTGTTCCAAAAATTTCATTCTATTGTTATTCTGAAAGGTCAAACCTAGAATGTCACATCTGCAAGGACACCCATGACCCCTCTTGGCAGAAAAGACCTTGCAAGAATGAAGCAGGAAGACTGAAGAATGCTATCCTCAGAATCCAAAATAGATTTTTAAAAACCTTATCCCAACAGCTGAGTTCCCTAAGGTATCTGTGTTACGTACACATATACACAGAAGATTTAGCATTTAAAAATATCAGGAAGAATTTCCAAATCAGTCCTCAATGACTCTTGTATTTTCTTTCCTTTATTGTTGGTTTGCTGGATTTTATGGTTTGGAGTCAGGGTGGTTCGCCTTTAATGATTAATATTTTAACATTTTAGAATTACTCAGAAACAAAAGAAAGATGATTTATATGAATAGCAGCAGCCCCAGGAACTTTGATGAAAGAAACTATATATATGTATATTATGCATATTTTGTCTTTACAACCCCCTTCTTTGTGAATACTAATACTAAAGGCATTCCTTAACTCTAAATCTTAATGAGAAAAAAAGTAGCAGGGAAATTTCTTTAGGGAACTTTGGTTTAACTACTTCTTTTTTCCTAAATAAGTTTCATAACAACCAAACAGCAAAATAAGGAAATTTTTCACTAAATGAAAAGTAGTTAAAATGGAAGTCTGGAAGTTCATATCCTTTTCTTTTATGTTGATTAATCTTTGAGAGTTGTTCTTCAAGTTCTTCAACCCCACATTTTCTCTGTTGGCCTTGATGTCTGTCAAAATTCATTTTTTGTCATGTACCATGGCCATTCAGATCTGTGCAATGCAATTAAATCCCCATCTTTCTTCAAACTGATTAAATTTTGCTACATCTGTGAGGAAAGAAAGGTAGGTATGAACATTTTCTTTTCCTTTATATAAACAGGAGTCACAGACCAACCGAATGCAAAATTTTCAAATATTTTTTAAATGTTAAGTCATATTCAAAGAAAAAAATGTGGGGTTTGTGTTTTGCTGCTTTGAATTCTAAGGGATTTGATTAAGAACACTAATCAAATCACTTTTAAGAGCCAGGAAAAAAAACAGCAGTCTTTGGACTTTCAAAGCCAAAGTAGATCCATCTACATAGATTTAAAGAGATACAAGACAACAGTGAGATGAGTTGTAATTTAAGGGGCCAGATATTTTCTGGGAAAGAGCAGAGGAGTTTCTCACCATTTCAGGGAAAAGGTTTTCATAATCACTTAGGCTGTAAATTAAGAAGGCCAGATTGGTGTTTCAAGTAAAATTAAAGATCAGTTATGAAAGGACACATGAAAACAGAATTTAAAATATTTTTACCTCATCCTAGTATGAATTAGAGACCTAAAATTATTGGAATTCCAGCAGTCACAATTCAGCTGTCATTTCATAAAGATTTTATGTATATTCAAAAAAAAAAAAAAAAAAAAAAGAATTATACTTTTCAGAGTGAGGCTTTTAAAAGAGAGAAGTAACAGCTAAAAGTCACCTGCACGTTACCAGGAAAAACTGAAAGTTTGTTATCCTCTTCTCTTCAAGTTCCATGCAAATGATGCATTCATGATTCTTTCATAAATGAAACATTCTTTCAGGGAGAAAATCTTTTGTTATATATTGTTTACACTCCAAACTTACCTGGGAGGACAGAGCAAGGTGTGATCAAGTTGAGACCCTGTGATTTGATATAAAGCTTCATGCACAATATTTTTGCCTTTATTTGTACTTCAGCCAGAAGCAGCTGGAGCAGTAACTTTGTCAAATTAGATTCTTACAGAAACCTAGTTTCCTCCAGTTTATGTCTTAATTAGGGTACAAATAAATTAAAAATTTTCCTCTAAATTACATTTTTTTCCTTTGTATGATCCTAATGAGTATAAACTATAAAGCAGATATCACTTCAGCATTACATACTTTTAGATTTTTGTCACACATAGCTCTGTGTCCAGAAAGAAGTTAAAAATCTCTCTGCAAGCTATGGACGCTCATTGCACGAACAAAACACATAGAGCTGATTTAAATAACAATATTATAGTTTTCATTCAATTGTGGTCATAGCAAAGAGAAGACATATATTATCTGTGTCTCTGTTGCAGAAGAATAGCCTCCTGCAGAGTGCATATGTCTTGCTTGAATCACAGAATCACAGAGTGGTAGGAGGAGAGGCTTGGGGCTGTTTAGCCTGAAAAAGAGAAGGCTCTGAGGAGACCTTATAGTGACATTCCAGGGGGCCTACAAGAAAGCTGGAGAGGGACTGTTCACAATGCTTGTAGTGATAAGGTGAGGGGGAATGGGTATAAACTGGAGAGGAGCAGATTTAGGAAGAATTTCTTCACACAAGAGTGGTGAGACAGTGGAACAGGTCGTCCAGGGAAGATGTGGCTGCCCCATCCCTGGAGGTGTTCAAGGCCAGGTTGGATGGGACCTTAAACAGCTTGATCTAGTGGGAGCTGTCCGTGCCCATGGCAGGGGGTTGGAACTAGATGATTTTTAAGGTCCCTTGCAACCCAAACTATTCTATGATTTGATGATTCTATGAGTTGGAAAGGATGTCTTGAGACCATCTAGTACGACACCCCTGCCAAAGCAAGCCCACATACATTAGGTTTCACAGGAAGGCATTCCAGCTGGTTTTGAATATCTTCAGAGAGACTTCACAAGCCTCCTGGACAGTTTGTTCCAGTGCTCTGTCACCCTCACAGTAAAGTTGTTTTTCCTCATATTCAGAGGGAACTTCCCCTGTTCCAGTTTGTACAAATTGCCTCTTGCCCACTTACAAGGCACCACTGAAAAGTGTCTGACCCTATCCTCTTGATGTTTGCCCTTTAGATAATAGTAAGCTTTGATTAGATCCTTTCTGTTTTCTGTTTTACAGGCTAAACAGGCCAGGGTCTCTCAGGCTTTAAACCTAAGAGAAATGCTCCAGTCCCCTCATTATCTTTGTTGATCTCTGCTGGATTTTTCCAGTAGTTCATTGTCTTTCTTGAGGAGCAGAACCCAGAACCAGACACAGTATTCCAGATGCGGCCTCACCAGGGATGATTGCTAAGCTTCTCTTTAAGTGCATAAGTGTTGGCTGTGTTTGCTAAAGGGATGTAGAACAGATGAAAAGAGAGGTGGTATGCATGTGAATTAACATCGCTTATAGAGTGGAAAAAATTTTCTAAGTAAGCGTCATTATTAAAGGGAGAAACTGCTACATGGATAGTTCCTTTCCATTCAGAATTTTAAGACACAGTTTTCTTCCTCTTTACTTTAGTAAAACATATCCCTGCTAAATGTTTTGATGCTAAATAAATGTTGCATGAGACAGACTTTATTTTTAATATCTTTTGCTAGTATAAAACAGTTGAGATCAGACAAGAAGAATCATACACTAGCCAGCTCTTCAAGAATTCCCACCAGGCAGATCATTATTTATGCTACAAAACAAAAAGATTTGCGTTGATTTTTTTAACTAGTGTCACAAAGAATTTTGAACAAAATTTACTCTTACTGGAAATTAAGAAGTGTACAATGTGTAATTTGAAAACTGTCGTTCCAAATAATCTTAAATGTAATTCTTAATGGACACATTTACACCTCCAAATAGTTAAGTACCTCTCATCACTGCCATATCTAGTCTCCTGGTGGCACTGCACTGATATTATTTAAACTTTGCACTGATATTATTTAAACTTTATTTTGAGAGAACAAAATAGGTCTTTCTGAAACCTAACTTGAAAGTGGTTCTGGGAATAACTTGACAGACAGCAAGAGGTTGAAGACTTAAGACAACAGTAGACTTGTTACCGTAAAATTCTCCAGTACTTGCTAAATGTGCTCTTGATGTACAAGTTACTTAATACACCATGATGTCAGAGCATGCAGCGCATTTCAAGCTCCTAGAATACAGCTCTGACAATATGCAATAAAAACTTCACATCATTAGTTAAATTTCAAATAGAAGAAAACCTCAAAGTACAAAACCAATAATTATGTCTTTTGATCAAAGTATTACCATGTGAGACTAAAAGCAAAGTCAGTGTCAAGTTCTCCTTATAATGGTTGCAGCTAGAGTGCCCTAGACTAACCTCAAAGAACATAGATGTGAACTATCCTACAAAACTTGATCTGGAGACCAAATGTAACTGCACAGGACAGATATGTTGAGCATTGAATATGTTCAATCAGTGGATAAGCATCAGTGGAGTAGTACGTATAGTGCCCTTAGGACCAAATCTCAGTCCATTCCTGTGTCTATGATAATGATTTATTAGCAAGTTTTGCAGATGACAAGCATTGGTGGGATAATAAATGAGGAAAAGGAGAGGTTATTTTTTGTGCAACTGGCATAATACGGGTGAATGACTAGAGTGGGAGCCATTCACCAAGCCTGACTATAGTCTAGTTTGGTTAATCTCCCCCTCTGAGATTAATTAGTCTTCTACTCTGAACAGTTCTCTGGAGGCTGCTATCATGCTATCTTCCTCTACTGACTACAAGGGCCTCTAGGGAAATTAGCCTTTATAGACAAAAATTAGCCTTTGGAAATGCATTCCCCTTCCCTGATCTGACAAATATCTACACGTCTAAGCTATGAATAAAGCATATGCTTGTAGAAGTTTTTGTAAAATACTGCTTAAAAAAAAACCTGAAAACCAACCATGTTGACTACTATTGCGCACAAAATATGCTTCCTTTGGAAAAAGTGTGCTAAAGCTTAACTGCGAGACCCTCTAAAAAAGGAAATCAACAGGACAAATAAGAGCCAAGGAAAACTGTATCACAGGAAAATGCTGATGAAGGTAATACTATATTATTTAAACACAAGGCCCAAAATAAAAGAGAAAGTTTGCAAATGGATAATAATAATAATTCCAGAGAAAGAAAGTCTGCTAAATACTATGTATGTTTTGGTTTTCTGACCATCTTGACTAGATTCTGAATTACCTCAGTAGAATTTCTCTGATACACAGTAAGCCTTGCAGTTAAATAAGAATTTAGATGCTTAAGCTCAGGCGTTTGACTTTTAAAAATATTGTTCCCAGATACTTGAGTAAATCTTTCTGATATGATGGCATAAAGTAAACTTTGACTGAGAGTTTCAAGTATTACTGTCTAGTATTTGTCAAACATACTAATAATTACCTTTTCCTTCCATAGATTTTTCTTCTAATTGAATCAATGTACATAATTTAGAGACTGAATATGAAAGATACAGATTTGATATCTGTGTTAAATTGATGTAATCATGCAGCCCTTGATTTCATGAGCATATAAAAATGCAGAGCAAGAAGACAACATTGTATTCTCTCTGCTAATATCCACTACTAGTTGAGGTTTCATGTGGTTATAAACAAGAAGGTCAGAAGAACTGACAGTAAATGTCTTATATGGAAACCTCACAGTTTTCTCCTATATCTTTTGTACTCTTGAAAATCAGATATCCTTACAGACATCTAACCTAAGACTTTTCTTTTTAAAGTTTATATTATGGCATCTTAGTGGCTTCTTCTACTATGCCTCATTATTATAGAAGTAGGACAATAAATTGCAGCCTATGTAGTTCTGCTTTGTTAGAGAGGAGATGGTGACATCAGGAGGGGGATAATTATTTTACTATATGAAATGACAAGTAATTGTAGATAAAGACATTTTTGTGGTAGGTCTGTGATATATATTGCCACTAAGACTCAGTCTTATCCATATTAATGTTCAACCCTGTAAACAGTTAACTTTCTTCAATAAGAACTGAGAATACTCATCAGTTCACAGCTTCCTGTAAGGCGTTTGTTCCTGATATTTTTTTTTTTAACTTCTGTGTCAGTCAAATGAAGCAAAATTTAATTTTGAAGAGGAAAAACAAAATTTGTATATCAGAAAACAAAATGGCTATCCACCGTAATCATCTCTGTGTAAAACAGGTTCATGTAACTTGCGATTAGTACAGTGTCATGGCTTAATGTACCATTAAAAAACTAATTCACATACAACACAAATCACCTCTGCACAACTGTGCATTCAATTTCATAAAGCAAGCCAGAGACACAGCATGAGGTTAAATACATCTAAATATTAGTAAATTACACACATAATTAAACACAGATTTGACTTCAATTACCCTTATTTTTTAAGACATACAATACTCAAGAGAAAGCAATATTCAGGAATAAAGAAACTGGGAAAAAATCCACCTTACAATCAAAAGAATAGTCTTTTCTGATTTCAAGACCTTCTCCTTTGGAAATGATCATCTTGGAAATTTTACACTAGGCTATATCGCTCAGTCTTTTTGAGACATTGTCTATTTAAAGAGACTCATAGACTCATGCTCGTAAAGTAATGTAAGCATAGACTATCAGGAAAAGCCTTCAATAAATCATGATGCTTTCTCTCTATACCCTTCCTTTGTTATATTGTCTTCTCAATTTTCTGACACATGTAATTCTGGAAATGTCAAGAAAGAAGGAATATCTCTTTGTCTTTTATGAGCTGATTGACTTGCCTTAGGAAAGTATTATCTTGTGCAAAAATAGAAAAGGACTACACTGAGGATGTAAATAATTTTGCAGAATATTGAGCTACTATTAACCAAGCTTCCTCTTACTCTCTAGTCACACCATCATATTGTATTTGCACTTTGCTATGACCTTTACTGTCGTTATTTTTAGCCTGACATACATGGTTGTTTCAAAACAGAAAATCCTATGTTGGTTAATACATAGAGAAACTTTTTTCAGGTCTCAGTTTTCAAGACTTTTCAAGACAGAGCTGTACATCTGTCATGCAATTTTTGTTCCATTTCTACTTATCTGTATATATTTTTTGCATATAGCTATATGTTCATTTATATTTTGGCTAAAGGACTACTTCTAGAGAGATATAATCACATTTTGACTCAATAAGAGAACATGGCATGTGACAATATTGTTAGTCAAAGTTCTGACAAAAAGAGGCTTGAAAATGCTCAAAGGGAGGTTTTATAGCACAGTGTTATGGTATACGTATGGGTTAATTTGATTTTGAAATCCCTGATTTAGTTTTTATGCTGAAGTAAAATTTGTATGCATCATTTGGCAGGATGAAGATGATGCTCGGACTGTAACTTACGGAATTTGTCATTGCTGTAAACAATTAAAGAATACGCATAAGGCATACATACAGAACAGTGATGCAAGCTTTGCACTCCAACATTACTCCACTCTTTCTGTAAAAAATCTTAACCTTCCTGAGAATGTTTCCTCTTCCGTAAATATTACTGACACAGCAGAAAACAGCTGGGAATTTCTGTAAATATAAAACTCAGACAATTAACTCATATACAACACACACGTCATCATATTCATTTGCCATTTTCATGGTGGCTTGTCCTTTCTACATTTTATTATTCATTTATGATAGCTATTATATGCCTTTCAGAGTCTATCTGACTCTCCTGAGGAATATTTATGACTATTATAGGGCTCTTATGAGAAGACCCAACGATAGTTATTGCGGAAACTCTGTGAAATGCTACATTAGTGTAGAGATATGCTGGTAGTAAAATACCTGAACTTGTTTCAAAGTATCCCTTGATGGAAATTAAAAGACAGGCTTCTTCTGGTGAGGTCCTGTATCTCCTCTAACCCTGTCACCTTAGACAACTGAGTAGTTCGTACTGAGAGTTTAGTATTCAGTGGTTGCAGCTGGTGCCTGAAAGCAAGAGACTTTGGAAAAAGCTTCCAATGGAAAGAAACAAGAAAGAGATGATTTTTAAAAGCATTTGCTGAAGCAGTAACACAGTGGAAATAAAAATGGAAATAATATTGGTGAAAGTAGAAGGCCTAAATGTGCACCTTCTGACACTCAGGAACTTCTCTATTATCCTATAACCCTCTACCTCCTTGTATTTTAAAGAAGGAAGGGCAGTGTCTTGAAGTGAATCTGAATACTGCAGTACTGTACCATCCTGCTGGAAAATGGAGAATCTGGAAAGAAGACAAATAAATTGGAGAGGAGGGAGAGGAGTATAACTTTCAGTAGCTTATTTAAATCATCCCTGTTTCAATAAATAACTATGAAGCCAACTGCTGAATTTTTTATGTTTATTCCATGTCCATTTAAATTTTTTTTATGTTTCTAGCTTTTTTTTTTTTTGCCCTTCTGTGTAAGGAATAAGTAACCATTTCAATTTAGAACTGAGAGAATCTCTCACATGTAAGTGTTGTTATAGGCACAAGCAGGCTATACTGCCAAGGATATATTTTGAGGGATTGTGTTGGATAGAACATAAAAGAAGAAAACCATAGAATATTAGAATAAAAAAAAATCACTGTACTATTAAGATTGAAAAAGGCTTCTAAGGTAATCAGGTCCACATATCAACCCAACATTACCATGTCCGCTGAACCATGTCCCAAAGCGCCACATCTACGTGTCTTCTAAATATCTTCAAGGGCGGTGAATCCACCAGTTCCCAGAGCAGCTTGTACCAGTGCTTCACTACTCTTTCAGTAAAGAAATTTTTCCTAATATCCAACTTAAACCTCCCATGATACAGCTTGAGGCAATTTCCTTTTGTCCTATCCCTTGTTACTCATAAGAAGAGACCAACACACGCCTCACTACAACCTCCTTTCAGATAATTGTAGAGAGCAACAAGGTCTCCTCTCATCCTCCTCCTCTACTGACTAAACTCAGTTCCCTCAGCCACTCCTCATAAGACTTGCACTCAAGAAGTTTCACCAGCTTTGTTGCCCTTCTCTGGACAAACTCCAGCACCTTAATGTCCTTCTTGTGGTGAAAGGCTCAAAACTGAACAAAGTGTTTCAGGCCCAAGGCTCATCAGTGCACGGTACAGGGCTGCAGTCACTTCCCTAGTCCTGCTGGCCACAAAATTTTTGATACAAACCAGGATACTGTTAGCCTTCTTGGCCACCTGGGAATATTACTGACTCATACTCAGCTGGAAGAAATAAGGCCAGAAAAATTAAAGAAAAAAAAAATCCAACTAAGTGAGAAAATTAAAAGAAATGTGAAAATAGAGACTTGATAATACACAGACACAGTATAAATAGAAAACTTTCCAGGTTAGGTGCAAATATTAACTTCACCGTATACAGGACATAAATTGCTGTGATAGGTTCATGTCCTTTAAATGCAAGAAAGAAATTCCATTATGCAGGTACATTACCACAACTGCTTAATACATTTGTTCCAGTGAAATCTGTGGTATAAGCTACACAATATTCTTATTATCTTTCTAGAACACAATCAGAACTTAGTTATTGCTCTCTACTTGATAATTTTCATTTGTTTATGTTGGTTGGGCTTTAGACAGTTTAGTGAAGAAAGCTGTGCATTGTCTTGGAATGCCATTTAATGCAGTTATGGACTGTTCCAGAATTTATCCCATGTATAGAATCATAGAATCACCAGCTTGGAAAACACCTATCGGATCATTGAGTCCATCCATTCCTTTCAAATACGAAACCATGCCCCTCAGCACCTTGTCCACTTGTGCCTTAAACACCTCCAGGGAAGGTGAATCAACCATCTCCCTGGGTAGCCTGTTCCAATGCCCAGTGACCCTTTCTGTGAAAATTGTTTCCTAATGTTCAACCTGAACCTTCCCTGGTGGATCCTGAGGCCTTTTCCTCTTGTCCTGTCCCCTGTCACTTGGGAGAAGAGTCCAGTTCCTTCCTCTGCACAACTTTATTATGTATTTGTAGAGAGCAATGAGGTCACCTCTCAGCCTCCTCTTCTCCAGGCTAAACTACCCCAGCTCTCTCAGCTGTTCCTCATAAGGCCTGTTCTCCAGGCCCTTCACCACCTTTGCTGCTCTTCTCTGGACTCGCTCCAGAGCCTCAACATCCTTCTTGTAGTGAGGGGCCCAGAACTGGACACAGGATTCAAGGAGCGGTCTCATCAATGCTGAGTGCAGTGGGAGAATCACCTCCCTGGACCTGCTGGTCACACCGTTTCTGATACAAGCCAAGATGCCATTGGCCTTCTTGGCCACCTGGGCACACTACTGGCTCATATTCAGTCAGCTGTCAACTAACACCCCCAGGTCCTTCTCCTCCGGGCATCTTTCTAGACA
The DNA here is from genome assembly GCA_033558105.1 of Coccyzus lansbergi. Lineage (NCBI taxonomy): Eukaryota > Metazoa > Chordata > Aves > Cuculiformes > Coccyzidae > Coccyzus > Coccyzus lansbergi. The sequence goes on from JAUMJK010000168.1 coordinate 2,374,073, forward strand.
GACTTCTCCCAGTCTGTAGCCCTGCACAGGGTTGTTGCGCCCCAAGTGCAGGACCTGGCATTTAGCCGTGTTAATCCTCATTCCATTGGTCTCATCTCAGCAGTCCAGCCTGTTCAGATCCCTTTGTAGAGCCTCCCTACCTTCCAGCAGATCCACACTTCCACCCAGCTTAGTGTCATTTGCAGACCTGCTAAGGGTGCAGTTGATGCCTTCATCCAGGTCACTGATGAAGACATTGAACAGGGTTGGACCCAGCACTGAGCCCTGGGGAACCCCATTTGTCACTGGCCTCCACCTGGATTTAGTGCCATTTCCCACCACTCTCTGGGCCCGGTCATCCAACCAGTTTTCCACCCAGGAGAGTGTGCGCCTGTCCAGGCCAGAGGCTGACAGTTTCCGTAGCAGAAATGCTTTAATGAAGTCCAGGAAGACCACATCCACAGCCTTTCCCTCATCCAGCAGCTGAGTCACTTTGTCATAGAAGGCAATCAGGTTAGTTTGGCTCCTCCCTGCAACCCTTCTTTTGAGAGATACCGAAAAGAGGTATTTGCAAAGAGAGGAGTTTCCAACAGGAATGCTAGTCTCTACATGTGTCTTCATTAACTGAAAGAGAAAAGCAGGTTCAACAATGTAGGTTTTTCATTTCAGGAAGCTCTTAATTGTCACTGCAGATGTCCTCCTCCAGTGCAGATGCCTAGGAACATTCACCTTTGTAAGTAAAAGTCACTCTATTTGACTAACCCTTCAGAGGTTTATCACATTTCATTACAAGAATATACTGTTAAAGTTTTTCTTTTCATGGAGTGTTTGATATTTAGAGCTCTACATCTCCAATTATTTCTCCTTAGGATCCTATTTCCCACTACTTCATACTCCTAATTACAGGTCATTGCTTTTATTCAAATTGTTAGTAAAAAATATTCTTTTTTTTTTAACCAGGGTGGATATCCCACCATAGAAAAAGGTACTATCCACACTTTCCTGTACCCCTGACTGTAAGCTACCTGGAAAAGGAATTACTTTTTGCTTCTGATTCTTAGGTAAAAGGCAGCAGATTGCTCATATTTAGACAACATCAGAGAAAAAAAAAAACAAACCGAACCAAAATAAAACAAAACAAAAAATCCAAAAGAAAACACAGCATGTCTTTGTAAATAAATTAATTGAAGTCAATATTGGTAGTTTACTCTATCTGAGGATCTGGCCCTGAGTATTTTTTAAGTGTGGGATTAAGTGTAAATAAATCATATTGCACTGTTGGAGTGTACAGTAATTGGGTTATTTTGTTTTCTCAATTGCTTGTCTTTTGCTCTTCTGGTTTACTTTAATTAACAAACAGCATGAAGCTTTTCAAACCTGTCCTTGATGTTCATTGAGGAAGAGGGAGAGCAAATGCCAAACTTTAACCCACATTTCATCACAAATAGTGAGATGGATACCTTATAGAAGGTAGCAGAAAAATTATTCATTCACATTTAAATTAAGTGGTTCAAATAATGATTTAATTGAGAATTAATAAGCCAGTTATTGCAGGTTAATTAAATGCCACTTGATGATTAAAAACATATTATTTATTCAGATTAACAACTATTAGGCAGTATTGTAGCCCCACATCCTGCTGTGACTTATTACTTTAGAAGGCTCTGTCGATGTATTTCTTCTTTTCAAGCTTGGATTTTTTTCTCTGTTGCTGGTTATCACACCTTGAAAACACTGTGAGAAAATAATCCAAAACTCTTAGCATAAGATTGTTTTCCCATAACAGAGAGTATTTGGAATGTTTTAATATGAGTTTTTCTAGAAGTTCAGGTATAATGATTGATAAGGAAAACACTACCGACATATTGCAAGTGTTATGCATATGTATATTTCTATGAAACAAAGAGGAAATCTGCAAATAGTGTACGTATAGTAACATAAATGAAATAAATCAAGCACTGAACCATTAAGCTTCTAAAGAACCCCTTTGATTTACCTTATGAAGCATACCCACATAATTTCAAGTAGAGCTGTACAGCCATATATGCTACCTAATGTATGACTACTGCCATGTGATGGTCAGGAGTGAGTGCTAGAAAAACAAGGAGCACTAACTTTTGCTTTGTCATCTGTGTTACAATCTTTTTTCACCCACACTTTCTATTCTTTTGTGAAAGACTTTTAATAGTGCATTAATTATTATGTTGTGTTGTATTCATAGGTTATTTAAAATTTCTTGTAGATAAAAGATTGCCATAACAGAGCAAACTTTTCATCCGTATTAATACATGGCATCTTTTCCTGTCATAATCCAAAACACCATTAAGTCAAGCCAAGTGTAAAACTCAGTTTTGCATTCATGACAGGACAGGAGCGTTCATCAACCTTCAGTTTGGACAAGAAACTTCACCACGGCAGGTAGCTTTTTGCAATTTTTTTTTTTGAAAGATTGCACAACTATCATGAGATGAGTAAAGTGACAGTACGGTGAACATGTGCATATACTGGTTCTTTTCCACTTTTGCTGAATTGATTCTCATCTTCCGTAATGAACCAGTACTATAAAAAAAATTATGCTACAGAACACAGGTAACAAATTTACTCTTTGCAACACTTACTAGTGTTGTTGCACCACCTTTTTGCTTGCAGTGAAAGGTTTGCTTCCGCTTTCCCATAGCAAACACTTATGAGAGACTCCAGTACCAACAAATGCAAATTTATTGAAGTGGTTTGGTGTAAAGACTTTCAAAATTAGTAAAGTAGTTCTCTGTATTACTTTTTAGAAGTTGAAAGATATTATATGGTTTTGCGTTTTGGGGCTAGTTTCACTGAGATCTAGAATTTTTGTGCAACAGCTCATCATTGAACTTGAGAAATACTGGGCAGTATCTCCCTTACAGTCAACTATCTTAATTTTCAAGTTGCTCAATTGTGTTCTGACATGGAACATGGTTGCTTAGCCCATCTTAAGTTAAAAATGTAATGAAGACAGGAATCCGTCAAAAGATTGGTTTACTGTGATTTATATTGAAGTCTTTATCCAAAATAAAGGAAAGAAAAATGTTCTAATAGATGGTTTACAACTATGGCATAAAATCACACAACAAAAGCATAAAATCCAGTTCCTTCACATTGTTATGAATTGCATTGTCATTCCTATTCTGCAAAATAAATGAAAGTGTGAAACCACACCATCAAAGACAGTAGAAATGAATTCACATTGACTGGAAAACATTTCACATAAGTATACATAGCTGTTATGACTGCTGTGAGGGCAAGGAAGCAAAGAACCAAGTCTCCTTCCAGTCCTCTCTAAAGTCAAGACAGGCTTAATGACTAGAATTTTGCTGGTATCAGTTTATAAACAGTCCTCTTAAAAGTACAGCAGTTGAGTTTAAAGTTCTTTTACAGAAACAAAGTCTTCCTAATCTACCTCATGCATTAAGGGGAGGACAAACTTACAGGAAAGGGTCTGGAGAAAAGAATCAATTACACCAGCTTATGTTCTCTCAAACTCACTGATTCAACCTAAAAGAGCAGGCAATTAATAGGTTTGTTTTTACAGCAGCTGGGTGTATAAGTGCTTTCTCCAGGGGTCAGGAGGACAAGTCTTTCCTAAATAAAACAGGCAACAGAAAGTGTGAGCTACTATGCTGAACAAGGTGGAGGACCATATCATGAAAAAAAAAAGTTAGCAAGAACAGAGGAGAATGTGGTTATCGCTTATTTTGCATTTTGTTCAGACTGCTCTAGCAGACAGTTTCAGCGACTTCATTGGTCTCTGGACTAATGAAACTGATGTGAGATTGTGAGACTATTTAAATTATGTGTGTCAGGATCTTCTTATTGTTTTGGTTAAACAGTCGAATATATTATAATATAAAGGTATTTAAACATTTAACATATGTCCATTTTTAGGCATACAAGATTTAATACTCTTACAGTGCCACTTGGTATAGCTATGTGTGCCATATAGCTGTTGTTGATCTGACTGTCATGATTTTCTTCAACTTTCCAAGACCCACTGAAAATTATAAATTGCAATCAGTTTCCCAGACACTTGATATACCTCAGAGTACCCTCTACAAAACTCAGTTTGTCCTAAAATTACTACAACAGACATTAAAAGGAAGGAGTAATTACTACATAGATTACTCATAAAATGCAGTCTTTGTTTTATTTAAATGTCAGAGGATGGGGATGGTGGTGGAAGCAGAGGACAGAAGTATTCAAATAATTGAAAACAGATTAAAGAAACATTGAATCATAGAATAATTTGGATTGGAAGGGACCTTAAAGATCATCTAGTTCAAACACCCCTGCCATGGGCAGGGACACCTCCCACTAGATCAGACTGCCCAAGGCCCCACACAACCTGGCCTTGAACACCTCCAGGGATGGGGCAGCCACAACTTACCTTGGAAATCTGTTTCAGTGTTACACCACTCTCATGGTGAAGAAATTCTTCCTAACATCAAGCCTAAATCTGCCCCTCTCTAGTTGATACCTGTTTGCCCTCATCCTATCACAACAATCCTTTATGAACAGTCCCTCTCCAGCTTTTGTGTGGCCCCTTTCAGGTACTGAAATGTCACTATAAGGTTTCCTCAGAGCCTTCTCTCCTCCAGGCTGAACAAGCCCAACTCTCTCAGCCTGTCCTCATACGGGAGGTGCTCCATCCCTCAGATCATCTTTGTAACCCCCTTCTGGACCCATTCCAATAGCATATATTTTTTTCTGTAGCACTTTGGATCCACATCATTAATTATTGAAATCAATTCGGTTTAAAATATGTGAGAGATTTAATACTTTAAGAAACACATATTGAAATACACTAAAACATCCATACTTTTTGTTACTGTGTAATTAAAGTGAAATGATTGAATTTCACACTTATTTACTTTTTTATGTTACCATTTTACGTTTCTCTTAGTACAAAGATAATTACAAACCAGTTACTTAGATTTTAATCATTCTTATTTTCCTGTTTTCATGTGCTTAAAAATTATTACAATATATTCAGTGTTTCCAACACTTAAACAAAATACTGAAATTCAAAAGAAAAAATTCATGTAGGTTTAGAATTTCTTGTAATAACATGGATGTATTGCTGACAGCTAATAAAGAAAGGAGAAACTTTACACACTTGTAGTTTCAAAAATACCCTATTACAGTGTATTCATAGAGTGATTTTGCCTTCTTTCATTTCCCTTTTTCTTTGAAACTATGCTTCCAAAACTTTCTCTCAAATTTTCTCAAATCTTGTTACAAAATCAACACAATTTATGATTTTTAAGAATTCTGTAACCCTTTCTTAGGTTGTTACAGTTTTTAAAAGTACTCAGATGAAAAATTAAGGATGAAAATAAAAGAGAACTCAGTGAGATATGGAACTAAATAAAATCTAGTTCCTGATAGGTATGTGATATTTGGTAATTTTTTTCTTTAGTGAATTCATGGGGTTTTGTGACTGCAATAGATATCATAGGTAGTGAAGCATCAGCTCTTGCTTCATATCAACCAGTTTGTTGCTTTACCCTTTCTAACTTTAATGATATTGAAAAGGAAGGCTTGAATCCTGCTATGTATTAAGAATGAAGGTCACACTTGGTAAGGAAGTTAAACTCCATTATACAGAAGAAACAAAACCTGAAATACTCTGATTAGTGAACTGCAAAGATCAGAAGCAGATAGTCAGGAGATGAGCATCTCAACTCTTCTTATCAGAGGAATAATCAAAAGAAAAAATATCGAAAAAATACAGGGAAGTTAATACACAGGAGATAAACAGACCTTCAAGAGGGTCACTTCACACTTCAACGGGGTCTTCAAGAAACAAGAATGACAGGGGGTCTCTGTAACCACAACATACAGAGCAAATTGAAAACCTGCAGGTAGGTCTGCTTTGCTTTCTTAAAAGATGAACAAGGCAACGGAGTATGAGAATGTAATTAAGGAAGTATGAGAAGTATGTCAGGTCAGTAGGGGAAAAGGCAGAGGATAGATAATGGTTTTAGTTCATGAAAATGTATACAGTAATGACAAGGCTTCCTACAGCATCTACAGTTCCCTTTCATTTCCAGTAAACCTCATCCTACAGAGGTTTGGGCAGAGGCTGCAGAAACTGCATGAGAAGCTAAGAATATCCTGAGAGGCAAAAGTTGTGAACAGCTCAGTCATAGTCTTTATTTTTTGTGGCAGCCTGTTTTTAAGGTCATTCAAAACATTTATGATATGCAGTTGAAACTCACCAACAGGCTGAAGTGATGCTGCAACTGGATTTGGAATAGATACATAACCATAGCCACAAACTGAGACTCCATGTACCTTTTTAAGAAATCAAGACAAACAGGAGATGAACTCCCAGCCTCCAAAGAAAATGACATTCTTTTTATAAAAAAAAATTACAGAAGTTTGGTTTTTTGCAACAAAAACAAATTTTCTTTTTCAAATGCCTCCATCAAAATGTTATTTACAACAATATTTTATTGAATAAAAATTATTAGAAGACATATTCTTCAGGGACAATATCACCATTCAAGATATTTCTATGAGCTCTAGTGGAAGTATTTCTATTAATATTTTGTTTGACATTTTGTGTTACCAATTTTCATGTTTTTTTAAGTTTTGACCTATTTGCGTATTGTTACTTGAAACTGATTAATTTGAGAAATTTAGATTCTCCACTTAAGAATACTAGAACTGCATATCAGTATTAAATCCCTAGTTCATTGTTTTTCAGCCTAAGGAGATAAAATTGTTCCCATAATCATTATGATAGATTGGCAAAGTGTCTAATAGACCTTGCTATCTGGGTCATAGCTCACGGAAAGGCTGCATGATCAAACAGGACTGTCCAAAGGAGGTGACAGTTGAAAAACTGTTCAAAATCTTGCTGTATTGTTACAAAAAGATCTGCTACCAGCAAAATAATTCAGCCCAGAGCAACAGATATTTTACATATGTAGGTAAGAACATGTCTTCTATGTCAAGCAAATCCTGTGACCTGACTGAAATCTTTCGCTAGAAATCTGTCCTCTCATTTTCATACTGACATAGTTTTGTTCTGGACCTTAATTGAACTTCATGTCTGTAGCTTTGGCTGCTCTTCTTCTCCTTTAAACCTTTTTCTCCAGGCTCTAATTTTCTCTTGGCTCTAATTTTCTCTTTGCATAGGTTTTCTCACACCTCTCTGCACTTTCTCCTTCCCTATGGCTCACCCTTTTCTCTCTGTAATTCTCCTGCTGCTTCTCCCTGCATAAGGAATATGAAAGAAGTTCCTTAGCTTCTTCAAGTACAGCAGTAAACTGTGATGATTTGTTTTCAGCCTGGCACTTTTTGACCAAATTCATATTTTTTCACAGAAATATTTCCATCCACAGAAGAGCATTTACAATAACACCGAATCACTATCATATATTTCAATGAACTCTTCTTTCATGAAGAAAAAAATCATTGTTCAATAAATGTTATGCTTCAGTGTTTTTCAGATGAAACATTTTAATCTCTCGAAACATTCTTCTTTAAAGATTTCCTTTGATTTAACTTCAGACATACAAAGTCAATATAAATTAAAATTCTAAATTTTTTGTTCTTTAATTCTTTTGTTTTAAGCTACAATAATGTTCAATTTATAAGTTGTTAGCATATCTTTAAAAATTAACAACTAATAGCTGTGTTTTAAAAGAAAAAGTTTACTTCTTATCATTTTTGTCACAATGCTTAGTAACCTGAACATTCCAATGATGGATTTATGAAGGGAAGAAAGGAGAAAAAAGAAGTGGTACTTTCCTAGCAGTCTACCTTTCCTTTTCGGCAGACAGGGAAAGTATAACTTGCCAGTGCAGCTCTTGCCACACTTCTGCAAATCTCAGCTGCCAAACTAAAGTTGACAGAAAGGATCCATGATACTGTGCTATGAACATCAATATTTTTAGTAAGCACTACGGCAGGGTCTGGGAAATTAATTAAAAAAAGCTTCTCCCAGCTAGAAGGTTACATGATGTAGAATGGTCCTTAACATACATGGGTAAAGGTGCAAGGGGTAGAAAAGGAGGATGCGCCACTAACATGAGCTACAAGCAAATAATTTGTCTCCATCAACTGTCCATTGACATCTTCGTGCCACAACTTAGACTATATTTTGTAGATCCTTTTGATTAAGGGTCTTATTTTGGGGTTGGTTTTTTTTCCATATATGTACATAGCCAAGATTGTTGTTCAGATTCATATCTGTCATTGCAAAATCCCATACTTTTGCATTTTTCTGTTTATACAAGAATGGTATTTCAGAGATAATTTTATATCATGTTCTTTTGTCCATGAAGTTAAGTTCTCCCATGGCTTTTCTTTTACCTATCACATTGTATATAAAATGTTGTAAATTCTATACTTAATTTTCAAGGATTTTAAAATGTTATTTTCATTCCAGGTTTTAAATAGGTACCTTGAAATTTCTCACCTATACTTGGATTTGTTTTTATTTCTTAGCAGCTACAAAAAAAAATCTTCATTCTTGCAGCTCCTTCATTGTGAATAGAGAAGGAATTCTAGATGATGTAATGGCTGGAGGCCGTTGTGGGTGTAGGGATCATGAAAGGATAGAGTACTTGATTCTTTGAGAAGTGAGGAGGAAGGTCAGCAGAACTGCCACGTTGGCCTTCCAGAAGGCAGATTGCAAAAGGGATTTGCCACCATAAAGGTCTGGTAGCCTGCAGGAACTGGAATACACTGTCCTATTATGAGTTGTCTGCCTATAATTTTCCTCTCCCTGTTACCTCTTATTTAAATTTACTAGGGTCACAGGCTCTTCTAGACCATCTTCTAGCTAAGGAAATGACCAGAAAATTGCTTTCTTTTAGTTTTGCCCCATGCAGGTCTGACCTATTTTACCTTGTTACAATGGTGATGGGTTTCCACATGGCTAAAATTCAGCTTCTGAGAGTTGTGTATTAGAAACAGCCTGGAAGATTCCCCCTCATGCTCCCTATATACGTAGGTGTATAGCAGAATGCTAGCTTGTAACCAGGGCAGGCAGTCAACACTTCTAGTCAGTTTATTTTCTGTTTAGTGGTTCTTTAAAATGAAAATTATCTATTCTCTATCTATATGATGAAAAGTATCTTCTGGTAAAATGATCACTAGCATGCTTACAGACAGATGAGTCCTTTCAACATCTTTCCTTTCAACATTCTCTGCTTCAGGCAAATGTTCTTTAGCTAAGGATGCCATGTTCATTTTGAGATGTTGGCTTTTTTTTTTTTTTTTTCCTTTTGTTTTCTTTTCAAGTACCTGCAAGTACTGAATATCGGCCAATGTACTCTCTTAATCTTTTTAGTGCTTTAACTGTTGCTATATCTAGTCTAACAGATGGAAGGTGTTTTTTCACTGCTTAAATTTGGTAAATTGATGATTCCACAAAGTGCTTTGCAACTGCTAGTGAACTTTCATTGGATAAGATAACTTAGATTTTTGTTAATTCCATAGAATAATTAAGATATCCTGTAAGTGGAAAGCTTTAACAGGTACATGGAATTTAGAAGTACAAAAGATGTTCAAGAATCATTATCATATCAATGCAGTACACTGGTATCATTGTAAAATAGAAATACACTAGGTAACAGAGCAGTTACAAAACAGTGTGAGCTCTTTCAGCAAGATGCATGCTGACCTTGGAGTATAGCAAATAATCTCCTATTACTTATATGATATTTTCTTTCTGTGCAAATGTTTCACGTGGTGACCCACTTTCCCTACTTTGTTAATTCAAAAAATACAATATAGTGTGTGAAAAAAATGTCAGTTTTGATGAAGGCCACAGGCCCGCTGCTTAGGTTGCCAGGGAAGTTTTCCTTTTCATAAACACATGTTCTGAAAACGTTTTCTGTTTCCATTTAATGAGTGCATGCAATTGCTTTGTTTCTAAGTTCTAGGTACACTTCACCTAAATTCAGCCTTGATTTATCTACCCTTACTAGCCTTTAATCACCTGAAACTCATCTGTCGTATACAGTCATACAACCATTTGAAATACCTGAACTGTCTGGACAGTAGGTACATAGATTTATTAAGTGTCTCCTTCCTTAGGCGACTATATGAGCAATGCCCATACATGCTCAGAAGTTGGAATGAGTGCCTATCTCCTGTCTACTGATCCACTGAGAATTAATATAACTAACTTCTTCCTTGGTCTCTGGAGCTGTCTGCAAAATCATTTCATGTTCATATCTAATACTAGCTTTCTTTGAAATGGTAGGCAGTTGTTGATATTTAATCTTCTTATGATGCTTCAGTTGTTTATGATAGGGGAGACAGAGCTGGAGTTCCAAACACACTTTGTGAGGGATCAAAACTATCAATTTATAATTAAATTTATAAATAACGGTAGATGAATACTGGTAATCTTTTTCCTTTACCTCTTTCTTTTTCCACCAATGAGGAGAGATTAATATTATTTTATGTACCTGTTCATAGTTTCTACAAATTTGTCTGATTATATCTTTTAATCACAGGATGCAGAATTTGGAATAGAGTCATAATACATTTATTAAATTATGACAAAGATGTGTTACAATTATTTTTTTCTAGTTTCAAATTCAAAGGAAACTCCCATAAGTATACTATTACTTACGGAATTCCAATGAGAACAAAAGATAGATTACTTTGAAAATGTAGGTATATTTAAGCCTTTTCCCCAGAAGCAGGTCATGTAGTAGCTATATTGTTTATGGTATGCTTAGTTGTCATAGGCTGCTTTGAAACCAGTTTGGAGACATTCTATATGTCTTGGCTTCAGCTTGTATTATCTTAACACAGGCTAATGTGTACAATACAGTACATGTTATTAATAAATTCAAACCACTGTGGAGTAGATATTTCTTACTTCAATCATATGATTCCAAAACTTACATTGACAAGAGAGAATACTCTCATTAAAACAGAAAGGTAAAATATGGTGCTGATAAGACAATGATTTTATGTGTTTATTTAAATGTTTGCATAAGGAAGACTAAGAAAAATAGGTGAATATAAATTTAGGTCATAGTATTTAAAACTATAGTCATGTTTTAAATATTTTAAAATTCATTGATATCACATCCTAGATTCAGTCCTGATATTTTGTTTCAATGATGTTTATTCTCCCTAAAGTTCAATAGTCTTAACATTTAACTTCTACCTTTTCAGTAGTCAGAGAACTCACAGACAATTAGTTTAGTCTTTAGTCAGTAGGGAATTAAGTTACAAAACATAATCATACAGCACACTGGATATATAATTCCAAGCATGAGAAATGGAATAAAGCCATACGAATTGCAACTAAAATTAAAATGTGTTTCTAATATAGCATAGCAAGGAATTTAATTTAGACAGCCACTGGCTGACAAGCAGCTTCCTAAAGTGTCATGGAAACTTTCTTTGAAGATTTCAGCTAGAATTCTGGATTGTAAAGGGTCAAAGAATCCAAAAAATTTCATAATTCCTCAGACAGCAGTTAAAAAACCTTAGGGCTGACGCAAGCTGATCAACTAAGACTGAATATGGCATGGTAAATCCATTTTGTAATGATTGTAGTCCAAGCAGCTGCATCCTGCCCTATCAGTTATATTCTCAAAGGCTGCACTATTTTAGTGAAAAGAGACATAGTATCAAATGGATTAAAATACATATGTGAGGACAGGCAAAAAATTAAGGACAAACTGGAAATGTTAAAAACAACTGAAATGAAGAAAACACATTGTCTAGCTGCTTACATTTACTTACAAAGGAAATGTTTTCAAAGACTTATAAAACAGATCTACATTGAAAAAAAATTGCAGCTGTAAGAGCATTTTTTGACATTTAGTGTCCTGTTAGTTTTTACATATAAGACCTATCATATCAATAGTAAATAATATAGTATATTTTTAGAAGTATATAGATGTGGTCTAACTATTTCCAGTTGTCCAATGCTGAACTACTATATTTTCTGAAACCTTCTATTCAGTATTCATTCATCAAAAGTCTACTGTCCTTCTTTCCAGAGGATGTTACTTAACTCCTTTAGGGGTGAATTTTGTAAAAGCTAGCCATTTTGTGATATTTTCTCCTATCCATTATCTATTCAAAGGAATAGGAAAGCAAAACAGGGATTAATTCTCAGCAATGAATATGTAAAGAAGTGAAGTGGAACCCTGAGGAGCAGATAGGTTAGAATGCTTTTAAATTATTTAAGCCGGGTCTTATGATTATTTAGATGCAAATCTCTCCAACTGGTATCTGTTTGACTTAGATTCATAACTCTACACATAACCCTTCAGTTATGGGTTCCCTACAGTGCAGATAAGGTGATACCTTCTATAAAAATAAAGAGTAGATTTTGTTAGTATAGCAAACAGTAGCAAAGCTTTGAACTCAAGAATCACTTTCTCTTATGCAAACACATAACAATAAACACAGATTTCTTATAATAAATTAAGGAATAGTTTTATATTTCTATTTAAAAAAAATCTTCTGTTGTACTCACTGAGATTATTCTATCAAACACAAGTTTACAATCAGGACATTTTCTTGTCTACCGTTACTTTTTACAGGACTAAAATGGTGCTGAATATGGGGGGAAAAAAACCCAAACCAGCAAATTATAACATCCCTTAAGAAAAACCAGTGTTTTGTTCGATTGTTTGGGGTTTTCTCACTTAGAACAAAATACTCCAGTCGTGTCTTAGATAAAACTTAAGGTAAATTTTAAATCTGTGGTGATTCTGAAAATGGTCAAGTGCATATTTTTCAAATTCAGATGGGAAAATTCACATTCTCCCTTGCTTGACTGGGCTCTGCATGCCCTTTGCTTGAAGAAGTAATCAATAAAGAATGCACACCATAAGTTATTTTTTATTTCATGTGATACCCTTTGCTGTATACTGGTTACGTCTAGACTGTACAATCACAGTGACTGAATGTTTCTTTCAAAGGCATTCACTAAATTTGGCAATTTCCTTTATACTGACATGTGTCAACTGCTCATTTGTCAAGTCATATTTTTTTCCACATGGGACAATCTGCATTGATTTTAAGTTTTACTAAAGAAAATCCTTTCCTTACATTATGAAATATGAAGCTCAACTAATGTGTATAAAATAAATAAGTTCAAGTCAGTAATTTTAGTTTATGCCAACTAGGCAGCATACGGTTCACTTTCTTTTTCAGTTGTGTCAATCCACCATGGCTGTGACTATACAAGAATGAGGTATTATGACAGCATTAAACTCATAGGGCATAGAATCCCCCAAAGAATTTACGTCTTATATTCTACTTCTTCAGTTTTTATTCTAATGAATTCGGTATGCTTACATTACCATTTTAACTTAAGTAGTTTTCCATTAGGAATCATGAAACACTTATTTATTTATTTATTTATTTATTTATTTATTTATTTATTTATTTATTATAAGAGGCCATTTTCTGATGACAGGACATTTTTATGGTCTTCACTGAGTGGGAATACAGAAATACATTTGTTTGTCCAGTAAACAGTGTAAGAACAGACTTTGTACACAATTTTCTTTAAGGTATTATAGGAGCTAGTACTTCCTTATTTCTCAAGAGAAACATATGATTTTTCTTTCCCCACTCTTTCCAATAACCTTGGTCAGTGGTTTTGTGCATGGTAATTTCCTGGAACTTTCTTCCTTTTCGCTGTTAATCATTACTACATAAAATTATTTGTTTACATGTTAAGAACAGGTTATCACACAGAAAAAAACATGGTCAAGAATGAAAATGAGAAGATTGCCATTTTTCTTGGTGCATACATTTTTAAAATGCAGAAATTTACAAATTATAATTTATATTAATTTATCTTTTAACACATGATCTTGGAAAGCAATTATTATTCTGCATTGTCCTAGACCTTAAATAAGACAAAAGAAAGATATATGCTTAGATTTCATCATATTGAGACTGGGGAAACTATCCAACAGTATCTATCAGTTGATAATATCAAGATCAGATCCAGCTTCAAAATGGACCTCACAGCTGCTCAGCTGGAAGGTTACTGCCATGTCAGATCTCTGCACACTGCCCAAGGACATGTTGATGGGTTGGCTACAGCCCCAGAATCTTGCCTTCACCTCAGCAAATCTGTCCTGAAGTGTCACTGGGAGTTCTACATCAATATGTCCTACTTTCCCTAATGATAGACTGCTGGCCAGATCTCTACAATGATTTTATTTAACAATCATGGTGTGTTTTGTAAGCAGTATTGTACTTTTTCTGGCTGAAACTTGTTTTTTCTTCTGTTAACTCCACAGAAATTATTTATATTATTGCAATCCTTGAGCACGTGCTCTGGATGAAGTTAGCAAATAAAGTTCTTGAGTCATTAGTCAGTTAAATCCAGCATAATAATAAAAGTAAATGTAGAAATATACTGTGTGGCTAACCAAGCATATAATAATTTAGTTTGCATCTAAGAAATTATCCACCTGACAAAGTATTATGGCTGTACCTGCAGTGGACTGTTGATGACTTATTCACATTACGAACAGGCTTCCCTGAGCCCACTAGGAAAAGTCATAATGCTCATTGCTATTCTATCCCAGAACAGGTAGTGGCTCAAAAGCTGTAAGTAATTATTAAAGTCATGAACTTCAAGCTACTATGATGAAAATTCTCTGAAGAAAAAACCCCCAAAACTGAACAGGTAGCTATGCATTCAAAAGCTTAAACAAGGTAATTGAATACTCTTACACACTTACACGTCATTCTGCTCTCTCTTCCTTAATTCTGTCATTTGGGAGACACACACACAGTAGAAGTAGACTAAAGAAAAGTCGGAGGAGATACAAAATATATCCAGACAGATTTCAGTGGAAAAAGACACAACTTAGAAGTGAGATGACGAAGAGAGATGAGTATTCTAAACCACGAGTTGAGACTAGATTTTTTGCCAAGAAAAAAATGTGTCTAATCTAGCAACCTAATTAAGAATAAGATTTTGATAAGTATATCAGAAATAAAAATATACCAAATGAGTATGCCTGTACCATATACTCTGCTTCCCCCCCCTCCCCCCCTCCGTCCTCTAGTCTGTTAGAGGAGAAATAAAATGAATTACTTGGTCTTGAATATAGCTACATTGGTAGAATCAAAATTTAGAACCAGAAATACACAACTGCATTTTGTGGAAGACCACATGTAAGATGCATATCTGACCCCAATGCTACCACATCTTCAAGTTAGTAGCCAGTCTTCATTCCCTTCTCTTCATCAGTATTTCAGTTGGAATGGTCAACAAAGGATTTCAAACTGTGGAATTTATTGAAACTCTTTTCCAACAAATCTGGCAATCCAATACATTTCCCCAAACCATAAACCATTGTGGAAAATAAATTCTTGAAAAGCAAACTTCATTTCAGTGTTGGATACTTCTGTGGATATGCATACAAATATCAAACTGTTTCTGTCACATAAAAAATAAAACTAGCTTCATTAAGTAAGGTCAATGAAGCTGTAGTAATGACATGACATGATTTAACAATAAAATTACCTGTACATTTTTAGGGGAAAGGAAAACTTGAAAATAGTAGAAAATATTGATTCATCAAAATTGAAAACTTAAGCAACTGAGTAATATTCAAAGGAATCTGCTCTGGTTTTCTCACAGATAATCTTCTCAGCTTTCAGGTGAAAACAGTTCTGTATAGCTGCAAGGCAATTTCTCAATGTGGACTTTAGACAGATGCTTAAATCTTTTGCTATTCTTAAAAACACAGAATGAGTCATTTCCCTGTAGCAGAGGGGATAAATTTTTATAAAATTCCCCCTATATGCTAACATAGTCTGGGATAAAAATAGTAAAAGCCAAGAAATCGTACAGATTTCATTTTGACATTTTCAAAATTGAATGCTTCAAATCGTGTTAAAAATCTCAAAATTGTTATATTTTCAGCCTCATATAACTCATATTTCAAAAATACCATTACTTTTCTTTAATATTGCACCAGATAAGGAGGAAAATATACAAAAGGAAAAAGGAATGCAAATCAAAATATATTGTTTCCAAAGATGTTTCCATTTGACAGGCATGACTTCAACAATCTTTGTTGTCTCTGTGAAATCTTCTCTTTTGCAACACAATTCAAGTATTTTCATGACCATTTTTACTTCTGGTTTTCATCATTGAAAATTAAAAAAAAAATCCAATTCTTGCTCAATACATGGCAAGATTTGAGGGCAGTAGGGGTCACTTTCTGTGAGAGGAATCTGAGGCTACCCAGTTTCAGATGGAGCCATTTCCAACCAACTTCAATAGATCTGCCATGGAGCAGAGTCAAGACAGTGGCATCTCTGGGACTGTGTATTTAATAAAGAGCAGAGGAGCAGAGGAGCAGGAGGGAAGGAAAGTTCAGAAGTAGCAGAGGGAACACTGCAGTCAGAGAAGAAGGAGAGGAAAGAGGTGCTTCAAGCACCAGAGCAGAGATTCCCTACAGCCCCTGGAAGATCCATGCAGGAGGAAGGATTGGGCAGAGAGGAGCTGTTATGGATTGACTAAACCTCCCAATCCCCAACCCAATGTACTGCTCAGGGTGTATAAGGGTCAGACAGAGGAGTCTGCAACAAAGCAGGGAAGTTGAGCTTGAAAAAGTAAGGAGGAATGGTCATTTCAAGTAAGGAAAAACAAACAAAAATATTTTTGAAATATTACTCAAGGAAGGGAAAATGTACTAAAATTTTATTATATGTTGGTATATTTAACCAATTTGGACAATAAAGTTCAGATATTACGCAGAGTGCATTCCCATCATGGGGAGGAGAGTAGAACTACTTTAAATCCGAAGGAGCATAGGCTTTTTTTTCCCACTATGTACCCGTACTCTGGACCACGTTTTGTACTATTCTGTGGTTTCGGTCAATGCAATTATCGCAAAGAACTAAGTTTCCTTTTTTTTCCCTTCAGTACATTAATTCAGAAGCCACTTTAACAGGTATTTGTCACTCTTCTTTTTTTCCATAAAGTCTGAAAAGTATAGGAGAATAACACCAGTGAGGAGGATTTAGTCTACAACCTGTGTAGTATAAGCATCCTTGTCTCTGAGCAAGAGGAGTAGAAAAGCAATCATGAACTATGTTCACATTAGAAAATGTACTAGAAATTTTTGTAATAGTTTGATACATAAATAAATAGCTTATGCCCTCTGCTGTGAAAATCCAAGGTCTATCTTTTGAGCCAGCTTACATTTCTTTTTTGTGGGCCAGGTTCAGTGTTTGCACACAGTAGCACAACATAAATTATGCAAGGATAATGATTCAAGAACTCAGGAAGGACTTTAAAAAACTTACTGTCTGCAAGGCACACCTGTGCTTCTTTACTTATTAATATGCATTTCTTTGTTTCTACATTTATATTTAGAACACTGGAAAGGGCAGGTTGGGAGAAGATAAGTTTTGAAGACGATACCAATAAAAGTTACAAAAAAATAAATGTAGAAAGGTTTTAAAATAATCACAAAACAAAACCATCAAACAAAGTAATGCAAGCCCAGAATTGAAAGTGGAAGTCTCTACAGTTATATAGGCTTTGGACACTGCTAAACAGACATAAGTGCATCTTCCAGAGGAAGTTGTGTTTGCAAAAGGGAACAATGAGATTTCTGCATCTGAAATACTTTAAACCTGACATACATTTTTATACATTTAGCAAAATAAAAGTGATTGTTGTAATCTGTAAAGGGGGATTCCTGCTCCTATACATGAGTGGTTAGCAATAACTTGGCAAATAGTTTATAGATGTTACTGATATAGGAATTTAAAGATGTCTTGCCTAAGAGCTAAGGAACCTTTGTTAATTTTTTATAAGAGTTAAGTCTCTTCACAGTGAGAATTTATGAAATAAGGGACAGGAAATATTTTATAAAGGAAACACATTTCCTTTTGTACATATAAGCATTCATCCTGACCGGAGAACTGCAGTGTATTGTAAGCGCAAGGTAAAATGTGTTGAACACAAGAGCCTGACTCTGCACTAATGAAACTGCCGGGCTGCTGAATTACTTCTGCCTAGCAATACTCTTTTGGGCACTGTAAAAATTATAAATTATAACCACAGCAAAAGCGATATATATAAGGGGGACTCTGAGCTGTGCACCACATTTAGCAAGCTAAGGATGGCATATTATCATGGCTTGCAAAACATCCTGCCTACAGCTCCAGTTAATGACTGACCATGGGAAGAAAGTAAGGAAGCTGTAACCCGGGAATCTGAGTACACAGGGTGCACAGAATGGTATCCAGGTCTTTGCCTTGTCAATATACACCACACTGAAATGGCACAGACCAATACATCACTCCTTGTTTAATGAAAGTAATTTCAGAAAAGAGTATAGCAATATTATGTATTTGTATCTGTTTTTGAATAGATACAGTTCAATGCCAGGCAGGCAAATATAATTTACTCTGGAAATGAGGAGATATATGCTAAAAATCTTAACTTCCAGTTGAAGAATGTCTACTCAAAACTACTGAGATTGTCCCAGATAAAGCTCTGGTTAATATCTTGTCTCTCTCAGTATGTATCAACAAGAGAGCTTCCTCCCTGAATTGCTTACCTGAGACTGATTAATCAGATTTCTCAAATCATGTCTATTGGGATGAACCTCCTAGAAACTACTGGTAGAAGACATGTACTCCTTTTTGCTGTCTCCAAGTTCTGCATAGGAGTTTACTGATCAGAGCATGCACCTATGCCCCTGGAAGACCCTGTCTCAGTTTTCATGCTGCTGTAAGAAGCTGAACCAATATCACCAGAACCATCTGTCAACCAGTAGGCTGTTTGGTATTCAAATCAGGTCTTCTCAAGTTCATCTGTATAAAAATGTCCTGCTTATATAACATTTTTGCAATATTTATGGAACAGGGATTGGAATTTCATTCTCTCTCCCTCTAGTTTACTAATTGCCACCAGACTATGACTAAATTCAGTATTTCATAATGAAGAAGCAGTTCTGCTTGCTGAACGTGTCTTAACACATCAAGCTTGTGGTCTTCATCAACCATTCAAACATCCAGGAATCTGATCATAAAACACTTAAGCTAGAACTTACGTGATGAAACATAAGAAATTAAGCCATCTCTATTGTCAGAGAGAAATAAACACTTTTAGAGAAAGTGTCCTAACTTTAGGTGGCAATCTATATTTGATCAGAAGTATTTCACCCTGAAAGAACCTCTCTCCCTCCTTGAATTGTAAGAAGTATCTGGAGTGATCAGCTCACATGTGGATGACAGGCTTGCAAATGTCTAAGGTTTGATGAGGTAAATTCTGCCGCATTCAGTAACCATACTTTTTCTGGATCAATACCTGTACAGAAAGTTGGGTTTTTTTCTGAATTATTTGAATAATTATAAAAACTTGTCAAAAAATTGGTTTGGGAAGAAGATATTCCTTTACCAAACAGACACACATTTCTTCATTAGTTTTGTCTTACAAAAGAAAGGGCAGCTCTTACTTTATTCCTTATTAATGTATTACTGTCTGAAATGTAGGTTTTTCCTCTCTGTTAGGTTTAAGTGCTCTACTTTCAGTAGCATGGGTGAATCGGGTGGTAGTGGCAGGGTTGGTCTCTGTGAAGAATGGCCAGAAGCTGCCCTGTGTCAGACACAAATGGCTTCAGACAGCTTCAAAACACCTACAACAGGGCAGTGCTGGGCCCCTCAGTCAAGATGGTAGCAAGCCAGGGAAGACGTACTAAGAAAGGGCAAAATGCTGCACAGTGATGTGAAGACTGAGGAAAAACATTGAGAATCAGCCCTGCAGCCATCAAGGTGAAACAAGGAGGGTATAATCCAGGCACTGCAGATTCTTCTGCAGCCTGTGGGCAAGACCATTGTGGGGTAGGTTGTCCACCTGCAGCCCATGAAGGACCATAAGGGAGCAGCTACTAGCACTGCAGCTCATGGAAGACCCCACTACAGAGCAGGTAGATGTGGGAAGATTTTACAGATAACAAGGCCTGTATGCTGTGAGACTGCTTGATGCTGAACAACTCTAACAAGGCCTTGAAGCAGAAAACCGAAAGACAAACACAGGCCAGCTGGGAGGAACCCAGCAGCTAGTTCGGTGGGAACCAGTACCAGCTGAAAGGAAAACAATGGACATGAACTGTCAACATAGTTAACTTTAGTATAAATTGGTTTCTTGGCATGCACGGTAGTTTAGCCAATAATATGTTGGTAATAGCCTTATGGACAGCTACCTTTAGCCAATAATACGCTGTAGTCACCCTTGTGGGCACACAGTTATGTAACCGAATGGGGTATATAGAAAGACAGCTAAGCTGAATAAAGGCGCTTGCTGACTGATCAGATTGATCTCTGCATCTGTTTTACAACAGGCGGACACATCCTGAAGGAAGCTCCTCTCCACAACCTCATTTGAGGTATTTGTAGAGAGCCTTCCCTTCTCCAGGTTAAACAGCCCTAGTTCACTAAGCTGTTCCTCATAAGGCCTGTTCTTCAGCCCCTTCACCAGCTCCATTGCTCTTCTCTGGACACAATCCAGAACCTCGATGTCCTGTATCATCATCATCATCCAGATCCACAGTTGCCAGGAAGCCCCTTTTTCACAGTGATGATTTGGAGAGCCTTTCCCTGGACAACTGGGAGAGCCTACACAGTATATCCACTCATAGGTGAGGTTGCCAAACATTGCTGCTAGGGCCTTAACTTTTACACCATTGAACAAACAACTTATTTCATCCCAAAAAGCAGACTCTGATCCCACCTGCTTACCACCCCTCTCCTTCTGGAATGTGGCCAAGGTCCTAAGAGAGGAGAGGAGGAAGCAGTTGGACACCTCTTATCTTTAAACTAAGGGACTGTAGAGATACAACATTACTGCACACCTTCTCTCTTTATCACACAGCATCCATGTTCATGCTGATTGGTCATCTATGAAATTTAGTTTTCTTTTTCTTGTCTTGTATACTTTAGAAGCTACAATTAAGATGGCACAGCCCAAGTCTGCTGATAATGCCAGCCGTGAAACAGTTCCTCACACAGCATAGTTCTACTGATACTGAAGTACTTTCTCACACCCTGATGTATTACAAACAGCACAACATATTTCTACTGATAAGTGCAATGTGGAAAGTTACAGATTGACCAGTATACATGGCAACACAATACAAATGATTCATGGGTCACTCACATTGCTCTAAGTATGCTGATCAGGCCTTGTCACTTCATTTGATCCTCTGACCCATGCAGGATTCATATCCTGCATAATTCATTCATTCAGTATCTAAGTGCAATATAAAAACTGTCTAACTGGTGTACATACGAACCATCTGTGGATCATCTATATCATTTCAGGCCTGCCAACCAGGCCCCAGGCCTTCACCAGATAAGGTCAACTCACTACACTCAAAAAAATGAAAGGAAAGGGAGTATATTTCTGTATTCTCTCAAACAAAGTAATGAAAAGTTTTTGTTTTAAAGATGGAGTATGGAAAGATGCATGGATACATTTACAGTGCCTGATGAAAGTATTTTGACTCTATTTGCTATTAGGATAGAGCTATCTTTGATGTGGTAGATTGCCAGATGTTTAGAGGGCAGGCAGATCAACCATAAGTTTAAGAGCAACATAGACTTAGCCAGAAAGATATAAGCCCAAATTATCAAAGTATTTAAGGACAAGATATGTTTCTCTTTGTTTTCAGAAAAGCATTAACAGCTTTCTATTCAAAGCAAACCGTGGCAATATCTTATAGGCATGTTTGGATTCTGTAACTGTTAGCAATTCTCCAAATGTACATAGGCAACACTGATGAAGATTTAAAAGGAATGATAATAAAAAGAATAGTAAGGTATATACTAGAATGTAATATAAAGTTTTTCTTCTGAAGCAGTACTGTTCAGTGCTGAATCACCACTGAACGTGGTTTCCTTTCCTTACATTTCTTCTCTGTGTCAAAATATTTACAGCTAGATCTTCAACTGAAGGAATCAGCAGTGTCATGTTGGGTTCAGTGGAGCAATGCCAATTTTCACCAGCTGAAGCTCTAGTTCTTTATATTTACTTAAAGATTTAGTTTAATATGGTTCCTTTGTCATGCTCACTGGCATGCATACTCACACCTAATGTGGGTACTGCTGCATAAAGGATGCATTGTACCATTCAATGAAATGTTTAAATGAACCACCTGCAGTCCATTGCCAGTTAACAATGCAGGTGGAATTGCAGAATCCCACAAGGAAGGCTGGCCAGCTTTTCCGTCCTTCAGCAAAACAGTTCCTAATATGTAGGTGTCTGCATAACTATTGCTGAGCACTCACTGCAATCAGTGCTTCCAATAATTCAAATTTGCAAACTGCTCTGGGAGCCCTTGCAGCTGATAAAGGTTGCAACATAAACCCAAATTTTCTTCTATTTCATTTGTGGAAGTATGAGTTATACTTGACAGTATGGAAGAAAATATTTTTGTATGTCTTTGGACTAAATCCTGTGAGCAGTTTTTGTGCTGTTTCAAAGTAATTTAGCTCTCGCAAAGGAACAGAAGCAATGATCATCCTTCCAGGATAAGAATTAATAGGGCCAGTATTGATCAGCCACAGCTCTTTACACAGAGCTCTGGTCAGAGTCAAATGTAACATTTCTTCACATCTGCCTCTGATTTTTCTCAAGAGAATTTCATCTAAAGATGTGCCAGTTGCAGGTTGCTAGTCATCTAATTCTATCCATCACTACCAGAAAAAAAAACAGAATAAAAGAAAAGAACAATCCCAAATCAGTTAGATAACTGAAATTACTGTGGGCAAAAGGTAAACATCTGTTTACATGTGGGAGTCAATAAGGAAAGGTTTGGTACTCTCCTCTCATAAACAAGCATGCAGTCTTCCCTTGGAATTCTTTCTAAGAAAGAAAAAAAAATGAAGCACAAAAATGAAGCTAATTCTGAACCCCTCCATTATCATTTTGGTCTTAGGAAACATTTCATAATCACACCAATGTTACTAAATAAGAATTTGCTTATTTATTTTTATTATATAAATAAGCAGAAGTAGTTGTTGCAAGGAACTCCTGATTACCTGGAATTAACTAGTAGCATTGGAATTAATAGCACCTAAAAAATGTATCGTCACTTTCCAGAAGTCAAATTAAGTTTTGGCAATGGTTTCACTGGAGGCAGGATCAGGTCCTGAATAAACCATAATGGAACAGAAGAAAAAATATAGAATATATGGAGTTATACTGTCACTCTTTCTAGCCTGATATTTTATTTTAAATGCTGAGATAAAAAAGATTCATATAGAAGGCAAAAAAACCCCAGGGTCTTTTTGTGGTGAAATTATTAAAAACTGTTCTTCCAGTATTTAGCAAGTGGAAAAACAGAATCCAGTTATTTGAGCCAGAATTAATTTGTTGGGCATGTTTAAAAGTGGAAACAAAGATAGAATACACTGTGCAGAAATCAGGAGCTGTTATTCATCTCTGATTTCAACAGAAGGCTCAAGCAACTGAAAAAAATATTTCATTCCTCATTCAAAATTTCATTTCATTCCTCATTTCAAAATCTCTTGAAGTCTCCTAGAAGAAGCCCTCCTATCCATTATAGTTTCATTCAGAGTTATCAGCAGATCAAGACAGGGATAGCAGGGCTGTTGCCTTGTCTGGATAAGAACCCATTGATAGAGTTTGTTTAGAGCAAAACTTCATAGCAGATTTCTGTTTTGTAAAGTGCTGTATTCAACTGTATGGGAAGATAAGGGAAACAGGCTGAACTCAGCTCAAGCTGAAGAGTTTAGATATAAAATATAGGTGGTAACATTAAAAAAATATCTTGCTTACCCTTTTACTTTGCTAGCATACAAGGAGGCAAGACAGGGCCTCAAGAAAATATTAAGGAGTTGTCACAGTAGTTCCAGGAGGCTAGCACAACAACCGTGGCTCATCACTGTATGTTGTGCAGTGAAATCCGTCAACAGCACCTGACCCCCACCCCAGGCTTACATTGCCAGTGGCAATCCTGCCTGCTGCAGAGCTTAGGGAATAACACAGCTGTTAGAGATGTAAGCCTTTTAGCCATCATCCACTAGCAATTGAACAAAAAACTATGTGTACCCTTGAGAATCTGACTTTGGACATTCAATGTGAACATCTCTGTCAGCCAGCAGAGACTTACCAACAAACATTTTTGTGAATGACCTCACATATGTAACTGATTACACTAAGTGGTGTCAATAACTCCATGAAGACAAATTGAAGAAACACTAATTATTACCACAAGGTCAATTAAGAGGTGATCATCAAACAATTAAAAAAACCAAAATCAAACAACTCTGGCTTATGACTGGAAAAAAAATAAAAGGTGTTATAGTCTTAATTATAAGTAGGAATGTTAGTACAGAAATATGGTACTTCACATGAAACACTGGTAAATATCTGTTAATCTGTCCTGCGGAATAAAGCAAATGACTTCTATTTACCTACTTTTATCCAGGATTGTATTACTTGAAACACATTAATAAGTTTGAGTTAGGCCCTGAGGCAATGTGATCCAAAACTTCAAGGCATGTTGATGCTTCTTAATTCCAAGAGTTGCAGCTGAGATCAGAGCCCAGTCTTTCTGCACTTCCTCTAAATCAAAGGACAGACAATCCTGGAAAATATTTCCACGTGGAAATATAAGTAATATTACATTTTATGTCAGACTTCAGGTATTCAAAGAGGTAAACGGATGCTTTAAAGGATCTGAGTACTGAATGTTATTTAAAACTCTATGTGAATTGCAGTTTTCATGCATCAGCAGATGCCCAAACATACAGGAAAACTGCCTACTGCTAGGGAGGGTGCAGGGTGGTGCTGGTGTGGGAATTAATCTTTTAGCAATTTTCTGTTTATCAAAATCAACCAATTCATGACAGAAAGAATTATTCTCCCCTGCTACCCATTCTCTCCCCAGACCCTGTTTTCCTCTGAGAAATATCTTTAGCTCTATCATTGATTGAGAATTTTCTTAGCTAGATTCCAAATGTCTAGTGAAATACACCCAGGCCTACTAATAACAGTCACCAAGGATACACAGAGATTTAATGCAGTGTTTGCAGATCTAGGAGTAATGGCTGTCAAACTGAGCTAGTGGAGTTGTAGTACTTCATTAGCTCATTTGAAAAAGCCACGATTTTAGAGCAGAAGGTGTCTAAACTATACACACACCTCCCAAATCTTTTCTCCATCTCACTCTTTATTTTTTTTTCAGGTACATTGAGACTTATTAAAGAGACAAACAAAAAATAGAGAACATTCACAGTTAAATGAATGTATATGTATTATCTGTAAAAGGAAAATATTCATCTTTAAATCCCTTTGAAAGAAGGTATATCTATATATGGGAAACTGATTGTATTTTATTGGTGCTTGACACTTACTGCAGCATTAAGGAAGATTAGTTGAATTCTTTGCGTAGTAGTAGGGAATAAAGGTAAAACACTGCAATTTTGTGAAGTACTGTGGCTTTCTTACACTCTTTTTTTTCTCCTTGCTTGTAGAATCAGGTTTGGAAACATTTGTCAGTTTGCACTGTATTAGTCATCTGGTGAAACCTGTGTGTCTACAAAAGATAATTTTTTGGAATACATTAATGCAGTACTGGGTAATCTAGATGCTCTTTATAACAGAAGAGTTATTTATCACCAAGGGAGCTACAGGTATTAACTAGAAGAGCTTATTGCAGGTTGTTTTACATAGCTTTTAATTTTTATGTAGAATTTCTTGCATTTCAAAGGTGACAGAAATGTACAGAAGAAAATTCAAAATACCAGTCTTGATAATCACAAGGATGAGACTGTCTCTTTTTACCTCCTGTGCTAACACTAGAAAAGTGGGTTTACTTTTGTGTCTAGGGCTCATAACTGGAATGATCTAAGCTGCCCTAGGCTGTCATTGTGAGCACCAGCAGAAAGGATCCTAACACCAGGGGCTGCTGCAGAATCAGAGCTTGCTAGGATCAGACAGTAGAGTAAGGGGGTTTCAGAGTCTCAGTATAGGGTACTCTGCATAAGGAAGATTTATGGAAAACAGCTTCCCCACCCGCTTCACAGGTCCTAGTCTGAGTGTTCCAAACCACATATGAGGAAACAGTAACAGACAATATGTTTTCTGCAGAGGAGCAGAGAAGGTCGGCATAAGAAGTTGTTTACGTATATAAAGTTCATTTATATCCTTTCACTTACATCCACTTTTGAGTTTTTTGCACAAAACTCAAAAGATTTGGTTAGATGTTTACATAAAGGTCATTGACGCATTCTCCACACCTCAACTAGCCCTTTAACATTCTTTCATCTCAAGTCCTGAATATTACTCTTCTGCTTTTCAGTGCTTGTTCTCCCCAAAAATACATTAAAACTAGGGAATATAGAACTTCTACATTTACTTTCACAGTAATACAATTCTTAAAGCACAAAGAGTAAGTGGAATTGAAATCAGAGAAGGAACTTGTTCTTGTGTGGTTTTAGGATAACTAGTAATGGGTATACGCACAATTATTCTCACTGCCTTGTTTTAATCCCTGTCACTGGCTGCTAGCATTGCTGTGCTTTATCTCCTGTACAGTAAAACTGGGAATCATGCAGATTAAAAACTATTGCTTTCAAGTCTGGCTATCCCACTCATTTCCTGTCAGCCTGCTCCTATAACTGATACAGAAGGCCCTTTTCATTAAGTCCTACACTAAGAAAATCTTCTAAAACTGTATTTGAATTTTCATGGTAAACACTGGATTGGGTAACCTCCATTACATGCCACCCAGCAGGGAAAATACACTCTGGTTGTGTCTTAGCAGATGTCTGGTGACAAATATCACTCATCTCTGTGGCAATCTTCTTGTGTTAGCCTTCTTGAGACCACAGAAGAGATTAGGATTTAGAATAAAACATTTTTTCAATCTACTTTGTAGACAGACTTCCACATAGGTCCTTTCAGACATTCCTTTATTCAGCTGCCGGTCTCATTTGAGTAATTTTAAAAAGTAATGATGAGGATTTATCTCTCCCCTCCCTTTCTTACAGTGACTTTAAGCAAAGCTCAAAAAGCCTTGATTTGAGTAAACAGATCAAATTTTAAAATGCATAGAAAAGAACAGACAATTTAAATGTGATCTCGAAGAAGTTATTTATACAAAGACTATAAAGATTGTCAGAGAAACCTCTACCAATGGCTTGTTGAGGACTTTTCAATCTAGGTCCCCATTTCTGCTAAAGTTAATTGAAAAGAGATTTCAGGACTTTACTCTTATCTTTTCATTAGACACTACTAAATTTGGCATCTCTAGCTTGAGGGCCTTTCTCCATTATTTATAGATCTGGTAGCCTCACAGAGATTGGATGGATGGACTTCCATAAGCATAACTCTTTCATTCCCTACCCCCTCACCCCCCTTCAAGCTACATTATAAAATTCTATATTTCAGAAAAGAAGTGTAAAATTCCACATTCTCAGTGGCAGAAAATGAAAGTAATTCTGTATTTTCTTCATTACTTTTATTATAAATGCTTTGAATCGTGTGTTTATTCTATGTATACTAAGCACAAAGATAAAGCACAGCATTACAAAACCTAAAAGACCTTGTTTTACAGTTTGACATTCACCAATGTAGAAACCAATTTATGTTATGTATTTGTGGGGAATGAGGTTCTTCTTATTTTTAAAGATTTTGTGGTTTGGTTCTTAACTAATAATTTCTATAATTCTTTAAATTTCGGTGTGTTTCTTCCAGGTTGTTGTCTTTCAAGCTCATCTCTTGCCACTTCTGAGGTATTGGTAAGACCAAAAGAACTTGCTTGATTTTAAATATGCTTCTTGTCATACAGGAAATATCTGACTGTGTGCTCCTATTCTCACTTAGCAAGGTAAAGATTACAACTCTTTACAATGCATTACAAATAATTAGAATATTACTAGCAAGTTTTAGAAACACAACCTATTATTTATGAAAGCAAAAACCTAAAGATAAGTAATGCTGGTGTGCTGGTGTTGCTCATATAGCATCACAGAATTTTTATTTTCTCTCTCTTTTTTTTTTGGTTGTTGGTTGGTTTTGGTTTTTTATTTTTTGGTTTGTTTTTTTTTTTTTTCTTTTATTCCACTAATCCTCTTTATGGGCTTAATGAAAAAAAAGATAATATCAAGGTCTTTGGTGGCTCTAAGACATTGATTGCCAAACCAAGCCATTCTTCCAAATATCAGTAAGCTAGGAGCAGCAGACTTCTGTACAGGAGCTATTTTTCAGTGAAAAGGATTAGATTTGTCTCTTAGATGGGTCTGACATCTAATATAGATTTCCAATGAGTTGGGTTTCGCCAGTCATTCTTGTGGCTTTGTGAGAAGACATAGCTTTTTGAGGGTGGAGTATGTCCCCTGCTGGGGAACTGAAGCATGCGCTGCAAGCTTTGGCACAGCAAATTGTCCTTACTACCTATTTTTAAAAAAACTTCAGTTGAGCTGTGGGTAGATAACCCATGTGGTCAAATCTTCTGGGACCGTTTCTGTTATTGCTACACAGCACAGTGGCTTCTGGATTCAGATAATGAGGAAGCTGTGGTTATTTGGGGCTTCCAAAGAAGAAGGAGGAAGAAAAGCAGACTTAAAAAAGAAGCATTACATTCTAGGCAGTTCTACAATTTTACCCTTTGTTCAGGAGACAGACTAGGAAGAGATAACTGACTCAGAGACTCACAGTTTGTATGCAGAAGCACAGAAGAAGGACTGTAAAGTAATTAAGGGAAAGTAACAAGCTGCACTTGTTAATGAAATTCAATTTTGATTTATTTTCATAAAAGCATCAGCACTATTTATGTAAACAATACAAACTGCATCTGCTATTTAGCTTTGTGTGAGATTTTCCGTATCATTGAGGTTTAGGGAATGTCACTTAAGGAGGAAAGCAATTTTAAGGTTAGCATGTGAGTGACAAATACATTAATCTGACAAGATATGCTCAAGAGACTTAAGATGCAATTGTAGAATTCTTTTGGCTCTCTCAGCCATAATTTCACAAAGCTCAATGTAATTAACACACTTCATGGTATTTAAGTAACATTTGTTGGTCCTCCATCAGAATGCAAATTTGAGAATGATATGGATCTGTACAGGAGATAGAAACAACTACTCCCTAGGTAATAACTTTCGCACTATTTCCCATTGCAAAAAAAATAAAAAAAAAAAAGAAAGGAGGGAAAGAAAAAGGTGACACTTGAAGGATTACTCAGCTATTATTAGGTAGTTAACATATGTTTTATAGCTGCTGCAGGTGCAGAATCCGAATATGTCATAAAATTAATGAAATTTAAATAGTTTCTTGTCAGCTTCGAAATTTTAGACCCTGTTTTTTTAAAAGCTGTACGAAATAATGAGACCTGCAGGTTGTATGTGTTGGTGTATAAATGAGGGTGCAATCAGCTAAAAAAATAAATGAGTACATCAGCAGCATCCATTAATTCTTAATCAGTAAGAAAGCATGGTAATAAGAGTGACAGCAAATACAGATGTTCCAGTGTGTACATGTGTGCATGTGTTTACAGCACAGAAATACATTCTATCTTTAAAATCAAGAATCTTTTTTCTTTTGTAATAGGTCACTGTACAATAAAAGAACAGATTAGGAAACTGATTACTTCTCTGTCCTACAGACCACCTCAGAAGACGAAAGAATAATCCAAGTCTATACCATGTAAGGAGAGATTTGATGGTATTTATTACATAAATTTTTCATCAGGAAACTAAAAAAATAAAAATAAACTTCATGCCACATGAAGGCTATTACAAAAGTAAAAGCAAATTATGCAAATTATTAATTACCCACCACTACATTTGTCTAGGAATAACCCTCTGAGATGGGAAAGAAAATCTAGATTTTTAGTCTTCTTTTACTTAATCATATTTGAGTACAAAGTGAATAAATGCACAAATGCATAATGCATGCAGAACATATGAGTTGAATAAATGAAATGGGGATGAGCAAAATAAATGAAGTGGGGCATACAGTACACATCAGTTTATTAATGTTTCAAGTTTTCCTTGATGTCCTTCAGGCTCATTATCCGCTGCCTTAAGAATGATAGGATTTATCCTCATCTGCTCTTATTTTTTTCCCCTACAGATGACTAAGTAAATAAATAAATAAACCCATACAATAAAGACTTCCTTAATGCATTTGACAATGCAGGACACTGATTTGAAAAAAAAAAAAAAAAAAAAACACACAAACGAAAACAAAAAACTCTTAAACTGTCCTTTCTACAGAATGGGAGATACAACTAATTTATCCCACAACTCCTACTTTTATTCAAATGGACCTGAAGTGGTTTTGTTTTTTTAGGGTGAACTCAAGGTACAGCTACTCCTTTATATTTGCAGTTCAAAATAAATTATAAGTAAAAATGAATTTGTAAACCAGCTAAAGCTGCATGTGAAATGAAATCAAAGCCCTATTATCATATAACTTTAAAAAAAATGTTTTAGACTCCAGAATATCATTACAGCTTTTGATTTCTAATCTCTACCATATATTTAGGTTCATAGAAAACTTGTTATATCTTCTAGAAAGAATAAAAATGAACTTTAAATGTTTTAAGGAAGGTTTCTTGTTCATAGGCAGATGGAGGCACTCGGATGAGCAGTGAAGCATCACCATTGATGTGAGCACAGAAATAAACAGAAGAGGAAGACTAAAAGAGACTCAAGGTATTAGTTTATCTCAATAAGCGAGATATGACACTTATGCACTGTAAATAAAAATATATTGGTTTTGGTCCACCCTGATTTTCATGCAATCAGACTAAGAGGAGCACTTTTCAGTGCCTCTTTACTGATGCTCTATTGTTACCTGGGAAGGTTTTTCCTCACAACGTTTTCCTAGGTACTGTGATTGAGTTCCTCTAACCTCCTCCCCGCTCTGCCCTGAGTCTTATCTAGAAGTGAAATTATAGTAATTATTTCATCATACATGCAGTTCAGCTGGTTGGCTAAAGCTAGATTCAAACAGTATGTTCATGGTTCAATACTGAATACTTCATCTCTGTAGATTTTCAGGCCAAGGTTTGTATTGTCTATCTACATTGTGTATTAGTGGTCTGCTATATCATGTGAAATCACCTATTGCTAGGCACTCAGTGAAGATAAATCTGGAAAATGTAATTTAATTGTGAGACATGCATAAGATGGTATCTACTGTTTAAAGCCTAGCCATATCTCTATAATGTTCTGAAATTCACTCTTGAAGCTCTGAGTGTCTCAATTTTCATCTGCATTTTTATATGGCTTTCTGACACCTGCTGCCCCATAACTGATGCCATAAGCAATTCATTCTTAATTTATGTAAAGAAAAGAGAGATCTCTACACCCTTAGTTTAATGGACTGTTTTGTCAAAATAATACTGTGCTATCACTTTGAGCAGCCTATGAAATAGCAATAATCGTCTTCATATGAAACAAATGTGCAACTAGGCATTCTGGTAGTTGAGGGAGAGAAATTGTCAAGAAAAAACACAATTTAAGGGGTTTAAATATATGATGGAGTTTAAAATACATGATGATTTGAAATAGTTTCTTTATAGAAGATCTCCTCTAAGAAGCTCAGTTTGTTCCTTCTTTTCTCAAAAAAAAGTCCTTTTCCTGCAGCAACTCTATTTTCTAGTACTTAACTGATTTTATTCTTCCTAAAATGTAGGCACATTAAATTTTTGTATCTGTTTGCCTTAGAATTAAAATGATACAACTACTTCTTTAAAGATTTAGTAATAAGAAGTTTTATCAAAACAAAATTCAGATTCCCCATAGATATGAACACATTTTGCTTGTTTATACCACAAAAAGTAAGGTAAGGTACATAATCTTAGTCTCTGCTTCAACTAAATATCAGTGGCTCTTGTATAAATGGAGAACCAAATACCAGCATCAGCAGCCCTTACTCCTGGGTCAACAGTCATTCTCTAAGACCCAACTCCATTTCCTAGATATGCAAATATGCTTCCAGCCATGAACTTGCTGATTTCAACTCTTTTAGTTGTATTCATAAACAGAAGTGATGTCTAAGCTATCAGGACTCAAATTACACAGAACTTTAAAGGTCAGTATTACCACCTCCAACTACAACCAGAAATTAATAGGAAGTTCATGAGACTGAAAGGATTTATTTTTATCTGATCCTGCTAAGAGAGCGTGCTGGTACATTTTGTATATACTGAATACTTTGGGACCACTCTTTATGTCAGACTTAAAATACTCCTATTGGGAACACCCACAAGTCCATGAGGCTGGATGGGATCCATCCAAGAGTATTGAGGGAACTGGTGGATGTGCTTGCCAAACACTTTTCCATCATCTTCCAGCAGTCCTGGAAGACTCAGGAAGTTACGCTGGACTGGAGGCTGGCTGATGTTGTGCTGATCTACAAGAAGGGTCTCAGTGAGGATCCAGGGAACTACAGTCCTGTCACTCTGACCTCAGTGCCAGGGAAAGTCATGGAACAGGTGATCTTGAGTGCTATCATGAAATACATGCAAGAGAACCAGGTGATAAGACCTAGTCAACATAGGTTTACAAAAGTCTTGGTCTTGCCAAATTAACCTGATCACCTTCTATGACAAAGTGACTCGGCTGCTGGATGAGGGAAAGGCTGTGGATGTGGTCTTCCTGGACTTCAGCAAACCTTTGACACAGTTTCTCACAGCATCCTGCTATGGAAACTGTCAGCCTCTGGCCTGGACAGACGCACACTCTCCTGGGTGGAAAACTGGCTGGACGGGCGGGACCAGAGAGTGGTGGTAAATGGAGTTAACTCCAGCTGGAGGCCAGTTATGACCCCAGGGCTCAGTGCAGGGTCGAGCTCTGTTCAATGTCTTTATCAATGACCTACATGAAGTCATTGAATGGCCTCTTCTCCCAAGTGACAGAGTACTGGACAAGGGAGAATGGTCTCCATTTCTACCATGGGAGTTTCAGGCTTGATATTAGAAAAAAAAAATTTACAGAAGGGGTCATTGGACATTGGAACAGTCTACCCAGGGAGGTGGTTGAATCACCATCCTTGGAGGTGTTTAAAGGATGGGTGGATGAGGTGCTGAGGAGTGTGGTTTAGTGGTTTTTAGGAATGGTTGGACTCGATGATAGTGGGAGTCTTTTTCAACCTAGTGATTCTGTGAGTCTGTGAATAATGCATGTTGTGCAATTTACACAGTAGGATTTTTAGATGCATTCAGGACTGCTTTCAATCCCAGTTTTTCAAACTGATAGATACTTTAATACCCTTTGGAATTCTTTGGAATATTCTTCCTGATATTTTCTGTGCTGTGGTCTTCTAAATACCACACCCAGCGGTCAGTTTTACTGTATAAATGAAAATGTGATGCTGATCAACTGGAAATTACTGAGCATAAACAACAGAGGTAAATTCCTTGTATAAAAAGTCAAGGATTTTCCCATTTAGGTAAAGGAGGAATCCCTATCAATGGAACCAGCAGGTATTGCAGAAAGAAAATCTGACTCAGAGCCTATTCACCATTTCAGTGTTAGGGAATTGGGCACACATGACTCATAACAAGTTTCATGTACTATTCACACCCCTGTAGGACTTTTACCTTGCATATGCCCCTTGAAGGGTTAAAATATTCCCCTTGAGTATATCTCCTGAAAGAATAAAGACATTTCTCCCAGCACATGAAAACTAACTTTGAATCAACTGAGCCCCAGATCTTCCCAGATCCTTTCTCAGGGATGTCCTATCTCCAAAAAAAAAAAAAAGCTGAGAATAAAAACTGTTTGCAGAGAAGATGTGTAGAAAAATGTGTAGAATAAAAACTTTCTGGAAGTCTCTAACTGCTTATGAAATTCTCTCAGAAGTAAATAATAACCTGCTAAAAATAAATATTAGTAACCTATCATTCCCTCATTTCACATAGCCCACCTACCATGCTTCTGGGGGCATATGCCTTATAAACTTCATCCAATTAGGTGCACTTATTCTGCCCAGTTGACATTATTCATTGTGTTGCACTTCCATTTACCTTCAATGCTTACAGCAGCTAAAGTTTTAGAATTGATTTCATCAGGCAAATAAACTAAAGCCAGTTACCATTTCTAAAATTCGCTTGGTTTAATTCTAGTGAAACAAGAACACTTGGTTTTTTTCTTAGCTCATTGGTCTAAGAAGTAGTAGTAATTGGCTTATTACTGTGTAGTATTTGTAAGCATAAACACTAAGACTGCTTATGCATAGTTATTCTATACCTACAGGGCAGAAGCATAGTTTATCTGAGTTGTGTGTGGTTTCATAATGATTATTGAATCTTTCCTTAGGTTTTTCACACACTTGTTCAAATCTGAACACCGTGAAATATTCAAGAACTGATTATATATACATGCTTGTGTTTATAGATATGTTTATATTTGTGGGTTTATGTTGTTTATGTTTACATTAACATTATCATCTATATTAATATTTACATCTGTATTTATACAAATTTACATACTCTCTGAAGCCCAAATCGAAATATTTGCTGTGGAATAAGGAATGTTGGTAAGGTCTGCACATAGCGTGAACTAAGATTTCACACTGAATTCTTCAGTACAATACTGATTTACACTTCCTGAAGAGCTAACTCCACATATGAGAAGAATGGCATTTTAAACATTCTGGTGTCACAGGAACAGAAGATTGAAGAGTGGCTCTTCTGTGTAGCTATTGAGGCATGGACTCCATTTTAAGGTGACAAACGAAATCACTTTATTAAACACAAGAAATTCCTTTTATACCCCCACCTTGTTGAGGCAATGCTTTTCTTCTTGACCAAATAGCTCAGTTATGCTTTCTTGTTTTCCAGCCTTGCAAAATCTGTTTTTAGCACAATTATCTACAGAACTTGAAAATAACCAGGGTCCTGTGATCTCCTCCCTTCTGTATCCCACAGTCTCTTGCCTACCAAAGCAATAATATCTATTGTTTTCGGTTAACAAATCACCACCTGGCCACACATTTCTGGATTGGATAAAAGGTACAAAGCCAGTGACAAATGTCAGCTACTTAAGGTAGTAAAAATATTTAAAATTGCATTAAAAGAAAGAACAAGCACAGAGTAACTCAGTCCTCAGGATATTTTCCCAGTTTTGTGTAGACCATGGGTATTCCTAAACCAGAGGTTGTATCTCAGTGTTTTACAGTCCTTGATGAATTTCCATTTGTTTGTCTAATCAGTTCTTGAACTCAAACTTTTGACATCCAAACTTTTTTGTTACAATGAGTTCCAAAGTTTAATCATATTAAAGTTTATTCGTTGTCTTAAACCTGTCACTTTTCAGACTCACATAAAGGTTGTGATAATTATTTTTAGCATGTATAAGTGTCCTGTTTTGTTTTCTGTTCCTAATATTTTTTAGATTTTTGTGTTTCTTTGGTTCGGTTTTGATTATCAGTGAACACTGAACTGAAGTATTAATAAGTTTATCCAGAGTAGATTCAAATATCTTCTCTGAGTTAGCAATGCCTAGTTTAGAACCTTTCACCATTTTTAGACAGTAAGAATTTTGGTTTGTTTCTTCCCATGAGCATAGCTTTGCATGTGTCGCCTCTGCCTTTTTATCACCCAGTTACTTCTGTGAGGAGCTTTTCCAACCTTTCACATAAAGAGCAACTTTCATTTTAAAACTGATAATTTACTCCTGCTCTTGTTTCCTGTTATTTGGATACTTATTAATCTCCTGTCTTTCAGGTATTTAAAAATCCACAAGTGGAGGTTCCCTTTTATAATCCATGACTGTTCAGTTAACTTAAAGGCCTTTTTATGCAGGACCTCTTCAAATATTTTTTTAAAATCCAGGTACAGTTGATCAACCAAATCCAGACCATCCTTTCCCAAATGTTCATTTATTCTTTCACAGAACTTTAAAAAGACAGAATTTCCTCTACAAAAATTATTTTAATTGCTCCCTATTTGATTGCATTCGTCTATGTCTATAGGTCCTATTCTACCAATCTACCCATAAAGAATCAGTCATACAAATTCTTACTCCTCCACATCCTCCCTGCATCTTCACTGCCAAGTTCCTCTAAGGATCCTTTAATAAGACACAGAATTTGCTAACCTCCCTTTTTCTCATACAGATGCTGACTTAAGCAATAGTATAAGATCTATGACCAAATGACAAGGTCATATTTGAGTTATTTAAGAACCTCCGGACGAATACTATCTTATCTTGGCAATTTGTTGCAATTCATTTATCTATTTGGTCAAAAATCACTTCTAATGACACTTTAATTTAAGATAGTTCCTCTAGTTCATCTTTCACAAAGAAATTAGCCACTGTGGGAACCTTCCTCAACTCTTCTATGTGAAGAACTCATTTATTTTTTCTACTGTGGTCTTATCTCCTTTGAGTTGTTCTTTTACAGCTCCATCATCTATCAGCCCTGCAAACTCTCTGGCAGGCATTCTGCTTCTGACAGGCAGGAAAAAGCTTATTAGTAGTTTTCTTACCTTTCACAATATTGTCCTTTAAAACTTTTTTTGGTCGCACTTTACTCCATATTAAACTTTTCAGAGGTCATGACATTCAAATCTTCCCTACATGGGTACAAATTCTGCTTTCTGAAAGCAAGGATTTAATTCTAATCTTTTCTTTATTCTGCTGTTTATCAATGCCATAATTTTTTGATCACCATGAATACTACAGAATTTCCATTACACATTCTACAATTTTATCCTTTAAGATTCTCATTTTAATTTCTTGGGTGTTTTTTGTTGTTGTATTGCCCATTTTTATACTGTTCCCCCTTTTTATATATTTTGTGTTTGTGTGTGGGCAACAACATGTTATTATTATTGTTGTTGTTGTGGTTGTGGTTGTTGTTGATAAATCCTGTAAGGAAGAGGAGTTTAAATTTACTATAGTCAAGATTTAAGGTTAGCTCTCCAGTAGTAAAAATTTCAGTAAATTCTTAAGATTTATTCAGAATTATGTAAAAAAATAGCTGTTCCAAGTGACAGTCATCGTAAGATCTAAAATTAGTTTTTAGAATATATCCCAAAATAACTTTTTACCAGTCTTTGTGGAAATAATTGAGCTCTTCATTAGAACTGAGTTTTCTGTCGTTGTAATGTCCCTCATGTTCCTTAGCACATCACAGTAAATACACCTACCCTATTCAGGCGATTAATAACTACACCTACAATATTCTTTGTTACCTTTTTCAGGCATTAAGTATGCAAATCAGATTAAATGTTTCTTGTTGATACAGTTAATTTTTTTACCTTATTTGTCTTTATCAGCATTTATACCAATAATCAACCTCGGGCATCAAGGATATTCATGGAGGACTCTTACCTTGCTGCTTACAGCTAGTCCTCCTCAGAGAAAAATGCATATGTGTACAAGGTTTGCAACTTGGCCAAAGTCCCTCTTCTCTGGTCTTATGAAGCAATTTGTATTTTCATGCATGATTCTTCACCTCAGATTACCTGAATTGATAGTGCAATGGTTATGCTGCAATACTTTAGCATGGAGTTTGGAAGACAACATAGTGTGGATGGGTGGAAATGTATTCTCATATAATTGGATTGAATCTAACTAAATCCAGAGGTTCTAATTTGCTTCACTTGCCAAAAAAACCACAAACAGTTGGGTAGTTGGCACTGTACAGGAAGAACTCCAGAAACTCTTCAGTGTACTTGGGAGCTAGGAGGTTGGTCATGGTGGATGTATTTCTGTACGCCTGAAACATAAGGTATAGTAACATCTGCTCACTAGTACAATATGACCTATCACCCCTATTTAATTTATAACCTGATAGTGTGGTATCTCACATGGTATCTTCACTTTTGTCAGGGTTTTTATATGCTTATTAATTCTAAGCGTGATAGAAGAACATGTAAGTTTGATAAGGACCTGACCGTTAATTTTGAAAATGTCCTGACTTCCTTTAATTTGGGTTCTTCACTATTTCTTATGTATATTTTCTCTATAAATAGAGTTGCCCCTCAATTAAATCAATCTAGATAACAATATTTGACTGCAACTAATTAAGCAAATTCTTTCTTAGTAGTACACTAACACCTAGATTTCCAGTTTGGATATCCAAGGAGTATCTAGAAAACGATACTAATTTCCAGCCTTTCTCAAGGCTTATAGGACTCACTGGGAGATATTTAGGAAGGCTATATGCAAAGAATATTATTTAACTTGGATCAAAAGATCATCTTCTCTGCTGCGATGGCTTGAGACTTCAATGAAACTAAACTATATATACACAGAAAAAGCAGCCATCCTTACATCAGCTGGATTGAGAAAAAAAGTCTTTTTCACTTAAATTAATACAACTAATTCAACAGTGATATACACTAAAGAGACTATATTGGAACCTGAAGAGTAACTAGCAGAAAAACCTAGAACTGCTTCACTCAAATCTGATTTCTGCACATTTTCTCATTTACTGACTCTGTAACAAAAGCACTTCACTTCTAAGACAGTGAAAATGTTTGAACATGAGTTATCATTAGAAGATTACACTTGCCATCTTCGTCTTACTAAAACTGCATGATTGAGAACAGAAGAATCTTCCTGTACTCTTATACATCTGGTAAATGACAGAGCTGAAGACATATTGCTACAGAGTTAAATGACTTAAAATAAAATTAATGACTGAAGTGAATAAATTGGGGAACGTAAACTGTAAATTTAGACTCATTGAAATGTACAGGTTAAACAGTGAAACAGTATGTCGCACAAAATTATATTAAGAGGTTCCCTACTAGTGGCCTTATAGCTAAGAATATATAATATTACAATCTTAAAGCAGAAAAATTCTTTTTTTCTCTCTAAAACTAGAAGATTTTGGGGTTTTTTTGTTTCTAATACATGCTTATAATTCTAGGATTTACATCTGATAGAATCTTTTCTTCTTAATATATACGCCTGTTGTTCTGCTACATCTCCTCAACTGGCCAATGCTTTAATAAGATTAAAGGAAATAGTAGAAACAACTGTAACTAAATAACTTAACAGTATTTACCACTAACATATCAGAACCATAATTGCATACATAGTTATTACTCACGGGAATAAATTTGTGCTATTTTACAGCATTTCAATTTTTACAACTTTTCCATTCTCTCATGTTTCTTTTTCCTTATTTCAAATGTACTATGTCCTTCATCCTTTTTTCTTTCCTTACTGTCTTCTACTTCTTTTTTGATTTTTCTTTTTCTTCTTCTTTCTTCACTGCAAGGCCTACTTCTCCATTATTCACAGAGCATTTAATCTTCTCCTATGCGTCTTTCTAGCTGAAAATAACGTTGTCCGTTAATTGTCTGCACACAAATTTGTACAATCACATTTTTTACCTCTCTCTTTTCTCCTTAACCACCAATACTGGCTCTAAAAGCTTTAGTTAAAATGATTTTGTGAAAGTTAAAATGTCTGCCCCCTTCTCAACAGCTTTGCAAAACAGAGAAAACCTTATGACTTGTTGCTTTGTCTTTCTCCCAAAATATTTGCAAAGAACTTCACTCTTTATATAAAAAGAGAATATGAGATTTAAACACCTAATTTAGATGTTTCAGGAAGCTGGACATAAATTACTATTGTCTGGCCTACATATGCTAACATTTGAACTGCATGAGAAATAGGTACAAATCACTTTTTAATACAGAAATGATGGACTCCCAACATCAATGGGCTTCTAATTCTCCACCCTGTAAGAGAAGGATGGTGATATTATTCCTTAACCCAACATGTCTGTTCAGGCATCTGAGCTTAGGTGGCAAGTGATGCTACTTCCTATCAGTATTTATTCAGAAAAGAAACTGTCTGAAATCATAACTGCTCCTCGGGCGGTAATTAACTGTCTAGTGTTTAAAATTCCTGTGTATCCGTGTAGCTCTTTGAATGTGTATGGAACTGACAAAATTGTTGGCTTTCCATACACTGATTGTTACTTGTTTTGTGTGTCTCTGCTTTATCAGTATAGATGAAGTCTTTTGCTATGATACCTTTCCAGACCATGGAAACTGTAGAACTAGTAAAGTTGCATGTATATAACTGAAGACAAAAAAATATGGTATGATTGTATATAATTCAAGTAAATTGATGTAATTGTAGAATTAGAGAAGAATTGACTTGCTTGTAGTTGAAAAAGTTATGTGATTGAAGCTTTTTATATTCTATCTATCCAATATTTATTCTAATCTTTCCTTGTTGACGCAAGCCATTAGTTTTTATTTAATCTTTATCAATTAATAGGAATGATTATAGTTATTTTTTCCTGACTTTACCCTTTTTTTAAGTGAAACTCAATACTGTATACAATATTCTGTCTAAAGCTTGATCAATATCAAGCAGTTAATGCTCAAATTACTTGCTTATTGAACATACAGTATTGCTTT
Source organism: Coccyzus lansbergi (assembly GCA_033558105.1). Classification (NCBI taxonomy): domain Eukaryota; kingdom Metazoa; phylum Chordata; class Aves; order Cuculiformes; family Coccyzidae; genus Coccyzus; species Coccyzus lansbergi. Next base: position 2,414,458 of record JAUMJK010000168.1, read on the forward strand.
GCAATATTCATTGTTTTGTAATGTTATAGGACAGTTCATTCACATTTAGTTAACCATGTGCCAGGCCTTCCTTTATGCTGTTAATTTTTAGCAAATATATAATTTTTACTTTCTTCTGTGAGTCTAACTTACCTAAATGAAATCAAAACTGGTAAAACTGAAAATTAAAATCAACCATTTGAGCTATTTTGGAACTCATCTCCAGTCCTAGCAGCATTAATTATATATTATGAACTCATTAGATCAGAAAAACAAGTGCATCTGCACTGCATGTTCTGACCCAGAAGATTCTCAGAAGGATAGGAATGATTATGGAAGGGACTTGATCCCAATCTGGTTGCATCCTGAGATTTACTTCAATGTGAAGCTTATCACTTTATAAAATAAAGCCCTTTGAGTTTTTGATCCAACCCAAAGTTTGTTGTGTGGGGAAGCAAACCATCCCCACTGGCACAGCCCAGGGAAAATCAGCTTTCCTTCTTCTGACTTTGCTGACAACTCAAAGAGTGAGTAAAAATTTTCCAGGGATTTGTGCTGTTTGATTTCTGTTTTGTTTTAAAAGCTTTACGGCATTATTTATTTCTATCCAAGGAAATGTCACTTGTTCATATTTTTTATCTTCTGGTATGGGGATTTTTTGGCTTTTTTTCAATTAATATGCTTTCTACTTTGTTTTCCAAGCACACAGTAAACGTATTAGGCAGAATTGGACACATGACCCAGCGCAGACCTTTGTAAGCCACATCTGATACTTCTTCCTAACCTGATACTGAACCATTAATAATTGTTCAGCGAGTTGGATTTTTTTTGCTTTTTCTTTGTCTCTGGCATTGTATTTATCAGTGATTGCATTTAATCAACATTTCTCTAGTTTCCTTATGAGAATGTCATGTGGAACTGTATCAAATTCTTTATGAAAATCAAGACATATGTCCGCAGCATTACTTTTATCCACTAAGCTTGTTATCCTCTCGGTGAAAGAAATGAGGTTAGTTCAACGTGATTTGTTTTTGATTAGCCCATGTTGCCTAATATTTACAAGTTATTTTCCTCCAGGTACTTACAAATTATCTACTTTATTAATTTGTCTAGCAATTATTACGTATTGAGTTTATACTTATCACTTGGTAAATTTGTATTGCACAGCATTAAGATAGCTGCCCGTCTTGAACATATTGGAGATACAGATTTATAAAAATTCTGTGCTGTTTAATTCCTTATTGAGATTAAGAGGGTTTCTTTGCATTCAAAGTTATGGATAATTTTAGAGTAAAATGACATGTTTTACCAACATACACTAATAGAATCATAGAATCATAGAATCACCAGGTTGGAAGAGACCCTTCGGATCATTGAGTCCAACCACTCCTATCAAACACTAAACCATGCCCCTTAGGACCTCGTCCACCCGTGACTTAAACACCTCCAGGGAAGGTAAATCAACCACCTCCCTGGGCAACCTGTTCCAATGCCCAGTGACCCTTTCTGTGAAAAATTTCCTCCTAATCTCTAGCCTAAATCTCCCCTGGCAGAGCTTGAGGCCATTCCCTCTCGTCCTGTCCCCTCTCACTTGGGAGAAGAGGCTGTCACCCTCCTCTCTACAACCTCCTTTCAGGTCATTGTAGAGAGTAATGAGGTCTCCTTTCAGCCTCCTCTTCTCCAGGCTAAACAACCCCAGCTCTCTCAGTCGCTTCTCATAGGGCCTGTACTCCAGACCCTTCAACATCTTCATTGCTTTTCTCTGGACTCGCCTCAGAGCCTCAACATCCTTCTTGTTGTGAGGGGCCCACAACTGAACACAGGATTCAAGGAGTCGTCTCACCAGTGCTGAATACAGAGGGAGAATCACCTCCCTGGACCTGCTGGTCACACCGTTTCTGATACAAGCCAGGATACCATCAGCCTTCTTGGCCACCTGGGCACACTGCTGGCTAATGTTCAGTCGGCTGTCCACCAACACTCCCAGGTCCTTCTCCTCCAGGCATCTTTCTAGACAGACTTCTCCTAGTCTGTAGTTCTGCATAGGGTTGTTGTGCTCCAAGTGCAGGACCTGGTATTTGGCCTTGTTAAACCTCATGCCGTTGGACTCAGCCCAGTGGTCCAGCCTGTTCAGATCCCTTTGCAGAGCCTCCCTACCCTCCAGCAGACTGACACTTCCACCCAGCTTTGTGTTGTCTGCAATGTGATAAAATAATCTGATTTGATACGATAAAATAATCTGTCACAGAAAAGAACAGTAATACCCTAACCCCACCACACACCATCCATATGAGGACGTGTCTGCATGTCACCTACTATTTTGTTACCCTACATTTTGCTGAATTTTACCATGATGTCTGAGTTACAACCCTCTGAAATTGCTATCAAACATCAGAGTATTCATCAGGGAAAACTTCAGTGTTTAAGGACTACAGGAGATAGCAACTTCAGCCTGAGCTGAATTGTGCCCTAGAATGCTCTACATAGGTTATGAAGGGATCCAGCCTGACCTAGTCAGATATGAACATTTACCTTTGTTCTTTTCTTGAATTTCTGGTCACTCTGCTCAAAAACTGAATGAACTTCCACATGGGGATATTTCTTCTGTGCAACTCAGGCATAATACATGAGTTAACTTTGCAGCTGTGTTTTTCTCCTTCATTGATTCCGGAATACTGGGAACCCAGATGCGTAATGGATGCAGCCCTTGTTGTCAGTCAGCTGGAATGCCGTAATTTCTATCAATAAAAAAAAATCCATTATTAAAGGGAACTGGGATTATTTCCTTAATTTCATTTTTATCAACTTCTTGGTGAGAACTCTTAACTACTGATTTAAGTAGTTTTTAATCAGCACTACTGCAGAGAAGTAAAACATTTCTGAAGTAAATGAGATATATCGATTCTTGCTACCAGTGATTTTGTCTTAATCTAGACTTTCTTAGCATAATTAGTCAAAGATGGTTTTAACTGTCAGAATTACAGAAAGTGCTTCTGTACTACCTGTAAAATAGTGAGTGACGTTTTCACTCTTCCCACTAGTTATTCAGAAAGATTTGACAAACAAAATCTTGTTCTCTCTTTATCCAAAGTATCCCTTGTGAGATCTGCAAGAAAATAGTTAAGTGTTAAAAGCAGAGAACTTCCATCTATTGGTTTACAAAGGATTTAGGAAGAAATAAGAAAAAAGAAGTATGGTACTGTGCCCATTAGAAAACCAAGGCATTGATTAAGTACAGTAAAAAGAGCCTCAGTATTTTGGAAGGATCTGACAAGGTGAAGAAAATTCTAAGGCTTGAGGATGAAATATTCACAAAAAAACATATTGATTTCCAGTTTTTCAGGCAAAAACAGGGCATATTGTTTCTTTTTCCTTTTTTTTTCTTTATTATTTTCCTTTTTTTTTCTTCTCACTGCCCCAGAGCAAGCAGAGAAGAGCAATGGTAAGAAACACCTCCATTAGATGGAAAAGTAGACAAATGTGGTTCCTGTCTCAAGTTGAAGTATATTCAAATACGTAAATTAAACTTTCTTCTGACAAAATTACCATCTCACAGGTCTGATCACAAAGTCAAGATGAGGCATCTAACATCACATTTATCCCAGAGGATTGAACAGTAAACTAAATGTAAACAAAACCAAAACAAACCTCCTAGTCTTCTGTGTTTTCTCAGGCAAATCAAAATTCATATTAGCCTTTTATCTTCCAGTTTAAAATGGTGACAGTATTTCAATCTCTGCCCCGTGCAGTCCTGTTCTATCTTTTATTTCAACTGTTTTGCTATAACTTTAATTTGCAATTGTAAAAATTTGTGGAATCTTTAGATCTATAGTGTATACGAGTGCCTACAAACACACATACAAAATTTAAGCATGTCCAATACTGCCTCATGGTGTCACAAGGGGTAAATTTGAAAATAAATACAAGAGACTTCAAAAGGAGAGTTCAGCAATCTGTTTAACCCTTTAATGGACAGTGTTGCAAGGCCAAATATATGTATATATAAATCAGCCCACTTGCCAGCTAGATTAATTAATGAACAATGACACAAGGATAGCTAATGCCTGTCCTGCCTGCTTTACACACTATTTCACTTTAAATCCCTATCAACAATACCACAGAGACAATCAATCTTGTCTAGTTTGCTGAGTTCAAACCAGAGACTTCCTTTAAACCCCTTTTAACAACTATGAGAGACTGCTGTGACTTCTACAAACAAGTTGATTTTATTTTGATTATAACAGTCACTGACTTAATAAGGTTTGGTTGTGGCTGCGGAGAAGATATTGTTTGTAAAAATACATTAAACAACATTATATAATCCAACATCTGAACACATACAAGAGCACAACAAGCAGTGATATATATGCAGAATTAACACACAGACATAAGTAAAAATAGCATGTAAATAGAAGATACATAGTTAAGGTTAAAGTACAGAGAGATACTAATAATTATCTTGTTAATTACCTTGATGTTAAGCATAACACAAAGGGCTTACCGTGATGCAGTCTAGGGTTGCGGGAGATGGGCTCCAGCCTGTCATCTGATCCCATGAGTTTTGATGGCATTTCCACCTCATCTTTCTCTTTCGTTTAAACTTTTTATCAGAACTTGCACCTTTGGGACAGAGGTTTGGGTGGAGCTTGACTGCCTGAAGTCATTATATCAAACCCTGCTAATTGGTGGAAAAACAATTTTCACTTCTGGTGCCAAAACTTAAATGTACATGCCTTGTAGGCATGGCTGTGGTTCGTCTCAGGGCTAGGGAGGAGCCAGGTGACCTTATGTGTGGAGGTTTGTTTTGGTATTGTAATGATATTAAAATGATATTAAAATGATATTATAGATCAGCTGGAGGTCTAGATTGTCAGGACAGTAGCTGCAATCCACCTTCTTAGAAAATATTTGGGCTCCTGTCCTTGCCAGAGCCTTGTTGATTAGCAGGAGGTGACTACATCTGCTTCTAGACATCTTATCCCCAGCTTCAGATACCAGGGTGGCCTTGGTACCCACCTTACCCTGTGCAAGCTGCATTCTTCACTAGATTTGCTTTTGAAAACCTAGTACTCAACCAATTGCAGGGTAGGTGGGTAGGGATGCAAAGGGGAAAGGAAGCACCAAATCCAATCTCTCCCTAGATTCAAACCCAAATTCAGCCCCATTCCTCCATTAAGCTTTATTCCCGCAACTACTAATCTAGATTTATCCTTAATATCCACAGAGACAAGAGGACATAAAAGACAACGGAAATAACCTAAAAAATTACTGAAAGGACACTTGATGTTTTCAAGTCACAGAAAAAACATCTCAATTCCTCTTTGCAATAATAAAAATACAATATTATGGATGTAAGTTGAGTTGCAAACCACTAAGGTTAAAATACCTCATTCAGATTCTTTTTAAATTTAAAAAAATCCTATAGGTTTTCTCAGTATTGAAGGACTTTTTTTTTTTTTGTTTGCCGTTACTTTGAAAGAGATTTAGGCAGGAGACCTATGTACTTGTGTTGGCAGACTGCTTCAATTTATTTTAATATTTGCAGCTTAGCCAAGATGTTATAACTCCAGAGCAACTGTCTATATTTAAGTTGAGGAATGATCTGTGGATTTTTAGCATTTGAAAGCCATTAAGGATTGTTAGCTCCTAGCTATGAAAAGTAGTAAAATACAATTGGTGAAAAGTGGTTTTTGCATGCAAACACAGCATGAAAATTTTCCTCAGAATTTTTCATCAACAAAGATGAAAGTAGTCTCTTCTCAGGCTTGTCTTCCCTGGAGGTGTTCAAGGCCAGGTTGGATGTGGCTTTGAGCAACCTGGTCTCATGGAAGGTGTCCCCATCCATTGCAGTTAGAACTAGATGATCTTTAGAATTATTATAGAATTATTACAGAATCATTAAGGTTGGAAAAGACCTTTAAGATCATCTAGTCCAACCATAAGCCCTGCCCCACCCTGTCTGCTGAACCATGTCCCAAAGTGCCACCTCTACACGCTTTTTGAACCTCTCCAGGGATGGAGACTCCCTTACTGCTCTGGGCAGCCTCTTTAAGATCCCTTATAACCTAAACTATTCTAGGATTCTAAGATTCATCTTTGTTTTACTTTTTCCCTTTTCATTTGCTCCTGAGGGCAAAAAAAAAAGATGGAGGAAAACTCTGTGTACATTCCTGGTACATCTACTTCTGACGTGTATCAAAGACCAGACAAGAATCCAGGCACAAAGGCTACTTTCACTTTCTATCAGTTCCTTTACCAAGACAAGTTCCATCCAAGAGCTGAGCTTGGCTTGTGGAATAGATTTCTCTGTCTTACTTTTACTCCTGTATCCAGCCTGTATTTGGTAAATTTTCTCTTCTTCCACTAGGAAGCACTGTTATTGCCACTTACTTATCAAGATAAAAAGACATCTAAATCTCTTTCTGAAGAGACCTGATTTTCCTGTCTTCTGCAGCACAGTTGGTAACCACCATTGCCACAGAGTGTATAAAATGCTACCAAGTGAAAATTAAGTTACTGGCAGAGTACATCTATGACAGTTGGCAGTGCAGCTCTCCAAAGAGAAAATGATTGTTTGGCAAGACTACTTCCTCACAAAAGAAAGAAAAAATAGTGTAGCATAGTAAGGAATAAACTAAGGAATAAGGAATAGAATGTGAAGACCAAAAGAAAATATTAATCTAATATACAAGAACTAGGGATGTTTTCAATTTTACCTAGACTCAATGAGGTTTCACTCACTAGCTACTGGGAATTGACCTTTAGTGATGTGATCTTTTCCTCAGTCTGATGAGGAGACTCATAACCTCAGCCAATTTACAACTTCTTCTCATGTTGATAGATGTTTAGATACTTAAAGTCATCATAGCATAAAATTTACCTATAGATGTTGATGCATCAAAAATCCTTTAACGTATACATTTCTCAGTAACCATTCTGTGGCCATAAAAAAACCCCATACAACAACAACAACAACAACAACAACAACAAAACTAGCTTATCTCCTAGCAGAGAAAAAAAAAAGCTGGAATGAAGAGTAGTTTACTGCTGGATGCAATAAAATAAAACTCTTGCAATATTCTAGAATGGAGAGAAGGATACACACATTCAGGAAAAATTTTAGTTGGTGGGATCACCTCATGAAGACTTTGCAATCAATGCAGAGAACTGGAAAGTTTTAAATCCATCAAGAAAATCTTAGGAGAGCCAATGTTTGAAGGGACCTTGAAAGAACATCTGGTCCAACATTTGAGATGTAATTTCTTGAACTTAAAACAGCTGCTTAAAATAACTCAGATGAATCACACCCTGAAAATGCCTCTTGTTCTCCACTGCACTACTGGACACCAGGACAATCTATGACACCCCAATCTAGTTTTAATACTTCCAAAATAAGACTTTAACTGCGGAAGCTTATATTACCTCAAATTTCCATAATTAATGCCTCTCCCAATTTAACTGAAAAAGCAATTTGTTATTTTTAATTTTTTTTTAAATCTTAGAAAACACTTGTTTAAAACAACAGTGGGTAGCTGTGCTGAAAGTTCTTCTCAAAACAAGAAGTCCCCATGGCAATATTTGAAACATTAAAACTTCATTTTCCCTGTGAAAAGCCTATTTGAGTATTTTTTTTAATGCTATAATAAGTTTTCCCCACAGAAAATAAAGCTTTTAAGCCTTACTAAAACATTAATGGGGGCTTTCTACTCAGAGTCTAAACTTTAGATGGAAGAGTTTGATTCTCCATGGCCTTGTACGTTAAGCCTCAAAGCCTCACTTTCAGTTCCAGTGGAATACCTCTACACTTTTCAGGCAGTGCAATTATTTTTCAACAAGGCCCCTTCTCACAGTCCCCAAAAAAGCGGCTTTTATGTAGCACATACCCAAGTTTCTTGCAGTAATCATTTATTGTGTAAGTCAGTATAAAATATTACAGAGAACAAATGTGTCATTTTGTTGCATTTTTTAATGTTTCTGAAAAACTGCAGAAGATACAGAGTAGAAAACAATAAGGTCCTAAGTCAGTAAATTTGAACCTTACTTCTCTTAGATATCTAGTCTCAGCAGAAATACTCTTTTCTTGCATAAGTTGAGTTTACAGGAAATTCACACACTTTAATACCAACTTGAAAAGTACCAGATCTGTGAAGGTGTTAGCTACTGCATATGCACAGTGAGCTTTTTAATTATGCCAGAGCAGGTAAAGAATTACATCAGGAAGATGAAAACCATTATTTCATCAGTAATCCCATTCTCATTGCTGCCCTGCACTAGAATCTGTGTAGGAGGAAGTCATGTTTTCAATTGTGTGTGTCAATGTTTTTTACTTAGGGTCCATTATCTACAGTGGTCCTGGAGATATTTCTAAGAGAAGTAAGATAAATGACTGGGAAACTCAATTCCACATATCCTCTACAGCAACTAAAATATATTTCTAAAGTGATCTATGTTATCCAGAAATCACAAAGACTTGAAAACTCCTGACATAATGATGTTCAGCAAGTTTATGTCCAGTGGTGCCATTGTGCTCATGCCTACAGTTTACATAAAATCATAGAATCATAGAATCATAGAGTTATAGAATAACCAGATTGGAAGAGACCCACTGGATCATCGAGTCCAACCGTTCCTATCAAACACTAAACCATGTCCCTCAGCACCTCATCCACCCGTCCCTTAAACCCCTCCAGGGAAGGTGACTCAACCCCCTCCCTGGGCAGCCTCTGGCACTGCCCAATGACCCTTTCTGTGAAGAAAGGCACACTCTCTCCTGAATCTGGGTCCTAAGCAGTCACAACACCTAATGCTGATGCATCATCAGGCTCTATTTTGACACTTGCATACTGTGACTTTTAGTAAAGCAAAATTAAGTGTATAGAGCATGATATGTAGCACATGTCCCTAGGAGACATGGCTCCAGCTGCAGTGCCCCAGAGGGTCCTCATACTGCAGCGCTGAGTTTGCAAAGGGTGCACAGTAATTGGCCTAGGAGCTCAAGTCTTCACAGTGGTGCTGTATGGCACCAGAAATAAGTGTGATTCAATCTACAAATCTAACTCTGGAATAACATGAAGTTTATAAAGACTTGATCTTGTTGGAAGCAGATGCCTTTTTGTTCTGAATTATATAGCTACTATAACAAGCAAAGCGGGTATAAGCTTAGTGTCTAGTTAAATGTTTGTTTATCTGGCACACTATCTAGGTTTTAAAACACTGTATAACTAACTAACAATGTCTTCAAAATTGCATTCATCACACTGCACAGCTAGAACGACAGGCTAACACCATTAAAGGGGAAAAGAAAACCAGCAAGACTGGAGCCGGCCACTAGGTCACGTAGCTCTTTTTTTGAGCTCTTCTCATCTAAGTAATTTATCTTTCTGGCCCAAAGATGTGAAGCTCCTTACAAAGATTGAAAAAAATGCCAGAAGAGGGTAAGCAAATGATCAATAAAATGAAAAAAAAAAAATCCCTTAAAAAAAAAAAAGGACTTCTTTGTTGCATTTCATACTAGGAAACTATGCAAACTAAAGCCCGTTTATCTCTCAGTGTAGTAAACAGGAGAATTCATGTTGACTTTGTAAAGGATGACTTTGTCTAGGCAGCTTGTTTTTTTTAAATAAAAGGAAGAAAAGCATTCATTTCTTTGCATATCTATTGCAAATAATAGATAATAGATAATACTTTACTATGGAAAGTTTTAAAATTAACTGCTTTCCACAAGACTGGTAATGAATATACATATCCATATTTCCAATGGCTAACTCTTATGAAGATATATTTGATTCTTCACTCCTTTACACCAAACAGTAGGAGTAAAGAAAATTGTTGAAATAAGCAGCATTGTGCCAACTTAAAACTTACATAGTAGAGAATCATCATTGATCTGACTTTAATGGATAGCCACTTTCTCTGCTAAGGAACTGTAAAATGCTGCAAACACAATCTACAAGCCTTTTCCACCTCTTTTCATACTTGTGCAAATGGTAAAAAAGACTGAAGAGCAAAACAGAATGAGAACATGGTCTAGTGAGCAGCTCTCCTGTGTTCAACTTTTTCTTGCTGTTTAAATTTCCCACAGTTTGCACACAGTATACACACCAGAGATTATTCATCACTATTCCTCACACAATTGAAAATTCAGTGATTCTTGCTGGTAAGTGGACAATGCATACCATTTCCTGGTTAATATCTAGGGAGCATTGCATCTTAAAAATACTACATGGTAAAACTCTCCCACTTTAGGTTGTCTGGGGTATAAAACTTTCATCACCTCTGGAAGTCATTTTAGCAGGTCAACCTCCTGTTCAAAAAGACTTCAGCATTTGTTTAGGTCAGATTTCTCTGGGTCTTGTCCAGCTGAGTGTTAAAAAGGGGAGTATACTACAGCCTCTGTGGGCAACCTGTTCCAATGCTTAATCATCCTCACTGATATCTGTTACATTCAGACAGAGTCACCATTGCAGAAACTTCTGTTTACCTGTGCACCTTCAAAAAAATCCTTCACTTTCACTGTTCTATAACCATCTTTAGATCATTGAAAAGAACAAGTTAAACACTCTCCCCTATCCACACCCTTCCCCCATGCTGTCTGCTTCAGGTTTCCTCATCTTCAAGTCATATTCCATGTACTCTAGTCACCTGGCTAGCTTAGTACCCTCATCCTGACTCTAGTTTTTCACTCCCACTACTACGCTGATGAAACCAAAACTGGAAACAATATCCAAGATACAGTCTCAGAAGGGTTAAGTACAGAATAATAATCAATATCTGCTGTACTAACCAGAGTTTAGTTATCCTTCATTATTGCAAGAACACATTGTTTATTGCAGTTCACTGTTTTTCAGGTTGTTTTCCATAAAATCCCCAGATTACCATCTTTTCCTGCAACGATGCTCTCTAGCTAATTAAGTCCAACTTGTTCAGTTGAAAGATATTATTCTGTCAGAATGAAGGACCTAGCATTTTCTTTTGGTAAACTTCATGAGGTTTCCATCAGCCCATTTCTACAGTCTGCCTGAATGCTGGATCCTGACCTCTACCTCACTGTTCTCTCCAGTTTGGAGGTTTTTGAGAATTCACTGAGATGCTTGTTTTATTTTGGCAGAGGTTAGGCAATATCAGGCCCACAACTGGCCCCAAGGAACTCCACTCATAACTGGCTGCCAGTTATGCTTGGAACAGTTGACTAATGTTTTGAACAGAGTTTTTCACCTACTTTGTGTGCAAATCCATATTCCATCATCTTAGCTACCAAAGTGTGATAGCAATATGTTAAATGTCTCACTAAAGTGAAAGAAAACAACAAGAAATCTCTCTTTGTCCAGCTATTTCATTGCCATTCAGACTAGTCAGGCATAATTTTTCCTGGTTGTTCAAGTTGGGACATGTGGGTTGTTTCAAGCCATCTTCTTGCACTTATGTGCCTGGAATGGTTTCCAGAAGGACTGGGTCCTTAAATACATTACTCTGGTCAGCCTGTAGTTCTCTAAATCCTTCTAGCGCCTTTTTTGAAGGTGACTATGACATGCATTTTTGCAAACTTCAAGACATCTCCTCAATTACCATAGTGACATTTGCCAGCTTCCTTAGTATCCTTGAATAAATCTCATTTGTCCCTATGGACATATGCATGTCCAGTTTGCATTATCTGACATTCAGAGAATCATAGAATGGTTTGAGTTAGAAGGAGCCTTGAAGATCACCTAGTTCTACGCCACCTGCCACAGGCAGGGACACCTTCCACTATGTATTCTTCTACTGATGTTAATATTTCACTTTGTATTGACTCAGCATGGCATGAGTTAATGGGTCTACCTCCTTCCATGGTGCAGGGGGATGGGTGTTTTGGTCAGTTCATCTCTGCCCTAGCGTTCTCTACAGTGAAAAAACTTCTTCTCCCACTTCTCCCTTCTTCATTAAAAAAAAAAAAAAAAAAAAGTAACAGGTTTCAACAGCCAGAAAGCACAAGTCTTCATCCTTGGCAAGTCCTGAACTTTGCTAGGTCTTTGTCAGGGTGGTTGCTGTTCTTGTTTTTCCTGTTGATGTACTTATGGAAGTCATTGTTGTCTTTCACAGACCCTTCCCAGATTCAGCTATAGCTGAAACCTGGCTTTTCCCAGTTTCATTAATGCCTGCATGGGCAATACTTTCATATACTTCTGAGATATTCAGTCCACAATTTCATTTTATACAAGCTTCCTTTCCCATGTCTGAACCCAGCCTGGATTTCCGTGTTTGTCAAAGATGGTCTTTTGTCATATGTGGTTAATTTCATACACATTGAGATGAGCCCTTCTTGTGCTTTGAGTTTATCTATTCCAAAGACCCTTAAGAGCTGAAAATGAGAATTTGAACTTCTGTAAGTGCTATTCAAAAAGGACAAGTTATAGAGTTGGAGGCAGTTCACACAGTCCCTACTTCTCCATAATAAGGGTTACATACTATTCTCATTTAAAAGATAAAGTAGGAAAAAAATCCCCCCAAAATGAAATAACAAGTTACTGATATAATGTGGAAGGTAAAATTGAGAGTAGCCTAAATCAGGATAGAATTTGTAGTCATGTTGCTTCAGGGATCTTTCTGGTTTGAAGTAATCCCATGTAGGGACACCTAAATTCTGTTCCATTCATAAATTCTGAACGATTTGAAAAACTGGTGTACTGAACTAATCTTTTGTATCCAAGCCTCTTCCTTTAACCCATCTTTATTATTGTTGGACCTTATCTCTGATTCTTTCTCATACCTGCCACCAGTGATATAAGTCTCAATACCTCATATGCCAACTTCATCAGAAAGCCTGTAGACTTCTTACTGTGGAGTACAAGTTGAAGATCTCTTTCCAGACCTGGAAATCCTGTGGAGTTTTTTTTTCTGCAGCACTGTAGGGTATTAGCTAAGTAAGGCAGCAATTGCTGTGATTTTTTCAGATGATGTATGTATCCCACAGAGTGAAACTAAGAATTGTATCTTGTATCAGCTAGATGCAGCCAATGCACTGCTATGTATAGCCAAACACAGCTAGGCCAGTGAATGTATTGTCAAAATAATCATCTCTCTGATCTTAGACTTTTAATCTTTTACAGGGAAGTGAGAATATATAATTGTTTAACTGTGTACAGGTAAATGATGGCCTAGTACATTTATCAGAAGATATAAAAATAAATGTGTTATCATACTGCGATTCAGCTCTCAAAATAGCATTAAATGAGACAGTTGATAAGTGATTTTGCTATCAGATATACCATGCAATTAAAAAAACCAAACAACCCACACAAACGTTTTCTTCTGCCAAGCAGGACAGGAGCTGTAACTGGTAGATTACAATCTGTAGGATGCTCTACATAACCTCTTAGATACATTACTAAAACCTGAAGAATTCAAAAGCACTAAAGGAGAAGCACTGATATGGTTTATGTGAAAGCTTAGATTGCATTCTAGGCTTTTTCAGTACCCACCAGCACAGAGAACGGAGATACCTTTTCTCCCTGTACCTACCAGTTTAAAGGCTGTGTTGTAGCAATGAGGAATCCCAGAGTTTATCAATCACTAGAATCATAGAAAAACCAGGTTGGAAGAGACCCATCGGATCATCGAGTACAACCACTCCTATCAAACACTAAACCATGTCCCTCAGGACCTCATCCACCCATGCCTTAAACACCTCCAGGGAAGGTAAATCAACCACCTCCCTGGGCAGCCTGTTCCAATGCCCAGTGACCCTTTCCGTGAAAAATTTCCTCCTAATCCCTAGCCTAAATCTCCCCTGGCAGAGCTTGAGGCCATTCCCTCTTGTCCTGTCCCCTGTCACTTGGGGGAAGAGGCCAGCTCCCTCCTCTCCACAACCCCGTTTCAGGTAGTTGTAGAGTGCAATGAGGTCTCCCCTCAGCCTCCTCTTCTCCAGGCTAAACAACCCCAACTCTCTCAGCTGCTCCTCATAGGGCCTGTTCTCCAGCCCCTTCACCAGCTTCGTGACTCTTCTCTGGACTCGCTCCAGAGTCTCAGCATCCTTCTTGTGGTGAGGGGCCCAGAACTGAACATGGTATTCAAGGAGTGGCCTCACCAGTGCTGAGTATAGAGGGAGAATCACCTCACTGGACCTGCTGGTCACACCATTTGCACTAATTGCAGAGAATAAGAAAACAGTAAAATATTTAGAATCATAGAATCATAGAACAACCAGGTAGGAAGGGACCCATCGGATCTTCTAGGATGGGAGAAATTAAGAACAAAGTAAAAGTGATCTGTTCATTAGAAAATCTTTACAAAAGTACTATGACTTAAAGAGCATTGCTTCTATTGTATATTGTTCAATGAAATAAAAACAACTGAAAAATCTGAATTATTCAAGGCATTTCCTGATTTTTACTACTTATCATACTAGTTATCAGTCTTGTCTTATTACCTCCCATTTATGGCTGATTTTTTTTTCATCTTAAAATTACTAAGTGGGAGTGTCTTGCACAAAATATTCTTTAGATTTCCTCCTTTATTTTCTTTTAATTTTTCTGGAGGTTTTATTTTTTTGGATGATTTGTTCCATCAATTAAAGTTTAATTTCTTATGTTTCTTCTCTAGGTTAATGAATTTTTGCTATCTTCACTTTTTAAACTAGAAATACATCAACTCCTCAATCTTTTAGGAAAATTTAAGTGATAACACAGGACAATATATTTTTGTCACAATGGTTTCTAAGACATAATCACTTATGATAAATAAGTTTAGTTGTACATTGTAGTAAAATATCATCTATTTTTTCCAAAATAATAAAGGACTTGAAGTGTAAGAAGAAAAAGTCCAGTTCTATTTAAAGTAGGGCAGAAATCCCATACCATAATTCACTTATTTTACAGTGCATTATATCTTCAAGACCAGTTCTTTTGAGACCTTGTAGCCATTGAGGCTAAATTTTGCCTTCAGACACCTACATGCATTCCCCGCTGAATTATGTGTAAAAAAATTGTGCGCAGTTTTGAGGGTCTTCTTGACCAAATAACTGAATCTTTACAACTTCTTTTTAATAACATTCCAAACTGGATCAAAGCCATGATACTTTTCAGGATTATGGATAAATATTGCTGAAGTCTTTCAGGTTACCTGTTGTTACTTTTGGAAAGTCCTCAGAGCTTATTCTTAAATCTATTCATTGTAAAAAAGAATTGTTAATGGCAAAAGTTTAGGGAAATGATCTTAAGAATAAATTATGTCCAGTTACTTGATCTGTTTTTACAGTATGATGGAAAAAATCCTATGTATTTCTATGGTTTGTCACGTAGTTTCCTTTTCCTTCTCCTTTCTTTTTCTTTACTGAAATATTCAGGAAAGAATTATCACGACAAGCACCTCAAAATTACATTATAGTCTCCCTGAGACCGAATTTCCCCCAAATATAATGGAAAAGTATTGGGTTATGTGAGTGATAGGATCTAGAGAATCTAATTTTTTATAAAACAAATGAGTATATGTAAAGCTGTTATTTAGAATCAAAAAAGACATTTAACAAAAGAAAGATAACAATAGACTTTCAATTGTTCTGCTTTTAAAAAAATACCTCTTTTACTTCTATCTGTACTTCACCTTCTATATTTTTCAAGTGTGTTGATCAGTTCTCCTTACCTTATTTTCATTATCATCATTGATATGGGAATCAGCTTCAGAGTTGTTTGGTTTTTTTTTTTTTTCCCTTTCCCTTTACGGGTTGCTACCAGTGCATGGTATTCATAGAATCATAGAATCACCAGGTTAGAAAAGACCCATCGGATCATTGAGTCCATCTACTCCTATTAAATACTAAACCATACCCCTGAGCACTTCGTCCACCCATCCCTTAAACACCTCCAGGGAATGTGACTCAACTGCCTCCCTGGGCAGCCTGTTCCAGTGCCCAATGATCCTTTCAGTGAAAAAATTTTTCCTAATGTTCAGCCTGAACTTCCCCTGGTGGAGCTTGAGGCCATTCCCTGTCATCCTGAGTCCTGTCACTTGTATTTCTTATGTATCTCCTCGCTATCTTCCGTGTTCTGCCTTTTTGGTCCTAAATTTCATGTTGTCATTCTGTGTGTTTGTCTGAGTTATTGTTCCTGTGTTGTTCTTTAACTGGTTTTTTTTTAAGATGCCCTTGCTATTTGTATGCATTACTTAGCATGAGATTGATGTGAAAAACAGATATCTGTCACAGTGGCATCTGATGTCCCATTATTAATTCTTTCTACAGAATATAGTGAAAGTCTACAATTCTGATTTGATATTTGAATATCTAATTCTGGTTTACTTCTTCATTTGAATTTTAAAAAAGAAACAACAATCCAACCCCCAAATCAACATTTGAAACTCAGGAAGAGAAAATCTCGTTAAATGCCTTTATTGTCTGCTGGAATATTTCAAAGCCTTAGTCTCACTCAATTCTTTACCTTATTCTCTTATCAGTGACAGTTCTATGAAGAATTTGAATTCTTACATTCATTGCTTCTAGATGTAGGTACAGTTTCCAATCCAACAAGCCAGCATTGGTGTTGGTATGGGTCCTTTGGTCTGGTTTTGTCCGCTGGTTTTTTGCATCTTCTGTATCAGGAGGGATCTCACCAGTTTGACTGCTGTCACCATGTTTCATCCACCAATTACTGTGCCACAAAATGAAAAGCATGTATGCTTGTGAAAATAAACTCTTTCCTTATTAAGGAATACTGGTTTTGTATTCTGTTATGATAGCCTAACCAGTCTCATGGGTCATTTTAGAGTTCCTATGGGCTGAAGATTTGGATACTTCTAAAGTGTCAATGTATTAATACTTCCAGCCATGAGCTCTTATGAAATATAATTACTTGGACAAATTGATGCACACATTTTTATGTTCATTCATCAATTTCTGATTTTTGTAACCCTTTCCAAAAAAAAATCGTCTGTGTTTGCTGAGAAATCATTTACAAGTGCTTTTAGATACAAGCAGTGTCTGGAGATGTTTGGAGGTTGTGTTTGTTTTGGGGTTTTTTTCACATGCTTCTGAGTATCTGATTTTGACTGTTTTTACACTATTCTTATAAGAAATTAATTTTTGGAATTCCAGTATTTTTTTCCACAACTGAAGCTTGAAGTCAATAAATCAGATTGGAATACCTATCTTCACTGTGGATGACCCTGTATCAGAATGTGTTCCAGTACATATATACTGAAAAATAAACAGGAAAATATATCACAACAGATGGAGAAGTCAGGAAAATGACTGTGTGCTCTTGAGCTAAGATAATGGTGTAACTGCTTAGCTCATACAACTCATATGGATTGTGTAGATGAAATTCAGCCAAACACAGAATATCAGAAGCTTTCATTACTGAGAGATCTTTTTCATTTTTTTTGCAGCAAACACCAAATATATGGTTTCCAAAATTATCCGTTTTCAAATCTACAGCTTTCTGTTCCAAACTGATATAAGAATTCCACAAAGCAGGATGTCTTTTAAATTTTACCTGCAGTGCAAGCAGCTTCATCTCTTCTATTCTGCAGTAAGAAAATAAGACAATTATCTTTTTTTTTACCTTGTAATTCTTTGCAATAATTAAGAACTAGAACTATTAACCCATCATTGGAGAGGTTAGAAGTTCCTCAAATTGTAAGATAAAGAAAAAGAAATTAGCATAAAGGGTATTAGATGTACAATGCGTAATACATGTTTTTGAGTATCTCTTTGCAGCTTCATGGTAGAAGGTTTCTAAGGATTAGTGGTGGATTAGCCATGCTGAAAGTTAGAACATTTTTCAGCTGAAAAATCCAAATAACCATACAAATAATGGATTATCCCCCCCCAGTCTAGACGGATGAATCTGGATGATGATGGTTTTCCTTAGAGGTCTAAACATGTTCCATGAGCAAAATAAATACTGTAAAGCAAAATATATATATATATATATATATAAAATCAATAAAAACATTTAACTGTGAAGATGTTTCTACCTTTTGTGGTAGAAATACCAAAGAAAGCATCAGTGTGAGAGAAGTCAACAATGGAAAAAAAAAAACACCCTATTTTTTTAAACCTATGGAGAATAGTCTTTATTTTCTAACCTTGTGAGATAAAATTTCTAAAAACTGAGCATATTACATGCCATATGTAGTAGTAAGTAACCAAACAGAATTGCTCTCCCCTGGTTTTAAAACTAAACGAAATGCAGCCTTTTTCAGAACGTCACTGAAGTTACCGAGGTTCTTATTGACTTCCACGGGGATGTATTAAACCCCTTTCTCAGTTCATGTATATGCCCCAGAAAGATGTCAATTTCTCTTACAGGATCAACAACTAGAAGCTCACTGTCAGACTCCTACACCAAGTTCAGCTGTAGAAATAACAAAAAACTGTGACATTCTGACTTACCACATTTCTGCCACTCATGTGTATGACTCTACAATGACTAGTTGTCTGACTCTTCTCTTTGGAAGGAAATCTCACATCTACAGGTTTAAGACTTATATATATAAAAGAGATCATGCTGTAGCACTCTGAAAAGTAGTTTTCTGCATCCTAGCTGTAGGTCAGTTTTTTAACTGTCCTTTATTCCACTGTATCTGACAGTCCAGGATGCAAGCTCTAGCAGTCAGGGAGGCAACACAGACATTGGCCAAGAAGCTTATCACTAATAGAATTAAAAGTATTCTGGTTTGTGCATCACTTTAATAGTGTAAGCCCTTTTTTTAGGCTGCCTCAAATGAGACACATTATTAATAGGCTTTAGTCATAGAGCTATTTTAGTTTATATAGACCTCAGTGCTGAGTACAATCAAAAACCCCAGGCAAATCGAACTCTGATAGTTACTGACCTTTGAAAACCAGTTTACATAAACAACAGTTTCCAAAACATAAAAAAATATGCATTATTCCAACTTTTCCATAAATACCCTGGGGGAGTAGAAAGAAACACATTTTAGCTGGGCTTTTACTAGAAACCTGATCTAAGGAGAAAGAAAATAAAAAAAATCTTAAATGGATCTGTATGGTGAAGAATGCTCCCCCACCAAACTTACAATAACTTTCGTGACAACAGTGTTTATGTATTTGAAAAGAGACCATTTTATGGAACAAGTAAATGAAAGATACAAATTTTATTCAAGAATTAACAGAAAGTATTCATTATGTTTCTTCTAAGTAAAATTGTTAAAAAAAAGAACAATCAATAATGATGAGTGATTCTAGCTGTCTCTACTTTAGGAACTCAGTCCACAGCAATAACTGCTCTTTGAAGTAGATGACTGGCTATATAGTTTGGATATGTGGCTAGGCTTTTTACATGGTTTTAAGATGCAGCCAGATCATATTCTTCTCTTCCATGTCCAGGAAAAGGAAACCACGTGGGCCGAAGGAGAGAAGGCAGCTGCACAATTCTCTCAACCAGGACTGCAGGAAAATAAAATGTGGTAGCATTATGTCAACTTTAAAATAGAAAGATTTTTATTGCATCTGATTAAAAATTTTGACTTATGACCTATACTAAAAATGGAAAACCCCAACATCTTTCTTTTTTCAGTAAGAGAAATAAAACATAAGCCAAACTGCCAAAGCTAGTCACAGGCAGATCTTAAAAATGGGCTGCTAGATGAAGACAGAAAATTGAAGTTATCTTCTTTAGGTACCTATGCATAATAGAAAAATTAGTATCTATGGTGAACTTAGGAAGTATAATTTCATCCATAGTTTAAATAAGAAAAATCTTCCCTGTAAAATTCTTTCAGAACTAAAAAAATAAATTGTATACATGGAAGATTTTCCTTAATAAACCTGGAACTCAGCAATACATTCTTTCTCTTTAGACCAAAAACATTTCAGTTGCTATATTCGCTATTTATTATAATATAATAATCTTTCCTTCTGTATTTTTTTCTGCCTTAAAAGTTTCCTACTGTAAAAGTTTCTTACTGTAAATGTTTCCTTGGCTTTTTTGCATGTTACTTAGCCTTTATCATTTCACCCAGAAACCAGCATTGTCTCAGAAAAAAAAGAGAAATAAAAAATAATAAAAAAAAATCACACGAAACAATAGTAGAAATAAAAAGATGCAAAGCCAGCAAACACAGAGAATTGTAGTTTTCTAACTTTAAAGACATGAAAAAGCAAAATCTGAAATAATTATAATAAAGCTGAAAGTTAAAAAGAGCAAAGATATGAAAGTAGTTTCTTGAAATGAGACAAAAGAAAGAAAAAGAAAGGCCAAACAAGAAAAGTAAATTATCATAATGAAAACTAAAAGCCTCCCTTTATCTGTCGTAAAAATAGATACTAATGTTTTGCAGATTAACTTTGGGTTTGTAATTATGGACTTATGGAGAATTGAATGTTGGCGAACTAAACTGCTCACTTAGGGAGTGTAGCTAAATCCATGGCATAGCAGAAACAGCTGTTGCCCATTATGCTTTGCTTTTTGATGATAAGTGGTAAGGAAGGTTGGGAAAAGATGACCATTCAGCACTTTTTATTATGAGGTAATGGCTGCAATGATGTTAGCAAAATAATTAAAAATGCCATCAGTTCTATTATCTGTGAAGACACTTAATGTGGTTTCCATCTCTCCCTGCTGTCCTAAAATATATTCACATACGGAGTAATATTGAAGGTTAGGGTAAAAATAGAGCAAATCAGAATTAAAGATGTTTTGCATTACATACACAGTTTTAATCCAAACTGGATAATTCAGTGTTCTTACACTACATATTTAAATCAAAACTATTACTCCTGTTCTCATAAAAAGAACAGTAAATCTTGTTCTCTGTCATATCTTCTACTGGAAAGCTTTATCTGTATGTTATTCACAAAAGATATAAATTTTGCCATTGTTATGTCCAACTTTGTTTGTCTTTTCAGTCGTAAGGAGAACCTAATATGTCACCCTAATAACAGATGTCCTAATATTTTCGTGCTGGGTTACCCTTGGCAGCCTAACTTCCATCCAACTGCTCACTCAGTCTCCTACCTCCCATGCAGGACAAGGAGAGAACATAAGAACAAGAATAGAGAAAGTTTGTGGGTTGAGATAAAGATAGGCAGATTATTTACCAGTTATTGCCATGCACAAAAAAGACTTGATTTGGGAAAAATTCATTTAATTTACTGCCAAATAGAATAAAAAATTTTAAGTAGTGGAAACAAAAATGCAGACATCAAAACATCCTAATTCCTCATCCTTTCCCAGTAGCAATTCTTCTCTCCCATTCAATTCTCTATCACTTTTCCTCTCTTCCAGCATGAGTTCTTCAGGAAAATCTGCTCTGGTGGGGGTTTTCCATAGGCTTCCTCAAAGGAACTTCTCTTCCGACATCTTTCTGCTTGGTGTTCCCTCTGCTGCTCTTTTTCTCCTTCTTCTCTGCCTATCCAGCATTTTCTGCCCTTTTTTAAATACAGTTTCCACCTTAAATACACTGCCATCAAGGATGATGGGTCCAGCTGTATTCTGTGGTGGGTCTTTTGGAGCCAGGAGGAACCAGCCACATCTAGCACAGCCACCCCTCACAGTGGCCATTGCTGCAGACCCCTGGATGACAAAGTGTTGACACCTGCCTTCATGTAAGGATTTGATTTACTCAAGGTTTTCAACACCATAGCCAATGATAAATTGACTTTAAGAGTGACATGGAGCTTCACTGTATTGAATAGCTCTAAAGTCTAAGGAAAAAGGAATCAACAAATTAAAAACCACGAAACACCCACAGTACTCACTAAATAAATAAATATACAGCATGAAATAAGAAAAGTACATAACCTATTATCAAAATTGTTGTGAGGAAATGCAGCTTTGTACTTGTTGGCTAGAACGAAGATTTAAACGTACTTAGCAGATAGTGTCCAAGCTCCCTAAACTGCAATGAAGATGACCAAAACAACCTAGAAATGTCTGTAAGAGATAGATGGAATATTAGATCTCAGAACTAATAGAGTTTTTTTTTCAGTAACATAGGTGAACCAGCAGCATAGCAGCCAAGAACCATAAGCCTCAGATATTAGTGAAGTGATTCCTGAAATCAATACATTATGTTCCAGCCAGCACTGCACTGCAATGCAAACCAACAAATCTTAACTCACTTGCAGCATTAAAATGTGTGCATGATAAATCAATAAATATAAATGTGCTTAGTGAGAAATAGTTGTTTTAGATTTATTTTACCACTTATAACTGTATTAGATTGCTTATTCCCCATAGGGAAGGAATTCTATTACTCTGCTGTAGCCTGGAAGGAGATAGGTAGAGTTTTCAAGTAAACAATTTGGACAGGAAATAGCTGGTTTTCGTATATTAGATTTATAGCTTAAAAATGTTTGAAGCAATGAAGAAACTAGTCTTCTGTAAGTTAAAAAAAAAAATAAATAAAAAGGAGT
This sequence comes from Coccyzus lansbergi, assembly GCA_033558105.1. Lineage (NCBI taxonomy): Eukaryota > Metazoa > Chordata > Aves > Cuculiformes > Coccyzidae > Coccyzus > Coccyzus lansbergi. The sequence goes on from JAUMJK010000168.1 coordinate 2,436,788, forward strand.
AATGAAATACTAGACCGTGACAGTGTAGCTAAACCAAATATATTTTATACTTGAACAACCAAGTAAGTACAATTCTAAAGGTCACTATGAAAGCATTAGCATTTAATCAAAAATAAGAACACAGTTTTATTTCTCATCAAATTTAAACTAACTAGGGAAACTAGATGTTCTTCCTCAAATCCTTTCTATTGGTAAAATGGAAAACACTAAACATATGTAGCCAAGAGTTTACTGTTAGTATAGTTGAGGTCTTAATCTTGCAATCAAAACACAAGTGGTAATTAGCAGTTCAATTACAATGACTGCTAGCAATTCTAGACCAAATAATCTGGTAATTTCCTCAAGTATCATAGAATTATCAGGTTGGATAAGACACTAGAGATCATAAAGTCCAACTGCACCTGTCTACTACTACATCATAGAATCACAGAATCACAGAATCACAGAACAACCAGGTTGGAAGGGACCCATCGGATCTTCTAGTCCAACCATTCCTATCTAACACTAAACCAAGTCCCTCAATACCTCATCCACCCGTGTCTTAAACACCTCCAGGGAAGGTGACTCAACCACCTCCCTGGGCAGCCTATTCCAATGCCCAATCACCCTCTGCGTGAAAAACCTCCTCCTAATCTCCAGCCTAAACCTACCCTGGAGGAGCTTGAGGCCATTCCCTCTCATCCTGTCCCCTGTCACTTGGGAGAAGAGGCCAGCTCCCTCCTCTCCACAACCACCTTTCAGGTACTTGTAGAGAGTAATGAGGTCTCCTCTCAGCCTCCTCTTCTCCAGGCTAAACAACCCCAGCTCTCTCAGCCGCTCCTCATAGGGTCTGTTCTCCAGCCCCTTCACTAGGTTCGTCGCTCTTCTCTGGACTTGCTCCAGAGCCTCAACATCCTTCTTGTGGTGAGGGGCCCAGAACTGGACACAATATTCAAGGAGCGGCCTCACCAGTGCTGAATACAGAGAGGGAATCACCTCCCTGGACCTACTGGTCACACCGTTTCTGATACAAGCCAGGATGCCATTGGCCTTCTTGGCCACCTGGGCACACTGCTGGCTCATGTTCAGTCGGCTGTCGACCAACACCCCCAGGTACCTCTCCTCCTGACAGTTTTCCAGCCAGGCTTCTCCCAGTCTGTAGCTCTGCTTAGGGTTGTTGTGCCCCAAGTGCAGGACCCAGCATTTGGCCGTGTTAAACCTCATGCCGTTGTTAAACCTCATGTCCCCAAACACCTCCTCTATCTGCCTTCTAAACATCTCCAGAGATGGTGACTCAAACACTTCCCTGGGAAGCCTGTTCTGGTGCTTGATAACCCCTTCTGTGAAGAATGTTTTCCTAGAGCCCAATCTAAATGTCCCCTGATGCACCTTGGCACCATTCCCTCTTATCCTATCATTTATCACTTGGGAGAAGAGACTAACACTCACCTCCCTACAACCTCCTTCTAGGTAGTTGTAGAGAGCAATAGGCTCTCCCCTCAACCTCCTTTCCTCCAGGCTAAGCAACTCTGCTTCCCTCAGTCGCTTCTCATAAGAGCTGTTTTCTAACCCATTCAACTATCTTTTCTGCTCTTCTCTGGACACACTCCAGGAACTCTATATCTTTCTTGTCATAGAATCATAGAATCATCAGGTTGGAGGAGACCCGCCGGATCATCAAGTCCAACCATTCCTATCATGAATTCACTATGATGAGGCACCCAAAAGAATGATCCAGTGAAAGTGAAAATTTTCATGAAATTTGAATTGGTGAGGTTGCACCTCAAATATCATGTTAATTTTCAGCCTCTCACCACAAAAATAATATTGAGGCAATGGAATGTGTCCAGAAAGGCAATGAAGCTGTTGAAGAGGCTGGAGGGCTGGAGAAGAAGCCTTTCAAGAGGCAGTGGACAGAACTGGGATTATTTAGTTTAGAGAAAAGGAAGCTGGGGAGAGTCCTTATCATTGTCTACAACTACTTGAAAGGAGGTTGCAAGGAGGCAGAAATTGATCTCTCTCCCAAGTAAGACGTGATAGGAGGAGAGGAATTGGCCTCAAGTAGCACATGGTGAGTTTCTTCATTAAAAGGGATATCAGGCACTGGAAGAGCCTAGCCAGGGAAGTGGTTGAATCACCCTCCCTGGAGGTATTTAGAAGTAAGGTAGATGAAGTGCTCAGTGATATAGTTTAATTGTGGGCAGGTATGGTTGGATTCAATCTCAAATGTTTTTTCCAACCAAATGTTTCCATGATTCTGTGAAGTTCTTTCTATCTGCCTGCCTTCTCTTGAACCCCTTCTAGTGTTTCACTGGGTCAATAGTGCTAGGTTTCACTTATAAAATGTAAAGGAGCATTATGAGAGGCCACCATCACAGCACCTCTGATGCATTAACACTAATAGTTAGGAGCCCTTTTTTCTCAGTCTTGGGGTCTGCTTAGGGTTATTTTGGTTGTCTTAATACCAGCATTCTTCTCCTTGCCTCACAGATAAAGTTTAAAAATTGCATACAGAGTTGTAAAGATAAGTAGTATTACTCTATTAAAAATAACACGGGTATTTTCATGCATATTAAGACAGAATAATTAAATAGCCTGCTGGAATTTAAATTATATATATAGAGAGAAACATAACTGACTTTCCCCCATGTGTCTAACAACTAATGGCCCCAGTTAATGATAAAAGATTAAAATATTCCTTGCTTGATGTCTAGCGACTGCCTGGGTTTGTGAGTTCTCTACAATACATAGCATTTAAAGAGATAAGCAAAAATATGTTATCCAGAAGTCAAGCTGTCACTTGAACATTAGACAATTGCTATAACAACTAATAGAAGCTTAGACCAAGAAAACTATAACTCAAATAATTACTTAGACCCTGCCATGTCAGACCAGTGCAATTCCTATGACCTTTTACTAGTAACAGCACAAGTCATATTTACTGGACTGCAGGTATATCCAGAAAAAGAGGAGAAAGTGCCATCCTTTCTCTTGAAATAATTCTTAAGTTGCCAAGAAAATTTATTTATTCTAGAAGTTGTATGCATTTTCCATCCACTTGTAATTCTTGTATCTCATCACCTGTTTAAAAAAATCAAAGATTCAACTCTAATTCTATGAATACTGTAGAGGGTTCCACCTAATTCTGAACTATGTATCCTCCTCTATTCCTGCTGTTAAGTTCAGCAATGCAAGAAGAAGAGAAAATTTTGAATGTTCAGTCGAAACACCTAAGAAAATAAAAAATTACCAACATGACTATTTTTTTAATATGGTATCCATAAATTCACTGCTGATGTGCATAAAAAGGGTGCAGATGCTCAGTAAGCAAACCCCAAAATATTCCTCAAACAATTTAAAATAATAAATAGATAACAGGGGTTTTTTTGAACGATCTGTATTTCAACATGACAGCTACAAAAAATGTCTGAACAGGCAAAATCATATTGAAATTACAGGGAATCCGTCCCCAAAGAGATCACAGAAACAAAGAAACACAGAATAGCTGAAGTAGGAAAGGACTTCAGAAAGTCGACTTATGCAACCACCCCTGCTTAAGTAGGGCATTGTTTCTAGCTGGGTAAATCCAGCTTGTACTGGTGCATGGAGTAGTCCCTTTCCAGGTGCAGAACACTGCATTTCTTCTTATTGAACTGTGTGAGATTCTTGTTGACCTATTTCTACAGCCTGTCAAGGTCCTCTGAATGGTAGCATGACCCTCTGCTGTATCAGCCACTCCTCCCAGTCTGGAGTCATCTGCAAACTTGATGGAGGGTAAAATCTGCACCATCATCCATGTCATTAAAGGAGGTGCTAAGCAGCACTTGACGTAGTAGTGACCTCCGGGATACACTGCTAGTTGCTGATTGCCAGCTAAACTTTGGGCAGCTAATCACCACAGTCTGGACCTGTCTGCTTCCCATTCAGCCCATACATCAGCAGTTTCTCTATGAGAATTTTACAGGAGACAGCATCAAAGGCCTTCCAGGTAGGTGGTATTGGCTGTTCTGTCCTTGTCTACCAGGACCTGGTTTACTGTAGAAGTTTATCAAGTTGGTCATGAATTACTTTCTCCTTGGTGAAGTTATAATGACTAATACTGACAATTTTCTTGTTCATATGCCTGGAAATGACTTCCAGGATTAACTGCTCCATCATCTTCCCCGGGATCAAAGTGACATGCATGGATTCTCTGTATCCTCCTTAAAGATGGGAGTGGTTTGATTTCTTTAACTCCTAGGGAACTTCTCCCAGTTGATATCATCTATCAAAGGTCATTAAGAGTCATCTTGTTATGACATTTACCACATTTGTCAGCACTAGTAAATTCATTCCGCCAGGACTAGTAAATTCATCCCATCAGGACCCTTGGATTTATGGATGTCTACTTGGCTTATGTTTCCCTTGACCACAACTTGATTGTCTTACACCAAACACTCAGCCTCCTTGCTCCAGCCTTTCCCACTGGCCTTTGGATCTCAGATTCCTGAAAACTGGTCTGGAAAGTGAAGACCAAGGTAAAGAGTGTATTAACTGCCTCAGACTTTTCCATGTCCTGTGTAACCAGGTCCCCCATCTTGTTGATCAATGGAACCTGTACCTGTCTACTAATAAATCATGTCCCCAAGCACCTCATCTACATGCTTTTTGAACACCTCCAGGGATGGTGACTCAACCACCTCCCTGGGCAGCCTGTTCCAGTGCCTAGTAACTCTTTTGGTGAAGAAACGTTTCCAAATGTAAAATCTGAATCTTCCCTGGTGCAGTCTGAGGCCATTCCCTCTCACCCTATCACCCTTCACTTGGGTGAATATACTGACACTCACCTCTCTACAACCTTCTTTCAGGTAGTTGTAGACAGTGATAAGGTCTCGCCTCAGCCTCCTCTTCATTAGGCTAAACAACCCCAATTCCCTCAGCCACTCCAACATCTTCAGCAGCTTCCTTGCTTTTCTCTGAATATGCTCCAGGACTTCAATGTCTTTCTTGTGGCGAGGGGCCCGAAACTGAACTCAGTATTCAAGGTGCAGCCTCACTAGCAGTGAGTACAGATGTGACAGACAGAAAAATCCCCACCTAGCTTGTGCTTCACATATGTTTCTGATTCTAACAACACAATGAATTACTCTGTCTTATTACTTATGAAAATACCCAATTCCTTTCTGTGTATGACAGCAGTACTTATATTTACAACTTAATGAAGTGAAAAGTGTATGTGTCTGCAGGGCTGGATAAAGCAGAATCATTCTGATTTTTTTCTAAACGTGTATAAATTTGATTTACACAGTCTTGCCTTGATCTGCTACTTCAGGAAGAGCAGAATAGGTTCTCTTTATCTTGTATAGTTCCAAATATTATTGACTACTTACTGCTTTATTCCACGTTGTCTAGAGATCAAAATCTCCATACAGTCCACCAAATAAAAAAAACCCACGAAAGAAAAAACAAACCAAACCAGATATGATTTCAAATTCCAATACAAACCATTGTGTAAAGCTATTGTTATGTAAACGTATGTTATGAGGGTAGACTGCAGTCTTCTTTAGGGACAGTGCTTCTCAGAAGTATCCCACTGCATACTGATTTGGAAACGATGCAAGAACAACGCTATAAACAACTCTTTTAAAAACAAATCTGCTACTACTGCAGTTTCATCTGGAGTAGAGACTGGAAGTACTTTTAAAACTTAGATGAAGCTTGCAAGATAGCAGACAGCCTCATTTCCGTAGCAGCCAAATTTTATGAAGCTCTAAGCCAATTATTTAATTAGCTAATTTGCTCAGTCACAAATAATTTGCACGTAGCTGTAAATGTCAGATTTGAAAACACTGAGGAGAGTTAGTCCTGGTTGAAATTGTGTTATTGAGACTAGAATTCCCTTACAAGTTTTTTTCCGGGAAGTCGCAACAGGTTTAAGCAATGAGCATGAGTTTACATTGGTGATTGCTTTGAGGAGTGGGGAGGAGATAGGAGTATGAATCTTAATAGATGATAGATAATGAGCTTGATTGTCTAAGTAATTCTTATAAAGATATTGTATATCTCATATCTTATTTTAATTCACAATAATTTCTAGATGTACGCATGTTCATGAGACAAATAACCTTGACCACCTTCCCATCAATTCAAGGCAAGGGAATTTCAACCTTTTGGAAGAAAAAGAATATTTACATGTTCCTTTAGTCTATATTCTTTCTATCAGTTTATTCTGTTGCAGTCTCCAGATCTACTTTTTTTCCAGAATTCACATCCTTTCTGGTCATTACAATTATGACCTGCATAGTGCAATATTTAAAAGAGTTTTGCCACCCTGTAGCTTCATCTTTACTCTCTCTGATTCTTTCAGTTTTCTATGACAGGAAAAAAAACCAGAAGCAAAATAATTTAAAACCTCTTGCCCTGTGTTTTTGCCCATTACCAATGTACTGTAACAGTAAGAAAACTGGCAAATTAATCTACCAGTTTCTTCACCAGCCCTTTTTGTTACCAGCTGAGTGAGAATAGTCATTCTCAAGAATTGTTCTTCCAAGACTTCTCCCACTCTTAAAATCAAGTAATTTGCAAGATACTCCTGAACATTTGCAATATTTGGATTATGAGGAACCGAGCGCAGAGAAAGAAGTTTTGGAAGAATTCCAATGGGTTAGCATTATGCTTTTCTGCCCATTATTTGTTATTCCCAAAAATATTTCCAAACAACTTTGCATCCGCTCCTGTCATCCACTTAGCACAATCTTTCCTATACATGTTTCTACATTTGTATCTAGTCCATTTTCCTTAGCATTCATATCACAACATTCCCCCACTGCCAGCAGCTGTGATGGTCCTCTCTCCCCACAAATGTTTTTCATTTCTCTATGAAGATTATAGTTGCTGAGTTTTCAGAAGAAAAAAAAAAACCCTACTCACAATTAGAAAGACAAAGGTAAATCAAAGTTGTCAGCATTTCTTAAATATCAGATTTTTAAGGCACCAACATGTTTTTTTAGATGGTCTGAAGACTTGATTTCTGAATACTGACTGATTACACAGAGATAACTAGAGGATTCTGTTCCTGATGGGTTTTTTTTTTTCCCTTGCCTTAATATGCTTCTCTGTCTGACCTGCCAGTTTAACAGGTATAGTCAATGAAGTATGATTTGATGTCTTCAGCCATGAAGGATTTCTTGTGCTAGGGAATATTGTGTTAGAAGTTACGTGCAAGCAAACTGTATCAACTTCAATTTTGAGTTTTAAAATGGTTGATAGAAACAGCTTTCTGTGGAGAAAGCAATTTATTTTCTGTGTGTTCAAAATAATGCAAATAATACACCTGCGTGGACAAATACATGTAAACCAGACTATCTTTGTTACTAAGTGCTGTGTAATGATTTATCTTATAACTTCTTCTCTCTCACATCAGCACACATAACAATACATATGCACACATAAATACTCTCCTTCAGCTGTTATCTCAGAAATATTTGGATTCTGCTTCACAAATACAGGAAACAGGCTGCAAAGCTGCAGTTATTAGATCTATTCTCTATCATACTCTGTATCACCTCTCAAGACAAAAGCAGAGTTAAATGACTTCAGTCAAAGACCTAATTAAAGAAAGTTAAAAATTATACAAACAAATAAAGTTTATCATAAAAAAACACTCAGGGTCAAACAAGCAGAGACCCATGAAACGCTAATCTCTCTAGTTTTACACGAAATTCAACCATATATAAATGCTAAAGGTAATACTGACTCTGAGAACATAGATGTTTATCCCCAGGCCATCAGCAATAAAGCTAGCTTCATATAGCATGATAAGTAAATGCAGATACATATTAAAGATATTATTGGTTTAGTACCTTATTTCCTTCATGTTGTAGGCAAAGGCTTCCATCTGTTGTTGTACAATATTAAGCTCCCCTGTTTAATCTCCTTATTGTTTAATTTTCCCTTTTTTTTGTTTTTTGTTTTGCAAACACTAGTTTTCATTTTTTAATCACTTACTGTATCACTGTTTTTTCAAGATTGCCTACATTGTTTTGTTGCAGTCTCCTCATTTATGCATGTCTGAACCTAGCTGAAATATGACAGGAAAACAATGAGACATAAATAAAACAAGCCACATATTTTCTCTGCATACTGCATAGGTGTTCTGTAGTTGAAGGAGGACAAAAGACTGGCCCCATGGAGACATCAGAAATGTATATACTAATGTTTCATAAGAAATAAAGAGTTCTCCTGATATATCACTTAATCTTGTTGCCATGCAAATGGTTTATATTTGAATTCACCAACCAATAATGAAAATAAAACATTTTTTTTTAAAGAAGGCTTTGGACAATATGAATTACCTAATTCAGGTGTCACTTTATGTGACATTGAACAATTCATTGTCTTGTCTTTTGTTTCATTTTTAATCTTGGACACTGTTATAAAATAAAAGTGGTTAAACTTCTTGTCATACAAAGAGAGGAGAACTATTTGCAATTTGACATCTGGGTATATGTCTTAAAAACATCTTATTTATTATTAATTTATCAGGTTGATTGAAAGGATGACAACACTACTACTGTCAGTTGCATCTCAAGGCTAAAAATTTTGACTTAAAATGGCAAGTAAACTTGAATGATCTTCCAAACCAGATTTGATTAAGAAGTCTTAACAACATGAGTCTTATAGGAAGTTATGGGACACAGTAAAAACCGTATTTTTTCCTACTATACAGAACTGTCTGGTGACTCATGTTCTTTTCTCATAATGGTTCCAGAAGGTGACAGAATTATAATTATGGCACTGGCAAGAATACAACCATATTCATGTTTTTTCTTATAACTGTGGTACTGAACTGTTTTGATAGCTCTAATTAGTGCTGGTAGCAAACTGCGTTGTGATATTTGGGATTTTCTTTCTAATGCTTCAGTTTTACAGGAATTCATGATTTTTTTTGTTTCTACTTTCCTTTTAACTTTATCTTATTTTTAATGGAAAAATTAAAAAGAATATATTTTTTTAAGCTGATAACTTCAATTAAGAAGAATCATAAAGTAGACGGACAGATCCATAACCAAAAAAAATTGCCTTGCTTAAGGAGATTCATGAACTAGGGAAATCTCTGTTTTCCCTTACTTGGCAGTGTAAACAGAGAATTTCCACTAAAATGAGACACTCACTGGGAATTTGTTATAGCTGACCAAGATTTTATATAAAAATCATGGCACTTATCATACTTAGTTTTAAGTTCCAGTAAGAGGAAAATGCCTTTGGTTGAAAGAATATAAATAATATAGACTGTTTCTTTCCTAGAATTATGGAATCATAGAATCATAGATTCACAGAATGGCTTGAGTTGGAAGGAACCTTAAAAATTGTCTATTTCCACTCGCCCTGCCATGGGCAGGGACACTTCCAACTACACCAGGCTGCTTAAGATGACATCCTACCTGGCCTTGAACACATCTTGGGAGCAGGTACTCACAACTTCCCTGAGTAACCAGTTCCAAAGTTTTACCAACCTCATAGTGAAGAACTTCTTCTTAATGTCTAATCTTCCCTCTTCCAATTTAAAACCATTCCCCTCATCTTACCACTCCATGCTCTTGTAAACAGTCCCTCCACAGCTTCTTTGTACACTCCCTTCAGGTACTGGAAGGTCACTATAAGGTCTCCTCTGACCCTTCTTTTCTCCAGGTTGAACAACCCCAACTCCCTCAGCCTGTCATCATATCATATTCTGTTTTAGTATAAGATAATCAGTAAGTAAAGACACAATTGCTACTAGGCCCCTTCAAGGATTATTCTTCAGTAATTTAAGTACTAGGGATATTTGTTTAAGCAGATAGAGCCTTATAATTTTGGTTATCACAAATAAAATTGCAAATTAGAACTTACAAATCTCAAGTGCTGAATCAGATGAATATTCTTAATTTATTGTTTGTAGTATATTGAGAAAAATATTAGTATCAGAATACCAGAGGAGAAGCTGTTTCTATTCCTTAGCCAACCATGTATCACTAAGTTGTGGATTTTCTGAAATGCACATGGCAGAACTTCATATTTTCTTGCTGTGTTATGAAATCATAGACAACAATCTTAGAGGAATGTGAAGTTAAATGACTTCCAGTGAGCAAAAGGAGAGGGAGTTGCCCATGGAAAGTCACTGTGCTTCAGTTTTGATTCTCACCCTGTGCTATGCATTCACATTAGAGCATCATAATTGTAACCTCAGGCTCAGAATCTATCAGTTTATGAAATGAAGTCATTAAAAGAAACCAGTTTGACTTTCAGAGCAGTAATGAATCAGCATGAACACAGTGACACTTACTAAAGACCAGAGGATAGAGCCTGAGACTGCCTCCACAGTTATCATGTCAATGTGATAGCTGTCTGTACTGCCATAAACCAATCACTCCCAGCAAGGGTGTTTTTCTGAAATCTGGAAATATTCACGGAAGGAATATGGGTGAATTGCCTAGGAAATCTTTTTGAATCCCATATTCATAGAGACATTTTGAAAGGTGCAATCAGAAAGAAATTGTCCTACTTCAGGAGGTAGTGAATATCAAAATGAAAGGGGTAATAATAAAGAATCTCAGAAGCATAAGGAAACAGTTAGCCCTCTCTGACACAAAAAGAATGGTAAATTTAGAACAGTGTAAGCACATTAAGGTCAACTTTTTACTCTACCTGAAATTGATTTGGACAAGTTTACTTAAGAGTAAAAGTAGAATTCTTGTGTTAAGTTTAGTCTTATTCATGCTATTTTTCCTGAGGCTATAATAAACACAATTTTTTGGGGTTTTTTGTTTGTTTGTCTTCTTAGGAGTGAAGACAAGCCCTTAGAAGACAGACTGATAAGGAAATGTGTATGAAAAAAAAAGTAATTTGACAGGCTTACATTTAGTAAGGTGTTTTAATTAACTTTGTAGAATGAGATTCATCTCACATACCTTCAGACAACCAGAAAAATAATTATCTATGTCTGTGCTAGTAGATATTTGCATTCCCTTCCTAAACTAGTATCTAAAATCACCCTTGGAGATAACCACAAGAGCGCACAGTCCCCAGATGTAAGAAGTCATGCAGGGAAAGGCCACCAGCATGGCTGAGTCATGACCTGCTGGTCAAAATGAGGAGCTAGAAGGAACTGTACAGGCAGTGCAAGCAGGGACAGGTAACCTGAGAAGAGTAGAGGGATGCTACCTGGTTGTATAGTGATTGGGTCAGGCACAACTGGAAATGAACTTGGCAAGGGGAGCAAAGACTAACAAGAAGGGTTTCTGCGGTTACATCAGTCAGAAAAGGGTAGTTGAAGAATGTGTACTCCCATTGATGAACAGTAATTCTGACCTTATATCAACAGATGAGGAAAAGACTGAAGTACACATTTTTTTTTTTCATAGAATCATAGAATCATAGAACAACCAGGTTGGAAGAGACCCACCGGATCATCAAGTCCAACCATTCCCATCAAACACTAACCCATGTCCCTCAGCACCTCGTCCATCCGTCCCTTAAACCCCTCCAGGGAAGGTGACTCAACCCCCTCCCTGAGCAGCCTCTGCCACTGCCCCAATGACCCTTTCCATGAAGAATTTTTTCCTTATGTCCAACCTGACCCTCCTCTGGTGGAGCTTGAGGCCATTCCCTCTCGTCCTGTCCCTGTCCCTTGGGAGAAGAGCCCAGCTCTTTTTGCCTCAGTCTTCACTGGTAACCACTCTCTTCATCCCTCCTGGGCCAATGGACAACAAGATGGGGACTAGGGATGCATAGACAGCCCCACTATAAGGGAGGATGAGATTCATTGACCACCTGAGGAACCTGAACATCTATAAGTCTACGGGACCTGGAGAGATGCATCCCAGAGCCCTGAGGGATCTGGTTCATGCAGTTGCCAAGCCACCTTCCATGATATTTGAAAAGTCATGGCAGTCAGAAGAAGTCCCTGGTGACTGGAAAAAGGATAACATTGTCTCCATTTTTTAAAAAGGTAGAAAAAATGACCCTGAGAATCACCTACCTGTCAGTTTCACCTCTGCCTGGGAAGATCGCGGTACAGATTCTTCTAGAAGCTATGCCAAAGCACGTAGAGGACAGTGAGGTAATTCAAGACAGTCGGCATGGCTTCACCAAGAACAAATCCTGTTTGATCAACCTAGTGGTTTTCTATTACAGGGTGACCATGTCAGAGGATGCAATCTATCTAGTTTTCTGTAAAGCCTTTGACACAGTCCCCCACTGTATTGATGGATAAGAAACTGGTTGGGTGGTTGTATTCAGAGAGTAAGGGTCAATGGCTCAAAGACCAGATGGAGATCCATAACAAGTGGTGTCCCTCAGAGGTCCATACTGGAACGAGTGATGTTTAATATCTTCTTCAATGATGTGGAGAGTGAGATTCAGTGCACCCTCAGCAAGCCTATAGATGACACCAAGCTGAGTGGTGCAGTTACCACACTGGAAGGACAGGATGTCTTCCAGAGGGACCTGAACCCTTGAACCTCATGAGGTTCAACAAGGCCACGTTCAAGGTCCTACACCTGGGCTGGGGCAATTCATGGGTTCAATACAGGATGAGGTATGACCTGATTGAGACCAGCCTTGTGGGAAGGACTTTGGGGTGCTCATTGATGAGAAGGTGGACATGAGTTGGCAATGTGTGCTTGCTGCCCAGAAGGCCAATCATATCCTGAGCTGAATCAAAAGAAGCTTGGCCAGGAGGCCAAGGGATGTAATTCTCTCCCATCTACTCCACCCTTGTGAGACTCCCACATGGATTATTGTGTCTAGTTCTTGAATCCCCAGCATAAGAAGGATATAGAGCTGTTGGATTGGGTCCAGAGGAGGGCCACAAGGATGATCAGGAGGCTGGAGTACCTCTACTATGAGGTCAGAGTGAAAGAGTTGGAGTTTTTCAGCCTGGGGAAAAGAAGGTTCAAATGAGACCTTATAGCAGCCTTCCTGTATCTGAAGGAGGTCTAAAAGAAGGCTAGGGAGGGACTTTTGACTGAGGCATGTAGTGAAAGAATGAGGGTGAATGGCTTTAAATTGGAAAAGAGATGATTTAGATTAGACATTGGGAAGAATTTCTTCACAACAAGGATGGCAAGACACTGGAACAGCTTGCCAAGGGAAGTTGTGGCTGCCTGCTCCCTGAAAGTGTTCCAGGTTATGTTGGATGGAGCCTTGAGCAGCCTGATCCTATGGAATGTGTCCCCGCAAATGGCATGGAGGTTGAACCTGGATGATCTTTAAGGTCCCTTCTAACCCAAACCAATCTATGATTCTCTGATTCCATGATTCACAGAATCACAGAATCACAGAACAACCCGGTTGGAAGGCACCAGTCGGATCTTCTAGTCCAACCATTCAATGTCAGTATCCCTCCACTGACTAGATATAAGTGCCCTCTGATTACCAGCTTAGTTTTAATGACTTAATGATTCTTAAAATTAAATTAAATTAAATTATTGGCAATCATTTTTCCTGTGCAATGGTTTCTTTTCCCCAAAACTAAGGCAAGCCAGTATAGTAACAATCTATTTGGTTGTTTTTTCTTCTTTTAGAAAATACTGCTCCATAATTATGCAGACTATACAACAGATTGGTGTGTTACCTATCTATGGACAATGATACTACGAGCTTCCTGAATTGTGGTTGATTTTTTTTTTTTTTTAATACACAGATATACCCAACAAGAATTTTTCAAAATAGAAAAGTATGCTTCCTTACTTCTGATACCACTTTTTACTAATAATTGGAACGATTCAGTGCACATCAAGAGAATGATATTAAAGTTATGCATCATTATGATGGTCACAAGACTTGTCTGACAAATCATGCTTGTATTTATACCAGTAAGATTATTGTCATTGCCTTTGATGGAACAAGTTTCCAAATTCTAGTCTTATAAGACTATGTAAGACAAGCAGGAGGTTTTGAATCAAACTTAACACCAATCAACACCTTGGATGGAAAACCAAGGATTACCTTGGCTGCACAAGCTGTAGCAGAGGGGGGACATAGGTGACCCTTTTTATTTAGAGTGAGTTTAGTGGTATTCAGCATACAAGACATTGCATGATTGAACCTAATGTGGCCCATGAATGCTCCAGATGGAAAAGCCTGGTGAGGATTTCTAATAGACTCATATGTTGCTTAGGAGAACCTTCTTTCTGAGAAGGTTTTACAAGCCACAATTTGGTCACATAGAGTAGGACAGGCCTTTTATTTGATTTATGTTTCTTTTGAATAGACCTGATCAGACACAGTATAAATGAAGAACATGCCACATCTGAATCCCACTGATGTCATCATAAGCTCTACTACCACCTAGCCAATGGAATCAGGATTTGTCCCAAAGCCAAAAGATTAGCAATTTTGGGAAGCAAGCCAAACAGTAGGAGAAGATGTTGTACAAAACAGGCTTCTTATACACATAGACAGAGGTTTGTCAAAGAAAATGAAAAGATCTGGTATGTAGCTGAAAACCATTGACAAAGGGGGTTTGTTTTCATTGTTGATTACCTGCAGTTTTATATTTAGTATGGCTTTAGGTATCTAAAGATAGGCACTGAGTTTGAATGTTAGAGTATTAGTCAAAAGCAAAAATTGGAAATTAAGATACATAAGAGACTTAAAACCATGCACTGACATTTCCTGTCCGAGTGTAACTATTGAAGATCTCAGCAATAGTAATTGTGCCTAGGTTTTACTTTAGTATAAACTATTTTGCCTAGGTAGGTACATGTATCCTACTTCAGAAAGTTAATAAGCCAAGCTATTTTAAATATAATACAATCACATGAATGTAGATGTTTTTTATCTAGTACATAATAGACTAAGAATGCACATAATTATCAATACCTAAAGGCACAGCTATTAAAATGTACCAGAAGTTACAAAGCTAACAGATGCATGAAGAAGATTCTAAAACTGGATCTTGGAAACATGGAGAGCAAAAGAAAGGTTATGAATTGTCAGGCAATAACGCTTGCCAACTTGATAATAAAAATGTTTAATAAATCCAGTAAAGCTTTAAGAGATGAAAGCTAAAATAAAAAATATTTTGCTCTCATATGGTCAGTTTTATCACTTATATATTGGTTGCAAGTATTCTGGAAAAGATCATGACTTGCATAATCCTGTATTCCACTTACCTGTAGAACAGCATGGTTGCCTTTGGCTATGAATCAGGACAAAAAAAGCATAAATGATAAGGATAATTGCTACAGACCTTAACATGACACTGAAATATTCAGTTCCGTTATTCTGCTTACCCATATTTTCTGCAGAGACATCTCTGCAGAGGTGATTGCAGCCTAACTTGTTATTTGGAGTGCAGCTATGTTGTTGTTGACTTTTACACATAGAAGACTGAAAAAGAAGAAGGCCAAATCATGGGAAGCTGAGAGGAGTGTGAGGCTTGTGGCAGATGGCTGAGAAGGTTTCTGGATTCCTGGCACCTTTGGACTGTGTATGGGGAAGGATCAGCTAGGTTTCACCAGAGGTACAGGCAAGAGTTGGGGTGTGTTTGCTGTCCCCATGCCCATTTCCAACTATAGGGAACCACATAAAACCAGCCCAAACAGCGCACCAGAAAAAGGATGCACAAAAAAGACGTACAAAGCTGTACGTCTGGGTTTGAAGCTGTGTCAGAAGTTTGTGCAGCAAGATGTTGGAAGGGAGTATGGGGAGTATAGTTCACTCCGTTAGATATCAGGCTGCCGCCTGCTCTGCTTGCCTGCATGTTTAGGGTGTAGCCCTGAAGGTCACTCCAGGTACCTATTAGTTTTGCAAGGAAAATTAGGAAAATCAGGAAATTAGAAGGGTTTATTAGATGGTTATTGGAAGTACAGTGACAGGAATCACCTATCCAGCCAGGCTAGCCTAGTGCAATCATCCACCCAGAAGCTGCTATTCAGGTGGGAGGGTTGCAAAAACTTCACCTCTGCCTCCCGTGTGGAAGAGAGTGGAAGCTTCATCTGCACCACTTGTGCTCTGGTGGATTCACTCAGGCAGAAGCTGAAGGAGACTCATATGGAAGTTCACAGCCTTCATTGTATTAAGGACGGTGAACAAAAGTACTATTCAAGTCTTTGCAAGACTAATAATACCAAGGCCACATTGCAGTGGACTCTATGGGCTACCAGGCAAAGAGCTCGAACAGCAAACAGACAACACCTTGGAGAAGGAGATGCCATGATCTCTGCATTGTATGTACCCACAAGCAACAGATATAAAACCTTGGCAATAGACAAAACCAATAAGCAAGATTCACTGCAAGAAACCACATCAATAGTACATACTAAAGATGCAAAAGGAGTCAGATAATCCTAGAAGTGGATAACTCTCTGCTGAGAGACACTGAGGCACGCATTGATCAGCCTGGATAGGGTCAAGTGAAGCTGGCTTCTAATCAGGCACCAAGACCTGGATTCCACAGAGACTCTACCACAACTGGTTGAAACCACAGATTATCTTCCCCTAATTCTTTTTCATGCTGGCATCAGTGACACAGTATAAGAAAGCCTGGGCAAAATCAAGCAGGCTTCTTCACTGAAGAGTATAACTTACTGGGGAGACAGAATCAACTTATATGGAAGAGACAAGAGAATCTTTGCTAACAAATTGTCTAAGATAATAAAAAAAGTTTCTACAAATATATCAACAACAAAAGGAAGGCCAAGGAGAATCTCCAACTTTTACTGAATGTAGGAGGAACAAAAGTAACAAAGGATAAGGCATAGTGGGATCCTCACAAGGACATTAGAGGACCTAGTAGACCTTCTTACCAAACCCCTTTCCATCATCTACTACCAATCCTGGGGAAGTGCAACTTGACTGGAGGTTGGCAAATGTTATGCTCATTTACAAGAAGGGTTGGAGGACACATCCAGGGAACTATAGACCTACCAGTCTAACCTCAGTGATGGGGAAGGTCATGGAGCAGGACATCTTGAATACTATCACACAGCACACACAAGACAACCACATGATTCGTCCCAGTCAACATGGTTTTATGAAATGCAGATCCTGCCAAACTAACTTTATAAAGTTCTATGACAAATTTACCTACTTAATGGATGAGGGAAAAGCTGTGAATGTGATCCCGGACTTTAGTAAAGTCTTTGACATAATTTCTCACAGTATTCTGTCTGCTACTGGCCTGGATAGGAATACCCTCTCCTGTGTTACAAACTGTCTGAATGGCTGGGCCCAAAGAGTGGTGGTCACAAGCCGTGTTGTCCAGGGCTCACTGCTGGGTCCAGTTCTGTTTGGTATCTTTATGAATAATCTGGATGGGGGGATTGGAGGTACTCTTAGTAAGTTCACAGATGACACAAAGCTGGGTAGAAGTTTGAATCTGCTGGAGCGTAGGGAGGTTTTAGAGAGGGATCTGAACAGGTTGGACTGATGGGCTGTGACCAATGGCATGAGCTTTAACAAGGCCAAATGCCGGGTCCTGCACTTGGGGCACAACAACCCTGTGCAGTGCTACAGACTAGGGGAAGAGTGGCTAGAAAGCTGCCAGGAGGAGAAGGACCTGGGTGTGCTGGTTGACAACCGACTGAACATGAACCAGCAGTGTCCCCAGGCATCCCAGAAGGTCAAAAGTATCTTCGCTTGTATCAGAAACAGTATGGCAAACAGGAGCAGGAAAGTGATTGTGTCCCTGCACTTGGAATTTGTAAGGCCACACCTTGAATACTGTGTTCAGTTTTGGGCTCCTCATTGCAAGAAAGACATTGAGGTTTTGGTGTGCATCCAGAGGACAATGGAGCTGCTGAAGGGCCTGGAAAACATGACTTATGAGGAGAGACTAAGAGAACTGGGGTTGCTTAGCCTAGACAAAAGGACACTGAGGGGAGACCCTGTCACTTTCTACAACTATCTGAAAGGAGGCTGTAGCAAGATGGATGTTGGTCTCTTCTCCCAAGTGACTGATGATAGAATAAGAAGGAATGGCCTCAAACTGCACCAGGGGAGGTTCAGATTAGACATTAGGAAAAATTTCTTCACTGAAAGGGTTATTGGACACTGGAATAGGCTGCTCAAGGAGGTGGTTGACACACCATGCCTGGACATATTTAAAGATGAAGTGCTTAGGGATAATCTCAGAGGTCTTTTCCAACCTAGTGATTCTATGATGCTATGATTCCATGATTCATATGAATCATGGGGTTTTTTTACCTTAAATTTGCAGGGTAGTGTTCAAAGCTGTGACACATCTTAATAAAAAAACAGTGGACAAACACACCTATCACACTAGCAAAGAATGCTCCCCAACCCTTTCCAAAGAAAAGAATCCCAAGTGCAGCCACCTTAAGTGCATATATACCGCACATGTAGTCTGCGGCAACAAACAGGAGGAACAGGAGTTCCATGCCCAGTTTGAGAGTTATTGTTTTGCAATAACAGAAATTTGGTGGGAAAGCTCAATGACTGGAAGAATACAATGGATGGCTACAAACTCTGTTGAATAGTTAGGAAGGGAAGAAGAGGAGGTGGAGTTGTACTTTATGTAAAAGAGAAATTTGATTGTATGGAAGTCAACTATGGAGACTTTGGAAGTTTCTGTTAAATGCCTGTAGATCTATATTATGAGGATCGTCACCAAGGACAATCTAATGTTATATAACTCTTATCAAATCTCAATAAGGATAAAGAGGTTAACAAAATCTTTTTATGGCTATTTAGAGAAGGTTCAGGCCAATGAAACCCAGTTCTTATGGATGACTTCAATTGCCCAGACTTTTTTTGGGAAAACATACAAGATGCTACAAAGAAAATTATTCCAGACAAAACCCATACAGCAGTGAATGACAGTAGTGTTTGTGATGTAAAAAACCATGAGTTTCTGTTAAGTTTTGCTTGCTTAAAATATGCCAGAGCAGTCTTAAAGCTGTTTTAACTTACAAAGCAGACAACATCAAGAAGATGCATAGAATTAATTGTTTATTCTTCTGAGAAGGTTGTAAATAAATACTAGTTCCACTCAACAGGAAAACCTCCATAGCTGTGTTTTTTGCTCATAGAACAAATTTAACTCATCAAACTGCAGAAGTCCAGCTTAATAAGTAAATATTAAAAAGCAAAATGTAAACAAGTCCTGTATTGAAACTTGAGAAAATAAATAAGGTGCCAGAAACCAAGAAATTTGTTGCTTTTCTATGCCTGAAGAAAACCAAATCTGCATTCACCTGTCTGAGTATGAGATAAATCTCATTTGACTTGTTTGGACTTGCATGACAAAGTTTACCTTGGTGGTTGTAGAATGTCTGCCTTTAGCTGTATTTTCCCCTAATATTTGATTTATTACCCTTTCAAGCAAATCTGACTTTGAAGATGCTATCATGGAAAATATAAAGTCCACAATATTCAGAAACAGAAACATTGTTTGGTATGCCTCCATGTCTTTACCAAGGTTAGACACCAACATCTGCAAAAAGATAATGTGCCGTGTTCGTGCCTTGTGTGATTTCTTCACTTTTCCTTCACTGACTTTGTACATTGGACAGTTTTGGCCTAGAAGTTTCAGATATACTTTAGAATTATATCTTTCTGAAGATACTTCATACTTTTGAAGGTAACTGGCACTTCAACAGTAGTCCCAGCAAAGGAAAAATTACTGAAAGAGCAGAGATTCTCATTTCAACAAGTAGCCACTTGAAGTCCGGAGATGTACTGCTTGTTCTGTACCTATTTTGTAGATATAGAAGACTTGTGTTTTCAGAATTGTCACTGCGGTAAATTGCATAACCAATAAATTCATATTTTCCTGTAAGCTTCAGACTTTCATATGTATGAAATACAGTCAGGTTTGCTGTGTTAAAAATATTTTATCAGCATGGCATTACTAACTGACAGTGAAGCAATAGAAGAATTACAGTCTTCTGGGTAATCTTTGCTAACATAACAATACTTACATCATCATGTCCTCTCCACATTTCCACAGAAAATCATTCTGAAAAATATCTAAGGGAATTAAAGAGGTTAGTCACAAGTAGCAATTCTTACTTACTCTGCTCTGCAAAACTCTACATTCATTTATCACGAGACAAGGTATATGAGGTTTAAGGGAGCCATTATATTTAAAAGATTTTTCTGGAACATAGTTTCAAAACTATTGTCAAAGGAAAAAACACTGAATATTACCTGGAAAGGGGAAATGTTCATATCCCAACGGTATGAAGCTCCTTTTTAAAGCCTTAATGGAAAACATAAAAACTTAAACTCATCATTCATCTCTAGTTTAGATTGCAGTTTTGTAGAGGTAGTAAAAATATGTATCTAATGCTTAAAGACATGGAAAGAGTAGTTTTGGGAGTGTGTTTAAAATACCATAAATAATGTCAGCTTCTGGGAACTAATGAGACATTTGAATATCATAGCTAACCCTAAGGAAAGCAGTCTAGAGACATGAGGCAAAACAATTGTATAGTGTGCACCTAAAGTAGAAGCATTCAGTAAGCACTGTGAATTGTGTGGTTCAGCTGTATTATGGTCCTATGTTACTTTAGTACAATGTATGCATCTATGTATTATGCAGAGAGGGATCAGCTGTGGCTCTTAAGAGCTGAGGGCCCCTTTGAGGCTGAGTAGAAGGAAACATGGGCCTAGAGCAAAGTGCCTAGAGGCATTATACCTTTGAAAGCAATTATTTTAACAGCCAGCAGAATTATTGCTATGCAGTTTTAGATCAATGTATTAACATAAAATGCCAGATCAGGGAAAATCTCTTACAGGCAAGTTTCTCTATCACCTTCCTGCAGTTTTGCTACTGCAGAATGACTAATGTGAAGCAAAGACAAAAAATAAATTGAGGTAAAATGAAAACAAATCTATGGGTAACATTCTAGAGTGAACCATCATGTATTGGACATAAAATACTCTCCTCACTCACACTTGCAATAAGTTTTGACTTTCAGGCTTCAGTGCAATTAATTTAGAGCTTACATTAACAACTACTGTCATTTGTAATGTTAACATAACTAAGACAATCCTGTTTGTCATTCTCTATGCCCTTGGCAAACATTTAAACAAACACACAAAATCATTTTCGTGGCAGTCTCAACAAATCTAACAGAAAAGTCACTATTCCTCTTGCCAACCCCCCAAAAAACCAAGCAAATAAACAACTCATTTTTAGCTGTTTATTTTTTACTTCAATTTCTCACATCCTTTACAAAGTTTATTTACTTTAATCATCCCGCTCTTATTTACTATTTTATACTGTATACCCCACTCCATATCCAATACAATACATAACAGAGATTTCTAACATTTGTAGAGTAGGCAAAGTCTCATTGTATTGAAAATATTTATGTCATTGTACACGATAATTGTGATGATGATGAGAGTGATGCCTCTAATCCCCGTACTTCCCACTTTTTTCTGGTGGAGACTGTAAACGTTTCTTGCATTGAAGTTATCAGATTGCACCTGCAGTTCCACTGTAAAATTGTCTTAACTAAATGCAAAAAGTGGCATGCTTAAAAGTATATTGATATGACTAAAAATAGTAAACTTTATCCTATGATTGTGTTAGGAAGGCCTCAGAGTATTTAGACAGTATTAAATAACTAACAGTAAATGAGCCACTGTTAATATTTGATGACACTGGCTGTAACAGTAATGCAGTCTTTTTGACTTACACCACACTGTGATATCACTATTAGAAGGGCAACTGCAGAAAATGAGGAAATCTAGCATTTCTGCAGCAGAGTTCATAATAAGTTCAGTAGGAGATAGACATCCCCCTAAAGATCTGGGACTAAAACTAACAGTCTCTTTGGAATACCAAATACTTTAACTACATATGAAAAATCTCAGAACACTTTAGTATTGTATGTAGTGATGAATGGCCTCTAGCCACACCATTTCTGAAGATTATAGTGAGATTACTGAAAGATTATGCTTTTACCTGTATTTGATCTAACCTAAATAGGTCTCAGATGTTCTGATTTGAAATTTGGTTTTGCTGTTTTCAAAAGAAGTTGGTAAGATTGGTTTTATTTAGGTGTTTTATTTAGGTATATGAGATACCCTGGAACAATCGTAACATTTTTCCTCTGTTTTTTACACAAGTGTGAAAATATAACATCTTTCATATGAAAGAAGGAAAGTGTTTTGTACAATTTCCCATATAGATGTCAGTATTATGATGTTCAAAGGATTGGAAGGAATTGCAGTGAGATGTAAATCAGAATAAATCTCAGTAAAAACTGTACCAAAATTTTGCCAACATAAGCCTTGGAAATTTGAAGTCTATTTCTATGTTTATTTTGACTGCAAAGTGAAAGCTACCATTGTTCTACTCTTTTCAATTATTATTCTTTTTGTTGGTCATCTTTGAGCCTAGTAACTTTCAAACTCATTTTTAATAAACATTTACAGTCAAATAGATTTGGATTGTAATCTATTAGTTTCAGACTTCCTCAGGTTTTAAACTGTTCCACCCATCTTTCCTCATCTGCTATATAAAGACAAAGCAGCAAATAAAACTTTATGTAGACAAACTTCTTTTTTCCCTTTAATTTTGTACACGAGTCACTTTACTTACACAGATGACAAATACCATATTTAATTTGACCTGCACTCATTTAGATACTAGTTAATACGACACATTGTTTATTAAGGGTTACATGAGGTCTTCTAAATGTTCCACAACAAAAAATTTATTAAATCTATGGTGAAATGCTGTCAAAGTTTGCCAAAATAGCTAAAAATCTAAAGCATTTTGATTCAGTACCTACTAGATAGCCCAAGTAAATACCAATAAAATCCATTCTTTCCATAATCATAATGTAACAGGAGAAAGAATTCCATAGACTTCAGATTTCCATCATAATTAATAGCAAAAAGGCTTTTCTTCCCTGCTTTTGTGTCTCCTTTCCCTTCTCTGCCACCACAAGAGTTAAAATAGCTAAAATTTAATATTTATTTTTTGCACAAATAATGAGTTTTCCACTTTGTTTTTAGCTAATTTCTTTTTCATGGATACATACATAAAATTAAATGTAAAGGGAGCACAATAATTTCTTGTTTAACATACTGTATATCGCAAGTGTACATTTTCCTGGAAATGCTTATTCTCATAATTCTTAATAATACACAAGCTTATCTTCTAAATGGTTATGTAGTTCCAGTATGATGACATAGCAAAAATACTTGCTCGTTTTTTTTGTAGTTTATTAAAATTTTAAGAACCGCAGTATCTACTTTGGATGTCTGGCTTCAGTCTCCATGAATCTATCCTAGACTGATGATGTCATATTGTAACATGGTAACACAAAAAAACCCACAAACAGATGAAAGAGCATTTTGATAGCTGCACCTTTTTCTCTCCAGGAGAGTATATAAACGTCATAATCAAAACAACTCTCAATTTTCTTTTTGATCAAATAAACAGATTAAATTTTATTCAAAGTAATTTTTTGTGTTCCCCAGGAATAATTTTTATAGCCTGTCAAATCTTTGAATAGTTCTTTCACAAAGAACTTCAGTAAATCTTTACTTATTAACCTTAAGATTATACAGGCCAAGAAATACTGAAGGAGACACATTTTTATCTTACTCCTGCTCACAGAAATAGTACTTCTAACTTTTATACCCCCAAAGAACATATTGCTCTTTCTGGACATGATGATTTTAAAGGTCTTTTCCAACTTAAAAGATTCTGTGACTCTGTGATTCTTAGTCCTTATCAAAGTAACAACTTTCCCTGTTCGGTGGGAATGCATTCCTATTTCCTAAATAAACATACTTACCATATCAATATGATTATTGAAAATTAAATGTTCTCAGACACATGCACACATTTAGTGGGTTCAGCTTAACATATTTCTGAAATACCTTTCTGTAGCTTATATTTATTCTATAGCTTATCTTATACTCAACATGAATTCTTTCTCCACTCATTTATGTCTGTGGGAGATTCACTTTGGCTGGTTGTCAGATGCCCACCAAGCCTCACTATAAGTCCCCTCCTCAAATGAACAGGGGAGAGAAAATATAACAAAAGACTTGCGGGTTGAGGGTAAGGATAGGGAGATCACTCAGCAATTTTTCTGTCATAGGAAAGCCAGGCTCAGCTGAAAGAAATTAATTTATTACCAGTCAAATTAGAGGAACATGTTGAGAAATAAAATCAAATCTTAAAACACCTTCCTCGCTCTCCTCTCTTCTTTACAGGTTCAATTTCACTCCTGATTTCTCTACCTGCTTCTCCACCAAGTGGTCCAGGGGGACAAGGAGGTTGTGGTCATTTGTCATCACACATTGCCTCTATTGCTCATACTTATTCAGATGGACTCTTAACATTCTTCTTCGCTCCTACAGGCTGCAGTTCTTCATGAACAGCTCCAGCATGTGTCCTTTCCACAGCATTCAGTCCTTCAGGAACAGAATTCTCCAGCATGAGTTCTCCATGGGGTCTCACGTCCTGCCACGAAACCTGGTCCAATGTGTGTTCCTCAGTCCATGGGTCCACAGACCCTGCCAGCAACCTACTCCATTACAAGATTCCCAGGGGGTAGAGCCTCCTTCAGGTGTATCCACCTGCTCTGGTATGAGGTCCTCCACAGATGGCAGGTGGATATCTGCTTCACCATTAACTTCCATAGGGCGTAGAGGGACAGTCTGCTTCACAATGGTCTTCATCATGGGTTGTAAAGGAATCTCTGCTCAAGTGCATGGAGCACCTTTTCTTCCTTCATCACTGGTCTATGCAGAGTTGTCTCTTTCACATACACTCACCTGTTTCTCTGGCTGCTGATGGACAGTTTTTCCTCCTTCTTAAATGTGTTATCCCAGAGGTGCTACTAGTGTCATTGATTGGCTCAGTCTGGCCAGCATCAGGTCCATTTGGGAGCCAGCTGTCTTTGAGTCTGTTGGACATGAGTAAAGCTTCTGGCACCTTCTTACAAAAGCCACCCCTATAGCTCCCCCATTCCAAAATATTGCTGTGCAAACTCAATGCAGTGTCATTCACACATTTTTAAATTGATTATATATTCATTTCAAATTAAAAGAAAAAAAAAAACTCCATGAGTTTCAAAACCTTGTGTCATTCCTTTTTAATGATCATTTCATGCTGACAAACATTTTTAGCTGTGTTCTGTTCAGCTTGAATTTTGTACAGTATCTAGTGGCCTCTCCTGCTTCTGAAATCTGTGCCTTTCTGAAAATTGTACTTGATATTCTTTTTTTGAAGGGTTTTGAGGAACAAAAAGTACTCTCCTCAACACAGTACTTCTGCAATTTTGAATAAAGAAAAATTGTAGTCAAATCACGTATCCCTCTACCTTTACCCAGACATATGCCTAGGTCTTCATGTCTTCACACAGAAGTGGTCAAATCTGTTCCTGTTGTGTTTTGCTTTCTTACACATTTATCTAAAATGGAGACCCACATCAATTGTTCTGGGGTGCTGAAAGGGATATCTAATCTTAACTGAGGTCTCTGAGCTCAATTTAAGAGTACTGGAACAGATATAAGACCCTGGGGGGAGGATGAATTAAATGATCAGATGATTTTTCTGACCTCAAACTCCATGACATTTTTCATGCACCCATTTTTCACCAAGATATGGGGAAAAGAAAACAGTTCATCTTTATGGTTGAAAAGGGAAGCATGACAATCCCCCTTTTGTTTTTTATTTGTAGTCATTTAAATTTTCAATTTGTTTCCTCATTTTGCTATGTTCTTATTTCTGCTCTTTTCCTGCTTGTTTTTTTGGCAGCCAATTTGGGGCTGCATTTCTTGAGAGTATACAAAACTAATATTGTTATGTGGCTCTTCTGACAGGTAAAGCACTCATGCAAAGCAAGATGAATGGGATGTCGGTTTTCCCTATCATGAGATCTCCATTTAGTGACCCAGATGAGAACTGAGGGAACTTGTCACAGAGACGAGACAGACCAGATATGGCTTTAAATGGGATTCTAAATCTCATATAGTTTTGAAGCTACTGCTAGAACATTGAATTTATCATAAAAGACTTGTCAGTTGAGAGTTCATTAAGGTGAAAGATGAGAGTGTTTTATCTGGACATTCTTGAGCCCTCCTACAGTAGAAGCATGGACTAGCTAGAGCCCTTGAAAGAAAAAAAAAAGAACAAAAAAAAAGAAGTGCTTTTTTTATTCTAGTTTTCCTTTGAATTGAGCCTCTGTGGAATATATCTTCCTGGCATACAAGTATTTCTTTTCCTTGTTTGTCTTTTTCGGCTTCTTTGTTAAACTTGGAGGTGTGTTTGCGATGTCAATTCAAAGTCCCTTGAGTCTCGGCTGAGACTTGAGGTGAAGTGTTAAACTTCACAAGGTTGAATTGGAATGCTTAAGGTGAGAGACAAGGTTTTAATCACTTGCACTGTGGCTGCCACACTAGAAACTTCATGACCTCAGCTGAGTTTTGTTTTACTCAAAGTCCAAAATCAATAGAAGTATTCATGACTGGAGAAATGACTTGTGTTTAACTTTGACCTCGAAGTTGGGAAGCATCAAAAAGCATATTTCTCAGATGTGCAGTTTACTAACTGTGACTCTGAATTTTACTATTTTGAATTCCATGTTTTGTAAATAATTCAAAACTGTGGCACCATCCTTGACAGAACATTAAATCATCCTGCTTCAGAGTCATATTTTCTTCACATCACAAAGATACGATTTTGTACAGTTCACTGGTGCACCTTGACACTTCTGGCAGATAGTAAGAAATGTCATCATTGTTATTATTATTATAGCTATATTAAAATATTATTGCATGTTAATAATGATGCTAATAATAATATAAAAGATCTCAGGATCTGAGTAGATCAGCTATAGTCTTCCAGAAATTTTATTTCACCAAACTTACTGTAATGCTAAAATGAGTGATATGAATTGATATAAAATGTAAAAATATATAAAAATTATAAAATCATAGAGATGCTGATGGGCTCAAATTGTGCCAAGGGAGGTGTAAAATAGATATTACAAGATAATACCTCACTGAAATTGTTGTCAGCAGGGTTTAGTTACATGGCTTAGTGCTGGACTTGACAGTGTTGGGTTTATGGTTGGACAGGATGATCTTAAAGGTCTTTTCCAACCTAGATGATTCAGTGATTCTGTGAAAAACAACATGCTACAGATTTACTATACACCATCTTGTTGTTCTTAATAGAGTCTTGGTTACCAAAGTCACTGAATTCTTCACAATATCATGTAAAATGCATACTGGTATCAAAGTTTTGGTGAAAACTAGCTGACTATGCTAAAAATATTAACTGACTGTATATGCACTGTAATATTTTTTTTACTTACAGCATATGCATATCTCAGTGCATCCGGGTAAAATATGGAATAGGTTGTCTGAATAAACCCCTTGAATTGTACTCCACACAAGTCTGTTGCAATGACCCTAGGCGTGAGCGACAGAAACACTTAAGAGTCTTTCACTCATCATCTCTGTGCATGAGTATCAATAGTTTTGAAGCAGAAGGTAAAGAACTATGACTAAAATGAACACTGTGCTGTACCCAACAAGGTTCTGAGTCCTGCAATTATATCTCTTTTTGTAATTGAGAGGAGCTTATGAGCAGCAGTATGATTCTCAGGTTCTCTATGTTCACGTGTTTCTTTTAAGCAGTAAAGTATGTTGTAGATACGTGCTAGTACCAAAAACAGCCTTTTCAGCATTTTAATGGCCTGATGATCATAGAATCATAGAAACATAGAATAGTTTTGGTTGGAAGGGACCTTAAAGATCATCTAGTTCCAACAGCCCTGCCGTGGGCAGGGACACATCCTGTAGAACCTGGCTGCTCAAGGTCTGATTCAACCTGGTCTTGAACACTTTCAGGGAGAAGCAACCACAACTTCCCTTGGCAACCTGTTCCAGTGCATCACCAACCTCATTGTGAAGGATTTCTTCCTAATGCCTAACCAAAATCTTCCACCTTCCAATTTAAAGTCATTCCCCATAGTCCTATCACTACATGACCTTGTAGAAAGTCCCTCCTGAGCTTTCTTGTATGCCCCCTCCAGGTACTGGAGGGCTGCTGTAAGTTCTTCTCAGAGCCTTCTCTTCCTCAGGCTGAAAAACTCCAACTCTCTCAACCTGTCCTCATGGCAGAGGTGCTCCAGCACTCATCTGGGCCCATTCCAGCTGTTCCATATGCTTCTTATGTTGGGGATTCCAGAACTGGACAGAATGCTTTAAGTGGGGTCTCATGAGAGTGGAGTAGAGGGGCAGAATCACTTCTCTCAACCTGCTGGCCACACTTCTTTGATGCAGTCCAGGATATGTTTGACCTTTTGGGCTGCAAGCACACATTGCTGGGTCAAGTCCCCTTTCTCATCTATGAACCTCAAAGTCCTTCTCTGCAGGATTGGTCTCAATCATGTCGTCTCCCATCCTGTTTTGAAATTGTGGATTGCCCCAACGCAGGTGAAGGATTTTGAACTTGGCCTTGTCAGACCTCAGGTCCAGGTCTCTAGCTTGTCCAGGTCCCTCTACATGACATCCCATCCTTCTACTGAGGCAACTGCACCATTCAGCTTGGTGTCATCTGCAAACTTGCTGAGGGTGCACTCAGTCTCTCTGTCTATACCATTGATGAAGATATTCAACAACACTGGTCCCAGTACAGACCCCTGAGGGACACCACTTGTCACAGATCTTCATCTGGACTTCAAGCCATTGACCTCTATTCTCTGAATATGACTAACAAACCAATTTCTTATCCACCAAACAGTCCACCCAACACATGCATATCTTTTCAGTCTAGAGAGAAAGATGTTGTGGGGGACTGTAATAAAGGTTTTACAGAAATCCAGGTAGATTGCATCCATTGTTTTTCCCATGTCCTCTGATGTAGTCAACCCATCATAGAAAGACACTAGGTTGGTCAGGCAGGACTTACCTTCGGTGAAGTCATGCTTGTTCTCTCAAATCACCTCCCTGTCTTCCATGTCCTTTAGGATAGCTTCTAGAAGGATCTGTTCCATGATCTTTCCAGGCACCAAGTTGAGTCTCAGAGGTTGGTTGCTCCCAAGGTCATCTTTTCTACCAGTTTTAAAAATGGACACAACATTGCCTCTTTTGCAGTCACCAGGGACTTCTCCTGAGTGTCGTATCTTTTCAGATATCATGGAAAGCAACTTGGCAGGCATGTCAGCCAATTCCCTCAGGGCTGTCGTAGATTTATGTATATTCAGGTTCCTCAGGTGATCACAAACTTGATCTTACCCCTGCAATGGGAGGGGTTGTACCTCCCAGGTCCCCATATTGTTGTCCATTGACCTAGGAGGGATGAGGAGAGAGGTGACCAGTGAAGACTGTGGCAAAAAATATGTTGTATAACTCAGCCTTCTTCTCATCTGTGGATACAAGGTCACCGTTTTCGTTTATCAGCTAAGGTATGCTTTTTTTAACATTCCTTTTCTGTTTGACATACTAATAGAAGCCCTTCTTGTTATTCTTTTTTCCCCTTGCTTAGTATACACCATTCAATATAAAGCAAATCTGTGGAACTTACTGCTTTAGAAGCCAAACTTAGTAGAAGAAAAGTAATAATACAACTACAGTGCTCTGCAGATCTGGTGTCAGAAAATAATGTCCTGTAGAAAATAAATCCATGTCCACCAATATTTCTTAGCTATCACTAAGGCACTGAAGGCAACAGATGATTATTTGAGTATGATCCAGTATAACAAGATTAAAGGGCAAGTGAAAAGTACTCCACTTATTTATGAACCATCAGCTGTACAAATATAAGACAGGAAACAACTGGCCAAATGGGGATGATCTGGGAATTATATCGGATTGCTAACTGAACATAAGTCAACTGTGTCATGTTTTTACAAAGAAAGCAAATATCAGACTGCTATGTACAAGCAGAGAACTCTGCAAAATGTATCCAGTAATCCTTCTACTTACTCAGGACTGATCAAGCCTTAGCTGAAATGCTCCGGCAATGTGCACAGCAAGCCAGGGGGAGCGCAACAGGAGAGGCAGCTGTAGGAACTGAACTGCAGCTCAGACACATAGAAAGTAATTTGCAACTGTAAGGATAGTGAAGCATTAGGATACATTTCCTAGGATCTAATAAACCACCCGTCTCGGAAGCTTTTAAAACCAATCTGAGGATGTATCAGTCAGGAGTTACATACCAGTAACTAAGTTTGCTTTGGACTGAGGAATCAACTGGATGACCTCTCAAAGTTTCTTCTAGCAACATTTTCTATGACTAATCACTCTCTTAATGTCTGTTTTTCATAAACAGGTAAAGAAAAGGGGTATATAATGACTCATTAGATTTGTAGCTGGACACAAAAAAAAAAATGGTTCTTTAATGTATTTCATTCTGAATGAAAGCAAGCTTTGTTCTTCCTTTGATCTGAAAAGAAGTATACTTTTGAAAATAAGGCTCATCATGAGGCAAACTGAATTTTTCTCCTTTTTTTTTTTAGTTTATTTTAGTTTTTTGTTGTATTTTTTTTATTTAGTCTAGATTATTTTATCTCTGGAGAACAGAGATCTACTTGTAAGCCTCTGCCATGCCTCTTAGTGAAACCACAAAAAAGTTCATATTCACAAAGTTTGCAGACGTTGTCTTTGTTTAGTCACAAAAACCATGTAAGTATGAAGTAGTAGGAAGATTTAGTATGACTGATGGAAATGTTTATCTACTTCATACAATTCAGCAATCCATGGAAGCAGGACAAAGATTGAGTTTTCTGACCAATTTTCACTTTTCATCTGTTAGCCAAGTTTTGTTTCTGTAGTAGCTGGAAACTGTAAGTTGAAGGATTCTTAGTTTTCTTTTCAGAGAGTCCAACATGAACTGATTACTGTAAAAAAAAAAAAATATGTATTCTCTTTTGTGCAGACGTTATCACTGACACCTTTTTTTTTTTTTTTTGCTAATGTGAAGTTCCAGCAAGGGATTTCATTCTCCAAGTCATATCCTTCATTGAATATTTGTTCAAATTATGTCTACAGAGAAGAGAAAATATGAAATTATGTTTTCAGAACTGAAAAAAATCAAAAGGATATTTTAAATTATCAATTCTAACATGAAAGCCAATTGACGGAGAACCTGAAGGTACCATTTCCTTACAGCATGTTTTCAGATCTGCTAAATGGCTTAGAAAGGTGTAAATGTTAGTCAGAGAGAATAAAGACTTTAAATCAAAACTGGATGTCATTCTAAAGACATATTGTCCCTCAAGCAGGAGACATGAACTCGATGCATGAATTATTGGTTCCAATTTTATGACCTGTTACCCAGGTGGTGGGAACAGATAATCATCACGATATTTTCCATGTGTACAGTATATGAATCTGAATTCAGTGTGAGACTTCGAAAGAGTTGACTGAATACAATTAGCTCAAAGAGGGGTATTTATTAATATTTTCACTATTATTAGGACTGTGAAGTCTGTAGAATAATTATTTTTGAATTTTTTTCTAACTTGTAGATTAGAATTCATTGAGAGACAAAGAATAATTCATTGAAAGCAAATGAGCTAAAAAAAACCCCTACAATAATGAAAAAAATCTTAGAAAACCAAGAAATGCCCTGTAATTTTTTACTATATATAAGAAGGTAAAAGATTAAGGATCTATGACTTTGAAGGGTGGCATTATTCTTCCTGCTTTCTTGGTCACTAGTGTGGCAATTGGCATGTTGTTCAACTCAGTAGGATAAAACAAATTCAAGCTGTAAACTAGAAATACTTTCTGGCTGAATGATGTGGACCAAGTAGTAAGGAAAACAAGTAGCAAGTTTGCTTGTGATACAGAAGTCAAGGAATAATTTAGTCATGTTTCCATCACTGCATTTGTTCCTCTGTGCTAATGGTCACAGTAAAAATTTGCTGCAGTCATTAATGCAGCAGATAAGAGTAGAGAGCACACAGAGAGCAGAAACACAAGGGTAAGAAGTGGCCATTAAAGTCACAATTAGAAATATAACCTTAGCTTTTAACAACAGAAGTGTTAACAACACAGCAGACTGCCCTCTCACCACACTGCTCTTTAAAGAGTTCATTTAAAATAGTCCTCAGCTGCTGAGCTTGGAAATGCCATCTTTTAGCAAAATGAGAACATAGCACATAGAACTAGAAAAGCATTTAATGGTTATCTCTGTATTACTGGATCTGGGAGTGCTTTTAAGTTAATGGTTGCAGGTACACCGCAGCTCTTTCCCTCACCCTCAGAAATGTCCCTTCTGTCCTAGTTTTCGGGTAAGGACTTGCAGGTCAGATAACTGGAATATCTTGCTTTTAAAAAACCTCACTGAAACACTTCCCATCAGCCCATGGAACATTTATCTTTAAGCCTTGGTATTGTAAGAAACTGTGTCACTCAATTTCATCCCAAATTCAGGAAGCAACAACTTAAAATATGTTCTCACTCACATGTGCTCTAATGACTCACTGTTGCAACAGTGAAATATTTGAATATTAATTACCTTTTCATAATTAATGAACATAACTTATTAATTGACAACACATATCCCTTTATTCTGTTTCAGTTTAATCTTTAGCTAACATAGATAATCTTTCCACTACCACTTTACTAGGCTGAAGTCTTCTCCAATATAAAAGGTTTTACAAACTCTCGATCATATTCGTAATCAATCTGTACTCATATATCTTGAACATGGCTAGAACTGTGTACAGCATTCCAGACCAACAACAACAGTGCGTTGTGAAATACATTAAATCATTACCTTCTGTTCTCAAACCTGCTTCCTGATAGTTGCAAAGGTTGTACTTATTTTGCAGAGAGATGAACAAAGTCATGCTGAATAGTATTTTCTCCTGTTTTCATTTTCTACTTGCTCAAACAACCTCTAGACCTGTTAAGCACAGTAGAAATTATGATGAACTAATGATTGGCTAATCTTATCAATTAACTGTATGCATGAGGTACTATACATATAATTCTGTATGTTTGAAAATATACAACTGTTTGTCTTAAAGTACAACTCTGTATGTTTCAAGTGTGGGATTTCATACTCAATTAAGGTGTGGCTTAAATGTAGTGATGTGGTTTCTGTAAGTGACTTAGTGACTATCTACCTAACTTGTTAACTATTAGGTTTATTTTTTGTGACGTGCATGCATGATCTTCCATTGAGTGATGTAGTTTAGGACTAAATCCAGGAATGGGTCCTAGAATGACATTTCATCTAATTTTCAAAGCAGAATTCATAAGTATGTGACGGAAATAACAATGGAAAAATGCCTTGTTACAACAGAACTTTCAAGAACAACTTAGAGGCAATTTCTGACACAATCCCCAAGCCAGATATCTTCAGTCCTATTAAGTGTAGGACCAATTTTCCTCAAAAGCAGAATGACTGTCACTGCTATGCAAGAGAATTCGCACAAAATTGTTACCTAGTATAAACCATAGTCTTCCTGAATTAGCAATGGACTTCAAAGCTGTAACTTTGCAAGCAAGGAAAGAAGCCCATAAGTAAGCACAGTACAGTGATGGTAATAGAAGTGTTCTTATGTCACTGCAAGCTAATCTGGTGCTAAAGGGAAAGCAGCCATGACAATGTGACTCAGTGGTTGCACCACACAGAAGATCTGAACTGAACAGAGGATCCGATCTCTTATATTCCATGTAATGTTACCTTCCTTATGCTTTAAGCAGGGCACAAAATTTTGGTCCCAGGAGCTTTGAAAGTTTTACCTTGGCATATCTCATTCAAGAAGGCCATCAGATCTCAAATTGGCTTATAGCTTAGATGAGTGTTCAAGAAAATGAGTGGAAAGACAAGGATGATTCCTGATAAAGCTGCTTTTTAAAAAAATCTCCCTCCCAAGATCAGAGACCTTCATGGATTTTCTGTTATTTTCAATGAGATTCAGAAGTCAAATCATCAGGAGAAAAATCCTCATAATGCTCTTTCTTTTTTGTGTTGTTCTCAAAACCGTATCTATCACATATGACAATTTGTGTCATTGCATGGCATAAAGGCAAGCTGAATGCAGACTAGATGCTTCATGAAGAAATGATCTATCACTGAAGATATTTGGGTTAGGTATTCAGATAAATCTAGATACCCAGCATAGCTTGAGAAATTATTTTCTTACATTGTTTCTCTGCTCTGTGTTTTTCATGCCTGATAGCATTTGGGTTTTTTCCAAACTGTTTACTCAGACCTGCTTTCTAATTGCATACTTTTAATACCCCTGAAATTATTTTTTTCTAGTGATCTCATGGAGAAGTTGAAGGTGCAGTGGAAAAGTGGACAGCACTGTCAGCAGACAAGTTCTTACTGGCAGATGGAAAACACCACTGTGGGAAAACTCAGATGAAAATGTCATTGATTAAAACCAAACTCTACTCTCAAACTAAGTTTACCTTTAATATTGTGTAGGAGCAGTAAGCAGGAATGTTCCTAAAATTCTTGACTTTACATCTCATCAAAGTATATTTTCAGAAGTAGAATTTATTTTCCCTGGCTTATATGTTTTTAAGCCTTTTTCTTTTTTCCTCTCTATGACAAAACCCAACATGACTGTTTCTCTTATTGATAATACAAAAAATTCTTTTTAGAATTTCAGCTACTGAGCTTGGATTGTTTAAAGTCTTTGGTAAAACTGAGAAAACTTAGACGAGAAAGCATAATAAACCATGTGAGGTATTAGACACTACTCTTTCTTTGCTGATTTTTTTGCAAAGTGTCTTTATCCTCCATTTGGAGGACTGCTGTGAGGTGCTTCCACAACTATATCTTCTCCATACTAAAGGAACTTCTGTCCCTTGCCCTCCCTTCACTTTGGGATGTGGTTTAGTAGGCATGGTGGTCTTGGGCTCACAGTTGGACTTTACGATCTTAGAGGTCTTTTCCAACATTAACAATCCTCTGATTCTATAACTGTCTCCTTGCAGGGCAAGTGCTTGAACCTGTACCATTGTGGTAACCCTACACCGCACTTACTGCAGTTTATCAACATATTTTTCTTCATACACTCAGAAAAAAGAGAAGATTTCTACATATGCCACATTGCCATGGATCAAACATTTAGTTTTTGTTTATAATTCCTTTCTGCAAGGTTGGTAGACAGGTTGAGTTGATGAATAAGTCTTAGTACATATAAACAGATGAATGATTCAGGAAATAATTGCTTACAGATATAGCAGGCATTCCAAGAAGGTTTAAAATCCTTCCATAAAGGAACCTTACCACACTCCAGGAAATCAGTTCTATTACCCTTGCAATGGTTCTCCTGGGGCAACATCCATGGTAATGGAGAACCACCAGTTCATTGTCTCCTCTGCCTGATAAAGCAGAGCTGATGAAACTGTAAACTGTTGTCAAAATAATGTCACCTAATAGCTTCCTTAAACTGACAGCTAAACAAATTAGTTAATTTTCCATAATCCTATGCATTTATGTTTTCATTGGAATTTGAGGATGAAGAAATGCAAGTCATAATGCACGGACTAAGAATTTGCTTTTAAAAAGGAGGATTTTACTTAAAGGCAACTGAGATGACTAAATTTGTGGACAAGATAATTAGGGTTAATAATGTAGTCAGTAGACTGGGGCAAAATCCTCCTGATAGTAATTTAGTGCATTTCTGAAGGACAAAATACAGTGGACCTTTTTTCTTCCCCTCTCCCAATTTCTTTTGAAACATATGTTCTTTGTACGAGAATTCTTCCTATGGTTGGAATCCAGAAAGAATGGCAGGAAAAAATCCTAGAAATCCGCTCTTGAAAAATAATTTTTGAAAAAACTCTTTATAAAACTTGACCTAAGTAATCATTTTAAATAACTGAAATGTTAGGTGTGTGAAGCAAAATATTTTCCTGATTTAACATTCAGAATAACATACTATTATTACTCTTAGTAATTATGATGAAAGCTATGATTGTGTATTATAGTGTATATTAAAAGTAATGTCAGTCTCAAAAATAATGCTTAATGAATGGTTAATTTAAAACCAAAAAAATGCACAAACAAGCAAACAAAAAATTCCAGTAAAGTCTTATTTATAAAACAGTATCCAGGAAAAAGGAAAAAACAATGGTATTTGCAGTATGCCTCAATTTCTTTTCCTCAGGATTTTTATAATCAACTCCTTCCAGGCCTTCTTGAGAGAAAAAAAAAATTCAACTAGCCCCAGCACTCACAGATTCTCTGAGTTTGCTTTCTCCTCTACATTACCAAGCTATAAGTGTTGTGTTCCAGAACACTTCACTCCTGTCCATCATAATGAAAGATGAGCTGCCACCAGATACTGCTCACCTAGTGATAAGCAAAATATTTGGCCTTGTCTGAGCACCAGGGCAGTCATCTGAGGAACAGACAGAGAGTTTTAATCATGAAGATGACATATTGAAGGGAGAGCTAGAAAATGAAGATTACGGATAACTAAATCCACTGAGAAAGTAGTCAGGTGGTCAGGTGAGCCAGAAGTATTGTGCACGAAGGGAAGAGGAAAAATTATTTATTTCTATGGTGAGGTTACTTTGGTACTTAAGACTCATGTGGAAGAGCACAGTATTTTTAACCAGTCAAATAGATTTTTAAATGGGATGAAGTAACAACACAAGGGACTGGACTAATCTGATACTGAATCTGAACTACTGTGTTGAACGAGATGTGAATGGCATCATTTGTACTCTGGAGCTGATTGTCTTCTTCCTGATTAGAAACAGAACTTAGAAAATTGCCTTAGGTACATATCTAACTTAAAATGGATAATGTTTTTGAGATTATTCCCTTTCAGTTAATTACATTAAAAAGTTCATTGAATACTGTGTCCAGTTCTGGGCCCCTCACCACAAGAAGGATGTTGAGGCTCTGGAGCAAGTCCAGAGAAGAGCGACGAAGCTAGTGAAGGGGCTGGAGAACAGAACCTATGAGGAGCGGCTGAGAGAGCTGGGGTTGTTTAGCCTGGAGAAGAGGAGGCTGAGAGGAGACCTCATTACTCTCTACAACTACCTGAAAGGAGGTTGTAGAGAGGAGGGAACTGTCCTCTTCTCCCAAGTGACAGGAAACAGAACAAGAGGGAATGGCCTCAAGCTCCCCCAGGGGAGATTTAGGCTGGAGATTAGGAGGAGGTTTTTCACAGAAAGGGTCATTGGGCATTGGAATAGGCTGCCCAGGGAGGTGGTTGATTCACCTTCCCTGGAGGTGTTTAAGGCACGGCTGGATGAGGTCTTGAGGGACTTGGTTTAGTGCTTGATAGGAATGGTTGGACTAGAAGATCCGATGGGACCCTTCCAACCTGGTTGTTCTATGATTCTATGTTTCATCAATATAGATAGTGGCAAGATCAAATTCTAAATAGTGGACAAACATATTAGAGCTGCAAGTCAGCTTCACTATATATAGACTGATAGAGGAAATATTCTTAAGACCATCATTTTAACTTTTTTGTTCTGTCTTTTAATTGCTCTTCAGCCAAGTATTGATCTCCAATAAGTACAGTAATTTCTGAGAAACACTAGGATTTATCTTCTGTATAATGCTGATAGAGTGTCACATGCATACCACTGGCACTTCAGTTCTTGTTAATCATGACCTCTTTCAACAGCTTTTCAGAGTGGTTGAATACAAATAGAGTTTTAGAAGCCTGTGGACTTGGAGATGAAAACAATAAAAGCTTAGATTGCTCCTTAAAGTCTGAGTATGGTAACAGAAGAAATAAAAGAAAGTAATTTCACCTGTAGCTCATGAGTATTGTCTTTGTAGGATGTAAGACCCTGAAGCTTCCTCACATTCTGGGTGCTGATTGATAACTCTTAGAACCAAGAGCTATGCATATTTTCTAGTGACTTCAATATCACACTACAGAAAGATAAAACTGGAAAGGAGTCACTTGTTTGTAAATATTTAGGTTAAATGTAATTAATATGTTAGTAAACCATGAGAATAGGATGAAGAGGGCTTGTTTTTCAACATAGGATGTAGACAAATCAGAATTATTCTTTAAAATATATAAAAATATATTATATATATCATATAGAATAATATTAAATATAAATATTAAAGAAGAAGGGATTGGTAACATTAAGAAGGCAGTCTGTATTGATTTGTTCAAAAGTGCTAGGAGTCAACTTAAAATTTACCATGAATGACACTGAGTTCCTAACTTGTAAGGATGAAAGCAAATACTGTGTTTTCTGGCACTAGGATACTAGTCAATCTCAGTTCTGCATTATAATCTTCAGTTAGAGGACAGGGTTTGACAAATACACCTGCCCACTTCCCAGTTATGGGAAGAAACTTGTCTTGACATGTTGGGACAGCATCAACTGCTGCAAGATTTAAATTTTATTTAAAAATCAGCCAACCGCACATACGTATACAAGAAAGAAGTAGTAAGAGAAATCTTCTTTTATGTTTCTGAAGAAAATCTTACAGTGTTTCTCACAGCAGTGGATAGTATCACAAAATATACAACATCCTTTTTTTTTGTTCTCATTTTTTCTTGATACATATAGGAGAGGATAGATTCATTGTAAAGATAGTGAAGAGGACTCCACTCAACTGTATCACTGTGACCGTGTTATTTCCAGATGTGATTTGGAACATTCGGATTCCACATGTCCTACCGGCTCTACCTGTCTGCACTGTAATCCATCATGAACTGTAGGTATGGTCTCTACTGACTTTCTTATTTTCCTAGGACTCAATCCCGCTTTTTTGTGCAACGTGCTCAGATAGTGTGGAAATTTGATTTGTTGGACTGATGAACAAAACCAATGGATACAAGGACAGATAAAGACATGAGGTTCAACAAGACCAAGTGAAAGGTCTTACCCTTGGGACAGGGGAACTCGTGCTTTCAGTACAGGTTTTGGGATGATCTGATTGAGATGAGCCCTGTAGAGAAGGACTTGGGGGCTTGCGGGGGTTCATTGATGAGAAGCTGGACATGAACCAGCAATGTGCTCTTGCAGCCCAAAAGGCCAACTGTATCCTGACTTGCATCAAAAGAGGTGTCTTGTGAGACCTCCATCTGAAGCACCATGCTCAGTTCTGGAACCTTCAGCACAAGAAGGATATGGAACTGTTTGAACAACTGAATGCTTGTTAAGCCTGGAGAAAAGGAGACTCCAGGGAGACATTATAGGTGCCTTGCAGTACCTGAAAGCAGTCTACAAGAAAGCTATGAAGGGGCTTTTGGCAAGGGCATGTAGTGATAAGACTAGGGAGAATGTAAGTTGGAAGAAGGAAGATTTAGACTAGAGCACTAGGAAGAAATTCTTCATGATGAAGGTGGCGTGACATTGGAACAGGTTACTCGAGGAAGCTGAGGATACCTCCTCCCTGGAAATGTGCCAGGCCAAGTTAGATGGGGCCCTGAGCAGCCTGATCTAGTGGGAGGTGTCCCTGCCCATGGTAGGGTGTTTGGAACTAGATGATTTTTAAGGTCTCTTCCAACCCAAACCGTTCTATGGTTCTATGATTCTGTGAATCAAGATGGAAAAGATGTCTTCTATATTTCAGGAGTAAGAATAAAAGTGATGATCATGGTAGCTAAAAGAAAATGCAAAGTGAGAGTACACCCCATATACAACATGGCCAATGAATTGCAGTGTTTTGTCCTTCTAAGTGACTGGAAGTAATAAGCTGAGTTTTTATGAATGAAAACAAACGCAGTAGTATTTCAAAGACACCTGATAGACTCTGACCATACCAGACTTAGTAATTCTTCTGCTTTATTGGTTCTTGGGTACAGTCCAGCTACATCTCAGTTTCCATGTTGGAGTTTTAAGTTTCAGGTTTTACATACATACCATCAACCACTTATTCCTGTAACATAAAAATCTGGGCAAGTGGGTTTGTTGGTAGTCACTAAATATTTCCAAAATATTTCTGGCATGTCCAGTAGGTAAACTCACAGGCCTGTTTGGAAGGTTGAGCTTCTAGAAAAGAATCAGCTCCATATGGTGTTGGACTAATTATAACTGTCTTGACTCCATACTCTTTCCACCATCTGCCTCCTGAATGCTTGATTATGCCTTAAGGAAACATTACCCTTTGGATCACTTCTTAGTCTTAAGCAAAGCAGACACCTCTTGGCCATCTGGCACTCTTCCTTATCTTCTTCACAGGGTCACAAGACAACTTACAAATCCTTACCTTTTTCTGTCTACGTAAGGTGCCCCTTTATCATGAGCAGTTTCACAGTGAGATCTACTAATCGTGTTTATACAGACTTGAGACAGGACTCTGTAGATGCTGATTTTGAGGCAGCATTTCCAGGTAATATCTGGAAACCATAGAGAACACTGAACTAATACTTAGCAATCTCTGCAAGTATACTTTCCAGTCATGCAACTTTACTACTTTAGGCAAAAGCTGAGCCCAAACACTTTCAGGGAGCTGTCACTCATGAGAGCCCACATGAAAAGGATTGTTCTTACATAATGGAAGAAGATACAGGGAAATATGTAACACTTGGATACATCATTGTCTCCTTTACCCATAGAAACAAAATGAGGAAAATAAGATGAAGGAGAGGAGAGGAGAGGAGAGGAGAGGAGAGGAGAGGAGAGGAGAGGAGAGGAGAGGAGAGGAGAGGAGAGGAGAGGAGAGGAGAGGAGAGGAGAGGAGAGGAGAGGAGAGGAGAGGAGAGGAGAGGAGAGGAGAGGAGAGGAGAGGAGAGGAGAGGAGAGGAGAGGAGAGGAGAGGAGAGGAGAGGAGAGGAGAGGAGAGGAGAGGAGAGGAGAGGAGAGGAGAGGAGAGGAGAGGAGAGGAGAGGAGAGGAGAGGAGAGGAGAGGAGAGGAGAGGAGAGGAGAGGAGAGGAGAGGAGAGGAGAGGAGAGGAGAGGAGAGGAGAGGAGAGGAGAGGAGAGGAGAGGAGAGGAGAGGAGAGGAGAGGAGAGGAGAGGAGAGGAGAGGAGAGGAGAGGAGAGGAGAGGAGAGGAGAGGAGAGGAGAGGAGAGGAGAGGAGAGGAGAGGAGAGGAGAGGAGAGGAGAGGAGAGGAGAGGAGAGGAGAGGAGAGGAGAGGAGAGGAGAGGAGAGGAGAGGAGAGGAGAGGAGAGGAGAGGAGAGGAGAGGAGAGGAAAGGAAAGGAAAGGAAAGGAAAGGAAAGGAAAGGAAAGGAAAGGAAAGGAAAGGAAAGGAAAGGAAAGGAAAGGAAAGGAAAGGAAAGGAAAGGAAAGGAAAGGAAAGGAAAGGAAAGGAAAGGAAAGGAAAGATATTGAGGAGGGGGAGGAGTGGGCATAGGATGGGATAAGTAATCCAAAACAAAAGAAGACAATTGAAATTAAAATATTAAAACAAACTACTTTATTTTAACCCTGGAGTTATGTAGGACTGATTCTAAAAAAAAATATTTGTGCAAAACAGTGCAATCTGCTTGATTATTTAAATTTTTATGAAACAAAATTTATCATCCGAAAACATACAGTATAATTCTGTCAACCAGATCTTATAAAACCATAAGTACGAAACACCTAATACTTTTGTAGAAAAGAAGGAAGCAAGAAAATGTTAATTTATGGCTAAAAATTTCCATACATTTTAATGTAGATGGTATAATCATGGACATGACAAAGGCAAAGATCTTATACTTTCATTAAAGTAGGCTTTCCAGTAACTTCTTTTTTGGATGAATGAAACAGATCTACTTCAAACTGATATATCTACAATCAATATGGAAAACCCAACAGCAACCTGGAAATGTTTTCCATTATATTTAGGAGGAATCCAGCTGAGATAGCTCTGTAGGAGTGTTTTATTAAATGACATAGTCATATGAAAAGCAGAAATAGATACTGAATGAATGCATTGGTTTCAGAATAAATACAGTACATAAAAAATTTAAATGAGAAATGGAATGTAAAACATGGAAGAAAATGAAGATAGTTATGTCATAAGACCAAAAGAACTTGTAACTTCAGCAATACAGTCTCTGAAATAAAGAACTATTTGTAGTTTCTCGCACATTTTGTCTACTGAACAGAAAATCCTTAAGACAGTAGATGAACTATCGGTAATAACAATAGTACTTGAATAGCAACAAATTCAGTCCAAAGAAATAAACTATTACTTGAGTGATTTACAATTGTGCTCTGAAAAGTATATAAAAATTATTTAAGAAAGAAATAAAGCTGCTATTTATATAGGTATGGACTGCTTCACAGTATAGATACTCAGCATGTAAGAAAACAATGGCTAACATGAGAAAGGCATCATACTCTTCTGAAGTGACAGTCACACTAATTACTCTAAGTTACAGGATTTTCTTTAATAAATACAAGTGGTAGAGATCTCAAAGCTGAGAAGTAAAATATGTATATGCAATGCAAGAGAAAGCTGATGAGCAAGACATCAGAAATAAAACAATTTTTTCTACTTCACTTTTTACTTTTTTTTTTAAGAGCTAGCACATTCTAAGATAAATCACGTAAGCAGATAAATAGACTCAGGAGCATCAGTAGCTATTAAAGCAAAAAGGAAGTGAATCTCACACTAAGGCATACAATATCAGATTTTATCCAAGTGGTGTAGAAAGTCCACTAGATGAGAAACACTTATCTGTGACTTCAAGAAAAGATAAAAACACATGAGCAACCAAAATAAACCCTCAACAAGACCACAAAAAAATCCCCATCTACTCTCAACAGTTGCTGAAATGTTGATTCAAGAAAATAATTGTCCTTTTCAAGGAAACGTTGAGCAAAAAGATAGGACTGCATATAGATAAAACAGTATCTGCTGTATTA
Source organism: Coccyzus lansbergi (assembly GCA_033558105.1). NCBI lineage: Eukaryota > Metazoa > Chordata > Aves > Cuculiformes > Coccyzidae > Coccyzus > Coccyzus lansbergi. The sequence continues at coordinate 2,479,452 of JAUMJK010000168.1, forward strand.
CAAAAACAGAATACTGTATTTTGGTAAATCACAGACAGAAGAGAAGCTACTGTAACACAGGGGAAAAAAAACACACAGGGAAAAAAAACAAACCAAACCAGAAGACACTATCAAAAAGGAAGCAGAGTGGCATATCACTAGGACTATGTGATCATGAGATTATAGGGTTTTCTGTTCTAGGCGAAGTGAAGAGGGTAGTTAGCAGGACAGTTGCATTAAACTTCCAGAGGGCAGACTTTAAACTCTTTAGAAGGCTGGTTGGCAAAGTCTCCTGAGAGACAGTACTTGAGGACAAGGAAGCCCATGAGGGCTGGGAGCTCTTCACAAATGAGATCCTAGCAGCTCAGGAGAAAACCATCCTCGTGTTCCGGAAAAAAAAACGGCAGGGGAAAAAAACAGCTCAGTTGAGTAGAGAGATCTCAAGTGACATTAGGAAGACAAGAAATGTTTATGGGCTCTGGAAGAGGGGACAGGCCTCTTGGGTGGACTACAGGAGGGAAATGAGGCTGTGTAGGGAAAAAATCAGAGGGGCTAAGGCTGAACTAGAGATCAGGTTAGCAAAGTCTGCGAAGGATAATAAAAAATCCTTCCATAAATATATAAATAACAAAAGGAGAACAGAAGGACACAGAAGGAACAACAGTGACAGGGGATGAGGGAAAGGCTGAGGTACTTAATGCCTTCTTTGCCTCAGTCTTTAATTGTAAAGAAAGCTGTTCCCTCTGTGTACAAACCCCAGAACTAGAGGAGCAATACAAGGCTCCTATGATCCAAGAGGACGTGGTCAGAGCCTTGCTTGGCCAACTGGACACCCACAAGTCTATGGGGCCAGATGGGATTCACCCTAGGGTATTGAAGGAGTTGGCAGATGTATTGGCCAAACCCCTTTCCGTCATCCTCCAGCAATCCTGGAAGACTGGGGAGGTTCCACTGGACTGGAGGCTGATGTAGTGCCCATCTACAAGAAGGGTAAGAGGGAGGATCCGGGGAACTACAGGCCAGTCAGTCTGACCTCAGTGCCAGGGAAAGTCATGGAACAGGTGATCTTGAGTGCTGTCACGAACCACATGCAAGAGAACTGGGTCATCAGGCCCAGTCAGCATGGGTTCACAAAAGGCAGGTCTTGCCAAATTAACCTGATCGCCTTCTATGACAAAGTGACTCAGCTGCTGGATGAGGGAAAGGCTGTGGGTGTGGTCTACCTGGACTTCAGTAAAGCCTTTGACACAGTTTCTCACAGCATTCTGCTGCGGAAACTGTCAGCCTCTGGTCTGGACAGACACACACTCTCCTGGGTAGAAAACTGGCTGGATGGCCGGGCCCAGAGAGTGGTGGTAAATGGTGTTAAGTCCAGCTGGAGGCCAGTTACTAGTGGGGTTCCCCAGGACTCAGTGCTGGGTCCAACCCTGTTCAATGTCTTTATCAATGACCTGGATGAAGTCAGTGAGTGTACCCTTTTACCCAAGTTTGCAGATGACACTAAGCTGGGTGGAAGTGTCCATCTGCTCGAGGGTAGGGAGGCTCTGCAAAGGGACCTAAACAGGTTGGACTGCTGGGCTGAGTCGAATGGGATGAGGTTTAACATGGCCAAATGCTGGGTCCTGCACTTGGGGCACAACAACCTTATGCAGAGCTACAGACTAGGAGAAGTCTGTCTAGAAAGCTGCCTGGAGGAGAAGGACCTGGGGGTGTTGGTCGACAGCCGACTGAACATGAGGCAGCAGTGTGCCCAGGTGGCCAAGAAGGCCAATGGCATCCTGGCTTGTATCAGATACGGTGTGACCAGCAGGTCCAGGGAGGTGATTCTCCCTCTGTACTCGGCACTGATGAGGCCGCTCCTTGAATCCTGTGTTGAGTTCTGGGCCTCTCACCACAAGAAGGATGTTGAGGCTCTGGAGTAAGTCCAGAGAAGAGCAACAAAGCTGGTGAAGGGTCTGGAGAACAGGCCCTATGTGGAGTGTCTGAGAGAGCTGGGGTTGTTTAGTCTAGAGAAGAGGAGGCTGAGAGGAGACCTCATTACTCTCTACAAGTACCTGAGAGGAGGTTGTGGAGAGGAGGGAGTTGACCTCTTCTCCCAAGTGACAGGGGACAGGACGAGGGGGAATGGCCTCAAGCTCTGTCAGGGGAGATTTAGGCTAGAGATTAGGAGGAAGTTTTTCACGGAAAGTGTCATTGGGCACTGGAATAGGCTGCCCAGGGAGGTGGTTGAGTCACCTTCCCTGGAGGTGTTTAAGACACGGGTGGATGAGGTCTTGAGGGACTTGATTTAGTGTTAGATAGGAATGGTTGGACTAGAAGATCCGATGGGTCCCTTCCAACCTGGTTATTCTGTGATTCTGTGATTCTGTGATTCTGTGATAATACTGATAGGTATTAATACTATGCAGAAAAGCAGATGTATAGTAGTAATTTATGAATCATTTCATATATTTAAAACAGAAGAAATGTGGGGTGTTTTTTATAAATGTGATAATAACAAGTTTTTGAAAAATAAAATTTGGAGACATACAAGTTCCAAAAGTTATAGGAAATAAAAGGAGATTTTGGAAAATAATAGTTAGAGAGGAATTTGCAGCGTAAGATTTTTCTTCTAACCAGTATTCTGGTTTCACAAAAGGTTTGTGAAAGCAAAAGTGATTCTACAGTAATATTTGAACTCCTAAATATTCAGTTCATCATAACTGAGCATGGATAACTCTTATTTGTCTCCTAAAATTTCTGGCCTTGGAACCACTATACACAGAAAGTAACCTCTTTCAGCTAGCCATTTTTTTACATGTAAATTTGAGATATTGGGTTTATTAAGCGTTATTGCTTCAAAAATGGAACTTTGTGAGATTTGACTGAAAGAGACAGCGTTTAAGGAGAATAAAATGTATGACACAGCACTTCAGAATTTTTGATGAATGAGTCTGCAAATCTGTCCTCCTCAATCTTCATTCCGTGGAATAGACAAAAAATGTAGAACACTATGAGCTGCACAATCAGTCAGGCCAGTAACAATTCCCAAAACACTGAAAACACAAGTGTTTTTCACATGCAGGCTGGATATTTTCTATAGTAGAACTTTAAAAAAAAAAAACCTTAAGCTTTAATTTGGAGACATATACATTGCCAAATGTACATCTGCAGAGCTCATCTTTAACCACAGACTTTGCAGAAGCCCAAGTTTTGACTTTGTTCTTTGAAATTTGAAGATAAAACATCAAGCACATCAAGAAATATAGAGATAAAAAGATGGGGACTTAAAAATAGTACTCAAAATTCTCAAGGACAAAATTTTATGAGATCATTTATCTAGACAATTACATTATAACATAAGAAATAAACTTTCTAGAGCAGTGAAAAAATAAACCACGGTGATGACTACCGTTAGAACTGAAACAGTACTGTATTTGTGAAACATTTTCATAGTATGAATGAGGTCAATTTGCAAGCTGTAAGTATTTTATTCTTCCTTTTTGGTATCTGGAGTCTCTGAGTGTTCTCTTCTTTCCTGTTGTTTTGTTTCTGACTGCTGTATCTGCTTGCAGGGTTTTCCACTACTGTATCCTCAACAAACCCTTCAAAAAGTCCTGTATGCTTTGAAAACCACAGATCTCATCTTAGGGAGCTCATTAATCTCTCCAAACCTGGATGACTAAACAACACCTATAATCATTTGTTTCTGAGCTGAATAAATCTTTCCTTTGAAGTTTTCATGTTACCACCCTCTGTCATCCAGAAGCAGAAACCTCCTTCAATACACGCAGCTCCCTTTTCGTACAACTACCATATTATAAACAAACTCTTTCATGACTTGCTCCATATTTCAAACATTTCTTGCATACATCTTCCCACTCATATGTCTGTAGTTTTCTTCTAAAACCTGTCAGTCAAAATAACTCCTTCACATAAAGCTGAATAAAACACAATTTACAGTGTTTCTCTAACATTTATATGTAGTTCATATGTTCTATATGCAAGCACATTTGTATATATGTATGTAAACATATATATTTATGTTCAGATATGTGTATCAATTAAAAACATAAATAATACCAAAGACTGAACATATGTAGATGCTTTGTTTAAGTCATTTAAAAGAAAAATGAAACTTTGTATTGGTTCTAAGTTTGACTACACAGCTATGCCTTTTACCTGATTAATCCATCCAATCACAGAATTGTTTCTCTTCATTTTGCTATCATTTACATTTTGCTATCATTTATGTTTTTTACTCACTCTATTTAATAAAGCTTTCTAATATAGACACTAGTTTTTATCCTTAAAGCATCTAGTAAATTTGTAGCTGTTGTAGGCTAAAAGATACAGCCTAACTTGAAATCTCTATTGGAAATTTTCTCTAATAAAAAAGAAATAGTGTAACAGAAAAGAGTAGCACATCCACTCTCAAGCTAACTCTTAAGGTCAAATGAGATGAAGACTCTGGAAATTTCTGTGAAGTTAAGGTGATTCATGGTGTATTGTTTGTTCACTTCTAATCTCCAAATATTGAACCTTTTCCACAACAACAGCAAATACTTTTCCCCCCTGTTTTCTAAACTGTCTACAGGCTCTTGTATCAAAGCACATTTGTTTGAACTCAAACTTCGTGTCTTTTATTTTCATCAACACTCAGTTGCCTTCAATTTTCTTCCAAAAAATCATCTCCTGTTACACAAATTAAGAAGAGATTTCAGGTGAATCAGCTACATTAGACAGGAATTGTATAATTAAATCAAATCCATATGGGAGCACTAACTACAACATTAGCAGCATTCAGAGGTAAACAGAAATTAAATATCAAACAGTATAAATATCCATTAAAAAATCCTTTTATATTACTGAAATCATCTCTGCTTTCCTAAGGGCATGAAATTATTAATAAAAGCTGGTTTGGATGTAGCTTTGTTGATACTTGCATGAAGTCCCATTCTTGTGAACGGTGCCTGGCTTTCTGCAGGATCCTGGCATGGTCACAAGCTGCTAGAAATACCAGCTAGTACTGAACCAATCCATCAAAATATTTTCCTCTATCACCACTGTATTATTTTATGAAACATCAAAATGAGATGCTGCACTTGCATCTGCTGTAGTAAGATACAGTGTATCACCCAGGTGCAGAGCCATTTGAGTGCAATGCCCATGGGTATGCTCGAATCAGGACTGTTCTTTGGAGGCTAACTTTGCTCTGAGTAATTTGGAGTCTTATCAAAAGCCCATTGAAGTAAAAGGAAATATTCTCATTGATCTCAGAGGGCTTTGATCAGGCCCATGGTGAGCATGTACTTTAGCAGTCTTTTAGTGCTCTTGCAAGATGCACAATCAAATGAATGCACTTATTTTTTTGAGTAAAAATATCATTGAAGTTGATACAGTCCAACTGACCAGAGTCAGAAATGAAAAAGTAGCTTTGCAAATGGAATTTGGCGCATGAAAGCCATTTTAGTTGCTAAAGTTCAACCTTTAGGCAAGTAGGGATATTAACAGTTGTCTTTACCTAGTTGTTGTTTATGTCTTAAGTCTGTCGGTTCAAATGTTTCTGCTGGTGAGGTCTCCTGGGCATGTAATTATCACTGTGGCATAAAACTGTAATGCAAAACCATCTTCTGGTGCCAAGGTGTTTTTTGCTAGTTCCCACCTAAAACATCCTGATGTTAATGAAATAGATGTTTTCTACCAACCTCAGAGATGTGTTTTAATGTGCCTTCATACCATAGCTAATTATTCCCCATCATTTTGTGCACAAAATCAGTGTATTTCATGTGTGCAAATCAGGAATGAAGCGTTTCTCTGTTAACGAAATTTATGTGTGGGCCTTCCTACAGTCACTGTCAAACCATATCATTCAACTAGAGAGGGATTTAAATGTCACCCACTCTTCTTCAAGGTTTTAATATGATACAGTTCTCATTATAGGATTATTGTGAAGAATGAGCAGAGGTAGTCCTTTCCTGGCCTTGTTTTTCAGAGGACATAACTGTTCATCTCCTGGACACCCCAAGGGGATTCTTTTCCCAACAGCATGCTGTTTACATAAGGAATCTTCTCTCCCTTAAAAGATTCTCAGGGAACTTCCATCTCAGATTGCTGATCTATGAAAATCTTTTTTCAAAGAATAAATGTGTGGGAAGTTATGAATTTCATAGTAAGATGTAAGGAAAATACTGCAGCAGGGGTCAGTGTTGTGAGTTTGCATTGTGTTTACCTTTGAGCTTGCCTCAGCTACCGTGTCTGTTAAGTTACACTCTTTGAGGAAGCTGTTTTACATTAAATTCAAGGGGTACAAAGGTTAGTATTATGTGATCCACTGACTGCGAAGAAGAAGCATTTGGTCTCCTGAAGAGTGTTTTTAGCATTGATTTTACGACCAAAATTATTTGAGAGATACACTGATACAGGACTTCTCTGGAAAGAGAAGTGGGAATTCTTGCCTCTAGCTGGAGTAGCCTTCAATCTTTTTTTAATGAAGTGACCTAGTAAGGAAACCTAAATGAACACTAAGAATATGCTAGTAAGATACAATAGCACTGGTTGCCCTAGTGAAGCATTTTGCAACGTAATATCCAGAGATTAAGCAATTTAGTGATGCTGCCGGAGTATTTAAAGTGGAAATGAAATCACATTTTTCATATCTTTGCTTCTGAAAGACAATTTTTTGTATTTTTTCCAAGATTTCATGTCTATAATTAGCTCTTGACTTCACATGTAGAAACTTCGAAATGCAGTCAATATTTCAGAACAAAAATCAGTGGTGTTCTACATAACTCCAAATATCCAGTCAGTAGCACATTATGTAAGAAGTACTTAGGAATACATATACTAAGGTCAGTGTTACACAGTTGTCATAAAAATAGAGAAAACTGTGGGGCAAATTATCTTTTTCTTGTTATCATTAGCAAAGCTTAATTTCTACAGCAGTTCATTCCTCACATAACATAGTTAGTCACAGATGCCAGCCCCTGTGATTTTCTTTTACTCTCTTTTTGCTAGTTTTGTATTCAAACAGATAATGGAGAAAAATTTCAAAAGCATCAAAATGACTTAGGAACCTGAAAGAGACAGTTCAAAACTGGTTCACGCACACCGAGTTTCTAAGATTCCTAAAGTGATGGACAAGCATCGCGCAGTGTTTTTAGAAGTGCTCAGACCCAGTCAGGAAGTCTGAGACTAACAGGGTAACTTTGGCTACAAAATAATATGTGAACATTTATCTAGAGCTTCTAATTCACTCTGGAGAATTTTAATGTGCTACCTGTAGTCCTTTCTTCCTCTAAACTTAAACTTGGGTTTGTGTGGGGGTAACTTTGAAGAGGTTGCTGTTTTAGAAATAACCCTCCCTTCAAAGATTTTTGATAAGTGAAAATTTTGACAAGAGTTGTGCTAGGAGGGAAAAAGCTTTGAAAAGGGCAATAGGTACAGAAAAAGACAAACCCCAAAACAACAACAACAACAACAACAAAAACTTCAAAGAAGCCTGTGATTTGGAGAACAAGCTCTAAAATGATCTTTATGACAGAAGACGATGTTAATTGGTTCTGCTTTCTCTGACTGCTGTTTATTTTTCCAGGTTTTTATTACTGGGTGTTTTGTCTCCAGCTTGGTTTGTGGTTTTGCTTGTTTCCTGTGTGAGTGGGTTTGGGTTTTTTTGTTTGGTCTGGGTTATTTTCTTTTTTTTTTTTTTTGTGGTATTTATGATACAGTCTGTAGTTTGGTGTAAGACAGTGGAGCACTACCTACCAGTCCTTTACTGTGGAAACAGAGGGATAGAAAACTGTGTCAATATTGTCAAATAGAACAAGGCTGGAAAATAAGAGTGGACCCGTTGAGACTGGTAATCCTGTACTAACGTCTTACCTGAAGGAATATGCATAAAGCAACAAACTGGTCTTTTTAGTAGTAGAAGGACATTTATACAAAATCTCTGACCCACTCTGCACCACTGAAAACCCTGCAGGTGAAATTACCAAGTATTCCAATGTGATTGTTATTTGCACTTGATAGGTTTGGGGTCAGGTGAGATTTAAGGGTTGGTTGGTTTTTTTATTTGGTTGGAGGTGTTGTATTGGTGCTGTGACAATAGAAGATGATAAAATATTTGCCTGAGTGACTAGCTGCACACAGTCCGATGTAGGAATTTACTATCCACTTTACAAACAATGTTTCATCCACTATTCTGGTATTGAATTAGTAGTAAGAAATTGTGTACATTTAGTTCTGATGACCATTGAGAACATAATTTTGGCTTTTCCTGCTACTGATTCTGTAAAGAGAATCATTAGCAGTCAGGCATTCCTCCATAAAAATCCCTTTGTTCCAGCACAGAAAACTTCATTCCACAATGATGGACTTCTGATGCTCTACTGCAGCTGATTAGATACAGCTGTACATACATTAGCCGTGGCATCTAACCTATAGTCACAAAAAAAACCCCAAAAATAATTTTCTCCCTCAAGTGGTCAAAGCTCATTCAATGTTAGACTATTATTTATCTGTCTGTCTAAAATCGTGCCATTCTTTGCTGCTACAGCTCAGTGACTTCGTGAGAGGAAGACATGTGTCTTTAAAAATTCTGTAATGGATCATGCACTGGAGTACAAGGGCATTCTAGGAGAGCAAGAATCTGTATGTGTGATTATTCTTCTTTTAAGAAAAAATTCTACATCTTGTCTAGAAAATTGGCAGCTAATTTTGCTGCCATCCACATCAGCAGCCATTTTAGGCTATGCCTATTCTTTCCTAAGATTAGTACATTCAGCATCAATGAATACTAAGAAGACAGTGATGTACCACAGTGAAATCCAAGTCTGAGGTGGCATCAGGGTAGTTTTCTAAGAAGGCAGTCAATGACAGACTGAGCTGCTCAGCAATACTAAGGTTAAGTTCAAATGCTTGAACTATGTATTTAGATGCCTAAGTTTAAAACATAGTTTCATGTTGTGTATTTCACAAATGTACATTTACTAAAGCATCGCTTCATTGTGGCATGAAGTTCAGAAAAAAAAATTCTTGCTTATAAGCACTAAAAAATACAGAAATACTCCAACATTTTAAAGTTGACAAAAAGTATGAATTATCTATACAGTAGTTTTACCTACAATTGCACTGTATAAGTTGATTAAATTATACATGCAATGTCCTTCTAAAGCTGAGCATTGAGAAAGACAATGCAGCTTAATAAACTCTTGGACCAACGTAACTTAGTCTGGTTACTGAGTTCATATTTTAAGATGAGAAATATCAGTTTCTGAAAATCGACAGATCTACAAATGTATATCAAGGTTCTTGCATATTTTTTCTGTCACTACAGATGGTGCAGTTCACTTCACTGGAAGTTTGATTTAAATCTCTGAAAGTGATACAGTCAATATTGAATTCAGGCACTCATTTGCGTCACACAAAAATAAGACTGTATTTAATGAAAAAATTTCTTCTGAAGTAGAAAGTGTAAATGAGAAAATAAAAAACGTAAGCAGAAATAACGTCAGTAGGAACTGAGTAATCTATTCCTAGGTGCCAGAAATATCTACCCACCTTCAGTTCTGTATCTACAAATTCAGGTAGCAAATGTTGAAATTTCTGGTTAAAATTTAAATATTGAAACACTGAAATAAATAATAATAAATCTTGAAAAAATATATATATATTACAGCTCTCTAAACCTTCCTCTTTACAAAGGCAATTTTTGCTGAAGTAAACAAATAGCTCTAATACAAGACAATGTGAGCAGGTATGTTAAAACACTCTATATAAAGTAAACCTACTACGTTCCTCTTTGACTACCACCTCAGGACACGGTTAAGTTTTGCCTTATTCCATATTTGAATGTGAATTTAATAAATCATTGTTTCTTCTCCTCTTCTCATTTCAGTTCCAGCACTGATCCCCTAGCTGCATTGCTCCATATCTGCTTGGGTAGACATGCCGTGAGGAAGCTTAAGGAGCTAATCCACATTAAAAGAAAGAGTATTAAACATATTTGAATTTGTGATTTGTATTTATATTTTTAATGTAAGCTTCTAAGTATTTTGCAGGTGAACCCCAGAGCCGTTTTTGCTCACACAACTAAAACTGTGGTAGACCACATGTGATGAAGGGTACACTGTGGAGAAGGGTTAGGAAAGAAAAAAAAATTAAGATCTTAAGCCAGTTTTCCCTCTAGGCTGTCTGGAAATAAAAACCCTGCTGCTGATTTTCATCTTAGATTGGTATAGGACATTATAGTATTTTTCAGTTTATTTTACCAAGATTTTACATATCCATAGAGCATAGAAAATCTTTTGAAAACTTACTAATGGTTCCCAATCAGTTCTGAGTTAAAAATAGTAATATAGGGAATTAAGCTATTTTATTAAAAATTAAAAGCTTATGTCAAGGTTAAAAATACAAGCATGAAACAAAACGGGAACAATTATGCTTTTTTATAAAATAAAAACTGAATGTAGATTTTCATGCAAGTAATATGAAATAGATTAAAAATTTCTGAACATTGTTGGATATCTTTCTAAAGTTTCTTGGTTTAGTGTTTGATAGGAATGGTTGGACTCAATGATCCAATGGGTCTCTTCCAACCTGGTTGTTCTATGATTCTATGATTCTATGAAAGTTATTAGTAATGTAGTTTTGGGGGCTTTTTTCCTTATTTTGGTGTTATATTTTCACATACCACATTCAGGAGAAAACAAACCATCAAAAAACCCCAACAGCTATAGCTAAATATATTAGCAGATGCCTATAAAAGTTCATTTGTAGAACTTTATAAAATGGCAATAAGAAGTGATGTTATGTTACTTTAATTACCCAGCATTCAGAGATCTGGCATATGAATCCTTTCAAACCACTTCAGAATAAATACTGTTGAGCATACAAATATTTTTGAGTATACCTTATTTCAGCCTTTGGATTAATATCTGATTTTTCCCCTCAGTTCTTTCAAAAGTCTGTAGTACACATGCAAAAAGATAGAGTGTTGGAGATTGACATCAATAATATCTTTTTCTTGGTGCTCTATGATTTTGTCATTCTGTAGGATACTATCTTTCCCCATAAGCCAAGCTTAGTCAGATATTGATGTACACTATGATATCTATAGAGACTTTCACATCAATAAGTCCCACTTTAAAGCACAACTGTAAATCTGTTGCTTTAAATTGCATAGACTTTGAAGCTGGCAAGCATGTCCCTCCATGGATAGCATGCAGTATGCCAACATAGAGTACCCAGGACAGATAGAATTTCTACACTTGAAAGACTCCAGTCATGCTCTCTGCAGCACACAACATGTTTAGACCATCAGCATTTCAATGTGCTCTGCCTCACTTCATCATTTTGTGTGTGCAGAAAGCACTTTGTTTTCTTGGTGTGTATTTTCCTCTCTTGCTAAATAAAATTTTCCTACATAGAAAAGAAGAAGGCAAAATACAAAGTACAATATAACGAGCCTCCAAATAAAGAAACATATACTTAGCAATATGTACCAAAGGCTATTACCAAAAATTATAGAAGTTACAAAAGAAATGGAAGCTGATGATTTATTAGTTGTTGGTACAAGTCCTAGACAGATCAATTTGCTGAACATTACTACAATTTAAGGATAATTTCTGTTTAAAGTCTGTTTACCTTAAAATTAAAACAAGATCTTCTAGGCCTTGCCTTGTAAGACTTGTGAAATCTGCCTTATTATTACGGGGTGGTTGATTCTTGGTAAGGGATTTTTAGAACTACAGTGATAAGTCAAGACCTGAGAATTCTGGGTTCAATTTTCAGCCATTTTACAGACTTCATCTGTCTACTCCAATTTATGCACTTCTTCATTTTCCTCAATTAAATTTACAGTTAGAATATTTCTATGAATTTTCTATATAGATTTCCATAATGGTGAGCATATTCCATCACAGCATTGCAGGAATTGCCTTCTGGAGGTTCTTCTTTTCCTTTTTGTAATGAAGGCATTTAGAAAGATTGATTATGTAACTTAGACACCTTAGTTGAACCCCCAAATTTAGGGAATATGAATGTATTTCTCAACATATATTACTTACTGAGGAAACTCTGATTCATATTTTTTTTTCCCCTGACCCATTACAAGTTACTCTTGGGTACTATAGTGCCTTGGAAACCTAGTTTTAAAGCAGAGCTCCACTGTAAAAGATAGCCTACAAACAAAGAATAAAACAATAATCCTTGCTCCAATGAGGTGGGATAAGAAGTAAATATAAGAAGATAGATGACAGAGTACAAGAAGGGAATAAGACAGTTAGTCAGTATGATAGACATTGTATTACAGCAATTGTATTCTTACTTTCCATGCCTTTTGCAGACATTGTGAGAAAAAAATTGAATTACAGGAAACTTCTGTTAGTGAGAGGCATGTCTCACCACTAGAGTAAATGCACTTACTCAAAAATTTGTGAGCTGGGGAGAGAACTTGAGGTAGGTGCTGGGAGTAAGGATTTTGGAAATGGAAAAAGCCAAGGAAAGCACCTAAAACTGAAACAAGTAACATAATCTGATGCTATAAAAGAACACTAAGAAAATAAAGCAAAGCTGAGCAGGGAGATAACAAAAGCAATGAGATAGCAAAATTGTATTCACAGCAAAATCGTAAATGACTGTGAGTAAGACAGACCAAGAGGGTTTGTCAGAGGGGTGGAAAGTACAGTCACTAAGACAGGAAACAAAATAACTGGAAATGCTTTGAAGATTTAGCTATGTTTTTAATACACAGAGAAAACGGCAATTGCTGAAGCATAAGACATACAAACAATAAGCAAGATAAGCTTCTTGAAAATCTGTATTATTGATCACAATTAAGCATTGTTAATAGCAGGCTAATTATTTAGGAATAATTGTAAATGAAGGGGTTTGTTGTAGAGTACATGGTGAAATGTATATGCCATGCACATTCCCAGTAGACCGATGACCATATCTTGATTTGGATTCTTTCATAGGCAGACCAGACAAAATCGTCAGTCTGGATCTCTCAGATTATCTTAGCTGTCCCAGTGTCGTTGGTAATTTATAACATTTTCCATCATTGTTATGCATTATTTAAATCTGTGAATCATCTTGAGATAAAGACAGAAACTGAGTAAGAGGTTGGATTGAGACTTGGTAAAAAAAGATAGATCTAGTATCAGTTACCTGACACATCTGCTTTTCCTTACTGACCTTATTTATGAAAGAAAACATATGAGAATTGTTACTATAGGTCATAGATTCATTTATTCATGACTCCCTTTTTCAGGTTAAATTTGCTCCTGGAACAACTGTATCAGCAAAGAACAGAGTTTGGAAAAAGTTTACGATACTTACATATGAAAATATTAATTGACAAGAGTGAACACACCGTCGCCACATTTCAACTAACATCTCATAATCCTGAAAATAGCTTTTTAAACTGAATTTATACAGATTGCTAATTAAAAGTGTAGGCAAGTGTAATCCTAAAGGGACTCAGATATATATGTTTGTTTGCATCAATAGTGCACAATAACATAAAATACCATACATATTTAAGAACAGAACACACAAAGTTTGGTACTTGATGGATTTGATGACCTAAAAAGTCTTTTTAAGCCTAAACAATTTTGTGATTCTGTGACTGTACTGAATGCATATTCAGGACATGATACTCTGAGCTGTAAAATAGAATCACAGAACGAATCAAGCTGGAAGAGACCTCAGAGGGTCCTCTCATCCAGCCACCCCTGTTTAAGTAGGGCAACCTACTAGGATATAGGTCTCCTGAGCTTGGAGATGGTGATGCCTTTCTTCCCTCATGGACTTGATCCCAGAGGACTCTTCCAAGTATATCTTTGAAGCAGACAAAGTCTGCTTTTTTTTTGAATTCCAGGGTTGTGAGCTTTCTTTTGACGCTCTTCAATCAGGATCCTCAACTCCACTTTCTCATGGGCTTTGCAGGCAAGGCTACCTTTCATCTGAACATCCTCAATGAGCCCTTCCTTGTTGATGACTGTAAGGTCCAGAATTGTAACACTCCAGTCATGGGAGCTATCCTATTGTACCCCCAAGATCCCAACAGTATCATAGCCCTGAAACTGTACACAGGCCTCTAACTCAGCACGCTTATTCCCATTACTGTGTACCTGAATTTACAGGCACTTTAAAGAGACACCTCAGCATGCTGAGTTCCTGGCAAGCCTTTGGGGAATTTTACCATAATGATGCCTTGTAGGCACTTCTCTTTGTCAGTTCAAACCCCTCCTTATCAGGTCAGGCATCTCTTTGGCAAAAATAGCTTTGCCCTGCTTAGTGAATTAAATGACATTTCTCCCAAGCAGGCATGATCTTTAGTGTCCCATGATCACAGAACCCAAACCCCTTTCACAAACAGCAGTTCTGCAGCCAATTATTGACTTGTGCCATTCTCCTCACACAGTTTTCCCTCACCAGTAGAATTGAGGAGAACACCACCTGGGATGACAAGCTTTTGATTTCCATACGTAGAGCTCTGTAGTCATTTATTCTATGATCCAGGATTTCCTCAACAGTATTTTTTGTGCCTGCATGGAACAAAAGCATATAGGGTGTAGTTGTCAGAGGACCATCAGTCTTTCCACAAGATCCGAGATCCTGGTTCCTAGTAGGCAGCAAACTTCACCAGGTGACTGATTGTTTTGACATATGGATGCCTTTATTACTTGCAGCAGGGAGTGTCCTGTTTTTATGACTCCATTTCTTACATGTGTTTGGATTAGGTGGAGCACGTCCTTTATTTGTAGGCACAGCTGGATTCTCTTTGAGGATGGTGACCCTATTCTGCAGTTGTAAATAATTAGAAGGGGTAGGAGCTTTACTCATCATGTCAGAAAACATCAGCTTCCACCATTCCACTTTTCCATAATTTTTACTAACATTGATAGTGAGTGTAGATACCACCTTCTTCTGTCCCACAAATGGGTTGTGATGCTTTGAAAGATGCCAAGTTTCAGAGAATATCCTATCTATTTCCTTTTCATGTTTCGTGATATTCATTTCTTCCCTTAGCAACTCTACTGTGCAGCACAAGCCTTTCATGACAGTGCACTTCCTGCAGTCTAGGGGTAAATTTCTCCTGGCTTCAGAGACAGGCCCCAGGCACTCTCTCCAGTGTGGGACTTGTAGGGATGCAACTGCTGCCTGAGGCTGCCTGTGTTGAAGCCTCTAGCCTTGCAGGGGCAGCTGCTCCAACATCTACTGAGAAAACCTCCTTGTGGAATGTTACTACCATGCATGAGACAATTACAGCAGCACAATTTCACCTGAGGCCCCCTTCAGCTTCCCCTTCTTCTCCCCCCTTCAACACCACTTCTTTGCAACTTTCTGGATAATCCATTGCCTGCTTTTGTTATCTGTACTCAGAACACATTAAACCTATATATCCCAAATTTGAGAGCATCAAGAATTAAATTTGCTCAAAGATAACTTGGAATATAATCTTATATTCTTGGAAACACTGAAGAAACCATTACTGTTTAGCTTCATGTAGGTTTTTTTCTGTTCCATTACTCTGTCTTGTAAAAGGAAAGAGTTCCTTCTTCAGGACTGTATGTCTGAAAGTTGAGATGAGCAATTACTTTGGTACTCAGGACATTGATGAGAGTGAGTTTTCACACCAATATATAATTATTAGAAGGAAAGGTGAGAATTTCTTCATTCCAGACTTTTTTTAAGCTTATTTAAGGAAATGTACAAAGCAAAACCTCAAGTCGAAATTTTGTTAAAGTGGAATTAAAGGATACATGGAAAAAAAAAACTAGTGAAAGGGATAATGAAAGAGGATACTAAGGATAGTAAGAAAATGAAAATTAAGGCAAGATAAAATGTCTCAGGAAACTGAGTTGTGATAAAACCTACAAGAAAGCCTAACATCTGGAAAGTTAAACAGAATTGTCACTTGAACTAAGTTATCCTTGCTTGTATAGGTTTTATGATTCTCTTACCTCCTTTGCTGCCAAATACCATATAAAGTATACTTACCAAAAATTTCAGATTGTATGAATCATTATTTCATGTTTAAATCAAAGGATACTTTCCTCTGTATAGCAAATAAAGCATACAGATAGGTTTCACCAGTTGAATAGACAGACACTTGTAAGTGCTACCTCAAGATGTGATAACACACCAACTTCCAGGTCTTTTTCTTCCAACAGAATCTTCATCATGCAGATGATCTCTGGTTTATGTCCTGAAGGCCTTGTGTCATGGGATTTGCAAAACTTTGGTGTGGATCATTTGGGCCCCTCAGCTTCCTCCTGCTTGGAACGTGGTGATGGGGAGGGTCTTCCCTGTGTTGCAGAGCTAACAGCTGTCATCATCAACATGATGAATCCCATTGTTACCTCCAATCTGGATGATTTACACAGTTGCTGCAAAGAAAGGAGATTAAGGAGACAAAAATTCTTCTGGAGACCTAACTGTGGAGACACAGACTTCCTCCTTCTGTGCAATTCTTCCTTGCCTCACCTTCACCAAGCACTGGCTACTGGACCCAAAGGCCATAACAGAAGTTCTGAAACATTGCATCAGCTTTTTTAGGCTTTTTTGCTCTTAATTTTCTTTCTATTTTCTTCACGTTTTAATGAGAGTCTGTGCTCCTCTGAGGAGTAAGTGGGAATTTTAGATTTCCCAAGAAGGACAAATGGATGGTGTTTTTTGTTTTCACATCAAAAAGTATCTAGAAAGTGAAAGCGGTTATAAGATAGGCTTTACAGGAGATTTATAACTTTCTGGACTGGAAACTGGAGGACAGTCAGATTAATTTGAAATAAATCAAATAGCACTAGATGCTTATGCTCAGATAACTGAATTAAACTGTAAAGTAGGAGAGAACGCAGCTGTGGCTGTAGGTTCTTACTGGTAGAAGTTTGCAGGTAATACAGGTAGGTTTACTAAATTACCATTATGATCACTCAAGAGAAAGGAATTCATCTTGACCATCAAGTGAGGTCACTGTTTGTATCTGATGACACTGACGATCTTAAGTTGAGCTCCTACTTCTAGTGAGGTGAACATGCATCTCAGCCCCCAGTTTCATCCCACTTAATTTTAAGGATCGATTTAAGTCATTTATGCACCAGAAGAGTAAAGGTAGGGATGAGGCGTACACAGTTGGAATTCCGGTAAAACAGTAACAGAAAAACAATGGTTAGGTAGACTCATCTATTGCCAAATAGGTGCAATTTGTTACACTAAGTGTGCGTTTGTGTGTGTATGTGTTGCATTTGCTTGCACATATGTGCGTCCCTGTTGATATTCTATGTATATTTTATGTATAAACATGATAATATGACATATAATTACATCTAAATATATTATTTATGTTTTTATAAATGTATGTATTTAAACTTATAAGCATATGTTTATTTGTGTGCTATATAATGCAAAGATATTTTGATGTCTCTTGGATACGTATTTATAATATATAGTTTAGTTTGAGAACACAGATGGATGTCAACATAACCTTCCTGTAGCATGGACTATGGGATATAAAAATAGCTAAACCTCTTTTGAAAGGTGTATGATCTTAATAGTCAAGGAAGATAAAGAAAACTGGTAATAAGCTAATAAGAATTTTAAAGGAGAAAAAATAGTGTATGTGTCCTTACTTACTTTTTATATGGTAACCTCACCACACACTCTGCTTTGTGTTGCTACCTTGCCAAGTCTGCTACACAGCCTTGATTTATGACAAGTTCTTTCTTGTTTTATTACCAGCCATGAAGAAACACTTCTTGTCTTTGAACGCAGGATGCTTTAAAAAAATAAAGAAATGGGCAACATACTATATTTGCCCTACACCAAGTTCCCAATTTTTTCTACCCGCTCCAGTAGGAGAATTTATCTTGTGCCTCTTACAGGATTATCATATACAATTGCAGTTATTTTACCTGTGTGCATAATCATATAGTATTAGTGTTCTGCACAAATAGTAAGACTACAAACCACATGATCCCAATATGTTTTGCTATAAAATAGATTCATTAAATATAATCTATCCTCTTCTTTTCATTACTAGACACTTAGCCTGGGAAGCAGTCCTTGAACGGGAAGAGAAAACATATGACAACTGGTAATTTGAAAGAGCTGGATCTGCTTCATTGAACAACAGCATTATCTGAGATAGACCTGAAATCCAATAGTGAACTCATAGGTCAGACAATACTAGACCTCCTTCAAATAAGAGCATTTTTATTTCTCTAGAAGTCTGTGTGTCATGTTCCCCAAATTAGTAGAGAGAAGATGGGAAATACAGAGCATGAGAAGCCTCTGTAAAAACACAGCAGAAGGAAAAGAAATCATTTAAATCTCTCTGGACCAAACTAATTATGAAAAGAAGACAACTAATGTCTAAAATCATGAGTAATTTTCTACATTAAGATAAATAACTGAGTTAACTGATATGTAATAAAAATTTAAGATAATAAGCGCCTAAGTGTAATGTAAGATGTAGTGGGAAACACTCTTAAAAGGCATATGAAGTGACAAAATGTCCCTGTTGTAGTTAATAGATTATAAATGGGATTCCTCAGAGTTAACCTCTCACCTGTAGGTTTCAGGAAAATGCTAAAGATCTTTTCAGAAGACTTGGGTAGGGAGGGATAAGAACTAGAATAATGATGGTTAAAATTGTTCTACAAGGTATGACACAGATATAATGAAAAAGTGTAGTGGGTTCTATCTTGACCGTGAAGATACTGTGTATATATTACAGAAAAGGTCAAGGGACCTTTAACACTAAAACTAGTAAAAGATGAAGTAAACAGACTTGTGGTTCTTATAATGAAAATGTGCCTCATGTACTTCTATCCATTCCAGAGTGCTTTATTTATACAGTAAATACACTTAAGTAGAAGTGTGATGGCAAGAAACACTATTCATAGAGAAAATGTAAATGTCACTAAATGTAGCTATATGTCCCTCTACAAAGACAAGTAGGTTGAAACTTACTTTGTTTCTATCACAGTTGAGGAATTTCCTGCAAACATCTGAAAACTAATGTGAGTACTGTAAACCAATTCTTGTATAATTAGAATAATCACTGAAAATGAAATTCAAATCCTTGCACAATTTCTGTTAATTACAATATTTTTGTGAATTTTTTTCTTGCCATTTCTTTTCTACTCATTAATTTCAAAGAAGAATTCTATGTGTTTTTTGGACTTCATCACTAGAACACTAACTAGGTGTTTGCATGCCAAAATGTAGGTGTAGTTTGCACGTAAATTGTAATAGGTGAAAAATAAAACCATACTGGTTGTATTTTAACTTTCTAAACTGCTTCTGGACACGTTCAAAACAAAAGAAAACAAAGTAAAAAAGTCAAAACTAGCATATGCGTTACCTGTAATTTTTTTTCCTTGCATAACTATACTTCTCACTAAGCAGATAAAAATTCCATCTCTCTAGTATGGAACATGCAACAAAAAGTATTTCCATCTCCAGAGAGAAAGAGCAGGATTTCAATAGCTTATGTTTCTAGCCTGTTGTATTATAATTTTGCAGGCTCTGATTTGAGCATGCATATGCATTTATCTCTACACACCTGTCTTCATCTCTTTAAGCACATGCTTAAATCTTCTTGAAAAAGAATGCTTTCTACAAAAAAAGGTCTTGAGTGATGCTGTTTTCTGCTTCTGATACTGAGTTTAGTCAACAAGTCTTGCAAGTTGAAATTTAGAAAGAAGTCTTTTACTTTCAAATCATCTTACCACATCTGATGACTTTTCTCCCCACTTCTTTTTAGAGGGATAAAAATCATTCTTGATACTTCTAATAGTACGGGTCACAGACTTTCTTTCCCTACCATCCTTCTCTTTGATTGTTCTAGTGTTTACTGTTGTCACTGAGTTTGAATGTTAGGGATTCCTTCTGATTTTAAGAACACAAAGATTTTAATTTAATGAGAGCAGCTAGTATTCTGTTATTACATTCACAGATCTTTTGTTGGCTTTTATGGCAGTTGTTGGGGTTATAACACCATCAGTTTTGATGTAACTTTCACAGGAATGAAAAGAAATAATGTTATGGCAAACCACACACCATTTGTAGGTGATAAAGGATTCAATAACATAGAAGCGTACAAACAAAGCTAAGGACAAAGATGTGTTCCATTCCACATCTAAACCAATGAACCAACAAGAGCTTGTAAAACTTCACGGATTAAATTCACTACTAGAAGCCCAGCTGCCTGTAATCCCTAAAGGGACCTCTAGTACTGTCATCTGATTCAAAAGCAAAAATATTTTGGCAAATTTTACATAGCATAAAATTTGAGAAATAATGAAATAATTAAAAAAGACCAAGAATATGATATAAGGTAGGTATGACCTCAAAGATTATTTTTCTTAGAAAAAGGTAGAAGTTATATTATTTCCCATTGTGAGAAACGATCAGGTTTAGAGAATCTGAGGAATCTGACTATCCATAAGTCCATAGGACCTGATGAGATGCACTTCAGGGTCCTGAGGGAATTTGCAGATCTATTTGTCAAGATACTGTCCATCATGCTTGAAAAGTTGTGGCAGTAAGGCGAAGTCCTGTACCTATGTTGGGCCAACCCCTAGCACAAGTACAAGTAAATTAACTGAGAGCAGCCCTGCAATGAATTACTTGGGTATACTGGTAGAAAAAAAAGCTGGACATGAGTCTACAAGGTCCTTAGAAAGCTGTATGTATCCATGTCTCCATGCAAAGAAGAGCAACCATCATTTTGGGGGAAGTGATTCTGACTCTCTACACTGCTCTGGTGATATCTTACCTGAAGTACTGTGCCCAGTCCCAGGGTCCTCAGCACATGAAAGACATGGACCTGTTAGAAAGGATCTACAGGAGGGCTACAAAAATGATCAGAGGGTTGGAATATTTCTCACTCGTGGAAAGGCTGAGAAAGCAGGGTTGCTCAGCCTGGAGACAGAAGCCACTGTAAAGACACAATTGTAGACTTTCCATAGGAAAGATGACTTTCCAAGAAAGATGAAGACTCTTTACCAGAACCTGTAGTGACAGGGCAAGGGAAAATGGATTTAAATTAACAGAAGACCTTCCCTGTCACAACTTGAGGCCATTTCCTCTAATCCTATCACTTGTTACTTTGGAGAAGATACCACCATCCACCTCACTACAACCTCCTTTCAGGTAGTTGTAGAGAGCAACAAGTTCTCCCCACAGCCAATTCAAACCATTATATATAATTTTATGTTTCTATTAAAAGAAAAGTTAAAAAATATTCTAAGAAGCCAGCAACTTACCAGTTCCATGCCCATTTCTGATACTGAATGAAAGTCTGAAATGTAATTGTGATACCATGGATAAATCTTTTAATCCTTATTGATAAGGAGCAAATTGAATCTTGGCAGAACTAGCAGGGTGCTGCACTTCAAGGTACTAATTCCTCTTGTTCTCTGCTCTCAAAGTGATGTTGTGCAGTGCAAGTAACATCATATTCTTCAAAGCAGCTGACCTATATGGAGCCATATTACATTAAAATAAAATTAATTCTAGATTTGTATGACCAAAAAATAGGCAAAACATCTGGACAATTAACTAGAATATGAACCTAGTTTCAGCATGGTCAGAATGAGCCTGATTAAATGATAAAGGACACATGCAAATGGAGTTCTAATTCTTATCTCATAAATCACAGTTCAACACTTGCACATTTATTTACTTGCATTATCAATAATATGGCTTAGCATTTTATCACTCTACTGCATTCTCTTCCAAGTCAATTGCTTTGAATTACAATCTCATCAGGCAATATGATGCCTGATAGAGCAAACATGCATACATGCTTCATCAATAGAGTGGAGGTGATGTCACTCTAAAGTCAAGCTCTCTTCTGTATAATCATTGCAACTGGCAGTCTCAGGTGAGCTACTGCTCTGTGTGGAGCCATCCCTCTTATTGAAGCATGTCTTCATGATATTTGAAATCCCAAGATATTGTGAAAATTTTCATTTGAGATTTGGCTGTGATCCACTGACTGCCTTAAATACAATGGGTGAAGACCAAATGATAACACTATGTTTAGATTTGTGAGCTTATTCAAACAATATTGATGCTGTTGCTCTATCTGCCATTTCTGAAGAGGTATGGTCTTGAATGTTACTCTTCCCTGTATAGAATACAAGTGAAGAAGATATTTATCAACCTTGAAAATGTTAATTCTTTTGAAAGGAGGAATTGTAAAGCTTCATTCTCTTCCTTATTTTTTCAGTAAAACGGATACACAAGTTTACTATGGGATCCATCAGGAAAACTGAGCTATAAGACTTTGATTCTGTGAAAACACGAACTGTTATCATGTACCTGGTTCATTATAATCTGTTATTTATTGTGCCTGTGAAGCACTATTTATGTGAAGCACAGTTTGAAATAAATACAGTTACGTGTATCAATGAAATAATTTGTTCATTGCTTGTATATTATGGTTCCTTCTATAAATCATTTATTAATGGTTACTACACACTTAACAGAGATTGCATATATGTGTACATAATAAAATTTATACCATTTATGTATTTTATATATATCAATTCAGACCTTGAATAAAACCCTTCAGTCTTGTATTTGGGCATCTTTGCTGGTGCATTGATATTTCTGAGGTCAAAATCCTACTAGAATTTTGATTTCTAAGTGATGTTTGTCACTGGCTCAGGAAAAAAAAATTGCTATTTGTGAAATTAATTTTGTAGTTCAGGTTTATTTTTGGATGATGAAGCAAGAATTAGTCATTGATTAGAACATTCCTAATAATTTCTTAACTATCTAGACTGCAAAGGCGTAATAAACACATCTTCACACGCCAAATGTTTCTGAGCCAGGTCAAAAGCTCTGACAACATCCTGGCTTATATAAGCAGCAGAGTATGCAGTAAAACCTTAAACTATTAATATCTAGAAAAAATAATACTACATAAATTACTGCATTTACATACTTCTTAACTCTTACCTGTAGAAAGCTTTCCTGGTAGACTGTTTTAGTCAAAACCTAAGGATTTCTAGAGATTAGTTTGTAAGAAATCTTCCATTAAGCAGAAGGTGTAGTGTTAAGTATCTGTCATCAGCCGGTTTTTCAATGAGACTGAATTTATTTAATTTCCTATAGATTTCTTAATACAATTTTCAACATGTCTATGTTATTTCACTTTGGCAATCCCTCTTTTTATTTTCTCATTTCATCCAAAAACAGTATAAAACAGTCAATTCTGCAATTAGAAAACCTCCCCCTAGACTTAAAGTAGACTTGAATCCTAGTTGGAATAACATTGGAAGAGACACATCACCTCTAGTCAGGTGATTTATAAAGGACTAGTTCTTAATTTCAATCAGCCCATGACATATGTGTTAAAATCAGTGATTGAATGCCTAGCTAGTGTTAACTTACACAAATATAAAACTCAGAATTTATTAAGATGTCGTAGCCTTCAAATAATAAAGAGTTGGATACAGAAGCATGTTCATGTTCCTGTATATATAGATATATATGCACTGCAGAACTCAATATTTAATTGAATTGTAGAATATAATTTCTTGTGTATTTTTACTGTTTTGTCAGTTCTGTTCCTGATGTCTGATCAAACCTAAGTTTTATTTCAAAATTCTTAATCCTTAAATTGCTTCAAACTGTTTCTTTGTTGTGTTTGTTAACTCAAATTGCCATAAAAATGTTTCCTCCTTCTCCTTACGCATTTGGCATTTCTCCTCTGAAGCAATTGGGCTAGAGGCCAAAGCTGTAGAAGAATCAGTCCTGGATCTGTTACAAGTTTTTATACACAAGAACATTGTGATTTTAAAGTCTATTATCACATTTCTTTATAGAGCTAGAAATGGGAGACTCCCTTCTTGGAAATGAGAAATTCCTATTTTCCCAGCCACATTTTTAAATTACAAAAAGACATAGGAAGATAGATATTTAAAGTCATTATGCATTTTTTATGAACAAAAATGAGTACAATAGCATGATTTTTTTTAAAAAAACTAATATTTATTATAGCTTCTCCACCTGAAACATATAAAAATTTCTATTTGAAATCCCATCATGAAGCCCCTAATGCTGATGCTCCACAGCCTCTGCCTCTTTATAAACTAAAATCTGTCTTTAGATTCCTTTATGTAGTTTTCCCTTTTGGTGGGAGAAATGCAGATTTTAGGCCAGTTACTACTGCAACACAATCTGATTAGATATTTTTGCTCACAAAGAACAAAAATAGAATGATGTTTATGAACTACAGCCTCCATGAGTTACCAATAACATATTTAATTGAACAAAAAATTTAAATATTTCATTGGAATATTTTTACCCTCTACATCACACTTGGTATATAGAGTTTCTTTTTTTGTTTGCTTTTTTTTGGTAATAATTTTCTGTTAGCAGATTATTTAATATTACATTAGAGGTGATGACGGTTATCTAGAGAAGTATTTTAACCAAACAATTTTAACTCATCCTTATTCAGTTCTTTTTATTATTATTGGGGATTTCAGTAGTGACCAGGCACCTGGGAAATGTGAGAGAACTTAAATCTCTTTAATCCTGACAAAGACAGCTACAAGTTTCCAGAACCATTCTTATGTGCTATGGGTTTATGTCATTTCCATTTTGTTTTTCTATGAAGAAGCAGTTTTATATGGAAAATATGTGTGTGCTTATGTTATAAAACAGATAGCATTTACTGACTTAATGTTTGTACAGAAAATAGACACTTTGCTGCTTCTAACTTTCTCAGTCAAGCTACACTATTTTACATTAAATTAACATAGGGCTTCATGTTTAATATACTTGCGGGGGAGGCTGAATGAAAAGAAGGAAAAATTGCCCATGCTTAATAAAATTAGCATTTAATTTGTCCCACTAGATTTTAAAATCTGCACCTCTTTAGAGAAAAGATTGTGCTTGACGGACAGATTGCAAAGAGGTAGAAAGGAGAGAAACAACTAAAATATCTTGTTGAGGTAAATGGGATAAGACAGCTGAGCTTTTCTTTTTAGGGTCGGATTTTTTAAAAAATATATTTTGTTTCTTATATCCCATGAAGGAAGAACTTAGTTGAACTTAGAAATGGAGCCTAAAACCTCAATAAAAGTCAACAGTATTTAAGTGGCTTGTTTAAGCATTTTGAATGATGGTTTCCAGGATGGTTAAACTACTAGAACATCATTTTTATTAATATCTTAGTTTATTTATATCTTAATTCAGATATTAATAAAATAAAGAAGGTATAGTTGATAATTAACTGAATTCCCTTTGGTAATTAAACTAAACACCTTCGTGGAGACTCCTCCTGAACACCTCACAGTACTACTTAATATTTCTACAACATCTTCACAGACAACTGTAAGTAATCAGCATCTGATGATTTCTAGTGAAACATCTAAATAATCAGTTATAAACATAAAGCAAGCATAGAAAAATAGATTAATTTATTTTAGATGCATACTTAATTTGCTTATGTAGACATAGACATCTGAGGTAGCCTGCAATACCTGAGGCACTCATAGGAGGCTATCAGGCAGAATCAAGCCTTTTCCTCACAAAGTGGCCAAAAATACTAATGGGCACTAGATTTCTGTGTGTAACTAACTGAAAAGAATCCTTAGTGTCTTCCAGTAAGGACAGTTCAGTTGTTTACAATATCTGTTATTAACTCTCCACGAAAATAAGTATTCATTTTCATGCATGGGGGAGGTATATCAGATGAGCAGCGCTCATTTAAGGCGAAGTGTTAATAACATAAAGGCCGATTGCACATCACTGTGCCTGTATTGGATTGTCTTCTTTCTCTATTCTCTAAACACAGACTCAACTCCAACAGTATGCATGGCTAATACATCATACATTTTACAACTTATGCATCTGTTCACTCTCTTCAATGGTCTAAGCTTTGGACTCTTTGCTAACTGTGTTACTAATTTATCTATCTGCTACGCTCTTGTTACAGGAAGAGAAGGGGCAAATGGAAAGCCAGCTGGCAGATTGTCTTCCTGTTCCAAACAGACAGAGTGTAGATAAATACTTAGCAGTTAATACAACTTCTGACTCTGAGACATGGTTCAAGGCCAAGTTTTCATGCACTAATTGTGCTATTTCAGAAAAGCTTACCTCCTGGAAATAACCTGTTTGCTGGAGTGGCTAAAGAAATCTGTATGATTTGTCTCCCCAGAATAAATTATATTTTTGGATATAACCAATCAATTTATACTTAATACTTAACTAATCAATTTATCTTTATTTTTTTAAGAAAAGAAACATGATAGTACAGAATATATTCAGGCAGAGAAAAGGGTTCAGTTTAGAATGAAATTATTGAAAAAACAAAGTTGAAAGAAGGTTTGTTCCATTGTCATTTTTCTATCTTCTGGTGACTATTAGAGAAAAAAACATCTGTTTCCAGACTGTCCTCTCAGCAATACCACTGGAATGAGATGGATGGAGGTGAAAAACAGTAAAGAAGTTCTAGATTTTGCTATTAGGATAAAAGGTGCCAGAAGAAGTAATGGATCTAATTTCTTTTTGCTGACAGATTATTTTTTACTTTATTCCTAAGTTCATAGTGAGTAGACAGAGACAATATTTACAGACCTCCTAAACTGGAGAGTTGGGGAAATAAAAGTTTTCTGCGAGTCATTATTTTCAAGTCATCACTTTTGTTTCATTTGTTTTATCAGGTTCTTGTTTTCTTAACGTGATTGTGCAATAAAGCTGGATCTATGTTGCGCCTAGCAGAATGCTCCTCTGGCTTCCCTAGGAGCACTTCCTAATTGCTGGGATGGGCTGAGATGTACTGCCAAAAGTTCATTCTGCCTTACAGGTGACCAGTATTTAAGTCATCTAGCTATGTTTCCACCAGGTGATAATGAGAACTGATAATGGGCAAAGGATTTAAGTACACTGTGGTTAAGTAGACATTGAGAGAAATTCTACTTGCTATTCTACGCTGGCCATTTTTTGTTGGGAATACTTCCAGTCAGTTGAGGTCCAGCTCCAAAATAATTTTTAAAGATAAAGAATGTGTGTAGTAGCTCTTTTCTCCTTTGAATCATCGCTGCAGTACAGTTTACACAGCAGCATAGGAGTAGCCAACATGATGACTTAAAACAAGTTCTGAAAATACTATTACTCTATTTCATTTTTCAATTACAATTTTCTGAAAATCACAAGGGATTGAATCATCTCTCATTAAAATTAAAAGACCAATGAACTTTAATTCTATATAGCACATATTTCACACGACAAATGTAATGCATGGATCTTTCACGTTCTCTATCATCATCTTTTTGGTAAACTAAACACTCACTGAGAAGATCTCAAATACAAATTCATAAGCTATAGATTAAAATGCTTTTATTCTGTTAAAAATGTGTCAGAACTTCATTTTAACTTTCTGGTATATGATCCTTGGATAAATGAATAATCCATTCCCTCTGGCTTGTAATTAATACTGGAAGAAATATGAAAATAAACATTTTCTTTGAATACACTCAATGTGATTAGAATTTGTCTTAGTTATTAGGATGCATGACACATATTTATATTCCATCATTTCCACAAATAAATATTCTGGGGGAAAAAAGTAAAGTACCTGTATGTCACCTGCATGGTTATATTTAAGCAACTTCTCTTCCTTTGCCTGAAATGAAGTCCAAATTTAAATTTTGAGAGAGCAATGAACTTCCTTCTCAAGGGCTGATACGAAATGACTGCGTTCCCTGTAGTTATATAAAATGTATCTGGTACTAACATAGATCAGGCAACAGAAGAAAATTTATCAGGAAAGGATTTCTTAGTATACTTTCCTCATTGGTTTTCCAGTGACTGATCTTGCTAAATCAATACTCACTTCTGCAGGCAATCCTTTGCTATTTCTTACTTTCTTTGGGCCAAATCCTACCTTCACTTTTATCTGTGTGCCAGTGCAAGGACAAGAGTTCCACATATATACAGAAAAAAGAGGAATTCTACCCAGTAGGACCTAGTAAGTGCCTACAGTTGGACATTGTTTTAGCAATGTTCTATTGATTACCTTCAGGGAGAAGAAAAAAAGAAAAAAGATTTTAAGCAATGACAAGGACTCACTTTTATTTCCTGTAGTAAATCAGAATAAGGCTGGAGATGCTCAATAGCTAATACGTCTGTCAGGCAGGAAATGGGTCAGAAGAAACAGCACTAAAGGCAGTTACTGCACAGAATTGAATAGGGGAAAAAAAATTGAATAGTAAATGTAAATAAACTAGCAAGAGCAAATATCCAGTCTTAACTTGCCAAAGAAACCCTAGCTACAATATTCACAGTGAATTCAGCTTCTTCCCTGCAAGAAGGACATCTCCCAATGGCTGTATTTTTAAAGGGAGTGCACAAGGAGGCAGAATTCTTTTCCTAATGTTTCCAAAATAAGCTCTTTGCTTTTCAGACACAAAAAAAGAAAAGCACCTGTATGTTCCCTAATGAGCTGTAAGTTATTAAATAAGCTTCCTCAGATAAATACACCACCTACCTTTAAATTTCTGTACATAATTACTTTGGCATCTCTTTTTCTGCTGCATTTGTGAAAACTTACAGTTATCCCTGGACTTTTGATCTATGGATGTATAAGCATCCTCCTCTTCAACTGAATGGAAATCTTCGTCACACAAGAAATTTGAGATTAGGCTCACTGACTGGTTAGTTTTCTAATTATTCAAAAATGCCTCAATTCAGACTATATCACTATGGAAATCGTGGATGAACCAAAATTTAATTTCTGAAAACAAATTGTCATTAGAAAAAAACATATTCAGAAGAGATTATTGAGTGTTTAGTTCTTTTAACACATTTTGGTATGGTCAATGTATCTTTTTAGAATGATCTGCCATAGATTTAACAGGGGAAGCAATCCTTTTCCCCCAGCTGATTGCCATATAGGTGGTCTTTTCATGAATTTTTATTTGACACATTTTCCATTTTTCCATCATGTTCTTACTGTGTAAAGAGAAAGGCTTCTACAGCTCAGAGAAAAGTTTCAGTGACAAGCACAAAAGACTGACAAGACAAAAAAAAAATCCTTCCTATTACAATCCAAAGAAATCCCTTATAGCATAATGTCCACAGTGATGTCAGTTTCAAAATGTCCTCTGTTCTGATGAGAGGAAAAAGCCAATTAGACAAGTTATCCCAAAGCAATATCAAAAGCCTACAAATTACAGAAGCTATAAAAACCCAATCCCAACAGACTTCTACAAACATGTAAATTAATGCCGTTGAAAAGCAATGTAATCAGGTCTCATTTATCATTATAACATCTTCTGATGTTATAATATCTGCTGAGACCTGATAGCAATCGATGTACATCATAAGCAGTTTCTTTAAAGAGGTAACAACTACTGCTCAAGCAGACCCAAAATCAGCTGTTTTAATTGCCCCAAATATCATCAGGAAAACTGAAATTCAAAAAGTGACCTGTTGCACTATTTGCTTAGGCTAAAATAGAATCAGCTGCATTCATTTCCAAGGTGTGTGGAACAGACTAAAGAGCAAAAAGTTTTGCTTTTCCAAAATTACAACAGGTTTTAAATTCCTTGTGAATTTCACTTCATACGAAGCACCTGAAAATTCACAGATACTGTGCTTCAAATATTTTTGAGGCCAGAGATAATAAAGATTACACTATACTTCAATGTAGGCACACTCCCTCATTATGCTAAAATCATTACTTCCAGTTGCAGTCAACAATTATGCTGTTTCTGGACAATTCATGATAGATAAAGAAGTCCTGGTTGAAAGTTCTGGCTGTAATAATCTCCAAGTTCTAGGGGTTCTCTAAGGTTGTTTTTTCAATTTTATTCCAAAATAACTGTTAAAAGAAAAGCCTGAACTATCTGCATGAATTCAAAAAGACTGAGTTGTCAGAATCCTTACTGCATTTTTCTGCTAATTCCCTACTTCCCTCTGTATAAGTTTCAAAACCAGACAATACTGTCTTACCGCAAGTCTCAGTCAGTGAAGAACGTGATGAAAAGCAGAGAAGAAATAAAAATGACTCATCTCTCTCTCTCCAGTAGACTTGCTTCCTTAGTGTTAAGCAAAGAAAAATCAATCTCATCTTTGCCTTTAAAGCATTCAGAAACTCTTTTTCTTTACAAGGCAATTGGATCTGCATGTTTTTATTGCGTGGAAATCTTTGATAGCAAAGATATGTGGCTTAACTCTCAGGACTTTGTCAGATAAGCATTCCAAGTGACTCATTATTTCTTATGAAGATTTCCACCTGCATGCCTACGTACCCTTGCCTGAGCCTCTGTTTCTGCAGTTTGCTGAGTGGCATATTAAAGCAAACCCATTTTCACTGGTATGTTAAGCTTGAATACTGGATCAGAAACTGAAATAGTTAACGTGCCAGTGTAGAGAAAGCAGTAAGCAGGACAGCTGGGGGCAATTCCAGTGTTGACAAACATGTATTTGCCAGAGCCATCTGTGAGAGTATTGGTCAAAAATTATGGTCAGTGAATTATTCCAGACTAAACATACATATATATATATATATATATAACTTGAGATAAGTTCTCATGCAAAATATAAGAAAGATTGAAAATGTGTTATAAACATAAGCATAAATCATTGACAATATGATTTCTAAAATCTGGATCCCACAAATTCAGAAGATTAAAAAATCTGTAGAGATTTCTTTTAAGAACAGCTAAGACATTTGAGATTCATCTCATGTTGCTGTTTTGGAACAAATTTGTTGAAAACTCTTTTGCAGAACATTATCTGCTCTGTTTCAATTCAGTGCCATTTGGTGCAAGGTAAAGCAGGATCAATCTGGTGATTTCAGCTTTTCCTTTTCCAAATCCAAACTCACTTTGCAGATTTGGTATCCAAAATTTTGCCTTACTGTGGATTTGTCAGTATGATATGATTGGATTTTTAAGCTTTGGTACAAATATTCTCTGAAAGCACTGAAGAGATGGGACATGTTTGCTTCCAAAAATACCTTAGGAATAGACAGAACATGTTAAGAGGCCATAATTACTCACAGCTAGAAATCTGTGCCTCTGGGGAAAATAGGCTTCCTGAATCTTATTCAGTGACACAAATATTGACAAGCTCTGTGCCACGCTGTGTTTTTCTAACACAGTTTTGTCGAGAAGGTAAAAGAGAGTATCATCAAATCAAGGGCAGCTTGGATAATGTTGTGCTTCAGGAAGAAAGAATTTTCATTAAGTTCCTGGTAAATGAGAGACAAGTGCAATGTACATCATCTTGTAGACAGCTTAGTCAGCCTCTATCAGTTCACCTGGTACTCTCTCCCAATCTACTGAAACTTAATTCATAAAAGAAGCAGGAGAGCACACCATGGAGGCAATTTGTATTGCTTCTTGTGTGAGATGAACAGTGGGGCAAATCTACTTGCACCCTCCTCTTAGCCTGTGCCTTCCTACACTTGCACCCACTCTCTGGCCCTGAATGCTTGATTAGTCTCTGTGAAAGGCATCCTGCTGGTCAGGGCTCTCATCTGGTGCATGCAAAAAGGAAGTGAGGAAGAGCATAGGGGATGTGGAAGAGAGGGCAATGGGCTGCCAGCTGGGGGAAGGGAAAGAGTCTTGGGGTTTTGTATACAAAGTGGGAAAACTTGATGGGATCTGAAGCTTTGTGAAAGACATTTGTCCTGTTGGTTGCTGTGAATATCCATCCCTTTAGAATTAAACTGTTTTAGCAGTGCTGGTCTAAACCTTGGCTTCTCTGTTGAGTCATGGCTGGTTTTAGACTGGATAACTTGAATAACATGTTTTTTTATCTGAAATAGGCACCCCAAGAAACACACTGTAAATTTGGACAAGTCACTTCATCATTTCCTTGTTTACCTTGTCTAGTCATATTGCAAGTTCTAGATACACACATAAGTATATAAGCCTGGATTTCTCACATTATCAGAGTGCAGTCTTCACTGTTAGTACTACAAGCTACCTAAGTATAAATAATTCCCAATAATTTATTTTCTAAACTTACTCCCGGACCCAGGGTAATAGGGTCTTTTTCCACTTTGATCTTTAATAAGTTTTCAAAATGATAACCTCTAATAAGTTTTCAAATTCATTTTAGTTTTATTAAGCTTCCATGTGGTAAAAGAATTAGAGGTTTCTGGTTTTGTTTTATTTTATTCAGTAGAAATGGTCTTGGTTTTACCTTCTGTATTCTCAGGTGTCAGTATAATCTTACTCCATGTAAGTGAGAATTCTAAGTGAAAAAAACCTGTGTCTTTCCACCTACCTATATATCTGGTTATATAAAACTTTGCTATGTCTATCAACGTGTGACTATTCCTGGCAGGGTCTCAGCTGCAAGTAAAACCACCTTGATATGGAGGGATTAAACCACTTTCTCTAATCTGGTATTTTGCATTTTGATTGTTGGGGCAGCCTCCTGAGATGCAATACATGTTTTTCATCAAGATCTGAAGATTTTGATTTTTTTTTCAAAGTATATTCAAATATTATTTAGTAATAGTATATTAGTAAGCACATATCAGCAATGGCTATATTTTATTAATAAAGAAATAATAGCAAATCCTATGCGATTTGAAAGTGCTTCATTCTTGAGTCATGGTTATAAGTACTCAGTAAGATGATATAAAATGTTTTTTAAAGTTTTATAATATTTGGCTGAAAAATCCATCTGATCTCGATGCCTTCCTTCATTTCAAAGATGGAATGCCTTCTCTTTCTTTTACGATAATGACTTCATGTAGACACTATATTTTCAGCTAAGTGTTTGTGTGAATGTTTGTGAGCAAGGCAGAGATCAGCAGAGGAGAAGAAATTTAAATATATAGTACACATACGTTATATATGCATATGTCTATGTACTGTGAGATGTACGTTACTAGTGCTATACTACTTCAAAACACGAGGATTAGGAGTATTGGCTCACATTGATAACTAGCCATTCTTCTCAATCTGTGCCTCTCTATATGAAACAGATGGTTTGATATTTTGTAGTGATATAGTAAGCATTCCCTCGTCCCAAGCCAAATCTGCCATCGGCAAATTCATTCCCGCTGTAAATTATAACTCAGTTGTCAAATTAGGAATGTGACGTTATAAGAGACCTTGTAGCACTAAGCAATAATTTACTCATCCCTGTGATTGCATCCTACTAATTTCTGTTGTGTCCTTCAGACAGATGCCTTTCCAATGCTGGGAGGTTGAGAGACTTCTCTCTACTCTCATTTCTTCCTTGTCACTATGCTGATTTACTCCTCCCTGGATTTATCTGTTCTCTGGTTTTGTTTGCTTAACCCTACTAAAAGTAACATCTTTCTGCCCTTGGTGTTAAGAAAATCCACTGAACTTCTACTTCACAAGAAAAAGAAGAGAAATATGTGCACCTGCTAAGATATCCAAAATTTTCTAATATATTATTCTTCACCTTTCAAAAACTATTGATTATTGCTATGCATAAAAATGATTCATAGAATCATAGCATAACCAAGTTGGAAGAGATCCAATGGATCATCAAGTCCAACCATTCCTATCAAACACTAAACCATGCCCCTTAGGACCTTGTCCACCCGTGCCTTAAACACCTCCAGGGAAGATGAATCAACCACTTCCCTGGGTAGCTTGTTCCAGTGCCCAATGACCCTTTCTGTGAAAAATTTTTTCCTAATCTCTAGCCTAAATCTCCCCTGGTGGAGCTTGAGGCCATTTCCCTTTGTCCTGTCCCCTGTCACTTGGGAGAAGAGGCCTGCTCCCTCCTCTCTACAACCTCCTTTCAGGTAGTTGTAGAGAGCAATGAGGTCTCCCCTCAGCCTCCTCTTCTCCAGGATAAACAACCCCAGCTCTCTCAGCCGCTCCTCATAGGGCCTGTTCTCCAGCCCCTTTACTAGCTTTGTTGCTCTTCTCTGGACTCGCTCCAGAGCCTCAACATCCTTCTTGTGGTGAGGGGCCCAGAACCGAACACAGTATTCAAGGAGCAGTATGATGCATGTGTCTTTTCTAAAGACAGGTATTAAACTAAAAGAATATCATGCCTACAACATTTAAATGTTATCCTACAGCTGCAGATGTGAGAAGAGAGATACATGGTTATATTTTGTGGGAAAGAAAGGATTGTGGTATTCTCTTTCTCCTCATTTTCTCAAAAATAAATGAATGTGCAATTTACAAATGATCAGTCTGTTCAGGATGGAAAATTTCATACTAATTTCCTACTTTCCTCATAATCAATAAAAAATTCACACTCTGCTATCATCAGAATCAGAAAGGCAGAAAAAAATAATTAAAAAAATCCAACATAAAATGAGAACATAATATGTAAATTCAAATCACAGAACAACCAGATTGCAAGGGACCCATCGGATCTTCTAGTCCAACCATTCCTATCTAACACTAAAACCAAGTCCCTCAAGACCTCATCCACCCGTGTCTTAAACACCTCCAGGGAAGGGGAATCAACCACCTCCCTGGGCAGCCTATTCCAATACCCAATGACCCTTTCCATGAAAAACTTCCTCCTAATCTCTAGCCTAAATCTACCCTGGCGGAGCTTGAGGCCACTCCTTCTCGTCCTGTCCCCTGTCACTTGGGAGAAGAGGTCAGCTCCTTCCTTTCCACAACCACCTTTCAGGTACTTGTAGAGAGTAATGAGGTCTCCTCTCAGCCTCCTCTTCTCCAGGCTAAACAAATGGTAAAATCTTGCTGATAAATTCTTCAAATAGTTAGGAACCATTTTAGAGATTTAATATTGGAATCCTCTCTGCCTTTAGTAGTAATAGTACATAGGAATAAATGATGCTTTACGCTAATAGGAAAAACCTCTCATGAAATCATACTTTCAAAGAAAATGAAGATTTTATATTAGAGGGTTACTATTCATTATTCCTGATAAAAAACATTAAAATGTTATTTATAGGATGGAAAATTATACAAATAATTGTAGTATTTCTATGACGTGCTCTCCGGAAC
This sequence comes from Coccyzus lansbergi, assembly GCA_033558105.1. Classification (NCBI taxonomy): domain Eukaryota; kingdom Metazoa; phylum Chordata; class Aves; order Cuculiformes; family Coccyzidae; genus Coccyzus; species Coccyzus lansbergi. The sequence continues at coordinate 2,514,377 of JAUMJK010000168.1, forward strand.
TTCAAAGACATCCCATATGTATTTATGGTTATATATAATGGGAGGAGTCTAGCATGATCTTGACTTATACTAGGCAAGAGAGTAAGAATAAAGGGTACACAGTTTTCAAACTTAAGTCTACATAGCAACAAACATTACCTTGCAACCACATTAGCATGATTTTATCACAGCACCATATTAGAAGTTCATTCAGAAATTAGGCTGAGAGGAGACCTTATTGCTCTCTACAACTACCTGAAAGGAGGTTGTAGAGAGGAGGAAGCTGGCCTCTTCTCCCAAGTGACAGGGCACAGGACAAGAGGGAATGTCCTCAAGCTCCACCAGGGGAGATTTAGGCTAAAGATTAAGAGGAAGTTTTTCATGGAAAGGGTCATTGGGCATTGGAATAGGCTGCCCAGGGAGGTGGTTTATTCACCTTCCCTGGAGGTGTTTAAGGCACGGGTGGATGAGGTCCTGAAGGACATGGTTTAGTGTTTGATAGGAATGGTTGGACTCAATGATCTGATGGGTCTCTTCCAACCTGGTGATTCTATGATTCTATGATCTGTTTTTCACTCTGACTAGTTTCTATTCCCCTATCAAACAGGAGTAGCCTTCTCCCTACTGTATTGTGAGGCTTTTCATGTAGGATCCAACTCCCAAAAGGCAATGTGGATAATTAAACTTGGTTCTAGCTTCTATACCTTACTTATTAAACACCTACTCAAAAGACTGCATTCTCAAGTACCCATATACTATATCACATGGAGTACTAATTCTCCAATACATCCTATATAGTCTCTCCCTTTATAAGCTGCAATAGACTCACACATTTCTTCAACAAGAGTTGCCATAATTACATCTGTCATGACTCACAGGAGTATCAGGGAGCTCCACTATTAGTCATGATGTTAGCCTGCAAAGTTTGCACGTGGACAGAGGGAGCTAACCTTAAAGATGTTGTTACTCTATGACACATGTCTTCAAAGTCATAGGTCAAGCCTGGCTTTCTTTTATAAGTAACACAGGCATAGATTGTGTAATCACACAGCTGTGTGGTAGGAGTGTTTCTTGACTCCATAACAAAGATGCCAAATAAGGGGAGAGTTACCTTGCAGTGCTAATAAGCTCTTCCACGGTTTTCAGTCTCAAATGCCTCCTGGTTCACGCATCACACTGTCTTCTCTTCCTAGTCCAAAGTTACCATTTTGCCAATCCTTCCTTCCCAGAACTATATGTTTCTCTCATTTTTCCCTCAGCACTGAGTTTTGGGGAAGGGATGATGCTCTATCCCTAAGCCAGCTGAAACACTCAAGACACGTGAAACCAAGAAAAAGACTCAAACATGTATATGACCTTGTTTCTTACTATTAAGGGAACTGGATGAGAAGTTGCCTGCTTAGTAAGCAGTGGGAAGTTTGCCCCTTGATTGTAGACTTGACTTCTGGAATGTTCTGTTTGGAAACATGTCTTTCACAGGCTTCATTTTTGTGTGGAGCCGAATAAGCTTCATCAAATGTCTATGTCTGTAGTAGTGATAGGTTTAGGACTACTCTTAATTTGTGGATCCAGAAATAAAAGATTTGTTTGAATGGTATCTGAGACCTGAGGCATCCATTTCCCTGACAGCTTTTTAGTCCTAAAAACTTAAATGAACCAGAGGGAAAACACTGTCAAAAGCATAGAATGTAGTTCTGCAATGTTCTCCTCATAGGTTGAGCAGCAGAGTTGCAAAACCATGATGTGTTTGAGTTTTATGAAAACTTTATATCTTTTGGTTTATTTCATTTTATTTTGTTTTGGTTTAGTTTTGGGCTTAACAAAACTACTGAGAGCTTCATGAGACTTTTTTATCACCTCCAGTGACTCCATTGATTTTTCAAGGGAATTACAATAAAAGATATGCATTTCTAACTAAATGAAAGCTTATGTTATGCAAATAATAATGATTCCACCTTCAAAGTAAGTCTTACCCTGCTTTTATGATTACCAGGGGAATAAAATTGAAAAAGAAAGGGAAAAAAATTATGAAAAACCACATCCTTGAGCACCAGCCCATTGAGAACTCAGATTTCAGTAAGATTCAGGTAGAACTAGTATGTTTGAAGATTTAGATTCTAAATCTAGGCATACATAAGGTTGAAAAATAAAGTACTCTATGTGACTATTCATCCAGCAATAGTCCTGGACTATTGAAGACAAAGCAACATTTATTAGCCATCTCCTAGACAGAAGTGCAGTATTTAGCTTGCTAAAAAATTAAAGAAGAGGAGGACAGAAACAGGAGACTGAATAGCACATTTAAACCATGGACATGGAAAGGAAACCAGAGTACCAGAGTCCTAAAGCAGACCAAAAACTGCAGCTCAGTCTGAATGGATAATGCATGGAGTTTGTTCCAGTGAAATAGACAAAAACAGACAAAGTGATGGATGACAAAATCAGCTGCAGAATGTTAGTTTCTTCACTTACCTTAAGTCTTCTCACAGACTGGAGTGGATAATCATTTAAAAGATTTTTGACTTCCCATTGACAACTGAGGAAACGTAGAGGACCTTCTTTAGGTTAAATTTTACTCTTTAATAGGAAAGTAAATATTGTAAATCTTATTTTATTTTAAATGAATTGTACAGATTTGCTCTGATATTCAGTGTTTTTGAAACTGGAACTGCTGACAGTGAGTCCAATAGGAGATTTTAGGAGTTCAAATTTTAGTTGCATTCCAAATTCAGAAATGGAAAGAGCTACCCCTGAAGTAAAACACAGCATGGAAAACATAATTTTGCTTTCCAACATTCTTTTTATGTTGATGATACGTAGCAGATGTAATGTGCTGATTATGATCTACAAAGATTGGCAGATAGAGTGTAGACTGAAACTGTGCAAAATGGCCTCCATCCTGCCTCATTTTAATGTACTATCTCCCATTACATGAGCCATCCTTCTAAAGTAAATGCTGACATTGTCCATGCAGGAAAAAAGGTATATTTGAAGGCATCTCCCCAAAGGGTGAGTGAGTCTGCCTGTTTTTTAAGCGTTTCTAACTTCAGGGAAAAAATCAGCATCATCAACAGTTGTTAGAGGAACATCAAATTGAATAGCCCTTGGCTGCTGAAGTAGAAACTGTTTAGCCTCAGCTTTAGCAAAGAATATAAAATAGGATGTTGATTCCTAAGTAGCTCATTTCAGTTCAAATGTACTTATCACTGTGACAAGCTATGCCACTCGTGCTGAAGTGTCATAGTAAAGAACAAACAAAACTAAAGACCTTGGCGTCTGTCAGAGGCAGGTAGATGCATTACGTCAAACATCTACTCATGATAGAACTTTTCTGAAATACTGCTGTGCCCATGATAACAAGTGGAGACAAAATACTCCCATTTTTCTCTCAGACAGAAAAGGCTGCACTTTCCCCTCCTCCCTGTGTTAAATATCACAGCCTTGTGGCACATCATTTTCACAGTGCATGACAATGTCCTGTCTCATTTGCTGCATCTAATCTTCTGAAAAGCTCATGTGATTTTCAGCTTTGTCCAAGCATTTTCTGAAAATGTCTAATTTTGTCTCGATGGAAGTGTAATTTCTTAGTTCACTAATGCAGCCATTCCTTCTCCAATTTTAAAGATTATGTCTTCTTCTGATCTCATTATTATTACACTTGTCATTCAAAATGAGAGGAGGAGGGAAAGAACTGGAATTACAGCTCCCTGATGAATTCCATCTGTGCTTATGGAAATCAGGGATGTGATGTTCATTTTGAAGTGCCACCACAGCAAAAATAGAAGTCAATTCAAGAGCAATAAAATACTAAGTCTGGAAGGCAAGCACCATGACAATGAGAGCCATATATTTTCCTTACTATCTATAGGCACTACTATAACACCTAAGAACCACAGCCACAACAAAACCACAAAGAAAAAATTAAAATTAAAATAAACAAATAAAAACCCCCAAACAACAGCATCATCAGCAGACACTTTTTTCTATTTCTTTTTCCTTTCACACAACTGCATATAATTGTCACTATCTGCTACACCATTTCAATTTATTATGCATTTTATAGATCCCACCTGTGCCACTGAGTAAAATTTTGCACCAATACAATACAGTTAACCCTTCAACCAATAAGAATTTACACCTTAGTAAATCACATAGACAGTTTTTAATTAGTTCTCAGAGCAAGGGGACTTCAGTAAACCTATCTGTCTTTCTCCAGCACTTGGGGCACAACAAGCCTATGCAGTGCTACAGACTAGGAGAAGTCTGTCTAGAGAGCTGCCTGGAGGAGAGGGACCTGGGGGTGTTGGTTGACAGCCGACTGAACATGAGCCAGCAGTGTGCCCAGGTGGCCAAGAAGGCCAATGGCATCCTGGCTTGTATCAGAAACTGTGTGACCAGCAGGTCCAGGGAGGTTATTCTCCCTCTGTACTCGGCACTTGTGAGACCTTTCCTTGAATACTGTGTGCAGTTCTGAGCCCCTCACCACAAGAAGGATGTTGAGGCTCTAGAATGAGTCCAGAGAAGGGCGACAATGCTGGTGAAGGGGCTGGAGAACAGGCCCTATGAGGAGCGGCTGAGAGAGCTGGGGTTGTTTAGTCTAGAGAAGAGGAGTCTGAGGGGAGACCTCATTGCTCTCTACAACTACCTAAAATGAAGTAGTGGAAAGGAGGGAGCTGGCCTCTTCTCCCAAGACAGGGGACAGGACAAGGGGAAAATGGCCTCAAGGTCCTCCAGGGGAGATTTAGGCTAGAGATTCGGAGGAAGTTTTTCACAGAAAGTGTCATTGGGCACTGGAACAGGCTGCCCAGGGAGGTGGTTGATTCACCTTCCCTGGAGGTGTTTAAGGCATGCGTGGACAAGGTACTAAGGGGTATGGTTTAGTGTTTGATAGAAATGGTTGGACTTGATGATCTGGTGGGTCTCTTCCAACCTGGTTGTTCTATGATTCTATGATTCTGTATCTTCTGAGTTGTGAAGTTCAGTTAATCTGCATAGAAAATCTTGGTTCTTATTATGGCATTTGAATACCAAAAGCAAATTCTGTCAATAATAGATTCATCTGGTATCCTCCACCTAGGAAAAAACTTTGATTTCTACAGTAAATTAGCTCACTGTGAGAGAAGATTTTGTGATTCTTTTAGCTTTCCTGTTTTAGGATCTTGCTTAGACATGTACACACACACACACACACACACATACATGAAAAAGACAAATTTAGCAATAAAAAGTATGGCACATATGTTCAAACAGCCATACGCCTTAGGCCTTGGTCATGGAGTTGCCCTAAGCCATCCCATCCTGGAATAGTATTTCCAAATAATTAAATATAAAACCTGACTTAAAACAAACAAACAAGCAAAAAGGTACTGGAAGTAATTTGCTTAGTACTGTGAGAACAAAACTGCCCAACAAAACAGGAAGACTAGTCACTTTAATCTTCTACTTAGGAAAGGCGGAAAGTCAATACTGGATCCAGCTTTATGATCATGAATGTATAAGTACATGGTCATAATGCTCATAGCAAAACATAGTTGGGTGGAGCTGCAGAGATCTCTTCTGATCTCAGTTCAGAAATAAATTCTAGATCAATAACACTATCAGCCATAGCTCTTTAGCCTCCTCTTGGGCCATAAAATTTCTTAATGTTGGTTTTTACTGCCTACATCTGGAAAAATATACAGCAGTTATCTAAGTAGAAGTGTTTTACAATAAGCAACAAAAGACGTATGGTAAGGCCAAGTGCATAGAAACCTTAGAAAAGGATCACTACCACCAGGCTTATGGTAGCATATATAATGAACTGCTATTTCCTTCTAATTTACAATGTGTGGCATCAATTTCCTTGTCTTTTACTCTGACCCTGTTTGCTTTTGGGACAATTTACCTATGTACTCCCCTCCTTACAAATTTCCTTACTAGGATGCATACCAATCAATGGGGAAATCTACCTTAAACGTGTGGCTAATAAGTCTAGAAGTAGGATGAAAAGTTTAAAAGGCTTTTTTATGTCTCCATGACCCGATAAGGCCACTATGAAGATCTACACATCGTGAGCTAAAAAGACACACTAGTAAAGACAGACAGTTACATTACATGTAGATATAGCAGATATAGGCATTGTTAGCCACCATGGTTAACACAAAAAGCTCAGCAACACAGGTGATGATGGTGGACAAGATAAACACATCAGGCCTATGCTGTTGTAAGTTCACTGTTACCCATGCAAAGGCATGTACTGCAAACCTATTTTGCGTAAGGAGCAAATATGCCTGTGTTCATATTTGAAAAACCAATCTCAGAAATCCGAATAAGTTTTGGTAGAAGCAGATGTTGGAAGAACACTTTGGGAAAGTAAATAGTCATATATATGTATGTATTTCTTCTCTGTATTACCAGTATATTAGGACACTGAAGTTGAAAGGGTGTTACTTAAGTTGCTTGTTGATTTTCTGCCTTATCTTCAGCACAGACAAAGAAAATAGACTACTCAGTTGTAGTTTTATTTACAGACATTTACTTGCATTCAATGAGACTGCAATCAGTCACTAAGCTATCACACATCTCTTTTTTTCCGCGTTTAGGAATGAAATGACTTTTTCATTATGTAAATAACTGCAAGGTAGATGTATCAAATAAGTGGCTTTTGTAATCCCATAGGTACACCAGATACAAAGTGCACCTCTATAAACTTCTCAGACTTCTTACATTTATGAGGGATGCCAGCGTACTGCATAACATATAAAATACAAACAAAAAACCTATGCTGTTGGACTAGAGAATGAACACTACAGGGAGACTTAAATCAAACTGCCTTAATCTATTGGTAATATTTGAAAACATCGTTCTATGCAGTTTGACAGCCTAAACAAAGGAAAGAAGCAAATCAAGTTATTGCTCTTCCATACAGAAAATTCCATCTAAAAAAAAAAAAAATTGCTGTTGAATTTTATTTTTTTTCTGCATGATTGCTTCACCATATAATAACTTTCCTCTGGTTAGAAGTAGAAGGAACTACTTCAGAGAAAGAGGAAAACACAAGCATCAGGGTGACTGCTCTGGCATGCCTCAGAGGACAGTTAAAGAATAGCAGGGGAATCAGAAAACGAGATACAAGTACTAAGACTTAAACCATTCTTTTAGGAAAAGACTGAGGAAAGTACTTAAACCTGTGCTTGACATTTAGCAGTGTTTAAGTCTCATTGACTTGTAATTGATCCATGTGCATATTCAATAAGAACATGTGTCAAAGGCATTCCTAAATAAGAATATTTTCAGCTAATGAGTGTTGCCACAGCCCTGAAGATTGAGGCATGTGAATAAAGCAAGATTTTCAGAAGTGATAATGCCTGACACAACTGAAGAAGATCAGTCTTTTGGTATACAAACCATCGCTGTTTTGGAAAGAACTGTGAAAGATTATCTGCTTTGTCCAAGTATATAAGTTGTTTTACAAGAGACATTATATTGGATGAACCTGTCATGACATGGGTTAAAATGTCTCAAAATAGGTGATTCTGAATTGTGGCCCTGCACCTTCCACCTCTTCCCTCAGTGGACAGTGGGTAGTGTTACAGGAGCAGATGTCCTGAAGGGTGTGTCTCAGCCTGTTACCTTACCAGCTACCTGAACTACGTGAGAGGTGGGGACAGAGAGTTTAAAAAAATGCACAGACACCTCTAGGCTTGTGGACATCCATCTTCTCTGACCCACAGGACAAAGGAAAACATGCTGCAACATATGGAACATTGCAGGTGGTGACTATCTGACACCATGTCGGTGATTTCAAAGACCTCTCCCCAGTCGCCACTGTAAATGGGATGAGACGTATCTCTCTACAAACTATTCTGTTATGGGACTTCAGAGTTTTATTTAATTCTGAAAAGTGACTGCAAAAACATTCATACTCCAGAAATTTCTACCTTGTGTATACCAAATAATTTCTACCAAGAGGATGTTTACTCTTCAACAGCAAGTACATCTGGACCTACCATTATTATTTGTCCCCTGACACGGTTAAAAGAACACTCCACTTTGTGAAGAAAATGAGAGTTCATTGTACTGAACATTCAGAACATTGTTCTGAAGTTTTAATAAGTAAGTTCAACAGCAATGCTAGTAGTTTTGAGGTATAAAAGTATCAATGGGAGTGTGAGCTGTGTTCTACTCCCACTTGTGTACTGAACTAAACAGCTAGCTGTGTTTCCATTGCCACAGCAAATTCTGCTCTCAAGATTATTATTTTTTTTTAATAAAATTCAGTCTCAGGATGATATTTTACACAGCAGTAGTGATAATTAGAGAATTTGAATGGAAGAACAAAGTGCTGTAAGGCTGCAGGGAAAGTCTTTATATCAGTTTTATATAACCTTCATTTTAACATCATAAATTAATGCAGTTATGTCTTAAACAGTTAAACAACATTGCACATGTGGCTTTTGAGGAGCGTTAACACAAAGCCCTGTTAAAATGAAAAAAAATGTTACTGTGGATAGATAATTGAAACAATTACAGTGTCACAAGCTCCTATACAGTGTGGATTTTAGTGTAAAAGCCTCTCCTCTTTGAACAGCGTACTTCAAAGCTTGGGAGTCCATTCAACAAACTTTCAGAAGCTCTTAATCCTTTGTGTTTGTTTTCTTTCCTTCTTTTTACCTTTTTTTCCCCCCTTGAAACATTTATGGACAGAATTTTACAATATAGAGCTAGTGATTTTTAATTGTTATTTTTCAGTGTAATAGTTTCAATGTGGCTTATATATAGATAATTGTAGAAAAAATACCCATTCTGTTTAGCTTTAAATCATGTTATTTAAATTATTAACACATAAATGGTCTGATTTAAACCTATTCAACCTTGATTCTATCAATTATGTTCCTCATACATACATGAGAACAGAGCCCAAAATAAATACTTGTGGCATTCCCCATATAATGAACCAACCTTGTTTTATCTTAGTTTATGTCATTTTATAGACTTTGATTTTTTGGTATGCATTATCACATGGAGTTTCATAAATTCAGCAGGCAATCTTGAGTAAAATCTGCTTTCTAATATCTGACTTCTTCCCTTTTCCCCTATGAAAATATAAAGTGTGGGTTCAGAAAAAATATATACGATACAGCATCTGTCCAAAATTATTAATCCCAGAAAACTAGAAAGAGATGCCAAGAAAACAATATTGGAAAAACTGTTCTGAAATTAAAATAATATTAATATAATAAAATAAGAATAAATCTAAATGTGTACAATTGCACTGTAACTCCATCAGTCATAAATCAGGAAAGCAAATAATAAATGATTTAATGTTGCCACAGGAGGCTAAAATCTCAACAGGTAATTAATTATAGGCATTCTATTGACTAGCTTAGGAAGCCAGGTTGTACATTTGTTTTCCTATATTTTGTCAACTGGGTTTTTTGTTTGCAAACCCATGGGGTGGCATGAAGCCAGATTCATTCTAAATTTGGCCAGAATCCCTTGGGTTTTTTCCAGTTCAACTAAAGGTGAACTGAAGTGTATCCAGTTTCTCAAAGCTCTACGAGTCATGGTTCGATGTCGTAGGCAAGCATGCTGTTCTTAGCTAAGGCACACATCTAGTCTCTGCACTCAAATGTGAGCCCTTGTTGCTGTGTCCATACAGATAAATAAAAGAGAGACAGACAACAATCGCTGTCTACAAGGCCTAAGACCTGTTCCCTATTGAAGGTATATTCTGGAGAGAAAGCTGGTTTCAGAAGACTGTTGTAGATCCAGCTGATAGTTCAGTAGTGTAGATAACCAGGGATGTAATACTTGAGTTTGTTCCATGTACTTCTCTGCAGATGCTTTCTGAGTCATGGAGTCGAACAAAGAGCAGATGAAAGCAGAGCTGCTTCCAGTCTTGCAAGAAGTAGCAGAACCATGCCTAGTTTCTAAATAGTTTTCATCACGTTTCCATTGTTAACCAACTCCCCTCCAGCATTCCTGTAAATAAAGTCAATAACCCTAGTTTTTCACTACTCTCTGTTTCCCCCAACAGTCTGCGCTATACCAAGTTGCATTTCCAGCACCAGTGTCTTGCTTTCTGAGTGACAACTCTATCCATTGGAATACATGGCAAAATTTCACATTTGAAACCCCATCAGGCATTTAGGGAAATGCTTAACAAAATTCTGAATGAAAGGAGCATCTACTATTTACTAATTATTCCCTATAACTTTCACTGAAGTCATTTACGCTTAAGTAGTCTAGAGGTGTGCTTTTCATCTCATGGAACTTTAGATATTTCCAATGAGACATTTTCATCCATGCTGTCGGCCAACATTCCTTTCACAACCACAGGCAGTTCTATGGTATGATTCCATTGTGCTTAAGTAACTGTTTACAATAGGACACTTGTTTATGCTGTTTCTGGAATTAATGGGAAGAAGGTTGACACTTAATAAAGGAGGTAGACTTCTTTAGACTTTCTTTTCATCTTTCATGCAACAAGAATTTTAGGCAGTCATCTAATCACAAATTTGTGTAGCCTGAAAAGGACCTATAAAAGTTTCCAACCCAATTTCTTGTTCAAAGCAGGTACAAACAGGTGGCTAAAGGTTATGTCTAACTGGATTTTGAATATACCAAGGCACAGAAACTTTGTAGTCCCTCTAGGCAACCTATAACATGATGATAATCACAGTAAAAGCCCCTCCTACTTATATATTTATTTATTTATTCTAAACAATTCCCTGTGTTCTAACTTCTGTCTGTTTCTTCTTATAGTTCCACTATTTACCTCTGAAAAAAACAGTCAGGTTCCACATTCTCTACACTCTCCTCTAGGTACCTTAGTTGAATAGTTTGAGCTCTCTTCACCTCTCCTTATATCCCATGTGCTCCAACCCCACAAGCTTCTTGGAGTTCCTCCAGCAGAATTACTAGACTATATTGATTTTTTCTTCTGCTGGGAAGTCTACAATTGGACCACCCACAGCTGTGGTCCTACAAATTCTGAATGGAGGGGAAGAATCAGTTTACTTGACCTTTTGACTACACTCTTGTTAATACAATCTTTTAAGTGGTAGGTCTTCTTTGCTGCAAGGGCAGACAACTGACTTAAGGTCATCTTACTGTTGACCAGGATCCCAAAACAAGAGCATATATCCCTCTAGGATTCTGAGGCATATTGACGGACAACTAAATTATGTAGAGTAGGTCCACTCATCTATACAATAGATGCCACAGCCCATTCTGGTATTTCTACTCGTTCCACAGAGCAGTACAAATTCAGAAGCTCAGTACAATACCTGTCTTTGCATTTTCATTTCATTAGAGCTAATGCAGCATATTGTGGATGTTAAGTGGGTTTCACTAACAGGTGTTCCATGCATATGCTGTGTGTCATAGTATCAAAGAATAAGATCTCTGAAAATAGACCTGCTTATGCCAGATACTGTCCCGTTATGAAATATTTTAATTCAATATGCAATTAAGTCAGTATGCCCAGAACTGTAGCTACAAATGATATTTAACTATGGAGGAAAAGCTAAATATGTTCCCAGGTATTTGCAGGATCAGTGTAGCAAGCAATGGCTGTTTGAAGGGGTTTTGGAACACAAGCTTAAGATGATAGGTGAGGAATAAAGACCATAAAACAACACCCAAATGGTCACTGAAAGAGTATACGGTCTTGTGAGTATGCAGCTTTTTAGAGAAAATCTATATGAAAGAGAGGAATGAGGGTATGAATAACATAAGGGCAAGATCCTAAACAGAAAGTAAGTAATGGGAAGATTGTCATAGAAAGTCTTGTATCAGAATGGCTAACTCTAATCATTATTAGCATATGATCTCTCTCCCTCTGGTAGAGAAAGAGCATAGCTTTTAGCTTTGCTGTTTGACAAATTTTGCTCCTGTGATTGAACAATCCCATATGAAGTGCTAGGCTTTGTTTTGCCATTGAATTAACATGGAATTTTAAAGAACAATTTGTATTTGTGCTTGTGCCTGCGTATGTGTGTTTTCTTCCGTCACAAGGAGGTGGTTGATACTTCAGCATGAGTCAGAGTAAATTCGGGTGGCAAGTGTCTGCACATATACAGACTTTAATGTACTGCAAATATATTGCACAGTACTACTAGAAATTACTTTAAGAAATTACAATGATTGCAGTAGTGATCTGATGAAAAGACATCTGCCAATACAGTAACATCTTTGCTGCTCTTTTTACCATTAACAGAGAATTAATATTAACCTGAGCAATCTGTGGTCATGAATGTTTTTTTTTTTTTCTCAGTAACCCTTTCATGAACAGCTATATTCCAAATATAACCAGATCCATAAACCAGACAGCTGGACAGAATGATGAAGAGAGGTGAATTTAGATGCTTAAATTTGCACTGAGGGGATCTACTGTTGTTCCTACAGAAAATCTGCAGTAGCAAAAATGCTGGTATATTGAGGGAAATGAAAAAAAATAAAAACCAGGCTTCATTCCTAAAATACATTTGAAGAATGAATAGAAGTTCAAGAGTGTGAATCAAAATCTGAATGCCTTTAGGTAGCTGAAATCAGTCATTAGTGGCTTATTTTAACTCGAGAGGTGGGTGGGTGTTGCTCTATACTTACACTATGGGAAAGTCAACAGAAGCAATTACTTCTTGTCTGGGCTTGAGCATCTCCTGAAATTAGACACTGAAAGTGGGATGTCCCCATGTCTGATTTGTTGGGTGTACACAAAGGGCACTAAACCACACTGAAAATGTCTGCATGCTACACAAAAGAATTGCAGTTGCAGGATTTCTGTATATGAAATCTAGCCCTAGTGTAAGGACACTGACTTCAATGTCCCCATTGAAAAATAGAGACTCATTTAAACAGAATGCAGAGAAAAATCATACCCTGGCTTTGCATTTTTTTCCCCTAATGGAGGACACCTTTCCTTTCTGAACACAGGCATTTATGGTAGGTTATCTCCTATTGTATCAGCCAATGTGAATTATAACTTAAACCTCCTTTTAGATATTGCCATAAATCCATTAGACCACCTAACTGGAAAAGGAACTGGCAAGAACTCAGCTAATATTTTTATATGTGTAAAGTTCCATTTAAAGTTGTTCTCCATATTTCTGGTATTTTTTTTTTTTTTCCTCAGAACATTCTTCTCTTCCTTCTATTACTTTAAAATTGTAGCTGTTGGCTGAAGATTTCCACAGTGCTTATTCATGACTGCACTGACTTTCAACTTTCCCTTGATATTGAAATGGCTAAATTGTGAGTTTATAATGCATGATTTAGATTTAGATTTTTTTCTTTCTTAATTGGAGAGTAAAGCTTCAAGGAGAACACAGCTGCAGGAAGTATTATTGAAACACTGAGTACTTTGTCATTTTGAAATCACTCACCAATTGCAACGCATGAACATAATAAAATCTGATGTTATGTTGTCTAATTTATTTTTGACTGAATTTTTAGCATAATTTTCATTACTAATATCTTTACTGAGTAACAGAGTCTCAGCAATCTGTAACTAACCTGATAAACTATCCTGACCAAAATAAACAGAAATATAGATATTCTATGAGTAAGAAAGGAAAAAAAAAGCAGTAGGAACAGAGGCATCTAGAAATATGAGCAATGAGGTGGGACTGCTACAGGCTGTTTTTATATTTATTATCTTTCATGAAACCTCCACATGCACTAGACACTTAAAGGTGAGAATGTTCAAGGTATGTGAGATGAAAATACAGTAGCAAAGAGTAGGAATATTTGCAGTGCCTTTCTCATATATTTTAATTTCCTCCTCTCCATCTTATCCGCTCAGATAGGAAGATGTTAGTACTGATGCAAGTTTGTAGATCTCTGTGATGGAAAGTCAGGATTACCCTCATCCGTTGTTAAGCAACAGTTGTTAAGCAACAGTACATAATAAAGCTGCTCTGCTGCAGAAGCATAGTAAACCAGACATACTGTCTGCTATTAAATGGCTTCTTAATACTGGAAGGAGTATCAAGCTTTATTCTTTGTTCTTCCTGACTAGTATAATTCTTGTGAATTAGTAGACTCATGTTTTAACAGTAAAGTGCACAAATAGGAGATTCAAATCCCCAAATTATATAAAAGCGAAAAATACTGTGTAGTAAATAGGCAAGCAATGACTTTGTTGAAGTATATGTTTTTTGGTTTGAGGGGTTTTTTTCAGTCTTTTCCTAAAGTAAATTAATATTTCATGTTACTTAAATTTTCTAAACTCCCATTTTTTAATATATTGGGTACCTCCCTCCAAATCCAGTTTCTGGTTAAGAGACAAGAAAAATCAAATTAATCATTTTGAAATATGTATTTAATAAGAATGAATCTTATCCAAGCAGATGGGACATACTGTACTACTTTTTTTTAGTCTCCAGTGTCTAACCCTTTTTCTCCCACTCCTGGAATTTTGGCTAATGATACTCTATTATGGAGAAAATTCTGTAAACACTCTATATCAATTCACACTGCAAATAAATAAGCCATTTCAACCCATAAATCAACTTATTATAAATGATTTTGTGTGCAGCATGCTGAAATATCGTTCACAGGGAAAATGCACTGCAGGGTATTTTAGAACAACCTACTCAATAGTGTTCAGGTTGTTGAAGACTAAAATTAAAACAATAAACTTCACTCTGGCTGTGTCTTCATTACCAAAGCCCTGGATCATTTACTTTAACAATGTCAACCTGCTCTATCACATTCAATTTAATTAGGAAAGGAAGTAATATGCAAGAGCACACCTCATGGTGTCCCCTTACCTTGGAGGAAAGTGCTATCAACTTCCAGAAATAAAAGACAGCCTTACCCTCTTCTAGCCCTCCTACACTCTGTATTGTGGGAACTGTATTCTGGAATGGGAAGAGGGAAATGATGACATGTATGAAAACCATGTGAAAATGGAGCCTTCAGAAGGAGACATGGACATGTAGAAACAAAAGCAAAAGGAGATAAGGCAGAGCTTGGCTCTACCTCCTTTAGGTTTGAAGATAATTCAATGTTAACATCTGTGGAAATAAAAGTGAACCTCAGTTTGTGCTCTTTTATTTTCTGGCTGAGGGAAGAAAGAAGATAAGGGTCCTTTGTCTCTACGACTGGCCATGCAGTATCACTGATGCATACTGTCTTTTCACCAGCCAGTGGTCTACAATCTACTCTGCAGCAGCTGTATATGGAACCCAAAGTCAGATCTCCGGCAACAATACTCAGCTCTGATTTACTTCTTTTTATTCAGTTAGAGAAAGGGGTAAGTAAATCGCTAAATATTCCATCCACTAGACATATCTTAAAAGAAAAGACCCTCAGTTTCCAAAATTATTTTCTGTCACATTTTATTTCCATTAAGAATAGCAGACTGTCCAACCTACATCCTTCCTTCTCCCTCTCTGTAGATCAAGAATAGAGTCCTTACTCAGCTTATATTTTGTCTTTCTTCATACAATGCTTCTGCTGACTCTGAACTGATCAAGAGAGGAAAACCTGAGTCAGGAATTGGCTGCAAATTAGGGAATATGAGGCAGCTACTTCCTAGTTTAATGGTTAAAGCACAACAATAAATCTCTGTGCTTCACCATTTAGAGAGCTAATCAGTACATTTACACAGCTGGTGTTAGCTTCGTATGATTGCAGGGTTTAGTTGGTTTGTTTGTTTGTCTTGTTTTATTTTGCATTTAGCTGTAATGAAAAAGGTGTACATATGCATATTTGTCCTAACTGCTTCACAAATTTCTGAAGGGAGGGGCAGCCTATCAAAGCCTCTGTTACACTAAACTGATGCCATCTAGCAGAAAATTTTGCTGTTAAGCATTATTGTGTTGATGCCGTTCTCTGTCCTAGTCTCCTGCTCTAAAGTTGGACATGAGAATGGCATAAGACCTTCCACAGAATCTCTGCATGAGCCAAAAAACTTTCAGGAGAGGGACAGTACAAGTGTCGCATTGGATTAGAGTCAAGATCTATCTAGTTCAGTGGTCAGAACCAAAAGGAGGTCAGCAACAAACATGTGAGGTAATATAGTCATACATATCCTTCTTTTGGACATTAAACTCGCAGATAAACCTCACTTACAGAATAAGAAAGTTTTAGGTCAGCTTTGTTTCACAAGAGGTCATCAAAGTTACTATAGCCCAGATAAGGATTTTAATGAGTAAATGGATACTTTCTGAATTAGTTCAATGATATCCTGTGGAAAAAAAAAAAAAAAAAGAATGAAAATCCTCAGACCCCAGCCCCAAGCAAGATTTAGTTAAGCTGATATGAAAAGTTAAAGAAAAAGCACCATGTAAGAAAAAAAAAATCTGAATTTGTTTCAACACTAATTAATGTTAGACAACCCAGATCTTCATACTTTCTCTTAAAGCAGTATAACACAATCCATCCTGCCACCAAAACAAACAAAAAAAACCAAACCAAAACCCTCAAAACCAAGTGAAAATACCCAGTTGAAATTCACTTCTGCTTAATCACTGGAGTTTCCTTTTAGCTGGTTTTTTTTTTTATTTTATCATTGGAAACCTTGATACAGCTTCACAGAATCTGTATCTATGTTAATAGAGACTCTTCGTCATTTTGCAGCTCTCCTGAGGCTATCGCTCTTCAGCTTTCCCTATACTTCTACATTGCAGCAATAAAAATAACCTCTAAGAAAGCTGGGAAAAGACAGATCCTTCTCATAGTTGTGCCAAACATGAAAGCCAACCCCTAATACTGTAGCCTCTGTGAGACTGAACTGCCAAAGAGAATACACACACACACATGCTCTCACATACACACAAGCACGCAAATTAGCAATGCAGATAAAACTATGCCATCAAGGTGAACTATCAGCAGAAGCTCTTATACGAACCTCTGAAAATGTCCCCTGCTGTGTTAATCTCATTTATTCTACATGGTTTGTTCAGGTCCAGAAATAATCGTGCCAAAAAGACTGACTGGGATAGGACCAGGAATGACCTCATTAGCATTTAACACCATCACCATAAAATGGAGGAGATAATCAGAAACAGAGGGAGGAAAGATAAAAGGAACAAAGTATAAAAAGAAAAAAATGATTTTTTGGCATTGTGCTATTGGACTTTGATGGATCCCTATTGTCAAATGACTGTAATTTGTAAAGATCAATAGTTTTAGTTAAACTCCAGTCCATGGTGTCCCTTCATCTAATTCATCTACACAGAATATGTTTTTTCTTTTGTAAAAAAAGGAGCATAAGGTCATTCTCAAGCATTTTTATTGGCGTGGGTTTTTTTGTCTGTACAGCTCAAATGAACTGTAAAGCTCAAACACTTAATGGGTACTTTAGCCAATATTCTTTGTCTGTAAGGTGAAATATGTCTGATAATGATTGGGAAGATCTTGTTTCAGTAATTCCCATTAAGAATCAACACTTACCAGCAGCTGCTATTGAGGGCACTGCATACTCCAGTAAACTCTCAAATATAAATTCCAAATGTTGCTATAGAGCTATCTGTATTTCTCCAACTCCATCATGTCTTCTTTCACCTACACATAGTTACACACACTCCCCTATTATCAGAGCCCATGTGCTCTGTTCTTTGCACCTCTAAAGTACTTAATGTATCATGAAGTTCCTCAGGATCTCAGTGTCTCTTTCCTCTTCCCTCTCCTTTATACATTTGGGCTGCTGGGCAACTGTGCTTAGGATGCCCAACAACCTCGGTTTTCCTGGTTCTTTACTTCTCCAAACCCCTACTGATAAGCATGAATATTTATCATGTTTTTCTGCTGGCTGACTAAAGAGACTGTCATTAACAGATATTTTCTGCACTTTGCATGTGAAGTACTTTCTTACCTCTGAGGGTCAAAACATTATCCGTTTCAGATGTCCTAGAAGAGGCATTAAGCAAAAATATAGTATAAGTGATTTTAAAGAAATTGCTAAGGCATTTTGTAAGAGCTTCAAATATAGTCAAATGATTTCCCTTGATGGTAGAACTGAACATGTGCTTTCACAGTCCGAAGAAAGGTTTTCTTTTTTAATTCTAGTTTTGATTTTAATATTGTTATAATATACACAATTTTTTATCCCAGTCACCGGCATCCAATGACTCTTATGGGTGCATTGCACAATAGTAATTCCTTTTGTACCTTGCAAAAAGTTTGAATATTTTTACTTTCTTTCATGGAGTTATGGCATTTTTAAAAACATCTTAGAAAATTTGAACAAAGTAGACTCTGAAACCAAGAATCATGTATGATGGCTGTACTTACAAGTATGAGACATGGAGTCCCATACTCCTCTACAACCATGAAGAGGGAAAAGCAAGTTACCAGCTGGCTGCTTTTGTTAGCTAGATCTGATATTTGCTTTTCCTTTGTATTTTAATAAAGAATGCAAAGTCCTTAAATAATTCTGCCTACAAATGACAGTTTGGTGAGCCTTAGGGAATATCTTGCTTTGGATATGTTTTCATCCAATGGAAATTAATTGACCCGTATTCCTAAGAAGTTCTTCCTTTACATTAGAATGCACATTCTTTGCAAAAACTAAATTTTACATAATATGCTTCTTATATCTTCTTATCAAGCAGATATTTATTTGTCTTTGTCCTTCGTGAACCTAGACAATTTTGTATTGAAAACTGAACATGGCTTCTATATTTTTTCATCACATTTTTGTCATGTAATTCATTTTCTCCTGTGGCCTTCTGGCAAGCAGAAGTAATTCAGAGAGAACTTTGTAACTAATGCCATCTTTGATCTTTGACTTTAAACTTTCCATTTTTCTCTTTACTTAATTCCATGGATCAGTGTGGCCTTTACTTGTCAGTACCCTCTTCTCATAATGACTACTGCAAATATAGATTCTAGCAACACCCACATTCCAGCATTTGCAGTAGTTTTCTACTTTCTTAATTTGAAGGAGAGGAAATACTTCCTTTATACTATATCTTCTGGTTTAGTCTTTCTATATTTTATTTTAAACCATAATTTTCAGTACTTTCTCAAATAGATCTGCTCCCTTACAGATCATTTGCTTCCAGTCTTTCTACTTTGTAGCACAACCACAACACAAGTAGAGTTAGTTTGCTTTCCTGCAGCTCTACCCACTTGAAACACCTTCCTTTATCTCTCATTATTATTAGCTCTCCGACTCTCTTCAGGTCATTGTTCAAATCCTGAGCTGATAGTGGTGTAAAAAGCTTTAGTGTCTCAGTTATCTTAACATTTTAATGCCTTTAAATTAAACTTTGATAAAACTTCATAATACATCTGAAGAGACTGTAATTTTAAAAAGTATTGGATACATTAAAAAATCTTATTTTCAAGAAAGAAAAAGATGTAAAAAATGTAAAGTAAACCTTAAGTTTTACATATAGTGTGATTTATCTCACTAGAAAAATGCATTTAAGATTGACTTTCATTGGGTGTATATTTTGCACTAATGCCACAGAGCAGAACATAATGCATTACAACTTGCATTAGCTCCCTAGGGCTGTAGCTTCGATAAATTGGCTAGTATCTACACAGTCAATATTTCTTAGTACGTTCCTGAACAAAGGGATTAGTAAGAATTCTATCCAGCACATCCACAATTGTGTTTTAATTCCACAGCACTATTTGCAAGAGGAGCAGTTTTAGTCCTGGTGGATTGGCCAAATTCCGATTGAGGATTTGCATTTTGCATACCTACTTTGCCCCTGCAGTTCAATTTGATATGTTTTGGCTCATCACTTTCTGCCTTAATACATTGTAGCCCTATGCCAAGTATTGTTAAACAGCTGCTGTACTTCCCCTGAGAGGTTTTCAGTAATGTGTGACAAATTCCTACAGATATATCGAAATAAAAGATGCTGCAGTAGGTTGTATAGAGTGTCTTAGGACTCAAATGGGACTTTCATCTCCCCAGTGTCTCATTTTCACAGCTTTCCTAGGAAGGAAAGAAGGAATTATCTACATATTGAGATAAGATGTATCTGACGGACTTGGGTATCAAGGGAAATCCCTGCATAACATAGGAAAGTGAAAAAAAAATTAAAATCTTGCCTACTGTAAAGCAAAGAGTTGAAGAACCATTAACAGAAAAAGACCTGTAGGGGTTTCTTCCTTGCCATTCCCATAAAAGAGTTTGGTATGTTTAGTACTCGCCCATTTCTCTTAGGTAATATAACCTCTGAAGGCTTATAATGGATGGGTGGAAAGTGAGAACTAACCACAGAATTATCCAAAGGTACAAAATAATGCCTTATCTTCAGGTATTTTGTCATTGCATTTTAATAACAATGCTAATATAAATAATTACTATTATTTAATAACTGTATTCTCTTCAATTTTTTTAATGTCTAATTGAATCAGCACAGCTTGAGAAACAATAAATCATGTAAAAATGATCAAAGTTAAAGTGAATCTAAAACTAGTGGAACATCCTTGTTTTATGACATCCTTCTTTTGCTTCCTTACAGTGTGAGAGACTATAACACTACCTAAAGACGTGGACACATTAACTACAAGCTCTACCAGGAAATGGAAGTCCATACATGTGTTTTCCACTGTGCTTGTTAAAAAAGTATCTTACAAGTCTTTTCCTTTTAAATTTAAATATCTTAACAAAGATCCTGCAAGTCCTTGCAGGTTACATAGGAGAGGGTACTTTTATGTGCTCAAGCCTGAAGTGAAGAAAATCTATCAGAAGGAAAGAAAGCACTAGGACTTCAGCTCTAGAGGCACTATTTTCATAATCATATATCCACACTCCAATGAAGTCAATAGAACTCAAACTAGAAGTTAATGGTGTACTTTGGCTCAACAGCTTCCCTAAATATTGCCCAACAGTGTTTGACAGAAGTTGTTGATTGCTGGCTTCTTGACTCAGAAGAATAAAAGCTGAAGCAGAGGTAAAATGATGGACAATAGAAATACCAGAAGGCAGTGGGTTTGAACAGTTTTTGCTATCCTAACCTCTCGTGCCCTCTTCTGACAGAAGGTTTGAGTAATCCCCTTTTCAAGTCCCTCTGGCAGCTTTCAACTAGTGAGGTACTAAGCATCTCTCTATACTCTTTCTTGATATTGCTTTTACGTTTACACATGCAACACTGCACATTTACACTGCAGAATGAAGCCATAAATTCTGCACTTCAATAGACCCACTCAGGATCAAACAATGCATCTGAGAGGAGAATAAACCCCATTGTTAATACCCCACTGACGTACCAGTGGTAGTATCAATTCCTTAATCAGGCCTATAAGATAATGAAAAGTATTTATGTAATTTGCATTTTAAATATAACTAAGGCAGATTGACTTAGACACAATATACTAGCAGAAAGTATTAGTCGTTAATATTACAGACAAGGGAAACTTAGCAGGTTTTAAGCACTGAAGTTCTTTGGAAAATTAATGACTTAAAGAATATTATGACCTTTAAAAACTTTTGGAAGAAATACAGTGTTTAATACATCATTAATTGGATGCTCTGAAAATACATATATTTTATCCAAAGACAGACTTTACTCTGTGTAAAATTAAGAAATGAAAATGAGATCAATAATGGGTTTGACTACATGGGATTCTATCTCATTATAAAATGTCCTTAACCTTGACAAAAAGTACAAGAAAGGGCAAAGAAGGTAACATTAGGAAGATACATGCCTGCACTAAAGACATTTAAAATTATATAGACAACTTCTACTGTTTTCTAGGGTTTCTCAGTGTATTGTCTGCTAATGTGGTTTGCAGGCTAGATGTCATGTATGTGAGAGATTCTGTTACGGAAAATGCAGTCCCACGATCTCTGTTCTGTTTATACTAATCTAAGGCCATATGTTTAACAGTGTACACATTTTATATCCACATCTGCTGTGCTATCTCCCTTTTGTTCTTATTTCCCACCAAGCCACAAACAGCATTTCAAATAAGAACAAAGGACATTCTGTTAATGGTGAGTCCAGGTCAGTAGTAAACTAACTCTGCTTTGTTTCTTTGAATTATTAACTTTGCCTCTAATCTATCACTGCGTTCCTGCTAGTTTCTGTGTACTTAAATGTTAAACAAAAAAAGACCCATTAGTGTCTGCCTTTGCCAGGAAATTTCAAATTTAGAAATCTGAATAAGAGTCAGCTTTCCTAAGATCTCCTAGCCTTAATTATTATAGTATTCCATAAGCCAAATAAATGTGTTTCTTCCAAGATTCGAGTGAAGCAAAGTAATAGTGTCCCATAATGGAAATATTTCTTTGAACTGGAAATCTAGTGCAAACCAGAATATCCTCTTTTTGTTTCCCTTTTCTTAGAATTTAATGGGAGCTAGAGTGAAGGGATGCAACAGCATATTATCCTGTAGTAAACCTTCATGTCTCTTAAGCAATATTTTAAATTAAGAAGTTTTATTGATTACCCAAACTAATATACCTCAATCTTCATGTAACAATTGAAATATATTTTCTGAAATAGTGTGTCTTCTCAATGTCTCCTTAGAGGGAATATCATGAGTCTTGAGGAAATGAAAGTTTGTTAAAGGGCCCCTATTAATTCAGTCTGATTACCATTGAATCTTATAATCAGCCTCATATTTTAATATGAATAACATGCAATTTCAGAGCCTGTGAAACAGCACTTGGTTTGTACATCTCTATCAACATCAATCCAAGCTGCAAGTTACTTATTAAAAAGTACAATTTGGTTTAAATGCACCATGCAAAATGTGAATTTCTCATTTCTGTATTCTAGTTAATTTGACTTTCAGACAAACTGTCATTTAGAGAATTTGTAAATACTGGAAACATAAAAGAACTCTCATTGTGTACTGATTCTGCTGTTATAAAATAGTCTGTGAATTAGAAAAAGTGTGGAAGGTTGTTCTTCCTTTCACCCACATCTGCCTACATATTTAATGAGTGCTGTAATGTATATCTTCTGTAGGATAATATGTTAAAGCTACTGTACATCTTTAAGAGGCTGTTAGACACTGATTTCCCATAGACTGCAATCAGCTCTTTGAAACTGTAGTGTTTGTGACAGAATAAACTCCATTAACTTGTTTTATTAGTACTGTGTGCAGTCAGGAGGAGCGATGCTGCAGAACATGATGAAATGACTAACAGTTTTCATCACTGCACAGCAGAATGTTTTCTCCATACACAGAATATATAATTATTGTTCACATAAACAAGTAGATTTTTTTCTGTGTTTCTCAGGTAATACTGAGAAATACAAGACAGTTATTCATGGGAGGAATAAAAAAATAAATTAAGCTTCCCCCCACATCCCTTTTCAGACCAATTGGTTGCCATCCTGCTGCTGTAATTTTTATCAGTTTTATAGACAATGATCCATGGAATTAAAAAACAATTGTAATTCAATTGGTTACTATAATGACAGAGCAGCTCAACAAAGCTAAGGAGCTTGAGAAAGGAAAGATTTACTGACCAGTTGACTCCAAGAAGACCATTAGTCAAATTTTGACAGCTTGTATATGAGGTAGGTTGCCATGTACAGTAAATGAAAGCAGAATGAATCTAGCAGAAGAAAGTGTACTTTACCTTATGTAAGTAAATATAAGATAGATATCAGGGAATCACTGTATATTTCAGAGGCAGGTATTCTATATTGCAGACGGCACAGCTGCCAGTACTTATCTGGAGAGGTAGTCTGTTCCAGAATAACTCTACAGCATTAGCCACTTCAGAAATATAAATGACTTTTTCTCTTCTCCTTTGCCTCCATTTTCTGCTGGCTTTTTGCTTTGCCCATTTAAGATGAAAGCCAGGTTCTGAGCTAATTCGCTGCTTGGAACTCTAAATAAAAACTTCAAGCATATTACTTTTTAACCTAACAAAATATAGGAAACATGAAGCTGAGCAATCACAAAGGAAATGATTGAAAGGAAGAGTCACTACAGATTTAGAATGAAGACAAGAAAGGAAAATAATGTTAAAATCCAATCCAGTCTATTTTTTGTTAGCAAAAAAATTAGTTTATGATTTGTAGATTGAATAACTCAGGAGAAAGATATTTCTCCTAACGATGATTTAAAGATTCACCCTTCTACTGGATCAGAGTTCCTTTTATGTTATAGCAATGTCTGTTCTTGCTGTTATAGTTTAAAGGATGTCAGCATTTTCATTATATAAACCCCTCTATTCAGGGACTTGTAATTTGGCCATAAAAAATCACACCATGCTAAAACTTGAAATAAAAATTCAGTCTGAAACTGATTTTTTTTAATGTATTCAAAAAAAAATCATTAATCTAATTTTAAACTAACAGAAAAATGTAAATTCTTAAGTTTTCTGTCTTCCTATTCAATTTGTATGTTGCACATTGTATGCCTTTTGATATTACATGATGTGTTCTGGTGCTCTACAGTACACATATATCTACTAAGGTATAAATATATTCCTGAATAAAAATAAAAAACTCACTGATGGGGAAAAAAATTAAAAAGAAGATACACAAGCATTGTACATGCCTAACAGCTACTTACTATAATTTCTGGCAGATGTTTCAGGCTGTGGACCTACAATATGGAAATAAATATATTAATGCTAGTATTATGAGGGTCAGAACGGAGTGCAAGTTAAACCCACAAAGGTTAGAAATTAAGTGCTATGGCTGAAACTTAGTCCTGAAAGGACAAGTGCATCCGTTTCACTTCTTACAATAATGTGGAAGTTTACAACATAAAGAACCTTGCTTACCAGACATAAACTCTGAAAACCATTTGAAAATTATGCCACAATGATGGAATAGATCTTCTTGCTGCAAGATGTAATGATGTAATATGTAAAGAAGCACAATATATTAACTATGTTAAACTGTGTTAACATTTTACAATTATACTTCTGAAAAAGAGAACATCTAACTTGAGAACACCAAAATTTTGTAGGTGTACAAACTGGTCTCTTACATCTGAACTTTTTTCTTTCTTCTCTTTTCTTCCATACGCAATATCTTTCCCTGCTGCCCTTTGAAAAAAATAAAATTAAGCGTGTTTCCAACTGATAAAACAGTCCTTCAGCTGTTCTGAAATGCTTCAGCATGCTTCCTGCCACTCTTAAACTACTCACTACCTTCTCACTGCCATTGCCAAAATCTAACCCTCTCATTTGTTGCTACTATTTTGATTGCTCATAATCCCATGGCTAAAATTTCCTTGCCATCATCTTCAGCCTAACAGGGTCTTAAAACATATTCTTTGAAATAGCACCAGTATCATCTTCAGTCAGTGTATTCTAGCTGTTGTAAACTCAGTATCTATTTCAAAAGACTTATGGATAATTATATTCCCAGTAATACAGGCCACTTAGGAAAGACTGACACAGTAAGAGACAACACTCTTAAAATGAAAGTAGATTGGTTCAGCTGATGCTGAATGCTTCAAGTGACACATAAGCAACCTATTAGTGAGAAGCACCAGAAGACTTTAAAAGGAAAATAATTGTGAATGCAGCTTCTCTACCTAAGAGAGCCACCCACCTTGAAAGAAACTGTAAATCTGTAAGTCTGAAGATACTCTTTTAAGAAGGACAGATCTGGGTGGAAACATTTCCTTTTTAAAAACCTGCTCTCAGAACTCGCTCAGAAGATCTGTAGGGTTCATGCCTCTGATCTCGATAGTGATTCTTTGCGTTATCCTTTTCCAGACTTCAGCTCAGTTCCTCCTTACTGAAACAAGGGAATTATTGGTATCGATCCAGTTGGAAGAATTGTTGGAAGAATAAAAAACTCAAGAGGTTAACATACTACAGGGCTCTTTGCAAACAATAACCATTCATCTCTGAGATCATGCTGTGTAAATCTGGAAATCATTCACTTCACACACAGTGCCACATCTATCATACTACCTACTGTCAGTTCTACCAACCTTTCCACCCAGGATTTTCTTGAGAGGTTGGAATGTCTTGTGTTTTACAGGGGGAGGGTGAGAAGGCACAGCTAGTTCTTTCTCAGAGGTGTTTTTCCTGCTTTTAGTCTATTTTGAAAATTTTTCTACCTTGGACCTGACAGTCTATAAGGTAACTGTGAAAGATTTTCCCAAGTGCAGCAATACTGGCCTGAGATTGCAAGACCTGAAGAATGTTTTATGACATTTGTAGGATTCTGATGCAACTTTTCTCCTCAAAGCAAGGGTAATAAAATGACA
The DNA here is from genome assembly GCA_033558105.1 of Coccyzus lansbergi. Taxonomy (NCBI): domain Eukaryota; kingdom Metazoa; phylum Chordata; class Aves; order Cuculiformes; family Coccyzidae; genus Coccyzus; species Coccyzus lansbergi. The sequence goes on from JAUMJK010000168.1 coordinate 2,540,450, forward strand.
ACTTGCTCAGGGCCACGTGCAGTTGTGTTTTGAGTGTCTGTAAAAACACAGACCCATTAAGATCTCTGGATATCCTGTTCCAGCCTCTGCCCTCACTGTGAAAAGCTTTTCCTTTACATCCTGGGAATCTTAATAACTTCTATCTGTTACCTCTTGTCCTTTTGTTAGGATCTTCTATGAAAAGTATAGCTACTGAGATTACAGATGACACTACATCCTTGCTACAGTCTCCCATCAGATCCCTGAAGATAGCAATTAGACCCCTATACTTACTTTCTTCCTCTTGGACAAACGTAGCCACCTCAGCTTCACCTATTGTACCATATACTTCAGCCCCTTAACTACCCATATGTTTTAATTGTCCTCTGTTGGAATCTCTCCAGTTTGTTAATTTCTTCCTTTTACTGGAAATACTGTTTTATATGTACTTCCTTGTACAGAGTGGTTTGGTGTCCTGGCTCTGATTCCAGAAGTACAGTGCAGAGACACCGGGGCTGCTGGAAGGCACTGACCCTGGACCAACAGAGCTATTTTACTTGTATTGTCTGCCTCACTGCCTATAATGCAAACCATTGACCATTAATAAATACTGCCCTAAACAATGAAAAATAAAGAGGAGCTTCACACTGGGAAAGAAGTAAGTCAACTGTTGCTGACCTCTGCATGAAACATTTTGAGCCTAAATGTCAGGTTACATGTTAGCTGACAGTACTGATAATGCTCTCAAAAGTATACACAGTGGAATAATACTGGTGAAATTCAGGAAAAAAATACTGAGTTTCATTCAGCTTACAGTAAATGTCAGCAAACATAATTTACTCAAGTTTCACACAGACAATATTCTGCTGCAAATTTACAGAATTTAAAAATACACTTACAATTACTCTGCCTTTTATCTAGTGTTTTGAGAAGTTCTGCAAAAGAATCTCAACTACTTACAGAGAAAACTTAGGTTTAGTTCCCCATGCTAAAGTTTGCTAGTTATAGCGCAAAACTTTCATGCTATTAAATGGATGACTGAATGTTTCGCTATCACTAACTGATGCTTTCATGATATGCTATTTCATTTCCTAAGAAATATACACAAGGATCTCTCAGCCATAAGTCCTGACTGACCAGAGGTGCCACATGAATGAACAGATTCAGTAATGGAGTTAGTAGAGCTGAGTGTGTTTGCAGAGTAATTTCTGGAACTACATGGATTGAATAGAAACAGCTTGACTAATATTTTTTTCAGAAGTCTATCTCTCTTAGATGGTGAACCATTATTTTTTTAACAGCTGGAACTGGAAGATAGAATCCATGGCCATCCTATAGACTGTACTGTACTATAACTTGTGCAGTGAACTTCAGAAGTTTCTCAAATGTTCAAGCTAGGCACATTAAGCTTTATTATCCATTTCCTCTTGTAGAATGTTCCTGTATTCCAGTGACCATCATCTGTAACAGAATTAATCTTTTTTTCAAAATGCAGGATCAAAATCAATAAGATTCTATATCTGATATTTCCAATGAAATGTTCAGCATGACAACACACAGTGTTACATGGCAGATCATCTTTCCTGAGAACTATCCAGTTTTATTTTAAACACTTCAGATTCAGGTTTCTACAGTAGTAAAAAGCTTCTTAAGTTACCAATCTCAAATAAAACAACAGTATTACCTGCTTCAGAAAGATTAAGCTTGATAGGGTCAAGAATGAAAAAGTATATGATCTCTACATCCAGTAATTTGGGTTACTTAAAAGCAAAGAAGTAATTTGTGAAGAACGAAGAAAATGTTATGGTACACTGTAGATGAATAGCTCACTAGATTTCAAGACAGTAACAGATCTTATGGGTCTAGACTCCCACAATCATCTTGACTGTAGCACACTGTAACAATTTAATTTGCCAAAAATGACTGAATGGAATTGTTGTGAATCCTGTAATACCGTCCATGATAATGGATGAACACAAATGTGAAATCACTGTAATGACCTCCAGAGTATGTTGGTTATGCTATGGTAAATATCTTTTGTTTGGAGAGGTATTGATTACACTGCCAAAATAAATTGACTTGCATGAGTACATTCTGAGAAACAAGAATTTAAATTTCTAGTCTAGATCTTCAGCTGATGAATATGGATAAAAGTTCATTGATTGCATCTAATTCTCATCAGCTAAGGTTTTGACCCTTCGTATTCACTGCAATGAAGACATAATTTTCTATTCTTAAAATAAGAAAGAGACATTCTGACATATATTCCAATAATTTCTTTTATGTTAAATTAAAATCAAGGTCAAATACAACTTGAAATACATTTAGATAGTATTGCAGATATAATCATGCAGGCTAATTTGGAATGCTAATTAATTTCAGTTTATTTCTGATTCCACTGTTTCATTCCACATCTACAAAACAGAAAATGTTATTTAGTGTAGTACCAATATGTCCAAGGAATTTAGGAACAGCTAATTGAAGACTTGATTCTGTTGCTTCTTTTTCTATCGAATAATACTTTCTTCATTGAGTAATCCAATTATACTCAATAGGAGGAAGTTAGTTGTTGAAACTAAAGATAGAAGGAACTGACTCTTATTACTTGAGTAAATTGTTTTGAGTCCTATATAGTACTAATGCAGTCTAATTGCAGACAAATGCAGCTATTAGTTATTGTTAATGATGACTCATGCAGATGTGAATAGCAAAATTCCTTTTACTGAAACTGATGAAAACCCACCAAGTACAGTATTAATATCTGTACCTATTACTATATATTTTGGACTATGATTATGTTAGGAATTTTTCTGGAGTTGAAACTTCCAAGTAAGCTACTTTATTCTTATATTCAGCTTAAAAATTTGGTAAGGCTTTTTCCTCATAGGAAAAAAAAAAAATCAGTCCATGATACCAAGGCAAGGTCCCTATGAGTCTTCTAACAAATTCTGTATTTATTTAGAGTTCCAAAGGAAACTCTTAAGGAAAAAGTACCTATTCGTGCAAATTAAATTCTATGTTTCTTTCCATGTAAAAAGGTTTCCATACTTGGTCTGATCCTCTTGGGATTAGATGTGTTTCTTTGAAACAATCATACAGCATTTTTAATATAGGGTCAGATGCAACTATGGAATTGGGAATTTATGTAAAACCAAAGCATAATGAAGATAACTAAAATATAATAAGCAGCCAGATAATCCTGCTGTAGATAACTGTAATTTCATTAAATTCATTGTTTGAGTGTCCAGTGTTCTCCTACCACATCTACCTTTTTTTCCCATCTTTGTACCTAAGCCATTTTCAGCATCACTTAATTTGCTAGACACACTCAGAGCTTGTCTAATATACCAATAGCATTGATCAGCTTCATCTGGGCATTTTCATATAGCTAGGGAACAGCCGTCCATTCAGGTAAATGCTTAGAGGTTGTATTACTTTGTCAAGGAGTGAAAGACAGGTATTTAAGACTTCTTTAACCATAAAGGACTCAAACCTATGCCAGAATAAAGAACATACTATTTGAAGAGGCTAGATTGAAGTGTTGGTATGTCTTCTCTGTTTCTGCTGCCTTAAGAGACTATGAACTTCATGTGAGGAATGTGAATTTAATGTAGCCAGATAAGCACAGTGACAGGACATGAGATGGAGAAGGGAACAATATTTTTTAGTCTATTAAAATGGGTGATCAACAGGGCAGGAAAAAAAATCCATGCTCTCACTTCTATTCCAAGGACTTCTTATGATGGCACTATAGGATAATTAGATAAAGCATAAAGAAATTTTTATCAGTGCAGTCAACAGTTTTCTTAGTCTCACTCATTTCTCACCTCAAAGACAATGTGTTTTCTAGTTAGCAGTTTTCAATCAATAAATCTTATATTTTCTCCCACATGATGCCACAGTTTCAAGCAAAGGGGAAGTATGTGGCCACAGTATTTTGGAACAGAATCATACTCCTATAGAGAAACACAAACAGCATCCCAGTATGTATGGAGTGCAACACAAAAGATATGTGACGTATCCTTCAGTTTTCTGAAGCCTCCAAGACTCCAAATGGAGAATTTATTTTTACTGGTGCACCCAGAAAACAAGGAAAGATATGAAACAGTTAGAAGGCAACTGGAGAGGAAAGTGCAAGGTGTGACAGGAATGATCAAAGAGCAAAAACACATGACCTATAATGAAAGACTGGTACTGTTAATTTCTACAAATTGAATACTGTGTGAGGTTTGATAACAGTCTACAAATACAAGAACAGGCCAAAATGTGATGGGTTTATTGCAGCCAGGGAGGCATAGGCTAGACGTTAGGAAGTGTTTTATATATGCCAGGATAGCTAAGTACCTTGCCTAGGAAACTGAAAGATCCCCATCGTGAAAGATTTTTCAAGGGGGGATTAGACAATATTTTAGGTGTAATGAAACCCACCTGTGAAAGTTGATGATGAGCTAGATGACTTAGCAATGTTCCTTCCAGGTGAATTTACATGATTTTGATCAGGTATGGTTCAATTTTGACTTGGCACTAAATTAAAAACTTTTGGGATGTATTTTTTCATTAAGAACTGAGGTCTGGGATTAAGACCCAGTTCAAAGATGACTGTATCTAAATCATGCAACCAATATTTGAAAGTTTTACTATTTCTAATCTAGCATTTTTGCTACTAGTATTTCTAGACACAGAACAAAAACCAGAAAAATCTTGATTATTTTTTCCCTCTTCTGTAAAATTTACCTACCCATTGAAAAGAAAGAGTGACACTTTTTATAGAGTATACACAGTGTGTGGTAGAGGTTAAAATTTACAATCATTTTCTATGCCAAACCTGCAGAGATGTTTATTTCCTCTTTTGCTAGCACCATCAAATAAAGCAAACAAGTAATATTCATGCAGAGGCAAACAAAATAAATGAGTCAGGTAATTATAAATAGAACACTGACCTATTAAAAATTGGTCTGATCTTTAAGAATTTTTAGCATAGCAGTAGTAATGTTATTAAAAATAGAAAATCATGACAAGTCTTCATTAGAATTTGCATATGTGAGTAAGAATGCACTTAATTACAAATTGCATTCTACAAATTATTTAGAAGCTGTATATCAAAGCAACAAAGAAGAAAGATTTAGGGAGTAAGGATTCTGAAGAATTTGCTAAAGCAAATGTTCTTAACAACAACAGATTGGAGATACTGCAAGATCTATCCAAACCCAAATGATTTAAAAGAACAACTACAGTTCAGAAATACAAATGTTTGACATATCATCATTTAATATACATAATGGAACATTATCTCAGTTAGATCAAAATGTATTTTTATATGTATGAGTACATGTGTTAAAATATTGTGTCAAATAAAGCCAAAATAACATATGCAAATGAGTAATTCTACTGGCAAATTGCAGGTGTAATAAATATCACAGATTGTGTAATTTTCTTGCAGATTTTTTGTTTCAACCACTAGGAACACTGTTTAAATGCTTGTGCAAAACAAACCCTGTCCCACCGTGCTGAGCCAGCACTCCAGGTCGTTCTGTCTCACTGCTGACCCTAATGGACTAAAGGAGCTCACTACCCCACTGAAACCCTGTACTCTTGAAGCCAGAACAAGTGAAGGGTCAAAGGGAGAAACATGAATCCAGAGTTTTGTTACTAGCAGAAACCACAGGTTTCTGTTTGTCTTAAAGCAGGTAAAGGCTATTCTTTCATGCAATGAAGGACCACTCAATTTTCTCAGTCATCTGAAGGATAAAGAAAAGCACTTCTTTCACCACCGTTTACTATTTACTGACACAAATTTGTTTCTAGAGTGAAAGATTTTTGCATGACAGCTCATGGAGACCTTAAGTCTACTTCGGTTTTTCATTCTGCAACTGCTGCACCCACAAATGCCATGCAATAGCGCTTGACCTCATTGCTCACATTTGTCATTATAGACAAATAGACCGAAACTTTGACTCTGCTTGGAATGGACTGCAAAGACAAAAATGTAGTTAATATCTTAAAGTAGAGGCAGTACAATTTGCCTTATGTTACTGCAGAAAGGAGATGACAAATAGTGTGGCTATTGTAACTTTATTATTATTTTCAATACTTGTTCTTTGATACATATGTATAGTGCATAACTAAAGGAAAATTCACAGCTTAGTCCTATTATATTACTATTATTTATTATTGCTACCAGTGGTAAAAAAAAGACGCCCAGATTCAATTTTACTTGCAAAACTCTCAGAGTTGGTCTCACAAGACAGGTACATGGAGCTATAACATTTGGAAGAGGCAGGAAAAAAATTCCTTTAGCATTTCTACTGGGTTCTTTGGTTCTTTTAAAAAGTATAAACAGCCTCAAGGGTGTTCTTGAATGATATCTCTGCAGCTGAGCATTTTCTTGAGGTCTCACTGAATACAAGGGTCACAACCTAGAGTCCATTCTTATATGTTTTAATAAAAAATGACAATGAACTTTGCAATCTGTCATTGTCCCCTCAAGCAAAATGAAGGTGAAAGTCACTCCTGCTTGTGCAGACGAGACTAATTGCAGTACTAAAGTCCAGAGCATGAAAATTCACTCCATCAAGGGTTTTAACTAAGTCTGTGGAAGTGCAGCAGTTCAATTTGCATATCCCAAGATTTACTAAATTTTATCAAAACCACCAACGAGGTTTTTGTTGTTGCAAACTTGATTGTGCATACTGTTTACAGCTCAGTTCCATAACACGTCATTCAAACAGGGATTTATTTGCACAAAACAAAAGGCTTTCTTGTCTGGCTCTCAGCAAAATACAGATACCTCACAGAGTACATGATATACTGAATGATGGTAATGAGTGCACCTTCAGCAAGTTATAGGTAGCAGAAATTTGGAAGGAGTGGTTGATATACCAGGCAGTTTTGCTGTCTTTCTGAGTAGTTTCTCAAAGAGACCTTGCCAGGCTGCAGAAATGGTAAATGGGAACCTCATGAAGTTCAACAAAGAGAAACCAGGAGTCCTGCACCTGGGGAAGAATAATCCCATGCTGCCTGATAGTAGTGTACAAAGTTAGTAATTTATGGGCAGGTACATTCTGTACATTAGTTACACTAATCCTTCCTCAGATCTAACAGTCTCCTCTCCCCTTCAGCTGTGGGCTATGATTAGTCCTTTAGATAAAGCGGAGACTTACAAAAATCACCTCTTTTGGAGGGAGGCCTGTATATATTTGTACTGGGTTCCCATGAGAACTCTTAACCAGACTCCATCTTGAGTTGCCACTTCTTACAGAGTTGAGAGGGTGGTGATTAGTTGGGTGCAAGAAATTATATGAATGTGTTTCACAAGACATGAATAGTGATATTGTCTTATCTATGTAAATATCTGATAAAATATCAGAGAATTTGGAAATCAACACACTGACGAGAAATTTTCAGTGTAAGATCAAAATTTGTACTTGAAGTTTCTTCGTTTCTGAACTATCCAATGTTATCTTGATTGACTCAAGTCCAACTACTAGAAATACTTGCTTCTCTATAGCTTTGCATGCTATGAATGTTTAACTTATAATCAAGAACTAAATACATGAATATTATGGGAAAATGAATAACCAACTGTTCTCCAACTCTGCTCAGTCTGATTTGCTAATCCAAGAGAAGGAAATTAAATCCAAAAGGCATTTAAAAAAATTAATCAAGCTTGTTGTTGAGCAGAAAGAAAATCAAGTACCAGCACATTGTTACTGGGGAAATCCTGTGCTACAAGTGAATGAAAAAAAGAGAAACCTTAATAAAGGTGCTTGAAAAATGGGCAACAAAGACTGTGCACTTCTTCTGCTTGATGATTCTTTAATGGCTGCAATCCTACAGGATCACAACGAGGAAATAGAGAAGAGTGTCAGTCTTTTGTCGAACAATTACTGTGTAAGTGGTTAAAGAGATAAGGTTATAGTAAGTGGGACATGGTAATCCATTACTTGTAAGAGTAATTTGGTCCTTATTTTCTGGGATCTTGATTCCACAGCAAAAAAAAATAGCTTGCTTTTTCCTGTTAAAACAGACAAAACAGCAAGCAAAGCTCCCCCATCCACTGAGCTTGTAGGAAGCTTCACTGATGTTACACCTGTCTTCCTCCTCAGTCTCACATTTTTCCCTGCATTTTCAAAATTTTTATTAATAAAATTTAATCCAATCTTGGGAAAAGTGTTATAGCCAGATACCGGGGAATGTGCAAACCGAACTTTTTTAAGCCTAGTGTTCAGAGTAGTGATTAAATATAAGTGATAAATTGTGAGAGAGTATTTAGCAAACGAAGATTCAAATTTCAAATTTCAATAAGAGTACTGAGAGAGTGTTTTTACTCGATAACTAATATTTTTAATCTTTTTGACTAAAAAACTGTTCAAGGGAAAGACGGGTGGTCACATTGTATAAAGTGTAGGTCAATATAAAAGAATATAGGTGCCTAAATCCTGCTACATTAGTGAAAGACAGAAGTTTTTTTTGGCTCCTCCAGAGACACTGGAGAGTAATCATAGAATCATAGAACAGTTTGGGTTAGAAGGTATCTTAAAGATCAGCCAGTTCCAAACCCCCTGTCTTGGGTAGGGACACCTCCCACTAGATTATGATGACCAAGGCTCTATCAAACCTGGCCTTGAACACCTCCAGGGATGAGGCAGCCACAACTTTCCTGGACAACCTGTGCCAGTGTCTCACCACTCTCATCGTGAAGAAATTCTTCCTTATGCCTAGTCTAAATAAGGCATTTATAGGCATTTATAAGGCATTAATGGGAAATGAATGTATTTCACCTACCTGTAGACTCATGACACAGATTTCATTAAGTTTCTATGTGCAATGAATTGCCTTTTGGACATGTATGTTTCTCATTGATTGCAAAGGGAGTCTAGCCAAACAAGGTAGCTTTGCTTCTCCAGTTGATGTCTCAGGGTAGTTGGGGGAGTAGACCTGGGTACAAGCATAATTTGATGAAGAAAGTACTGTTGAGCAAAAGCTGAGTGCTGGACCCACAGTGTTTCACTATGACTAAGGACACTCCACTTACTGCATTTTAAACTGTTCCAACCAGCTGTCTTCAACTAGCTGGTGTGGGCATTAACAGCGTGGATTACAAGTCAGCTAATGTACATAACAGGACAAGAGGGAATGGTCTCAAGCTCCGCCAGGGGAGATTTAGGCTAGAGATTAGGAGGAGGTTTTTCACACAGAGGGTTATTGGGCATTGCAACAGGCTGCCCAGGGAGGTGGTTGATTCACCTTCCCTGGAGGTGTTTAAGGCACGGGTGGATGAGGTCCTGAGGGACATGGTTTAGTGTTTGATAGGAATGGTTGGACTCGATGACCCGATGGGTCTCTTCCAACCTGGTTGTTCTATGATTCTATGATTCTATAACTCGCGTCAGAGCTAATGGTCAGTCCCTGGTTCTATTTTATTCAGCACAAGGACTAAAACTGAGAGTATTTAAGAGTTTAACTGCTGTCAGATTTTGAGTCACTTTTTTTTTAAATCATTTTTATACTTGGCTGACTGTCATTCTTGAGAGCCCAGGGACCCTGAGAAAGAGTTTTCTAACTTAACCATCTCTGTTCAGCATCTGATACTGTTAACACTCAGCCCTGATGTGACTGCAGCTCCCAAAGGCTTTTAAATATTACTTTTTAACTGAGGTATTATATACCCTACTGTATAACTCTGTAGAAGTACAGCACAGAGGTAGACTTCATACTGGAAGCAAAGCAAGTGCTTGAGCACAGTCAGGTCTGTTTTATTTAAGTCAGTTAAATTTAGGGCAGGAATGCCCCCACAGCTGCAGGAGCACAAGTGACGTATCTTAAATTTCAGTACTCTATTTATGCTTGTGGAAGCTGAAATATGCAGGACTCAGCCAAAGAGACAACATGAGAATGTGGAAACCCCCAGTCTGCAGCTTAGTCCATGCTACTTATTGCCTGAGATACCGCTTCCTGACAGGTGAAAAAGAGGCACATCATTTTCATTTATGAGAGACTGTAATCAGAGGACACCGCAAATAACCAAACACACTATCTATACACTGAGTGCTCTCAAATCTTTGCAGTTACTGTTAGATTGTAATATTTGTATTTCATAAGGAAGAAATTGAAAGAGTGAAAAAAAAAAGAAAACATCCAAGGACAGATGGTTTGTCATGCTCTGTTCCAAAAACACAGTGCCACTGCAGTTTCTACACCCCAGAGGAAGGGGGCTGGGAAGAGAAATAAGCTTAGTATTAACTGTCTGCAGTGCTCACCTGGGGTCTCTTCCAGAGGAAAGCATATGTACCCAATGTAGATGATATTTAATGTTATTCTTCTGTGTTTAAAACACAAAATATCACCTGGGTACGGATCTTTTATTTTCAGTTAGATACTTTTGAGAGTTTTCAATTTTTTAATTTTTTATTATATGTTAATGCACTATATTAATTAAAGCAGACTGCAATGCTCTAATAACAATTAACTCAACCCAGGGTACCTGAAAGTGAGATTTTATGAGAGGCGAAATTCTCCATGGATCTCTAATTTACATTTGCAACACAGGGAACTGTACTTCTGGATGTTTCTACTTGGCATTCTCACCCAAGAAAACAAATAAGCTCTGGGGCAGGATGGGATAAGTGATGAGAGACTAGGGTGAAAAACAATGTCCTGAGGTGTTAAGAAAGTAACTTTCCTTGGTCTCAGTGGATTAACACATGTAAAGCCACCTGATAATATACATCTTTTAGAAACCAAAGCACAAAATCTAACAGAATGTGCAATTACTTCAATTATACATTCAAATCAGTTATGTGCACTCAGTAATAAACACATTCCACAGCTACCTGCTCCCCCTGGGAAACAGTCTCTCACACTGTTAGTCCTTTTGTCATTTATGAGTAATACACATTTAACAGAAATCTTAGAACAGGAAATGAAAAAGTGAAGATGATAAATCTGTTTCACTTAGGCAATAATCATATAACATTGTGGACAGTCAGTTTAATTTATAGACAGCATCCCCCCTGGATATCTTTGGTACAAAAGGAAAGAAAAAGAAAAAAAAATAAAAGCAAAGAAGGGAGGTGGGCATTGAAAAGATAAAAATTGGTACAAGGCATTTATTACCCAATTGAATGGTTAAGTAAAATAAAACCACTGATTAAGATTTCATTACTGCAAAACAGTATTTTCTGTAGCTGGACAGTAATTTTTCAGGGGTTCACCCTCACTTTCTTGCTAGAAGCTTCACACTGAAGTGTGAATTGCGTAGATTTAGCCTGTCACACCTCTCTTTCCTCCTCTGCTTTTCTTATTTATGTTTTTTTTCTGAAGGGAAGAAACACTTTTTGACACCTGTAGCCACAAGAGATTACTAATCCATAAACATGTTTTTGGTCTCTTGCAATCTTTTAACCTATGATAATAATTATAATGGCTGACACATACTTGTATGACTCTTAAAATGGAATTAAAACTACTCTCCTTAACTGTTAATAAAGCACATATTTTCATTCTGTTTGGATAACATTCAACTCTTTGTAGCAGGTACTACTACGTATCATAGTTAACTGTCCTGCAAATCTTCCAGTATTTAACAACATCAAAGATGTGATTTACTTACAAAATGGATTTTATAGTTCAGAGTCAAGAGTATAGTATTTACTTTTAATGGCGAAGATCCTTGGCAGGAAGTAAAATTATCAGTTGCCTAAGGGTTTTCTTTCTTCTTTGTAACTAACTCACTTCTAAACAGCTTAGACTAGATGTTCTGCTTAGTTTTGTATAAGATATAGAGTATGGTTTGCAATACACCAGGTAAAAGATAAGTATTTCTGATCTGTGCTGTTGACCTAATAACACTTTGTATACTTTATACGTGCAAAGGTCACAAAATATACACCAAATTTGTGTAGCTAAAATGAATCAACTCATTTTAAAGTAAAACAGAACAAAACTAAACTCTGGTATGAATGTGTGGCTCTTGGATCCAGGGCATGACACAAGTTCATTCAATAAATGTATCACGTTTACCTGGGCATTTTAAAACTTCACTGAAATCAGTATCTAGTTGTTCCATACCTGGCTGAAAATATAAATCAAATAATTTGTCATAAGTCTCTTAATTACTAGCCAATATAACAATTCTAGAGAGGGATTTATGGAAATGCAAAATTAGGTCTACACCACATAATTAGCATATACAGATATTTTATTTTGTCATTTCTGTGATTCATGTGAAGCTTTATAGCCATATTTTTTTTCATTAGCAGGTCTCTTCTCAGCTTAACAACAAAACTCCCAGCTCCCAAATCACATAGCATTTCTTCACTCGTCAAGAGAATATCAACAGGTCTGTTCCTATCCTTCCTCACTTTTTTTCTTCAAGTTTTTCTTTCCTCTTATTTTCTCTTTTCTTTTTTTCTTTTTTCCCTTTTCTTACTTGTTTTTCTTATTTGATTTTCTTTTTTCTGTCAAAAAATTTTCCTGTGCAAGGCAAAAATAAGCTTTTTCTCCTTTGTTTTCTTTCTTTTCTCTCTAAAAATGTTTCTGTGCAAGGCAAATAAAAGCCTATGTGCAAACACTTACTGAAAAAAATGTAATCTACTCCTGCGTAATGTGGAGGCAAAAGATATTATGGTTACTATAATTCACAAGCTAAACTTTGTGAACAAGGGGATCCAAATAAAGTCAGATTGGTTTTGAGGTCAATGCACTGATTTACACAACTGCAATTATACAGACATAAGGAAGCATTTTTTTTTACCATAAAATAGCCTGGGTAGGGTGAGATCTCCTGAGAGATTTATGCACAGCCATATCTTTAGCAAGATGAAAAGAGTATGCTGTCCTCAGAATCAAAGCCAAGGAAAAAGAAGAAAAAACAAGCAGCACAGGGGACAAAACATCCCATCAGTCACTTAAGTACTGTGTGCTGAGAGGAATTTCCAGAGGTTTCAGCAAGATCTGTAATACATAAATATAGATATATACGTATTCTTAACCACAATTTTCTCTCAGCCTATTTAAATTGCCTTTTTTTTCTGTTTCTCAGACATAAATTTTTTGACATCATGATTATTATTAAGCAATATGTTATAGCAGGGGTATAAGTTCTTATTTCAAGCTGCATTTTAATTCAACATTGTCATTTGCCACAATATTTTGATGGGGAGACTCCTTAAAAGCTTGTACAAAACCAGACTAGAGATCCTGATAATGGACTAGCTTTCAGAGTTTAGTACTGGGGCCTTGAGATTTCTTTTCATAAAAAGGCAAAGCAAGGAATGCAAAGGAGTAAGATAAAAGGTACCTCAACAAAACATCCATGATATGTTTATGTAGTTTTACAGATCTGTGCTGCACCTTTCCTTATATTTTATTTTATAGTACTCATTTTTTCCCCTGTACCTGGTGTTTCTTGACAGTATATACGAGGAATGAATTTCTGAAGGACTAGTCTTCCTTTGTACCTCCATTTCAGTGGTCACAAGAAAATCTACACTTCAAGGTGCTCGGTGGCAACAATAAATCATATCATTTGAGTTACAAATTCCCTGACTTGCACCACAATATATTTGGAAGCACAAAAATGCAAGTGCAAATTTAGAGGAGTGAAAAGAAAGGTCACAACTTTTCAAATATGTGCCAGAGAAAATAATTGTATAATTCTTATTATATGGCACACAATAATACACACTGCTGCAACATTTTTTTAAATGTTATCCTTGGAAAATTCATCTTCTGATAACCTAAAAGAGAAATAAACTATACAGAAGGAGAGACAAAGATGGAGAAGGAGGTTCTTGAATTAAATTCCTCTTTGTGTTATCTACTTAAGTGTATAATTAATGCTTATGGCAAATGAGGCTTTTTTAAATCTTGATTAGGTAATTCTGGGGTTTGTTTGGTTTGGTTTTCTGTAGGTTATGCACATGGGAATTCATGATCATAGGAAGACATTAATACAGTAATTAAGTTTAGTGGATGAAATTCAGCCTGAGGTAGCAAACTGGCAGAACCCCTTCTGCACCAGTTAATCCTCATGTTAGAGCAGTGACAGAAGACACTAATGGTATGTCTGTTCAGGATTTGTCACATGCTTGTGCAGCCTTGCAAGCATTCCAAGATGTCACATTGTAGGTATGCATGAAAAATGGCAGTGGGTGGGGTAACAAGATCAGTACTTTTGCAGACATGTTACAACGTAAACTAATTCCCAGACAGATGGTTAGAACAGGAATTGTGGAGGTGCCAGTGATCTGAGAAGTGCATGATCCCATCTGAAAAAAAAATTATTTATAGAACCTGTGAGGGGAGTTTCTCCGCACACATAATTTGCATATCCAGGAATACACACACGTAACTGTTAAAGTTCTAAAGCCTAAAATTATGGCTGTGCATTTTAGCCTGTCTTTGGGAAAGCTGCTTATGTCTAACATTTCAGAGAACAGCACCTTGTCTTACCTAGGCTTTGGGCAATGATATGAGTCTCACTTATTATTTTTTAGAGTCCGTTGTACCAATCTTGACCTATGGATTTTTTACTGGTTCCTAATGAGGATTAATTGCCAGTATACTCTTGCTGGAGACAGGGCATTCTGGAGACAGTAAAATCACACATAAATCCCAGTGACAGGCAGGGAATGGTTGGAAGGAACAGAATGCCATACTGTGCAGAGAATAGCTAGAAGAGCTGAATTAGAATGAGAAAGGAGGATGGCAGTCGTTACTTCCTCTCTGAACCAAAGACTCAGCTATGCCTCCTTTTATTTAGGAACAATCTAGTTGTGAACCCTGGAAGCTGCTGAGCTCCTTAAGGCATTTATTTTATTTATTTAGGGATTTGTCTGTCTGCCTTTGTAATCTTGTTTTCTGTTCCTACATTTGCAATACTTTTTGCTTGAATAAAAAAAAAAAATTAAAAAAAAAATCTTATTCATATGTGAAGACAAAAAAAAAGCAAGAAATTTGCATTCATAGTATGAAAAATTCTGAACATTGTAACTGCCTGAATCAGCTGAATTCAGGTTATTAACATATCCTTCTATACAACTGTCTAGAAAAAGTTTGGCAGCTTTAGAGAAAAGTCATGTTCACATTTTACCTAAAAATTCTTCTTTAAACAAATCTTTCCTAATCATGATTGTGCTGGAACACGAAACTATATCAAGATAGAGATAGGAGTTTTACTACACCAGACAGCAATGGTCTTTTCTATACCACTGAATTATAATTCTTGCTCTTCTATTTTGTCAGATAAGGACTCTTACTTCAAATACACTCTGGGCAGTGCTAATTCATGCATAAGTATGCACGTACTTCCATACTTTCTTCTGAGTATGTTTTCTTGGTTCTTTCATCCCACATATCATGATTTTCTATAGACAGGGTCAAAAACACCACAAGTGTTAGGTGTTCATGACTACTGTGTTCTTATGCTCATATGTTAGGTTGAACAGTATATTCCATGAGAAAAAAACACATTGTAGACTTAGCAACTATCATTAGTTTTCCCTCTAGCAACTCAAAGTAAAATGGATTTCTGTTTACAGATTGAAAGCAGAGTATTATGAAAATTTGAGACAACAGCATGAATTTGCAATGCATTTTTTTAAAATTCTCAACTATACTCTTAATTCAATCCATATTGCAAATATGAAAAAAAAGAAATTAATCTTTTGGGGGCTAAATGAGATTCATGCAATATTGAGATGGTCACAGGTGCCTAGTGATGCCAGAGGGATGACAGAAGCATCAGCCACCATGTCCTGAGGCAGTTCAGCACTTCCACAAAACTGAATATAAAGGTCCAATTGACTACTTAGTTTGAAACACTTGTTAGTATTTAGTGCTTCTACTCAATGCTTAACAACTGCTAACAGGCTGATGAGAAGTAGTGTTTCAGTGCTAGTCTTAACACCTTCACAATATAGTTGCTGCTACATAGTCACCTCAGTTGTGTGACTGCCCAAAAAAGGATTAAAACTGTTTTCATAAAAAAGTAATTTTCACTGATTTATTACAGTAAAGGGCATATAAATCTTGAATGTATTTTCAGCATAAAAAATGGAAAAAAATTGTCACTTCAAAAAGCATAAATTTATTTTGTTTGAGAATTAATCATAATATTAGTAGTATATGAAACTGACTTGATAAACAATTCAGAAATTCAGGTAGGTATTGCATACACGATAGTATCAAAGAGGAAAAAAAATTAGAGGATCTCAAATGCTCAAATAAGTAGAAAGTAATGCCTAAGGATTTCAGCCTTGTTGGGAAATCCAGTTATTTCTTCTAAATTGAAAATACATTGTTTTGGGCCCTTCACTATAATAAAGACCTTGAGGTCCTGGAGTGTGTTCAGAGAAGAGCAACAAAACTGGTGAAGGGGCTGGAGAACAAACCTTACAAGGAGCAGCTGAGGGAACTGGTGTTGTTTAGCCTGGAGAACAGAAGGCTGAGAGGAGATCTTATTGCTCTCTACAGCTGCCTAGAAGGAAGTTGTGGAGAGATGGGTGTTGGCCTCTTCTCCTAACTGGTAAGTGATAGGTGGTAGGACAAAAGGAATGGTGTCAAGCTGCACGTGGGGAAGTTTAGAAGGACATTACGAAAAATTTCTTCACAGAAGGGATTATCAAACACTGGAACAGGCTGCCCAAGGAGGTGGTTGAACTACTATCCCTAGAGGTGTTTAAAACGTGGGTAGATGAGGTGCTTGTGGACAGGATTCAGTATGATACGATGACAGGAATGATTCTATATAGTGATAGAATTTTTGATGATGGCAAAATCTATTTCCATGAAGCTCACTGAAAGTCAAACACTTTTATTCCTAACACTCGTCATTCTTGTGCATAGTTAAGTTTCTCAGGCAGAACACTTTGCACTCTTACTACTAAACTTGAATGTGTAGTGCATATGTAGTAAGAGATCTTCATTTTCCATTATTAAAATCTGGCATGTATCATAGGCAGAAATTCACTTCTGAAAAAGGATAAAAAACATTCTCTTTTCCTGGTATTTTATCATCTTAGGCACTTAAATATGCCACTAAGAAGGACAATTGAAAGCTTTTAGCAGAGGTTAAGAAATTTACTTATACTTACTATATTTTATAAACTAAAATAATCCTGAATGATAATACAAAATTTATACGACAAATTATTTCTCAAAGAGTAATGCAGATGGATGGTATAGGTCACTGTTTAATTTTGTGTATGTATAGATGTGAGTATATGTATATGAATATACATAAGTATACAATTTGAATAGGAACTGTATAGATTTTTTGAGTGGGAGTTGATATTCATGGATATTAGTGAGAACTGGCTTTACAGACGTATAAGCTTTCAGAGATTTTTACCAATCTGTATTATGCCAAGCAATAGGCAAAGGAGATAATTCCTTCACTTTAAATAATGTATTTCTACCTATATTACTTGCCTTATGCCATCTTCTTGTTGAAAGAATAGTGACATATCACCTTACTCCTTTTCTACTGCTTCACTGTAATGATGCTGGGCAGCTCTCATGAATTCTGAGGATAAATGAAGCTCCGAAAGTTGGGGGGTTTTGCATTTGCAAGACTAGATTGAGTTCATGACCCTTCCCCTTCGAACCCCCAATGTAATTTAAATCCATTTATTTCTTTACTATGTATGTTTCCACATAAAATAGGTACTCTGGAAAACAGGCTGTTTTACTGGCTTCTAAAACAACATGTATATGACTTTATATGGAGATAGATATACAGTTTAAATGAACATAATGAACTCTCATGGCTGAAATTTCTAACCACTGTGTGTGAAACCATCCAAAGATTTATCTTAATATTGAAATATTCTAGTCTGAAAAAATGTTTTTTTCATCTCACTCTTCTCTATCCCCTCTTTCTCTTCTCTTCTCTTTTTTTTCCTTTTTTTGACTTAGAATCATAGAATCATGGAACAACCAGGTTGGAAGAGACCCATCGGATCATCGAGTCCAACCATTCCTATCAAACATTAAACCATGTCCCTCAGGACCTCATACACCCGTGCCTTAAACACCTCCAGGGAAGGTGAATCAACCACCTCCCTGGGCAGCCTATTCCAATGTCTAATGACCCTGACTTGTTCCACTTTTCTTTCTAGTCTTTCTTTTGCTATTGCTATTGTAACTTTTATTCTTACTCTTTAAAACTGGGAAATAGTCACTTCAAATTACCCACTGTCATTCAGCTGTAGTCACTCTGTTAAGAACAGGGGTGGAGTCTGACTGTGGGAATAGCTGGAACATTTCAGGTGAGTTGTTGTTATGATACCAGGGAGATTTAAGGATCAAAAAGAGGCTGTGACACCTAATGAGATAAAAGCTCTTCCTATTTGTCAGTAAGAAGAGGAAGGAAGCTTATATGTCCATCAGGGATCTGGTAGGTCTCTGTGCAGAGATGACCTCCACATGTTAGGCTAATTAAGGTGCGGTATAGTATTGGTGCAAGGCTAATCAGTACTTCTATAAAGAGCCATGACAACGCATATTCCTTAAAGACTGCTGGTGCTACTGTATGATTATTCATTACAGAACAAAAAGGCATAGGATTTGCATTTCACTGTGAAAAGATGGGGACATTCTCTACTTGAGATGTGGGGTTTCCTCTATATGGACCATTTAAATAAAAGTTTTAATTTTTTTAAGGAATAAGTATCTGCACTACTAAGTAGTATTGTCATATTTCCAGCTCTCAAGACGTGATTTTTTTGCAAAAGCAAAATGCAAACATGCAGTTACACAGAAAAAGAGCAAAGCTAAGGTCAAATCATCAGTTGTTTTGAATCTGTTTTCCATACAAAAGGTATAAGCAGTCTGTAGAAAAATGAACGGGGACCAGAAACCAGAGGCCAGAACCCCCAAATGAGAGATCAAGGATTTCAGAGGCATTCAGCCCACTGAATATTCTTTTAATAAACTTCTGATGAATGTCTAATGAATGTTTAACTTCTTTTTTTGACAGTGACAGAGTTTCAGAAGGAGTCGAAAAAACTATACTTCTGGATTTTGGACAGAGCTTTCTCCAAATGCACTATCAAATTTAGAGATATTTGAATCCCCTTTTGGCATTGACAGGAGCTGAAACTGAGTCTTCCTTCTCTTGGACAAACACAGAAATTATAAAAACCTTACACAAATTACACTAATCACTTCCTCATATAAAGGAAGAATTTTTTTTTCCTTTACTGCACCTCTTTCTATATTGGAAAAAATAGGTATTTCCTATATTTTGGAAAGAAAATATTTCAACATTTCTTAAGAAAACAAAAAACAATTGATCATCCAGTTGGCATCCTTGCTCAGACAAGATAGCTTTGAGATCTAAAACTTTTACTTCCCTTCAATGTTTCCATTGGTAAATGCTAGGCAATTCATATCTAAATTTTACAGTGTTTGGATGACTATGAGTAAAATCTTTGTATGACATCTAAATATGTATCAGCTGTTCTGTATCACAATGGAAACCTACGACCAATTGGAATAGATGTCTTCTGGATCTCCTTTGCAACCTCAACCATTCTGTAGTATTCAAGCTTAGGTAAAATATGATCAGAAAATGTAACTCACCACTTATTCCCATTTGCTTTCAATTTGCTAATTATTACAAGCTTAACAGAGGGGTATAAAAAACATGAACACCCTTGTCTTTGCGGGAATGCATTGCAGTGAATGGACTGAGTCTACTACCAAAGTTAAACCCTTTCTTTTCAATGACACCAGTAATTTCAAGCATAAATGCTTAAATTATTTCAAGCAGGAAATTAACAAGATGAATTTAAAAAATCAAGAACTATTGTGAAGCTGTCCAGCATTCATTTTTTTTTCCTTAAAGGTATAAACCTTGGGACCTGTTAAAATGTTTTTCCAGCTTTCATTTTCACAAAGAGAACATGGATTTTCAAACTTTCTTTTTAACCACCATTCAATGTAGTACCAAAAGAAAAATGTTGACAAGACGAAATGCTGAGCTCCCTGGTTCATAAAAAAAAACAGTGATATAAAGCTAAACTAGTATGTTAGGCAGGCCTTTGGATCTGTATTTTCTAAGAGCTACTGTAGTAATGTGTTTTCTGTGCCTGACATATACTTGTTCAATGATTTCCTCCACAAGATCAGACCTTCTGTGCATAACACCTACTACATGCCGGGTACCATGCTTCTGCAGCACTTACTAAATAATTTATATAATAAGCAGGTGAAAAAAAAAAATCTAAAGACCAGGAAGTCTGAGAGAGCTGGGGTTGTTTAACCTAGAGAAGAGGAGGCTGAGAGGAGACCTCATTGCTCTCTACAAGTACCTGAAAGGAGGCTGTGGAGAGGAGGGAGCTGACCTCTTTTCCCAAGTGACAGGGGACAGGACAAGACAGAATGGCCTCAAGCTCTGCCAGGGGAGATTTAGGCTAGACATTAGGAAAAAAATGTTCCCAGAAAGGGTTATTGGCCAGTGGAACAGGTTGCCTAGAGAGGTGGTTGATTCATCTTCCCTGGAGGTGTTTAAGGCACGGGTAGATGAGGTCCTGAGGGACATGGTTTAGTGTTTGATAGGAGTGGTTGGACTCGATGATCCTATGGGTCTCTTCCAACCTGGTTGCTCTATGGTTCTATGGCTCTAAGTTGGCTAAATGATGGTTCCTTATGAATGAAACTCCTTGTCACTTTGTGCGTTTGTGATTAGAACACAGAAGAACTTGATTTCAAACAGAACAGTAAAATGGGAAAAGGTGAACCTCCACCTATGTAGATGAACAATGTCTCATGTGTCAGCATAAGCTGAAAATGGCAAAGTTGTCCTGTGGTCTATCTACTCAACTAAGTAAAGTAGATCAGGCAAATAGAAAACTCTTCCTGACACATAAGGTGACCTGTTGAAGTCCCATGACAGAAAATGGGGTTGTCTTTATGTATTAACTTGAGTAACTACAAAGGTTTCAGATGCCATAAAACTGCACAGGGCTTTTAAAGTTCAGCTTCTGTAACTACCATGATAGCCTGAGGTAGAGGATCCTGGAGGTCTACTGTGCCTGAGTAAATACCAAATTCTCTTTATTGGTGCTAATTTATTAGTATTAAGATACAATATCCAAAATAGCTTCCACCAGGGTTAAACTGGAGCTAGAAACTTACTGCCCAAAGGCAGTAAGACTAGCTTATTGTTAAATAGGGATCAGAGATTTTATCAACACCTCGGACTGAATACATCTCTACCTCTGAAGTCATCTATTAATGCAAAGGGCAGAGCAAGAGGCGGGAAATTGCTGGATTCTGCAGGGAAAATTAAGTACATTTGACCCCATTTTCAGCTCTGTTCAACCCGCTAATCTTTGAGAAACCATTTCAGACTCTCTGGACCTGTTACTTTTCTGCCGGTTCATTGTTATGTTGTTGTTGTTTTTCCAGGCAGAAAAAATTATAGTCAATTTAGAACCAATATCTACCTACTAGGAGGGTGAAAAGAGTGCAGTTAGCAATGTAAAGTACTTGCAGCTTCAGAAAGCCAGAGAGCAAGAGGCACACATATGAAGAAATAACAGAAAGATAATCAGTTTAACTGAAATTTGAACTAAGGTTTTCTACATTAAAATGGGGCAGACTGTGATGTTGTACCTGACAGGTGGTAATCTAACTGCATGAAGTCATGTACCTGTACATACAGTCTGTTTACTGTTCTTTCCCTTGCTCTAGAATGAAAATTCTCATGTATCTCACAATATTCAAAGAATGTTGCAGGCATACAGTTTGGTTCAAAAACAAAAGGGGCAGAAAAATCAATAAACAAAACAATCTGAGTCTGTCAGGTATCTTAATGCCTTCCATTTTTTTTTCCTTTTCCCTTTCTTCCTTTCTTCCTTTCTTCCTTTCTTCCTTTCTTCCCTTCTTCCTTCCTTTCCCTTTCTTCCTTTCTTCCTTTCTTCTTTCCTTTCCCTTTCTTCCTTTCTTTCCCTTTCTTCCTTTTACCTTTTTTTCTTTTTTCTTTTGCACTTCCTCATTATTTTTATTTTCACCTTCACCCTCAATTTCACTTTACATATTTTCTTTTCCTTTTTAAACTACTCATATTTTTTTCTTTTTTTTTTCTATGCTATGGGATTTAGTTTTTAAAACATAGAGGCCAATGCTAATATTTGCGGTTTATAGTTTCTTGAAGTAACCGATTTCAAACCCAGATGCAGACACTATCTCTAAATTATTTTTAGTCTGTTTTTTTTCTTGTACGAGCCGCTTGTAAAATACTGACAGAAAAACAATGTTTCTTTCACTTGACTGCAAACTTTTAACAATCAGTATAGATAAAGGGCATGCCCTGAAGTCAGTCATTCAATATGGTCAGCATGTATGGAAATAAAACACAAGGAATCCTGAGATGTAAGAATGAGCAAAGAACTGATCTGAATGACAGCCTGGTACTGGAATCTTCTTTTCTAAGGACATGTGACAAAGCTCCTGTTGTGACAAAAAAAGGATGGAAGATTGGGATTTTTTTTCACATGTTAAAATAGCACAGAAAAATCAACTGAAAACAACGTGCTGTTTAAGATACGTTTTACTTACAGTATTACATTGGTATTGTGTTTTGACCTTTAATGGAATGTTGTGACTTGGTTTTGGTGAGAAAAGAAGAGTACTAATTGATATCAAAAGTCTGCATTTAATACAGTTCACATTCAGGATAAAAAAAATGTGAAAATGAAAAAAAAAACCCTTGAAAGAGTAAGTATCATATCATCTATCTTACTTTTGAAAGTGGAGAAGAAAGTAACAAGGAGTATATTGGGGTTTTTTCTGGGTTTTTTTTTCACAATGCGTAAACCAGCAGCTGTGGCTCTGTGCAGTCAAACAGCACTTCTGATGTTAGAGTTGCATCAGGAGAATGGCAACAGGTTCCACAAGAATGAAGGATGCAGTGAAATTCAGGTCTCGACTGCAAAATAATGTGAGACAACAGGAACAGATAAGACTTCCTCCACGAGGAACCAGTTATACCTAGTCTGGCTCCTTCCTTCAGAGGAAATTCACAAATTTGAATTCATCCTCAAGTCCTATTTGTTTCTGCCTCCTGTCCATGCTTAGAACTGTAGTTTTCCTCCCTCTACTATAGTCTACATTCTCCTTCCCCAGTGTATTTGCATACGACTGGTTCAAAGAATTTAGGACTGATAATTCAGAGCAAATATAACCAAAGCTTTTTAAAATAAGGAATGGCAGAGCTGTGTTAATTAAATGTAGATTTATTTTGAAATTGTATTTAATTGTCATTCTTTGGCTTCTGGGAGGCACTACTTGGAATATGCCTTCTATGATCACTACCCAGGATGAATAATAATAATAATAATAGTAACAGTAATAGTAATTATTATTACTATTTCACTATTATTATTTTGTTGTTATTATTTACAGGTAGTATTAAAATTAGCATTATTGTTATTTTTTTAGTTTATTATTGCTTTATTAATACTTTATCTATTTTAACCCACAGGTCTTCCTTTCCTTTTCCAACTCTTCTTCCCTTGGTGGCGGAAGGTGAGAGAGGCTCACTATTTAGCTGTCAAGTAAAGGTTAAAGTAGAACAGGAAAAGAGTTTTTGTTCTTGACTTACACTTGCAGATGGGACTATTTTCATAAGTGGAAAAATTGAGATTCCTACCTTTTGTCCTGAATCACCTTTGTTATCTTAAAGTCTGTATACTCACTTTAGGATGGAAAAGCTGTCATAAAATATAAGGACATTACATAACCCCCAAAAATTTGGTTATAAGAGATATTGAAGAATCACACCATATATCTATTTGTTCTGATGTAGGATCCATTATACCCATATCATTCTTAACAGATTTGTAACCTGATCTTATCATTCCTGAGAAATATCTTTCTGGGTAACGTATGCTACTATGTCTATATCATCATCATTGGCATGCTCTTCATAGTACATACCATGCTTATCCTAAATCCCCTTAGACATGCAAGATGATTACTTGTGGTATTGCTCATAGACTTGTATTGCTTCTTTGAACAGCAGTCAGAACTGTTGCTTTATGTCTTTCTGTTCTGCAGAAGCCTTTTACAGAAATGAACACTATCATCATGGATCTTTTGGGTCTTATCTCTTTGGAACTAAGCTATTAATGGAACTGGCATAAAGACCTGCAGAGCCTAGCAGACATACTTTGGTTCACTACTGAACACTGGGCAGCAATAACTTCTCTTTCCATGAGGTTTTCTAGCCATTTTATAGTCACATTAGAGAAGTTTCATTCAGACTGTTCCCTTCATTGCCTGTGGGAATGTTGCAAGTTCCAGTAAGCCCTAGGTAAGAGGTATAAAGAGTTAAAAACACTTGGCTTACCCATTCCTTATAAGGAACACTGGTAAATTCATAGTAAATCTTTTTTTACTCTTAATCTGTAAAAGCCCTTCCTGAAGGCAAGGTAAATTTATTCCATTTGGAAAATAATGATATTTACCTCTTCTATTCCTAACACAGATTAAAAACTTTATGAGTGGTTTCTAAACTTTGTTTTCTCTAATTCAACTGAGTGCTCCTAGGATACTATCTTTGATATTAGTTTAACTATTCTGAAAAACAAAATTATAATAAAAAAACTTACTTCTCCCTTCTTTAACCATGTGAACAAATTTGAAAGAAAAATTCAGTTATTTCTTCTCATGTGACTATGTCGTAAGTTTTAAGTCATTAGGCAGTTTTCACATTTCTGTCTTCAGTTGTCCTGTGAGATGACTAAGATAACCCACATACAGGGAACAGAATCATATAAAAACATCCTCCAAAATATTAAAAGCTACAATGAACAAAAATCTAGGTCGAGGACTTTGCAGCCCAATATCTACCCACCATCCAAGAAAAGAATAAACACAGGAGACAGAATCAGGTACCTGAAAATCACCCAATTTTCTATGGTGAAATCATGTACATCCTCTTAGATGGAAGTAATGAAAGAAGTGATTCTTAACAATTCTTAAGGATCACTACATCTTAACTATTACAGTTATATCCCCAACCAAACACAAAAAAATGTGGTAATAACTCACTTTTGTTTATTCTGAAAGTGTGAGAAAAAGTAATGAGAAGTGATAGAGACTAGAGATCAAGAGGGCATATATCTTTGCCTCTGTGTTCACAGAGCAACTTATTAAGTGGTTGAAGTGATACATAAGCCACAACACATGCATTGGAGCTGGTTACATTAAGTCATGCATTATTTCAGGAGCAAACTGGAGGTAATGCAGCATCATTTACATTGTATACATATAGTGCAACTATCAGTCTCTACAATAATCTCATTTCTTAAGTGTGACACTTACAGTGATGTCTTCCTAACATTTTCTTCCAAAGACTTGAATAAGAATAAGCTCTTGTAAACACTGTGGATCTTGATAACTTGAAAACAATGTTTTCTTGAATTGATTGCACCTGTAAGAAACAGAATCAGAAAGGCTGAATTGTTGACTACCGTTCCCCACTTTCTGATTTGTGGTGAAACAGTTTTGAGCATCTTTGAGCATTTAACAAGAAAAAACCAAATATTTGTGTATTTTGTGTTTGTTAGTGTGTTGCCCATACCTCACACCCACAGTTTTCCTCCCTTTATACATTATTTTCTTGTAAATTGCAGAACGATTGACTTCAGATTATTAATCTAGAGTTTCTCCTTTATCATCGAATTTAGGACTTCTCTTTCACAAAAATCATCTGTGCTGGACTACCCTTAACAGCAATGATCTACATATGTATTATGGAACAAAGTTAGAAATTTTCCCCTTATTCAAAGATATGCTGTGCACATAGCTTGATACCCTTCACAATTATCTTAAGGACAGTTTTGGCAGCTAGTAATTTGGAAGGTGTAATTGTCGTAACAGCCATGAAATGACAAATTGTAGGCTACTGGCTATGACAAGTTCATCTGATTTTTTTTTCAACCATGAATATATATTCCACATGTGATGTAAATAGTGCAAACCAGAAAAGTCAGAAAAATATGTATCTGAAAACTAGTCAGCTTTATCCCTGTTATTCTGTCTCTGTCACTTAATTGTCTACATTGAGTCAATTCCTTGACAAAACATGTACTGTACATACTAGTAGTCATGTTTTTCTCTGTCACTGGACAAATATCCATGTGATATGTACTACTCTCCAGATAAATCTAATGAAGTCTTCAAAGTGTAGTTTCCTGCACTTTTCCTATTAAAATGTTGATTTTTCCATAAAATGAAATTTCACTGTAAAATATAATTATTCTTCTCTTTTAAAAAAAGAAAGTCTTGTTACTGTTGAATATGCTTCTAGAGAATTTTGTGAGGCTGTAAAAGGAACTGGAGCTTTGGATTTTCATTTCCTGCTTCTCTGAGATGTAAGAATGAATCAGATATTAGTTTAAGGTTTGCAGAGCCTTTCCTGTTTCAGCTTCTTCAAACAGCTGCAATGTTCCTGCTTTAGTTACACTGTAAGGGTGTATAGATAGAGTATCAGCAATCCCAGCATCTTGCTGTGTACCTTGCTCTACCTGCAGATTGAACTACCTCATGCACAGAAGTGCTCTTTGACAACTCACCAGTACATCATCTCTGTCTTTGCTATTTGTCAAGGATAAGAGTCTTTTGCATTTTGTATAAAGTTGAAGCAATCTAAAATGCATAAGAATTTTGTACAGATTTTTCCTCAGCCACTGGCAGAGAGTCATTCCTTCTGAATACATGTGCAAAGTCACAGTTAATGCATCAATAGCGTATATTGGAGAACCATGAATTCCGTACGTGCATTCTACAAAGTAAATACGGTGCATGATTTATTATGTCTGATTCCCAATTCTTTTTCCCTTATTTTTGAGACACTATGCCTGACTCTGCATGTCTAGCTTTTTAGTTCTACATTTCTAATAGTCATGCTTCATTCAAAAGGTTGACAGGAGAATTTCAATATTTAGGGCAAGAATGTAGGTTCAGTACCCTATGTTAAATCTACTTTCTATCACAGTTTTAGCCTGTGTTTGCTATCACCAGTCAGAGCACCTTCTTAAAGGATGCAAAAACCAAAAGTCTCCAATCTGTTAATGTTAAGCAGTCACGACTTTTTTTTTTTTTTTTTTTTTTTTTTTTTAAAAAAAAAGGGAAAAATCTTAGGTAGTTGTTTATTTCTTTTGTTCAGGGCTTCCCTTGTAACCATCAGACAAGATTACCTTGATAACACCCTAGCATGTGACCCAACTCATTTTGACTTCGGAAATCCCTTTTCTCAGCAACCTGTCACAAGGTAAATATGTTTACTGTAATTACCAAACACCAATTCACTAATAAATTCAGAAGTATATAGTATTTTCTAGCTGCCTGCAAGCAACAATGAGCACACCTGGGGAGTGTGTGTTGATATTCTGTTACCATTTTTTGAATTTTTTTTAAGACCTGACTTTTAGAAGTTGAACACACATACATGGGTTTCTGCATTTCAGTCCTAACCATGTTATGATGAAAATGTGTGAATTCTTAGAAGAACTATTGTTCTTCCTTTATTATCTCTTGAATCTTCCTGAATTTAATACCTGACAGATGATGGAATGCAAATAACAGTTTGTATTAAGTATAATACATTTTACTGTGCACTCTTTTGTCTTTATTTTGATGTATAACAAGTTAATGTAATTATGTAATTCAAAGCTTTCTTTATAGCACAAAGTGTAATTGAAGTACCATTTACTCAACAGAGTTTTTCACTCAAATGATACTATTATAGAGGCAGTTATTTTATTATTTTCCATTCAATATTCACAGAAATTGAATATCTTTCCTACTAGAAAAGCATATCAAAATATGATCAACCAGTAAGAAAAGAAGAATACTTGTTTTGGGTTTTGTGACTTGGAACATGGTTTCCATTTATTTTGGATGTGTCTGATTCTTCTGTGGACTGATGACATAAACCAAGAACATAACCTCTTACAACAGAAAGACTGGTGAGGAAAACTCTACAAGTCAATTCAGATGTTATTCATCTCTCTTAACTTCAGACATATGCTAATCACTGCACACTCCCTTTATAGTCAATGGAAAGGAAGAAGCAGTTTTAGGATGCAATTGATCTGCTCTATTCCAGAGAGCTTCTTTAGGAGAGAATCAATCATCCTTTCAGACCATCTTATTTTCACCTTTAGCTGTAAAGGTAGCCCACAGTGCCTAGGTCAGATATAAATTCCTTGTACTCATCTTTATATGATAAGGTAAATCTTGCTTTGAGATATAATGGGAGAACTAGTTACATACCTGAATAGTAAATTTTCCTCTTTCGTTCTTACTTTCTCAGTCTGCCCTTCTGAAAATGGAAGTGAAATTCTGACTCAACGTGAGTGCCTATAGTAAGTTATCATTCTGATTACACATCAGGAAACTTCATATACACATTTTAATTCTGTTGCACATAGGTTTACACACAACTTCTCAGACAAGAACTACAGGTGACAATCAGGAAAGGCTTTGATAATTATGCCTCCTCTCATCCAAAATCAGCACCTGGTCATTACTGTCACAACACGGCATGTGCTTCAGCTGCTGGGACATTCTGGTAAAGGAACTAAAGTGGAAAATTATTCAGTTCAGTAGGAACTTGAAGATTGCTATGTCCCCCCTATCTTGTCAGTTCTTTGCTGACAAGGTACTCAGAAACTGCTAGAACTTGAAGACAACAGTGTGTTGATAAAGCTATAAGAGCAGATCAAAACTGATAGATTGCTTCTCTTGTTTTAGTATCATATGCATCCCTGGCACTGGTTTTGCATAAAAAGATGAAGAAGCCTTGTTTCTTAATTAATTGAAGAAAAAAAACAGCCAATATAATTTGCATGAACAACATCCTCTACATAACAATTTGAGTTAAAAACCCATTAATTCTTGGTTGAGAGAGTCGTAGATTGATGTCACCCTTTGCACACAAAGAATGCAATGTTCCTCAGTCAAAAGCTTGGTCTTAGGTCATACAGCATTGGAATTCAGATCAGAGAAGTGCAAGGAGAAAGAGACTTCTAAATTCCAAGGTGCATGTACACTTGTTAGTAAAGGTTCTGTTCAGTTGCCAGTGGGCCAGTGCAATACTTGAGTAAAAGGAAAATCTAGAAGGCAACCCAAATCCTAGATGGGCTGTATTAAGAAGTTCTAGAGTTATCCATGAATACAGCTATATCTGTTAATATGTACTATTGTACCCTCTGCCAACCTGCCCTATTGTCTGCAAAGATCAGACACTCATGGCATATACCATGGCTCCTATTTCTGGTGTAAGCTTATGCCTTCTGTCCATGAAACATATACATTACTGCATGTACAGTGTATAAACATAAACCCAGCATATGCCTGCAGCACATGAAGCTCCCACACTCTAGTTTTGTAATGCAGCTTATTGTTTTCCTGCTGGCCTTTTACAGAATCTACAGTTTCCAGTTTCCCAAAATCAACACCCTGATTAAGTGAGATGAATCCAGACTTTGTAGGTTGCACCTGTGGCAGACAGGAGCTTCCTTTGGTTTCAACTACTTCTAATAGAGGCCAGAGGCCCAACTTTTCTGTCTGTAAGAAATGAGGACTACATTTTGAATCTGGCAATACAAGTCAGAAAAGTTACATGAGGTCTTTGCACCATTCAGAGTGAAGAGAGTGTCAATGATCAGATCACAGAAAGAATTGCTACCTCCATAGCCTCTAAGACACCAGTGTGTTTTGATTAGGAAGTGTTGATTTCAGAATGGTATTCTTCATATTTCATTTGCCCAAAGAGTTGTGGTAAATGAAGTTAATTCCAGCTGGAGGCCAATCACAAGTTGTGTCCCCCAGGGCTCAGTGCTGGGTTCGGTCCTGTTAAATATCTTTTTCAATGGCCTGGTTGAGGGGATCAAATACACCCTAAGTAAGTTTGCAGATGACACTAAGCTGGGAGGCACTGTTGATCTACCAGAGGGTAGGTAGGCTCTGCAAAGGGATCTGAACAGGCTGGGCTGCTGAGACCAATGGTATGACAGTCAGCAAGGCCAAATGCCAGCTCCTGCACTTGGGGCACAACAACTCAATGCAGTGCTACAGACTAGAAGACTGGCTAGAAAACCACAGGGAGTAGAAGGACCTGGGGGTGTTGGTCGACAACCGACTCAATATGAGCCAGCAGTGTGCCTAGGTGGCCAAGAAGGCAAATGGCATCTTGGCTTGTATCAGAAATAGTGTGACCAGCAGGTCCAGGGAGGTTATTTCTCCCTCTGTACTCGGCACTGGTGAGACCACACCCTAAATACCACGTTTAATTCTGGGCCTCTCGCTACAAAAATGATGTTGAGGCTCTGGAGCAAGTCCAGAGAAGAACAACGAAGCAGGTGAGGGGGTTGGAGATGAAGTCTTGTGAGGAATGGTTGAGGGAACTCAGGTTGTTTAGCCTGGAGAAGAGGAGGAGACTGTCTCTGCAACTACTTGAAATGAGCTTGTAGAGAGGAGGGAGCTCTCCTCTTCTCTCAAGTGACAGGGGACAGGACAAGGAAAAATGGCCTCAAGCTGCACCAGGGGAAGGTCAGACTGGATATCAGAAAGAAATTTTTCATGGAAAGCGTCATTGGGCACTGAACCAGGCTGCCCAGAGAGGTGGTTAAGTCACCATCCATGAAGGTATTTAAAAGACAGACAGACGAGGTGCTCAGGGACATGGTTTAGTTGCAGACAGGAATGGTTGGACTCAATGATTGAAGATCATTTCCAGCCTGGTGTTCTATGATTCTATACTTCACTGCCACAAAGTTTTGCATCAACAATTTACTGTTATATTGCCAGTTTTTTGATGCAAGTAGTGATATTAAAAAGGCCACTTTTCGAGTAGCATCATTTTGGTTTGAGTCTATTTTTCTATTTAACATCCCTCTGTCTGCTTAGACCTTTGGAAAAATATCTGCATCTTCCTACTGACCATAAAAGTATACTTCTTTTGAAAACATGAAAGGTGTCAGTAACCTACAGAGGAGCTTAGAGGATTTTGAGGGAGGGTATGGAGTTTTCCTTATTGTTCAGAAAGGGAGAATAACAAATAAGTTGGATCATTTGAATTAAAATCTGGATTCAACTTTTTTTTGAGGAGTAAGTCAAGAAGTGTTGGAGTCTAAAGTATGCACAATCCACTTTTCTTATCCAAGGGTTTAATGGTAGGGTGGAAAAGATTCACATACCATTGTTCTAAGGCTGCATAGCTGCAGACTTACCCAAGGGATCAGAATAGCTCCACTTTAGCCCAAGAAGGGAGTAATAAATACGTAGGTATATATTTTTTAAATTATCTGATTGTTAAAGCCTCTGTGTCCTATGTAGATTCATAGGTAAATATATTTTATCCCACAACATGAAAATAAATATTACTCGTATTTTCATTATGGTACATGATTAAGCTACACATTGAAATGCGCTAGATTCTTAATCTCACTCTTTGTGCTGCTTTAGTAGCATAAATGGGCTGTTAATACAATTAAACAAAGCAGATGAAGATTCTCTTGAGGAGAGAGAATATGAAATGGAAATATGCCATTTCTTGTGCAATACTGATTGGATTATAACAGTATGGTTCACACTGCTGCTGTGTTAGAGTGAGCCTTTTGAACATAATGGTCCTTTAGAATTAGACTCAGAGAATTAGGTCTGAAATCAGCCCCAGGACTGAAACAATTATAGGTTCTTTATGTCTTACCACCTGTGTCTAATGTATATGGGTGCAGCTGAGGAGCTGAACCATATATTTAACAACATATTTACAGCACAATCTATTAAAAAGCCAATATAGTCAGACACACCTTGATTATGCCTGAAATGTGTGTGGACATCTATTTTGGCTACACATCTCCCAGTAACATACAGATAACATACTCACTTGGGAGATACATGATTTTTTCACTTTCCCAATTGATTTGCACCTTGTATTCATTCCTTTACCAAGATAGCCTTTACTGGTCTTAGTTACTACTAAGAGGAATATATTCTGCATCTGACTCAATCAGGCTTTTGATCTTTGCCTGACTGCAAGTATACAAGATGTGGGCAATTAAAAGAGTTCATAAAAAATTTGCATTTGGGGAAAGAAATACAGATTGTACTGTTTCTAATGTTTTCTGCAGCTTATGTGACAAACCCCTCAGGAAACAGTGTTTTGGATCCTAACTCTCTTGTTACCATATTAATTGCCTTTGTCATGACAGTTTTGGCATCTGAAAATTGCTGGGAACATGCTGTTCTCCTCGCGAGACCAATCAAGGGCAGGGGAAATTGGTTTATTGGTTCCCAAAGCAACCTGCGCTAAAGGTGCTGCTATTCAAGCATAGTTTTGGGTCTCCTAGCTTGAATGAAGAGCCAAAGACCCTTCAGGGTAAGAAAAACAGAGCTTTCATTTACAATAGTGAAGGGGAAACTGAGACGTTTATTTCTGTGCCAGCATGACTTCTGCAGTTAGCTTTTGTGTGCATATCTTTGTGTCAGAGTACAGAGAGTGGCACCAGGAATCAAGGTTTCCAGAATCCAGTGAAGTCTCAGTCTTCCCAGGAGAGATCCTGAACATTGTTGGTTTTAGATGAACTTCAACTAAGCTTGGTGAAGCATATAGCAAAAATTTCCTTGTGATCGAAGGACATACTGTCACAAGGACAGAATAAAAACTGGAGTAAAGGGATCAAGACATAAATATCAGGGGGAAAATAATTATTAATGTTACTTTAAGCAATGCTGAACTTATAATGTAAGAACAAGGAGATGTTAATTTCTAGTTAATTTTTCTTTCTTTGAGAAGAGTGGCAAACAGTTGTTATGCTATAGGTGATAGACTGTAGGTGGTAAATGGATAGGTCAGGGTGGCAGGTGGTCGGACAGCAAGGAGAATCAAAAAAGAATATAAGGAGAGGAAGATCGAGTGTACATTAAAAAACCAAAGGAATTGCCACAACAAAAAGAAAGGAAGTAAAAGCACCTGATTCCATTACTTACTTGAGTTTATGCCCAGAAACTCAGATTCAGTAAAAATTCAATGACGCTGCAGAGTTACATCTATGATGTTAAATAAGAGAAGGGAATCTTGTTCAGCATGAATTGCAAGAAATATAGAGAAAGTGTGACCCTATTATCTTCTTTATGCCTCATACAAGCAGGAAAGACATATTTTGAATTTTTACTGATATGCAAAATTGATTTTTTGACATTTAGTGAAACATTAATGCTGCAGGACCAGAACAGTAATCTTATCATAGAGAGTTTTGGTGAAGCAAGGGGTAGGGGTGGGGCAGGGGAAAGAGATAAAAAAACAGCAAAAAAAAAGGCAACCTTGGTTGCTAGCTTCATGTAGGCAGAAAGGAGGGGAAGAAACAGAAAGGAGACCTTTTGTTCTCTTGGGATTTATTCTTCCTATTAAATAATCACAAACTGTTCTTTGTCCTTAGGCCTAGCTGGCCAAAACAGGTCAGTGGAATAAGGGTACAGGAAGGCTACCTCCTTGTCTTCTTGTATTTCACTAGCCACCACAGCAGGCTCTTTTACAATAGACTACTGCCCTGAGCATCCCCTGTAACAGCAACTGACTCATCTCTCATCCAATACTTATTCATGCTAAAGCTCATGCATCTCTACATACTCACACCGGAGGTTATAGAATACATCTTTTTTCATCCTGAAGGCCTTACCAGAAGACATAAGTGCTTCCATAATGTGGACGTGTCTCAGAATAACACAGAAATCTGCAGAAAAAAGATAGGGAGCATCGTGCCTCTGGAAAGATAATGCAATATTTAGTAACTAATGAAATGGTAACTTTTTCAATAGAACTTAGCCCTAGCAAGAAATCAAAAGGGATGAAACAAGGAATTATGCAAGACACTTCCTGTTTCCTTCTTCTCTTTATTTAAAAGATGTCTTTTTGCAGCAAAACAGAAGCTGTGAGTCAGAGAGAGACACAAGGTTCAGTAGAATTTAAGTGAGAGCACCAGTACGTCATGACAGATTTTTGAATGGCACTACATCTATTATTCATTACTTACTCACATCCAAGTCTATAGTTAAGGGAAACGATATGACAGGCAAGGCATGTAAGTAAATTGCCCATCAGACGATATAATCTGCTACTGAGGGAACATTTCAAAAAGCCCAGAGTATGACAGAAAACATAATACACCCTGCTTGCTAAGTACATAATTGTCCAAAATATATGCTCTGAACTTTACAACCCTATTCAAGTGCAAATTTCAAGAATTCTTGGGAATTCACAGAACACTGTATCAATTTTGAAAACAGACAATGGTTTTTCAGAGAGTATCCCAGCAGTGGAGAAACTCTCCTGTTAGCAATGTTCAAGGATTTGTCAGGAGAACAGTTAGATAGGTATAATCCTAGCTCAAACTACTTATGGATTGCAGTGCCACCAAGATACCAATGTTTCTGCAGTAATTTTTGGCCAAGGGGATCTCAAATTGCATCTCTCCTAGGTAGTCACACTGATGAATTTAGTTGTATTTTGTAACACTAGTAGCAGTACACAATTTCCTCCTTTTTTTTTTATCCCAGCTTAAAATAAATTAAACAAGATATTTTGCCTTGAACAGACATTCTAGGATAAATATAAAATATCTGATGCCCTTGTGTGTTATGGGATATAAGAAAATAGTTTCTTACAGCTATAAAGAAACTATTAGGAGAAAGAGTTTTTTGTCATCTCTGACTTGACTCCTACTACAGCTCAGTAAATGTGTAGTTTGTTTCTTCTTCTGCCAAAGACATCAAAAAAACCTTCTAATTTTTACACCAATGTTTCTTTTTTTTGCCTGTCAAGAGCATTTCTCATACTAGTTTCATTGTTACCCAACCTGTGGGAATTTGTAAATAGTATAAGACAATGGTAATAAATAGAGAGAACCAGTTATTTATTTTTCTTCCTTGTTGGGCAAAACCAGCAGCATTATTTAGGCCCACTGAACATTAATATCAAGGAAAACAGTCTGTCTAGCCTCTAACTACCAGTTCCATAGACTCCCAGTTTGTGAGTTTCTATCCTATGTTCTCTGAGTATCACTAAGATACAAATAATAATAATGGGAAAACTAGCTATCACCATGGTCTTTATCATCATCATAGAGAGGAGGAACTGTGGCACCTTTTTCATTTATCTTTTCATTTAACTAAGTTGTTTCCTTGTTAGTAGACAAAAAAGGAGAAGAAATATTCTTTTTCATATTTAACCAGGAGATCGCACTTAATATTTAGTAGTACAGTACTTGATGCACCCTGTATGACAGGACGGAATCTATTAATCCATACACAGGCTTCAGAAGGAAGGATAACTGATATATTAAAAGATTTGTGTTGTATCTAGGGAGGAAGATGGGCTTCATAAGTAAAGAAATTATTTTATACATGTGTCCAGTGTATCATTTGGTATAGCTTACCACAGAACTATGCATTATGGGTATATTAATGAAACTTACAGAAGGATTTCTTAGACAAAATTATTTTTTTCCAGGGATTGAAAAGGACAGGATAAACATTTATTTTGTTTCTCTTTGCAAACTATCCATGAGCCACATTCTAAGTGAATAATGGCCGCAGTTTGACCTGGGACATTTTTTAGAAGTTGGACAATATCATATATTAAAAAAAAAATCAATATCTTTTAATTGGACAAATCCCCCCCAAATCTAAAAGGAAATTGTAAGGAAAATAAGTCTTTCAGGCCATAAGATCCATTTTTATCTTCTTCATAACCTTGTAGACAGTAATGTTAGTAACTGAATGAAATCCAAGAGAGAAAAATATTTACAAATAATCAATTAATGGTTTGCACTTTCATATTTTTAAACACATTTTGGAAGTAAACAGCTGAAGCGAATGAAAATAAATAAGTGTTATTTTGAAAATTATTGTTCTGGGGTTTTTTTCAGAGAAAAATACTGTGTCCTCAAAAAATTTTTCACTTTCTAAATCATAACCATGGACTATAAGACCAAGACATGGTACTATTTTAGCTAAGATACTCCTAAATATGTTTATTCATGATAAAAACAAAACCATGCCTCTGCATCTCTTTTACTACTATTAAATCTTTGTGTTGAGCTTCTTTGGCAGTTGCTAATCTTTTGTACAGGTTTGAAATTTAGCAAAAACTGTATAAAAAACTGAAAACAAAACCGTTTTATACACTCTATAAATTCCACAATGTTGCCATGATTTAGAGTGTCGTTATGTTATGGGGCTTCTTCAGAGCTGACACTTTAGTTTAAAAATGGGTTACAAGAGTCTGTGGCTTTTTTGTTGAGAGAATGTCTTTCCAAGTACATATTAAAGCGCTGTTGATTTTTATGAGCCACCAATCAGAAATGCTGACAACTGTTAGTCTTAAAGCTTACACTGAGGCAACACCTAGTAGTCCCAAGCAAAGGTGAAATACAGTTACATAAGATAGAATTCAAACACAAAACAAGAAGAGGTCCCTGTCCTATTCACTTAATTTGGCAGAATATCTCTATAAAATACAAATTTCATGCTGTTCCAATGTCTGTTGTTTTCATGCAAGTGACTACTTTCAAATATCTTGAAAAGAGACTCTTTCACAGTCTTCATCTGAAAAGGAAGAATTTACATAATAGTTTCAGAAAAGCAAACAATTATTTTTTCAGATTTGCATCTGAGGTTTTTAAGGTGAATGAGGCACTATGCACAACCACTCTGATTTTTCATAGCAAGCACAAGAGGTTCTTCAAGTACTTCAGCAATATGAATGATAAAAATTAAGCATCTTCATGTCACCAGAGACTCATTTGAGTATTGTCAGTCACAAGAGAATCAGAATTCGTTCCACAGAAATTTGTGGTGTAAAGTGGTCTTAAGCAACCTAGAAAAAGATTCAAGGAATGGATTGACTGCACCAAACCTTACCTACTCTAAAGCTGAGTGAGCAGCACCATAGGTAGTGAGGAAATAAGTAGACACTCCCAGAAGAAATTTCATGTCATCCTGAAATAGCTGTCCAAGACTTGTAGGGTGAATCACTCTTTCTCTCTTTCTTACACTTTCTCAGTTGTAGACAACAGATTTAATGACTAACTTAGAGTTGATGCCCAACTTTTAGGCAGCCAGAGTAACTGAGATGAATCCTGCCCTCACTGTGAAGAGAAAGAAGATTTTTCTAGGGGGTTCATAAAGAAATTGTGGAACAGAGAGAGAAAGGAGACTGTGGGAATGAGAAATATTTTAGAAGAGCAATGTTTTTAAATGTGAAGACTGATCAGAAGTAAAGAGTCAGAATTATCTAGAGCATATCACTAAATACAGAAAAGTTTTGTGGTACTTGATAGGTTTTTTAAGGGTTAATGAAGCTGCCTGGAAATTTTTTCAAATGTTGTATAATCTGCCACAGGAGATGGTATGAACAGTATTTGGCAAAATCTGATTCTTAAACATTTCAAAGAAAAAATGAAAAATATTCTTTATAATATGATTTTTTGGAGGGAATCATGCCTTATATTTTATATTTTGTAAGTATATGTAAAAAAAACACTCCACACTCCCCGACTCTCTAGAATCTGACCAGTATTGGTTTACACTTGCAATACACGATTTAAAAGGTCTCTAATAAAGGGTAAATCAGGCATTACCTATGTGCCATTTTCTAGGTATACTGGAGGATGTCAGAGACATTAAAATCTAAAGTAGCAGTAGTCTCAGATATACCATCCATTTTATTTGTCTATTGAAGAAAACAATGTGCTGAATCCAAGAGCACTTTTGTCCTGAAATGACTAATGCTGCTGCTGTAGTGCATTTGGAGGACAGCATGTTAGGCATAAAAAATCAGAATCCTCTACAAGAAGCACAGCAAGAAATCAGAGAAGTATATTCTAACTGTGGAGAAGAGACAGGAGAGATGAATAAGATACAAGAGGTGAATTCTTCACTTTTGCCTTAGGAAATAAGATAGGCAGACAACAGGTATACTTTCCTCCAGTGGCATGATCTATTTCAAGAAGAAACGTTATGGATTGGGGCACTATCTGGGGCCCTGAAATGCCCGTTCTTCAGTGATATGGTAAAAATAAGACTCAAAGAAACGAATGAAGAACACCCCAGGGATTAGGTAAATATCCCTAAATTTTACTGTTGATCTTTTCTGGTTTCCACCAGTTCTTTGATTTGCAGTCATAGTTTCCCTGGAGATTGTAATTGTTGCATCACAGGAGCAGTTATCATAAAGGAAAAGGTTTTCTAGAAGTACACAATTACAGAAAAAGAGAAATGAGGGTTGGCACAGACCTCTGGAGGTCATGTAGTCCAATCACGCCTTGCAGCAGGAATGCGGCTTTTGTAAAAGAGCTGCTCAGTGACCGTCTAGACTTCTCAAGTCGTACACAACACACAAGGATGGAGATAGCAGAGTTTCACAGGGCATTCTTTCAGTGGGCTCCCCAGCTTTTTTAGGATGACACTTTTCCAAACATCCTCAACCTTCCAAGCAAGAACTTGCATCTGTTGTCTTTGTTTCCACCATACTCATAATCCCCCACCTGTACTCCCCACCCCTCCCGCTTGTTATTCTTTCCATTCTTTTACAAGGGCTTCATGTAATCTTTTTGTTTTCTGTCTGCAGTAGCACTATTTGTCTGCAGTAATCCTGCCACTTGTGCAGCTGCTATTGGCTTAAATAGAGACATCAGACTACTCCTGAATCATTTAGGAGATACGTCACTGGAAATATAATTTGCATGAGAAGCTCAGTAATGATTTTATAATCAAATATATTTTGGAAGATAGGTGTCATGCCTACATAACAGCAGACAAACTTCTAGAACTTCTCATGCCACTTCATAGGTGAAAAATTAACATAAAATTCTTCTTTTGTTGTACCTTTAAAATATACCACTGCTTCCTTTCATCATAAGTAAGCCTTTGCCCTATGTGTTTGGGTTTTTTTATTTTCCATTTGTTTCTTTCTCAGCCTACACATTTGATTTTCTGACTGTAGATATTACCATATTCACTTATCTAAGTAAAATTATCCTTGACTCTGCCTCTTTCCTCAAGCCCCACCTACTTCAAAGAATTCCGCCCACAGTTGTCTCCTCCTCTGGTCACTTTGTACCATGTCATCTGTGCAATATTGTAGTACTCATTAAAAACTTCATCGAGTACTTTATCAATGGAAGAAGCTGGTTAAAATGTCTTTGAGAGCAGTTTAGAATAATACCTGTCCATAGTTTGACAAAATACTGTACAGATATTTCTTGACTCAGGTAGTAAGGAATAGTTAATAAAAATGAAATGGAAGCATGTGTCAGTAGTCACAAGTTACTATAAGAGGCATTTATCTTTATATTGTAGTGACTTCTGACATGCCTCTTATAAATACTGTACTATTTGTTACATACCTGAAGATGTAATAGTCCATGTAGCTATCATCACTGTGTCTTGACAAAATTAAGTATTAATCACGATCTCTAGCTCAGAATCAAAGCTATGTTCAGCTATGCAAATGAAACTTTTGGAGGTAAAAATGGCACAGATATTGTATTTTATTGTTGACCTTTTGGTTAAATACTTTTTCCATTACAAAGTATTTTAGATACTGTCCAGAAGGGAAATGAGCTGACTGGTGATCTGAAAGATCCACTAAAATGGATTTCCACAGGAGATCCACTAAGTCAGACACAAGGCAGATACTCAGTCTTGTCAACATATTCAATAAAAAAACTATGTGCCAGGAACCAGTAAGTTTGCATATTGTCTGTTAATGGTATCAGTGGTCTTCAGTTAGCCTGTCACAAGTGAAGAAGAGGTCTTTGTTGCTGATGAAGGTTAAGCTTCTGGATCTCCTGACCTTTTTCTTAGTATCATAGGATGTCCTGAGTTTTCTGATATTTTCTAGATTATGTAAATAGAACTGGACACATCCCATACTACTTCACATGCTAGTAGTGTTATTTTTGGCTACAAGTAGTGGAGAAAGGCATATATCTTCAAGAACTTATACACATTTCAGAGAACAAAGTTCTTTTCAGATTTTCAGAAAAGGACCTGAGTGTCTTGCTAGACACCAGCTTGAACATGATCCAAAAAACTGCCTTTGCTATTAAGAAGATTGATGACATCCTGGGCTGCATTAGGAGGATTGTTGCCAGCAGGTTAAAGGAGGTTATTCTTTCTCTCTACTCAGCACTAGTGAGACTGTACCTGGAGCACTGTGTCCAGTTCTGGGTATCCTAGTAAAAGAGATACATGGACGTATTAGAGAGAGTCCACAAAAAGGCCACAAATTTGATTAAGTGACTGGAGCATCTGTGCTATGAGGAAAGTCTGAGAGAACTAGGAGTTTAGCCTGGAGAACAGAAAGCTCAGGGGGATACTTTAAACCTATGTGAGTACCTGAAGAAAAGGTGCAAAGGAGATAAGGTCAGACTCTTTTCGGTGGTGCCCAGTGATAGGACCGGAGGCAATGAGCACGAACTGAAACATGGGAGAATCCATCTGAACATCAGGAAACCTTTCTTTCTTTCTTGTTCCTTGGAAATTCCAAAGTTTCCTGGACATGGTCCTGGGCAAGTGGTTCTAGGTGGCCCCCTGAGCAGGAGACTTGGACAAAATGACCTCCAGAGATCCCTTCCAATCTAAAACAGTCTTTCATTCTGTGATTCCGGTCTTAAAAGTTGCACACCTTGGATAAAAATGAAGAATATTAGCTCCAGTTTAAAACCAATAAGGTCTTTATAAATTCTACTCTTTTTCTTGCAAAATTCTCTTTATAATATGTTAAAAATATTACATATAGAGTTGTGCATTATATCCATCTATATAAATCTACATATTTACCTGTATCCATAGAAATAACAGAAAAACAACTATTATTTTAAAGATATGTTAAACTGATAAATATTGGCTGAAGTACAAAATGGGTAACATCTGATTAAATAATTCTATTTTTTTAATTAAGCTGATGTACAAATGAGAAACAATACTTTTTTGTTTTGTTTAAAGACATAGCAGTTATTATATATCAAAGTAATTCTATAATGCATTGAGATTGTGAAGGGACTGTAAAATTATAGCCCTGATAAGGAACTGCAAAAACAGTAAATAATTAAAATCATAATAATTTTTTTCTTTAAGCAGAAGCAACATGCCATATTATTAAAAAGATGCATTTTTTAAATTATGGAGATTCAATGGGAATATGAGCCCATCAAGGTAAGTATCAGGTCTTACTATACGAACTACCCC
Organism: Coccyzus lansbergi; assembly: GCA_033558105.1. NCBI lineage: Eukaryota > Metazoa > Chordata > Aves > Cuculiformes > Coccyzidae > Coccyzus > Coccyzus lansbergi. Next base: position 2,581,706 of record JAUMJK010000168.1, read on the forward strand.
ACAGCCCAGTTGTAGCAGTTTATAGTCAACATGCTATTTTATAGGCAGCTAGATAATAAAAAATGAAAACATACATTAAAAAATAAAGTTTAATTTGTGATGTGACTTTATAAAATATTTCAATCCAAGAACTGGTGCTTTATTCAAGAAATGAAAGTTATTCATTAAGGAATTTTGTTCCTTTTTCCTAAAATAGTACTTCCAGAAATAAAACCATGTATAAAAATAATTCTGTCAGCAAGAGAGAAGAAAAACATACCTGAAAGCTGCAATTATAGAAAGTTACAGCCATTTTACAAGTTTGAAGATAAAACTCCTTCTTTCTCCTTTCAAAATTCCTAACCTAGAAGAACTAAAACAAGATCAACTCAATAAGGACTAAATATTCCCCAAGAACCTTTACATTTATCTGGTACATCCACTTTCCAAATTCCAGCACTAATCTAAAACAATTTAGTCAGTACAGGATAAATGCTTTTGATGATAAGCTTTCTTCAGGAAATGTCTAGAGAGAATGAAATTAACGTTTTATTGGGTCTTTGGATTAATTATCCAGTGAGTACCTATTGATTAAAGGTTGAGCTTTTTTTTTTTCAATTTCAATGAATACCTTTACTCATTTGGTTCTTCTTCAGTTATTCATTGTAAATGTTGATGAAGCATCCCCTAGGGTCTCGGTTCCTCCTACCTAACTTTGAGAGCTTTGCTGAGATGCTATTGAGGAAACCGTCAGTATAAACATTATTTATAATCAATGGTGAGACCTGAAAGTCTCTAAAGATGTTTTCAGACTACATCACCACTTGGAGGTGCCTCCCTATCTCTGGTGCAGGGAACATGAATCAGCTACAATCCTATTTAGACATTTTATGTAAGAGCTTAACGCTATATTGGATCTATTCAGGCCTAAATTCCCAAGATTTCTTTCTTGTATTTTTTTCCCTTATTTATCTATGTAATTTTTCTTTGCTATTTACTTACTTGAAGAAAACTGAAGTTCCGACCATATGTTCACTCTTTTATTTTGTTATGGTCATAGAGATTACAGTATTGCAACCCTTCACATTAATAGAATTTCTGCTTAACCAATATTTATGTAACACTAAGTATTGCCAGTGAATAAATACTAACTTGGCCAGCATTCTGAGCCACTTAAACAACAATATGTATTAAAGTTCTTAAGAAAGTATTATAAGATTAATGAACTTGGACATTTGCCATATAATAACACCATCCTGTGTTATAAACTGAATGTACAGAGTAGCAAAAGTAAGGAAAGGTGATGAAGCACCGAACGCTTAAAATTAATCCAGTAGGCATTGAGAATAAAACATCTAGGGTACCTATAGTATTACAGTACAGAGCATTGCATTGAAAGTATGAGTAACTTTAGAAAAAAAAAAAGTAAGAAAATTAATTGCAGTCATCGTGTGCCTTGGATTTATTTTGAATTAGACTATTAATTTCTAAAAAATAAGCCTCTAGTAAATATCAGAAGAGAAAACAAAGAATAAAACCATAGTGTTTGAGAACTGGAAAGAATTCATGGAAGATGTCTCTCTCGGTTGGTGATAGACGGTACCTACATTACAAACTTAATCTATACAGGTGGTTCATGTATGATACAAGCATCACCTATATAGAAAGGTTTTTAGGTCGTTAAAGACAAGACTTCTAGGTATCTTTGAGATGAAGGCATCTAAATTCCCTAAAAATTCCCATCTGAATCGTTAGGTGCCTAATTGCTTTGTCTTCTTGTCTTTGACCCTTCACATTACCATCTTTATTCCTGAAAAACAGAATGGAAGTAATAGCACTTGCCTCCCTCAAAGGGGTCTCTATTGTGAAGAAACATGCATGTGAGGTGGTCGAACTCTGTAATATAAGGGACCGCATTAGTATAAAGAATTTTCATTTTATGTTTGAAAACTACATCATCCACAGTGGGATCTTCTGAAGACTAGAAATTATAACTGTAACAATAACTCCTTTTTAAAAAAATGTTTCTGTAGTATAAGTACAGAATGACTACTGTTATCACTATTTAGTGATGTTATTGCAACAAAAAATGCCTGACATGTTTGAGGTGTTTAAATGCAGAACAAAGAGATTTTGTTGTATATCGAAAAAATATATATAATACAAAAGGAGAAAAAAGTGTTTTAAAAGGTTGCCAGAAAAAAAAAATGGAATGTTTTTAAAATCCTGAGCTGTTTGAGACAGGTACATCAGTAAGAATACCATTAGAGTTTGCAGAATGCGCCACAGGCTTGCAAAGTTTATTGTTTCACCACATGCTGCAGAATTTATTATTTCAGGAGTGAAATCTACAAACATAATGAAATTTAATTGAATATATAAGACTAGATATGTACCTTGAGGGCATTTCAAATATTCACTCACTGAGAAACTGTAGAGAAGGAATATAAAGATAAACAAAATCTAGCAAATAGAAGGAAGCATCAGAAAACTGAAGAAAGCAAAACTGCAGGAGATAAAACTGGTAAAATAACAGGATGTTTTGTGGCTTTCTTTGCATGCTCTTTCACTATCTATGTGGATTTTAGAAACATAATTTTCTTTTACCAGAAAGAGATTACATAAGCAATATTAAAATGCACAAGAAAACTTTCTGACCATTTTCTACCTGAGTCTGCTACAGTACATAAAATCTCCCTAAGCATGGATTTAGCAAAGGATATAGCTTTGGGTGTTCAAGTATTTGGATTGAAATACCTAGAAATTTTACATCTACTCAGACTGAGTCAAGCACATTCAAATGATTGGTTCAGTCACCACAGTCTCTGGAAGTTCTGGAGTAGAATCATAGAATAACCAGGTTGGAAGAGACCCACTGGATCATTTTGATTTGGTTTGGGGGTTTTTCCCCATTTACGTTGTAATCAGAAACTCGCTAATGCAAAATCAAGAAGAAAAAAGCCTGCTACATCATGAATGAAAAAAAAATCATCCCAGTAAGGCCTTGCACTGCAAATCTACAAGAATGTTAAAACTTATTCAGAGTAGCTATCAGCTACCTTAAAAAGAGGCGACCAGTGATAATGTGGAATGCATATGAGTCTGAGCATACAGTGCCTCTGGCCTGATTAATCTGGTTGTGTGCCAAGGGAGGGGTAAAAAAAGCATTTGTTTTCTCAGAATTGGCATGTGCTGGGATTTGTGGTCATCTATAAACTGTATGTTACCAATAAGTAATAAAACTGCTGCAGGCTCCATTGCAGAGCTACTGTATGTGGGCCACTTTTTACCCACAAGTGATAGTTCAGCCACTCTATAAGTATTTATTTTGTTAAAGTCAGTTTCTTACCATTTCCACTTTAGTTTCCAAAAGTTCTTTTGATCATATTAATACCATAAGCAGAACTAAGTATCTGCAGAATTGTAGCAAGTTTCTCTATAAAACTTCACTTGAATCTTATTCTTCCCTCAATAGATTAAAAGGTCTTTCATCTCTGCAGTCTTAAGTAGTATTTTCCACAGTAACAGAGGGAGACCACATCTCTGCTAGCCAGTTTGCTGACTATTTTAATGCTTTATAATTTTGTAATGTTCTCCCCTACGGCTGTGCAAGAGTGATGCACAAGCCCTGTTCCAATGCCTGATATTAGTTGTGCAAGACAATGTGATTCCTGACTTATTTATTTCTTCCATACAGCTCGCTCAAGATAAAGGGTGACTGTGCTGGTAGCATCAGGGTGCCTTGATGGTTTAAAACAAACTATTTTTTGCATTTTTATTTAGGAAGCTTCTTCTAATATTGAACAGTCCCTTCAAAAAGGAGAGAAAATACTGAAAGATAGAAAAATAACTGTTGTCACTATTTTTGCTGTGTTACCCACAGAGGCTGTTACTTATAGCAAAAAATGTCTCAGATGAACTTGCTTCTTCAGTATGTATTATGTAAACATATTATAGTTGTTTTGCAATTGTATTGCTCAACTTTGGCAACACATTACTGAAATTCTGTAGAGACAGATATGCATATCATTAAGGTATCAAAAGACTTTAAATGAGTCTGCTGCTTCCCATTGGCATCAAAGCTATTGACATTTTTATTATTCACCAAAGAAAGAAGAAACTGGAAAATCTGTTAACTCATTTAAGGATATTTTTATTGGATAAACTATGACTGTAATACCAAGGAAATGTCCATGCCAACTAACCTCTGTTTAACATGATGAAATAAAGACACTATCAAAGAATCCTTTTCTGGACAATGTAGATTTTAAGAACCCTAGACCGTACCCAACCTTAATACCAACGGGAAGGGAAGACACACTGAGAGAGGCACAAGAACATCAAAAACTGACTAAATATATTGGCTGATATAATCATATTCCAGGTCATAAGGAGAAATCTATCCTGGCAGGAGTCAGCCAATGTCCACCTGGGGGAGAACCACCAAGAGAGGAAGATCTTATGGTTTCAAATACACTTCTGTTGTCACAGGCATTTTCAGATCTGCCATTCTTGACAGGTTAGCATTTTTTACATGGATAACTGTCTTGGTTTTGGCTGAAAAAGAGTTAATTTTCTTCTAGCTGTTGTATTTCAGATTTAATATGACAATAATGTTGGTAACAAATATTATTTTAGTTGTTGCCAGATAACGTTTACACTCAGCTGAGACAGAGGTAATTTCAGTAGCTACTGTTTTTTAGAGTTAATATGAGAAGAATGTTGATAACACACTTTAAGTTTTCAGTTATTGCTTCAGCAGTACAGGCTTTTTCAGATGCCTATGTTTTGCAAGTGTACAGGTACACCAGAAGCTGAGAGGAGCATAGTCAGGCAGTTGACCCAAGCTGGCCAAAGGGATATTTGAAAGTATATAACATCATGCTCAGTATATAAACAGGAAGTTGTCCAGGAGCCAGTGCTTCCTAATCCATGATAAGTGCTCAGGACAGGACAGGCAATTGGTTGTCAAGACATCAAGTAGTGAGAAATTGCACTGAATTGTTCATAGCTTATATTGTATTTTCTTTATTAGTCTTACTTACAGCAACTTATCATTGCTGTTGTTAATATTACCATCATCATCTCCTCCTTCGTTCTCTTATTAAACTGACTTTATCTAAAACCATGAGTTTGATTTTCCTTCCAGATACTTCTTATACCACCAGGGCCAGGCAGGAGGTGAGCAAGTGGCTGCATAATAGTTAGTTGCTGGGTAGGGCTAACCCATCACAGCAAGTGCATTGGCAGCTGGAATCCTGGCATGTAGAAAAGGTCAAAAGGTAACTGCAGAAACAGACAGACTGAGACTAGAAAACTGAGAACTCCATGGTCCAGAACAATCTGTGCCTTCAAATCTACTTCCTCCTACTTTTATCTTGTCAATAAATATGACTGTGAATGATCGCTTAATGGAGATCCTAGTTGAGTTCAGAAAATGTCATCTAACTCAGTTTGCTCAAGGGGTCTGATTTTTTTCTTAGATCTTGTTTCATCCTGCCTCAAGCATCACTGTTTTATCTGCTTTGCAATGAATTCGATTTGCAGCTTAGTGAGTCTCTGCAACACCTAAGGATAGACTTTGGTGTTTTTCATCATGGAGACAAGCTCCCTCGACTGTAGCATTATTTTGATCCTCAAAAAAGGCCATACTGCCAAACTCAAACCTTTGTTTGCTTGAAGTTATTTCCTAAAATCAACAGAGTAAGAAGCATGGTGCTGAGAGGAGGTGTTAGAGAAATCCTGCAATAATTACCCAGATAGAGATTGGTACATCAATCAAAAGAAGGAGGTCAAAGAGGACATAACCCCACTGATGGTTGGGAATAGTGATCATGTATCAACAAACAAGGAGAAGGCTGAGATACTAAGCAATTTTTTGCCTCAGTCTTCACTAACAACTGCTCTCCTCACCCCTCCTGGGTCATGGGACAAGATGGTAACCAGGGGAGTAAACCCCCTCCCACTGTAGGGAAGGGTCAGGTTCTTGACCGCCTGAGAAACCTGAACATACATAAGTCTATGGGACCTGATGAGATGCATCCCAGAGTCCAGAGGGAATTAGTTGATGTGATTGCCAAGCCACTCTCCATTATATTTGAAAAGTCATGGCAATCGGAAGTCCCTGGTGACTGGAAGAAAGGTAATGTTGTGCCCATTATTAAAAAGGGTAGAAAAGATGACCCTGATAAATACTGACCTGTCAGTCTCACCTCTGTGCCTGGGAAAATCATGGAACAGATCCTCCTAGAAGCTATGCTAAAGCACATGGAGGACATGGAGATGATTAATGGTAGCCAGCACGGCTTCCTCACGGGCAAATACTATATGACCAACTTGGTGGCTTTCTATGATGGAGTAAGCACAGCAGTGGACATGGGAAAACTGATGGATGTGATCTATCTAGACTGCTGTAAAGCCTTTGACATGGTCCCCTACAACATCATCTTCTCTAATTTTGATGAATTTGATGGGTGGATGGTATGGTGGATAAGAAACTGGTTGAAGGGCCTTATTCAAAGAGTAGTGGTCAATGGCTCAATGTCCAGATGGAGAACTGTGACAAGTGGTGTCCCTCAGGGGTCCATACTGGGACCAGTAGTATTTAATATCTTCATCAATGATATTAACAGTGAGATTGAGTGCACCCTTAGCACGTCTGCAGATGATACCAAGCTGAGTGGTGTAGTTGCCACACTGAAAGGATGGGATGTCATCAAGAGGGACCTGGACAGGCTGGAGAAGTGGGGCTGGGTGAACCTCATGAGGTTCAACAAGGACAAGTGCAAGGTCCTACACATAGATGGGGGCAATCCCCATTTTCAGTACAGGAATGTATGATGTGACTGAGAACTGCCCTGAAGAGAAGGACTTGAGGATGCCAGTTGATGAGAAGCTCAACATGAGCTGGTAGTGTGTGCTCACAGCCCAGAAGGCCAACCGTATCCTAGGTTGCATCAAAAGAAGTGTGACCAGCATGTTGAAGGAGGTGATTCTGCCCCTCTATTCCTCTCTTGTGAGACCTCACCTGGAACACTGTGTCTACTTCTGGAATCCTCAACACAAGAAAGATATGGAACTGTTGGAATGGGTCCAGAAGAGGGCTACAAAGATGATCAGATGGTTGGAGCACCTTCCATACAAGGACAGGTTGAGAGTTGGGCTTGTTCAGCTTGGAGAAGAGAAGGCTCCAAGGATGTCTTTTAGTGATCTTCCAGTACCTGAAAGGAGCCTACAAGAAAGCTGGAGAGGGACTACTCATAAACGTTTGTGCTGATAGGACAATGGGGAATAGGTATAAATTGGAGAGGGGCAGATTTAAACTAGACATTAGGAAGAATTTCTTCATCATGAGAATGGTGAGAGACTGGAACAGGTTGCCAAAGGAAGTTGTGGATGTCCCATCCCTGGAGGTGTCCAAGGCCAGGTTGGATGGAGCCTTGGGCAGCCTGACGTAGTGAGATGTCCCTGCCCATGTCGGGGGGGTTGGAACTAGATGATCTTTAAGGTATTTTCCAACCTTGACTATTCTATGGTTCTATGATTCTGTGATTCTGTGATTCTATGATTCTGTGATTGCTTTCTTAGAGCAATGCATCCCGATTAGGAAATCTCATAAGAGACTTACATATAAACAAAGAACTCCACAAAATCTTGCACATGGACTACAGCATAGCAATGACATAGATCTACAGTGCATGCACCTTGTGTTGTACAGTTTTGGAAGTATGTATAAACCACAATGATGCATATTATCTAATGAATTACTCATTAACACTACTACCAGACAACTCCAAGAATGGACTTGACAGTGAATTGTAGCAGTTTTAGCTGCTGTTAAGGCTGTTTACAGCTGTATAAAAGGGGTTTTTCTTTTCCTGGCAGTTGAAAGATGTACAACACAATATACATATAATGATTTACTACCTATTATTTAAAGTATGTGATACAAAGTGACTCAAAGAATTTGCTGTGTTATGCTCTGCTTAAAAATCAAGTACAGTACTACAGACAGACTGATTAGCTCAGTCCTGCGCATGCATTTATCTGTGAATCTATACGAGTTATTTTAATTTTTCTAGAATATGCATACACATATTCAGGTTCTGGTTTGGAATATTGCCAGCTACAATTTCTGTTGTTAGCCTGATTCAGTGCTGTCAATGGTCATAACCTGCCATGGACTGATGAAAGGTTAGATAATTTTTTCTCGAATTATTATGTCAGTAAAGAAAAGATTTTAAGGACAGCAATTGTGGTCTATCTTCAGTACTGGAGTTCTTTTAAGATACTTGTTTCACTGATTTAAGTTCTGACTTTGAAAAGCCCAAGTAGCAGGTAAAAAAAAAAAAAAAAAGTAAAACCTTAGGTCCTGTTTCCTAAGGGATATCTATTATCATTATTGACCTGTTTGGGGAGAAGAAGCAGGGGGAGGTGGAGCTGCACGTAATGTTCCCTGGCATGCTTTTACTTCAGCTACAAGGACTTCTCTCCAGTTATCAATGTTTGTACCTAGCAGAGCCTTGACTTTCATGTTTCCTACTCAATACAGGTCAACCAATCTATGCAGCAATACTGTTCCTTTTCAAGTATTTCAGTTTTGTAGGGCACCGCTGTTGCAACAATCATATCCCCTTTAATTTTCAAATCAGCTTTGGATTTGTTCCAGTACCCCCTTTAGTAAATTGATTTTTAACAGTAAGTGGCTTATATTGTTAATGTTTCTTCAGAAACTGTCTTGCTCTGGTAACTTCAAAAAGTTTGAGAGAAGAGAAAAAGCACTACTGGTAATCTTTGCAGAGCCAGAGCATCACCTAGCATTTATTCTTTCAGTTCATACTAAGTTTTTCTTGCTGTTGTATACTTACACACATGGACACACACACCCCCCCTCCCTCACATCCACATCCCCATCATCTTTTTTTCCAATTAAGTATACTTTACAAATTCCTTCTTTATGGATTCTTGTTATCAGCTATAGGAACTTTCTTAATTGGCATGCTACTTTTTGTAGATACCTGTTTTCATCAGTGTCACTTACATTGTCATCACCATTTCATTTCTGTACTTGGCTACTTACAATTTGTACCCTTAGTTAATTTTATGACCCTATTTTCTCTGATGTTTTGTCTCTGTTCTGTATGAAATATAACCCCTTTTGAGCACACTTCTCCTTCCTTTACTATCGTAATGCTTATCTCCAAATTTCTACTAGTTGTCATTTTTCCTTTATAGTTGCTATTTTCCTTTAATAATTCAGCCTCTTTCCTAAACTTAATCTATTTTTCACAGTCAAACTAAAAAAATTAAAAGTGAAAATATACAGAGGATGATTGACTGTGTTATTTGACTGAATATCAAATCACAGATATTAATACTCACTTCAAACATAATACTTAGCACTTAGTAGAATATTTTCAAAATATTATAGAAACACAGGACTAAACTAATCCCTGATGTAATTCCTTGGAGTAAATTGAATCATTCTATTAATTACTTGGCCCATTAACTAATTAATCATCCTGGTCCGTCAGTGATAACAGTACTAAAAGTTGAGGTAAATTGCCAAAGGTAGGAAACAGTGCATTCTGAATACCAGTAGATACTCAGGAATCTCAGTATAAAATGCTTTGAAGCTTTCATGGGTTGATGTTTTTCTAGTAAGGACTGGAGCTGAAGGTCTCTCTGAGCTATGAACAATTCTCCACTGTGATAGATTTCATCCTTTACTGGGGATGCATGTCTGCAACAAACAAAGAAGCCAAGTATTAATACTGCATTAATTATTGTCATAACATTACCTCATAATATTTGGAAACATGAATGTCAGAAGTGGAAGCTATAGAAGCACATAAAATAACGATATCTACAGAATGAAGAGTTTCCAGTCAACATCAAGATCTCCTTCACTAAAAAAACACAACCAGCATGTGTTGTAGCAACTTTCCTTGGCAACTACTTTTCTTCTAGTTTTCAGAGTGATGCAGTCACTATATTTTCGAAGAATGCAAGTTTTATCTTACAGCAAGGAACAAAAACTTGAGACACACCACTACTTTACTTCTCTTCCTACCAAAAAAATCCTTGACAATAATGGCAGAGAGAGAAGCCCTCCCACTGCAGTCTACAAAATATGAATCTAAAATACTTCACTAGATTGTTCAGTGGTATTTGCCAGAGATAAGATGAGGACAAGGGGTATCTGTGGTTTCCTTCCCTACAGTCTAGTCTAGTCTGATGCTATTCACAGGTCATTCTTCAAATGACTGCCAATAAATTTTAGATTCCTAGTGAGTTAAAATCTTGACATTTAGTACATTCATTCTTTATGAGATGCTGAAGAGAAAAATCTCCCAATTGAATTTTGACTTTTCCATTGCAGGTTCCCAAAAGGTCACTAGCCCTTTTTATTACCTGCAACTATTGTCAAATCTTTGTACTAGAAGGTAAAGTTAACAAGAAGGAGGCTTTACAGGACTTGTGGGGAGTAAGGAGTCACACCATCACTGCATTTCAAGATTATATTCATCTTTTGAAACTACAGTTTACTATATCCCTTGTTTATAGAAATTAAAGTATTTTGGAGTTGCAGTCATCAGACTTCAGGCCCTGACACTATATATTTATCGCATCTATACAAATATTCATATTGACTTGAAAATTATCTATTCAAGATTTTGGGATTCTTCTCTGCGTAAGTGGGTACTAGGCTATCAAATGTGTGGTTTTACATTGTATACATTAATTCTATAATCTTTAAAGCAAATATGAAAAATAGTTATTACAGCTATGATACCAAATTAAAATCACTGAGGGACGCTGAATGTTTCACACATAGTAATTTTTTGCTAACAAAAGCAACTACATCATCATAATGAAAAAATACTGAAAAAATACTTTTGAGTGCTGGAGCTCATCAAGACTAAGCAAGAGTGCACAAATACTAATTCTGATAGTCATATTAAGAATGAAAAGCACTATAATGTACATAATAAAATGTAACAGAAGATCACAGAATGACTGACACTGGAAGGCACCTTTGGAAATAATCTAGTCCATCACCCCACCTCAAGGCAGGGTGAGGTAGAGCAGATTGCTCAGGGCCACGTTTAGCCTGGTTTCAAACATGTGCAAGGGAGGAGACTTCACAATGTTACCGGACAACCAGCTTCAAATCTTCAAACATCCTCACTTTTGTTTAAATGCAATTTCCTGGTTTTCAGTTTATGTCCACTGCATCTTTTCTTTTCGATAGGCACCACTGAGAAATATCTAACTCTGCTTTCTTTACCACCTCAATGAGGTATTTGTTCACAGGGACAAGATCTATCTGATACTTCTTCAGGTGAAACAGTTCCATCTCTCAATCTCTCATCATATACCAGATGCTCCAGTCCCTTCATCATCTTTGTGGCCCTTTGCTTCCTTATGCCTCTCTTGCACTGGGGAATGCAGTATTGGACCCAACACTCCAGCTATGTCTCACTCATGGTCAGTAGAGTGGAAGGATCACCTCACTAATCCTCACAATGGTCTACCTGATGCAGCCCAGAAGGTTGTTCGCTTTCTTTGCCACAAAAGTGTGTTGCTAGCATATAGTCAAATTGTTGTCCACTAGCATCCTAAGCCCTTCTTTGCTTAATAGTTTTCCAGAGAGTTGACCCCCATTCTGGGCTTGTAGATGGTGTTGCTTTCCTCCAGATTTAGGATATGACATTCATTTATGTCGAACTTCACTAGCCTCCTGTCTTCCCATTCCTCCATCCTTTCGACACCTCTTTGAATGGCAATACAAACATCTGGTTACATCCCTCAAAAACCATCAGCCCAGCCAATTTTTTAACTGCCTCACTGTTTTAACTATCTACTTTGTAACTCATCAGCTTCTTTATGTCAATATTATGAGAGACATTGTGGCAAATCTTAAGGCTAAAAATGTAATAACCACTGCTTCCCCATTCGTTACATTGATGATCAAGGCAACTGAGTAATTTTTGAAAGAATAATTCCAAAATTAATCAAGAGTAGCCTTATAATGACATCAGCTAGCTTTCTCAGTATTCGTGGACTTAAGCTATGGACTTCTATATGTACAGATTTTCTAAGTATTCCCTGGTTTGATACTCCTCCACCAAAGGTTTTTCTTCTTTTTTCTGGAGTTTTCATTAGTCTTTGCAGGCTTGGGATTCCTGAAGAACAATCTTACCAGTTAGGACTGAGATGAAGTAAGCATTAACTACCCTAGACTTTGCTGTGCCTTTTGTTACCAGATCCCCTCTCCCATTCAGCAGTAGTCCATTCTTGCTACTCTTCATATTTTTCTCAAGATTCAAATTAAGGTGGCTTTTTGCTTTCCTAACCCGAACTCATCATGCTAAGTGTCCTTATACTCCTCCAAAGTCCTGTACCTACTTCCCCCTCTTGAACATTTTGGTTTTATCTGAATTTAACCAGGATCTCCTTGCTCATTCATACAGGTCTGCCTTCAGCCTTAACATGCTCTAACAATTCTTCATTGTTCGTAAGAATCATGTTTACCAGAACATCTCCTCTTGACTGCCCCTTGACTACTGGTGTCAGGAAATTGTCCTGGATTGCTTCTCCCCTGAGAGAGCTGAGGTTGTTTAGCCTGGAAAAGAGGAGGCTGAGAGGAGACCTCATTACTCTCTACAAGTACCTGAAAGGAGGTTGTAGAGAGGAGGGAGCTGGCCTCTTCTCCCAGGTGACAGGGGACAGGACGAGAGGGAATGACCTCAAGCTCCACCAGGGGAGATTTAGGCTGGAGATTAGGAGGAAGTTTTTCACACAGAGGGTCATTGGGCATTGGAATAGGTTGCCCAGGGAGGTGGTTGAGTCACCTTCCCTGGAGGTGTTTAAGGCACAGGTGGATGAGGTCTTGAGGGACTTGGTTTAGTGTTTGATAGGAATGGTTGAACTAGAAGATCCAATGGGTCCCTTCCAACCTGGTTGTTCTATGATTCTATGATTACCCCTGGAAAAGTTATTCAGGTTGTTAAAGTGACCAAGTAAGACTATGACCTGCAAATGTGTCATTTCTTCTAATTATTAGAGGAAGGCATCATCTTCTTTCTGAACAGATGATCTGTAGATATCCACCACAATATCACCTATGTGGGTCTTCTCTCTAATGTATGACTTCCCTCAGAGTCATACATTCACACTTGAGATATGCTCCATTGGTTCTCATAAGGAAAACACAGCAAAAAGTGACAGTGCAAGGGATGGACAGGCCCTGGCAGATTGTCCTGCCCAGATTCAAGCACCTGGGAAGCAGGAAGCCCTCCAGGGCAACAAGCCAGGTGGGCAGATGGTGTCCTCTGTCCCTTGTAGCAGCAGCCTTTCACTGCTGTCACTCACCTCTTCCTGCTGATGTGGCTGCGGGGCTCAGGCTCAGCCCGCTTGAGTGCTTTGTTGGACACAGCTCCCAGCCCCTCACCTGCTACCAGGGCACTGAACCCTATTCCATGCCTGCAGATGGTAAATTTTATAATGGACCTCTAAACAAGAAGAATTAGATGGACTATGTGCGACTTAAACAGCCAGTGGAAAATATCTGGAGAACGTAAGTAAAAAGAATATAATTATTGAAAATGCTTGAATACACATAGATATTTTCTGGCATAGATACACTGGAATGATTATTCTGCCATGACTCTATCAGTCCTAGCTCCCATGTGAACATCTTGTATGCCAGAACTGTTATATTGTCCCAGAATAATTACTCTAGAGTAATTATTCCAAATAAATGACTATTATTTTGAAACAAAATGTTCATACTGATCTGAAATCAATATATCACCATAGATTATAGATTTGCCAGAAAATATCTGTCTGTAGAAAAGCCCTCCACTAATATTACATTTATAACACTTTAACAGTTTCCTTTCTGTCATTTTGGTTTTGCTGCTGCTGTTTTGGGTGTTTGTTGGTTTTTTATATATTTTGTTGTTTGTTTTAGTGGGGGGTTTTTTGTTGTTTTAATAATGTGGTAGAGATTTGATTCTATGGTGCATGAGAATGAAAAAAAACCTTCCCTCTAGTGTCACTGGGATCTTTTTATATGATTATCTTTCTGTGTCCAGGAACATTGTTCTTTCAGAATAGCTGGTTTTACACATTGTTCCCTATGTTCTTCTGAGTGATTATGAACTGTCTTTTCTATAGAATCACACAAAATTTCAAAGCTCAACAAGCAGTAAATGACCATGATTAATGCAGCTTATTCTGTGACAGCTTTTGGGATTGCAGCCCATGAAAGATGTCATGGTTATTGCTCTGAAATACTTTTCTTCCATGTTATATGCCCCTATTCTTTTATCTGCTGCCCTCCTTCTATTATCTCCTATTCTATTGTCCTCCTATCTATTGTCTCCTCATTTTTTTCATAAGCTAATTTCTGTATGATCGGTGAAGCATTTTCTTTGTATAGTACATTAAATATAAACAGTCATCTTTACATTTCTAGGTTTCTTTAAAGAAGTGACCTGAGAGTGAAGGGTAACGACCTCACATTATTATTGTAGCTGTTTCCTTTGTTCTGAAATAAACAATGTTCTAAGAACCTGAGATCCTCAGAAAAACATTTTACTGATTTTATTTCATAGCTCAGCTGATAACTTCTAGTACCTGTGCAGATATACGACAGTTCAAGGTAAAGTACTTTTTCTTGTCATTTCAGATAACCTGAAAGAGGACATTGCGTCACATAAATACTTTACTAAAGCAACATTTTTAAGTTCTCTAGAATACTTTGGTACCTTCAACTTTTCTTAATATAGAAACATTTGAAACTCATTCAAAAGTAATTTTCACTGTACATCTTTTGGTCTTTCAAGGATACCTCTAGGTTTTACACAGTGTATTTTTCTTGTTGATAGATGGAAGTACTCTATTCTGGGGATTAAAGACAGAGTACATACTCTGTTGTTTAAAAGTTCTTTGCTGATATAGGCACTTACTAGCAGAGCTAACAGCCTGATTCTTCAGGAAAAAAAAATCAGGCAAACTTGTTCTTTGTAGTGGGGCATCTGTCACTCGATGCAGTGAGAGCAGCAACAGTTTTTTCTGACCTTATCACTAGCAGTGAAACCAGTAAGCAATTTCTGCAAATTAGAATTCTCAGGAGCAAAGTTGCTGAAAAACTTCCTTGAATTTCAAAGGCAGAGAGCATTTTGAGCTGAATGATATTTGTTTGGTGCAGTATTAAGAAGTTAGAATAGGCCTCTCAAGAATGAGAGAGACCAATAGATCCTATCAAAATTCAACTAACCAAGAGACACAAAATATTTAAAAATACTGTCAATGTATTATATACTTGAATATACAATCTTAAAAAGAATTGATATTAATACTAAAAATATAACAAAAAATAAAAACATAACATCGGAGAATAACAACATGTTTTAAAATACATACATTGGAAATTACTGAGCTATGTATCACATCTGCTTATTTTAATAAAAGATGGTAAGCTGCAAGTTGTTTGTACCTATCCCAGACTAAATTAATCATGGAGCAATATCTGAGCATGACAATTTTATACTTAAATTCTCTATTTAATTTTAAAATACTGTGTTTTGAGTCCCATGAGTTTCAAAAAGACTTCATTCTTAAAAGACAGAGATCTACTAATTTTGATATAAACAGGAGGATGCACTCCTCCGAGCTTTACTCATTGAAGAGTCACATTTCTAATCTAAGTCAAATGTTCAGGTTTCCTATATGAATGGTTGAGAGAGATAGGTTTTCCAAATCACAATTCTTTCTGTGTATCTTCACTCCTATCTTGATGAGCTGATGACTGGAGGTACCTGGGAGATCCTAACAAATATCTTGGATGGGGTATCTAACTTTCAGAGAGTTAGATTTAGAATTAGATTAGTTAGAGATAGGTTTTGCCTGGAACACATCTTAATCTAGGACTTCTAGGTTCTTTACTTTTGCTTCTGAGAATTTATAACTTTGTTTTATTTTTTTAGTCTCCTTCAAGTATTTCTTAAGTGATCTTTCTGGAAGTCAGTAATGTCACATAGGTTTATGGTTTTCCTGGAAAACATAAAGCTGCTCTGTCCTTTGCTTATAAGCACTGAAGTAGGCAGAAGGTAGTCCTATAAATACATACTCTTATAAGGCAGTTAAACAGAGCTAACGACAGCAGTGTCTTACTGTTTCTGTTCTCTCTTCCCTTCTCAATTAGCACTAGGGTCAAGCCCAACAGTTCAAACAAAAGTATTATTATTTGCTCATTTAAAGAGTGTGCTGGTTTTAGTTGGCATAGACTAAATTTTCTTCATATTACCTAATATGGGCCTGTTTTTGATTTGTGCTGAAATTAGTGTTGATAATAAAGGCACGTTCTAGCTATTTCTGAGCTACTGCTGTGCAGCGTCAAGGCCTTTTCTGCTTCTAACACAACCCTTTCAGTGAGTAGGCTGGGGGTGTACGAGGAATTGGGAGGGGATACAGCCAAGACAGCTGACATCTGTTGATCAAAAGGATCAGCAGTGAATTTAGGGAGAAAAAGAGGGAAGCAGAGTTTGGAGTTGTGGTGTTTTTCTTCACAAGTAAATGTTATGCTTGATGGAGTCCTGCTTTACTGGAGATGTCTGAATACCTGCCTGCAGATGGGAAGTGGTGAATTAATTCCTTGTTTTGATTTGCTCGTGTGCACAGCTCTTGCTTTACCTGTTAAACTCTCTTTGTCTCAATCTATGAGTTTTTTCACTTTTACTCTTATGATTTTCTCCTCCATCACACCAGGATAGAGCAAACAAGCAACTGCATGATGCTTAGTAGGCAACTGGTGTTTCATCATGACAAAGGAAAACGTTAGTATGAGAAAGAAAGATATCATATTATGATTTGCTTGAGAGTACTTAAACACATAGTTTGTTATTTGTGATTTGATGTTCTTTATCATACAGTTAAAACATATTCATATATAAGGCATATTCATAAAGTTAATACAAATGGAAGATAGGAGGTGATTGGTGATAGATAACAGGGTTTCATTAAGGACAAATCGTGCCTGACAAATTTGGTGGTCTTCTACACCAACACGCTTCTACAGCACTGGTGGATAAGGGAAGAGTAACTGACACCATCCACCTGGACTTGTGCAAAGTATTTGATGTTGTCCATTGTGACATACTTGTCTTTAAATTGGAGAGACATGGATTTGACAGATGAACACTGAGTGGATAAGGCTGGATGGTTGCACTCGATGAGTTGTGGTCAATAGGTCAATGTCCAACTAGATACTAGTGGCATTCTGTGGGGTTCAGTATTGGGACCAGTGTTGTTTAACTTTTTTATCAGAGATATGAACAGTGGGGTTGAGGGCACCCTCAGCAAGTTTGCTGATGACACCAAGTGGTGTGGTATGGTTAACACACTGAAGGGAAGGGCTACCATCGAGAGGGACCTGGACAGGCTTGAGAGATGAACCTTTGCAAAGCTCATGAAGTTCAACAAGGCCAAGTGTGAGGTCCTGTACATGAGTCAGGGCAAACCCAAGCACAAATACAGGCTGGACAGAGAGTGGATTGAGAGGATGCCTGAAGAGATAACCTTTGGGTGTACTGATGGATGACAAGCTCAACGTGAGCCAACAATGTGATCTCTCAGCCCAGAAAGCCAACCACATCCTGGTCTACATCAGAATATGCATAACCAGCAGATTGAGGAAGGTGATTTTGCCCTGTTATATGTTTCTGAGACTTCACCTGGAGTACTGCATTCGGTTCTGGTGTCCTCAACTCAGAAACAGCATTATCTGTTAGAATGAGTCTAGAGGAGGGTCACAAAGATTATCAGAGGGCTGGGGCACCTTCCATGCAATGACAGGCTGAGAGATTTTGGCTTGTTTAGCCTAGAGAAGAGAATGCTCCAGGGTGAACTTTTAGCAGCTTTCTAGTACTTAAAGAGGACCTACTGGAAAGCTGGGAAGGGAGTGCAGGGATAGGATGAAAGGTGATAGTTTTAAGCTGAGAGAGGCTGTATTTAGTTTAGATATTAGGAAGAAGTTTCTTATTGTGAGGGTGGTGAGGCACTGGAACATACTCTTCAGAGAAACCATATGTGCCCCATCCCTGGAGGTGTTTAAGCCCAGTTTGGGTGAGGCTTTGAGGAATCTAATCTAGTTGAAGCAGCCCCTGGCAGGAGTATTGGAACAGGATGAACTTTAATGTCCCATCCAAGGCAAATCATTCTACAGTTCTATGATTACGTTTGGATTCAATATTTTCTGAAAAAATCCGTGTTTTGCAAATAGTTCCAGAGCAACTTTCAATCCTAAATACACTTTTGTGTACGCATTATGTAAAGATCAATAATCTTCAGACAGGATACTGCAAAAGACTAAGGGAAGCTATCTTGACTCAGGAAATCTTTTCTGATTTTTGTATTCATTTAATCCCTTTTCTCTAATGTGATTTATAGAAATATAATATTTGGAAAAGTAAATCTCTACACTTGTCTAAGGTATTGCAATAAAATAAATAAAATAAATAAAAATTAATTATGTCAAAAAAATTATTGAATAACTTCAAATAATTTGAATATCTTTATTATTACTCCTTTTTTGCTGCTCAAACAGATAGGATATTAAAAAACATGATTCCTTTACAAATTCCTGCTTTTTTCTTAGATACAATATTTTAAGAGTCCAGATGTAGACTGAGTATGAGTAGGAATAGTTACTTCTTAATAAATTACTGGGCATAAGATAATTCCTAGATCTCAAAATCCACATTCCTCACTTGCCTCCTATTGACTATTAAAATATGATGATATAAATTCTTTTTCACTGACTTTCAGTTCTTATGTCTGAATCACTAATTTCTTCTATTCTTCAAAACATCAGTTACTAAAGTCCAAATAATGATATTAAGCACTAAGTTTAAACTCCATTATAAGTATGTAGTGATGATCACTGCTATTTGGTAACTCAAGTTTTGTTACTCTTACACGATCCTATTCCATAGTCAACTTTAGGAAAGCTTTATTGGAAACTCTTTTTACCTAAGAGTCCCAAACTAATTTCTTTTCTGCTATCAAACCTATATCTTGTGAATTCAGTCCCCTTCTGCCCTCCTTTATAATTTGCTGCAGTGCTTCAGATTCCGTTCAAGCTCGCAAACCAGAACAGAAGTTGAACAACTCCTATACTCATGACTAAGAAAATTATTGGGTTTTTTTCCTCATTTGCAAAACACTTAACATATCAACACAATAATATTTCAAATCTCTGATTCCCCTCTTAAAAAAAGATGGAGATATTTCGAATATCTTCTCTGGTGTGAACCCTATAATACAGATATCCATCATATATTCGCACATGGATTTCTTCTTTCCCAGATGCAGACCTTAGAACTTTGCCTTGCTGAACTTCATTAGGTTCCCATTAGCCCATTTCTTCAGCTTGTCAATGTCTCTCTGGATGGAAGCAAGACAGTCTGATTTATCAGCCATTCCTTCCAGTCTTGTGTCATTAACTGCCTCATCACGCAGAGCATTAATGATGATATCAAACAGGTTCAAATCCAGTATTGACCCCTGGGTTATACCACTAGTTACTGGACTTGAACAAGACTTTGTTTCACTGATCACTACTCTTTGAGCCCAACCATTTGGGCAGTTTTCAACTGACCACATTGCCTGTGAATCCAGGCCATATTTCAATAACTTCTCTGTGAGATATTAGTGGGAGAAAATGTTAAAATTAAATTAAATATGTAGATTTAACCTTAACCAAGCAGCTTATGACCTACTTTCATAAACAAATGAGGGATTTTTAAAATGAACATGACTTTCTAGACCAATAGTTTGGTCACTCAGCTGGGTGATAGAAAACTTGCAGTCTGATTCCTGCTTTCAGAAGCATTTATGTATTGACGCTAAACCGACATTGGATAAATAACTTCAGAACTGTTTCAACTTTGCTAGGTAAAGCAAGACAAATCTTGTTCATGTTCAGTGAACTATTCACACTCCATCAAGTTAATGACAAAATCCTATTTTCACTTGAAAAAATTAAATCTTTTCCTAGAAACATGCAGCTGTAACAGACTGACAGAGTCATTTGGCCCACATCATGTCAGGCAAAACTAACATATACAATATACTCTGCTTCATAACTTGATAAAGTATTTGTAACTACAGAACTCATTCAGATGTATTACAGAACCTCTTGCAATATACTGTGGTAGTACTTTTCCATTCAGAGAAATGACCCTTGGTATGTAACATATTAACTGCAAACCTTTAAGCTAAATGTAACATCTGAAACCCATTTAGCAGATTTATGGGTGGAACTCTGATCATAGTTGAAATTTCTTGAGATTTCAGTAACTCAGAATAATAGAATATTAGGAAATCTGTGTAAATTTCAAGAAGGAAGAAACCTGTATGTCAAACATTAGAATTTGAAACCACTTCAAATCCACTGAATTAACTTCCAAAATATTGCATAATATCAAATTAATTATGCATTTCATAATGAAGTAAAATGTGTGGTCTTATCCTTCTAAATATTTTTTGTGTGCCATAAATTCAAGTTGGAGGATAGGCAGTTTATGCACCTTAAAGTTTGCACTGATAATGATGAAATTTTTCACTACTATGCAACCTATACAGATTTAAAAACCTCTGTTTCTACCAAATGAAAATGAAGAGGATAAAATTTTGTTAGAGTTAAAACATCTTTTCGCTATTTTGTATATCTTTTACATTTCCATTAGACAGAGTAATCCCAGTACTGAGTAATAAATAGGAAAAAAATGAAAAGAAACAAAAAGTGAATAGACCAAGTTTGATTATTTTCGATTTATGAAAATATTAAAGTATGCTGAGAAAAGGATGTTATGAACACAAGGGAATAGTATATTTTCTTATAGTCATGTAAAGAATTTGCAGACGACTCTTTTTAAAACACAGTCAAAATGGATTAATAGAATACAGTCATCCTAGTAAGACAGACTGCCAAAATCAGAGATACACAGAAAAGGAACACAATGGGTTACTTTTATTTTTTTATGTGATTAGGTTTTTTTTCTTCAGATATTTTCACTTCATATCCTTTCTAGTTTTACTTCATGGTTATACATTATTGAAAGGATCACTAATTAAGGCAGATTTCAGAGCCAAAAAAAAAAAAAACAGGGAAAGGACCAACACAATTAGTGTGGATTCCCAGAATAAAGGATCCCCGTATGATGAGAACTGGACATAAAAGAATTAAAAATGCTTGATGCAACCATCATCTTTCTGCTTCTTTTACTTCACTGGTAGATTAAGAGTGTCCACATGGACAGTTACTGCATCTCAACAGATATAATACAGACCAAGTGATAACTGCTTATAAGAAAGATGGAGACAATTTTTTTTTTTTTTGGTGGGCCTGGTACAACAGGATAACGGGTAACAGGTTTTTTTTTAAAAAAAAAGAGGATCAATTTAGACTAGATATGAGGAAGAAAGTTTTTACATTGAGGATGGTGAAACACTGAAACGTGTTTGCCACAGAGGTGGTAGATACACAATCCCTGGAAATATTCAAGGCCAGGTTGGACAGGGCTCTGAGCAATTTGATCTCATTGAAGGTGTAAATGGGTCTTTGACTAAATAACCTTTAGAGGTCCCTTCCAACTTAAACTATTCTGTGATTCTTTGGTTCTCTATGACAACTCAATATTGTCATCTTGTTAGTGTTTTCATAAAAATTAATGATATGAACTGTTCCTGCTTTGTATAACAACTTTTTCTTTAACCTCCTTTACTTTACATGTTTGCTTGTTAAAACACACAGATTCATACATGCATGATACCACAAAAATTCCCTCTGAGATCTCAACAGTAAAAGATCATGAGAGCCACAATTAGTGGGAACAATCAACAGTATGATTCATAATCTGATTCACAAGCTTGGTTGCTTGTTTGTTTACTCCTTATTCACATCAGCATAAGGTTTCAAAGAAACATAAGATTTTATCCCCATGTTTTCCAGAACATTAATAATGCCAATTGACAGTGATGAATCATCACAAATCTTTTGTTAAAGTGCAGTTGTTTTACTTTATAGGGAATCCACTTTTTCAGATCATATGTATTGCTTCACCCAAATACTGCTTAATATTGAGATATAATATAATGGGTAGTGTAAAGGGTGCAGTAATTTGATTCGTATAATAATACTGTGAAGGCCTTCAAGTAACGTGATCTTTCTAGAAATGATTTAAGGAAAGCTGGGAAACTGTTAAAAAAAAAAAAAAGCAAAACTGGTGGCAATGGAGGTAATACTTACACCTTAATTTACAAATAAAATAAGTTTGATCTCTTCTCAACTGATTTTGTTACCCAGCTAAGTTAGATAAAACTGCTTATCTTGACAAAGATTGATTACCAATTAAATATCCCATAAACTAATAAAATGATGCCTTGAAGTTTATCCAGATGGCTTTATTAAAAACAATAATCTCTGACATAAACATTGTTTGGAAGGATTGCATTGCTAAAACATTTCAGAAACTACAGAAAGTTTTAATGTTATCTTGACAAAGCAGGATATCTGTGTAGATATGTAGTGAAACTTAAGGTGACCTTGTAAATAGCTTTTATAAAATATTTTATAAAACTGTTGATTCCTGACATTCTACTTTTTCCACCATTTGATGTCAGGTTACATCCAGTGAAATGAAACTATATGAACGACCATCCTTCAAATATTAAGTTCCATCATTTTTCCTGCCTCCCAGGACACGAAATAGCTGCCCACCACCTGCTGTTCACAGGTTGATTTGTCAGGTTGCAAGTCAGAATTGATATGCACTGACTTTTATAGTGCCCCAAACTACATTATAACTCCGTAGTGCTTAGGGTAGTCACTGCACTTCTGTACTGATCTGCAAATATCCATAGAACTAAATTAAAACAAAAATAATTCTGGACTAGACTGTCTGTGTTTGAAATTTACCATATGTCATGCAAGGACTTAGAATGAAAATTGTGTATTTGGGGCAAGCTATAGAACAGCCAAGGGCAAATTCATTAAGCATCTGCAGCCAAAATTATTTTGGGTTCATTGATTCAATGTTTTTCATGATATAATTGTATGTGGCTGTTTCAGACTTATAAACAAACACTTCTGTGTTCCAAACTGATGACAGCTAGAAAGGACAAGAACTTATCCAAAGAGCATTATTTCTTAGCCAGCATCCTTCAGGTGCACTCCATATATGCACTTATTCAGGTGCGTTTCCCTTTTTAAATAATTTATAAACAATTGAAATAAAAATAGTTTTTGTTTACTTAATAGTTTTGAATGCATGAGCTAGAAATAAGTATAAAATGAATAAAAGATTCAACACAGATTAGCAACAGGAAAGCTTTCAGTCTGTGACTTTCTTACCACTGTTCAGTGGATGGAAAGAACCTAAATTCCTTGACTTTGACTTAGCAATCATAGAAGCACCAGGTTGGAAAAGACCCACTGGATCATCGAGTTCAACCATTCCCATCAATCACCAACCCATGTCCCTCAGCACCTCGTCCACCCGTCCCTTAAACCCCTTCAGGGAAGGGGACTCAATTCCCTCCCTGTTCCAGTGCCCAATGACACTTTCCATGAAGTAACTTTTCCTGCTGTCCAGCCTGACCCTTCCCTGATGGAGCTTGAGGCCATTCCCTCTCGTCCCGTCCCTTGGGAGAAGAGCCCAGCTCCCTCCTCTCCACAACCTCCTCTCAGGGAGTTGCAGAGAGCCATGAGATCTCCTCTCAGCCTCCTCTTCTCCAGGATAAACAAAATATTCTAAGCTCAATATAAAATATTCTAAATAGGTTAGCTAGTTAAATTTACCCCATTTCTATGTATCATGTTCTAAAACAGGTTATATTCCTCAAAGAATGAATGAAAAGAAAATCTTTTTTTCTGTAGAAAAAAATACAAGTTAAGACTTGCAGGCCAACTAATCATAAGACATGCTGCTACTTCTTAGAAACATTGAACAAAACTTAACAGGTTCCATGAGGAAAGACTTAGCTAAAAATCAGGCAGAATCACAGGAAATGCAAAAGACAAAAAAAAACCCTATAATATATTTCTGTTTTAAGAAATTTCCAATGTTAACAAGGCTTTTATTGTTAGCAAATATATTTCTGATTATATATTTACCCCACTACTGCTAACAGCTACCAGTATAGTGATGATAGCCGCCTTTAGAAACAGACACTCTGGCTGTTTGTGCCCTTCACATTACTATTTCTGCTGATAATTTTTAATCCTTCTTAAAACTCTCTATTTATTGACATGACTATCAAAAGAGTGCTGTAAATAGTGATTTCTCCAGGAGAGCAGAGAAATTTGGTAGATCACTCAGACTTGCAGTAACATAAGTCATTATATGCTGCAATTGGGGAAACACAGCAAGGAAACTTGATAATATCCATCAATCCTTTTCATTTAAAAAAAAAAAACAAACCCAAAATAAACAACTAAAAAACAAACTCTGTAGCAAAAAAAATCTAAACCCAACCAATAAACAAACAAAAACCCAGAACCAAACAATAACTCACAAACAGCTATATTCTATTTAAAACACAGGTTTATACTGTTGAGCCTGAAACATAATGTTAAACATAGACAATATACTCTTGACTGTCAGCTTTTTTCAAAAGCAGTTTAGAAGATTCATCCATGAGATTTTATAGCTGCACAAACAAAGCAGCAGAGAGAATTGTCAATGGTTTGATTAAAAGATAATAAAAGTGAAATTAAATCGAAGAAACCTTTAGCTGTGCAAATTAGAGATATCCTTTACTAGACAACCCAAAACCTTAGCTGGCCAGACAACAGAATTGCCTGTGACTAGACAGAATGAAACTTCAGATGATGTCCTTGCATACTCTTTGTAGTCATTGTTTAAAAATAATTTCAAATGTTCAAAAGTATTTCCTATATTAGACTAGGACTTCCTCTAAAAAACATTTTCAAAATTGGTAGTGCAACCTTGATATCTAAGGGATGAGGGCTATTCTGCACAGATTAAATAGTATACCCTGTTTTCATTCATATTTCTGAAATACAACTGATGTGAAAAATTAACTTATATAATCCACATGAAATGGGTATATTTTTTCACACACATAGTTTCTTGTGATCTCATTGATCAATATTTCTTTATTTTCCATTTTTTTCTTTTCTCCTGTCAATTTTTATATTTCGAGTTGTATTTCTTATCCTCTGCATATCCAAATTATTCATAAATATATTTAAAATTTATTATGGCTTTATTGACTTAAATATTGATCTAAAAAAATGAAAACAAAAAACCAAAACCAACAACAGAAACCCACATGAAATGCCAGTGATGCAATAACAGCAACTGTTTTCTCAGGCTGAAACTGATTGAAAACATCTCCTATATAAAAATGAAATGCATTTCTGTGGATGCACTGACACTTCACCATCTGTCCAACATCTCAAATTTACTCTCCCAGATAACTTCATATTTCACCCTGCAGTCCCTAAAGAAACATCACTTTAAACAGGGCCACATGGAAAAATGTACTTCAATAACGTCTGAAGGTCTTGCATTTAGCTGCAAGGGCCTCTAATCTAAATGAATGATGTGTCTATAGAGCAAACTCTATTTAGAGTTATGGAAATAGGGAGGAGTAGATATAAGGGAAAGAATACTAAAAACAATGAAAAAGAGAGAGAAGAATAAAGAAGGAGAAGAAAGACTGGTAAGAAAATGGGGCTTGGAAAAGGGGAAGGAAAGAAAAAGGGGGAAAAAATAACAGCAACTCCAGAATGATAGCAGTAAAAGACACAAGGATTTACAGATAAAGCCAGAAGATGCTGGCAGCCATCTATCAGTCTGTCCTGGTGAAACAGGTATTGGAAATTAACTCAGGAACCGTATGAATTACATTCAATCCATGCTCTGGGCTAAGCACTTGTCACTTTTAGCTGCTATTGCAACCTATTACTTACAGACTACATGGATGGCAAGCTAATGACACTGGAGAGTGTTAAAGAATAGCAGTATAAACTGTATACAGCAATCCTTGTCACGGTCTGAACGTATCGTCCCACAGTTCACTGTGAAAACTGAAAACCCAAATCCTTGGTTCGTCAGTGAGCACTTAACCTTATATCACATTATTTCACATAGGAGAAAAGTACATATCTGTGGAAGAATTAATCAGTGATCTACCTGTCCACAGAAAGCTTTTATCAAGGCTTTCTGAGTATTGTGAAAAAGTGCTTTGATTAAACTTTTCTTGAACCTTCTTTCCCCTCCCCATAGGATAATCCAGTCTGAGACAGAGCTCTTGAAACTGACAATTTTCTGGAGGATGTTAATAAAAGACCAGATAAATATGCTGTCCCTAGAAAACTAGAGCCTCTTATATGCACAATATACTACTTTATTGTGGATTGGGACTTCCCAACTGACTAATGCTTGATCACTTAGCTTTCAAAACAACCTTCTAGGGAAAGTTAACTTAATTTTATATCTACAAATACATATATTAATAACTGTGCACTGAAATACTAGAAACACATTTTGTTAGAAAGGAACTCACCTATTATACCAAAACTCCTTTATTGTGTTTCTCAGCTGATAAGCTTGTCTAACAATGAAATATTTTAATAAGCAAGTACATTCAGAGTAAATGTCAGACACTGTGACTGTGTGACTAACAGCTGCTGCTGTTGTTGGTGCAGGAGAGAGAGCAAGAGAGAAAGAGAGAAGTACAAGTACCAAAAAACCAGCAAAGGCCAAATTAGAACAAATGTTTGTCAAGCAAAAAGGGCAGTTCTTTGTCTGATGGAAGAGATTTAATTAGAAAAGTCACAGAAAGAAGCTACCTTGAAAGTACCAGATCCATTTTCTTCAGATAAGCTAATGAACCTCATTGAACTTTGCAAGGAATTGCTGAACCAATACTACAAGGGAAAAAAAAAAGAACTAAAAATGTGCTGCGGTATCCCTTAGAACTGAACTAACCAATTATTAAAGTGATTCTCAATCCCTGGAAAGGAATAGTATGACACTTCTATTCCCTAAAATTTCTTCCATTTGACTCAGCAATGGACAAATAAATGATTAGAGAAAGAAATTCTTTTTAGTACAATGTTTCTCCTTTGCAGTAGATGATAAGTTCAAAATTTAAATCACATGTTGTATGCACTAAGTCACCTACATGGTACATTATCTACCCAGTTTGTTGTCTAATTTTATCAAGGTTTTTTTTCCCCTAACAGCAAACCTATTAGGGAACATAATACTTTTCATTAGGCAAGGGCACTAGAACGTGTTAAAGAACACAGTAAACAAAATGCTTTAAACAATGGTAACACAATAAAAAACAAAAAAAACCCTTCAGCCCAAAGGAAGATGATTATGTAGAAATTCAGAGTGATTAAAATATTCTCTCTTTTTTTAAAAAGAGTCCTTTAAATGCTTTTGGATTGTTTCATGCTTCATTGGTATTCTTCATGTGCTACTCTCCTTGTTGTTTAGCTATACACAGTATATCTATGTTTGGCACAAAGTTGCAGGCCTGAAATTCAAGTATTCAGCATGTATGAAATACAGTCATTAAACATCTATACTCCCATGCCATCAATTTACCAAAAATATCTTTTTGTCATGGGACAGACAACTACAAGGAAGAAGTATTAAAAACAAACAGGAAAAACATCAATATAAGTTAGGATTTAAAGATCCATAGAAAATTCATATCATATGGATTTTCAAACCAGAAAAAAGCAGGACTTTGAGAGCAACTTCTGCGCTTCAGACTCACACTTTCTTTCAGCATATCTTTGCTCTGAAGTTTAGGACCTGTGTCTTTGTGTGTGGACTTCTTAAAAGGCTCGTTGAAGTCTATGGAAATCTTCTATCAGTGTATAGGATGTCATTTTCAAAGGACAGCAAAGTAAGGATAAAGCTAGGATTTTT
Organism: Coccyzus lansbergi; assembly: GCA_033558105.1. NCBI lineage: Eukaryota > Metazoa > Chordata > Aves > Cuculiformes > Coccyzidae > Coccyzus > Coccyzus lansbergi. Next base: position 2,609,674 of record JAUMJK010000168.1, read on the forward strand.
AAAGTATTGGGATAAATAATAAATCAAACACTGGTCTGTAAGAGGCAATACTTTATTTAGATAACAAAAAGCATTCATTGTACTTGTTGGAGAGCCTCCTACTCTGAGAGAGTAAGGAGAAGAATAGCTCATACTTTTCCCCTTTTATAGAAATAGTGAAATGTTTTATATAAAGATTATTTTAATAAATATGATGTCAGATACTAAAAAAAAAAATTTACTCTGCAAGTATACACTTCTTTAAGAGTACGTGCTCGTTTTTATGAAAGTTGAGAAGATTACCAGTGTTTGTGTACAGAAGAAAGAAATAAAAGTAAACCTCCTCATCTTCCTCATTACAGTTCTTCTTCTCTGTCACTTCAAGTATCCTTACATGCATAATATATTGAAGACAAAGTGCTATAATGTGGATTAATGTTGGAAATACATCTTTTGGGCATTCCTATGGCAGCCTTTTTTTCCCCTCTCTCAAGTGTTTGGATAACATAGGAAAAGAAGACTTTTTTTTTTTCTTTACTTTTTCCCACTCTGAAATCATGCTGTAGAGATAGATATGTTTACTAGGCAAAAAAGGAAAGAAATAATAACATTTTCCTAAACATCTTCCTAACATATAAGCGAGTTGCCAAAAGACTGCACCTTTTGCCTCATCCGAAACTTTCTATGTACGTAAATATTTTTCAAGGTAGATTATGTACAGGAGTGCTACAGTTTGTACTACTACAAATAGTACTACATGCTACAATTTTTAATACTGAGGTACCACTTTTGTGAAGGCCTGCATACTTGTAACAGTTCTGTTTGTATCCAGAGAGGCTGAATATACAGCAGTGGGCTTATCTGACAATGAGATATGTCATCCTACCACAATATTAAAAGGTTTTTTAAGGTTAAAATCCAGTCCCTGAAGACAATGAAACTCAGAGTACATGGGAACTCCATGGTTCATAAGGATGCAGAAAAAAAGTAGTTGGAATCATGGGAACATTAAACAAACTACTCCCACGGTGTCATAAGGTCTTGACAAAAAATATTACAGGTTGATGGGGGTCAAAGCAGCAGAAAGTTGAAGCAATACCAATGCTAAAATATAAAATGCTTTCTACTGCTTGAAGAAGTACATGTTTTTTTATTGTTCAGAATAATGCTACTGCGTGCCAGTCCAAAATGTCATTGTTCAGAATTCAAGATGTTAGCAAAGGTGATGTTATGCTGTTACTAAATCAACTCTACTTGAACACTGATTTTGCCTGCAAATGGAAAACTATTGATAAATCATCTCTCCTGAATACTGACTTTCTGAGGTTTGAGCCTCTCTATGGGAATACAAATGGGTACACTTTTAAAACACATATTGATTATTATTATTTTCTCCATTATCTTTATTCATTGTTATTAGTAATTCCTCTGTCCAGATAAGGTTGGATAAGAATATACAATGTATATTAATATTTCTCATATCTTTTTAATCCTTAGCACATACAAGGTGGCCAAACACTGGTTTAGATAATAAAGCAGTTTGTATAGGCTAGATCAATGTAGGAATTATTATTATTATTCATTTAGTTCATATCTTCTGTTAAAGAAATATGAGAACCTTTCATAGTTTCTACTATACTGTCCAGAGACTGCTTAGATCGTTAACTGTGCAGCATGACAGTTTTACAACTTTTAAATTGTGGTGGTCGCAAAAACGACTATTTCTTTCTGCCATGGTGATGATGCAGAAACTCCTAATCCTATTACTTCATTTCAGTATGCAGATGCCTTATAGAACCATTGATAGCCTACTAGGTTAAAAAAGAGTACAGGGGTCTAGTGCAGTATTGCAGGAATAGCATTATCCTGGTCTTGTAGATTCCTATGGGTTTTCTTTCTACGGGAAACAAAGAAATCATAAAGTTTTGAAACTTCTTTGTTCAGTTTTGCACAGATAGAAGGTAAATACAGATCTTTGACTAGATGAAGTGATAATCTGATTGTTATCTCTAGTATTCTGTACAGTAAGTCAAGACTATTCCTATATTCTTGCACGCATGATACCAGAAATGAATCATTTTTCCACAGGGACAGCATTTGAAGGATGTATTTGTTATTTGTAGGCAGACTGCAGTTTCTGATAATACCTTTGAGGGAGTCAGTGCCATATTTGGCAGCTAGTTGATGAGTTCCTCTAGAATCCCTGACAAGACTCTTCTGCGTAATGTCTGTATGCATGCAAATAATGTTTAAGATTCCACCTGAGTGAAACTCAGCACAAAAAAAAAAAAAAAGAAATTAATGGGAACTTTAATTATTCTGTTGGGAGCTGACTCAAGCATTACAATGTTAATTATTTTTGATTTTTCCTGTATTTCCTGTTTTTCCTGTGTAGTATTATTGTTCATATGGTACCATGATCAACATTAAAAAGTTGACATTCATTGTGCTTTGCTGTACTGCTGAATACAGTCATCACAGTCCTTTCTATTAAAAAAAAAAAAAAAAAACCCGATACTTCATACTCCCATGTAATAAAAACCAAAGAAAATAAATGGGGGGGAGGGGAAGGGAGGGAGTTGCCATGTAGAAAGCTCTTTTCAAGTCTCATGTCTGCCTTAAGCATTTGAATGTATACTTCCTGTACACCTGAATGTGACAGGGTTAAAGTGCACCCTAGCTCCCCTTGCATCCTAGTTTTGGTGAGGAGGGAATGTGACTGGATGCACTTTAAGGAAGTTGCACTAAACTCACATTAGTTCCTTCACACAGTCAACTGAGAAACCAGAACTATACATCTAACCATTGTTTTACAGGCTAGATACAGTTCATACGTGCCAGCTTCAAAGTTATATCACTGTATGTATTGTAAAGATTAGTTCATTAAACATAAAACACAGAATCATATTTACCCATAAGAGTTACTTAGATCTAAATGGGATTCATAATTGTAAAATTGGTGCAAGATTACCCTTTTAAAAATTTGCTTTTAATGTATATTTATGCTAACAGAGGTACACCAATTCAAAGCTTTATCTTGAATACTGTGTTCACTTTTGGGTCTTTCACTACAAGAAAGACACTGAGGTCCTGGGGTGTGTCCAGAGAAGGGCAACGAGGAAGTAAAAGGGGCTGGAGAACAAGTCTTATGGGGAGTGGCTGAGGAAACTGGTGTTGTTAAGCCTAGAGAAGAGGAAACTGTGGAGGGACCTTATCACTCTCTACAACTACCTGAAAGGAGGTTGTAGCAACAAGGGTGCTGATATCTCTGCCTAAGTGACAGGTGGTAGGATAAGAGAGAATGGCCTCAAGTTGCACTAGGGGATGTTCAGATTAGACATTAGGAAAAAATTCTTCACCGAAAGAGTTATCAGGCACTGGAACAGGCTGGGAAGGAAGGTGATTGAATCACCATGCCTGGAAGTATTTAAAAGCTGGGTAGATGAAGTGCCTAGGGATATAATTTAGTATTGCACAGTTAAGGTTGATGATCACAAAGGTCTTTTCCAATGAAGTAATTCTATGACCCTATGAACCTATGTTATATTTTCAGCATCAGAAAAGACCATAATCTTGCTATTTACATCCAATTTGAAATTTATTATTTAAATGAACAATGTGAAACATATAGTTTGTTTTCTATACAGGCAACTATTTTATTAGAGTTTAGGTTAGATAAGTCATTAAAATTATAACTAGATCAGCAATTTTTAGTGCATACACTGGTAATTACTGTAAGTTTATTTATATTTGCCTTATATTGAAAATATTTTTGTTGACCATCAGCTACATGTTGTCAGTCACCACCAATTTAATTAATTTTTGATCTATTAAATTATTTGCAATTTTATTTGCCTCAGCTTATTTAAACCAGCATGTCACTTTTTCATCTTTCATGCATGGTCACAACTTACAATGAACTTTCAGTAGTTCTTTATGCCTCTGTGGCATATACCTGTAATTTTCTTTTTGCTTTTATAGAACATGGAAGACAAACAAGAAGAATATACTGTGCGGTAAATTGATATAATTTTCATTACCAAGGAATTTGAACTAGTTTGTTTACTATATATTTAGCTGGTCTTGGCTTTGAACTTTCACACTTTAATTAAAGTGCAGTTTTGAATAAAACTCTTAAATGTTATGGGAGGCTCAGATAAGTTTCCTTTTTCATTTTAACTCATCTGCAAGAGAAAATATATCAGCAGAGAAGACCTCAATGTCAGGCATACACCAAATTATATGTCCAAAGTAACCCAAAGTAAGCACATATATTTATATATTATCAGGAAGGCATTACATCATTGTCACATAAAAGCAGTGGTTACAAGTAATACTTGCTATCATTGTATGGTATTCCTTCCCCTTAAATTTTTGTTCTTCCTGTTGCCACCATTAAGGCAAAAGCAGGAGGATTGGCAGAGAAAAATCACCAATTAGTTGCTGTTGTCATTGCTTGAGTTGTTGCATCTGTCCATCAAAGTAAAAATGTCACTTACTTTTCTAAATATAAAGATTAAGAAAATAAAAACCTGGAAAAATCATATTCAGACAGTTATTTCTTGGTTCTATGAAACTTACATATTTAAGTAATCCTGAAGTGTTATTTAACTTCTACAATGTTCTACAGTTTATTTCCATTCTACATATAGATGTTTGCCATGTTGGTTTTATGCCTGGAACTATCTATCTCCTGCCTTTTCCATTGTTTGTGATGATGATGATGATGATGATGATGATGATGATGATAGAGACCATATTTCCCATGTTGAAGAGGACAATATTTGGCATTGAAATAATTATTCTAATTAGTATACACTAGAAATTTTATGAATGGCACATTAATTCAGTTTCTCCAGAAATCCGCTGTACAAGCCTTCAAAGCTGATCTCATAGAATTAGAGAGTTTAGGGGAAAGGAGTTGGCCGTTGTCATGTTTCCTGATTTAAGAGAGATTATTTTCCCTTCTCTGTACCACAATAACAATGCTGAGAAATGACCTATTGATCTTTTATTGTCCAGCTCCAGCAAAACAGAAGGTGTAGCAGAGACTGGAACTTGCATGTCCAGCTTGTGGATTTTTTCCACCTTGTCTTTTGTGGCACAACAAAAGAATGTGTGCAGCTGGGCTCTGCATCCACTCAATTGTTCACCATTTCTCATACCCTCTGAAATTAAGGTGTTTGGGGTTTTTTTCTTTGTTTGTTTTTTTGTTTGTTTGTTTATTGCCAGAGGTGAGCTCATAAAGCTTTAATCAATGAAATAAAACACTGAAACTGAATTCTAAGGAGCAAAAAAGTATGCATTGCTCTCAAACCAAGGGAGAGAGGTTAGAGGAAGGGAGGACAAATTAAGCTGTGAATTTCTCCAAATTTTTCTGACACATTCTTCCTATACTAGCTCTGGACAGTGGACTTGTAGCATACAATTTAAGCAAGAAGTAAAACAAATCACTGAACAGATGTTCATATGTACATGTACATAGATGACAGAAGAAGATAGTCATTTTCTTTTTGTCATGCTCGATGCTAACTCCATTATTTGTGTGATGAAAATAGAAATAAAACCAATTGTTTCCTATATTTGTGAGGATCCTGGAAAACTAATCTTTGACTGGAACTGAAAAGTATGTGCCACCAAGTTGCATACACATATCTGTCTCTTTTTTATTTATTTTAAAGTATTACAGATGCATTCAGAAGACAAGTCATCAGTCAGCAGTGACAGCCAACATGAAAATGTATAAGAATAAATTGGGCTTTAATTTTTCTTGACTAAGTATAGACATCTATCATAACTAATGCACTTCTAATACCACAGCAGTTTTTCCATGAAGTAATCTCATCTATTTTGTTATGTGTCTTAAACCTAATTAGAAAGCAACAGTCCTAGCAGTTATAAGAAGAAAGGCAATATTTCTTTTGACCAATGTAGGTGAAATCTACTGCAATTAAAGTTATGGCAAAGTTTATGCAAGAACAGAGAGATCATATCTTTGCTAAATAGGCTGTGAAGTCCTCCTACTTTTGGTGCCTAATTACTGGTGTCATGCTTGTAATAGCGGCATCTGTGCACACTCAACACTCTAATGGGCAGCTCCTACAGGACTAATGAATTTTAATTGATGGTGTTTAGCGTGGCTTTTGGTTTCTGTCTCTCGTGGAGGAGGCTATGCCCTTCTGCTCTTCTGTCCCCAAGTGAGCTGAATCGCTGTTGGGAAGCTCATAGATACAGATGGTCAACAAAAGGTGAAGAATGCCAGAACTCTCTGGGCATCAGTCCCTTTTCAGTAAAGATAAAGCTTGAATTGCTAATCAGCTTCCTTTTTTCCACCCAAGCTGTTTACATTGTGGGCTTAATGTTAATCTCTTTTAGTAAGATGACATGTTCCTTTTCAAATCAAAATAGGCTTCCTAGGTTTACAAATCAGAAAACAACCTTCTTCCCAGCCTTCCCATAGGTAGTTTTAAATCTAGCATCCTTTGTCTGAGGCAAAACAAAATACCTCATAGTGATGCTTAATAATTTTAACCACTCCCAGAGACCTTGCAAGGAATTGAAAAAATTACAACTATCTTAAAGTACATTTACCTCTCTAAATATTAGTTTTCTGTATTTTTTTTCCTTCAGATCAGATGTTCATTCTTCACATTGATACTTTTTTCATTTGAGCTTCCAAAAAGATGCAATGGAAAGGTAACCATATTTGAGGAAAGTATCATTATCTTTGTAAGTCCCAAGTTTCTTTTGCTTGGTATAGAAAACTTTTAAAAGAGGTAGGAAAGTCATTTGAACAAACAACATGAGTGGCGTGAACTCACTATTCAAAAATTCCTCCTTCTAAGACAATAAGTCTTTAAATTAAAAATATGTCACAGGCTATACAGAGACATAAGAAAAATCTAGATCATATAGAGATATGAAATTGCCCACCTCCTGTTAGCTAATTAACAGAGATGTTTGTTCCTAGTTTTTAGACAATTGGTTGCCTGATTTTCTGTAGCCTGCCCACCTAAGAGAAGCTGATAAAAAGCACAAATGAGTGTGTTCTGTTTGAGTGATATGTCTGAATTGTTGTCATTTGTAGTTTCTTTTTGCTAAAAAAACCCCAAACAAAACAAGAAGCAAATTCACAATGCCCCTTCCCTTCAAACACATTCTCCTAATTTTTAGAAGGCAAAAAGCTAAGGAAGTTTTTTATACCAAACGTAATAAATATATCACCTAGATATCTTCTGGAAGTACAATACAGCAGAAAGGAAGCAGTCTAAGAGGTTCCTGGAGTGTGTGGAAGACAACTTCTTCACACAACTGGTGAATAAACTGACAAGGGAAGGTGCCCTCCTGGACCTACTGTTTGTGAACAGAGGTCTATGTGGGGGATGTGATGATTGGAGGGGACAAAGTGATCATGAGATGATAATTTTTCAGTTCTAGGTGAGGTAAAGAGGGGGGTTAGCAGAACAGTCACAATAAACTTCCAGAGGGCAGACTTTGGACTGGCAAAGTCCCATGGGAGACAGTCGTTAAGGTCAGGAGAGCCCACGAGAGCTGGGAGCTCTTCAAAAAGGAAATCCTAGCAGCTCAGGAGAAAGCCATCCCCGTGTTCCAGAAGAGGAACCGGCAGGGTAAAGTACCAGCTTAGTTGAGTAGGGAGATTTTAGGAGACATTAAAAAGAAAAGGAATGTCTCTGAGTTTGGAAGAAGGGACAGGCATCTTGGGTAGACTACAGAGAGGAAGAGAGATTGTACAGGGAATAAATCAGGAGGGCTAAGGCCCAACGAGAAATTAGATTGGCCAAGTCTGTGAAAGATAACAAAAAATATTTCTATAAATATATTAACAATAAAAGGAGGACTAGGGAGACTATTCAATCCCTATTGGATGCAGAAGGAACAACAGTGACAGGGGATGAGGACAAGGCTGAGATACTTAAACGCCTTCTTTGCCTCAGTCTTTAATTGTAAAGAAAGTTGTTCCCTCTGTGTACAAACCCTGAAACCAGAGGAGCAAATTGAGGCTCCCATGGTCCAAGAGGAGGTGATCAGAGCCTTGCTTGCCCAACTAGACACCCATAAGTCTATGGGGCCAGATGGGATTCACCCAAGGGTATTGAGGGAGCTGGCAGATGTGCTGGCCAAACCCCTTTCCATCATCTTCCAACAGTCCTGGAAGACTGGGGAAGTTCCACTGGACTGGAGGTTGGCTGATGTAGTGCCCATCTACAAGAAGGGTCACAGGGAGGATCCAGGGAACTACAGACCTGTCAGTCTGACCTCAGTGCCAGGGAAAGTGCCTACAGGATGAGGGAAAGGCTGTGGATGTGGTCTTCCTGGACTTCACTAAAGCCTTTAACACAGTTTCTCACAGCATTCTGCTACGGAAACTGTCAGCCTCTGGCCTGGACAGACGCACACTCTCCTGGGTAGAAAACTGGCTGGATGACCGAGCCCAGAGAGTGGTGGTAAACGATGTTAAATCCAGCTGGAGGCCAGTGACAAGTGGGGTTCCCCAGGGCTCAGTGCTGGGTCCAGCCCTGTTCAATGTCTTCATCAATGACCTGGATGAAGGCATTGAGTGCTCCCTTAGCAAGTTTGCAGGTGACACAAAACTGTGTGGAAGTGTGGATCTGCTGGAGGACAGGGAAGTTCTACAAAGGGATCTGAACAGGTTGGATCGCTAGGCAGAGACCAATGGCATGAGGTTTAACACGGTCAAATGCCGGGTCCTGCACTTGGGGTACAACAACCTTATGCAGAGCTACAGACTAGAAGACTGACTGGAGAGCTGCCTGGAGGAGAAAGACTTGAAAACCGACTGAACATGAGCCAGTAGTGTGCCCAGGTGGCCAAGAAGGCCAAAGGCATCCTGGCTTGTATCAGAAATGGTGTGACCAGCAGGTCCAGGGAGGTGATTCTCCCTCTGTACTCAGCACTGGTGAGGCTACTCCTTGAATATTGTGTTCAGTTCAGGTCCCCTCACCACAAGAAGGATGTTGAGGCTCTCGCGCGAGTCCAGAGAAGAGCAACAAAGCTGGTGAAGGGGCTGGAGAACAAGTCTTATGAGGAACGGCTGAGAGAGCTGAGGTTGTTTAGCCTCGAGAAGAGGAGGCTGAGGGGAGACCTTATTACTTTCTATAACTACCTGAAAGGAGGTTATGGAGAGGAAGGAGCTGTCTTCTTCTCTCAAGTGACATGGGACAAGACAAAGTGAAATGGCCTCAAGCTACTCCAAGGGAGGTTCAGGTTTGACATTAGGAAAAAGATTTCCATGGAAAGGGTCATTGGGTGCTGGAATGGGCTGCCCACGGAGGTAGTTAAGCCATCATCCTTGAAGGTGTTTAAAAGACATGAGGATGAGGTGCTGAGGGACATGATTTAGTGATTGATTGGTATGGTTGGACTCAATCCAGTGGGTTCTTTCCAACTTAGTGATTCTTTGATTCCATGATTCTGTGATCATGAATGAATAGTCAAATATTCATCATTCAGGGTTCTTTTTTTTCAGATTAAAAGAAGACTGAAAAGTTTTAATACACTATTTGCTGTCCTGAATACTGTAATAGGCAATATTTGTTGTTTTCTAAAACTCATCTGTCATATCTTTATACTGCCTCCATCCTCCATCAATTTGTCAGCATGCAACCATGGTTCTGGAACAAAAGGATGCCTTCTGTATATACATCATACACAAAATCACAAAGTTCATTACAATGTCCTGCGACAACAGATTCATTTATGTGGATGTAGTTTTACAAAGAACTTCAAATACTTATTAATTAAAATTTATAGAAAAATAATTATTAAAGTTAACAAAGCCTTAAAACAACTACAAAACACAACTCATGAAAATGTTTCACATATGACCCTTTGTGGCACAGGCCACGGTTTCCCTAGTGAAGTCATCCTCTCCCACACCTACCTCAATAGGAACTAGAAGAAGTCATGAACACTGGCTCAGTCATAGGCAAGGATGAGTCATGCCAATTATGGTACTGTCTTCCACACAGAAAACACGTCTATCTACTATGGTTACTTGTTGGTCTTTAGAACATCTTCCCCAAAGTTTTCTTTACCATGCAGCACTCCTGTCATAGACTCTTAATCTGAGTGTTACAAGGGTCATGAAATCAATTACTTCTAGAGGTTTCATCCAGCCATTGTCCCTTTCATGTACTGGCCACTTTCTGATGTTACATTTGCATATTAATTTCCAGGCTTAGTTGTTTACTACTGGATATTACTTCTGGGTCACTAGAATCACTTCCCTCCAGCCAACACACTAATTACCCCTTTCTTGAAGGTGTTCTGTAGCTAAAAAGTACTACTTCTATACATTCTGTTTCCTATGATGAGTGCTACTTTTTTTGATCGGAACCTTAGTTCAACAAAGATTAACAAATTTATTGGAATATATACATATTCTTAGTTTCCTTATTCAACCAGCCTATCTATGAGCAGAAGAGGTTCTTCCAGACTTCAAACTCTTAATCTAAAAATTTACAGAAAGGCCTTACTGTGTCTCAGCTGTGAGGAAGTGTCTTGGTTTCAGCAAGGTTAAAATTAATTTTCTTCCCAGTAGCTGCTGTGTTTTGGACCTAGTACAAGAAGAACATGAAACTTACACTGATGTTCTTAGGTGCTGCTAAGAAATCAATTATTTTCAGTTTCTTGTGTTTTGCTAGCATACAGTGCAGAGCTGAGACATCTTACCCAAACTGATACAAACTGTATATTCCGTACCATACAAGATCATGCTCAGAATAAAAATGTGAGTTTGGCTGGGGCAGCTGGGTCATTTGGCTCTGCGTTTGGTGTTCCACACTCACTGCTATTACAACACTGACTGTGACCTCTGCACTCACTGTTATCATTGTGCTTGATGAAATTGCTGTTCAGGACAAGCTAATTATAAGGCAGACAGCAGTTGTATTTTAATATATTCTATTATTATTTTTTTCTCCTTTATTTTCTATTTAAAGTGTCTTTATTTCAACCCTTGAGTTTTGTGCTCCAACTGCTCTCCCTGTCCCACCAAGAGTAGAGGACAGGGTGTTAAAAACAGCTATGTGTAACTTAGCTGCCACTGGGACTAAACCACAACAGGAATCAGTTATAAAATCAAGATCTGAGTGTGACCCAAGTATGGACATTTGAAATCAATATCTTCCAGATGTGGCTCCATTTATGCTTTCATGGCAGAAGTACAAGATTCTCCTTGCCTGATTTTGGTTATCTGAAAAGTTATATCTACTTTAAACTAGGTATACGTGCTTCTTCAACAGCCATCAGAGTCAAGTAAAGCAAGAAGATTCCTGCTTACTTTAAACACTTATTTATTCAAAACTATTGCAGGACAAGTATAGTCTGCATTACAAGTCTTGTCTCTGCTGAGACAGTGGTTCACAGCAATTTTGATCTAATGAAAGAAGTCATCATAATTCCAAACACAAGCATTCAGGTTTCAAAGAAGTGGAGACTTTTTACACATTGCTTTATATCCTAGCAATGAGGCCCATGTATACTCAAGCCTTAAGTATACATGCAGTCATCCACTATGACTGCTAGAAACAAGGCTATAAAAAATTGCCTCAGAGGAACTGGCAAAAAGAAATTCATAGAACTAGTCGCTAAAAAGTGTTGACTTTTATTTGCATTCCAAGCTCCTCAGGTAAAATATGAAATACTGAAACTGACAGTATTCGATAACAAAGACATAACAGTTAAAGGTGATGCAGATTTATGTAAAAGCTGTTCAGAAACTCAAATCTATTGAATCCAACTTGCAAGTCAAGCTTTCAAAACAGCAACAACCTTTAGGAAAGAAAATTCTATTTATTAAATTTGCAAAGCTCAGATCTTAATAATTATCATGATTTTGTGAAGAACAAGTACTGCATAAAAACTGAGAGAATAAAAAACTATATATGCTTCTGAAAGTTTTAAAACAAGTTATTCTTCCATCATATTTGTGACATATTGGTTTATATGTTTTAATATTTTCTTGTTGTACTGGCTCACTCTATGGTTATAAGACAGCAATAAAAAGAAGTCAACTAGCTGTTAAAGCAAAGTTTATACTTAATTTGAACTGATTTTTCCTGTAGTACTAAGTCTCCAGGTCACAACTATGGATATGGACAAAGAATTTGATATCTACTTATATTCTGGGAAATGATACTCTCAGAAGGAATTGATATAAAACAGAGAGTTAAAGGAACATTACTGTGCATTGACAAGATGTGAAATTTTACTATGAAAATCTCCTAAAATATTATTGAAAAGTGTATTTTGTTTCAAACATGAACGTTATATGTTTGGTCTAAACAATTAATAATTAACATAAAGTGCTTGCCATAAGATCCTCACGGAAGACTAAGACTTCTAATTCAGGGACTATCTGTGCAGAATTTCATATGAAACTCTACATCTGCTAAAAATGCTCTCAGTAAGCCTTCTTTAATGTTTTCTGTGCCCAAGAGGATTGGTAACAATATGTGAGGATCTCAGCTGGAGTGATCAGACCTTTCTGTTACCAAACAAGCCATAGTTATTGCATTTGTGGAAATGGCAGTCCATATATCAAGTGAGTTAGCATGACAATAAATGGGCAGGTGAAAAGCTTTGCAAACGTGAGGTCAATGAATTAAGTCCAAACAACAAACAAAACTCTCTAATGCAGCTGACTACTGAAAAGTAAGATACATGTAAGGTTTCATGGCACCATACCAAGTACATAATTATAAAGTGACAAATTTCTTAGAATTATGTATCTTGGCTTCAGATAGGGTTATTCCCTGTTCTCTGATCATTGTACAATAAGTGGGAAAAAAATCTTTAGTATCACAGAATCACGGAATGGTAGGGTTTGAAAGGGATCTCTGGAGATCATCTAGTCCACCCCTCTGCCAAAGCACGTTCACTTACAGCAGGTTGTATAGGAACTTGTCCAGGCAGGTTTTGAATATCTCCAGAGAAGGAGATTCTACAGCCTCCCTGGGCAAATTGTTCCAGTTCTTTATCACTCTCAAAACAGATAAGATTTTCCTCATGTTCAGACGGAACTTCCTGTGTTCCAGTTTTAGCACATTGTCCCTTGACCTGTAGCTGTGCACTACTGAAAAGACAAAAATATTTGCATTGGTGTTTTCATATAAATTTGAAAATGCTAGAAATGTTTCTGTAGCAGATGGAAAGCAGCCCATTAGATCACTCTACACTGTTGCAACATGCATATATGTACTGCACACACACAAGAATATAAACCACAAGATATTTGGATAAATTCATTGATACCATTGAAATCTGGGAAACATATCAAACTTTCTCAGAGGTTCTGTGTTCACTATGAACAGGAGCAGAATGTAAATATGCAGAGAGAATATTCTTGAAAAATGAGCAGTTACTCTCAAAAAAAATATTTAAGATTTGACATTATAGTTACCAAATATAATAGCTCCCTAGCAATGAAGGAACAGCTCTGCCTCCCAGTCCAGCCCTTTCCCTGGTCATACAGCCCTGTCTCTTCTTTTATGCCATTATGGTTTCTTATCAGCTCTTCAAGTGAACCAGAGAAAAGACCTATAACTGTAGAACTGAGAGGGTTTTGCCCCTTTTATTTTGGATGGAGTGGGAAGAGGAAACATCTATTGAATGCATTTTACATTTCTGAGTCTACTCAAAATGTGATCAGGCATCCAAAACAAGACAAACATGAAGGATATGGCTACCACTATTAGTAGGAAATATTTGTTAAACCACGATGAATGAAACACAGTGCTAAACTCAGATCTCCTGAAAATGAAAAAGGTATAACTTTACTGCTACTAGGATCTTGTGAAGTAATTGCTTAAGGTACCTCGTACTAGGCAGAAATATCCTTGATAAAATGATGAGTGATTAAAGAAAAAGAAAATAAAGGGAGAAACATTGTTTTAACTAGCAGATATGCTTGTGATGCACCTTCATTAATAGATTTCTAGTACAAATACTTTGTAACGTCTATTCTCAAAGAATCAAAGAATCACAGAATCATGGAATGGTAGAATAGTTAGAGTTGGAAAGGACCCTAAAGATTATTTAGTTCCAACCCCCCTGCCATGGGCAAAGACACCCCACTAGATCAGGCTGCCCAAGGCCCCATCCAACCTGGCCTTCAACACGTCCAGGGATGGGACAGCCACAATTTCCCTTGGCAACCTGTTCCAGTGTCTCATTACTCTCATGGTGAAGAAATTCTTCCTAATGTCTAGCCTAAATCTACCCCTCTCCAGTTTACACCCCTTACTCCTAGTCCTATCACCACAAGCCTTTACCAATAGTCCCTCTCCAGCTTTCCTGTAACCCCTTTCAGGTACTGGAAAGTCGCTATAAGATCTCCTTGGAGCCTTCTCTTCTCCAGGCTGAACAAACCAAACTATCTTAGCCTGTGAGGTAGAGTACAGATGCACAAAGGTTTTTAGTTGTTACTGTCATTGATGATAAGGAATTGATTTTCAACACTATTTCCTTGCAGATGCATTTCTTCTTAGGCTTCTTCACATCAGCCCAGGAGACCTGGGCCCAGGAAAGATGGTCAGTAACATTTCTGCAACCACTGTTAGATGTTCTGCCAGTAGAAGGCACCCTTTATTTAACTTAGGAGATAACCAAGAGATACTCCACCTATCAATGAAACAAGTTGCTATGAAATCAGTGCAGCCTGGTAGGCTTTCTACTATTGAACTCTGCCTGCTGTTCGGCTGTTTTATAAAGGAGGCATGCTGTAAATAGCTTCTTGGCACATCTCCATTCAAGGCCCAGTGCCAGGGGACTACCCCTGGACTTGTTACAAGCCTGGACTCATGGGTTCATCTGACATCACAAGGTCAGAAGTTTGAAAGGCACTTGTATTATTTAAGGCAACAGTTTAATTTACTTTAAACATTAAAACCAAACAAGTATAATGCAATACACTGCAATGGTAGCTCCATGCACACTCATGTTGAGCAAATATATTGATCACCCCCTGAAAAGATGTGCTTTATTATGTTGTAAAACCTTCCTAATATAGTATAATAAATAAAATGGGGGAGGGTTAAGTGCATGATATTAGATCAGCATATTCTGTAGCAAAGATCTGAAATAGCTTAGGGCACTTGTTTGCTAAAGGAACATTAACTAGCTTCCATATGTTAGTCTAGTGATCAATACACAGTTCAATTCCTAGACCTTTGCTCTAACTCTCACTAATGCAATATTATCTAATTCATGTCCTACCCATTATCAGTAAAAACGAAGGTGGTATAAACTCACATACTCCATCACCTTAAAAGGAACCCTGTAGATTCTTTGGGCCAGAGCTCAGTCAAGGTATCCGCTTCTTGACATATCTTGGTAAGTAAAAGCAGTTTTAAAGTCACCAAGGGAAGACTGTACAAAGTAGTTGCTCTGCAAGCTGATAGAAATATTTTCTTCAAGTAGGATTGTCTCAAATACGTAGTGAGCAAAACTTTGGGAGATGAACATTTTACATTTCTGTCTTTCTTCACTTTCTCATTTGTTGTTTCTGTACATTCAGCTCCTGCGATCTATCTTTTCTCTTGCCATGTCAGCTGCTCACTGGAAAGAAAACATTATGGTAATATTGGAAAGAGTTCTGGTTTCCAAGTCTTTAGACTGTACCTGAAGCCCTAACAAAACTTTCATGTGAGATAATGCATCTTCAAAGGGACTGGTGAAAAAAATAACACGAACCTGATATTCTGTCCTCTGCTGGCAACAAGAAACTTCCATCTACCTGTGAGGTCTTTAGTTTACACATTTTCACATAATGGTATTTACTGAGGAGAAAATGAATCTTGGCTCAGAATGGCAATGTTTCTTCTAGAGTAAAAATGGACCAATTTTGTTCTATACATCCTCTAAACAGGATTGTGTGATATGCAACTATGGTCAGTACCAGAATATAAAGTAGCATCTAGCAGCCCACAGGAGTATCTGTCGAACCCACTACTGCTTTGCTTGTTCTATGAGTCAAACAAAGCAGTCAGAGACCAGGTTTTACCCCCAGAAATACCAGGCAGGACCACCAAACAACCATAAGGTAGAAGAGTGGTGCCATTCTCACATTGCTTACTGAAGGACACAGAATTCAGATGTCCCTTACCTGGAACAGAGTGCAGGAACACAGCACACTGTGGTCTGGTATCTGATAGCAAATAAAAACAGTTTATGTCAAACTTGTCTGTGTGATTTGATGCACTGTCCATATGCAGCCAAGAACTGCACAGAGTTCCTATGGCCTTGATACACTGACTTTGACAGAGTAAATATAAAGCATATTGGGATTAGCAAGTGAAGCATACAGTTGGATGGTGCTGAGACTGAAATCAGAGTAATTGGTGTTATTTCTACCATATACATTTAATTTAAAAGAAACAGGGATTTTAAGTATTTGAATTAGCATATCAGTCTTGGAAAACTTCTGCAACAGCATGTTATTTAAAAGTCAACAATCAGAACAATCAACACTGATATCTAGACAAATAGACACAGTTCAAAAGTCTGTGCTGTTTGGTTTTGGTTTGGAGGTGGATTTTTTTTTTTCCTAACAATTCAACCACCTATGTTTCAGGGTCTGAGTACTGAGCATCAGCAATACTTAAATGTAGATCATTTGGGGAAAAACAGGAGCTTCCCATCACAGACTCAAAGGGAAGCAGACAGAGGATGTCTTTTTGTCAATTAAAGCTTTAACAGGAAGAAAGCATAAAATAAAACTGGTGAGATATGGCTATTAGAAAGCCTGCAAAAATCGCACACACAAATACAAGGTAGCATTGCTGTGAAAGAGATTAAATCAATGAAGAGAAAAGAGAGAGAACAAGAATAGACTGCATTTGTTTCTGCCTCTTTCAGTGCTAGTGTCTACAATGCAAAAGCCTGGTCATTTCAAATGTGCAGCCACATCTAACCAAATTACACCTATTTACGTAAATAAATAAATAAATAAATAAAGCTGCAAAAAGTGAAAAGGGAATAAAATAAATAAATAAATAGATACCAGTAGGAATGCATTTACTCCATTTTTGCCAAGGCAACTTTATTTAGAAAGCTGTTTACCTTTCTGAAAAGCCTCATTAGGCATAAAAACAAAGAATGAAGTTGATTAATGTGCTATAAGAGTGATGTTCAAATTGTAATTTTCATATACGTAAATGGATGCTTCTGCCGTATTTTGTTTGATAATTTACAGAGTTAGCACCATCCAAACCACTAATCAGTTTCTTTTTATGAAGACAGCTGCAGAAGATCCTTTTAGAATGCTAATTTTAATTAGTGCCTTTGCTCACGGAGAACTAGGGCCTTTCTCACAGATAACCTCATCACTGTAAACTGGGCTTAGGGAAATTTGGTTCGCTTGCAATTCAGGGGTTTTTTTTTTGATTTGTTTGGTTTATTTTATTTTTTCCGTAGGGTAATCTGAACAGAAGACAGAACAGTAAAAAAAAAAACAGGTGTATGGGTTTAACAGAGAAGATCACCTATAAATCAATACTGAGGTAGTTTATCTTTTCCTTTTTTTTGATAGTATCAGATGCTGAGCTGGCGAAAGAAAAGCAAGTTGCACAAAGATAGCATTTCTCTAGGTGCTGTCTCAATATTTTGTAGGATGTTGACATTAATACAAATTAGTTTTAACACAATATTCAAGTAACAGTCTTCTAAAGCCCCTTAAACACAAAAAATAGTGCTGTGGTCGTATGAACTGAGGCAGGAAGCAGAGAAGACACAGAGATTAATACACTCACTGTTTTTCCATGTATGAAAAATCAGCTTTAAATCAGAAGTAGTTGCAAGATGTTACGCTATATTTTATGGAATTGCCTCAGTTTCTCTCAACAGTGATAAAGCTGGCTCAGAGACAGCATTAGTTTCTGTTAATTTGGAATTTTCATGCTCCAGTGATAGTATTAATTTTTTACATCATTGTAAATAGTAAGTAACCAATCTAATGTTCTAAATATATTAACGTTCTGCCTTTCTGCATAGGTATGAGAAGATTAGAATAATTCTACTGTAGAAAGAAAGCAGCCTAGTGGAAGCACTGGAAGTACATTTACTGTTGCAAGGAAGAATGATTATTCTGAAAGTTTTTTGCACAGAGTCAGAACGAAATTAGAGGTACTCCCTTAGCTTTAGTACTGCAAACAGCAGTAATAAATCAGTCTTGTAGTTCTTATAACAAATCCAAGTATAAGAGCATTAAATGAATTCTAACAGTTTCAGAAATCAGCCTGAGAAGAGCTGACATGTTCAGTAGTCCCTGCAGTACCTCCACAATGATTAGAGATCTGAATCCACATTTAAAAACAGAAAATGTCCTCTGCTGCCTTTCTCAGAAATACATGGTTATATTCATAAACTCCATCTTGAGTCCTTTCCATTAAATCTTCCCATCTCTTCCACTTAGTCTATAGCTGTGACTTCTTATCTGATTCTTGATCCCTCCAGCTTCATACAGAGCTTGCCCACCCAATTCTAAGTTACTGAAATGACACTTAGGGTCAAGCAAGCAGATTTGGGATCCCTCTTGTGGAGAGAGTGTCACACTGATAAGACTACATAAGTAGGATGCAATTTCCCAAAAGGCAAAATGATATTCCATTGTTAGGCACATTGAATATCAGTCTGTGTAATTACTGCAAGAAAAAAAGCTTCACACTTGTAAACACTCTATCTTACTGCCTAACTTGTGTAATCCATTGGCTCTATACGGTGTGTTTTAAGCAATTTCACAGAAAAATTAGATAGTACAACTATGGAGATGGTCCCCTAATGAAAGCTGTAGTGGGGGAAAGGATTATAGTTTGCTTTTGAAATGAGAACTTATATACTAAAATAGCTGACACATTAAAAAAAAAGAAAAGAGAAGGTTGTGTAAATATTAGGGGCTTTTGAGGAGTAATAATGTAATTTACAAATTGAGAAATGGTAAGAGCTTCACTTATGCTGACTACTAAAATGCAAAAGTAGTACACTGCTTATGCAAAACTGTTTATTTTAGACAAATGAACTGCCAAAGCACCTACCATTTTAGGTGCATGAGAATGTCAGTCTTCAGCCCAGACGCGTGAAAAAAAGACTATGTTATATAGTGAATGTTACCTGTGATAAATACAGCAAGTCAGGATGAGTGAAAGAAGAGGAAATAGAAAATGCTCTTGGGTCATAAATGATTATCAGAGTTAGGGTGTTGAAGGCTGATAGCAACAGAGATATTGTAGTCAGAGAAGCAGAGTGTAAGAAGAAAAATGAAGGACAACTACTACTTTTAAAAGAATCACAGCTATGGGGGTGCTACAAAAGCCTTCCTTGCTAATTTCTTTCTATTTTGTTTGTATTTCACGTATATAAACAATCAGGACATCTAGACTCACTATGTAATCCTGTTGCTGCTACTCCTGACTGTGGGATCATTCCAGGCTATAGAAAAAGTAAATGAATGGAAAGAAAAGTGAAAAAAGAAAAAGGGGTAAAAGAAAAGAGGAAGATGGAAACAAGAAAGAAAAAAAAGTAAGCAAGTAGTTAAACAATAAAATATAATGACACTCATAATAAAACTATTCTCATTTGGATTTAAAGTGACTTTGACAGAAAATTGACACTCACAGAAATACTTTCTCACATGCTAAGAAGCCAAACATGACACCTGACATGGGTTGTATTTAATGCTCTTTGTAACATCTGCAAAATAGGAATTAGCTATCCATTCCTTATGTTTCATTGATTTCCAGCAAAAAAATGTAAAAATAGAAAAAAAAAGTGTAAAAATAATCTATGAAGTGTCTTAATATCAGAACCATTTTAACTGAATATTCTGAAAATCTAGACTAATTGGAATAATATAATAATTATATTATTTTACTAATTTATATTTATTTTCAAGAAAATTTGTTTTGATATGAGTAGACACAGCATTATCAAAATTACATAAGTATGGAAAACAACATGAAGTGTGCTGAAATGAAGATGTCTATTAACATAAAGCAAAAAAATCTTTGTGTGCAGGTACATTGCTTCTTTTTGTGGCAGAGTTTTTTTCCCCTGAACTCCTCCAAACTCTCTCTCTCTCTCTCTCTCTGAAATGTGACTTACTAAAAATACAAAAGATATAGGAAAAATATATTTAACCTATGTAATCATTAAGCAAAGTCTCATCTTTTCACTGAAAAGACACATAAGTGCCCAGGAACAGACTAAATATTGTGTGTTGGTTTCTAGCAACTTCTCCTTAGAGTGGTAACTGAATCCAGCAAAGCAGGTTATGGTGTTAATTGTCCTTGCCGAGGTCTAGGGGTTTCGTTCTATTATTATCAAAGCTCACTTTCAAACCATACACTTGCTTTTTGCCCTTCAATGTTACTCATGTAGTAGATCGTCTAAGAAAAAGATTATTTCCTTTAAAAAATTTCAGTCACGTATCACATTTAAGAAGTTATTTTAACTGCAGTACATACCGCTATATCATCCAAAAATATACAGAATCAGACTATAATGGACAATTTCAGGAATAAACATTAAGGAAAGCCAGTCAGAAAAAAAAAAAATCTAGGAGCAGAAGTTATTACATTTTGTTCCAAGTATCTACATTCATAGACAGGTAGGATAATTTAGTCTGTAAGAGATCTCCATCAGATGTCATCTAGTCCAAATCCTGCTTATAGCAAGGACAAATTCAGTTAAAGGGAGTTACTTCCTCACTGACAGTTAAGTTTTAAGTATCTCCTAAGAGGGGTTTCCACAACCTTTCTTGGTAACCTGTTCAGTGGTTGATTGCCCTCTCTTGGGATTTTTGTTTAAATATATGTGGAACTTGTTTTGCTGCACCTTATGTCAGACACCTTTGGGGTTTTTGCTATGTGCATCTGTCAAAAGTCCCTGTGACCCCTCATTAAGCAGTTGTGTATGGCAACTAGATCTCCCTTAGCCCTTTTTCATTAAGGCTGTTCAGACTCCTCTGCACTCTCCTTAAGGCTTGCAGACTCCTGTGTCATGTGCTCCAGCCCCCAAGCATCATGGAGAGTCTCCTTTGGACTCAGTCTTCTTTGCAACATTGATACTGTACTGGAGCAGGTCAGCACTGGATACAGTAACCCCCTTGTTGTCTGGGCCGGGCCCAGAGAGTGGTGGTAAATGGTGTAAAGTCCAGTTGGAGGCTAGTGATAAGTGGGGTTCCCCAGGGCTCAGTGCTGGCTCCAGCCCTCTTCAATGTCTTCATCAATGACCTGGATGAAGGCATCAAGTGCACCCTTAGCAAGTTTGCAGATGACACTAAGCTGTGTGGAAATGTCAATCTACTGGAGGGTAGGGAGACTCTGCAAAGGGACCTAAACAGGCTGGACCGCTGGGCAGTGTCCAATGGCATGAGGTTTAACACGGCCAAATGCCGGGTCCTGCACTTGGGGCACAACAACCCTATGCAGACCTACAGACTGGGAGAAGCCTGGCTGGAAAACTGCCAGGAGGAGAGGGATCTGGGGGTGTTGGTCGACAGCCGACTGAACATGAGGCATCAGTGTGCCCAGGTGACCAAGAAGGCCAGTGACATCCTGGCTTGTATCAGAAATGGTGTGACCAGCAGGTCCAGGGAGGTGATTCTCCATCTGTATTCAGCACTGGTGAGGCCGCTCCTTGAATATTGTGTCCAGTTCTGGACCCCTCACCACAAGAAGGATTTTGAGGCTCTGGAGCAAGTCCAGAGAAGAGCCATGAAGCTGGTGAAGGGGCTGGAGAACAGACCCTATGAGGAGCGTCTGAGAGAGCTGGGGTTGTTTATCCTGGAGAAGAGGAGGCTGAGAGGAGACCTCATTACTCTCTACAAGTACCTGAAAGGAGGTTGTAGAGAGGAGGGAGCTGGCCTCTTCTCCCAAGTGACAGGGGACAGGATGAGAGCGAATGACCTCAAGCTTCGCCAGGGGAGATTTAGGCTGGAGATTAGGAGGAAGTTTTTCACACAGAGGGTCATTGGGCATTGGAATAGGCTACCCAGGGAGGTGGTTGATTCACCTTCCCTGGAGGTGTTTAAGGCACGGGTGGATGAGGCCTTGAGGGACTTGGTTTAGCGTTTGATAAGATTGGTTGGACTAGAAGATCCAATGGGTCCCTTTCAACCTGGTTACTCTATGATTCTATGATTCTATAATTGCTAAAGAGAAGGGAATAATCACTTTCCCC
Source organism: Coccyzus lansbergi (assembly GCA_033558105.1). Taxonomy (NCBI): domain Eukaryota; kingdom Metazoa; phylum Chordata; class Aves; order Cuculiformes; family Coccyzidae; genus Coccyzus; species Coccyzus lansbergi. The sequence continues at coordinate 2,631,871 of JAUMJK010000168.1, forward strand.
AACTAGCTGGTTATATTCTTACTAACCAGTCATCGGCCCCAGAGTACACTCTTGACTCATGTTTAACTTACTGTCCTCCAGTAGTCTTTTTCTTTACAGCCAGTCCCTCAATTCTATCATTTCCGTAAGGCTAAATCTGACACCCAGGCTGTCCTGCTATATGGAATTATTGATTTCCAGGTGCAGGAATTCCTCCTTATGCACCTCCTCCAGGTGCATTCCTCCTTATGAACTTCATAAGGCTTTTATCCACCTATTTCATCAGTTTCTCCTGAGCTTCCTGAATTCCAGCTGCACCTTCCAAATTATAATCAATAATTTCTCATCACAGATTCTGAGAGTGCACTCTGTTCCATTTCCTCTTTCCTTAAGAAAGATAATATGTATTTTCAGTCTCAGTGTGGAGTTCTTAGGTATTTCTCTCATAACTTGTCCTTTATGAAAATTGACTCACCAGCCTTTGATCTGGATAAAATCTCTATGTTTTTAACTTGAAAAATGGAGGAACGATGAAATCTTATATACTCCCAGAGAGTTAAGACAAGACCTTGTACCCTAAAAGACCCAATTTGGATGTTTGGAGTTTTTTGAGAGGTGGTTGGATTTTTTTTTTTTAAGTACAACTAACTCTGTGGAAATTTTCTGCAGAGATTAATAGTCTTACCTCACAAGACCAGAACAAATGCCCACACCTCTTTAACTGGCTTTTGATAAGTAATTGAATTCCTTTCTTTTTCTTGAGACCAGTGTAACCTTCCTACCTTTCATAGTGTCTAAACTCAGTTTCACATTGTTCTTTACAGCTCAGACCCATTCCCTTCCTGTCCATTCTCTCTCCAGAAATAAAAACCTTGATGCTACCTGGTTCAATGAAACAATGTAGATTCCTACAGTAAGCAGAAATCTGCCTGTATACCTCATCATAAAATGTTTATTACCCTTCTTCATGACACTAAATATTGTTGCAGAAAAGGAGGAAGGTTAATTGTTCTTCATGTTTACCCTTACAAGATAAGAAAATTAGCTTGATTTTTAACCTAAAAGATTTAAGGGTAGAAATCAAGAAAATATTTCTTATTAAATACAGGAAAAGGCTACCTAGGTTGTCCCCTTAATTCTTAGTTTTTAAAAACCAAGAAGGTGATGAAAAGGGTTACCGGTATATGTTTGAACTGTGCAGGCTTCATAACTGTCTATACACATGTTCCCTTATTAAGATCCTCGACTTTTATCAGAAACAGCATGGCCAGCAAGATCAAAGGAGTGATTCTCCGCATGTACACTGTGCTAGTGAGGCCACACCTCGAATACTGTGTTCAGTTTTGGGCCCTTCCCTATGAGAAAGACATCGAGGCCCTAGGAGCAGGTCCAGAGAAGATCAACCGAAGTGGTAAAGGGGCTGGAGAACAAGTCTCATGAGCAGTAGCCAAGGGAGCTGATGTTGTTTAGACTGGAGAAAAGAAGGCTGAGAGGAGATCTTGTTGCTCTCTACAGCTGCCTAAAAGGAAGTTGCAGAGTTGTGGGTGTTGGTCTCTTCTCCCAAGTGATAGGTGATAGGATGAAAGGGAATGGACCTAAGCTGCATCAAGGGAAGTTTAGATTGTACATTAGGAAAAATTTCTTCACTGAAAGGGTTTTCAATCACTGGAACAGGCTGCCCAGGGAGGTGGTTGAATCACCATCTCTTGAGGTATGTCAAAGGCAAGTAGATGAAATTCTTAGGGATATGTCAGCCCTTCATGTAGTGTGTTGCTGGGAAAGATCTGAGCTGAGGGGTCACCAAGGCTTGTGGAGAAGATCTTGTACTCATAAACACTCCTGTTGAAACATGCAAAGGTTTGGACTTTGTGACCTCCTGGATCCCCTTCAGACCTGAATTATCCCATGAGGCCATATTACAGTTGCAACTTACACCCTCAAAAACTCTGAGTCTTCCTTTTAGTAATACTAGTCAGCCCCGACAATTATAGTACACTTCTACCTACCAGAGGGAGTTAACAGAGACTTTAAGTTACATTTCATCTCTGTGTTGCTATTACTCCTTGGACCTTTAACCAAAAAGGGTTTTTGTCAAGCATTTTCTACATGCTATTTAAAATGATGTTGAAATACTCCATTCTGATTGCTTGAAAGGATGTTTTGTTCGTAATATTGTATACTCAGATCCTGCAGCTCTATCTCTGTTTCTTGTGTGAAAATCAGACAGAGAGACATTGCTTGCTCATCCACAAAGATATATAAATGAATTTGCATAAACAGATAAGGAAATCTCAAAAAAAACCCACAAAACCCCCCACAAAATACCATGTCACTCCTGAACAAAATTACCAGGAATAAAATTTAGTGAACATTCTTGATAAGGTTTTCTGGCATACAAGTAAGGAATAGAGACAACTCCTGGCAATTTACATAATCATAAACAACTAGCCGCAAAATCATCCTTAAGCAAATAAGCTGAAGTCCGTTGACATATGTAGATCAAACAATTCTCAACAACCAGATTTATGAAAATCTAAGTCTACTTGTGGGTAATTTACAAGTAGGACAAGGTGATGATTTGTTGATAAATGATTCATTATATGTAGATATGCAGTACAGATCATTCATCCCATTAATAAACAGCACGGACGACAATCTTATGTTTTTAAACCTCCTTTTATAGTCATCCTTTCAGACATTTTTACTTTAGACTCTTACTTCAAAGTTTCAAGATTCTCCCTAACTATGTTATTGAAGAGGCACTCGGTGTTAAAAACACACCTCATTTTCCCAAACCTAAAATTTGGTAGACCTCCACCACCTGCAGTGATCCACAAAATTCTCTTTCAGTAAAAAAGTCTTATGAATCAGTCCTAGAAGAGCTAACTACCAGAGTCAAGCATCCCAACATCCTTCCTCTAGCTTCTTTGCATTTAATACTCAGGATCTTGTCTTTAGCATGTTTTCTCATTAGAGCTCATGTGCTATCACAAAATCAAAGTGTGCCTTGGACATGTGCTATGTCGTTGTATTTAAGGTTTGATTCTGCAGCACTAAAGACTACATAAGCATTTCCTTTGATATGTACAAAGTCAGTACAAGGCCATGGTGCTTTTTAAGTAGATGATAGGTTTAAAATTACACGTAAAAATACAGTAGAACTTTTTTTTTTTTTTTTTTTTTTAGAAACCCCATTTACTGAGAGAGCAACTGTGTACAGCACCAGATCAGGTTTGAGTAGCTTCAAGAAACCACCTCATGTAGAGCCCATTACAGTAATCCAATTTTGACAGATGAAATCCAAGCATACATGCTCTCCTGGTGATTTTCTGCCCCAAAAATATTTAAATACAATGAAAGAATTATAGAATTAAACAAATTTCCTTTTTGATATTCAATAGGCATTGAAATAGGAAACTTCTAAATGCATTGCAGATCCCTTATTCTTTAAGAAAGTGCAAGAGCATATATGCATAAGCAGCTTGCCACCAGCGAGATTTAACAAAGTTATTCTTAATAGTCACTCTGTGTGCTTTGCCTTCATAAAGTATTGACCTTTTTCTACATTATAATCATCATTTATAGATGGCGTGTCACTCTGTCACCACTGTTGTACCACTTCTGTGCTCTGCATGTACCACTTGCACAAAAGGCCATAGGAATTTGTTCCTTTTAGAATGCCATCTGAAGAAGCTGACAATTATATAAAACATTCTCCATCAAAAATACCCAAGTCTTATTATTACCGACTTTGTACTCAAAAGGGAAGTTCTATGTTAGTGACTCCAAGATGTAGGTATTTCATCACTGGAACCATATATGGAAAAGCTAGCACGAGGAGATTACAACACACTAAAAGTAGAATTGCTCCTTTCTTCCCTCAGGTGCAAGCAGTCAGAAATAATCTCAATGATTTCTAGAATGGTGAGTGATTTTTAACTTCCATTTTCTCTTTAAAAGACAGGAATACCCAAAGTGAAAGATGCAATTTTTTTCAGTGATCTTTCCCTATATATGGCAGTTGCCATGGTAGTACATACTTATAGCTAGACTTTGACAGCCATTTTTATTCTACTAAAATTGGTATCACTCAGACTAGCAAATCACAGCATCAATTCAAAATCTTCTGGATCTCTAGCAGAGTTTCAGTCTCGTTTTGATGAGACACCCAAACATTTATCAGTACTTCAACAGTTACCCATTCTGAGTCTCAGTTTCTCAGTTAAGGAAATCTGGCTGAAAGAACATTTTACCTTAGCATCTGTCACAACCATCAGAGGATCAAGACTTATGGCTGTCGAGTTTTGAATATGTATCTGTAGTTACATATGAATTATATTTTGCAGGGATAGCAGAAACATAATACCGGGAAGCAGGATTATTTTAAATCTCTATGAGAAAACCAAAACAAGAAAAAAAGAAGCTAAAAAACTTATACTTCCTTATGAATAAGGATCGTGTATGTTTTTGCTTGGTAAAATTGTCATGTGTAATCTCGCCTAAAAATTGTAATGTGCAAATTATCAAGCATTCACACAACGAAAATAATTGCAGTTATTGCTGTTTAATATTTTAATGTAAGACTGAAATTTAAGGCAAGACTTTAGACAACTGATATTTACAATTCCTAGTTAAAAGAATAGTGTTCTTGCAAAGCCTCGTCAGAAGGGTAGGCTCAGCAGTTTGCTGGAGCAGTTCACAAAGCCAGGGCATGCAGTGACATCGAGATTGTAGGCAACCTGGGCTGCAGTGATCACGCCCTGGTGGAGGTCAGGGTCTTGAGGGATATGGGACAGGTGAAGAGTATAGTCAGGACCCTAAATTTCAAGAAAGTACACTTCCAGCTCTTCAAGGAGTTATTCAGTAGGACTCCCTGTGATATGATCCTCAGGGACAAGTGACCATAGCAGAGCTGGCAAATATTTAAGGATGCTTTCCATGAAGTGCAAGAGCACTTAGTCGCCAGATGTAGGAAATCAGGGAAAGTAGGGAAGAGACCAGCATGGCCGAGTTGAGTCATGCTGGTCACACGGAAGACCAAAAAGGAACCGCATAGGCAGTGCACGCAGGGACAGGGAACCTAGGAAGAGTACAGGGACTCTGCCTGGTTGTGTAGGGATGAGGTCAGGAAGGCAAAGGCACAGCTGGAGCTAGACTTGGCAAGGGGATTGAAGACTAACAAGAAGGGCTTCTACAAATATGTCAGTCAGAAAAGGAAGGTTAAGGCAGGCGCACCCCCGCTGATGGGTGAAAATGGTGACCTCATAACAACAACAAGGAGAAGGCTGAGGTACTCAGCAACTTTTTGCTATGATTCTAAGATGAAGTTGTGTCAGTAGCTTTTTAATGAAAAATATTCTTTTCCCTGCAGAATACTTTTATTACATAAAGTGAGGTGTAGGTCAGACGGAGACAACACTAAGCACTTCAAGGAAGTATAACCTACATCCATATTCATTACATAATGAAACTTGCATTTCATGTTGGATTGCAAGGAGATCCATAAAAGGAACCACAGTAAAGGGCAAAGAGAATAAGAGCAACTGTCCTCATTTAGCAGCCCACACCCATACTACTGCAGTCATCAGGGAGAAAAATTAAATTTAATAGAAACCACCCATGATTTGAAGATGCTCTCATTTTAGGAATGCAAGGGCAAGACATTCACTGCACAGTTCAACTTCAATTATCCAAATTATTCAGTGTCTCATGATAATCAGATAATAGTGTATCATATTAGGCACAACAGCTTTAGGGGGAAAAAACAGTACATAGAACTATATGTCACAGAAGGAAGACAGATTAGAGATGCTTTGATGCTTAGCAAAACTGAATTGGTAGAAATCTTTATGAGAAGTGTATTAAAATAGATTCAGTTTTGAAAATGAAGATATGGGTTAAACTGGTGAACTTTTATCATGCATTTATAGAATATTCACCACTGTGTAACAATAATTACTGCCATTGGTTTTTTTTTCAAAATTGCTTCAGACCACATGTAGAGGTCCACATCTAAGTGAGATGTGATGCAGTGTTTCCCAGTACAAGGAAAATAAGGAGAAGAGGGATTGGGCTGACTTGCATGCCTTTTGCTGATTTACTATTTCTGGCCCCCAAGGACATGAGAGTTATAATGTGGTAACTCCACTTTTACTGCAGTACTGGAGAATCTCTCAGATATCTTTTGTTCTTTGTTCTAACAGCAATCTGACCCATACTTCTATCCAAATAGTTGAAATATTTTTATGGCATTCATTCATGATCTTGCTAGAAACTGTCATCCTAGAAGATGCTATCTTATAAGTCATGAACAAATCTAGACTCTTCAGAATAACTTCTCTCGTAAACTTTGCACCCTAAGACGGAACAAACACATATTAGTGGAGACTATATTTTACGAACAGAAGTAGTATCTACAGATTAGTCATTTAAAATTCTGAAAAAATACTATTTGTGCAGAATGAGGTTACTGATAGCAGGAAATTACTCTTACTATTTCAACTTGTTGCGACAGTGAAAACACAGATTTTCACAACATCCATCCTTTCACAGGTTACTTCATAACTTGTAAATCAACACATGGTTTGACTAAGAATTTTCACATAAAAGTTTGGCAGAAAGTAGTGAGTAGGGAGAATTATTGAAATTCTGATGTCTTGTAATAAGAAAGTTACCATCTTCTAGAAGTTTCATCTTTATGAGGATAACAGTCATCATATAATTTAACTGTAAATAATATCCTTGAAAGCTCTTTTAATTTTCACATACAGAAAGCTCCCCAAGAAATCTGTAATAAAAACAAAAAGTGGAGGTGGAACCTATATTAAATATTTTTTTTCTGTTCATGTATGAATAAGTTCAGGAAGAAAATGGAAAATAACAACACTGATTGCATTTATCATGTTCATACATATTTGAAACAAAGACTGTAAGTAATGCTAGTTAATAGCATAAGAAAATAAAAGGTAGATATAAATATATAGTAAATGGAGAAAGGAATGTAAGATAAATTATCTATGTCTGCTGCAAAATCAGATGATTTCTAAATATAGAGTAAAAGAAATGTAGACATTCAGGAAAAGAGAGATGTGTAACCCACTGAAATATTACATAAATGTTGATTAACTGTGTGAGAAAAACAGGTATGCTAAAACAAACTACTCAGAAAAAAAATCTTATTTCATTATTAACTGTATTGCATTTATAGCAATAGGTTAGTATCTGGTAATATAGTAGCCTATAAGATTAAATTTAAACAAATGAAATGCATATACACTAGTATTGATATATTTGTATTAAATGCAAAGTAATAACGTTCTATTTAAAAGTTAAAAAGTTATATTTCTGTAATACAAATACCACAAAAAAATCCAGATATACACATATATTTTTTAAGCAGGTTTTCATTACAGCATGTTGAGCATTAGTTGCTGCAATATGCTTTGAAGTCTACAAAGCTTCAGGATGATCAATCATTGTATTTTGCTATCGTGCAAAGATTTGACATACCTTTTTCCACTGTCTTGCACCTTTCAGCACTAGTTATCTGCATTTTTGCAAGGCAACAGTAAACAAGTTTTAAAATGACACTATTCCATCTGAAAGAATTGAGAAAATAAGAACACATCTACTAAGGAGAAGAGCAGAATCTAGATCATCTGGAACAAGAGTGAAGCATAATGTTTTGTCTCCTAGTATACCTAATATAAATGATAACTTATATTCTTTCGTTGCTGCCATTTTCACAGGAAAATAAGAATTTACAGTATGCAAGCACAAAAAGGCATATTGTATAAGTCCATTTGACATAGTTCCAGTCTTCTTAGTACCCTAATTAATGAAAATATTATTTTTTTGTAAGGCCTGACTGAGTTTGGTTTATTTAAAATGTCTTGGTTTATTTTAAAAAAAACAACATTAAACCCATTAAATAAACAGTGTCCTTATCTGGAGTTTTACAACACCTTTCTCCTTTCTGATTGATGCTTATGTACATTTTTGACTGCTGACTCTTCCTTACAGGTGACTAAATGTGTTTTTTTAAAGTGTTTTCCTAACCGTAAAGCTCACGAAAGAGCCAACTTACTGCAGCAGAAATTTCAGCATTCTGTACAGCAGTTATCAGAACAAAGCAAAACATAAGCAGTCTTTGAGACATTTTCTTGAAATCTTGCACCATGTTCAAAGATTGATCTATATAATACCTCTTGTCCTTAAGCACAACTCTGAATGTCATTCCTATTAATTCAAAGGTCCCTTTAATGACCAAGCTAGCTGGATTCTGTTTGCCGGTTTTATAATGAAAATCTTTATACCAAAACCAGGCATTGTAACACAACATTATGTTGTCTGCTGTAATCCACTATTATCTCAAAGATCTATATAGAGATGTATCAATATGTCAATTACCTTTAATTAAATTAATATAATCTCTTTAAGATCAAACCTTTGCCAAAATATTAAAAGAACTGTTACAAGTCTCCTAACCAACCCTTCATCAATTGGATGATTGCTGACAGCTCAATGGCACATGAATCAAGAACCAGAATATCATTTGCTAACATATTTGGAAACTATTTCTGGCACAAAACTGCACCTGCATGTTATAAGAAAATGCTCTTATGCATTTCCACATTCAGTGCAATGAGACCAACAGAACAAGTCTGGTTGTCCAGTCTTTCTTGCGTGTCACTGCATTAATATCACAGCAAAAATTATTTGATTTCTCTGTGTCCTAATGAACAAAAGAAGAACAGCAAATTACTACATTTGGAAAGTCAGTAAATAGAATTTATAGAAGGTCTTAAGCAGCTTAAAAGCTGAAAGTCACTACGAATGGAAAGACAAGTTAAGAATGGAGGGAGGTCCTTGAATCCTAAGAGTGCCAAGACTCAAAACATGTTTTAGCGTTTCTCTATTGAGCAATTTGTTCAAACCTTTCCTCCACTCCTTGTAGTTTAAAGGTGCTCTTACATCTTCTTGCAAGCCTGTTCTGCATATGACAGCAGACCTATGAATTCTACCGTGGGATCAGGGAGCTAGAAGTTAAGCATCCTTGTGTCTTTAGGACAGATTTAAACAACTTGTGTACCTAAGTGAGAACTTATGGGTAGAATTCAGGGGAAATTATATTTTCTGTGTAAACTTAGGCACTTAGTTGAGATAAGAAATACTACCTTAGATTCCCGCTATGGAGAGAAAAGGTGCCCCAAGAAGATAGTCTTTCTCACTAAAATCCATATCATCATTCTGCCTTTTTTCATAAGATGCTAGGCTTACAGAAATGGGTTCTTGACTTCAGTACCTCAGTTAGATAGGGTGAATTTTCTGTAGAACTCCTAGGACAAACTAACAAATAAAATTAGCAAATCAACTAAAAAATTTTATTCATATACCTTCCACTAAAATATGACAACATACTATCTTCCCACAACTGTATTTTCAAGTGTGTTCAAAACAGCTCATATCTGTGTATCAAGGTGCTTTTCTTTTGATTCATCCTAAGGTACTGGCAAAAAGTAGTGTCCATAGCTCAATGTCCAGACGGATATCAATGACTGCATTGGGACTAGTACTGTTTAGTTTCTAGACAATGAGATCAAGTGTATCCTCAATGAGTATGCAGATGACACCGAGCTGAGTGGAGCAGTTGATATGCCTGAGGAGTGGGAAGTCATCCAGAGGAGCATAGCCGAGCTTGAGAAGTGTGCTTATGTAAACCTCATGAAGGTCAACAAAAAAAAACCTGAAAGGTCCTCCAGGTGTGTTGGGAAAACCCACAGTATCAATAAAGCTCAGGGATGAAGGGACTGATAGCAGCCCTGCCAAGAAAGGGGTGGCAGTAGAGGAAAAAAAAATATATCTTTTGCTCTGTTGTTCCACTAATGATACCTGCATTTATAACAGGAGCTGAACATTGCAAACACACTTTGAGGAGATAGGGTGACTAATCTCCATGTCATGAAGCATGAAGAAGGCTATGGGTTCATCGTTCCACACCTGAAACTGTGTCGCTGTTCAAAATCTAGGAGCCCTGGGATCAGAATCAGACAAGTCCTTCTTACCAGCAGCATTTATTAAGCTAAGATGCTTCTTGAAAAACAAATGAAGAACTAAACAGTCCACAAGAAGCTAGAAATCACCAGGAAAGCAGAATTCTGAACTCCTCTTTCACTAAGTGGTAGGATACAGGGTCATAATCTTTTTATCTTCTTCCGATGCATCTTGCACTCCTGTCCTCATGAAACAGCATAACTAAGGCACATACTCACCTGGCATATTCTATAGCCAGGCAAGTGCATTATTCTTCTAGTTCTTATAGAAAAGTGGTATGAGGAGAGCACTGAATTTAGATCACCTTTCCATAAAGGGACTGCTTTTTTTTTAAAAAAAAAAAACAAAAAAAAAAAACAAAAACAAGTACATACTTTCCAGTTTTCAAGATCCTTTGTGGTCTTGGCCCTTTGACCATACACTGCTGGGTAATTCTGATTATACTCTTCAGCAAACTATTTCCTTACAAAATTAAACTCAGGGAAATCAGGGGGAAACTTTGCTTATATACATCCAAAGCAATATTGAAACCACATTGATTTTGCCTCTTTCCAACCTATCTAATCCTCTAGCAATTTCTCAAGAGGTCTTCCTGCAAACATTCCTGCAAATCTTTGTACCATGCTACAAAGTACACAGCACATTTTCTCAGACATATCCTGCAAAATTATTTTTTAGTTTACTTCAGGTCATTATATTGTAGTTCACGAACAAGAGAGAGCTAGTCTTAAACAATACAGAAGCCAACCCATTCTGCACTATTTAGTCTACAGAACACTGGATCATTTCCTGGGTCATATGCCTACAGAAACCAGTGAGTTTTGTTTATTTCTTTGAAGAGGCAGCTCCTCTGAAAAGATACAAGATCCTTGATCTCAGATGGATGTTACTTCGTCTTTACAAATCTGTGCTATAGATCTGAGCTTTCCTAAGGAGAACACAGTGAAATCATATTCTAATGCTCCCCAGTGAGTAGCTTTTCAAGGTCTGACACAAAAACCCCCAAGACTGTGTCTGTAACTCTTTTTATTTGACTAATGAAGATGATCAGCTATGATCACCTTCAAAGTAATTCCCTCCTGACTTGACAAGCACCTGTATGTGATGTGCCAACGTTCAAAGCAATTCCGCAGATCATTTTATGAAAAACTGTCGAGGGTCTCTGTAATTATTACTTTCACATCTTCTAATGACAAAAAGAATAGGTTCCTTTGAGCACCAAATTGAACTGTGGGATCTCTTCACCGTAAGTCTCAGTCAATAATTGAACGGTTTCCATTGTGAATTTCTCCAGATTCACAAGAAACTTTGTTCTAACTCTCTGTTCACTCTTGCACACTGACATTTTCCAACCAAGGGTAAGAAAACATCTATGTTTGAACATGCCTACTCATATTGAGTGAAGAAATTGAGTTGAACCTTGTCTAAATGTGACGGATTACAATATGTTCTATAACCATATTTTTGTCTCTCCCCTCCCACTCTTGTTTCCCAGGACACAGGGTTAGTCTCAGCGGTTTTGTATCAGAACTTGTAGATTGGTCCTGACTCACCATATTCATTGCTGAGATCTGAAATGCCTATGATTGCTAGGAATTGCTCTGAATTGTAAGATCTAGGTTTTTTATTTAAATATATCCCACTTGTAACCGGCCTCCAGCTGGAGTTAACTCCTTTTACCACCACTCCCTGGGCCCAGTCATCCAACCAGTTTTCCACGTAGAAGAGTGTGGAGATATTTTACAGAGAAGAAGGACTTGATGCTGCGGACCTTGTTGATACCGAACATCTCTGGCAAGGCCTTGAAACAGAGAGCTGAAAGAAAAGCAAAAGCCAGTTCAATGGGAAGAAGAGACAGCCTTCTGATAAACAAAAGCCAGTTGAAAGGAATACAAGAGCTAACTCAGTGGGAACAAGTACCAACCGAAAGAGAAACAAAGGAAGAGAAATTTCAAAATAGTTAATTTTAGTGTAACTTGTTCTTTTATCATGCGAGGTAGTTTAGCCAATAATATGTTAGTAATAGCTTTATGGACAGCTACTTTTAGTCAATAATACACTGTAGCTACACTCTTGGGCACCCAGTTATGTAACCAAAAAGGGTATATAAAGAAACAGCTAACGCAATAAAATGTCTTTGATCCATCAGATTGAAATCCATTGGTTAATCCCCTAAGGAGAGTGTGCCCCTGTCCAGGCCAGAAGCTGACAGTTTCCATAGCAGGCTTTAATAAAGTCCAAGAAGACCACATCCGCAGCCTTTCCCTCATCCAGCAACCGAGTCACTTTGTCATAGAAGGCAATCAGGTTAGTATGACAGGACTTGCCTTTCATGAACCCGTGTTGACTGTGCCTGATCACCGAGTTCTCTTGTAAGTGCTTCATGATAGAACTCAAGATCACCTGTTCCATGACTTTCCCTGGCACTGAGGTCAGACTGACAGAATTGTAGTTCCCTGGATCCTCCCTGAATGTCCTTACTAGTCTGGAAACAGCTAAAATGCAAAAACACACTCTACTATTTCTTTTCATATTTGAAGGGAGTGACTAAGCCCAAGAGACAAGCAGGTAATTTATAGTTAAACATTTTCCTTTGATCTGTATATTGCTTTATCTATTTTGAGTTAATTTGATTAAGTATTCACAAAGCGGGAGCCAAAGGAGAAAGGCTTTTCTTCAGGAAGGCAGCCAGGAAACACTGTAGCAGAGACCTAATTTTTTACTATTAGTATGATTATTGATTGATGTCCAAATGATGCACATAATTGACTCAAAATAACAGAGGAGCTGAATTAAATCTGAAACATTTGAGCATACTTAATAGGGTTTTTCCAGAGCTGGGATAATTTCAACTACTTTCAATACCACAGAAAATGTAGGTAAAATTGTATTATGTCCTCACAAGTTGTTTTGTGTCAGCTACGCTTCAATTAGGGACAATATGGATACTGTTACCCCACTGCAAATACAAAGAAATATGCCCTAGTTTATGTCCTTTCTTTTTAAGACTTAAGCAAATGTATTTTGTATTACATTTTCTGTCAGTTACATAGTCACAGTACAAAGTAATTACCTACATCTGATTTAGTCATCTAGAGGCCTTTTATAAAGCACAGCGAGAAATGGCAACTGTGTGGAGTGGTGGAGTGATTCATCACATTCTAAGGTAGATAGTTAAAATACAGCAGAAGAATATGCCTTAAAACTACCTAATTCATTTTTACTAGGAACTTTACCAGTTTAGATGCAGACATCCAATCAAATTTGTACAAGAAAAACTCAGCCACAATTACAACAGCTCAGCTTACACATGGCAAGAATTCATTTTTAAGTTGTGAAGACAGAGAAAAATAGTGTTGCTTCAAAGTACTTATTGCCTATATACACATCACATTCTCCTGCTTACCCTGACTGTGAAAACATAAAAATAATAATGGGACATGGGATAGAGAACTGACACTGACTTCAGCTCTTCTCCTTCTTCAAGGGAACAGAGGTCTGTTCTCCATGGTAGATAAGACCTGTGGGCAGAAGACGACCCCAGTTGTAGCTTCATAAACTTTAAACTCAGAATACCCACCGCTTTTAACTAAATTTTTCAGGAAAAATATAATGGTGTAACCTGGTGAAATAACCATTTCTGGTCTTGCCTATATTCCTATCTCAATTATATGCTTTTCCTCTTTTTTATACGTAAAAGTTGTGAAAGGTTGGAGAGCAAAATTGAACTAGGCATATAGCTACTAAGTACGTAAACAGTACTATGACAAAGGGGGCTGTTACAAAACAACCCAAACTAATAAGAAATGGCCAATCATCATCAGTTAAGTTAGCAAACAATAGGTAAAGTTTGCCTATTCTTCATATCTCTCTTCTAATACAGAAAGATTTGATTGCACTTGATGGGTCAACCTTACACAGAAAGCCAGACTTCCTTGACTTGAAACATTAATGTGTATCATGTTTAGACAAATATTTTACCAGGATAGATGCTACCACAAACCAACTACCAATGAATTTGCCATAGTTAAGGGAGGATAGAATTAATCACTACAAGAAAGTAAAATAAAATCCTATTTTTCATATATCAACTGTTCTATTCTGTGTAGATTAGAAATTATTCCAAGTATTTTAAAAGAACATAAATAGAGTATAATATATCTTAAAAATAAAAGTATCTCATTCACTCGCAAACAAAAATTGCTTTTGAGGCCTTGTCTGAGACTAGGTTTAACAGCATTTAGAAACAACATTGCTGAGATATAATATGTTTTGTTGGGTGAAACCTGGATCTTAGTTAATTAGGAGATTATCTACTAACTGCTGTTCTTCATTTGAATTCATAACATCACTACTGTAGCTGGCAACAATTAAATTGTATTTAAGAATGCACTTCATTATAATCCCATGTTTTCAGAGGCTTATAACTTTAAATAAATTATCTACTCATAAAGTCATTCTCAAACCAAAAAAAGTATTTTGGAACAGTCTTGCACAACACCATTTTACTGCTTAGGATTTGCATGTTCAAAAATCTGCTACTTTTTTTTTGACTCATTTTTGATGACACATTAACATACTTGTCAACTTATGGTAAGCAAAACTCCCTTTTTTTTTTTCTTAGTTGCTAGCTTGCAGTTCTCAGCACATATAAATGCTTCTGACACATTTGGGAGACTGTTTAGAAATAGCAGAGGTTTAAGTGTTGCTCAGTTAGGGAAAGGTCAGCGATACCCAAAACCTTCCATAAAGGACCAGGGACACTGAAAAAACTATCAAAGTTTGTTACATTTTCCAGTCAGTCAAAAGGGACCAGTCTACTGGCACGGAAAACTCTGCTTCCGTCTTTTTCCCTCTCAAAACAAAGTAGACATAAATTTGTTTATAGTGGCTGGAAAAAATATTTACCTGTCCTAAACAATTATTTTCCTGTAAGGATACTACAGCTAAACAGATGACCATGTATATCAACGTCTAACACTTGGCCACAGCTCAGTGGGCTTGAGTCTAGGCATCATGGAGTGAAGTATAGGTCTAGACATCTAGCTGTTACTCTCACGTGATCCTCAGTGTAACGGTTTAGTGACAGTGTCAAAGTAATTAAGCACCTCAGAAAAATGGCTGTAGAATCTGATCAGGTCTCCTGAACAACATCGATGAGGCATGGGCTGTCACCTACTCACATTTGCTCAACAGAAAAATGAAACCGCTGATGTTAGAGTCACTGGGAATTTGCAGATGTCAAGGGAAGTGGGGAAAAAAAATGACAAAACAGGAGGGAAAAAAACCCAAACCAACTTCATAAAGATTTGGGCTTCCAGTACTTGCTGAATCTTCACAAAAAGAAGCTATACACATCACAATGAGAAAAAATGATCTTAAGTAGAGGTAATACCACAAGAGGTATCCTCCTGTTCTTATGAGGCTGTCACTTCAACTGACATATACTGTGAAGTAATAAGAAATACCTTCTCCAGATCCCAGAAAGGAGGGAGATAGATAGCACTGAATTGGCTGTGTTTCCACAAAATGTCTCAGACAAGCTACAACCACAGTAGGCTGAGAAGCTGAGCTCTCAGAGTCTGGGCTTAGAATCTCAGACAGAAAGGAAAGATTTATTGCCATCTGGTAAAAATGATGCTTATGTCTCGGAGGGACCCACTGAGCTACTCAGCAAAACCAGGCAAATTTAAAACTAGAGGGACATGGTTATGGGGCTTAATTACTGGTCTGCTTATAAAAGTTGGAAATTCTACATTATGTTTATGTTGTTATTACTGTTATGTTTGGCAGGATGTGGGAAACTGAACCTTTAAGAGGCTAAGATGAGCCAAACCAAAGCAGTCACTGTCATCTGCTGTCTTGTTATACTATTCAGGGACTCCTGTTATACAGTATAGATTGCCTAGGACTCAGATGCTCAATGCAGCAATCCTCTATCATGTTTCTTGGCACTGACTGACTGCTGAAAAACACAGCAACCTTGGTGGTTGACAACCTCTATATATTCACAGGACAGCTACAGCATGAACTTCTTATAGTACCCATTTCTCCACTCTGCCTCTGCCGAAATATTTTTATACTCCCAAGTTTCTCACAGGTATACAGCAATACTGGACACTTCATTCCCATTAAAATGTATGTTTCTCTACAGGCTGCTGATTATTAATAGCAGTGGTGGTAACAATTTCATAGAGAGAAATACTCCTGTAATTTTGAGTATAGGTTTGAGACAGTATAGCAGGACAGAGAGACAAATGCTTTCTTCATGCTTATAGTCATTATCTTTTAGCTGAAGCAGAACACACTGGTGGGTAAATAGTGTTGTTAGCCATGCGCTGGACATATCGGAATCAAAAGATACTACAAACCCAGGAACTGACCTCCAGGACCAAAGCTTTTGTAGTTTTAACATCAAGGCCAGACATGAACATAAAATATATTGTTAGTTTTCAGTGGATATCTCCAATTGGAATACAAAACTAGCTGGAAACCTGAAATTCAATGTAGAAATTTGGTGCCTTGTTGCCATTTTATTCTAAAATTATTTGTTAATCAGTATGTAGTCTCCTACAGTTCCTGTACAATTCAATGATAGTTGATCTCACTGTTTACATAGAACATTGAATGCTAATCTAATTCCAGTAGCCAGTTTACTCTTGCTAAGCCATAAAGTAGCAGTTTGGTAAGTCATAAGGAGAAGACCCAACTGAAAGGTGAATATGTTATGGCTACAAAATTATTCATGTTACACAGCCAAGAGGTATCTGTATTATCATACCCTTCCCTTGTTCTCTTTTCTTTATTTTGTTTTGTTTTAAAAGCTGTGAACAAGAAAATTGACACCAAATTCAGTGTCTGGAGAAAGCTCTCTTCTATGTTAACCCAGCGGTGAAAGGAAAACAGTTGTCATCAGTCCTTCAGGATTCTGCAAAGCATAAGACAATTACTCATTCTGAGGTGACGATCTCATCCTTTACCCACCTTTCTTTCCAGAAAAGAACATGTTTTATTTCTCTTTTTAACTCAAACAAATACAATTTCTATGTATACTAACTAGGTTTCTGTGTCAAGGGGCATAAAAATATGCTAGTATTGTTGAAAAGACAAATAGAAAAACCTTGATTTGGCAGACTGTTCTTGTTAACAAAGAACAAACATAAAGGACCCATATGAATGCTGGAAAGCTTAATAAAAAGAAGAAATCACATGGGATGGTATTATTTTAAAAGGTCTAAAAAGTGTCTCAGAAATACCTCGCAGACAAATGAGGAAATTTTTTTGTTTGCTTGTTAGGGCTTTCTTTTCTTAAATTTTATAGCAAAATATGAAGCCTAGGAACACATTATCGTACTTTGCAGTAGAATTTAAGACTTGGTAAGTGTCTGTATTTTGCATAAAGCTATTGGATGAGGCTGCGCTTTCTGACATAGCTTGCCACTGTTTGATAGCACTTTAAAAGCATACTCTGC
Organism: Coccyzus lansbergi; assembly: GCA_033558105.1. Classification (NCBI taxonomy): domain Eukaryota; kingdom Metazoa; phylum Chordata; class Aves; order Cuculiformes; family Coccyzidae; genus Coccyzus; species Coccyzus lansbergi. The sequence goes on from JAUMJK010000168.1 coordinate 2,649,375, forward strand.
TTGAAATATCAACATACAATATTTGTTAGTTTTATGCTCCATAAGTTAATTTGTTATGTGCATTGGAAAAATTACTATGAAACTTTGTATTGTAGCATTTTTCTCAGAATTGTTTATTAGATATCGAGTCTCACTTTGAACTTTTTATTTGTTTTATATATTATCACTTCCATGGCATTCTTAATGCACTGTAATGTAATTGGTAATTGAACCAAACCACATTAAAGGAAATTTTGGTATTTCCAGTTATTAAAGATTTTCTCTTGCTGGTATGTAAGTGGAGTTTTTAACTGGGCAGCTATTTGTTTGATTTGTGCTTTAAAGGATATGGTTACTTAAACTCTTTTATGAAATAAAGCACTGGGCAAAAGTAACTGTATTGTGGGTTTTCCTTACAATCATCTCTAAACACTAAAATTATGGCATAGATGCAGATGACTATCATAGAACAGCTTGGGTTGGAAGGGTCCTCTAAAAGTCATCTAGTCTAATCCCCCTGCAGTGAGCAGGGATATTTTCAGCTACATCAGATTGCTCAGAGCTCCATCCAAATTGACATTGAATGTTCCCGGGGATGGGGCATATGCCACCTCTGGTAAACATGAGCATGCTTCACCACTCTCAATGTTAAAGCTGTCTTCCCTATATCTAGTCTGAATCTGCCTTCTTTTAGTTTAAAATCATTTGTACTCACCTTTCTTTAAAGGCCCTTTAAGTACAGAAAAGTTGCAATAAGGTCTCCCCAGAGCCTTGTCTTCTCTGGGCTGAACAACCCCAACTCTCTCAGCCTTTCTTCACAGGGGAGGTGTTCCATCACTCTGATCATTCATGTGACCCTCCTCTGAACCTACTCCAACAGGCCCATGTCTTTCCTTCTCTGAGGACTCCAGAGCTGAGTGTGAAACAGAGGGTCAGAATCACTTCCATTAACCTGGTAGCCATTCTTCTTTTGATGCAGCCCAGGATATTGTTGGCTTTTGGAGCTTTGAGCACACATTGTTGTCTTATGTCCAGCTTTTCACTCACTAGTATCTCCAAGTGCTTCTCAGCAGGGCTTTTCTCAATCTCTTCATCCCTCAGTCTGTATTGATACTGTGGGTTTCCTTGACCCAGGAGCAGGACCTAGCATTTGACCTTGTTAAGACTTATGAGGTATCATGGAAAAGAATTAAGAGACATTTATCCCGTATTTTAAAAAATAGTAAGTATTAAAATACATTTTTTAAGCTGATTCAAAAGAATATATTTGAACTTAGTTTTTGGGCTGAAAACTAGATAATTAAAGCTCAGGCTATAGATTAAGTCTGTACTTACTGATTGTTGGACTTTTAGGATCTATGGAACAAAATGTACACTGAAGATGGAAGGCAGTGATTTATTTTTTCAGGAAATATATCACTTAGCTTTGTCATAAAGTTGATTAATTATTTTGTCTTAAAATGTGTATTTCTTTGACTCTAATTTCATATATATTAATGCACAGACCACTCTTCTTACTGAACTGATTTATTATCAAAGGAACTGGAATAAGTTTAGCCATGAGCAGGAACAGTGGGACAGCTGAAACAGTATGACAGTGCCCTAGAGGAGGCTGTAGATTCAGCAAAGTGGGTTTGGGTCATCTAGTTAAGTTCCAAACACAGCTACAGATCTTTCGAGATCAAGAGAGCTCTCCAAGGAACTTCAGCATATCTGCTGCTGCTGGGAAGGGTTAATTGAGGAGCATAGGACTCCAAGTTAGCTTTAGCAGAAGAAGGGCACGTGGCAACAGGCCAGAGACTGTAATGTGAACAGCATACACATGTTGAGCAACTCTGTTGATGGGCCACAGGTACAGTCCTCAGCACCCACTGGCGTCACTGCCTCAGCACATAAGAGACCTAACCCACATGGAACTCCTGAAAGCTGATGCAGCTCTGCAGACCCTGTGCAGTGGGGATTCCTGATTCTTCTCACTGATCTCAGGGCCAGGGATGATAGGCACCTCACATTCAGGGCATGAGCACTAGAGGGTCTGTGTCACCAAGTGAAGGAACTGTGGGAAGAGGTCAGTGGACTGTAAAGCTTCAGAGATGATAAGAAAAAGGTTTACTGGATGGATTTTCTCTGAGACACTTGCAGGACATAAGAGTCTGAGCCCCAGCTGCACTTAAGGAGGGGTAAGCAGGGCCCGTGCTTGAGTTCAGAAATGGTGACTCACAGGATGGCAAAGACTGGAGAACAGGTCCTATGAGGAGCGGCTGAGAGAGCTGGGGTTGTTTAGCCTGGAGAAGAGGAGACTGAGAGGAGACCTCATTACTCTCTACAAGTACCTGAAGGGAGGTTGTAGAGAGGAGGGAGCTGGACTCTTCTCCCAAGTGACAGTGGACAGGACAAGAGGGAATGGCCTCAATCTCCACCAGGGGACATTTAGGCTGGAGATTAGGAGGAAGTTTTTCACTCAGAAGGTCACTGGGCATTGAAATAGACTGCCCAGGGAGGTGGTTGATTCACCTTCCCTGGAGGTATTTAAGGCACGGGTGGATGAGGTCCTGAGGGAAATGGTTTAGTGTTTGATAGGAATGGTTGGACTCGATGATCCGATGGGTCTCTTCCAACCTGGTTGTTATATGATTTTATGATTCTATGATTCTATGACTAGGAGATCACAATTTCTGTCACCAGAAAGACTCCTGCTCCATCTGTAGGTCTGCAACTACAGAGTAAGGCCAGCCACTTATGATAAACTCTAGGAATGAATACGGGCTCCAGTATTGTTTAATGTCTCAGTTGATGACCTGACCTGAACTGTTGGACAGATTGCCCCCTCAGCATATTTATAGATGATAGAAAACTATGTAGGAGTGGTTGATATGCTGGACAGTTGTGCTGCCATTTACAGGGAACTCCACAGGCTGGTTCAAGAAAGAGAAATGCCAAGTCCTGAAGCCTAATCCTATGCACCAGTACAGACTGGGCCTGGAAAGTAGTTATGCAGAAAAGCCCTGAAGATCCCAGTGGACAAGTTCAGCATGAGCCAGCAATGTGCTCTGGCAGTAAAAGAGAATGAGAGCATCCTGGACTGTGTGAGTAATAACATCACCAAACTGCTGAAGGAGGTGATCCTTCCCCTCAGTGCAGGTGAGGCCACACTTGGAGTATTGTGTCCAGTTCTAGGTTCCCTAGTACAAGAGAAACAGTGACATATTGGAGTGAGTCCAGAAAAGGTTCATGAAGATGATTAAGTGACAAGGAATTTACACGAGGAGAAGTTGAGAAAGCTGCAACTATTGAGTCTGTAACAATATGTATAAATACCTGAGGGGGTGGGGAGGATTAGATAAGATGGAAGACAGAAGATAGTGGGAACAAACTAAAATACAGGAAATTCCATTTAACCATAAGAAAATCAATCTGCTCCATGAAGGTGATTAAACACTGGAACCCACTGAGCAGAGAAGTTGTGGTCTTTCCATGCTTGGACACAATCAAAACCTGGCTGATCATGATTCTGAGAAACTCATTCTAACTGATCTTTCTTTCCGTAGAGTGAAGAACTACATTTTCTCCAGAGGTGCCTTCCAACCTCAGCCACTCTCTGATTCTGTGAATTTATCAGAATTAACAGAACTAAAATATCTGATGTTCTACAAAAAGATCAAACCAAGAAGCCATGTCCCTTAATATTTCCTTGCTGTCTTTGCCGAAATTAAAATATGTGTGTTACTGCCCATCCAAAATGCTTAAGTTCTTGGAAAGAAATGGTGCATAGTATAGACTGAACTCTGACTTCACCTGTTAAAGAAATTTAGATAGTTGTATTGGGTGTACTTTGCGAAGCAAACAAACTTGGTTTGATTCAAAAAGATAGGTTGTAATTGAAATAATTTTCAGCTTTTTTCCTCCTTCTTGCTCATTTTTAAATGTTTGGAGTTATTAATTTCCCTTCTGATTTTAGTTGTTTCGAGTTCCAATTTTACAGGAATAGTTTTTACCCACAGCATATTCAAAACAACCAGAACTGGAGCATTTCAATCACTATTATTCGAGGTTCACCATTCCCTAGTGAGAATCTTTGAGAAATATAAATTAAAATTAGTTTCAGTGCATTGAATTAATTATTCCATTTATTGGTTATTATCTTGCTTTGTGGTTTTACGTGCCTCTGAACTGTAGATGGAATTAGAAAAGAAGAGAGAACCAACTAATTAATCTTGGACTTCTAAAAGAGACAAAAAGATTTGAAAGAGAGAAATAAAGTAAAGTAAAAATATGATAAAGCTAAAAAAAAGAAAAAAAACAAACAAAAAATTTCTAAGAGCATAAAGCTGTATGAAATACAAAGTTAATTGCTGTTTATGTACTGCAATTATTCTGCGTATGTGGACATATATATATATATGGATGTAAATTTAAAGTACTAGAGAAAATCATGTTTCTATTGCACTCAAGAGATTATGAATAAAATATTTAATTCAGAAGGTTGCAATTACGTTTGCTAAATTATTTCACTGACCTTTTTCCATACTTATGTTTTCCCATGGTGGATATATGGGTATTGCCAAAAAGAAGTAAAAAATCATTCATAATCATTCATTGGTCACAGAAGAAAAAGTTAGTTGTTCAGTAGTAGGAGCTATTCAAAACAAGCATCATGGTCAAAAATTTAGAACTAGTATAGCTTGTTACAATAAGTCTTAGTATTAAGAAAGATATGCCATGTGTCTAAAATGAAGTATGGCAAATGATATTCTAACAAAGATTTTTAATAATTGCTCTGTATAGAGTAGCACAAGACCCACAAGTTTGACACTTGACATAGCAACCTAAAAAGTCAGCCCCTCTTTGTCGAAAGGAACTGTCATATTGACACCACCAAACTACATCTTTAGTCTGTGTGTCACAGCTGTTAAACCTCAGCCTTATTTGGCCTAGGCTGAAGCAGGACATGAATTTTCTAATTCACATGTTGATGCACTTTGTGAATTTCGGAGCCCGAATCTCCACAGTCATAGACATTTTTTCCCATTTCACAGTGAGGACATTCTATGGAAAAAGACAGTTGTGTCTTAGACCATTCTCTGTACTGGTTCTGCTATAAGTTATATATATAAATCTGTACTTACCATCACTTGTAAAATATGTTCCATCCTATCAGAAGCAAGATGCCTATATTAACACCCTACCTAAAATACACAGTACATTATCAGCATTGTTTTTAATAAGGTATCTTTCCTTTTATTTACAAGCAGAATGGGGGGAAGGAGAGTTCACATTTACCTGTGGTTAAATTATATTGGTTTATATGAAAAAGAAAATGATGCCTCCAGGTATTTAAAGTCACAATGTTTTATGCAAAATACTGATAATTTCAATACTGTATATGCATATTACCTTAAATTATAGTGCATATGAAAGATTTTTCTAGCTGTGTACATTTCATGGTTTGAAGCTTTTTTATAGTCTTTCTGATTTTGCAGGAGATATGCTAATAAAATCTTCTGAAAGTACTATTTTTTTATTTAAACTAATTCAAAATTTTTTATTTATTTGATGAGGTCTAAGACTCAGCAGAAGTGTGATCTAGGAAGGTTCAGTGCTGAATTTATAAATGCATCTAGAATTGACTATATCCTAAAATATTCAATCCTTAACCCTCTGGAAAGTGGGTTGTTTAAGCACAAACAAATGAAGAAGTATCCAGAAGATCTGGCACTTTGGCTGCAGTAATTTAGTGGGATGAGATTTAATGGAGACCAAGATAATACTCAGTACAGATATAAAAAGGAAAGCTTCACTACTAACTCATAAAGGAAGAGATTTAGGAGCATGCAGAGGGTAATTGTAAATAAATCAAATGAACTCCCAGTAAAATGCATTCTGAAAAGTTCCACTCTGGAATTTATATGCATATGACTATATTGTAGAGCAGGAGAAATTATTCTTGAAGTTCTACTTTTCTATTCTCCTGTAGGCACATGCACTCAAAGAACTACTCATAATCACAAGTGTCAATCTTTAAAATTATTATATGTATCTATCTCCATTACAGGACTGGGCAGTTTCTAGTGCTAATTTCCACACAGTAGGGGAAAGTATATATATTAAAAAAAAAGTGTTTATAGAGTTTTCTTTTTCCAATATGACACTCAGGTCTACCAAAATATGTGTTTGTGTGTGTGTGTGTGTATATTTATATATATAAATATACACACACACACTTTTTTTTCCCCCCTTAACCTATGCAGATTAGTAACACTGTAGCTGATTTGTGAAAGACTGTGGTTAGAACTTTGAAGTAAATTCATATGTATCTTTTTCTTAATGCAAGTACATTAAAAGCATCAAAAGGACTATGAAAAACTGAAGTGAGGATCAGTTTGGATGTAAACATCTCTCTCTTGTGGTCTTCTATGTGAACCCCAAAAAATCAGTACAAGCAAGCAGTATTTCTTCTCACTACTCAAGAACAGCTTTTTTAAAAAATCAGAACAAATGAAAACATGCACATTCCATAAGTAGTGGCCAAATGAACAACAACAAAAACAACAAAGAAACAACCCAAAAGCTAAATGGGATGGATCATCATATTAATATATTTTCAAGCCAACCTCCTGCCCTAACGTGCTTTCTATCAGTAATGTATTTCCTATCTATTAGTTTTGATTGATCCAGCACTGGCCACTTCCGGAGAGACTTAAAAATGTAAACTACATTATTTCAAAATCTTCCATTCTTCCTGCAACTGAATCAATTTTCCTAAAATATTTCCATCTTTATGTGTCCTGTGGTGATCTCTAATATTTTTTTTAACTCAGTTCCTGGGATTAATTACTCTCTCCTATCCTACTTGTAGGGATTTCTACAGTCTTCTCTTCAGATTTCTGCCTATAGGTTTATCTTGCAGTTCAGTAGGAAAAATTTAGTCCCTTTCCTGGTTCCTCCAATAATTTACTATTTTTTAACAGGCAACTTACAGAATAATTCACAGAATCACAGAATCACAGAACAACCAGGTTGGAAGGGACCCATCGGATCTTCTAGTCCAACCATTCCTATCTAACACTAAACCAAGTCCCTCAAGACCTCATCCACCCGTGTCTTAAACGCCTCCAGGGAAGGTGACTCAACCACCTCCCTGGGCAGCCTATTCCAATGCCCAATGACCCTCTGCGTGAAAAACTTCCTATTCAGCTGCTCTGATTTACATGCCTGTTTGAGAATGTAATGAAATTCAGTCTGTGAATGTCTTCTTTTTGAAAACAATCCAGGATAACTGTTTCAGACTTGGACAACTGAAGCTAGGTGAAACTAATCGCACTCCATGTAACTTAGCTTTTAGTTCATTGCATAGTAGATGTGTTATCCAAAAGTCAGCTGTTAAACTATGCACGGAGGAAGATTTTGTTGATACTTCTGCTTCTTCACACTTTGCCAACTGCCAATCAAGTTTTTCCCTCTCTCATTTTTTTAATCTAACATTTTAGTCAGATTAAACATATTTGCACCTCTTAACGCTTTCATGCATTCCTTTTCACATTTATCATCATGGTTTATGGATCATGAAAAACCCTTGGAGATAAATGTGTTATCTCTTGTTATTTTGTAATGATCTATAGTGAATCATAGTTTGAAACTTTGCCATTGTTGAACAGTTATTATGCCTGAGGAAATCTGGAATGAAATAATTAAAAAAATCCAACAACCTGAAACCGCACAAAGATAAGTGAATAAGATTGTTATTTAAGTAGGTATATGCTACAGCCAGGGCTATATGTCTGAAGTATACACACTGTAAATGTAATGGCGTAATAAGTTGCCTTTAAAAAAACCCAAGAGGCTGGACAAATTATTGCACAGGGCAAGACATCATACTGGTAAAAAGGAACTGTTTCTAGAACAGGTGGACTAATCTGTTGTATTTTGACCACTATGAAACCCCCTCACAGCTAAACATGGATCTCTTGCTAGAGTGAGGGACAAGAATTCTCCTGAATACTTCTCTTGTAGAGGATTTCTGCACAGACGTGCAACTGCCATTATCATGCTGCTGGACTCTTCTGGGGAATTTTAGCTCTGACAAAGAGAAGGTCACCTCTCATGTTGCCTAGATCTCTAGCAGTCATCCAGGGCTGCTTGTAACTTATGACCAGTTCTCTGCTATTTCCATGCAAATTTACTAATCCAAGCTATGCTTAATATTGCATGCATCTATTTGTGACATGTGTCTACTACATTCATTGAAAACATGAGAATCAGATTCAACAAATGGCTGGATGTCTGCTGGAGGAATGTTTTGCAATGTGGGACCAGAATCTGGCACACTATGGGCCAATAAGTAGATCCAACTGGTGAACCTGAACCTTGAAACTGTTTAAAGTTCAGATCTTTCCCTGACTCTTTCTTAGGACGCTACAACCAGCTCCGTTGAAGACAGACCTTCTGTAAGAGGGGCTTACTCTGTGTTGAGTTGATGGAAGCCATTTATATATGCCACATGGAATCAAAGCCCAGGTTTGGTTCCTGACACTCTCTGTTAGGTATTTATAGACATAAATCTGCCACTCCAAATGTGACTGTGTCCCTCTGCATAGCAATCTGTTCTGACAAGGGTAAAGCAAACAGAATGAAAAAGCTAAGGAACATTTCAGTCCTGCATTTGAAGTAAAGCAGGGTCTTCTTGTCTTCTTGCTATCAGTTTTCTCAAAAAGGAAGTAAGGTGTCTTTGCAAACCACAGTTTAATGGATGGGCAGACTGGTCACAGGTTGACAGAGGAACTGGCAGAACTGCAGCTGGCAGATATAAGCAGGATTTAGCAGGATTGAAGAGAGGTATCAGGCAGAAGAACATGTACAGGATAGTAGTTTCTGAAGCAAAAGAGAGTAACAGAGTATGATAATCACAAGAACTATCAAAACACTATGTATAATTGCCATAGTAACTCAGTTTTGAGAATAACAATTTTTTAATGTGGCAACTATGTCTTACAGGGACAAGAACCATAGTGCCCCTGACCTGGCTTAAATGTCTCAGATACCGACAGGGACCTTCAAGTGCATTGATGATCTTTGAGGTCCTTTCCAACTCAAACCATTGTATGATGAACTCTAGCTTTAAAATTAGCTAAGACAAATGCTGTCCTGAGTAAAATACTCTTCAGCCAAAATACTGCAAAGGTGAGATTTGGTAAATTTAATCTAAAGTAGCTGAGGCTAAAGGAAGCCTTACCTAGGTTGAATTAGCAACATACCAGAGGAAAAGATAAAAATAAAACAACTATCAATATAAGAATAGGGCCGCAGAATCTAGTATTGAGCAGTAGACAGATACCTGTTGAAAAGCTGACAATTTTTCCATTAAAAACAGTAGATGTTATCTTTGCATCTGGCAATGTGCATTACATTTATTTTGACAGAAGCTGAGATATTGAAAGCATGCATGAGATGATAAAATAAAATCTGACAAGATGAGCTGTTGAAAGGGAAACTCATTAAACAAAATGAAATCCATCATACTTAATAAACAAGGTTCAGAGACAACCTAGGAATGTGTACATAAATAGGTTACATTTCTAAGGAGTAAATCCATAGTTGACCATACAAGAAGAAAATTCGAGTATTACTAACACTACCAAAACAGTTTATTTCAATGTGTGTGGGTAAGTTTAGGGTATATTCTTGTCATGTGGAATGATACAGTCAGGGCAAGAGACAAAAAGTAGGATGATGAGTGCACGGTAAAATTCATTACATATGAGATGAATGGTTTCCTTTCCTTTTAGTAGTGCACTGGAGGGTAACTGCAAGCAAGCAGGCTTTACTCACTTCTAACTGGGCAGAAGAGAGTTTATTTCTTTACTGTCTTCTAGGAGCACTATGCAATTTAGCTAATGCATTTTATTTTCCTTTATTTTTTTGTAAAGTCTTTAACTTTGTACTCCTATGTGTACCCCTGGGAAAGAACTTTTCCAGCAACACCTCAGAGAAGAAGTGTATCAAGGTTGTGAACCTCTACAGGAAGTAATTATTTGCAGGAGTTAATTATGGAGGAAAGGCTACCTTCAGTGGTCTTAACTAACAACTAGTTGATAATACTGGCTGACAATTAAAGATACTCCTTCCAAAGTGCTCTCTCACAATTTTATTTTTTTCAATGCTATTATATAATTCCCTTAAAACCATATGAAAATCTACTTTTAAGTATGTAAGCAAGTGAATTCCCAGAAGTTATTGGAAATGACTATCTGAGGAAAGAAGCAGCCCTCAAAAGAAGAGAACTCTTACTAATTTCTAGGATAAGGGATTAATCCATTTCACTAGGAAAAAAGCTTGATTTTTTCAATAGTAGCCTAAAACATTAGTTTAGATAGAAATTCTTATTTGGTTGCAAAAATAAACAAAAAAGAAATAAGTATAGTCAGTATTTACAGTGACTGATATTTAATAAATAATATTTTCAAGAGGAAGTGGTGTTGAATATAAACAAACTTCAAAAATAAATTTAAATAGTCGTACACTATTTGATTTCTCATTCATATATGCAAATAGTCAGTAACAGCACTTGCATGTGGAGCTATTCATTGCCCAAGATGAGAAAGAGGTACAAGATGGGGGTCATGCAAAATGGGCTATATTCATCAAATGAAATCCTAGAATCTTATGTCAGGGTCCACTGAGCTGGTAAATCCTCCAAGTGAATTTGAATTTGTGACTCCTGTGATTATCCAAAATCCTTTATGGTCTGTTATGTCAACAATACACAGATTAAGAGACATTACTGGCATACAGTGACATGGAGGAATTTAACCTTTTCAAAGGTGTATATTCTTTCAAATATATAAAAGATTGCCACAGTCTTATTATGTGATTAATTCAAAATAGATAAAAAATGCTCTTAAAAATATTAGAATAACCTTCTCTAAAATAATAGGTCACATCATCACAGCAACATGTAGTGATCTTGACTGCTCAAGATTACTGTAACAGTGCTTTTTTTTTGGAAAGGATTCTAAATGGAAAAAAAATTACAACATTTATCGCAGGCAAAAAAGTCAGAATTTAGACCAGAACTATCTACTAAGCTCTCTCCTAGATATAATATTCAATCAGCAGCTATTTAATCTGTGTTGGTTACATACATTTATTTTTGTTATGGACACTACTGTAGCATGAAATTGGAGAAGGTTTTCCTTACAGCTGAAATGGATTACCATACTTCTGTAATGAAAAACGAAGTTTCTGCTAGCCAGAAGCTTCTTCTTTTCTATTATTATTCTGTCCACTTAGGAACAGAGTAACACCGTGTTTCTTTGATGTGTTTGTGCTTTTGGTGTTTTCTCTTGTAGGGTTTGGAGTTAAGTGCAGGGTATAAATACAAGCATTGAATGCCAGCTTCATATATTTTTAGGTTATTTTAGGCCTAGACTTTTCCTGTCAGCATGTATCATATGAGAAATCATGAGACTTTGTAGCCAGGTAAAGTCTAGAGAGTAGTTATGGTATCAAAAGAGGTTTCTTGCATTTCATTACTCCTCAAGGGAGAGAAGGATGCTGGGGACAGGTTTGTCTAGCTGCTCTGTGAGAATTTTACAGAGTATTGCAATAGTCTCCTCTGAGCCTGAAATCTGAATTTCTGCTTGGTCCTCACAGAAAGGAGCAGATCATTTCATCCATGAACTTGATGGTAATATCAATGTGCCAGCATTCTTCCACCTTCTCACATGATCACAGAATCACAGAACAACCAGGTTGAAAGGGACCCATCGGATCTTCTAGTCCAACCATTCCTATCTAACACTAAACCAAGTCCCTCAAGACCTCATCTACCCGTGCCTTAAACACCTCCAGGGAAGGGGAATCAACCACCTCCCTGGGCAGCCTATTCCAATGCCCAATGACCCTCTGAGTGAAAAACCTCCTCCTAATCTCCAGCCTAAATCTCCCCTGGCAGAGCTTGAGGCCATTCCCTCTTGTCCTGTCCCCTGTCACTTGGGAGAAGAGGCCAGCTCCCTCCTCTCTACAACCTCCTTTCAGGTACTTGTAGAGAGTAATGAGGTCTCCTCTCAGCCTCCTCTTCTCCAGGCTAAACAACCCCAGCTCTCTCAACCGCTCCTCATAGGGTCTGTTCTCCAGCCCCTTCACCAGTCTCGTTGCTCTTCTCTGGACTCACTCCAGAGCCTCAACATCCTTCTTGTGGTAAGGGGCCCACAACTGGACACAATATTCAAGGAGCGGCCTCACCAGTGCTGAATACAGAGGGAGAATCACCTCCCTGGACCTGCTGGTCACACCGTTTCTGATACAAGCCAGGATGTCATTGGCCTTCTTGGCCACCTGGGCACACTGCTGGCTTATGTTCAGTCGGCTGTTGACCAACACCCCCAGGTCCCTCTCCTCCTGGCAGTTTTCCAACCAGGCTTCTCCCAGTCTGTAGTTCTGCATAGGGTTTTTGTGCCCCAAGTGCAGGACCCGGCATTTGGCCGTGTTAAACCTCATGCCGTTGGACACTGCCCAGCGGTCCAGCCTGTTTAGGTCCCTTTGCAAAACCTCCCTACCCTCCAGCAGATCAACACTTGCACACAGCTTTGTGTCATCTGCAAACTTGCTAAGGGTACCCTCAATGCCCTCATCCAAGTCATTGATGAAGACATTGAACAGGACTGGACCTAGCACTGAGCCCTGGGGGACACCACTTGTCACTGGCCTCCAGCTGGATTTAACACCATTTACCACCACTCTCTGGGCCCGGCCATCCAGCCAGTTTTCTACCCAGGAGAGTGTGTGTCTGTCCAGGCCAGAGGCTGACAGTTTCCGTAGCAGAATGCTGTGAGAAACTGTGTCAAAGGCTTTACTGAAGTCCAGAAAGACCACATCCACAGCCTTTCCTTCATCCAGCAGCCGAGTGACTTTGTCATAGAAGGCGATCAGGTTGGTTTGGCAGGACCTACCTCTGGTAAACCCATGTTGACTGGGCCTGATCACCCGCTTCTCTTGTAAGTGCTTCATGATAGCACTCAAGATCACCTGTTCCATGACTTTCCCTGGCACTGAGGTCAGACTGACTGGCCTGTAGTTCCCTGGATCCTCCCTGCTACCCTTCTTGTAAATGGGAACTACATCAGCCAGTCTCCAGTCCAGAGGTACCTCCCCAGTCTTCCAGGACTGCTGGAAGATGATGGAAAGGGGTTTGGCCAATACATCCGCCAGCTCCCTCAATACCCTAGGATGTATCCCATCTGGCCCCATGGACTTGTGGGTGTCCAGCTGGCCAAGCAGGGCTCTGACCATCTCCTCTTGGACTATGGGAGCCTCACATTGCTCCTCTGTTTCCCGGGTATCTACACAGAGGGAACAGCTTTCTTTACAATTAAAGACTGAGGCAAAGAAGGCATTAAGTACCTCAGCCTTCTCCTCGTCCCCTGTCACTGCTGTTCCCTCTGAGTCCAAAAGGGACTGTATGGTCTCCCTTGTCCTCCTTTTACTGTTAATATACCTATAAAAAGATTTTTTTATTGTCTTTTGCTGACTTAGCTAATCTGACCTCTAGCTCGGCCTTAGCCCCTCTGATTTTTTCCCTACATAGCCTCGCTTCCCTCCTGTAGTCCCCCCAAGAGGTCTGTCCCCCCTTCCAGAGCCTATAAATCTTCCTTTATTTCCTAATTTGACTCAAGATTTCCCTACTTAACCAAGCTGGTTTTTTCCCCTGCCGGCCTTTTTTCTAGAACACGGGGATGGCTTTCTCCTGAGCTGCCAGGATCTCCTTTTTGAGGAACTCCCAGCCCTCATGGGCTCCCTTGCCCTCAAGTGCTGTCTCCCAGGAGACTTTGCCAACCAGCCTTCTAAACAGTTCAAAGTCTGCCCTCTGAAAATTTAGTGCAATGATGGGTGGAGTAGGTTACTGATGATGTAATGGTTTCATTATGCATCATTATTTAGGTTCTTTGAGGATTATGCAAAAGAGGAAATCAGATAAACATAAACTAATTAGGAGAGTCAGGAGTAAGCAATGTTTGCATTATAACACAGTTTACTAAGTCCTGGTATATTGCACTGAAGCCTGGCTAGACCTAAAGTACTGCTCAGGATCAGACTGTACCATACCTCAGTTACCAACATTTTTACAGTGTTATGGTGAATTCCTAATGCTAGAATCCCTGGAACTTTTTGATAACACAATAACGTTTTCTTTTTTTGAGCAGTATTGTTTAAAATTGCTTGTGTTCTGGAGAAAAATCTAATAAATAAATTGACAGTCTCAAAAGAACAGAAGGCAATTTTACAGTTCTAAATGTTTATCTGTTTCTTTGTTATGTTTTTGAACAATCCAAAAGACATGAAACCGACTAATTATTTCAGTAAAATCAGGACTGATGCTTGTGGATTCCATATGTCATTGATGGAGAAAAGAAACAAGTTTTATAAAGTTCAAGGAGGTCACCACCTTTCTATGCCAGAAACCTCATGCAAAAACCGCATTTCACTTGGTTTTTAGGGTTTTTTCTTCATCAGTCACTACTGTACAGCACTTTGTTTCATTTCTGAATTTCATCTCTCCCAGATGGTTGTTAATTGATAGAAGATAGCTTTCACATTTACCATTAGAGCTGAAATAACAGTCTGAAATTCAAGATTAAAACCTACATATTAGATAGATATATCCAAAAGGTTATACAGTGGAATCATAATTTTTCAGAAGATAAATAGTTGAATCAGGATGAAATGGGGCCAAAGCATGTGGTAGACTAAGCAATAAAGTAACATATATATATATATATATTTATATGCATATATTTATAAAATACATATTACATTATATATAAAACCTATATTATAAAAAAAAAAATCACAACCCACAGTCCTGTGTTTTAACTATGGTGGTGCATAATACTACACACTTTTGCTCTCTCTGGTGTGCTGTAATCTCCACACACACAAGTTCAAACAATTTTATATTAAATACTTGTACTCACTTCCACAACCTTCATGTTCTAAACAAGTGCAGGGTGTGGGAGAGAGACAGCTTCCTAAGATATGCTCTGCCTACTTTACTTATAATTAATTTGTATACTGAAATTAACTACAAGGGAAATATATGGTGGTGGGGAGATGGGAGGGAGTTTTTACCACTCTGTTTATGTAGTTTATTTCATACCTGGTCTCATAAGAAACACAGAGCTCATTTCATCAAGGAGAGCAACTATAGAGTCTCATTTCTGCATATGTCAGTGTAATTAACAATGCATTTTTCAGCAACAACTGAGCAGAATTTTACCATAGTTTCTTTATACTGACAAGAATTCCTCCCCAGCTCTGACACTGTTCTAAAAAAAATGACTGTGACATTTCAGGACTCCTCATCTCTTTATGGATAATACCTACATAATACATCTTAATTTAACATTGATTATTAGTGCTAATATTACAGTACCTGCTGAATTTGAATAAGCTTTTGATTATGACAGGTATTAGACCTCTGCATCACCTTATGGTATAATATATAACTGAACACTGCCTCCAGGTTTTCCTAGTTAATAAAATCCAGTTGAAATCCCTCCCTCGTTTAACAATAAATCCTGCCTATATCATAAAGCTGAGTAATATTTGATAGGCAGAAAAGTTGAAGAGGCAATAGCTGTACAGGAGAAGCAGTGCCTGCAGTGCAGGCAGGCAGACAGGATCCCTCCTGCCCCAGGATGCAGGCAGACTGCCGATGAGGCAGTGCGTGTCTGGGAAACCAATGTTTTGGAGAAGAAACTTGTGATTGGCCAAACATCTTCTAAGCTTTTATGTCACCTGCAGAGAGTACGTGACAGCTTTATTAACGCTAAGCATCTTGAGCCTGATTCACTGCTACATTACTGCAGCTTTGTGCTGAGGTAGCCCCATGTGACAGTAAATCAACAATCGGCAGAAGCATGTCCCACTCCCAAATGGCCCAGAGTGTGGGGACTTGTACCCTGAACCTTTTAGGGGTTCTTTATGGCTGAACATGTCTAGCAGTGAATTTTGAGTAAACATCATCTCTGCTGGGGCTGACTTCCTGATGGTAAGCTGAAATGTGACCCTTAGTTTTGAATCTGAATACAATTATATAGCTTCCCTCCTAGTAGGTTAAATAATATTTCTGCTAAATATTTCTTTTTGAGAGGGACTATATGACTCGATTTTAAGCTTTTTTTCCTGATAAAAGCCATCAGAATTTTTATGAGTGAAAATCTTACTAACTAACTAGGTTCTAGAGCAATCTACGGGTTTTATCATTAGCATTTATTTTGCACATGCACAACTTTATACAGGCACATACAAAGAAGACTGCATGCAAATTCTTTTTGCATTTGATGACTTCTTTGGACAGAAAGAAAATATCGTACATAAACAGTATCTGTGTGCTTAACTTAAGAATTTGTCCCTGCTTTAACTCAAGCTCTTAACCATGAAAATATTTTGCAAATGAAAAGAGAAGAATGTAGCCAAATCTGTTCAAAACCACTGGTTTTCTTTTTTTTTTTTTAATTTTCTTTAAAAGGCATTCACAATTTAACCCTTGGCATGCCTGACATCTTTAATTTATGTCCAAGATCAAAATAATCACAATCACTAGAAACAAAAAAATAAAACAAAAAAAGTCCAACAGCAACAACAAAAGCTACACAGAATCATAGAGTAGTTTAGGCTGGAAAAGTCCTTAAAAATCATCTAGTACCAATCCCCCTGCCATGGGCAGGGACACCTTCCACTGGAGCAGGTTGCTTAAAGACTTACCCAGCCTGGTCCAGATCACCTCCAAGGATGGAACATCCACTACATCTCTGGGAGAGCTGTTCCAGTGTCTCTTTCCTTCACAGTAGGAAATTTCTTCCTAATATCTGATCTAAATCTACCCTCTTTCAGCTTAAAACCATTACCACACATCCTATCTCTACACTCCTTGATAAAGAGCGCCTCCCTACCTTTCCTGTAGGCCCTCTTTAAGTACCAGAAGGCTGCTATAAGGTCTTCCCAGAGCCCTCTTTTCTCTAGGCTAAACAAGTCCAACCCTTCCAGCCTGTAACCTGTATGGCAGGTGCTCCAGCCCTCTGCTAATATTTGTGGCCCTCCTCTGGACTCAATCCAAAAGATCTTTCCTGTGTTGAGGATTCCAGAACTGAATGCAACGCTCCAGGTGACAGTCTCACAAGAACAGAGTAGAGGGGAAAAATCACCCCCCTCAGTCCCCATTCCCCACAAAAGCCTGTAACTGGGTGGACACCCACCATCTTCTGGACCCATAGGACAGAGAAACAAGCATCGCAACATGTGGAGTCCTTCAGGTGGTGACAACATCTCAGTTTTCCTGTCTCTTCTTTGAAATATTTCTCTCTTTTCTCCTTTTCTTTCTTTTTTTCACATTCTCTTTTCCCCTTTATGCCTTACAACACATACGGCTGCAGCACACTGAAGCTGGTAGTTTTGGTTTTGGCAGCATTAGGGCTCCCTATGTTGTTTTCTCAGTTTGGTTAAGCAGATTGTTACAATACCGGCAATCGTTGCTAAGGGACATAGTTTTCCATTATTCTTGTTGGTGCTCTGTTGTGTACAGGTTATTTGAACGTCTGAATCCAGAGTTCTCAGACCATGCACCTTGTTTAGTAAATATATTGTTTACACCCTCTTCCTGAGTGATTTCTGTCACTCTGGCACTGTGCTGGGATAAAGAATTCACTTTTTAAAGCTATACTTGACAAGCTGCTGCTCATACTTCTTTTGATGCAGACCAAGATATGGTCGGCTTTCTGGGCTGCAAGCACACATCGCTGGTTCATGTTGAGTTCCATACCCAGCAGCACCCCAAGTCCTTCTTTTCAGAGCTACTTTCAATCTATTCTCTGGTCAGCCACTTTTTGTGCTTGGGATTGCCCCAGTCCAGGTTCAGGATCTTGCACTTAGCCTTATTGAACTACATGGATGCAGTAGAATCTCTTTCAGCTAGGATACAGTTGATGCACACATTTGATGAACACTTATGACCACCTTTCTTGGCATACAAGCAGCCCAAAGCCTTCAATTCTTAGCAAATACAAAAAAAAGTTACATTTTATTTAACAAAACTTGTCATTATCTTACAGTAATTTACCTCAAACTGGAGGTTTACAGATTCTTCTATACTTTTCCTCCCGTAGCTTGAAAAAAAACCATTCAGAATGAATGAATTCAGAATAAGAGAAATATAGAGAAATTCTTAAGAACCCAGGTGCTTAAAATGACAACCAACAGAATATTTGTCCGTTTCTTTCATTAAGATTGCTGAGAGGACTACTACCTGTTGATGGTGAATTTTTACTTTATATTCTTAACTACAGAGGCACAATAAGCAGCTGAAAAAAAGAGAGTTTTAGTGAAATTCAGTGTCAAACAGGTGCTGGAGGTGCCATGCAAAAGTTCAAGTTCAACATAAAGTATATACTACTTCATACAAATATATTTGCTTCAGCATATCACTCCCAAACATTCTTATTTTACACTGGCTTTCCCCATAGACTTTCACTCTCTCTATACGTGTTATTGTTGATACTTTCATATAAAATATGTGTCAATCTTGTCTTGATTTTCCATGTGAAATTCTCACGAAATTGGTCAGATTTCTCCCCATGGATCAAGGGAATCACATTAGTCTAAGTTTATAAAGGCTCTCTGAAGGTTGCTACTTTGCTGATAGAATTTGATTATATACAACTGTCATTCTTTCACTCAAAAAGGAAGAAGAAACAAATGCACATCATAAGGTATTCTTTATCACACAGCACTGTGCATTTTGTCATATATATTTATACCAGCAAATATAAATCATGCAATTCAGTTATAACACCAGCAAACCAGTAAATAATTGCTTTCCTCTTTGTTCTTGCTACATTATGTGTTATCTGTCATGTAACTGCTACTCAAATAATGACAAAGCAAAGACTGGAATTAAACATCTTTTATTGTCTTTACATAATCCTATTTTCCAGTCATTTTTAGCTTTTCCAGATGCAACTCACTCAATTTTTATGTTTTGCAGCACAGTAATTTGACATTCATTCACAATTAAATGTCAAATGTACTTCATGTACCTGCTGTATAATTATACAGTTCTCCTAGGTACTGAAAGAGACTGCATAGTAGTGTGAGTAGAAGTTTGCTAAAAATAACATATTTAGAGCTCCTAAACTTTTCTAGATTCCCTCGACAGTAATAGACCTTTCAAGAATATTATCACTGAAGACTTACTATAACTTCTTTTTTCACAAGTTATTTTTATAAGATACCAAGAGGAACACAGTTTTTACAGACCTGGACATGAAGTACCCAGAGGACTCCTGAATTACAGTAAGTTAACCACAGTTGACACTGAAATGTCAGATGCAGTACTTCTTCCAGCACAAACATAGAATTTATGTTACGGAATCTGCCATGAAAATTTTACTGGAGGATTCACCTACTCAGGAGATTCCCAGGTTACTCATTCTACAAACCACAACGACTGTGGTCATGATATTCAACCCGTGAGATATTACTTCCATGAAGTTCTACCTTGGTGGTTACTAATGTCAGTGTTTCTTCTTCAGCAAGAGAAAATATTTCAACTTGCTCACCTACTGTGATTGAAAGCAACCTATATTCTCCTCATAGTTTGTTCATGCTCCAAAATTTCACTTTGTGCTCCATGATGAAATAAAGTGTACAAAATGTCTGCTTTCAAGAGTTGTACACTAGTTATATTTTCTGTAGACAAATATCTACATATTTTTGCAAGTGAAATGTATTTTATAGACAAAAATTTAGTTATTGTTGTGCTAGTGAGATTTTTGACCTGAAAAATAGATGTTATGGAATTTGGGTAAGAACACTCTGACATTTGGAGGCAGGAGTGAAGATAATAATTTAACTTTAGACTTTTAAGGAACTGTACATTAAATCTGAAATACATAATTAACCCATGGTTATAAACACTGCTAGAAGCCATTTTTTATCTCTAAAGCTTTCCTTGTCATAGAATTAATAAGCAGATCCAAAAGGACATCAGCATTTTCCCACCCATATTATATCTACACTTTGTTTCATATTGAAATAACACTTTGGTATACAGAAATCAAAATATAAGGTAAAGAGGAATAGGCAGGCAACACAAAGATGTTTGACTTTCACAGATTATTAGCAATTAAAAATAAAATAAATGTATTACAGTGAATTGAGATTCTGTAGGAAAAAAAAAGTCTTATCCTCATATATAATTTAGCTTTGTAATGAATTCTTAACAGACCTGTAAATTGGAAAATCAACATCTGTTCAGTGATAGCAGGTGAAGGACATGCTGGCTGGCACCCAATTTCTATCAGGCTTAACATGAAAAAAAAGAATATTTTACCTCTTTGCCTGTTACTGCAAACATGTCCTGTGGAGAGAAACTGTCTTTTTCCCCCCTAAGCATTATTATATACATCCTTTTCAAACATAGCTCCCTGTAGATTTTTTCATTTGATATGATCACTATGTCAATTAAGCTGTATAATGAAGAAATATATGAGAATATAAAAAGTCAGCCCCTGTCTTCTTCCATGATTGCCAAAATACACAAAAGGACAGTGTAAAGTACTCTCTGGTCCTTCATAGATATTTTTACAGAAATTATCTGCTAGTTGAAGGTACTAGTTGTGAATAGACTTTACATCCCTTTAGTAAGGTGGCCTTCTGACTCGTAGGTAGTATTGATATTGCTATAGACACAAGTCAGCAAAACACATACACTGTGTAGAAGAAGCTAATATACTGTGAGCATTAAAGAGCAAATTGCCATCCACTCAGCAGATCTGTGAGAATTCCTCCCAGTGGTGTGCATGGAGTGACACTTGTTAACAATCACAATTTAGTCCTGTTTGATCATTAGCAGAAGTAAGAAAGAATGTTTTCTCGTCCACACATCAAGTTACTTCAATTTTTTAGTCGAAAGACTTTGGTAATCAGCCACAAAACAGTCTCCATTTAAACTTCCACAATACAGCTTTTGCATGGGTATTAAAGTTTCTAGAGCAGCCTATGCAGACAAGAGTGTTTCCTTACATGAGGTAGCCTCTCACATGGAAGAATTCCTTTTCTAATGTTGCATAGTTGATTTCCACTAAGACATAATAAATTTCAACCTGATCCTTTCTTGCCTTTCTTGACCTATTATTTCCCTTCTTTAGATTTAGAAGTTAAACCACTGCAGGACTGAGCATGTGGGTTATAGCCTCACAAGCAATTACAGTGTGGGTGGTGAATTACTGCAGCAATAATATTCCGGTCAGTTGTTTTCTGTTCCAGCTTATGAACTTCAGTAGAGCATCTGGCCTGTGTCTGTGAAAAGTTCTCATATTTAACTTTTGGACAGAGCTCATCACCTAGTTATTCAGTGAAATGCAAATCATAAATCTCCCTGTTTAACAACAAAGATTTGGTTGGGTGACTCTTAGATAGTAACATCTGCTTACACAGCAAATGAGATCCGCATTCCAATAAAGAGTCTTGTTCTGGGTATCTTAGGGTATCTAATGTCATAAAACTCACAAATGGAATAAATTCTATGTTTCAAAAATAGCTTATGTAGATGTCGGACTGGTCATCCCTTAATGGTTATTTATATCACATGATCTACAAAATATATGCATTTTTATTCATTATCTATTTTTCTGTCTATTGTTTTTATGTTAAATCACAAAATACTATTTCTGAACTCTAGATTTGATTTTCAATTATGTTTACTCTTCCTTAAGGACTATTCACCACTAAAGGCTGTCAGCTATCAACCTATATAAAGCAATTCTAAGGGGAGAAGTCATATCACTAGTGCAAATATGAGTGATAATAACTACAAAACATACATTACAGCATGAAGCAATTCAAAAGGGGTAGCTTTCCCCTGGAAAATTATGATAAAAATTATAGCCCTCTTTCTTTTTTTTGTATTAATTTTCAACAAAACTCACAAAATAAAATATAAATTTTCTTGATCAGTGCTACTACATGTCAGGGGAATTGTATTTCACATCATTCTCATCTTAACATGTCTTATGATCTCACCAGTTAGACTAAAACTTCCATGATGCATGTTTTAGCCAGATTAAGATAACACCTTGCAATAAAAGTTTCCTGGAAAATAAACTACTGGAGAGTATGGTTTCATAGAATAGTATAACAAGGTAACGGCTCAGGGCTCAGGACTCAAATTTCTGTGATCCACTTCTACAGTCACTTTAGAATAGAAATATTTTAAGCCAAACTGGTTTAGATATTGAGAAAAAACATCTGAAATTTGCACAAAAGCAGACAGATTGAAAGTTAGATGAGAACAAAATTCTTATCAAAATTAATTTCAACTGAATTTTTAACAGTTATGTTAGAAAGGGCTGCCTGAAACTTAATTTTGTTAAAGACAGAGGCAAAGTAACCAGCACTACTTACAATAATCCACACAAATAAATAAATAAAGATTATAGACTGCTCTGTATAAAAACATTATAATAAAAATATACTAAGATATTATTTGCTGTTCTGTACTTCAAGTTACTTGCACTTGATAATGTTTCTCTGATTAAAATTTAACATTACTACATGAGTGAATCCAATGGTATGGGTAAGATAAAAAAATACCTATTGTTTTTCAGACTATCTTCTTTTTATATAAAAAAAGAGACTTGCAAGTGTTATCAAGACTTGGAACTCTAAGCAACAGATAAACCTGTCAACTGATAAACTGTAAATGAAGGTAGCTATGAACGTTTGCGGTTGTAACTGACAAATGCAGCCAGCATTAGTTCATTGGTATGTTCATTGATGATAATATTCTTTTCCTTCCATACCATTCAAGAGCGTGATAACAAAATGAGGTGCCTCTCTTCTTGCTAGGATTTCTTTATCACCCGATTGTCAATATTGTAACTAGTTTTCTTAGCCAGCATTCATTATTTAGTGATGGCTGTAGTCTCAAATCCATTGTGTTATTCTTATGTGCGTAAAGCAGCCACTAGATAGGTTCAGCTTACCAGGGGTATCCTGAAGCAAAATCGTCCATTCTAAAGTAACGAAGAGTTACAGAGTATCCAACAGTTGTTCCATCTTGGGAAGTAATTCAACACAGGTGTTAATGGAAATTCTAGTTTATAAAACTCCAACTTCATACTCTTGAACTTATAAAGGTCATCATCAAGATTTTACAAAGACAAGCTAATTAGCAAAAAACTTCAGAAATATTGCATGATAAAAATAATTTGACCTTATACCTAGATTTTAGACAAGATTGAATTAACTTACATGACACAATTGGAGAATGTGAAGTTTTCTAAGCTAGCTTTCAGCGTATACCTAGTTGGTTAACACTGAAAAGTATTCTGAACTGTTATCTGGAAGCTAAAAACTCTGTTTCATCTAAATTTTAATAAGATTTGATAAAATCCATTGCATCGGAAGATCTGAGTATAGTTCAGAAGAACTGAAATATTAAAAATGTTTAATAATGAAACCTACTCAACCCAAAAAACCCAACATAAAAATGAACTGAAGATATCATAAATTTAACCACATAAGTTCCAATATAGGTTGTGAGAAACCTTTAGGGGTCATTGAGTCTAAGTCCTGCTCATAGCAAGGACAAATTCATTTAAAGTAATTACTTGCTCACAGATCAGTTAAGTTTTAAACATTTCCAAAGAGCAGATTCCATAACCTCTCTGGGCAATCTCTTCAGTGGTTAATTGCCCTCTCCTATGACTTATTAATTTGCCTTGTTGCACCTTGTGTCAGCCACCTTTTAAGCTTTTGTTATGTGTATCTGTCGAAAGTCCCTATGTCCACCGTTAAGCAGTTGTTCATGGCAACGAGATTTCCCTTAGCCCTTTCTTCTTAAGGATTAACAAATCCGGCACTCTCAGACTCCTGTGCCATTCATTGTGGTAAATCTCCCTTGGACTCAGTCTAATTTGCAGCATTTATCTGTAGGCTGACTTGACTCGAACACCCTTACGCTCTATGTCAAAAAAAGCTATTGTATGCATGTGCTAGCAATTCTTTTAAAATTATTGTCCATACAAATATTAGTGGGTGGATTCTAATCCATCTAACTCAGTGGTCTAATTTATACTTGAAGCACCCTTCGTAAAAAAAGTACCAATGTTCCTTTTGTATTCAGCTGAAAGCAGCAACTTTCCTTAAAACCAAGTCTGAGAAGCTCAAGGTCCATTTAACAATGTATGGGAGCTATTTTCTGTCATTTATTTATCTTTTACCTATACAGCATGCCACACTTGTACCTTTTATCATTAGTCATTAGTATGTTCATCCATTGTCTTTTAATATATTACCATTAAACTGGATGGCAAACAACGGGCAGGGAAAATGATATGGTCAGTGCCCTAGAGATGTAACAGTAATGGATGGATGGACAGTAATGACTCATTGTAATCAGTGCTACTCCCAGTCACTTTTGTGTTGCAGTATTAGTTCATAGCACATAACATATGAGATGGCAAAAAAAAAAAAAAAAAAAAAGAAAAGAGATAAATCTACATAAATGGAAAGAAATAGCAAATACTAGTGGCTTAAACTTTTCTGGTTTCTAATGTTTTGAAATACGTAGATGAAAATTATAGCAAGTACTAAAACAGACATTAACATTATAAAAAAGCAGCATTGCTGTAGACAGAACTGAAAGAAAATCACCTCTGTCTGCAATGAATTTGCAACGTAAGTTTTCAAGACATAATAAAGTGAGATGAACAGACTTAGGTTATGTTTTTTCCACCCAGGAAAGGGTTGGATCTCATTGTACCAAGAAGAATTTCTATATCCTAAACTAATCTATTGAGAGAAAGCCATTTTGATATAATCCACTCAGACTGGTTGAGAATGAGAATAACCCCACCAAATACAGCAACTGCACTGCACAGAAGTGATGTTCTAATACGGATCTTTTGAGTGGATTTAAAGAACAAAAAAAAAAAATCCATAGGACTTCTAACAACTTCATTAGGGTTCTACATAGGTCTTTTCTTCAAAATCTCTTTTGACTTTTAACTCTTACATGATGGTAATGTACTAGTTGTTTTTCATGTCAGCTATTTCAGCTACTTTAAAAATAAAATGCTGTGTGGGGCATTTTTTGTTTATTCTGTTTGGGTTTTTTTAATAAGACACACTGCAAAACCTAAGAAGAGACAAGATTAAGTCAAATGAAGTAGAAAGTTCAGAGACTTTAATGAGATAATTTTATTTAAATGCTCATTTACAAAAGAAGTTTCATGGCATTAGAAGTTCAGACTTGTTTAAAAACATTAGTGCCTTTCAACAGTATTTTCAAAACTTCTTTCTCTTTTGAGTGTATTTTGTTGGTGCAATGTCTACTGAGAAAGCTGAAAATAGTTTCTGGAATAATTACTAAGGAAAAACAGATTAAGCAGGAGGTATTAAGAAAGGCATATATTTTTGATTAATACAAAAATGCAATGCTGAAATAATAATAAACAATGTTTAGACAGAAGCACAAGATGATTTAAAATTGTTAAATAAAACCAATTTATTTGTATAGACATATAATAAGGAAAAGAATGTTATTTTAGTTTTATAGAAGTTGCTTGTCTTCTGAAAATGGACAAATGCAGCAGCAGTCATCAGCTTTATAAACTTTGTGCTCTCATTTAGCAAAATATTCTGTTAAATTCTTGAAATTGGAGGTAAGGATGCAATTTCTTTACATGTATAACCATGAGGTTGCGAAGAATATAACTGAAGGACTTTACAATAAGTCTAGTAGTTCACTTATTGCAAAACCTAAAAGTGATGCATGTAATTACTTTTTTAGTTCCATGTAATATTTTCAAGCATACATATATGTATATTACAGCTCCCTAGCTAAACATTGATTCTCTGTGCTTTTATCTAATCTAAGATTTAAAAAAAATAATTTACCATCAAACAATATCAAAGTAATCAAAGAAGACAGATGCAATCCACTATGGCAGAGCTGTGATAAAGTACGTTGCAATGTAGGGAGGCCTGTTTCTCTGTGATACGTGAAGAGGCATATGGGCAAAGCAACAACCTCAGCTGAAAAAGGAATGCTGCTATGGCTCCTTCTATCTATTCTCCTGTTAAAGCCATGCATGATGAACATGTATAAACATAGTGTTTTTGGGTTGTTTTATACTATAAAAGTAGTGCAATGAATCAGTCCATATAATCAAATTCTCTACCACTCTATCATTTATGCTACTATTTTCAGTCAGATCCACAGGCAGTTACTTACAAGTTAAACTTGATATTTCACTTTCTGGCAGAGGAAAGTCATACGTTTATCATTGTTTTGCTATGGAACTGATTTCTGTATTTCTCAGATGAGTTTCTGCTGGATGGTTTGAGAATGCAGGATGTTATCCATTACCCTGCAGTTCAATAAGATTTGGGCAGATTTATGGATGAATGACATGCTCAGGCATAATGTAAACAGAACACAATACTCCCCAAAATCAAAGTCAGTTTGAAATCTCTTCCTTTCCTCCCATCTCATATCAAGAAGAAACATCCGATAGTATTCCCCAAAGCCCTGGAATTCTTAAAATCCCCAGACAACCATCTCCCACAAATTGCATATACTGAGCGCTATTATTCATGTGGATGCAGATAGTGCAACACAGGAAGAGAAGGTCCGTGTGAAAGAAAAATAATAGTACTTCCAAGGTAGGTTATAAATATCTTTCTGTCAGAAGGGAAATTAAAAGTTGCCCATAGTTCATAGTAATTCACAAGATTTGAATAGTTTATGAGAAGAATTGGTGATCTACACTGAAGTGTCAGTCTACAAGTGAGGATAACATCTGGAAAGGTAGAGCAATAATGTTTGGATTCTGTGAAATGATTAAACTAAGTTAGCTTAATTCAGAGCAGCAGGAGCAACAGATGCTATTTCCTGAGTTTATTTTCATTTGTTTCCAGATGGGATTAGAGAAATAAACACTGAAATACAAAAAAGGTCTGTAAAGATGTCTTTCTAGTCCTTCAGCTTAGCCCACAACTGCCTGATACTATATATATCATGTGACTTTGGGTCTTGTTCATTTGTTTTCCTGAAGCTAACATTTCTGTGGAATGGTTTTAAGGGCTTTCTCAGAGTAAAGTCAAGGTAACTGACTTGTGGATTGCAGATCCCTACAAAAAAAAATTCTTCTTTTCCCTTATAAAATGGCAGTGATACAGTTGTTTTTTGTTTGTTTGTTTGTTTTTTAATAAACATATAGTGCTGCCCAAAGGACCTTCTTTATCATCCTGGTCACAATAATGGACATTATGGAGACAGTTCAAGCAAACTTGTTCCTGCTTTGCCTAAGAGTCTCCTGGAAAGACAGCAAATACAAAAGTGTCAGGATGTTATGGTTTTACAATGAGAAATAGGAATCATACCACTAGCCTTCTTGATAGGACTCACATACTTACCTTCAAACCACTTCTCATGACTTAGTTACTCCATCCAACCAGTAGAAGAGCCCATCTGTCCTGTGCCCTGCAGAAATGAAAAGGAAGAACAAGTGCTGCCCCAAATACTAATAGTATAAATGTAGGGCAGGCAGCAAATGGAAAAAAAATCCAACAAAACACCAGGAGTCTTCATCCTCAGATTACTCCTCAGACCATCAGACCAGTCTCCACAGAGCAAAACTATCTGATGCTCCTTATACAATCAAATTGTATTGGCTCTGACAGGAATAGTTCTCCCAATACAGCAGTATTGCTACAGCCAGGGAACATTCTAAACCCTGGACTCTTCTGATGCTTCTCCTAAAATAGACAAATAAGTAAGTACTTGTAGTTGCCCTCTGCTCAACAGGCTTTTGATTTATTATTATTATTATTTGTACACCTAAATTGGTAGCTGAAATTCTCAGAAACTGGTTTTCAGACTATTTTTTGAATGCAGATGCTTAATCTGCTTTAGGGTTTCTAGCACATTAGACAGACACAGTGTTCTTCTGTAGTGTAATTCCACCAAATGGCTAACAAGATGTCTTAAAAAGAATTACCAAGTCCCAGTGGTAGATGTGTCCATTTATCTCCAACCAACATCACAAAGGGAGTGGAAGAGATACCCAGTACAAGCTCCAGCAAGGATAGAAAAAGAGGAAAGCTCAGTGAAAAATCTAGCTCAAGGAACAAATTGGTTTAAAATCAATCAACAAAGCAAATAAACAAGAAAACCTGGAAAACTTATTAAACCATTACTATCAAATCCGTAAAATGAAATTATATGAGTAGTACCACTAGTCCTTCAGTAGAGGATAGACTAGGAATTCAGTCATGATTGCCTTCACATGTTACCAAATCAGATAGCTGCCTAGAACAGAAGACTACTGCATATGAATGTTACGATGAAGTTTACTGTGCCTGCATTAAATCTCTGGAAAATCAGTGATGATGATGATGATGATATTGGCGTGTCTGAAGAAACCATCACTGATGGACTCAGAACAGCTATGCCCACTAGTGTCAGCTTTCCATTTCTATTCTCGATTCATCTCAGAGGTAAAATCAAACCCATATTTCCCTGCCCTGCTTTAAGATTCCAGGTCCTGTCAGTCTCATGAGAATTCTGTTATTTGTCCACCTACTTGTGGCAGCAAAACCCAAAATTAAGTTTAATCTTGCCCTGCTGAGAAGCTAAGGACTGGCATTTGGTATAGTGTTCTCTGTTGTTTACAAGTAACATAGATTCTTCTAGTATCATATCTAAAATATGTTTAATTAAGTTGTAAGTTGTTGATTTCAGGTGACTGTTGATCGCACTGACAGGAGTAAATAGGTCATTGCTAATCAGGGGCTCAGAACCCTGGAAGAAGTCTAAGAATTACTGCAATTATGCAAAATCATGCAGAACCAAAAATAATGAAAAATAAATTGTCCCCCCACTCTGAATGTACAGACACAAGTGGAAATAAAATGGAGAAACAGAACCATACATATTAATGAGACAACACCATCTAATCAAAACCCATTGTCTTCTGCCAGCTCAATCAACAAATTATTATAGCGGATAATGTTACACTTAGGAACTCTAAATGTTTATAAACAACCTCAATTACTTTACTGCAGTAACTTGTCTTCGAAAGCAGTCAGGTTTAATATTTTATCAGAAGAACAGAAGGATAAACTTGTATAAGATCAAACAAATACATTGGCAAAGACATTTATTCGACATTCAAAGTCGAATAAAAATGCTAAGTTCTAAATAAATGTATGGGGTTTTTTTCTGAGTTTCTCAATAGCATAAATAAATAAACACCAAGAAGCTATTAGTAGTCTATTAATACTTGACTCCTTGGCTGGTGTCACCATAATAACTTTGGGTTTTTTGACAACAGGATGTCCTACAAGGCACCAGGTTTACAGATATCAGATGGGAGCCACCTTTCTCAAGGCTGGAGGAGGGTCTTTACTCTGGAGCTTGCAGGGCTAGCTGTTAGGGCTTTTAACGAGATGTGAACTGGGGGAGGGATAATATCAGACTTGCCTATGACAAACTGCAGGAGGACACAGAATGGTTGGAGGGATGGGGTGCTGCTATGGCTCCTCCACCTTATGCCTTGGGACATCCTGGGAATACCATGGCACACTTGAAGTCCTGTGGCAAAGAGCAGGATACTCCAGAGATAGTAGGTGCCAGGAAGGAAACTTCCAGAGAACACCTTAAGGGAAATAAGTGGTCTTCCACTAAGAAGGCAATGCAGTCTATAGCCCAACGGAAGTGCCTTTATACAAACACACAAAGCTTGGGCAACAAACAGGAGGAACTGGAAACTACCATGCTACTACAAAGCTATGATCTGGTTGCCATCACTGAAACCACAGGCTGTTCAGAAAAGACAGGACAGGAAGGAGGGGTGAAGGTGTTGCCTTCTATATGAGGAAAGGGGTAGAGTATGAAGAACTGTCTTTGAAGAGTAGCCACAAATGGGTTGAAAGCTAGTAGGTCAGAATAAAAGACTGAGTAACCAATGGGAACATTGTAGTTGGTGTATACTACAGGTCACCTGATCAAGGAGGGCCTACCAATGAAGCCTTCTTCCTCTAGCTACAGAATCATAGAATCATAGAATAACCAGGTTGGAAAAGACCCACCGGATCATCGAGTCCAACCATTCTTATTAAATTGCACTTGCAAGCTCTCCCCCTACTGGTGGACTTTGACCACCTGCTGTTTCCTGGAAGAGCAGCACAGCAAGATGTAGGCAATCCAGGAGACTCCTAGAGTGCATTAAAGATAATTTCTCAACCCAGCTAATAGACAGTCCCACCCAAGGGGATGCAATATTGGACCTGACAGTCACTAATACAAGTGAGCTCTTCAGTGACATGAAGATCAGAGGCATCCTGGGCTCAAGTGATCATACATAGGTGGAATTCAAGGTCCTGAGGGACATGGAGCAAGCACGGAGTATAGTCATAATCCTAAACTCCAGGAAAGCAAAATTCCATCTCTTCAAGGAGTTACTCAGTAGGATCCCCTGGAACATTGTCCTTAGGGACAAGGGACCATAGCAGAGCTGGCAAATATTTAAGGATACTTTCCATGAAGTGCAAAAGCACTCAGTCCCCAGATGCAGGAAATCAGGCAGGGAAGGGAAGACACCAATGTGGCTGAGTCAAGACCACATAAAGACCAAGAGGGAAACGCACAGGCAGTTCAAGCAGGGGTGAGCGCACACTGCCAGATCATGTTGAGCTTCTCATTGACCAGCACCCCTCAAGTCCTTCTCTGCAGGTCATCTCACAATCATGTCATCAGAAAATGTGTTCATAAAAAAATCAATCAGTGCATTCTATCTATGCAACTAGTGAAGAAGCTTCCACCAAGTTAACTGAAAAGAACAGTTAGGCTAAGACCAACAACTTTTCCAAATTTATCTGAAGTGTGTTTAAAAGCCATATATATCTTCATTAGATGCAATTCAGCTTTCAGGTACAATATTCAAAGGGTATTAATACAGAAGGAGTTTTTCATCTTTAGTTCCTATGAACTAATTAAAAAAATATGTATAATTGTATGTGGCTGTAATCATTCCCAGCAAGACTAACCCATGCCTCTGTATTCCCCTTGGCAGCAGCTGTAAAAACAGTTTATCAGTGACTGATGAGACTGTGAAATCACCTTTGCTTTCTTCTTCTTTACTGTTCTTTTTTCACTTTTTTCCTTGGCCCCACAAGACAAATTACCCAGTGACAAGTAGAATTATTCAGGAATGGTAAAGTCCTATGATGTCATTTAAACACTGAAGAGAGGCAGAGTGATCTAAGCCTGGGAATGACAGTTGTGCCCACTGGGAATTGTCGCCATCTCTGGGATTTTCTTGCTTCATAGGCTTGCCAACTTTTATAACCTATCTGTAAAATGGAGCTAGCTATTTTTTTTAATGCAATAAAGCTAAGTACTTTGAAGATATGAAGAATTTTAATAGTGTTAAATATCACATTTTAAAGACATAGACCACAGAAGAGAGCTTGGAATATTTTATTTTTTTTTATTATCATCTTCATATAATGCACATTAAACCTGATTCTGACCTGACTCTGAGTATGAAATGAATAGTTGACAGAAAAAAACCCCATATTTTCAAGGGATATCCATGTATAAATGTAAGACTATTAGCCTATGGTTTCTTTGAGGCTAGCCTTAACAAGTATATATTTTTAGTGTCTTTTTCTGTCCTTCATTACTTTTGTACCAGTTCCATGATTAACTTTTCACTTTCACTCTTTATCTCCTCAAAGTTTAAGAATTGTTAAAAGGTGAGACCATATGAAATGGAACATATGATTTTTTTCCTGGAAAGTACTAAAAATGGTGTTCTGCTGAGGCCTAAATAGAATCAAAGTTGTCGAAATATGAAGCATAATATTGTGGGGACAGGACGAGAGGGAATGGCCTCAAGCTCCGCCAGGGGACATTTAGGCTGGAGATTAGGAGGAGGTTTTTCACGCAGAGGGTCATTGGGCATTGGAACAGGCTGCCCAGGGAGGTGGTTGAGTCACCTTCCCTGGAGGTGTTTAAGACACGGGTGGATGAGGTCTTGAGGGACTTGGTTTAGTGTTAGATAGGAATGGTTGGACTAGAAGATCCGATGGGTCCCTTCCAACCTGGTTGTTCTGTGATTCTGTGATGTCAGGAAAGGACTGCTAGAAATGACTAAGTTTGCAGAATCATTTTTTTTCAGTGACTTCATGCAAAAGTCACTATGTTGAATTAAAGAAGAATCAAAATGTCAGAGGAAAGTAATTAAAATTATCCAGGACTTATACAAATTGTTTATATCTCAGCAGCGAAGACTTACCTTTCCAGTGCAATGGAACATAGTACAAAAAGATACTGATACAGACTGAGGGAGTTACGACTGCATCATGCTGCATCTAGCAGAAATACAAGTTTAGCCCTGGAAAACAAAGTATGACATAGGAGACAGGGAGTCTTACATCAAATTATTTCCAGATCATGAAAATTTCCTTTCCAAAAACATAATGCTATTCCAAATCCTGTTCTGGACCTTCCTATGCTTGCTCAGGTATTGTTACACTCCATTGCATGGAGGAGAATATCCCTGGAGTATCTTGCTTTTTGTAAACAGCAAAATTAAGACAGAAAAAGTGTCTGAGTTTGCCACAGGCGTATATATTATTTGCTTTAATGTAAGCAATAACCCAAAGGTCTGAAAATCTATATTAGGGAACACACACCTAAGCATATGTTGATACTGCTGTAAATGAGCCTTAAAGTCCAGACTACAGCTTATTTTGGAATAACTATTCCTATAATGGAGCAATTATGAAGACACAAGCTGGATAATCAAATAAGCTTCCAGTATCAAATTTAGTGTTCTAAACACAATTATAAGTAATGGATATTAGTAGGAAACATTAAGAGAAAGACTGAAAATGTAGAACAACAATAGATGCAAGTGTAATCACTGAATGTGCAATACCATAATAAACTACTAATATAGATTTATTTCACATTTCTGTGTGTAGTGAGGTATGTAACCAAATGTAGCACAGAGAATCTTCACAAAGACAATAATGCCAAACTGGTAGTTCTTCACCTGGTGTGTAATCTCTAACTAAAGATGAACGGAGAACAAACATTCATCGTTTCTCAGCACCTGACAGCTATCAGGAGAAATATGAAACATTGTTTTTCACGTAGTACATAAATTCAGAAAAATGTTTCCACGTAATTATATGAAAGCTGCATATGGGTTATAAAAATGAGATAAAGAAATGGAAGGAGAGGGCATTAGTATTTACTAAACATAAAAGTACTAATACTATGTCTGACTCAGAAAATCCTCAAATCATTAACAGTATTCTGGAGTTCCATGTTTGATCAGCAGAGAGAATATGAGGAGGCAGGATTGAATTTCCAAGGCTATTGGGACCAAATGCTAAGTTTCAATGGATTCATTCAAGGCAAAGGTTCTGCACACAGAAAGGCAATTAGTAGCCCCAACAGGAAGTTATTACACGATATTCCTGTCAGTGAATACCTATGTTTCTCTTCTTTATGGATTAGCAAGTTTGCAGAGGACACTAAGCTGGGTGGAAGTGTGGATCTGCTGGAGGGTAGGGAGGATCTGCAAAAGGATCTGAACAGGTTGGACCACTGGGCTGAGACCAATGGGATGAGGTTTAACAAGGCCAAATGCCGGGTCCTGAGCTTGGGGCACAACAACCCTATGCAGAGCTACAGACTAGGAGAAGTCTGTCTAGAAAGCTGCCAGGAGGACAGGGACCTGGGAGTGTTGGTCAACAGCCGACTGAACATGAGCCAGTAGTGTGCCCAGGTGGCCAAAAAGGCCAATGGCATCCTGGCTTGTATCAGAAATGGTGTGACCAGCAGGTCTAGGGAGGTGATTCTCCCTCTGTACTCAGCACTGGTGAATCCTGAATCCTGTGTTCAGTTCTGGGCCCCTCACCACAAGAAGGGTGTTGAGGCTCTGGAGCAAGTCCAGAGAAGAGCAAAAAAGCTGGTGAAGGGGCTGGAGAACAGGCCCTATGAGGAGTGGCTGAGCGAGTTGGGGTTGTTTAGCCTGGAGAAGAGGAGGCTGAGAGGAGACCTCATTGCTCTCTACAGTGACCTGAAAGGTGGTTGTGGAGAGGAAGGAAGTGGTCTCTTCTCCCAAGTGACAGGGGACAGGACAAGAGGGACTGGCCTCAAGCTCCACCAGGGGAGATTTGGGCTAGACATTAGGAAAAAAACTTTCACAAAGGATCATTGATGACTGGAACAGGCTGCCCAAGGAGACGGTTGATTCACCTTCCCTGGAGGTGTTTAAGGCACGGGTAGACAAGGTGCTGAGGGTCATGGTTTAGTGTTTGAGAGGAATGGTTGGACTTGATGATCCAATGGGTCTCTTCCAACCTGGTTGTTCAATGGGTCTATGATTCTTTGATTGTCTTAAGAAACTTCACCAGTGCTACCTAAAATACATTTTCTTCAGGCAGGTAGGTTGAAATAATACACTGAGAGAGAGGTTTTCAGTCTATCACTTTTTTTTCCTGAACTTTCCCTTAGCTTCTGCATCTTTCTGGGAAGACTTTGAATTTGTGCGATTTACTCTCAGTAACAATTCATGAGATATGACCAAAACACTTAAGAATCAAAGACGAGCAAGGGCAAGTTGCCTTTCCAGAGTGAAGATCTGGGTGAAAGACAGAGGAATTTATTCAGACATTAAAAGCAACAAATGCCCCCAAATCTATGGATTTTCATTTAAGATTTATAACCAGATTTGAGCTCAGTCTGATTATTTTTTTTTCTGAAACATCTTACTACTGCAAATAGGTGTTTTATAACTAAAATTTCAGCACACCTGTAATTCTACAGATAAAATTGATAGTGTCTTATATATCTTGCTTTTCTGTTGAAAACAATTAAGTTCATTTCACTGAATTGTCAAACTGTAATTTACAGTACATTTGTAAATTCTCAGAGGGAGGTAAATAAGAACTGGTTATATCACAGATAATTAATAAAAGATAAATAATAAAAATTCATGCTTTGTTTGCTGCTTTTTTTTCTTGAAAATATCTTGAAAATGAGGACATAAATTAACAGAACATGAGGTTTATGTGTTTGAAGGCTATCAGTATTTTCATGCTATATCCGTACTCTCTTCTTCACAGCTATCATAAATGTTCTGTAACACTTCAAATTTTGTGACCCTAATTACATTTAAAATGCTTGTGTAACTAGTATGTAACTATATTGTAAACTTGCACACAGTTAAATAAAATTCTAGACAAATTGCATTGCTTCTTTGTTTGTAAATTACATAATCATACTCTGAGTTGTATTAGAAGTAAAAAATACTTCACATACAGTTCAATCCCTGAACTTACATATTGAATATACACAGTTTTAGAACTGATTCACAGTTCCTGCTTCTCAGCGGCATAGGAATTACAATAGATGTTAGCCCATCAATCCACGTCAGTGTTTCATGAGTGGGTAGAATATTTCTTATAGTCAGAAACGTCAACTCACATGTATTACGCACTGCTTTACAATTGCATTTGTAATTTAATTCATGTGCATTTTGAATGACTTGTGCCTAAACGATATTTAGAGAGAATTAAAAGAAACCAAAAACTAATCTATATATTTCATTCAAAATATTCTCTTATTTCTCAGAGAAACAACATGTGTTCTCCTTTTATAGCAAATTAGCCTACATTGCATACCAGGAAGACAAACATAAGCACATAAAACTTCTCGGCAGGGAAGACTGTAATCTCCTCTTTTTTTTCCCAGCTCATTGAGGCAATACAGCTTTCAAAACTCTCTGTTCTTTGCTTCTCTGAACCAAAGAAACAGAATCTTAATACTCCAACTCTAGATTGTTTCTGGAATTTACAACTCTTTAGATATCTCATAGTTTTGAGTTTTTTGGTGTTTGTACCAGGGCCAGTACTGACCTAACTTTGTATTTTCAAGGCACTCTCTTGGGATGTAGAGACTTTGTCTAAAACAATTTTAAGATTGAAAAGTATCTTCTTTTTATCTCAAACAAATAAAACTTCCTCCTCAAACTCCTAAATAGCTTATGTGAATGCTTTTCTCAGGATGTCACTAGAGTTTCAGTTTTCTGGTCTTAGGTTTCTTCCTCTGACCTTTCTAAACACATTGTAGTCTTATTTAACACAAAAGAAAAGAAAAAAACACAAAATAAATGGAACATTGCTTGAAGAAGAAACCTACTTTTTAAAGTTCAGTACCCTTTTATCTTGCTTCTCTCCCTTGGAAATTTTCCATGAAGGTTTGTCTCTATTAAGGGAGGCAACATAGTCTCATTAGACATCTAAGCACTTATAAAGCCTGAACTACTACAAATGATTGAAAAGGTAGGTGAATTAGAGTCCCTCCTTTATTAATCTTAGAGCTTCTTTGCCAAATAACTCTGTGGTCATTTCTAGCAGATGATCATTGATGTCTGTCATGACTTATTTTTTGCAAAGGCAAACTTTTTTCTTGATAGTATTTTTCTCGTTTGAAGCTTCTAATCAGCAAGGGTTGATTGCATTGGAAAAGTAGAATATCTTGGTTTTACTAAAATTATTCAAATATATGCTACCATCACTTTGGTTTCATAGTCTAACATGAAAGACAAAAACTGAGATAAAAAAATCCAAAATGGAATTGGCTGCTTGCAAGAAATATGTAGAGTGTGTAATAAACATATGCCAAATTCCTATGTTGTATGAGCAAATTTTTCCTAATTGTCATAGATTAAAATATTAAAGTACCACCAATCATCTGCCTATACTCAGTAACAATACTTCAGTATTTCCTGCTTCAAGTACCAGTTCCCTATTCAAGAAAAGCTATTCCATCTGCCTTGACTACAAAATGAGAGAGAACAAAATGGTCTGTCTTCTATTGTTCTGTTGGCAGGAGTGTGTCCTCTTTTGACAGAAAAATGAAATAAATGGTGATAGAGGAAGACATACACATGCACATGAAAAAAAAAAAAACAACAAACTCCAAACTATTATCCTAGGTGTTTCCTGAAATTATAATTTCTGCAGGGATGAAAGAGCCTACTTTCCATGAATAATAATCATAAAAAGGACATGTACTACACCAAATATTCCTTTACATCTAGTGGTAGTTAATTGAATCAAAAATAGCCACCCTGAGGTGACAATAGCTCCTCTACCTGTATTTGCTGCCCTAAACAAAAGGCTTCGGTCTATATGACTCAATGTCAGCAACTACTTTTGCCCCTCTAGGCTATATTATATATCTACAACTCCAAATACCAGAGTTTACCAGGAAGATACCATTAAAGAGACTTGTGAGATTTATTTCCAGGGACTAATTGAAAGCTAGATTGGATGTGATTTATAGAAAGACAGAGTTCAGGATGCAGGACTAGGGGCATACTCAGAACCTTGAAGATAAAAGGAGCGAATGTGAGAAGAGGATTCACAGAGGAAAACAGACTTAAAAGATGGTATATCAGGAGAAAATAGGTAGGAACACATGCAGCTTACCTGAAGGGTACGGAAAGGAAATGGTTTAGTAGAAACACAGAAAACTTTGGATTGGAAGAGGGCTTTACAGATCATCTAGCCCAACTCTCCTGTAGGAGCAGAGATGTCTTAGACTAGATTAGGTTCCTCACAGCAACATCCAACCTGCCTTTGAATGTTCCTAGCAATGGCACCTCCATTACTACCCTGAGAAACCTGTTCTTGTGTATCACCATCTTCATTATAAAAAAATTCTTCTTTATATCCAGTCTTGATCTAATCTTTCTTAGTTTAAAACCATTCCCCCTCATCCTATTACTACAATCCCTGACAAAGCATCCTTCCCAGATTTCCTATAACCACTGGAAGTACTGAAAGGCCACTATAATGGCCTCAGACTTCTCCAGGCTGAACAATCCCAATTCTCTTAACCTGTCCTCATAGGTTAGGTGCTCCAGCCCTCAGATAATTTTTGTGGTCCTCCTCTTGACACACTCCAACAGCTACAGGTCCTTCCTTTGTTGAAGGCCCCAGAGCTAGACACAGGATTCAAAGTGAGTTCTCATGTGAGCTGTGTAGCAGAACTTATAGGAAATGTAAGAAAGAAGAGAGGAAAGAGATAAAAGTGATTATGCCTAAAGCATAACTTGAAGAATCAAAATAAGGATTTAAAACACAAGTTGTGTAGTAATACTGTGTAGGAATATTGTTTAAAGTTATATCACATACTACCATCCCTTCTTCCTTTCTAGAAACATACTGGCTTACTCTTTCCAGGTATATTTTCTCAACATGTGGCACTAGCTGATCCTTGCTGTTTGTGAAGAAACACATTTAAATCTGC
Organism: Coccyzus lansbergi; assembly: GCA_033558105.1. Classification (NCBI taxonomy): domain Eukaryota; kingdom Metazoa; phylum Chordata; class Aves; order Cuculiformes; family Coccyzidae; genus Coccyzus; species Coccyzus lansbergi. The sequence continues at coordinate 2,687,752 of JAUMJK010000168.1, forward strand.
AAGCTTACAGAAGTTTTCTCTGGCTGGGTTTATGCACAATAAAGTTGTATTTGTCTGTGTTCCAGTGAAACACAATCTGCTTTCTGCTTAATAAGTTTTCCCATATTTTGTGTAAGCACTATAAACACTTGGAAAGAAAACAAACTTTATTCTAGCAAATGAAAGGGTTAAGATCTTGATGACAAAGTTAGAAATAAGATTCCCACGATAGAAAAAAAAAATCAAAATTCCTTTGGGTAAATCTCAACACTGAAGGTAATTTTAGTTGTTTCAGTACCCCACATAACTTAGCACCTAACTTCTTTGTAACTCAATAGGGTTGGATCCTGCCAGTGCTCAATGTAGACTGCACTTATTTTTTTTTTTTTCATTTATTCTGTTTCTTTATTTTTTTAGAAGTCATTAAGAAGATAGTTTAAGTAATGAAAATCTCTTTCATCAATATGACTGAAATAGCTAGAAGTTTTTCAATTTAAATATAAGCAAAATCTTCAATGTGAACTGTTAGGACTCACTAATTGCAAATAAAATGAACTTTCTTTTCTTTGGAGGGATATTTCCAGACAAGCAGATTACTACACTACTTTGCAGATGGTATGTCTTAGAAAGTTTATATTATCCACATATTTCATTAAAATTAACAACAATAGTATTGTTATTTCTTCAAAGAGACTACACAGAACATAATGGATTAACTATTGGACTTGTTTCTTTTGTACTCCTTTACCTTTTGTCATTTCAGGACCTTTGGCGTCAAATGAGAGAGCTGACTCTCGAAGAAAGAAGTGGAACAGAAGATTAAAATGGTCGTATTCCAATCTGAACATTAGATCAAATTACTGACAAAGAGGCCTTCGACACTGCTAGGGGTTAGTCTTTAACATTGGATCCCTGGTCATCTGTATTGCTTTCTTGTTATCTTGCTCCCTGGCTATGTTTTATACCATTCTGACTGGTTTTCTGGAAGACAAATATTTTAAAGCAAGGTAATCCTAAACAGTGTGCATGCAAGTCAGTCTTAATTGCTTGGTTTTAGAGTCAATGATTGGTCCCTGATCAATTGTCGTTCCTCCACATTGTCATAGTAAAAAAAGATTGGATGAAAAGAGGAGCATTTTAAAAGATTCAAAGGTATTTAGAGAGCAAAAGAGGCAAATTGCGGGAAAGCTTAATGGTAAGTTTGTTATAGTAGTACTTTGAAGCCATTGTGCTAGGTGTGATAAAAGTACAAAACATAAAGATAAACTTCGTCTGCATGAGGTTTGTAATCAAATTTATAAATTTGACTAAAATAGGACCTTGTCAGACAGCAGTGGTTGAAGAAAGCAAATTCTGAGTTGATACTCTCCAATAGTACTGGAGAGACTAATTATTGGAAAGCAATAGAGAGTATCAGCACTTTTTCAGGATCTTAAAAGCAAAGAAGGTTCATAAAGCAGGAAAAGAAGTGAAAAGTAAACAGCAAGAAACAAGAGGAGAAAATAAAAGAAAAGATGATGTTCATTGCCCTCAACTACATTCACGAAAACAGTTCTAAAATCAAGGAGTAATTTCATCCTCAGTTTGGGACTTTCTGGCCATGTTCTTTAACCTTATTTCACCTAAATTTTCAGATTAATTCACTGATTGTAAACTACTAAAGTCACCAGAATGTTTCACTAAAATTTTCCTATTGTTTTATATCTACTTAATTAAAGAAGAATTAATCTCAAAAAATGCAATAATTTTTTCATCACTTTCTAGAACAATTGGATGTAATGAACCTTATGTAGAGTTAAAATAATTATGCTGTTGTTAGAAATATTTGTTTCATATCAAGGGAAAGATGCTCATCACTTACTCTTGGTGAGATTCCAGGGTCTATTAACACATATTGAATATGCAATCTTCAGAATGCCATTGCATTTAAATGAATAATGAGGACTTAACTTGCTGTGATTCACAGAATCACAGAATCACAGAATCACAAGGTTGGAAGAGACCCACAGGATCATCGAGCCCAGCCACTCCCACCAATCTCTAAACCATGCCCCTCAGTACCTCATCCACTCGCACCTTAAACACCTCCAGGGAAAGTGAGTCAACCACCGCACTGGGCAGACCGTTCCATTGCCTAATGATTGTTTCCTCTTGCTGCCAATGTACTTGTAGAAGACTTTCTTATTGGTTTGATAGGAACGGTTGGACTCAATGATCCAGAGGGTCTCTTCCAACCTGGCTATTCTATGATTCTATGATTCTATTGTAAGATAGCCTGTAATTTCATAAAAATCATAGAGCTCTTCCTAGTCCTATATTCTGTGTACAGGAAAACATAATAAATTGAGCCATTTTCTCCTATTTTTTTTCTGCCTTCCTCTCACCTTTTGAGACCAGAAAGGAAAGAACTGCCAGGAGGTATCAAACCGTTGTTTCTTTCATTTTGAATGCACCAGTTCAAGAGTCACCAATCTTTTTCTTCTTTCATTATCATGAGATGTGACTTCATGTCACAACTAAACTTAGTCCTACATGGATTTGCCAAAGACTTTTGTCTGTAACAGAAGTATTTTGTTGTTTTTTTCATTTTCCTTTCTGTCTGAATTCCATTTTTAAAAAAAAAATCTACACCAGACCTGTTTATTTCCAGTGAGGTAATTCTGAACTGTGTGATCCTCTGAATCAATAAAAGCATCAGCCTCAAGTTAGAAAGCCATAAACTATTTATCTCCTGGACTCTTCTGTAAAGGGGCTGAGAGGGAGACAGTATTTTAGCATGTTGAAATTCACTCTAAAAGCTGAAGTATAACCCCAGTGATTGTTATTAATTTTTATTACCTATCTACTTCAAGACTTTGTTATGAAGGAAAAATAATGTCCTGTCCAACTACAACAAATCCAAGTCCAAATCTCAAATTTGCATTAAAAACATTAATCTCTTTCCCATGGGCTTTAGTTTTGCCAGTTGGATAGCACTTTAATGGAAATCATCTGACTTCACCTCTCTTCTTCAGCTGGTCAGCAGCTTACTAGCAGCATATTCTATAAGGATTTCTTAGTTTTCACAAGCTATCTGCACAACATAAATCAGTTCATCATAGTGCTTCCCTCAGTGAACGTGTGCTGCCAATATCTACTAGTTCAGAAACTCAAGTTCAGACCTTAAAAAATGAGGTTTGAGGGAAGAAAAGGAAGCATTGTTGATTCATAGTTGCTTGCGTTCTAAAATAAAGAGCAAAGGTACACTGAAGCCTGAGGTTATCATTGGTCTATTCCAGCTTTACTCAATACTGTCTGTCATTAACTAAATCTAGTCAGGTTGGTATTTCTATGTGTTCCAACTATACCTCAGCGACTGAAAATTGCTGTATATAATAGGTCTCTCTTCCCTACTAGTAAACACTGAGTTCTAATTCAAAGCAATTTAGTGTTATATAGACCATACACAATAGGAATTGATGGCCTGCTCTTTCACCTGTTTCTATTCTTTGTGACAAATTGATCTGATAAACCAGAAAATTAAACCATGTCTGGAAGAGCCAGACTAAAAAAAAAAAAAAAAAAAAAAATAGAAGAAATAGGTTAAGTAGGATAAATATTTATTTGGATCAGACAAGAATTTTGATGAAACCTTAACTATGAATCATAGTAACTAATCCTGCACGACAGTGTTCAGAATGACATACAACATACTGTTAAACACAGATGTGAAAAGGAGACAGCACGAATTAACAAAGAAATAAAAGCAGGAGTTATAAACTTGTAAAGAGTGTGATTATCCTTTTCATTACATAATGTACCCTGAAATCTTCCACTGAATCAATGAGAACATACTACTGTATTCTCCAAAACTTGAAGACAAAAATAACTACAACAATATCACAACAAATACTTGAAGTCATAGCAGTGACTTAGGTGATGAATTTCACACCTGGAATAACAAACAGCCAAAAGAGTGAACACTTTCAGGACATCATATATACATAGTAAATTTTCTATTTATAAATGATGCTTAGATATACTAGCAAAAAAACAGATATAATGTGTTAGAAGGTGCAAAATCTCCCTAAGTAACAGTTCATGCTTTGTCAAAGAATAGAATTTTCCACACTGAACTGAGTTACTAATATCCCATGAAATACACAGTATTCCTGAAAAGAGTGAGAAATGCAGTATTTACCTGGTTATTGAGGAGAAGAGCATTTCCTGTTGCACAAAAGTCATGATTTTATGTCTTGGAGAATTATACTGTATTGCATTACTCTTTCATAAGTGACTGGGACTAATGAAATTAGAGGTTACTTTTAAAACTATTTAATTGCACTGAAAAAATAATATCAGAATATTCTTCACTTCGGTATTTCCATTGACTACAGGAATGAGTTCTGGATATAGAATCATAGAATCATAGAAACACCAGGTTGGAAAAGACCCACCGGATCATCAAGTTCAACCATTCCTATCAAACACTAAACCATGCCCCTCAGCACGTCGTCCACCTATCCCTTAAACATCTCCAGGGAAAGTGAATCAACCACTTCCCTGGGCAGCCTGTTCCGGTCCCCAATGATTCTTTCTGTGAAAACCTTTTTCCTAATATTCAGCGTAAACCTCCCCTAGTGTGGCTTGAGACCATTCCCTCTCATCATGTCCCCTGTCACTTTAGGAGAAGAGGACAGAACCCTTCTCTCCACAACCTCCTTTCAGATAATTATAGAGAGCAATGAGGTCTCCCCTCAGCCTCCTCTTCTCTAGGCTAAACAACCCCAGCTCTCTCAGCCGCTCCTCATAGGGTCTGTTCTCCAGCCCCTTCACCAGCTTTGTCGCTCTTCTCTGGACTCGCTCCAGAGCCTCAACATCCTTCTTGTGGTGAGGGGCCCAGAACTGGACACAATATTCAAGGAGCGGTCTCACCAGTGCTGAGTACAGAGGGAGAAGAACCTCCCTGTACCTGCTGGTCACACCATTTCTGATACAAGCCAAAATGCCATTGGCCTTCTTGGCCACCTGGGCACACTGCTGCCTCATGTTCAGTCAGCTGTCAAGTAACACCCCCGGGTCCCTCTCCTCCTGGCAGTTTTCCAGCCAGACTTCTCCCAGTCTGTAAGTCTGCATAGGGTTGTTGTGCCCTAAGTGCAGGACGCAGCATATGGCCGAGTTAAATCTCATGCTATTGGTTTCAGCCCAGAGGTCCAGCCTATTCAGATCCCTTTGCAGAACCTCCCTACCCTCCATCAGATCCATGCTTCCGCCTAGCTTAGTATTGTCTGCAAACTTGCTAAAGGTGCACTAGAATTGTAAAGTTTTATCCATTTTTTTTCCTCAAGGGTCCCTCCCAATGCTTGCCCAAGTGAAAATGTCATCCATATTCTCTATCAGTCTCAGAGTCTGAGCTTTGTCTAAAATAATTTCTACTGTGTGCAAGAACTGTAATAGGTTTACATTGAAGTTGGAGTTCACTGATTTAGGGAAAATGTTTAAAAGTCTTCACTTCAGTGAAGCCCTAATATGCCCTGCTGTAATTTCCTTTTAAAACCACATGCAGCAATTACTCTGTACCATAGATGTAGTACTGGAAGGCTAGTTATGTTTTGATTCTCTTTACTGCTCATATGTCTTTAACTCTCAGACAGATATTATCCTCCTGGTATGAGAGACTTTAAAATCGAAACAAAAATATGTGCCTCAGAGGATTGCAAAGAAAAAGAAAGTGTCTTCTTGATTATATTATGTTTCCTTAGGCCTTCATCCAAAGCCCACTGAAACCAATGAATATTTGATAATACACTTCAGAAGACTATAGGTCCTTATTTTCTAATTGTTCCTGGAGCTGAACAAACAACAACCTTTTAAAATTGTGAGATAAGGTGAGTTAGGGTAGGTAAAGGATTCCCATTTTTCTTTTTAAGGAACCCAGGCAAACAGGAGCTTAAGAATTATGTAATAGTAAATGTAACTGGGTGGGTGGGCGTAGGCAGAGAAATTAAAAAATGAAATCACCAGTTACAGTAACACAAATTTCATTGTCCTTCGAAGAAAACAGTTATGAGTTGCCGGTGTAAAGTGATTGTCAATCAAAATATCTAACAATCCACAGTGTTCTTCCGTCATATGCACTACAGTTTACCATCACAATCACAGATGTTAACAGTTTTTTTAACCCTTCCTTGTAGGTAATCTGAAAAGACCAGAAAAAGCACTCATCTAAGTACATTTTCAGACATTTTTTGAATTGGTGTGTTGAAAAAGGATCAAATAAATTATGTAATTACCCTTTATCACTGCCTCAAAAAAAAAAAAGTTGGGATTGGACTGTATTTTGCAAAGAATGTTTCTCTCACCATATCTGTCTTTAAGTCAGAACACAAGGGAGGGGGGAAATAAACTGCTGTTTTGCCCATTGTTCATAGGAAGTGAAATAGTTTTCCTCCCAGCACCCAGTGATTGAGATTTTGAAAGCTTTCTTGCTTACAGGAAATATATATATATATATATAATACTTTAATTTATATATATATAATACTTTAATAATACTTTAATTTGCTAACATTATAATTCAGCAATATAAACCTTAAGTCAATCAGTCACCCTCTGCTACTTCATATGAACATGTTATTGGGAAAGGCTTTGATCGACTTTGCCACCTGAAGTTGAGAGAAGTATCAAAGCCACTCTGCCACAGAGATGAAAGTGAACATTCATCCATAACACAAAAAATAGAAATAGATCAGCACAGAAAACAAGACATAAAGCTATGTGCTTTCATATATCTAATATACATAAGCCAACTAACTGGTGACACTAGGTTCGATGGAAAAAACAGGAGTCTTTGTATTATAATAGCTCCTTGCAGGTTCAGAAGTAAATGACACCTGGAGGAGGCACAGTTCTATTTCTTATCCTGAGAGTGTAGAAGGGCAAGGGAGATGATACACTACTCGATTAATTTCTCTTCTGAAAGTGTTAGTCTTGTACTTAAGGTAATATGTGAAATATGGTTCATGGTAGTGTGTTATGACATGTTACTTAGCCACTGGTTATTGCAGTTGGTATTGCAAAAGCCACTCTAATGGAAAGCTTGTAATGCTTCCCCTGTGGTGTGATCTTTGGGTTTGACAAGGTCAGAGAGAAAAAATAACATTTGTGTAACTAACAAATTACAAAGAAGTTAACTTTTTTTTAAAAAAAGCAATTTCAGTTGGAGGAAATGTCAGTCTTTCTATCCAATGGAAATGATGTTTACAGATATTACAGTAACAATGAGTCTTCAGACATTATAGAAAATATATTACAGTTGCACCTGGTGCCTCCAGCGTACAAGGTTGGCTATGTAAATATGGGCCCTGAGGTTCATGATGCACCTGTGTCAGACTAGAAAGTACATTAAAATCACAATACTACTTCACATCTTATGATGCTAGGCACTCCAAACACTAATTTATGAAAACTCAAATCTATCCTCAGGTCTTTCATCAAGTATTTGCATGGCTCACACTAAATATAACTGGCCAGTAATAACTCAGGAAAGCAGGAGTGACAGGAGAATCAATGGAGACGTAAGTAACTCTGTGCCAGCATGGACTAGAGAACATGTTAAGCACTTGTAGATGATTATAAAGACAAGACTGACCAAAACATTGCACATCTTGCTATAACTGACAGGAAAAATTCATATTTATGAGTCAACCTGAGGATATTGCTTCCATTACAACTCTGTTGTTAGTGGAGTATGCTTTACACAAAAATACTAACTGGCTCTATCTTCTTTATTTCTCCCCCTGCCCCCAATCAGGTTTTTATGCAGATTGATAAGATCCTCTGAGCCTTCTTTTTTTTCAAGCTGAACTGTCCTAGCTCTCTCATCCTCTCCTCATATATCAGAAGTTCCAATCTCTTCATTACCTTTCTGGGTTTTTGACAGTATGCCCCTGACTCTCTTGTACTGAAGAGCCCAGAACTGGACCCAGCACTCTAGATTTGTTCCATCTGTACTGCACAGAGAGGAAGTATTCCCAGTATTGACATGCAATGTTCTTATTGATTCAGCCCAGGAAGCTGTTGACCTTTGTTTCTGCAAGGTCATATTGACGGTTCATGGTGGTCACCAGAATCCCTAGGTCTCTCTTTGAAAAACTGCTTCCCAGACAGTCATTGCCCAGCCTTGGAGACTTCCTCCATGGGTTCAGCAGATCTTGGCATTTTCCTATGTTGAATTTCATGTTCTCATTTGCCCATTTCTCCAACCTGTCAAAGTCCATCTGGATGGCAGCACAATTGTCTGGTAGATAACCAATATTCCTAGTTTCCCAATGAGATATGCCTTCCCACAGGAAGGATTAGCATGGAGTTGACTCTACCTAACAGCTGTAACTAGGTGTGTTTCTTTGAATATTCAGTTTTATTGTATTACTATAGCATAAGTAATGTAAAACCACATTTGTATCTATACTTATGATTAAAATTTCAACTCTACCCTGAAATCTTTGCAACCTTCTCCTGCAGTTCATGGAATTTCCACACCCAGTAGCTCTTAGGGTTTCAGTTTTCAACTCAATCTTTAAAAAACTTGTTTCCATTGCCAGTTTTACATTTCTATTTTTTCCATATACATTTTCATTCCGGTCAGTACAAATAGGTTGTTCAATGTAAGTAACACATGAATCAAGTGAATCTGAACCCATTAATCCACAAGTCTTTGCCAAGGGGTAATGGAAACAAAGGAAGTCTTTGTCTTACTTCTATTAGCATATAGCTGCTTCTAGCAAAGAGATTTTAGTCTTATCCTCTTCAGTTTCACTCTTGAAATCATATTCCTTTAAACAAATGTTTCTCTGACTTTTAAAAGTTAGTTATCTACACTAACCTAGTAAAAATCAGTTAATGTTTGGATGGAGCTTCCCGTATTTAACTTTGTGCCTGCTGCCTCTTTTCTTATCACTGGACTATGGAAATGAGTCTGGTTTCATTCTTACTTGTCATTCGCTTTGCACAGGTATTGTTATACATCAATAAGATACATCAATAAGATTTCTTCTGAGTCTTCTCATCTCCAGACTGAACAGTTTCAGCTTCCCTGATCTCTCCTCATACGTCAGATGCTTCAGTCTCCTCAATATGGAATCATAGATTGGTTTGTGTTGGAAGGGACCTTAAAGATCATATAGTTTCAACCGCACTACCATGGGCAGTGACATTTCCCACTAGGTCAGGCTGCCCAAAGCCCCATCCAACCTTGCCTTCAACACTTCCAGGGAGGGGATATCCACAGCTTCTCTGTGCTTCATGACGCTCATCATGAAGAATTTCTTTCTAATGTCTAGTCTAAATCTCCCCTTCTCCAGTTTATAGCCATTCTCCTTCATCCTATCACTACAAACCTTTGTAAAAAGTATTCCCCCAGTTGTCTTGTATGCCTCCTTCAGATACTGAAAGGGTATTATAAGATTTCCTCAGAGTCTTCTCTTCTCCAGGCTGAACAACTCCAACTCTCTCAGTCTGTCCTCACCACAGAGGTGCTCTGACCCTTCGATCATCTTTGTGGCCCTTCTCTGGACCCATTCCGGCTGTTCTATAACCTTCTTATGCTGGGGGTTCCAGAAATGGACACAATATTCCAGGTGGGTTCTCACAAGATCAGAGTAGAGGTGGAGAATTACCTCCCTCGACCTGCTGGCTATGCTTCTTTTGATGCCACCCAGGATACGTTTGGCCTTCTGGGCTGCAAATACATATTGCTGGCTCATGTTGAGCTTCCCATTAGTCAGCACCTCCATCATCCTTGTAGTCTTTTGCTGGACTCTCTCTAGTTTCTCCAGATCTGTGGGGAATCCAGAACTAAACACAACACTCAAAGTGTGACCTCACCAATGCTGAGTGGAGAAGAAAGATCATCTCCCTCAAGTTGCTGGTAACACTTCTCCTAATGCAGCCCAGGATGCCATTAGCTTTTTTTGAGTCAAGGACACATTGCTAGCTCATGTTCAAGCTGGTATCCAGTTGGACCCCCAGGTCCTTTTCTGGCAAGTTGCTCTTCAGATGTTTAGCCCCAGCACACACTGGTGCCTGGGGCTGTTCCTCTCCAGGTGCAAGACTTTGAACTTCCATTCATTGAACATCATGAGGTTTCCATCATTCCATTTCCAGTCATCAAGCTTTCCTCTATAAAAATAGGAGGGAAACTACTACTGCCGGAGTGAGTAGGAGTATATGTAAGGTGATACGATCTTTTTTAAGTATTGGTATCTTTCTGTCCACTGAAGTAGAGGATCTATTCTTTAGCAGTAACTAAAATAGACTAGATTAATCAAATCCAGAAGTTGTCTAGTCATATGATTATTAAGGGTACTATACATGGAACCTGTGATACAAGTTCACTTATATGTATTATATCATATTATGTTTTGACAGACATTGTGTTTGGCCAAGTGAATACTACCACAAAAGAATTACTAGTTGAATGTGACCTAGGAATACCTTTCAGACATCAGCAGTGACATAATTGTCTAACTTAGGAAACAGTAATGAGATTTACAGTGTTATGAAATCTAAAGAATGGAGCTTCTCCATGAAGGAGAACGAACCATGGGGCCAGGGTGACCACAGGCAGTGTCCCCACCAGTGGGGCCCATGGGGTCTGAGAATGGTGGGTAGACCAAAGGTGGTAATTAGCAGGGATTGCTGACAGCCTTTGGCAGAACATGTGATGTATCAGAATCAAGGGCTCCATAAGAAATAGAAGGAGGCTGGGCAAGAGGCACACCTGAGAACAAGGCTGCAGTGTACATCTAAAGGGACCATCCTAGAGGTATAGTGTGAGACTGGCAGTCTTATGAGGAGTAGATGAGGTAACTGGGGTGGTTTAGCCCGGAGAAGAGGAGGCTGAGGGGAGACCTCATTGCTCTCTATAACTACCTAAAATGAAGTTGTGGAGAGGAGGGAGCTGTCCTCTTCTCCCAAGTGACAGGGGACATGATGAGAGGGAATGGCGTCAAGCTCCACCAGGGGAGGTTCAGACTGGACATCAAAAAAAAAATTTCATGGAAAGGGTCATTGGAACAGACTGCCCAGGGAGGTTGTTGAGTCACCTTCCCTGGAGGTGCTTAAGGCACGGATAGACGAGGTCCTGAGGGTCATGGTTTAGTGTTTGATAGGAATGGTTTGACTCAATGATCCCGTGGGTCTTTTCCAACCTAGTGATTCTGTGCGACTGGCATCATATTTCATGCAGTGACTGAATTCCCAGTTCTGAACTGAAATGGCACTCCTTGACACATGGAAAAGAGCATCTGTTAGAGCATCAGGTGAGTATTCTCAGGGCTATTATGGACCGACACAAACTTAGGAGATGAAAAATATATCATGTCATCGTTTTTTTTTCCAAAGAAAAATACAGAATTAACATGAGTTCATAATTATAGAAATTCAGCGGCAAAAATGTACTTTTATTATAAATAATTAGAAAAAAACTACTTTTTTTTCCCAGTCCAAACATAAATCTGGATTTATTTCCTTCTTCAGTCTGAAATCTATTTCCCTGAATTACCTAAGTGGTAATAGAAAAAGATAGAATCCAGTGTATCAGATAATTTTCCTTCTGACAGGTTTAATTAACTAACACAAATATTTTAATTTATTAGCACTTTTAATAACGTGACCTTCAACTATTCCTTTGGGAAAAACAAACACTATAGACAAAGACATGTGTTCTAAAATGACAGTCATTAGTGAAATGTTTTCTATTCAGGATTTGCATACATGGTATTTCCAAAATAAGTGTATAATGTTTTTATTTTGAAAAGCTGTATGCACAACACTTTATTCTTGTGTTGTGACTAACAAAAAAAATAAACAACCATATTTGACATTTATAGTTCTGTTGTGAAGTAGGGAAATAAGGTAGTAGACTTAGCTTCAAATTCATACATGATGATAAAACAACAGTACTTTTCACTTGTGTGATATTTAATTTAAACATCAAAACTCGTTATATAAAACTCAAATTTATGTTCTTATTATGTAGATAGCAATCCAAGGATATCTGAGGCAGAAAGACAGAACTGCACAAGATCACATATCTGCTTATGAAAAACATAATTTCACCATACCAACTCTGTGACATCAACAAATACAGTTGATGTAGAAATCTAGTTGAACCACCACTCTTTTCAGTAAGAGCAGAAGATTTTTCTTGTGCTAAACTCAACCACATCCTACTTAGAATACAACCTTGCAGTATAAAAACAGCTATGTTTTTTCCAGTAGCAAGTGTTTCATGTCCTCAGAGACGCATCTATTAATTACAGTAGACCTATAGTATTGACTGCAGCATAGCATCCTAAATTTCAGGATGGTTTTACTAAAGGAAAAGTTCCTTTTTATTGGTCAACGAGAAACATTGAAAGGAATCAAGTTTGGTTCATACAGCATTTAATCCTTCGTTCTTGTTTAATATAATTTAGGGTAAGATGACCACACTAATGCCCTCTTCAGAAGGAAATCACATGAGGAGCACAAAGATTTGTTCCTCAACGACTTTTCTGCACAGTAGTACATATCCAGTGAAAAGACAGACTACAGGAAACTCAGGAGGAAATCTTAGCAAAGGAATACCCAAACACCTGCAGTAATCCTGCAGCAGTAGAGTTTTCAGTCAACAACTATAACAAATTAGTCAATGCAAAATAAAAGATTTTGAAAGTATGGAGGAAGTAAAGGATCACATGTCCATCTATATTAAGACCCTGGATACTACCTCTCCCCATTTCCTTTCTCCAAACATAGAAAAGCATTTTGAAGAATGGCTGCAAAAGTAACTCCATGGTTCCAGTTCCTCTTTCCATAGTCATGGATCCTGAAAGCTCATCAGTCTCTGCCTTCAAAAAAAGAACATTGTTGACAAGTATCTTAGATTCTGAGAGTACCACACTATCAGAAATGTTACCTACTCAACAGATATTACCACCAAATATCTCACTGTATCAAATAATCCACATATCTAAATCATTTTTTCTAAACAGTGCCTGCTATTGCAGTAATTTGAACAGTCAGATGAACCTGTATTTAAAGATAAAGCAACACACAATGCATGTTTTGAAATATTTACTCTTAAGATTACACTCCCCAAAAGTCATATTATAACTAGCAGAGATAAACTATATATGTGTATTATATATCCATGGCTGGACTTTATCCAGAAAATCAGACCCACCAAGGCCAGTGAGTCAAACATAGCAAGTCAGTAAAATAAGTGACAGAGTGTTGAGTCATAGCACTCAAAAGAGAGGACAGATGATTAAGGCAGACAACGATGAATTCATTCTACTTCCTCGTATTTTATTTTAATGTTTTGATGTTGCATAAAAAAATAAAATTTAAAATATTTTCTTGGGATATTTTGACTTTATTTAGTGTGGCAAGAAGAAGCCTTCTTTCATCGTGATCATGATAATGTTTTTTCTAGTGGACATAGTCACTATACCTAGATAAAGGATTTGGATTATCATTTTATAGTTTATGATAAATTGTATAAATTTAAAGCATTACATGCAGAGGATAGAATCCATTTTAGATTCAATTGTTTTGATGGATAATTGATTTTTTACTTGCATCAAGAAAGAGTCAAGTTTTTCTCCAACTTATCTGAAGTGAACAAACTTGAAGTCCTTGTGTATTGTTTGCTATTCATAAGAAACTTATGCAACAACTAAAGAACAGAGTTCAAACTTACTATGTTCTTTTCACTTTGGATAAGCATCCAGATGCCTATCTGGGTTTACTCAGGCCTGTCTGGTCAAGAAATCAGTCAGAGAATCTTAAAAGAATGTATTCATTTATGTGATTTCCAGTACTTTCTAGTTTCAAAGCATTTATTAAAAAAAAAAAATTGTTATGCTATAAACTTACTAATCTGAGATTTCAGAGAAAACTCACCTACTTTAATGAACCCTATGATCAGATTCCTGTGACATGAAAATATTTTATCTACACTTTACAAACAAGTTCAACATTTTGCTTATATACAAACAAGTATGCAACAGAAAAGTGAGAAGTGTATGCAAACACACAGCACTTCTCAGTTTTCACTAACAACTGGAAAGGACATCTGTCTAAAATAAGTCTTGAGTTTTGCTTTTCCTTAGATTAATTCTTAAAGCCATTTTAATATTTGGTTTTGGTTTTATAAATGGGAGAATGGTTACTAAATGAGTATTTTAAAAAGTGAAAATACTGTGGCTACTGTAAATACTTCTTGGGCAATGGGTAGTAAATGGAGATGCTGAATATAATAAACCATTTTGTTATGGCAGAATCCACATGCTTATTTCTGCAGACATCTATTAAAAGTCACCTTTAACTATGTGATACCTGTAGATATGAAATAGCCATGCAGGAGTCTTAAATCACCATTCTGACCTACAGTTGTTGAAGAGATTTTGTCATTTACTTCAGCATTGGAACTTCAGTCTTTATTTTTGGAACCAATGTGCTTTACTCTCATAGAACTGTGGCACTTTAAGACACCATTACCTTAGAACTATGGGCTTAGGACGTTTCAGCCAGCACAACAGGGTCAACACAGGTATGCTTCCATCTCAGTGAGTTCTCTGTGAAATCTTATTAGTGTCTTGATACAACATGCAAAATTTGCAAAAGCAGATGCTAATATTAAGGCAAAAGTTCCCTTTTACTGAGTCCTTAGGAGGGCAAAATCCTGCACTGAAATGTTCATAACAGATGATCAGTGAAAATAATGACTGAAACCAACTGAGCTCTTTGCTACTGAAGCATTAAGGTCTAGATAAAAGCAACCTATCATTAAGGAAAATGAGTTACAGAAGTTAGCAAAGCTTTCTTCAATTTTCCAGTTTAGTTCAATTAGAGTTTAATATTATTTTCCCCCAGCATTTATCCAAACCTCAACAGACAATAGTACCTTTTTTGAATTTCATGAATAGGAAAAAAGTAGGTAACACAGATTACTTCAAGTAGACTTTCTCTGAATTTATGAACTAAATTTTCTTCTCTTCTCTTTCCAAATTAAATTCAAATCTTCACAGACTTTCTTGTATTTTTGCCTTGCAAATATGACAGCAACTATATTAAATCCCATAAATTTTCATGCATTTTACATATTCCATGGTCTTGACTATTAATATTATAAAAAGAAGGAGAAAAAAATCCAAAGAATATTTCTTAAGATTTTACAGCAGTTTCATGGAAATTTATATACATGCAGTTTAAAGTCTTTGCTGATTGTGCAGACATATTCCATAGATTTCTTCTAGCCCTTACAACATATTGTATATATTATATCTATAGAGAATTTAAGGCCAGGTTAATGTTTCAATAGTTATCTAAAACATGTCAAATTATAATAAGATCTTAACCAAATGATCCTTTGGCTATTTGTATAACTTCCTTTTGTGCTTGTGTACTGGGTCTAGTTCAGATAAATTATTTTCATAGTAGCTTGGATGGTGCTGTTTTGCATTTGAAAATAAAAAAAAATAATGTTGATAACACAGTAGTGATTTGGTTATTGCTGAAGAGTAGCTGCACAGCTTGCATGCTTTCTCATTTTGCTCCTACAGTGAGTAGGCTGATGGTGGCCAAGAATTTGGGAAGGGAGACAACCTGGACAGCTGACCCAAAATGACCAAAGGAATATTTCATGCTGTATATAGCATCATGCTGAGCAATAAAAACTGAGAAAAGGGGCTTTTTAGGGGTACTAGTCAATGCTCAGAGACTGGATGGTCTTGAGTTGATTGTAGGAGATGGTGGGTGGCCATCTTTGCATGATTGGTTTTTTCTTGTTGTTGTACACCTTCCTTTTTCTCTTCTTTGCTTATTAAACTGTCTAACTTGACCCATAGGTTTTCACACTTTTACTCTTCCTATTCTCTTCATCATCCTGCTGGGGACAAGGAAAGAGTCTGCAGCTGTTAGGTGCCTGGATTCTGGCCAGGGTCAATCAACCATAATTGGAACTGGAGGACTCATATTTGTCTTTACATCAAAGAAGACATTTCTTCCTATCTTAGTTCCTCCATATCCTGTGTATTGGTCTGTGCTCAGCAGTTCTTTCCGTTCCAGCTTTATAATCAATTTTATCCTTAGTTCATACTGGAACGTGATACAGAATTGAACATATCCCGGAAATCTGAGTTCTGCCACAAGGAAGTAGTGATCATGAGAATGAATCTGATCTTATAATTATATTGACATAGTGCAGGAATATCTTGCAAACCTTATTCATGTGTGATTTGCTGAGTGAAGTACCATTGCTGTAGAGTCAGTAACTTGATACAAGAGGCATTGACAATCAGAAAGGAATACCTCAGAAAAAAATGCTGTACACCATTTATGTGATAACAAACATAAAGTACTGTTTAGACTTTAACTTGAGTAAATTTTATCTTTCATTTAAAGGAATACTACAGTGTGCTGGATTGTCTCAAATCTTGTTCCTATGCAAGGCACTGGATTTGAGAACGTGGCAGGAAAACACATAGGTATGCAGCAATAGACAATAATTGTGTGAAGGCTATAATAGATTCAGCTGAATGATAGGATAACAAAGATATAAATTCACTGTTCCCTAACAGCTAGCATTTCAGTACCTGACTAAACAAAAAATGTCCATATAAACACTATGAGAAATGTCCAGGCAGGTAGAATTTAGGCTTGCAAATCTACATGCATGATCCTGCAGAACCCGTCAAAGATATAGGCACTTCCAAGTTGACTACTGTGTATTCAGGAATTGTTGTCAACATGGCCTCTAGCTGACTGAGTCTGGATGGACCTTTAGACTAGGCATTCATTTGTCTAAGTCCTAGGGAATGCTTAAACTAGTAGGCATACATAAAACATGCATAATCCACACCAGTCATGGTCCATACAAAACACTTACCATATATCTACATCCCTTCTCTTTCAGAACAGAGGGGAAAAAATAGGCCAAAGGAAAAAGAGTGGAAGCACAGAATTTACCTTATTGAGCAAAGATATGTCAATACAGGGTGTCCATGAAAGTGAAAACTATTCTGCTCCCAGAAAATAGGTCTGAGGATTGTTTGACATGACCTTCTGATAAAGAGCTGTGTTGAATAACATGTGAGAAATAACCTGCCATCTAAGTGCTGTAGGGCCTGTAGAGACAACTTTCTAAGCTTTAGACTAGAACTTTCTAGCTTTAGGCTAGAACACTATCCTATGATTTTCTTTAAATTATTCTGTATTCTGTAGATTATGAAGAAGTGATTTTTTTTTCATACAGAATCTAGCTCAGCCCCTTGCAGAGCTCTACTTCTTTGTAAAGCCAACAGAAGGAATGTGGATTGCCTAGACAGTGTTTTGAAATTACTTCGTTGCAAAGATTAAATGAATCTGTTTTCAAAAGATACCCTAGTAGCTAAGGCTCCCTCTAAGATGCTGGAGAGCATTCTGTGCTCCCAGGATAAACTGAAAGCAGCTACCTTCAAGACTGAAAAAAAAATCTGAAACAAAGAATAGCAGTACATGTGTGTGTGCTTGGTGGGAATTATAACCTAGCTGTCAATTTGGACAACTGATATAGTCAGCCTCTGAAGGACAATAAAGCAGCCATGTGCATGTCACATAAGATGTAGCCATTGAGAACAAGGCAAACTTGCAGGATAATGAACTATTTCAGATGTGTTGCCTTCACCTTGTATGTTAAAAAAATCGATTTCTTTCATACCGGGTTTTCTGACAGAAGCTGTAATGCACTTTGGAAATACACTGTTGATTTACATAATATAAGAAATTAATTTTTATCAATAACTGAAAACTGCAATTAAATAATTAATAACTCGACTATACCAGAATTATTTTTAGGAAAAAATCTTATTTTCATATCTTGTATATATTATTTTTCTACTTTTGCATCTTTTTTCTCTTCCAACCAGGAACTCCTCCTATTGTGAATGCTTGCCTCTAGAAGTTTAAGAAATATTAAAACTATTATATTTTATTTTCTATACTGCCTTTCTAGTGTTTAGAATTAAGAAAAAAATTCAAAAGAAAAATATCTTCTGTAAGGGAAGTTATAATATTGCAGCATAGTAATTTAGTTAAAGAAAACAGCTTATATAGGGTGACCATAAGGGTCAATTTTCAAGCAGAACATCTATGCTATGCCTTGTACTTGAGACACCTTAGGATAATCTCCACTAGTTTGTTCTAAACCTCTTTCCGAGTTTATTTCTATGAATGCTCATGACCAGATCAACTGTTTATCAACTTCATAATTTCACCTTTTTAAATTTAAATTTAAAACTACCATACTTCTATTATTTAACTCATTGAAATTGCCATTTTCAAGTAAATTTCCAAATCATGAAATGTTGTTACTTAAGAAACATACTCTCCATGTATGTTTGCATGCTTGAAAGGGCTAATGGTAAGATTCTATTAAGATCTTAAAGTCTTCTATAGTATTAAACAGTGCTATGAAAATACGAGACACTTCAGATTAATAAAAGATAGAAGGAGCTTACAGTTTAAGAGGGAAAACTTTTTGACCTTACAGCTTGTCCTAGAAGCATCACCTCTGCACGTAGTCAAAGCAAGACAGTTCCTTCATTGTGTCTGGGGAAAATCAGCTTGTGCCATTCAGCTACAAGTAAAGACTCTTCCTCCACTGTTGTTGACTAAACTCCTTAGGCTGCCAACTTATTGGGCAGCATTAGCATGCACAGTCCATTTATTCTCTCAATCCAACTGCAAAAGGGAAAGGAAAGAGTAACCTTCAATTCCTTTTGTTCATACATAAGGATATATAATCTAAGGTTTTCATGGTCCTTTATTTCCCCTCAACACCATTTATCTAGAAAAAAACTATAACCTTGCTTTAATTGTTGATAGTTCATACCTTCTTAAATTCTTTAAAGAATGGAATATTATTTTCATCTTCTCAATGCAAGGCCCAGGCATAAAAATATCTTTTCAATCTCAGCCAATGAATAATTCATAGTCCCTCAGGCAGCGTGCTCCGTATCATGAAATAAATAACTGTATTTGATAACGTCATTATCAAAGAAAGCAGTTTTCTTGATGTGAACAGAGCATTAAAGATAGATTTATCAGTGCTCTTTTTACTCTGATCTTTGTCCACAGTACCAAGAGGAGACTCATATCTGCACACTCATCTTGAGTAAGTGTTTCTTGTGGGCAACTTTTAAAAGGAGATAAAATGAAAGGAAGAAAGGAGAACCTATCATGATACTTACTTCAACTGCACAAGGAACTACAGCCATTTCCATCAGGACAAAAAAGGGTACTTTAGAAGTGCATAAAGTTTTCATAGTTTAATGCACAGGAATGATTCTTTTTGGTGCCAATTTGATGGAACCAAGGCAAAAGTTACACATGTGGGCACCATGTAGAGTGTACAGTATGGAACATGAATATAAAACCCTCCAACACTTATCATTTCAGGAACATGGAGCACAAGCTTGAGCCTGGCAATTGGTTCATGCTTAGCTGACCACAGAGACGAGCTGTGGATGTACTGTCCTAGAAACACAATGAAGTGCAGCAGGTGAGGATTTGACTCTTAGTGCACTGAATCACTCACTAATCAATTAATCGGAATATCTGTTAAAATATTAATATTGAGATGAAAGTTTGACTTCTTTAAATTTTCTTTTTAAATGCACAAGAACTGGTTTTCTTTCACGTAAGTTTGGGGTATTTTGTTTAAGTAAATAGGTGAGAATGGAGGGGAGGAAATCCTTGGCTTTTGCCAATCTGGGTTAGAAAACCACAAAGACATATCTGAAGAAGGAAGTACATTAATTACATGATTAACTTCATTTAGCTTTTATTTAGCAATAAATATATGTACATTTTAGTTTGACAGATACTTAGACACTTCTATTTAGAACAAAATTACTTCTTTCCAAATAAAAATATATCTACAGATGAAATCTCGAAAATTAAGTTAACAAAGTAACAACATAGCTGAATAAATGCCAAAGAACTTCAAAGCTCTTTAGTAATAAAAAAAAGTGGGTTTGCCTGACTCTTCATTTACTCTTGCTGTGTCTACACTTCTTGATACTTTCAGTCCAAGTACAGGAAACAGTAATAGCAAAATACAGACTATGTGTCATTTTTTTGTTCTCTATTTCTAGAATCTTATGATCCTACAGGATTTCCTCCTTACATCCTGTTCAAAAAGACAAAACAACAGTGGCAATGAACTGAGTCTTTAAAACCATATTCAAACATTTTGAGGTTTGTCCATATGCAGTGACTGCTGGGTGCATTACATTCTTATATGGATGTTGCTTGTTTGCACTAACAGTGTTAGTGGGTTCATCTGGACTCAAAACTTCTGAGTAGGGTCAAGTTGGCAATCAGTGCAGATGTACAGCTCAAGTGTCTGTGCAAATGTTGCACCTTTCCAGAAATAGATAATTGAGTATTAAAAAAACCCCAAAAACTACAGTCAATTTTATTCATTAAGAATGCTTCTAGAGTACTTTTCATACCTTCATTTTGGAAACAAACTGAGCTACAACTGTAAGTATGACAATCTGATTTTTAGAGTCCCAGAGTAAAAATCCATTTGA